>OZ004603.1:20967968-22241199 GCA_963924605.1 Malthinus seriepunctatus
ATTCTTCCTATAGAGCTATTTTTGATCTAAGGAGCAAGACTAGTGATCTGCAATGAGCCTCGCCTCATCAGTGTGTTCCCAAGACTAGTGATCTCCTCCTTACAACTATTTTCATCTATACAAAAATAATAGTGATCTAGTGTTAGAATGTAGTCGTCCCTCCAGGACTATTGATCTCTCTCGTTCTTGAAATTGTTAGGACCAAAGAAAGAGGGTTAGTAATCTGGTATCTAAGGTCAACCTTTGCCATTCTTATTATTCTCCAGCGTCAAGGTCGAGACGGGGTTAAGTTCGAGGTAGAGGTTTAGGTCAACATCGAGGTCAGTGGAGGGGGTTGGCTAGGTTAAGGGGCGTGACTTAAAAAAGTGGTGGGGGTTGCTATTCCCCTTATTCATACTGTTTCGAAGTAATAACCTTTGCGTGTGTCCCTACATTAAATAATTTGCATCCCTTAGATAATTTTAATTAATTAATTATTCTATTGGTCTATTGATCTCTCTCGCTCTTACAACCGTTCGAACCAAAGAGAAAAGATTAGTGATCTGGTATCTAAGTTCAGCCTTTGTCATTCTCATTATTTCCTCCAAGACACAAGGCGCAAAAACTAACTTTACCCTAGAGCCGGTCCTGGTAGTTGCAAATAAATTTCTTTCCCTAAATCAATATTTGTTCAATTCCATGCATTAATAATGTTGACTTAGAGGATGCACACAACCAATTAAATTTATTAGATTATCGAACCTGCGAGCAATCTTTTTTAAATTAATTATATTTCCAGCTTTAAATGCCCTTAGTGTTAATAACAAGTTTTCTACACTTTTTAATTTAACGATAATAACATTATTTTTATTACACATCTAATTTTCTAGTGTCTAATTACAAGTGTTTAAAAGTTTCATAACCGTGTTAAATTTTACGTAAAAATTTTAATATCGTTTAGTACGCACATAAATGATTATTCCAAGCATTACAAAAAATAATTGTTGTTTCAAATTATACAGCGTGTATCTCCATTTGAGCGACATGATTTTATTTATGTTAATATAATACTTTTAATTACGTAATAATAATAATTATTGTTATATAAGAAAGGGGTGGGCGCAGCTAGCGTCTTCTGTAAAATTACCAGCAAACAGGAAGTAATTTTTAGAAAAAACTAAAATCACTGTAATAGCTATAATAAACGCAAAGCGTTTTGTTTCGTTAAAAAATATACAGGGCATTCTTAACCCTAGAACCCTATCGTGGGGTCGCCGGCGACCCCGCTCTATTTAAAATTCGGCTTAAACATGCACCAATGCCAAAAAGGCATTGGCATGTCTATCTACCTTCACTCTTGAGTATTTAGTATCAGTTTACACACCTGTAGTTGGGTTGCGTTAAATATTTATTTATATAATTTGATATAGTGTCATAGAGTTGCACCGTGGAATTTTTCTTTATTCTTCTCTAACACCTTGTATATATTTTTACTTCGAAATATGCAATTTTGTTTACATTTATAGAGTTTACAATATGATTACAACAAATTTTTCTTAATTTACTATATTTTTTTAAAACTTTTACTGGAGTACCGAAAAATATTTTTTTTTAGGTTAATTTCTCTATATTTTATTTTATTTTCTAAGGGTCTTTATTTCTAATTTTTGTTTGCAATTTTTTTTGTTGTATTAGTAAAGTTCACGAAATGTATAAAAAAAATTAATAATTGCATTATCAATTATATTGGCCTTAAAAATCATTATTTAAACTAGGGTCGCCGGCGACCCCACGGTGTGATATACGCACAATTTTTTCACGGTGTGGTTCTAGGGTTAAATAAGTTTTAAACTGTTGAGTGTTGAGCACATCGAAAGTACATAAACAGCAAGGATGGTCCCAATACGGAACCCTGTGGGACACCACTTGTGGTGGTGATGGTGGTAGGTTAAGTTTTCGGTCTACAGCCTCCTGGAGTTTAGCAGCTTAAAGCCTTTTTTAATTATAAAAAAAGAAAATGACTTAAGTTTTCATAGTGTCAGTATTAAATTAAGCATTGCGTGTACTTTTCCAATTTTAAATAATATTAGATCGTTACAAATATTGAAAGATATATAATTATATAAGATAGATTTGTATGTAATTGTTGGTTATTATTGTGATATTTACATAATTTTTATATTTTAAAATTAGCATTTTCTTCACATCTTGAAACAAAATTATACCACACCATATATGTGATTATTTTCACACTTTCAATGTCGATTCTTAAGAATCATCAAGAACACAAGAAATAAGAAATAAAATAGACGTCGTTTCGAGTTTAACACAAAAAGCCTTCCGGCACAACCATCAACGTATATGTACAAGATATTTTCTTCGAGTTAATAATCGTGCAATGAGTTAATTGAAAAGCCTTTTAAATTTGTTAAATGAGAGTGTTATATTTAGCAAATTAGTATTAATAGGCACGTCTTACCTTTATAATTATTTGTCATGTCGTATTATTTTTTCTTTTCTTCTTCTTCTTCAACTTCAAACGTGTTTTTAAAAAAATACAAACGAATAATTGCAAATCATTATTTTTGCACAATAATAAAATTTTTACATTGACCTTTTTGAGTTTTTCTTTAATATACTTCTATATTTATTTATATTTAGGTCTTTAGCTATTTTTTTGTTAAAATTTTTTATTTTTTAAATGGCGTCGTATTATGACTGAAAAACGTTCATAGCAATTAGAAGATCAATCACCTTCGTTTTCGTTGATATGCATTCAATTTCAACTTACTAGAGATCATAAAAAAAGGTTTCATGTAACAACATCATTCTTAGGCCAGTCCAAAGGCCACTGTGACCAACTAACAACAACAGCATCTCTTCCCACCGGATTTCCCAAGCAACACAGTGCCGTTAAAATGACGTGATTTTTTTGTGTTTACTCGTCGCAGACGTCATTACCCTAATAAATGACGTCATTTTAGAAGTCATTAAGTAGCCCTAATAATGACGTGTGCTTTGAGACGACTTTTAAACATGTTTTTGACGTTAGGCCATTGGCACATCTTAAAAATCACGTTATTGAATACGTTAGAAAATAACCGTTAAAATGACGTGTGTTTTGGGACGACTTTTAAACATGTTTTTGACGTTAGGCCATTGGCACATCTTTAAAATAACGTCATTCCATACGTTATAAAATAGCTGTTAAAATGACGTGTGTTTTGAGACGACTTTTAAACATGTTTATGACGTTAGGTCATTGGCACATCTTTAAATTAACGTCATTCCATACGTTAGAAAATAGCTGTTAAAATGACGTGTGTTTTAAGACGACTTTTAAACGTGTTTTTGACGTTAGGCCATTGGCACATCTTAAAAATCACGTTATTGAATACGTTAGAAAATAACCGTTGAAATGACGTGTGTTTTGAGACGACCTTTAAACATGTTTTTGACGTTAGGCCATTGGCACATCTTTAAAATAACGTCATTCCATACGTTATAAAATAGCTGTTAAAATGACGTGTGTTTTAAGACGACTTTTAAACATGTTTATGACGTTAGGTCATTGGCACATCTTTAAATTAACGTCATTCCATACGTTAGAAAATAGCTGTTAAAATGACGTGTGTTTTAAGACGACTTTTAAACGTGTTTTTGACGTTAGGCCATTGGCACATCTTTTAAAATAACGTCATTCCATACGTTAGAAAACATCTTAAAAATCACGTGAGGAGGAGGTTGAATTTAACCTCCTCCTATATAAAACTCAACTTGTTTAGCCATTCTCAGAAATCACCATGAAGGCAAGAAAACAATTTTTTAGAATTATGCTCCAGGTGATTAAAACTCAGAATTTTGGCCACCAGACTTCAACCTCCTCTCATATCAAAATCAAGTTGTTTAGCCATTCTTCCAATAGTCTTCCAATTATAAACTTATTACAACAGCAGAGAGTAACATTATAGTAAGCCATAAGCTTCATAGGAATTGTTGAACCTTTTCATTGGCGGAACAGCAAAATCAGTAACTCCTGTAACTATCAACACAGTAAAGGGACTAAATTCTCATCGGATTTCAACTTCTTCCCATATAAAAATCAAGTTGTTTAGCCATTCCTCCAAAAGTCTTCCAATTATAAATTTATTACAACAGCAGAGAGTAACATTATAGTAAGCCATAAGCTTTATAGGAATTGTTGAACCTATTCATTGGTGGAACAGTAAACTCAGTAACTCCTGTAACTATCAACACAGTAAAGGGACTAAATTCTCATCGGATTTCAACTTCTTCCCATATAAAAATCAAGTTGTTTAGCCATTCCTCCAAAAGTCTTCCAATTATAAATTTATTACAACAGCAGAGAGTAAGATTATAGTAAGCCATAAGCTTCATAGGAATTGTTGAACCTTTTCATTGGTGGAACAGCAAAATCAGTAACTCCTGTAACTATCAACACAGTAAAGGGACTAAATTCTCATCGGATTTCAACTTCTTCCCATATAAAAATCAAGTTGTTTAGCCATTCTTCCAATTATAAACTTATTACAACAGCAGAGAGTAAGATTATAGTAAGCCATAAGCTTCATAGGAATTGTTGAACCTTTTCATTGGTGGAACAGTAAACTCAGTAACTCCTGTAACTATCAACACAGTAAAGGGACTAAATTCTCATCGGATTTCAACTTCTTCCCATATAAAAATCAAGTTGTTTAGCCATTCTTCCAATAGTCTTCCAATCATAAACTTATTACAACAGCAGAGAGTAACATTATAGTAAGCCATAAGCTTCATAGGAATTGTTGAACCTTTTCATTGGTGGAACAGTAAACTCAGTAACTCCTGTAACTATCAACACAGTAAAGGGACTAAATTCTCATCGGATTTCAACTTCTTCCCATATAAAAATCAAGTTGTTTAGCCATTCTTCCAATAGTCTTCCAATTATAAACTTATTACAACAGCAGAGAGTAACATTATAGTAAGCCATAAGCTTCATAGGAATTGTTGAACCTTTTCATTGGTGGAACAGCAAAATCAGTAACTCCTGTAACTATCAACACAGTCAAGGGACTAAATTCTCATCGGATTTCAACTTCTTCCCATATAAAAATCAAGTTGTTTAGCCATTCTACCAATAGTCTTCCAATTATAAACTTATTACAACAGCAGAGAGTAAGATTATAGTAAGCCATAAGCTTCATAGGAATTGTTGAACCTTTTCATTGGTGGAACAGCAAAATCAGTAACTCCTGTAACTATCAACACAGTAAAGAGACTAAATTCTAATCGGATTTCAACTTCTTCCCATATCAAAATCAATTTGTTTAGCCATTCTTCCAATAGTCTTCCAATCATAAACTTATTACAACAGCAGAGAGTAACATTATAGTAAGCCATAAGCTTCATAGGAATTGTTGAACCTTTTCATTGGTGGAACAGTAAACTCAGTAACTCCTGTAACTATCAACACAGTAAAGGGACTAAATTCTCATCGGATTTCAACTTCTTCCCATATAAAAATCAAGTTGTTTAGCCATTCTTCCAATAGTCTTCCAATTATAAACTTATTACAACAGCAGAGAGTAACATTATAGTAAGCCATAAGCTTCATAGGAATTGTTGAACCTTTTCATTGGTGGAACAGCAAAATCAGTAACTCCTGTAACTATCAACACAGTCAAGGGACTAAATTCTCATCGGATTTCAACTTCTTCCCATATAAAAATCAAGTTGTTTAGCCATTCTTCCAATAGTCTTCCAATTATAAACTTATTACAACAGCAGAGAGTAAGATTATAGTAAGCCATAAGCTTCATAGGAATTGTTGAACCTTTTCATTGGTGGAACAGTAAACTCAGTAACTCCTGTAACTATCAACACAGTAAAGGGACTAAATTCTCATCGGATTTCAACTTCTTCCCATATAAAAATCAAGTTGTTTAGCCATTCTTCCAATAGTCTTCCAATTATAAACTTATTACAACAGCAGAGAGTAACATTATAGTAAGCCATAAGCTTCATAGGAATTGTTGAACCTTTTCATTGGTGGAACAGTAAACTCAGTAACTCCTGTAACTATCAACACAGTAAAGGGACTAAATTCTCATCGGATTTCAACTTCTTCCCATATAAAAATCAAGTTGTTTAGCCATTCTTCCAATAGTCTTCCAATTATAAACTTATTACAACAGCAGAGAGTAACATTATAGTAAGCCATAAGCTTCATAGGAATTGTTGAACCTTTTCATTGGTGGAACAGCAAAATCAGTAACTCCTGTAACTATCAACACAGTCAAGGGACTAAATTCTCATCGGATTTCAACTTCTTCCCATATAAAAATCAAGTTGTTTAGCCATTCTTCCAATAGTCTTCCAATCATAAACTTATTACAACAGCAGAGAGTAACATTATAGTAAGCCATAAGCTTCATAGGAATTGTTGAACCTTTTCATTGGTGGAACAGCAAAATCAGTAACTCCTGTAACTAGCAACACAGTCAAGGGACTAAATTCTCATCGGATTTCAACTTCTTCCCATATAAAAATCAAGTTGTTTAGCCATTCTTCCAATAGTCTTCCAATCATAAATCTATTACAACAGCAGAGAGTAAGATTATAGTAAGCCATAAGCTTCATAGGAATTGTTGAACCTATTCATTGGTGGAACAGTAAACTCAGTAACTCCTGTAACTATCAACACAGTAAAGGGACTAAATTCTCATCGGATTTCAACTTCTTCCCATATAAAAATCAAGTTGTTTAGCCATTCTTCCAATAGTCTTCCAATCATAAATCTATTACAACAGCAGAGAGTAAGTATATAGTAAGCCATAAGCTTCATAGGAATTGTTGAACCTTTTCATTGGTGGAACAGCAAAATCAGTAACTCCTGTAACTATCAACACAGTAAAGGGACTAAATTCTCATCGGATTTCAACTTCTTCCCATATAAAAATCAAGTTGTTTAGCCATTCTTCCAATTATAAACTTATTACAACAGCAGAGAGTAAGATTATAGTAAGCCATAAGCTTCATAGGAATTGTTGAACCTTTTCATTGGTGGAACAGTAAACTCAGTAACTCCTGTAACTATCAACACAGTAAAGGGACTAAATTCTCATCGGATTTCAACTTCTTCCCATATAAAAATCAAGTTGTTTAGCCATTCTTCCAATAGTCTTCCAATCATAAACTTATTACAACAGCAGAGAGTAACATTATAGTAAGCCATAAGCTTCATAGGAATTGTTGAACCTTTTCATTGGTGGAACAGTAAACTCAGTAACTCCTGTAACTATCAACACAGTAAAGGGACTAAATTCTCATCGGATTTCAACTTCTTCCCATATAAAAATCAAGTTGTTTAGCCATTCTTCCAATAGTCTTCCAATTATAAACTTATTACAACAGCAGAGAGTAACATTATAGTAAGCCATAAGCTTCATAGGAATTGTTGAACCTTTTCATTGGTGGAACAGCAAAATCAGTAACTCCTGTAACTATCAACACAGTCAAGGGACTAAATTCTCATCGGATTTCAACTTCTTCCCATATAAAAATCAAGTTGTTTAGCCATTCTACCAATAGTCTTCCAATTATAAACTTATTACAACAGCAGAGAGTAAGATTATAGTAAGCCATAAGCTTCATAGGAATTGTTGAACCTTTTCATTGGTGGAACAGCAAAATCAGTAACTCCTGTAACTATCAACACAGTAAAGAGACTAAATTCTAATCGGATTTCAACTTCTTCCCATATCAAAATCAATTTGTTTAGCCATTCTTCCAATAGTCTTCCAATCATAAACTTATTACAACAGCAGAGAGTAACATTATAGTAAGCCATAAGCTTCATAGGAATTGTTGAACCTTTTCATTGGTGGAACAGTAAACTCAGTAACTCCTGTAACTATCAACACAGTAAAGGGACTAAATTCTCATCGGATTTCAACTTCTTCCCATATAAAAATCAAGTTGTTTAGCCATTCTTCCAATAGTCTTCCAATTATAAACTTATTACAACAGCAGAGAGTAACATTATAGTAAGCCATAAGCTTCATAGGAATTGTTGAACCTTTTCATTGGTGGAACAGCAAAATCAGTAACTCCTGTAACTATCAACACAGTCAAGGGACTAAATTCTCATCGGATTTCAACTTCTTCCCATATAAAAATCAAGTTGTTTAGCCATTCTTCCAATAGTCTTCCAATTATAAACTTATTACAACAGCAGAGAGTAAGATTATAGTAAGCCATAAGCTTCATAGGAATTGTTGAACCTTTTCATTGGTGGAACAGTAAACTCAGTAACTCCTGTAACTATCAACACAGTAAAGGGACTAAATTCTCATCGGATTTCAACTTCTTCCCATATAAAAATCAAGTTGTTTAGCCATTCTTCCAATAGTCTTCCAATTATAAACTTATTACAACAGCAGAGAGTAACATTATAGTAAGCCATAAGCTTCATAGGAATTGTTGAACCTTTTCATTGGTGGAACAGTAAACTCAGTAACTCCTGTAACTATCAACACAGTAAAGGGACTAAATTCTCATCGGATTTCAACTTCTTCCCATATAAAAATCAAGTTGTTTAGCCATTCTTCCAATAGTCTTCCAATTATAAACTTATTACAACAGCAGAGAGTAACATTATAGTAAGCCATAAGCTTCATAGGAATTGTTGAACCTTTTCATTGGTGGAACAGCAAAATCAGTAACTCCTGTAACTATCAACACAGTCAAGGGACTAAATTCTCATCGGATTTCAACTTCTTCCCATATAAAAATCAAGTTGTTTAGCCATTCTTCCAATAGTCTTCCAATCATAAACTTATTACAACAGCAGAGAGTAACATTATAGTAAGCCATAAGCTTCATAGGAATTGTTGAACCTTTTCATTGGTGGAACAGCAAAATCAGTAACTCCTGTAACTAGCAACACAGTCAAGGGACTAAATTCTCATCGGATTTCAACTTCTTCCCATATAAAAATCAAGTTGTTTAGCCATTCTTCCAATAGTCTTCCAATCATAAATCTATTACAACAGCAGAGAGTAAGATTATAGTAAGCCATAAGCTTCATAGGAATTGTTGAACCTATTCATTGGTGGAACAGTAAACTCAGTAACTCCTGTAACTATCAACACAGTAAAGGGACTAAATTCTCATCGGATTTCAACTTCTTCCCATATAAAAATCAAGTTGTTTAGCCATTCTTCCAATAGTCTTCCAATCATAAATCTATTACAACAGCAGAGAGTAAGTATATAGTAAGCCATAAGCTTCATAGGAATTGTTGAACCTTTTCATTGGTGGAACAGCAAAATCAGTAACTCCTGTAACTATCAACACAGTAAAGAGACTAAATTCTAATCGGATTTCAACTTCTTCCCATATCAAAATCAATTTGTTTAGCCATTCTTCCAATAGTCTTAAAAATTCTAAATTCTCACCGGATTTCAACTTCTTCCCATATAAAAATCAACTTGTTTAGCCATTTTTTCAGAAATCTCCACTAATACACGAGTAAAATTGTTCAGAATTCTGTCACAAGGGCTTTTGTAGCACTCAACCATTTGCAGACCTCCTTTCACTCCATCTGCAAACTTTGGTTAAGTGCGACACTTGTACTTTGATATGCTGTTAAGCGTATGTTCTTAAATGCAATTATTTGTCATTTTAATTACTAATTTTAATTCTTACACAAAGTCGTGAAGTGGAAACACAATTTTTAGAGCTTAGCACATGCTACTTTGATGATCTTGATGTAATTGGCAATTATAAAATTTAATGTATACTTGATTCAACTTTTATAGTTGTCCTAATGATTATTACAATCACACTGTATATTTATAGGTTTCCAATAAAATTTCGATTATCAATAAGCAATTACGATTACACTTCTATTTAAAGTAATTTAGCTCATTTTCACAGTATGAAGTCTTAGATCTATAGTAAAAGATATAAATTTTATAGATCGTGTTTAAAACTAGATTTTAACTTGTTTTAGCCTGATTAGCATAGTGCATTTCCGTTTAATTTATAATTATTCCATTTAATTGAAATATTTTATTCACTTTCAATCGTTTATAATTGGTCAAAAATCAATTTCTTATTTAAAAAAAGAATCGATAAAGTTTTGCTGATTTACGATAATTTGTAACGCTGCAATGACACCGATTTAAACATTATAACAAGTATCTAACTGTAGTAGACAACACTAATCATGTAATCATTGAGCCATGGCTTTGGTTTCCGAAAGTTGAGAAAATTAATAGTTTTTTGTTTTATTAGGAGAGAAAGTACTGTTTTGTGTGATAAGCGAGCATAACCAGCGAGTCCGGCAATAATACAGGCGAGTCACACAAAGCTATTTTCACTCCTGACATTCTGAAATTTTGCCTGAGTGGCTTTCCATCTCTCAGTAACTTTGAGGAAAAAGCAAGTCGAAGTTTACTACCAAACAACAAAATGCAGCCTTGGAAAATCTAAGCGATGCTCTGTGATCAAAGAGAGCTTTTAAATACACATAAAGTAAATATATTTCTTTGAAATATGGGCACTGGGCAGCCTTAACTATGAGAATTTTCCTAATTGAAAGAAAAGACTCCCTGTAGAATTTTAACCTGATCGGATGGTTAAAGTATTACGTACTTTCTTGCGGTTACGGTGATAACGTCTTGATCTACTGTTTTGAGTTGATTTTACTTCCGGTTAAACCAGAAGTAAAGTAAAAGGTGTTGGATGTCTCCAGATAGCTAATTTTACGAGCTATCCAAATAATGAAAAATATACAAGATGTTCCATTTAAATTAAGAAATGTGATCCTACTTCTGGTTAAACTAGAAGTCAAAATATAAAGTGTTTGTTATCGTGTTAAAATTTTTCTTGAAAAAAGTTAAAAGAAGAGAAGAAGGAAAAATATATGTTAATCAATTGATTGAAACATAGATAACTTGTTAAAATGTTGTAAATAACACATTCATTCACATATTTCCATCTTGCGTAACAATTTTTCTATTTCTATAAAACGTTCGTTTAAAATTTCACAAAATAATTGACAAATGAATAAGTAATATTAGACAAGACTTGCATTTAATTTTAAAAAAATATTTAAATATGAAAAAAATGTCTACTTAATAAAACTTATTATTTAAGTAAAATTGTATGAAACTGTTACAAATTACCGTTGACAAAACGTTTGTTCCATTACAAGACAAGAAATTATTACAGATGTTTAAATGTAGGACATTTTATAAATTTTTAGTGAAAGCCATTTAAATGGTTTAATCTCACACTTGAAGTAAAATCATTAGTGTTGGTTAGAGTGTAAGCTCCAATTTTTTCCTCTTTTCTTTTAAAACCATTTAGCTTGGAAATGGAGGAAAAAATTTACTATTGAACTTGAATAAAATGTTTATATCCTGGAAAACTGAAGTTGTGGTTTAATTTTAAAGTAATAAATTTCTTAGCACATTACACTTTCTTATTCGTTTGTTTACTTTAAGAGTGAAAGAATTTTATTTATTGCTTGTACGAGATACTTGAGGCAACAAATCCAAGTGTTTTTATACTTATTGATCTTTTACTTGAAATTGTTTTGTTCCGTACTTTAACAATGACGTTTAAATTTAAACAATACACCCTCGACATATGAAAATTATTGCTAAAATTGAAAGTAGGACAGGAGCTAAAAATAATATTTGAGAAGTTGTTGAAGTTGTATGAAAAAACATGCTTTTCGATTGTTAGGAATTTATTTTGGCATGGATCTCGCATAATAAATTATTCAATGGCGTAACTAAGAACTTGGTAGCTTCCCCGCAAGGTTCAGAGTGCCCCCTTCTTAATTTTTGCTCAAATAACAATGAAAATAACAAAGAAAACCCAGAAGACACTCAGGAACAAGCGAGCACCCATCCCTCCGATCCACGGTATCCAAGGCCTGGTCTACTTCAACCGAGACAAAGCCGGAGCATTTGCAGACAACCTAGAGCACCAATGCACTCCGCTGGAGGACGACGACAATGACGACAACCACATCGATGAAGTTGAAGCTCACGTCCGCAGACGGCTTCGAGACGAAGACGACGTAGCCATCGCTCCAGCCAGTCCGCTCGAAATCAAGATCCTCATCAAGACGACCAAACCCAAGACAGCTCCTAGTCATGACTGCATCTCTAATCAAGCTTTACGTAACCTTCTTCCCTTAGCTCTTGTCTGATTATGTACGATTATAACGCTATTTTCCGTTTTTAGCACTTCCCGAAGAAATGGAAAGCCGCCGATGTCATCGTAATCCTCAAACCCGGAGGAAACCGCACCTTCCCCCAAGATTACCGCCCGATCTGTCTTTTACCTACCATGAGCAAGATCGCCGAATAGACATCCAAGACAAACAATATGGCTTCCGACTAGCTCACCCCCTGTCCACCAAACCGTCCGCGTAATCGAGTTCGTCGCCGAAGCATTCGACCATCAAGACTGCTGCCGTCTTCCTGGACGTCTCCAAGGCTTTCGACAAGGTTTGGCACCAAGGTCTTCTCTACAAGATGATCATCGCTCGCAGAGGACGTTCATTTACTTCTTCAAGCGACCAAGTCTCCATCGTCCGCCAAACATCTAAATCTTCGGTCAACCCATTCTTTGGAAAGAGGAAGCCAGATATTTAGGACTAACCATCGACAAGGGACTCACCTGGAAACCACTCATCGAGGAAGCTATCGTCCAAGCACGAACTCCCTTTGCACTACTATATCCGCTTTTTTTCAGGTACATCACTGGACCTCCTGAACAAGCTGCTTCTCTACAAGATAGTCATCCGACCCATCATGACGTACGAAAGAAGATGCAGACCATACAAAACAAGATCTTAAGGACCATCGTCAACGCTCCATGGTTCATCCGCAACAGCAATCTTCAACAGGACTTACAAATGATCAACATCTAGGATTTCATTCGAAAAGCAGCCTCCAAGTTCGACGAGACAACACTGGATCACGACAACCCTACCATCCGTGGACTATGGGAATACAACATCAAGTCTAGGCTTAAGAAGAGACTCAAGTTGGTTCTTGACCGAGCCTAATAACCTCGTTACCGTCACCATAACAAACTAAAGTTTGTCGTCAGTAACTTCGATCACATTTCACACAAGAAATTTTTTTTTAATCAACGTTTTTTCTTTTTCAAACAATTGAAGGAGGTACAAGGAAGAGTCCAGGCACTACAATGCCAGTTTCAAGATTCCAAGTTCCAGATTTCGGGAAAAATCACTGCAGTAATCCATTTTTTTGGAACGAAGCAGCCGCACGAGTGGTCTACTACACTGGAAAGCAAACTGTGTGGTTTTGACAGTTTGCTAAACAGTTGACAGTAGTAGACCGGGAAACAGTGTTTCCCGTTCGACCGCTTAGTGCGTGTTTTTCGAAGTAGTGAGTACAAAAAATATTGTACAATTCTCATGCGTGAAAAATTTTCCCACGTTCATGCAATAATGAAGGTACTTGCTACTACGTCGCTCGTGCTTCAAAACCGCGTTCACGCGAAAAAATTGTCTTCCCGCACTCAATTCGTAAATAACTATTTGACAGAGATAAAGCATTAAAACAACTGATAATTTTTATTCGTGTTTCAAGGCAATCGCCATTTCTACTCATTTTCGAAATTTTTAAACTGAATTTCTGACCTTATAAAGCATCCAAAATTAATTTTGTTTATTGATTTAGATGCAGAATTTTATGCTCTAAAACTTTTATTTAAAGATTTTCTTTCTAAAATAAATTCGGAAGCAGGAAATCGCCAAAGTATGATTTTACATGTTTACTCCATATGACGGAGAGGTCCGATCACAACCCTGTAGATGTAGAGGCAATCCGACAGACTTTTATTAAAACTGTGCTTTTTAAAAGACGATCCATTGTGTAAAAACCTAAATAATCGAAGTCAGAGAAATTAAAATTATTAATTTATGAATGGCGAAGAAACGTTTAATATCCAGTATTAGAGATGTCATTGATAGTTTTCAAGTTTAATCTTTAAATAAACCAAGATATAAATGCACATAGCGTTTGGTAATAAACTTAATTAAAGAAAATAATTGAAAAAATATTTTCAAGTAAACGCGTTATAATTATTTAAAGTAATTAAAGTAATGCAACAGTAAGCTTTTCTCCAGTTAATCGACCTTAATTCCATTCTTAAATAAACTACCACTTTATGGTATTGTTATTACTGTTATTGCAAATTAAAAACCGTTACATATATGCATTTGGTTTAATTTTAATTGTAGAAAAAGTAAAAGATATACATCACAATTAATTTGACATAATCGCATTTTTCAATTTCAAAATTGTACAACTTTTACAACCCAATTTTTATTTTATTTTTTCACACACACTGTTTAAAATTTTCTTTTTGTTATATTTAACAATGACAAATTGTTTAATTATAATTTTAAAACAATAATAATATTAAAACACTTTGTAAATTCAACTAAAATTACCTACAAACAAAACAGAACGTTCAAAGATACGTGGGTAAGTTTCAAATGGCGAAAAACCATATAAAAGTGATTAAATTTTTATTAATTATTAATTTAATTGTAAGTTCATAAATGTAATTAAAATTTTCAATTTCATATATTAAAACTATACAAAAACAGTTAGGTAGTTTATGACATATTTGAATAGTTATATTTTAATGTATGTAAAATTGTGAAAGCAATTGCAAAAATTTTAAAAATTTACAATATTTTTTTGTAACATTAGTTATTGTTATTTAATTAATTTTATGTTGTTGGTTTTTTACGAGGCGGTAAATGAAGGTATTTTTCTCCAATGGTTTTACAAAAACTTAGCACTACTATGTCTGTTTTGCGTAAGCCTGATTTATTGGCGGTAATAATTATACACTATACAGGGTGTAACCAAAATAGGTGGACAAACTTTGAGGGTACGTTCCTTACCTAAAATTAATGTACAGTCAGCTTCACAATTATTGACCACCCTGACTAAAGTAAAGTTACCCCTCAATTTAAGTGTAGGTGTTATGATGATTGCATCCACAATTCGTGCTAGACGTAATAGCTAGGGTGACCATTAATTGTGAGGATAACTGTACAAATGTACATGACACTTTGTTTTATAAGAAATGTAATAATTATAGTAATTAGTTTTTAAAACAACCTTAAAAGCTCATTGGCAATTACTTATATTGTTAATTATAAAATTTAAAGCTTCATAAAAAAGTACACTTTTTCTTCTACTTGATATATTTACAAGATAAATGCACATTTACACAAGAACCATAAAAATGTTTAATCGGGCTAAGACCTTCTAATATTCAGTCAAGTGTAGCTAAATATTTACCTTCAGCAACAATTGAGTTAAAAATTAATTTTTCGGATATAAAATTTTATTATCTTCAAGAAAGACGTTTATATTTTTTTCGCTAATTTTAACGATTTCTAAAATACAAGCGATGAAACGTTAATAAATGCATTTAGAGGCCATTTACTTAAGATGGAAACATGCAGAAATGCCTTTTTGTTTCTGAGAGGTAGAAATATTTTCTTCGGTGCTTAAAATTCAAACTTTTTTTATGGATTAATTCTACTAAACGTCGATTTATGTCCTAATTTACAAAGGGTAGTCTATTTTAATAAATTTAGGCAAATATCTCGACAAATATGAAAGATATGGAAAAATTATAAAAATTGCGGAAAATTCAAACAGACGACAATATTTTTATAGATTTCTCGGTAGAAATAATTAATAAATTACTTCAATATAACTTAAACATTTATATTAAATTACAATTAATTTGTCAATATACTGATAAATTAATTATGAGCGATTTTCCAAAGACATTTTTATTTGTTAAAAAAAAGAAAAAGTAAAAAAGTCGTAACTTTCGCTATGGTTAATCATAACTTTAAGTTAAAGACGATTAACTTAATTTAATATAAAACGCTTTGCAATAACATTAAACTCGTTATTAAATCTGCTATTATAATTTAAACCGTCAAAAAAATCCCTTAAATTATTCTCTGCGTAAAATTAATTTATTCATAAAATAGAGCAATAATTAATAATAATTTATTAAATACAACTTATTTTAATTGAGATACTTCATTTAATTATCTTTGACAAGGATAAATAATATTAATTTTTGAAATTTTTTTTGATTAGACAGGGTAGGTTTTCACAGTGTGGGCGAAGGATTGCTCCTTAACTATTTGAGATATCAAAACCTATTTTGGTATGATAATACATGATCATTGGGCCTATATTTTAAAAATATTTAACTACATTTTTTTACATTCATATGTACATTAGTCAACGTATTTAAATTATTAAAGGGGCGTAGTCAAACCTGCGCGAACTTACCTCAAGTTAAATTTTTTTTACTGTAGTATATGATACATTTAGTATCTACGTACATTTTACTAAGAATCGAAATTTGAAAAAATTGTAAAAAATGATATTTCGACAAAAGTAATCAGTGATTATTGAGCATTAACATTAACATTTGAGCTCGTAAATTAGATAAAGTTGTGCAAAATATAATGAAAATTAACTAAACGTAAAGATATTTGAATAATAGAGGACCTCAAATATTACCATTTAATCTTTTCTAAAAAGCGTCAATATCTAGAGAACGAATCATTTTAAGAGTATAAAATCTTACGTTAGTTAGTATCTATATCTACATAAGTATCGAAATTTGAAAAAATGTACAGGGTGTCTCATTTGAAGAAATTGTAAAAAGTAGCATTTCGCCAAAAGTAATCAGTGATTACTGAGCATTAACATTAACATTTGAGCTTGTAAAATAGATGAGTTTGTGCGAAATATAATGAAAATTAACTAAAAGTAAAGGCATTTGAATAAGAAAGGACCTCAAATATTACCATTTAATCTTTTCTAAAGAACGTCAATATCTAACGATTATTCGTTTTATGGCTAAAAACTTTACGTTATTTAGTAACTACATTTTACTAAGAATCGAAATTTGATAAAATATACATTTTAATTTCTCATTTGAAAAAATTTAGAAAAATTACATTACGGCTAAAGTATAGCATTACAATTTTTCGAAATTTTTACCACGTATTTTGTAAGTAGGCTATTATCAATTTCTAGTCGATAGTATAAACAGTTTTAAAAAAATTTCATTACAGCCCTGGCATCATGGCTCCTAAGTTGACTCTATTTCAGCATTAAAGTGACAATATCTCCAGAACGATTAGTGATAGGTACATAATACTTTATACAATTTTGGTTATAAATATTATAAATAGAATCTACAATTCTACAGGTTGTTCCATTAAAAAAAAGTTTTGTTTGTCATTTTTTACCCATTTTTTACGCTCTTTAGAAAAGATGAAATGGTAATATTTTAGGTCCTCAATTATTCAAATATTTTTACGTTTAGTTAATTTTCATTATATTTCGCACAAGCTCATCTATTTTACAAGCTCAAATGTTAATGTTAATGCTTAGTAATCACTGATTACTTTAGGCGAAATGCCATTTTTCTCAATTTGTTCAAATGAGACACCCTGTATATTTTTTCAAATTTCGATACTAAGTAAAATGTAGATACTAAATAACGTAAGGTTTTATACTCATAAAACGATTCGTTCTTTAGATATTAGACCCTCTTTAGAAAAGATTAAATGGTAATATTTGAGGTCCTCTATTATTCAAATACCTTTACGTTTAGTTAATTTTCATCATATTTCGCACAACCTCATCTATTTTAAAAACTCAAATGTTTCCTCAAAATCATATAATAATGACTTGATGTCTTGTCATTTTAATGGGATTTAATCGAAATTTCGAGGGCCAATTTACGTCAAAACTAGGCAATTTAATGTAAATGGTTTTTATTAATTATTTTAAGTGCCTGTTCAAATTAAAGTAAGTTGAATTTACGCTTAGTTTCTTATAAAATGTATAAAATTTTGAAAAAAATATTATAAAACACGAATTATACCAAGCGCGACACGTTTAAATTTACGTTAATTATTAGGTTATTTTTTGAGAATTTAAAATTTATTCTTGCGTGACATATAATTTATATAATTTTTTTAAAAATAATGCTTCAAACTATTTTATTGCGACTATTAAAATAATTGTTTTATTTATACGTATACCTATGTATAATACCTACATTTTTTTAACATCCTCCTTTATTTCTTAATGTTAATTTTATTAAACTGTTAAAATTTTAAGCATTCTTACACTGTAATTACTTTATTTTTAAAAATTATGTTACTTGGTTACTAGATATACTTTTTTTGTGGTTAAATAATTGCATTATTTAAATGAATAACTAAATAATTAATTATGTTGTTATTATGTATGTTGCTAATCTTAATAATATCTATGATAATTAATTCTAAAATGTGTAGGCCTGAGAATTGTAACTTTGGCGAGAAATATTGAAAATACGCCATATTGGATCCGCCATTTTAAATTCTTCAAGGAGATTAGTTAATCATGAAAACGCTGATAATTATTCAATTTTATTAAAATAAAATTTAAAAAAACAGAACAAAAAAATATATCACAACAGAGTGTTCGAAATATATCAATATTTAACTGTCTTATTTTAAGTAGACGCCCATTGGGTTCTGGAAAAATAAATGACAGTGACACCAACGAAAATAGCTATCTGAGAGGATGTGGCCAAAGCTGCCATAAATTTTAAAGTACACGAGAGTTAAAAGTATTTCAGTCGCTAAATTTGACAAGTAACTGTCACTAAAATTGAATATAGGTTAACATTAAAACTGCCTTTAAAAAGTTTCAAAACTACGTGCTAATAGTAGTAAATAAAATACTGTATTTACCTCGCATACTGGCTAAATTACACTCGGATGACTATAACACTCGCCTTTCGCTCGTGTTTTAAGTTTCATCTTTGTGTAATTAAGAAATTGTGCTTGTTAATTAATATACTATTATTCTAATTTCATTATAGTGTATTGGAGAGACAAGTTTTGTTAGACCACTTCCGTATGTAACAAAGCAGCGAGTAAACCATTGGTGTTTATTACGTTAATTTTTGCCTTAGGCAAATGAAAAAATTTATTTTCTGGGAAAACCCACGACAAACTGGAAACAAACTTACTATTAACAATGTCAATGGCGACGACGTCATATTGGATTTTATTATATGAGTCATAAACAGGGCACCATTTAAAAATCTCCGGCGTTCCAAAAACATCATTTATTATTTATCTAAAAGAAAAAAAATACACTGCAACAACTTTATATTCCCAAAGATCTAAATAACCGTTTCTAAATTGATTCAATTGTTTTGCTTTATAAATCATATGCGTATTTATGAATATTTAAATAAATATTGTGTGGGAATCTGGAGTATAAATAGCGGAAGGTGTGCGTCTGTCATGACTTACGTCTACCGTTCGATCCCATAGCCGCTGTAGCAGAAATTAACGTTAGTTTATGCGTTTTCTCCACGCCTTGCTTCGTACGGCATGTTAAGCCTCTCTCAATAAAGCACAATTAAGCAATCGTATAAAAACTTTTCTTTAAACGTTGGGTTCCCCTGTCTAGTTATTTGCCTGTGAGTACTTTTTTACTCCCCTGGCCCTCTTACTTAACCAGGGGAGGGTGTCAGTCGGGTTTATGGGAATAAATTTTTTTACACCTTTGGTTGGACTCGATCGTGCGGTTCCGTAAACGCAGATGTTATGGCGTAGTCTATGGCATCACAAAAGAAGCGATGAAGGAATCATATCTCTCCTAATTCTTCCTTACTCATGATGAGGGATTTTGTTATATACGATGACGCTAGAAGGCCATTGAAAAATCATCAAGATTTAGTTAACCAAATTATTCAGATATTGTTCGACATCCAGAAATAGCCACAAAGTAATCTCGGGACTGATGTTGGATAAGTATTATTAGCTGTTCTCTCTGAAACTGACCTACAGTTGAATTGTGATGTGAGCTCTCAATGTGAATTTTTTTATGCTTATAAAGAATCGTCAAACTTAAAACTCTGATTACCCTGGTAACTGCAAATGAATAAAAAGTACCTGCGTAGATTCTGGATAATCTTTAGCAAAGCACCAAATTGATTATCCATCATTCTTAAAACCTTTTATGGTTCTCGATCTATTAAAGTTTTAATTACTTGTGGGACTTCACATATCTAGTAAAATAATAATTGCTTCGTACCCTTTAAGTATGGTTGATGATAAAACAAAACAAACTTAATACGCTATGAATACACAATTAATGGCTATCTCTAATTATGTTCTTCTCAAGGATTTAAGTCTGCAGTTAAGTCTAAAAATTTTTTCTAAATGTGCCTTTTTTAGTTTTTTATAAAACATTCTAATAAATTATTATTTTATTGAATAATCATTTTTTCTAACTTATATTAACTGCCTACTAATAAGCTACTGCTAATTAGTTTTAAGTCGCATAATTTCTTACTTCTTGGTGCAAAAATAAGTTGGGAGGAATAAAATTATGTATCCACATAGACAGTCGCTGTCTGTGGCAACATGCAATGCACACCTGTCTAAAACTTCTTCGGTAAGGTCCCGCACATTCCATCATTTCAAAATCTTCTCGGCCTATTTCTCAACCTCTTTCCTAAAAGAGTCCATCTCGTCCATTTGAATAATTTGTAGAAAGCGTATAAGAGCTCTTCCATCGAGTTTACCACTGCGATATGGACCTCCATCTGTATTTCTTCGTTTTTCACATGTTTTAGTCGCGGTGTTCTTGCCTTCGTCTAACATTATCTATTTCTCTTTATAATCTTTTTTACTGTTCCTTTAAGTTGCTACCACTGGAAAGCATTTTTTAGGAGCTTTCTAATGATAGCATGAAACATAGATGTGATGTAGATAACAAAATTAAAACTTTTATTCAATAGTACTCGTACAATAAAAAAAACCTTTAGTAAAGAAAAAATAAAGTATTAGTCAAATAACACACACTACAACTCTGTATGGGATAAATCAGCTCTCCTCTTCGTACACCAGATCCCGAGTCTTCTTACCAAGAGATCATCACAACATCCTGATGACTGAAGGAACAAATATGCTGTCCACTAGATCCCGAGTCCCCTCATGAAGAGAGATCACAGGGTCCAGATGAAGGAACGGGGACGTCGTCCACCAAATCCCGAGCATCCACAATAAATTCGTTTATCAGATCCTTCTCATCACGAAAAGAGGTCACAGAGTCCTGATGATTAAAGTAAAAGAAAATGATGAAAGTACGAAAGCGTGACGGTCACCAGATCCCGAGTCTTTTCACGGAAAGAGGTCACAGAGTGCTGATGAAACAAGAGGCTTCATTCACCAGATCCCGAGTCCTCTCACAAAGAGATGCCACAAGATTTTGATGGTTGCAGCAAAAGAAAATGACAATCACCAGATCACGAGTCTTCTCACGAAGAGAGACCGCAGGGTCCTGATGAAACAAGGAGACTTCGTCCACCGGATCCCGAGTTCTCTCACGAAGAGAGATCACAGGGTCCTGATGAAGGAACGGGGACGTCGTCCACCAAATCCCGAGTATCCACAAGAAATTCGTTTATCAGATCCTTCTCATCACGAAAAGAGGTCACAGAGTCCTGATGATTAAAGTAAAAGAAAATGATGAAAGTACGAAAGCTTGACGGTCACCAAATCCCGAGTCTTTTCACGGAAAGAGGTCACAGAGTGCTGATGAAACAAGGGGCTTCATTCACCAGATCCCGAGTCCTCTCACAAAGAGATGCCACAAGATTTTGATGGTTGCAGCAAAAGAAAATGACAATCACTAGATCACGAGTCTTCTCACGAAGAGAGACCGCAGGGTCCTGATGAAACAAGGAGACTTCGTCCACCGGAATCCGAGTTCTCTCACGAAGAGAGATCACAGGGTCCTGATGAAGGAACGAGGACGTCGTCCACCAAATCCCGAGCATCCACAATAAATTCGTTTATCAGATCCTTCTCATCACGAAAAGAGGTCACCGAGTCTTGATGATTAAAGTAAAAGAAAATGATGAAAGTAAGAGAGAGTGACGGTCACCAGATGCCGAGTCTTTTCACGGAAAGAGGTCACAGAGTGCTGATGAAACAAGGGGCTTCATTCACCAGATCCCGAGTTCTCTCACAAAGAGATGCCACAAGATCTTGATGGTTGGAGCAAAAGAAAATGACAATCACCAGATCCCGAGTCTTCTCACGAAGAGAGACCACAGGGTCCTGATGAAACAAGGAGACTTCGTCCACCGGATCCCGAGTTCTCTCACGAAGAGAGATCACAGGGTCCTGATGAAGGAACGGGGACGTCGTCCACCAAATCTCGAGTATCCCCAATAAATTCGTTTATCAGATCCTTCTCATTACGAAAAGAGGTCACAGAGTCTTGATGATTAAAGTAAAAGAAAATGATGAAAGTAAGAGAGAGTGACGGTCACCAGATGCCGAGTCTTTTCACGGAAAGAGGTCACAGAGTGCTGATGAAACAAGGGGCTTCATTCACCAGATCCCGAGTTCTCTCACAAAGAGATGCCACAAGATCTTGATGGTTGGAGCAAAATAAAATGACAATCACCAGATCCCGAGTCTTCTCACGAAGAGAGACCACAGGGTCCTGATGAAACAAGGAGACTTCGTCCACCGGATCCCGAGTTCTCTCACGAAGAGAGATCACAGGATCCTGATGAAGGAACGGGGACGTCGTCCACCAAATCCCGAGCATCCACAATAAATTCGTTTATCAGATCCTTCTCATCACGAAAAGAGGTCACAGAGTCTTGATGATTAAAGTAAAAGAAAATGATGAAAGTAAGAGAGAGTGACGGTCACCAGATCCCGAGTCTTGTCACGGAAAGAGGTCACAGAGTGCTGATGAAACAAGGGGCTTCATTCACCAGATCCCGAGTTCTCTCACAAAGAGATGCCACAAGATTTTGATGGTTGCAGCAAAAGAAAATGACAATCACCAGATCACGAGTCTTCTCACGAAGAGAGACCGCAGGGTCCTGATGAAACAAGGAGACTTCGTCCACCGGATCCCGAGTTCTCTCACGAAGAGAGATCACAGGGTCCTGATGAAGGAACGGGGACGTCGTCCACCAAATCCCGAGCATCCACAATAAATTCGTTTATCAGATCCTTCTCTTCACAAAAAGAGGTCACAGAGTCTTGATGATTAAAGTAAAAGAAAATGATGAAAGTAAGAGAGAGTGACGGTCACCAGATGCCGAGTCTTTTCACGGAAAGAGTTCACAGAGTGCTGATGAAACAAGGGGCTTCATTCACCAGATCCCGAGTTCTCTCACAAAGAGATGCCACAAGATCTTGATGGTTGGAGCAAAATAAAATGACAATCACCAGATCCCGAGTCTTCTCACGAAGAGAGACCACAGGGTCCTGATGAAACAAGGAGACTTCGTCCACCGGATCCCGAGTTCTCTCACGAAGAGAGATCACAGGATCCTGATGAAGGAACGGGGACGTCGTCCACCAAATCCCGAGCATCCACAATAAATTCGTTTATCAGATCCTTCTCATCACGAAAAGAGGTCACAGAGTCTTGATGATTAAAGTAAAAGAAAATGATGAAAGTAAGAGAGAGTGACGGTCACCAGATCCCGAGTCTTGTCACGGAAAGAGGTCACAGAGTGCTGATGAAACAAGGGGCTTCATTCACCAGATCCCGAGTTCTCTCACAAAGAGATGCCACAAGATTTTGATGGTTGCAGCAAAAGAAAATGACAATCACCAGATCACGAGTCTTCTCACGAAGAGAGACCGCAGGGTCCTGATGAAACAAGGAGACTTCGTCCACCGGATCCCGAGTTCTCTCACGAAGAGAGATCACAGGGTCCTGATGAAGGAACGGGGACGTCGTCCACCAAATCCCGAGCATCCACAATAAATTCGTTTATCAGATCCTTCTCATCACGAAAAGAGGTCACAGAGTCCTGATGATTAAAGTAAAAAAAAGTGATAAAAGTACGAGAGCGTGACGGTCACCAGATCCCGAGTCTTCTCACGGAAAGAGATCACCGAGTGCTGATGCAACATGGGGCTTCATTCACCAGATCCCGAGTCCTCTCACAAAGAGATGCCACAAGATCTTGATGGTTGGAGCAAAAGAAAATGACAATCACCAGATCACAAGTCTTTTCACGAAGAGAGACCACAGGGTCCTGATGAACACTAATCAGCTAATCAGCTCTAACAACAAATTCTACCACTCAACGTAGTTCTAAATGCATTTAAAACATTTCAATCCTATAATTAAAAACCATTACATAACGAAATGCTTAAGTGATAGGGGTTAAATAATTTTAATACGGTTAAAAAATGTCTAAAAGTTAAACTAAAAATTAAATGGAAGCGCTAGCTCCTATGGTTGCCGAGTTATAGGGAAATCAGCTGTTATCACTGATAACACTAATAGTAAAATAGAGAAAATTCAAATTTAGTAATTCTGGTTCAATCTTAATGAGATTGCACTCAAATGAAAGTGCCTGAAGAACTGACCATGAGAATATAAAAATTATCTCCATTTTGATCTCAGGGGCGACGCTAGAGAAAAACTAGAGAAAAAATGACAAGTAGTTGCTTTAATGCATCGTACAACTTATTCACTTAGACTTCCTGCTTAGTGACAAATCGCGTTAGCTTTAATTAAATAATCTTCGTAGGTACTAAGCAGCTGTATTTTTCAAACTGTCACTAACCAACAAGTTTTCACAATTTATAACTTATTTATAAATCCAAAGCACTTATCGTATTACAACAGAGTATCCTCTCCCTCGGGGCATTAGAACGTAGATCGAACATTTGATGAGAAAATTGTTTGTCCATGCTTCCAGCTTCCTACTTTTACAAATGGGGCTGATAGTGGTATTAATCACAAGATATTTGTTCCGTATATGTAAAAACAAGTAGCAAGAATAATCGAAATCTCTTGCCCCATTGACTGCGCTTCTCAACTAGACACTACCTTCCAAAACCGCTACTGTAAAGAAAATTAAAATGCCTTTCAAATGAGGTACATGATCTCTTTACCAATTAAAGATTTTTGAGTCGCTAGTGCTTCAACGGCTTTCTTTAAATTAACAAACACCAATTTATGTTCAAAAAATAGTTTATTTGACAAGATTTTAACTCCACTTATGGAAGGGGCAGGGATTGAACCGCGCCGTGGATTCGAAATCCCATCAATCGTCCTCTTAAGAAACTAAAACGCCCTGTATAGAACTACTTAATATTCGACAGGTTTTGTTAAAACGAATTATGAACGAGCCTTATATGAAATATAAA
This sequence comes from Malthinus seriepunctatus, assembly GCA_963924605.1. Taxonomy (NCBI): domain Eukaryota; kingdom Metazoa; phylum Arthropoda; class Insecta; order Coleoptera; family Cantharidae; genus Malthinus; species Malthinus seriepunctatus. The sequence goes on from OZ004603.1 coordinate 20,993,284, forward strand.
TTGTACAAAACATGTGTTACAAGTTTAGTAGAATAAAGTATTATGGTAGTATTTATTTTATAAAAACAAATGTAAGGGAGCTTGAAATATATATTCTTACCTTTTAGAGCGTTTAGTAAATATTGTGAAATAAAACTAACCTATTGTCAACAGTAAAGAAATTTTCTTCAACATGTCTACTACTTATTATCACTTGTATCTATTTTCTCTTACTATTCTAACTTAAATAGGTATATTTGTATACTGAGTGTACAAAAATATATGTGCAATTTGTTAACAGTGTGGCATGTGAACAGGTCACACTGCAAAATTTTTGATATCGTAAATTAATTGAGCTGCCTATTGTTGTCGTTGTCTTTGACCAATCGGAACTGATCTTAGAACTGACGCTCTGTCAAAGAACAAATGAAAAGTTTTATATCAGCTACATACGCTAAGATGACAGATAACTCATGACACATGGTATATAACAGTAAACATATATAACAGTTGATAGATTATAGGACAGATAACATATGAGAAGACAGATAGTAGGACATAGGGAAGGACAAGTGAAATATGAAATATAAAAGTTAAAATATGAGAATTTAACTTAGAATTAAGAAATATGACATTTGACATATGACATATGGAATATGACATATTACATATAACATATGACATTGAACATTTGACATTGAAATATGACACATGACATACGAAAAATGTAATATGACAGTAGACACATGGTAGATAATATATGACAGATTAGATGAAGGGAGAGATGACAGGAAAGATGTCATTTGACATATGTAATATATCATCACATACCATAATAGTAAGATTTCCAATTACAGATGAAGATGGCATGTAACAGTTGACAGATTACAGATTAAGATGCCAGATCAAGTGGCAACTAAAGATGATGAACAGATAAAGGAAAAAATGGCAGATGACAGGTCTGATGGCTGGTCATATGACGTAAAACTTGTAATTATTATGTAATATGAAATATGAATAATAACATTTGAAATATGTAATATTCCATATATGATATTTAATATGAAATTTGACATACGAAACATGTATGTCAGAACACATGACAGTTGACAACAAAAAATGACAAGATAGATAAAAGTACAGATGACATTTGACATAATTATGAAATGAGTCATAACCTACGACATATAAAAGATGACAGATGTCAAATGGCAGATGAGCTATAAAGGTGGCAGCTGTCAAATGACAGAAGGTAGATTACAGATAAAGATGGTTGATGACAGAGGACGTTGAGAGTTTAAAATAGCAGATGATGATGATAAAACAGATGATAGGATGTACGATAGATGACAGAACAGATGGCAGGACATTGAAATTAAAATATGACATACAAAAAATGTAATATGTATTTTACATGGCAGATGATAGATGACAGCACAGATGAAGGGAGAGATGACTTTTGCCATATCAAATGTTTCATGATATTAGAAAGATGACAGATATCATTTGAAACATGAGATATGTAATATAAAATATGAATTATAACTTCTTGGAATATGAAATATGCCATATGACATATATGACATTCAAATATGAAATTTTAAATACGAAACATGTAGTTATGCCATAACATAAGGCAAATGACAGCACAAATGACTAGAAAGATGATAGTACAGATGACAGTTGACATAGAAAATGGGTCATGATCTATATGACATATGAAAGATGAGAGATAAAGATGGCAGCTAACAAATGACATAAGAAAGGCTACAGATGAAGATTGTAGATGACAGATGAAGATGACAGTTAAAGATGGCAATTGAAGGTGATATAACAGATGATAGGATGAATGATAGATGACAGGACAGATGTAATATGTAAATGGCAGATGATAGATTACAGCACAGATGTTGAGAGAGATGACTTTTGACATATCAAATATCTCATGACATAATTATGAAAGATGACAGATGTCATTTAAAACATGAGTTACGTAATACAAAATATGTATTATAACTTCTTGAAGTATGTCTCAAAACATATATGACAGTGAAATATGACATTTGACATAAGAATCATGTAATATGTCACATGACAGCTAACATGGCACATGACATGCACAATGACAGTGCAGATGACGTAGAGATGACATGATTGATGACTGTTTACAAATGAAATATTTCATGACATATGACAAATGACAGATGACAAGACAAATAGTCACTAGGTTGTAATAAATATTTAACAGACAATAATTACCACAACCTACTTACAAACAAAGAAATCGTTAAACTTCTAATGATTATTGTTTATAATAATATTTTATAACAATAATAATTGTTATTACATGAGAGAGTATAAGTTCAGTTATAAATATTTTTCTTTTTATTAAAAACCCATATTAATTGACGTTTAAAACATTGCAAAAATTATTCTTCTTTCAAAAAAATTTAACATACAATAGAAAATATTTAAAAAATAGTTTTCGAGACGTACATAAATAGAAGCGTTATATAAGTAAGTTAATTTTAAATATAAATTTTTTTAATGAATAATACATTATACTGAAACTATAATTTACTTTCAAAATTGCTCTTAAATAAATATTCTTGTTGCTGTTGAAGAGGCATTACAATACGTGTGTGTACTTATATTATGGGTAAGCTTTTGTTACCAACCTACATAAATAACATTAATAAGCAGATGGGTACTAATAGTAACGGGTTTTATGTAAAATATAAGTTTAATATAAAATAATAATAAACATTATAAGAGCATATAAGTACGCAGAGACAGACAAATTTGTAAATACATCTAGATCTCATTTTTGATAACTTCACGCACTCTTGATGAGGTGTTAATATTAATGAGATTTTAATTGAAAAAAAAATTTGTAAAAACCAAATTGATACCTACGATATAATCGTATACATGGTATAATTTTAAAATAATTGATATATTTAAATTGAATTCTATCTACTATAAAATAATATGTAAACGACCAAGTTAACATTTAATGGATGTAATAGACAACCTTTTTTGCGATTAAAATGAGAGAGTAAATATTCATTTCTTAAATGTCTTTTAAGTACCTTCAGAGAAATCATAGAGGAATAACAAAATATGTAGTTTTGCCAGTTTAGTCCCATCAATTACATATATGTATAACATATAATTGATTTTTTAACAGCTAGCATAAATCAGCTACTCCGATAATCAGACCGATAGGTCAGGTAGACCAGGATGAAAATCGGACACTTCAGGCTAAAAGTCTGAGAATCAGACTGTTAAGGTAGTGCGACAATTGGACAGTTAAAATATATATTAAAATACAGTTAAAATACAGACAGTAAGAAAATAGTCAAGCGAACGGTGAAGTCTAATCATCAGACAGTACGACAGTCAATAGTATACTGAAATGCAGAAAAACAAGCATATAAAGAGAGAGAGAGAGAGAGAGAGAGAGAAAACTATTTCCTCCTTAACTCTGAAATTATTGTGGTGATAGTCAATCAGTTTGTATATAGATAAGAAGAGGTTTGACCTTTGTGTAAACTTTTTGCCCTGCAACAATTAGCGCCAATAAGTGTTAACGATCAGGAAGAATTATTGATTAAACTAGAAGCTAAAAGCGTAAAGCAATAAAATAAAATAAAATAATATTGTCGATAATTGAAGTGATGAATGATGAATGAAGTGGTTGTATTTACTACAAAGTAATAAAGAATCTTGATCGTTATCTATAAAGTCTATTTATATTATTACATTGTATCAGTATACAGGGTGTTTCACTTCGCGTTTGTTTGAATTTAATGAATAAAAAGAGGAAGCGCTTCTAATATCGTTCATCACGGCTTTCGTGAAACCACTGATTACACGTTCACACGTAATCGTTAAAGTGGCTCGTGTAACAGCGTCTTTATCAGCGTCGATCGTCAATCGTTATTGATCAATCATCAATCGCCATTGGTCAATCGCCAATTATCAGTAGTTAATAATTTATCTTCCATCGCCTATTTCCCTACGTTAATCATTTAAAATTCATGGCTCATAAGTCATAAGTTTTAAATCATTGTTTATCGCTTATAAATCATCGTTTATCGCTCTAAAATTACTATTTATCCTTCAAAAATCTTCGTTTATCGCTCATAATTCATTGTTTATCGCTCATAGATAATCATTCATCGCTCATAAATATGATTCATAATTAAAAAATAACTTTTATCGCTCATAAATCATCGTTAATTGTTTTGATATTCATCGTTTGTCGCTCTTATCGTTCATAAATCCTTGTTTAACCCTCATATATCATTGTTCATTGCTCATAGGTAATCATTCATGGCTCATGAATATTGTGCATAATTTGAGATCATCATTCGTCGTTCATAGATCATCGTTTATTGTTTTAAAACTCATAGCTCATCGTTTATTGCTCTTAATTTACATTAAATCGTTCATAAAGTCTCGTTTGTCGCTCATAAATCATTGCTCATCGCTCATAAATATCGCAAATAATTTAAAATTAAACTTTATCGTTCATTGATCATCGCTCATATATCATCGCTCGTTGTTTAAAATTTATCGCTCATAGTTTATCGCTCTAAATTTACCGTTCATCGTTATTAAATCATCGTTTATCGCTCATAACTCATTGTTCATCGCTCATAGTTATTCATTCATAGCTCTTTAATATCGTTCATAATTTCGTTAATCGTTTATAGATTATCGCTCATAAACCATCTTTTATTGTTTAAAATTCATGGCTCCTCGTTTATCGCTCTTAAATTACTGTTTAACGTTCGATAATCATTCAACGCTCATAAATATCGTCCATAATTTAAGATTATCGTTCATCGTTCGTAGATTATCAACCATTGTTTTAAAACTCATCGCTCATCGTTTATTGCTCTTAATTTCCTTTCCATCGTTCATAAATTCTCTTTTGTGGCTCATTAACCATTGTTAATGGCTTATAGATAATCATTCATCGCTCATAAAAAAACGCTAGTTATTTAAAATTACAGTTTATCGTTCATAAATCATCGCTCATAGATCATCGTTCGATGTTATAAAATTTATCGCTCATAGTTTGTTTATCGCTCTTAATTTACCGTTCATCCATTATAAATCCTCGTTTATCGCTCATAAATCATTGTTCATTGCTCATAGGTAATCATTCATCGCTCATAAATATCGTTCATAATTTCAAAATATCAATCATCGTTCATAGATTATCGTACATAAACCATCTTTCATTGTTTAAAATTTATCGCTCTTAAATTACTGTTCATCGTTCATAAATCCTCTTTTATTGCTCACAAATCTTTGCTCATCCCTCATAGATAATCAGTCATCGCTCATAAATATTGTTCATAATTTAAGATTATCGTTCGTCGATCATAGATCATCGTTTATTATTTTAAAACTCATCGCTCATCGTTTATTGCTCTTAATAATCATTCGACGCTCATAAATATCGATCATAATTCAAAATTACAGATTATCTTTCATAGATCATCGCTCATAAATCATCGTTCATTGTTTTTAAACTTATCGCTCATAGTTCTTCAACGTGTTTGCTTTTAACTTATAGGCCATGTTTTATAAATCCTCGTTTATCGCTCATAAATCATTTTTCATCGCTCATAGGTACTCATTCATCGCTCATAAATATCGTTCATAATTTAAAAATATCGTTCATCGTTCATACTTTCTCGCTCATAAACCATCATTCATTGTTTACAATTAGTTGCTCCTCGTTTATCGCTCTTAAATAACTGTTCATCGTTCATAAATCCTAGTTTATAGCTCATAAATCTTTGCTCATCGTTCATAGCTAATCATTGATTGCTCATAAATATCGTTCATAGTTTCTAAATATCGTTGATCGTTCATACATTATCGCTCATAAACTATCAATCATTGTTTAAAAGTCGTCGCTCCTCGTTTATTGCTCTTAAATAACTGTTCATCGTTCATAAATCTTAGCTCTACGTTCATAGCTAATCATTGATTGCTCATAAATGTCGTTCATAATTTATAATTATCGTTCAAGGTTCATTGATCGTCGTTAATTGTCTAAAATTCATCGCTCTTCGTTTATTGCTCTTAAATTACTGTTCATCGTTCATTAATCATCGTTTATCGCTCATAAATCATTGTTCATCGCTCTTAGATAATTATTCTCTTAAATCGTTCATAGATGATTGTTCATCGTTTATAAATCATTACTAATCGTTCATAGTGCATCGCCCTTCGTTTTTAACTAAAGTTTTATAAATCAATGCTCATCGGTTACCGTTCTTCGCTTGCAATAGTTATCATCATTATAATGATAAGTTATTGTAAATCGCTTATAAGTCATTGTTAATTCCTCATAGATCATCGTTCGTTGCTCCTATATCAGTGTCATCGCTCATTGTAAACAGCTTATCGTTTAAAATTAATTGTTCATCCTCATAGTTTTTCATCATCTTTGAACATCGTCAAAGTTGATCGTTGATCATTATCGTGCATCAGTCATATATTTTCTGGTAAATAGTTCAATGAGTAAAATAAATTGGTAACCATAATAAGAGAATTTAAAATTTCAGATCGATCGTAGAGTTTCCTTAGAACACCCTGTGAAGTAAACAATTAACAAATAACACTACCTATTATTAGATGTTAAATTTTATTTCTCTTTATGAAATACATCATAAATCTCTACTAAAAAGGCGTAAACTTCTATTGTTAATTTTGTTGAATAGACAAATAGATGCATAAAATAAGACATACCTAGCTACAGACAGACAGTTATGTAATAAAATTGCAACTTTCCAGCAACTAAATAGAATAATGTTTTTCTTTTTAAATATACATTTAACGAGAATAATAGTAGAAAATAAATTACTTATTATCAATAGCATTAGTATAAGTACAGTCAGCCTCACAATTATTGGCCACCCTGGCTATACGTTTAGCACGAATTATGGATGTAACCATCATAACACCCCCTACTTAAATTGAGGGGTAACTTTATTTTGTCAACAAATAGTAAATCAACAACCTCCCCTTCTGTCCTTTTGTCGTTGTTGGCTAATAACCACTCTGGCGTATAGCCAGAGTGGCCAATAATTGTGAAGCTGACTGTACATACAGGGTGGTAACTTTTACAATGTTAGATTTTCTGAATCCAAAGAGAGGCTCAAAGTTGGTTCAAGCACAAAAAAAGCTCTAAGTAACTAAAATTTTTCTGTTTTTCTGTGACATTTTCCAAGATGGCGGATTTAATTTAAGTCGGAAGGAAAGAGACTTTTAGTATGTAGAAGAGACCTTTTTAAAAAAATTTTTTTTCAAAAATCTCTTTTTAAAACTATAACCCACATTTCCAAAGTGGAACTGAAAAAATCACCTTGTATGCATGCACTATTGTGCCAAAGTATAATTGTGTATGCATAGCTTTCTAAGATAATTCCTAGATACATAAGGTACTTTATGTATTTTCATTAAACCTCACACATTATTAAAATTCGTAATGCATTCCTTACGGTTATGCCTATTAGAGAAAAAATTAAGTAAAATATAGCCCACTTATTAAATTTTATTTACATCGTGACCTATATGTTTGTGAAGATTTAAGAAGGCAATAATAATTTAAATATCAATGGTAATTAGTAATTACCAATTACTTCCCATCAGCACACTATTTTCATGGTACAGTTTAAAATTGCGAAAATATAAAAACATAAATCGATTTTTACTCATTGTATTACTAAATACATTGCTAATTAACATTCACGTGATTAAAAATTTTAATTATTATTGGAAATTAATTATAGGAAAAAGCTCATTAAAAAGTATTAGTAACAATAAACAAGTGCGTCCCATTTTAGTTAAATTAATCCACTTTTTATTTTTAACAATTATTGCAACAATGCTTTTCCTTTTATTTTATGCAAATTGTATTTTCAAAAAGAGAAATTTATTATTCGATAGGTATTCTGATGGTTAAATATTAGTCTATATTAATTAGTTGCTAAATATTCTAAATTGATGCGTTCAAAAACACAGGTTGACTTAAAATAGCTTGTATAGTGAAATGGTTTTTCGCCAGTTTAAAACACATCCTTTGACCAACCTATTTCAATTTCAAAATAATTTTCCGTTAATTGAAGTTATGGCTTTTGATGTTGGTTTATTAAAATTTATTAGTTTACAAAGTAATAATTATTTATAATTACGAACCACACTTTAACTTCTTTAGGAAGTATTAATTTAGTAAAGTATTTTCTCAGCAAAAACATGAAAGTTTGAGCATCTAACAAAAATCATTCAAGATTAATTCGTTTATATTTAAAAGAAAAAGGTAATTCTACAAATTTCCTTACTTTTTAATACAAACAAGTCAACTTTAATGCAACAAAATTAATGCATGTACAGAGAAGATAATAACAGATCCGCTTAGACTTGACTTTAATAAATAGCATAATCTGTTGTAGATAATAATGTAAATGCAAAGTAACATAAGAAAATTGTTATTGATGATGTAATAATAAACAAATATCACCTATAATTGGCTAATTTGTTTTCAGATGTAAATTTAATTGATAGTTATTAAGCAAATCTTTGGGAATATGATTTTAAATGTGTAGGTTGCATTGATATCTACGCTGATTACTTTAACTTAAAAAAACAGTTGAACGATAAATTTAAGAGTTTATTTATTAAAGATGGAAATTCACCGCTTATAATGTACCGAGGATTGAACTATCTTCAGATGGCATCAGCTACGAGAGCTTGTCCTGGTCGACTTCTTTCGATTTCTTTAGCTTTTACACTACAACTTATTAATTTAATAATTGTTGGTTTATGTTCATTTGGACGTTTATCCATCTGTATATCCGAATGACTGTCTACAGGGTAATTTTTTTAAGTGGTACAAACATCGGGATCTCGAAAATAGTATAAGAGCTACGAGATTGGTTAAATTAGCAGAAATTTGCATGTAACGATACTAAACTCGACATTTTGTCACATCGACGCTAGGCGTCGCGACGTTCAACTTTTATTTTTCTTATTAGGATCTATTGCTTTTTCGCAGAAAATTACTCGGTTGGCGTGTCTAAATTCGAATACCAAACGAAAACTTTCTCTCTTTTACTTTTCTTAATTTACACAACTTTTCTAGGTTATATATTATGTTAATTACATAAAGTAACGTTATGTTGCTTTATGTAATTTTTTACTATGAAAAATAACGACTAAAACTTTAAAGTTTAGGACATGCAAGTTTATTAGAAAAAAATTAAATTACGTCAATTTAATAAATAACAATACTAATTTTGCATAACATAACGTAACATGACATAACCTAAACATAACATAACATAAATTAAGAAAAGTACAAGATGGAAACTTCTCGTTTGGTATTTGAATTTAAACAAGCCAACTGAGTAATTTTCTGCAAAAAAAAACAAAAGGCGTCTATTAGAAAATTTGAAGTTAAATGTCGCGACGCCTAGAAAATTTGATGAAAAAAAATGAGTAGAACTTTTTTTAAATATCAGAAACGCAATTTCATTAGAAAATAAAATTAAATTACATTAATAATTTAATAAATAACAATACTAATTTTGCATAACATAACGTAGCATTACATAGCATAACGTAACATGACATAACCTAAACATAACATAACATAAATTAAGAAAAATACAAGATGGAAACTTCTCGTTTGGTATTCGAATTTAAACGAGCCAACTGAGTAGTTTTCTGCAAAACAAACAAAAGGTCTCTATTAAAAAATTTAAAGTTAAACGTCGTGACGCCTAGAGTCGATGTGATAAAATGTGCTGAAAAAAAATGAGTAGAACTTTTTTTAAATTTCAGAAACGCAATTTCATTAGAAAATAAAATTAAATTACATTAATTATTAATAAATAACAATAATAATTTAACATAACATAACGTAACACGACATAACATCACGTAACATGACATAACCTAAACATAACATAACATAAATTAAGCAAAGTACAAGATAGAAAGTTCTCGTTTGGTATCCGAATATAAACGAGCCTACTGAGTAATTTTCTGCTAAACAAACAATAGGTCTATATAAGAAAATTTAAAGTTAAACGTCGCGACGCCTAGCGTCGATGTGATAAAATGTGCTGAAGAAAAACGAGTAGAACTTTTTTAAACTTTTAGAAACGCTATTTCATTAGAAAATTAAATTAAATTACATTAATTATTAAGAAATAACAATAATAATTTAACATAACATAACGTAACACGACATAACATAACGTAACATGACATAACCTAAACATAACATAACACAAATTAAGTAAAGTACAAGATAGAAAGTTCTCATTTGGTATCCGAATTTAAACGAGCCCACTGAGTAATTTTCTGCTAAACAAACAATAGGTCTATATAAGAAAATTTAAAGTTAAACGTCGCGACGGCTAGCGTCGAAATGATAAAATGTGCTGAAAGAAAACGAGTAGAGCTTTTTTAAACTTTTAGAAACGCTATTTCATTAGGAAATAAAATTAAATTACATTAATTATTAATAAATAACAGTAATAATTTAACATCATATAACGTAACACGACATAACATCACGTAACATGACATAACCTAAACATAACGTAACATAAATTAAGTAAAGTACAAGATAGAAAGTTCTCGTTCGGTATCCGAATTTAAACAAGCCAACTGAGTAATTTTCTGCAAAATAAACAATAGGTCTCTATTAGAAAATTTGATGTTAAACGTCGCGACGCCTAGCGTCGATATGATAAAATGTGCTGAAAAAAAAACGAGTAGAGCTTTTTTAAACTTTTAGAAACGCTATTTCATTAGGAAATAAAATTAAATTACATTAATTATTAATAAATAACAGTAATAATTTAACATCATATAACGTAACACGACATAACATCACGTAACATGACATAACCTAAACATAACATAACATAAATTAAGTAAAGTACAAGATAGAAAGTTCTCGTTCGGTATCCGAATTTAAACAAGCCAACTGAGTAATTTTCTGCAAAATAAACAATAGGTCTCTATTAGAAAATTTGATGTTAAACGTCGCGACGCCTAGCGTCGATATGATAAACTGTGCTGAAAAAAAACGAGTAGAACTTTTTTAAACTTTTAGAAACGCTATTTCATTAGAAAACAAAATTAAATTACATTGATTATTAATAAATAACAATAATAATTTAACATAACATAACGTAACACGACATAACATCACGTAACATGACATAACCTAAACATAACATAACATAAATTAAGTAAAGTACAAGATAGAAAGTTCTCGTTTGGTATCCGAATTTAAGCAAGCCAACTGAGTAATTTTCTGCTAAACAAACAATAAGAAAATTTAAAGTTAAACGTCGCGACGTCTAGCGTCGATGTGATATATTGTCGAGTTTCGTATCGTTTGATAGTTCTTTTGTCCTTCTTTTAGGACTCTTCACTAAAACTTGTTTATTCATTTAACTGTCGGTTAAAATGTCCTTCTGGTAGTTTACTTATCTGTTAGTCTGCCTGTCCGCATGACTGTCTGCATCCCTTATACGCTTGCTCATACGTGTATCCCATCTTTCGCTTCTTTGTCCACCTTAACATCCCTCTGTGTCTCTCATAGGTCTTCCATTAGCTGGTGATTCTGCCCCTCCACTCCTGTGCGTTTGTCTCAATTTCTTCGCTAGAACTTTAAAACGCCTCAACCGATTGATCTGATGTTTGGTTAATAAAATCTTCGAGATTAAGTAAATTTGGTTGATGACACATCAGCTTCTATTTAAACAAGCAATGTTTTGTATAGGTATGAACCGTTGTTAATTTACGAATAGTTTAGAAACCGCAATTTTTGAACAATGGAGAGAGGTTAAGTTGGCTATCACGAAAAGAATATAGTGAATCGAATTTTAAAGTAAAGTAACGTTGATAATGGCTATGAAGGAGGAAAAAAATATGTATTAGAAAATTAAAACATGTGTTAGAATTTGAACTACTACTTTTATTAACTCTCTCCCTCTCTCTTTCAGTCTTTTAAGTGCAATTAAAAAAAATTATTATAAACTAATTATTAAATTTTTTCTTAAAAGGTTTTTATGAGTTTGGTAATAGTTTTCTTTTGAATTATTAATTATGTTAATTATTAATTTTGCGACTTAATTAGAAATAAGCTTTTTTAATAGCGGATGTTTAGACTAATTTTTGTTGTTAAATAAAAAGGTGAATGTCAAAATTATTTTTAGAAAAAAAAATTTTTTTTTTGAAAGTGCGCTCTTTTATCGAAACCGCAAATCAATTTGTCTATAGTGTGTAGTTTATTGTTACACTATTATAAGCAAAATTTGACATATTTCTTTTTAAATTGGCAATCTTTCGTGTTTTGATGGCACCGTGTTATTTACAACTACGTGAAGACAGGTTAAATATATACGCATAGGTATATTTTCTATAACATACATAATAATTATTGCATTACTCTCTATCAAAAAGTTACCTTTGAAATATATGTGTCGATGTGTTAAGCTTTTTTGCTACGTTTAGATTAATGTTTTTCTTTTATACAGAGTGGATTGTGAACGCATGGATAGTTAGTTCATTATCAAAACTAAAATTTGGTGCTATATTTTGGATTATAAGTCTAAAACAAAAGAAAGTATCACATTTTTCAAAAATAGATCGTGATCCCACTTCTGATAAGCAATTTATAAACTACTCTGTATACATGATGATGATGACAACTTGTACACTTTTGGATTTTCATTATTTGAGAACTATTAACCCCCTGTATATTAATAAATAAAATTTCATTTAAAATACTATACCAGAATCTTGAAGAAAAAAGTTATTGTTCTTTGGTGGAATTAGTAATTAGATATAATCGAGTCGTTTACTATGCTATTAGCAATATATCCATCCATGCTGAAGTAATTATAAAATTACTACTATTACTAAATGAAAATGAAAATTATTTCTAAATCTCATTTTAAATGCTTTTAAAAAAATTAAAAGTTTCTATTCGTATGGAAAATTTTAACCACATCTAAAAATGTGCGTAGCTATTAAAAGTATGTAGGTAAATAATCTATTACAAATACTTTTTAGATTAGCGGATCTATTATTAAAGTAATTATACGTAAGCTTTCGGATAAGATACGATAACTATAATACCTGTACTGTAGACACTGCTCGACTACTACGGTTTTTTAATTTATTTCGAAGACGCTATAATAAACCTAACACATATCTGGTATTTTTTAACTTTATTGATTGGAGGATATTTGAATTGGGCTCTAAAATCGGGATTAAGGGTTGATGAAGACATGTTGCAATGATGGAGTTTACTAGCACTATATGTCAACCTATTTTCAACCTTTATTTTTTTCTAAAACCCATGTGCAAGATTGTAGTATCCTACGTAGTCAGCCTCACAATTCCTATACGCCAGGGTGGTTTTTAGTCAACAATGACAAAAGGGGAGGTTCAAAGTAATCTCTCAATTTAAGTGTGGGGTGTTATGATGGTTACATCAACAATTCGTGCTAAACGTAGCCAGGGTGGTCAATAATTGTGAGACTGACTGTACAGAGTGGTGACTGGAGCTCTCCGTCATAGAGATTTTATTACATGTAAAATCATATTTTGCTGATTTCCTGCTTCCCAATTTATTTTAGCAAAAAATCTTCAAATAAAAGTTGTAGAGTATAAATTTCTGCATTAAATTGGATAAACAAAACAATGGATGAGGCCATATGAGCAACTTTTTAAAAAGATATAATAAGAAAATATAATAAGTGATCAATTAAAAGTTTAACCTTCGCATAGGCAGGACGTACTTTTGTAAAGATTTCAATTTTTTATTTGAATAATTCCGACGTTTTTGAACCGATTTTGAAATGCTGTCGGCTCAGTGATCAAATTAGTGAGATCTTTTCGAAAATGCAAAAACAATTTGAAAAAATATGTTTTTGATACTTTTATTTGCAACTTGTAAATTTTTTGACTTTTTTTTTTAATAACTCCGCCGTTTTTATACCGATTTTGAAAGGCTTTTGAGTCAGTAATAAAATTTTTGAAATCTTTTCGAAAATGCAAAAAATTTAAAAAAATATGTTTTTAATAATTTTAATTGCGAGTTATGATTTTATTGGCTTTTTGTTTTTAATTTTAATAACTCCACCGTTTTTACACCGATTTTGAAATGCTTTAGAGTCAGTGATCAAATTTTGGAAATCTTTTCGAAAATGCAAAAAAATAATGTTTTTGATACTTTTATTGCAAGTTGTCAAGTTGTGATTTGCTTGGTTTAATAAACTAATAAAGCATTTACACTAACTCAGTACTAGGGCTGGGCGATACCTCGAATCAGGTATCAAGTATAGATACCACGACGGTATCGATACTATTCAAAAGTATCGATGTATCGAAAGTATTGAGGTATCGAAAGTATCGAGGTATCGAAAGTATCGAGGTATCGAAAGTATCGAGGTATCAAAAGTATCGAGGTATCGAAAGTATCGAGGTATCGAAAGTATCGAGATATCGAAAGTATCGAAAGTATCGAAAGTATCGAAAGTATCGAAAGTATCGAAAGTATCGAAAGTATCGAAAGTATCGAAAGTATCGAAAGTATCGAAAGTATTGAAAGTATCGAAAGTATCGAAAGTATCGAAAGTATCGAAAGTATCGAAAGTATCGAAAGTATCGAAAGTATTGAAAGTATCGAAAGTATCGAAAGTATCGAAAGTATCGAGGTATCAAAAGTATCGAGGTATCGAAAGTATCGAGGTATCGAAAGTATCGAGGTATCGAAAGTATCGAGGTATCGAAAGTATCGAAAGTATCGAAAGTATCGAAAGTATCGAAAGTATCGAAAGTATCGAAAGTATCGAAAGTATCGAAAGTATCGAAAGTATCGAAAGTATCGAAAGTATTGAAAGTATCGAAAGTATCGAAAGTATCGAAAGTATCGAAAGTATCGAAAGTATCGAAAGTATCGAAAGTATCGAAAGTATCGAGGTATCAAAAGTATCGAGGTATCGAAAGTATCGAGGTATCGAAAGTATCGAGGTATCTAAAGTATCGAGGTATCGGAAGTATCGAGGTATCTAAAGTATCGAGGTATCGGAAGTATCGAAGTAATGAGAACCTACCTACACTTGTTCCAGCGGATCATTGCCGGTGCAAAACTCGCCTAAGTACACAAAAACACGCAATCTGATACGTAGTGTAGCAACTATCATTGTTGGCGCTGCGTAATATAACGCTAAATTGTTACGACGTATGTGGTGTTATCATATTGGTGTATAACATACAGCGGCAAAGATTCCCCCTGGAACAACTACACCTGTAAAAACATTTCCTTCAACTCCAGTAGGTACCTCGATACTTTCGATACTTCGATACTTTCAATACTTTCGATACCTCGATACTTTCGATACTTTCGATACTTTCGATACTTTCGATACTTTCGATACTTTCGATACTTTCGATACTTTCGATACTTTCGATACTTTCGATACTTTCGATACTTTCGATACTTTCGATACTTTCGATACTTTCGATACTTTCGATACTTTCGATACCTCGATACTTTCGATACCTCGATACTTTCGATACCTCGATACTTTCGATACTTCGATACTTTCGACCCTCGGTATCGTTATTCGATACCAACTACGGTATCGATACTTCGAATAAGTATCGATACTTTACCCAGCCCTACTCAGTACCATTAAAATCCAGAAGAGGTGACAGGAAATGACAGGTATTGACGGTATTGTAAGCACTTACTCTCTCGTCGGGAGATCAACAACCAGCATCAAGTAATATCTAATTTTTTTCCCAAAAAGGTGAGTAACAAACCCTTATAGCCGTTGTTGATGTGTATAAAGTCCGTTTGTTTGTTGACATTGTTGGGCAACGTTGAGATGTATGAGGCCTCTAAGAATGAACGCTTCACAAAATTCGCCTCCGTATTTAGAACCGTAACGTTGTCTACGGAGAAGGAGTGGTTGTTCTCTATTATATGTTCAGAAAAACCTGTTTTTTTGGAACCTGATCTCACATCATAATCTTGTAGACAGACATAATCTTGTTGCTTTAATCTAGTAGACAACAATTGTCTGGTTTGGCCCACGTATACCATACCACAGTCGCAATCGATCTTGTAGACCACGTTGGTTTTGTACGGTAATGGCACTTTGTATTTGGTTTTCGAAAAAACTAAGTTGTTTAATGTCAAATGGTTATAGAAAGTCAAACGTAATGCACCGTTATCTATAAGTTCCCTCAAGACAGATCTGTCTACTAACAAGCCTAGGATGATAACAAGTGACTTTGCAGTATCTAGGGTTCATGGTGGAGTCGACAGAATTCTGAACAGCCCCGGTCGGGCCATTGGAACGGTCTTCACGAAATAGAAGATTATCAACCAATCTGGCTGGGTAGCCGTTCTCCAAAAGTTGAGATCGGAGATCCTGTAATCTACTGATGATATGATTTGGGGTTACACAGGACACTATTCTGTGTTGAGGGGGTGAGAGGAATTGAAATTCAGCAGTCTGTTGGTTGAAGATGGCTTTCTGTATAAGTCCACGTATACTGAGCCATCAGGATTTTTGAAAATCTTTAAATCTAAGAAAGGGATGGCTCCGCCAGACTTCAACTCATGCGTGAAAGTGAGCAGGTTATCATACCCATTGAGGATATTTAGACACAGCTGAATCTTAGATTTAGGAACAGCCGTCAGGATTTCGTCGACGTACAAGAACAGAAAGGGAACTCAAAATCGAACGCCTCAAATAAATAACCCAGCAGGTCGTTCATAACGAAATTAGCAAATATCGGAGAAGACGGGTTTCCCATGGCACTCCCCACTAATTGCGAGAAAAATTGGCCTCTAAAACTGAAGTAACTATTGTCGAATACTAATGATACTATTTCCTTAAAGATGTTAAGAAGAATAGTGGTGAAAGGTGATACTGAATCCCAATTTTTGGCAATGGAAGACAGGACTGCCTCCTTCGAAATATTCGTAAAGAGAGAGTTCACATCAAAGGATATCAACACGTAATCCTCTGGTAAAGATACGGTCGTTAGTTTTTCAACAACTTCCTTTGAGTTTTTAATGTTGAAGGCAAAGTCAGTAATGGATTTGCTCAAGATATTGTTTATAAATTTACCTAAATTGTTAGAAGCAGAATTAATGCAACTAATCATTGTAATCATTTATGAAAGCTGTCGAAAGTCGAATAAAATCATGCGACTACAAAATGAATGCACGTGATTGGCCCAATGTGTTCCACGCACGTCTCGCTAGTAAGTCGATTCACTAGATATTGTCACAATTAAATTCATAAATTAGATAAAATATACAGTCACGCTTATTTTTGTACGCTACTTCCATATAAAATACTTAAAAAAATCTTGCTGCAATACAAAAAAAAACTTTGTACATGTTGAAGCATGCAATTTCTTAATAGTTTTCCTATCAGAAATCGTTGCGCCCTCTGCTTTTAAATGCTCTAATAAGAGTGAAATAGTTATTTAATCAACTAGTGTATTAATAAGGCCGATTAATAATCGAAACATTTTAACGCGCGGTATAGAAACGGCGAAATTATTCAAAAATCTTTACATAAATATGTAATTCTTACCTACAAGTAGAAAAAAATTACGTGCCCATGGGAAGGTTAATCTTTCTGGGTTGTGATAATATGAATAATAAAAGATAAATTTTTAAAAACCTAAATTTTAATTGTAAACTTAAGCAAATAATTACAAGAATAACTCAACAATCGGTTTGTTTTACTTCAAAAGCCTAGTAGTAATGTATTTAAAATTTTTTATAACTTTGCTGCTTTTAAGTTTAGTTCGTGGGGAAAATGAAAAGATTAAATATTATAAAAAGATAATAATGGAAGGAATCGAAAAATCGAGGACGTATACATTTCCAAAAAATTTCCACGAATATATCCCTAAAAATTCAAAACCTATAAGTAGATATATTTTTTATTTGTTTTAACATTCTATAATTATAATTTTTTGCAGGAATAAAAATATTTGATTACGTCATAATTGGAGCTGGCTCCACAGGATCGGCTGTGGCTGGAAAATTAGCCAAAAATTCCAATTACACCATATTGCTGTTAGAAGCAGGACAAAATCAGACAAAATTAACTGACATACCTGCTATGAGTCGATATTTTACAAATTCCAAATATAATTGGGGAATAAACAGTACTAAACAAGACAATTGTTGTTTAGGTTAAATTAACATCTTAGTTATTTTGTTATTTATTACATTTGAAATAGAGACTTTTTAGGTACTGGTGGAATTTGCCATTATATCAGCGGTAAAATTGTAGGAGGATCAGGTACTATTGATTCTCTACTTTACAGCAGAGGTATAGAACCAGATTACGATAAATGGGCTTCTTTGGGAAATCCAGGATGGTCTTACAAAGACATTCTTCCTTATTACCTCGAAATGGAAGACACGCAAATAAAACACGACGACAAGTATCGCGGTGTCGGTGGACCTATAGAAGTTACCTATACAAATCCAATTAGTTCCAAAACCTTCACTTATTTAAAAGCCAATAAAGAATTAGGATACAACATTATCGATTACAATGCTAAAAATCATCATGGTGTAGGTATACTTCAGTTTAACACTAAAGATGGTAATAGAGACACCGCAGCAACATCATTTTTGAAAGCATCTAAAGAAAGAAATTTAAAAATTTTAACTAAAAGTTTCGTTACCAAAATTTTAATTTCCAAACAAATGGAGGCGTATGGCGTAATATTTTCGCACAAAAATGTCAAATATCGCGTTACAGCAAGGAAAGAAATTATTTTATCCGCCGGTGCCATTTTTTCTCCACAACTTCTGATGTTATCAGGTGTAGGACCAAAACAACTTTTAGATAAATTCGGTATTAAGACGAAAATGGATTTGAGTGTCGGCGAAAATTTACTTCATCGTCCAATTTTTAATGGAATTCAAATTTTAACTTCCGAAAAAGATTTTTATCCTAATTTAACCGAATCCATTAAAGAATATTTAAATTTTGGTGTGGGTCGTTTAACAACAGCTCAAAATACGCAGGGTATTGGATTTATTAAAGGGAAGACCGAAGAGTTGAGAGAGTTTGAAGTCGAACACTTGTTTACTCCATCTAATATTGGTTTGGATAGCAATGGTAGTGCTTTGGTAGAACTTAATACCTTTATTGATCCTTGGAACGAAACAATTGCGAAAGCTAGTCGTCTAAGCAGCTTGTTTTTAGTTCTATTATATCCAAAAACCACAGGAAGAGTCTACATCAAATCAAAGAGTCCGTACGAATATCCGATATTTGAAAGTAATTGTTTTGCCGATTCTCGTGAAGAAGATATCGATAATTTATACAGAAGCTTACAAGTTGTGCTTAAACTTGTAGAAACTCAAGCTTTTAAAAAGATTGAAGCTAGAATCTTGATTTATAAACCTTGCAGTCATTTTCCAACGACATCTAGAAATTATTGGATTTGTACTATTAGACACAACTCGATAAATAATTTAGAAGGGACTGGAACTTGTAAAATGGGCCCTAATCCACATTCGGGTGCAGTTGTAGATCGCGAATTGAAAGTTTATGGCATAAAACGTTTGAGAGTGGCGGATGGAAGCGTTGTTCCACTACAAACTTCCGCTCATATAAACGCTATAGCTATGATGCTAGGGTTAAAAGCAGTTGATATGATTTTAAGAGATTCTGAAAATAATTAAAATTGATTTACTTTGTACAATATTTATGTATTAGTAAAGGAATTACTATTAAATGAGTTAATATTACTTTAAATATCAACCTCCTATACAGATTTGGATATAGACAACATGATTCCCTATCTAACTGTAAATTTTTATAGACTTGTATGATGCGGATTCGGAGTTATGATTTTTTGAATGTCAAAACTTCAATAATCTCTAATTTCTTTTGTAATAAAAATGAAAACTTGAATTGGAAATTTATATCAATCCCATGAATATCTATTATTTAACACTATTTGCGGTTAACAAAACGCTTCCGGTTAAACCAGAAATTAGGACAATATCAAAATTTTGTGGAACACCCTATATATTTTTAAATATTTTGAAGGCTCGTAAAATTAACTTTGACACAATACCAAACACTTTCTATTTTGATTTCCGGTTTAACCGGAAATGGAATAAAATTTCTTAATTTAAATGGAACACCCTGTATATTTCTTAATATTTTGAAAGCTCGTAAAATTATCTTTCTGAACATATAAAAAAATAATGTATATTTTGAACTTCTATTTATGACAAATTTTAAAAAATTAAAAATTAAATTAGTATTTCAGACAATTTATGTTTAAAAATTCTGATTACACGCAAAAGTTTAATTCCGTTTAATTTTAAACTATAAACTTTTAAAGAAATGCACAAAAAAATCATACAACAGGTGTATTTTATTATTATTATTAATTAATTGTTGTTGGAATTATTAATTTAACACAAAAAAGTACGTTCCACCCCTTTTTTCGGGCGAGTCTAAGTAACATACGGTTGAAATGTAAAAAATACAGTTATCGACTTATTTATTGACTTTGTTATTGTGATGTAATTAGGTGCTTTCCATTTGATTTTCTTAACTGTACCGTACTGTATTTGTGGTACTGTTTAGAACTGAACCCAACTGTTCCTAAAAATTACCAAATGGAACGCTTATGGGGATTATGGTATGTAGAAGAGGTTTCAATTTAAATATGAGCAAACTTTCCCTGAAAGGAGCTTAAGGGGCTTAGCACGTAGACAATAAATTTCGATGACGCTTTACAAAGAAATTGTATATCCGCCACTCATTGTGCTTAATTATTCAGTTAATTTATTTAAACAATTGTTCATTAAATCATTGTTCTCTTCCATTATTATTTAAATAAAAATTAAGCGATTTTAAGAACAATTTCCCGGATTTAATAATTATTAATCTATTTTATTATTTAAAATTAATTGCAGTTGTCATTTACTTAAAGTAATTACGTACAAAGTTTAAAAGGTTATACGCTATCATTAGTATAAGAACTAAGAACCGTTTGATAAAGGATGATGTTATTATGACAAGTAATAATTAATTAATTCTTAATAGAAAATAACTGATTTAATTATCAAAGAACATGATATTAATGTATTCAAAACGTTGTGATAGTGATGTGAAGTGATGGATCACACTATACATTCAATTATTTATTTATAATTCAATTAAAAAATAAAATAGCAAAAATTTACTAGGAAGTTGTGGGAAGAAAGTCCAAAATTTTTTAACTTTACCAGCACAAAGACGTAGCTGTAAGCTTTAATATTATTTTTAACTTAAAATATGACAGAAGAAATTGAAATTTTTGATTGTCGACAACAATCAACGTCTGTTACGGATGTAAAACAAGAGGTAAGACACTTTTTACACAAGTCTAATATTAAAGTCTTAGGTGGCCATCTTGGAGCCGACATTTTAAATTTTTTAAATTCAAAATCGACGAGAGGTAAGGCATCTTTTACACAAGTCTAAAATAAAGGTTTAGGGTCGCCATCTTGTATTCGCCATTTTGAATTTTTTTAAATTAAAAATCAACTAGAGGTAAGGCACTTTTATACTAGTATCAAATGTCGAAGGTTGACATCTTGGATCAGCCGTTACAATAACTGTTGAGTAACTTCAAAAAGTTTATTTTGTTAATATCAGGAGTAAAGGAAGGGACAATTAGAACCCCCTTCCCACTCTTTTGTGACATCCCGTCTGAGCAGCCAGAAGGTGTGGCCTATGGTGTCATAAAGAAAGTGATAATGCGTCCTAAAGTGCCCCTTTCGTATGTACTCGGAACTTTAACGAACAAATCTTAACAAAAATTATAAAAAGGGGGTGGAAACGTCGTTACAATTTTAATAATTTCAGAGTAAACCAAAAAGTGAGACATGGAAGCACAGCGCTCATTTCCTCATGTCGTGTATCGCAATGTCGGTAGGTCTTGGAAACGTATGGAGATTTCCATTTGCAGCTTACGAAAATGGAGGGGGTGCTTTTCTAATACCGTACTTAATAGTCTTAGCTTTAGCTGCTCGACCTGTGTATTATTTAGAAATGTGTTTAGGACAATTTACAAGCAAAAGGAACATAAACATGTTTGAGAGCTTAGCTCCGGCTCTTAAAGGTTTAGAATAATTTTCTTCAAATTTCTTCTCCATTTAAAATTCTTTTCTAAAGGTATTGGATTTGGACAAATATTTGTTACAATATGCGTCTCTACGTATTATTCTTCTGTTATGGCAATAACCTTACACTATTTATTACATTCATTTACTTTCAACTTACCATGGACTGAATGCAAATCAAAATGGGATGAACCCAATTTCAAGTGCCTACCATCAGGAGGTACTCAAAATAGAACAGTACAAAACGAAACTTTCGTAAGTTCCTCAGAATTGTGGTTTACGTAAGTGACTTTATTAGATCTAAATTGTAATTTTACCATTTTTCTCTCAGAAAAGAAGTTCTGAAAGAAAAAATCCAAATAAACGATGGAATTGGATGGCCCGATGAAAAACTAGGCGTTTTTTTGTTTATAAGTTGGCTTCTGTTGTTTTTGATTACGTCCAAAGGTATGAAAAATTCTGGAAAAGCGTCGTACTTTTTTGCAATTGCTCCTTACGTCATTATGTTTTCGTTGCTCTTAAGAGCCGTCACTTTGGAAGGTTCTTTTCGTGGAATTATCTACTTTTTAAAACCACAATGGGAGAAATTATTTGATGCCAGGGTAAGTTCTCTTTTATACTTGAATCAGATAAAACCATTACGTGGTTTGATCGCGAAGAGCGTCAAATGACGTGTTGTTCGCTGATTGGTCGGACTGCGCCTGTCTCTTGCTTTCAACCAATAGCTAACGTTATTTGCCAAATCATGCAGTGATGACGCGTTTTTTTTTTCATTTCTTCAATAAATAGAATTTTAGGTATGGTACAATGCTCTAACTCAGTGCTTTTATTCCTTTAACATTGGTGGAGGAACTGTGATTATGTTATCATCTTACAATGAATTTAAACATAACATCTACAGGTAAAAAAGCGGCTCTAAAATCCAAATTGGTAATTTAGTTGTTTTAGAGACACTCTAATTATAACAGCTTTAGACACGATAGCGTCATTTCTAGCTGGAATAACAACATTTGGCATTTTGGGAAATTTAGCCCACGAATTAAATGTTGATGTAACTCAAGTTGTCAGTTCTGGTGGCTCGAGACTAGCTTTCATCACATATCCAGATGCAATCGCCAAATTTAACACCGTACCGTGGGTTCGTACCTTTAAATTGATAAATTCTATTGTGGCTCGCCATTAAAAATAAAAGGCGCGTTACTAGAGTAGTCCCAAACTAAGATGAGTACACCACGTGATGGCCGTTAAAGTTGCGCAGTAGTTTTGTACTGCCGTTGCTTAGAAACGAAAGTAGACAGTGTCGTCGATTATAATATTTTTGTTAAACCAAAATAATTACAAGCATGTAATGTAATGTAATGTAAAGATCTCAGTCACAAAGTATTAAATAAGTAATTAATTATTATTAGTAGGTACTTCAGATACAAATTTAAATTAAGTAATTATTTTGAATTTTGACAACTTTTAAAAATAATTTTTTTGACAGAAGAAATAACTAGCTCCGCCACTGAGATATGAAGCCACGCCTCGCGCAGTTTTGGTCACGTGGTGTACTCATCTTACGTTGGGACTACTCTATGAGATTCTAAAATAATTTTTGTTTTAGTTATTTTCAATTTTATTTTTTGCAATGCTTTTCACGTTAGGTTTTGGTAGCTTGATCAGTTTACAAGGAAACGTTTCGGTTATAATTAAAGATATTTACCCCTCGTTAAAAAATCATCAAGTGGCCTTAATTACAACTTTAGGTGGCTTTCTGATTTCCTTAGTTTATGTAACTCCGGTAAGTATTTTTTCCACTTAAAAACAAACTTGAATATTAGTAATTTTAGGGTGGACAATTTATTTTAACTTTCGTCGACTATTATGGGGTGACTTTTATATTCTTTATATTAACCACAGTTGAAGTGATAATAGTTGTGTGGTTTTATGGTATAAACAATTTTTGTTCTGACGTTGAGTTTATGATTGGAAAAAAGGTCGGATTTTATTGGAAATTATGTTGGAGTTTCATAACGCCCTTTGCGTTAATTGGAATATTCATTTATTTTGCAATTTCGACTGAAAAATTAAAATATGGAAATTATCGATTTCCCAATTACGTTTTAAATTTAGGTTGGTTTTTATCTTCAATCGGAATTTGCCAACCTCTTATATGGTATTTAGTTTATTTGTATAAATACAGGCATTCAAACATTAAGCAGGTAAGATAGAGTTATAGATAAATGAAGTAGAAGTTCACTCACATGCACATCGTTCCTTATTAGATAATAACTAACGCCAATTATTTGTGGTGTTACTTCACATTATGCTAACTACCATTTGATGGCTTTTAAAAGACGATGATTCTCTATAAACGTTAAAAAATTTTAGTGCCTTTTTCAGTTTTCTTTCAAGAATAAATCAAACTTTAAAGTACAAGTTAATATCTGAGCATTAGGAATTTTCTCTATCTACCTATCTCCCATCTAACTCTTTAATGAGTTGTTTAAAGTTAATTTCACCTCTAATATAAATTATAAAGCTTGAAATTATCTATTAGAAGCACTAAAAATAAATTTACTAGTGAGTGCAGTTTATCTTCAAAAATAAATCAAAGTTAACATAAACAGCCAATTTCGCATATTTAGATTTTACGAAGTCTCTCCTTAAACTAACTCTTAATGAGTGGTTTAAAGTTAATTTCACCTCTAATAAAAATTATAAAGCTCAAAATTATCTATTAGAAACACTAAAATTATATTTACTAGTCAGTGCAGTTGATCCTCAAAAATAAATCAAAGTTTCCATAAGCAACCAATTTCGCACATTTAGAACTAATGAAGTCTCTCATTAACCTAACTCTTTAATGAGTTGTTTAAAGTTAATTTTACCTTTGATAAAAATTATAAAGCTTGAAATTATCTATTCGAAGCACTAAAAATAGTTTTACTAGTCAGTGCAGTTGATCTTAAAAAATTAATCAAAGTTTCCATAAGCAACCAATTTCGCACATTTAGAACTAATGCAGTCTCTCCTTGACCTAACTCTTTAATGAGTTGTTTGAAGTTAATTTTACCTCTAATAAAAATTATAAAGCGCGAAATTATCTATTAGAGGGACTAAAAATATTTTTACTAGTCAGTGCAGTTTGTCTTAAACAATAAATAAAATTTTCCATTAGTAGCCAATTTATTCGCGGATTTGCGATTTCTTTTTAATCGAATCTCTTTTCAGGCAATTTCGGATTCGTTTAGTTTTACAAATTGGGGTCCAAAAGATCCAGTTATTTATAAAGAATGGAAGTTATTTAAAAATGAGAGAGTCAACAAACCTATAACTAACACTTAAAAATTTTTTCATTAAAAATTGGACCTAAAAATTATATGTAAAAAAGATACTACTAATTAATAAAAATAGTGTTGTTTTTATTTAAAACATAAAAAACAAGTTATTAACAATTTAACTTAAAACATAAAATGTTAAAATTATTACAATTTATATGTTTAATAGTCTGTGATTAGTTAGATTTTGAGATAATTTCGTAATTATTTTGATACTTGTATTTGTGACAATTAATTATTGTAATTTTAATAAAATGTACACATAAAGATAATATGAACTTGTTTATTTACGCAACATTAAGCTCTTATGGAGTTGTTAATAAAATTTTAAATTCCAGATTGAAGACATCAGGGCATGGCACTATAAGTACGCATTTAATTTGTTACAACATTCATTGCTATCATTAAATTGCAATTTTATAGCAAAACTACAATATCATGTCGTGTTCAAATTGTAAGGAATAAGTATCGATCTTTATCGATTAATATATTTTTAATTTCTCAAACTGGAGAAAAACCCTTTCAATTCAAAATGATTCCAATTTTTGTAAAATTATAATTTGAACAGAAAATTGACCTTTGGATTAACTTTTAATTTCAATAAATTTTAATTTTCGTTTTGAAAAATTTAAATAAATTGTAGAAGTATAGTTGATTTGAATTGATGAAAAACCCTTTCACTTCCGTGATTACTTTAGATTTAAATAAAATGATAATTTAAAACGACCACCCTCGTTTTTGAAACAATAAAAATGAAATTTCACAGTTAAGTACCGTAATGTGTGACTTTTAAGACCATATGACCGTTTGTAACAAGAACGTTACATGTAATCACCGTAGGCGGCAGTACGGGGTTCACGACCATAGATAACGCACAACAATGATATAATAAATGAATGTCTAAATTTAAAAAAATTTTCACATTGTTTTCTTATTTTGTAAAAAAAATTGGAAATTTATTTTTCTTTTTATACAACTTACACATACCAGAAAATGGTTAAAAACTTTTTATACAATTTTAAATTGTAATTAACATTGTTTAACTGTGTTTGTAGTGATTTAATTGTCTTGGGTAAGGTAAATTGCATACTTATAAATTATATGTTAATTTGTTAATGCATAACTGTATTTTTATACTATAATATTAGAGTACAGCTTATCTAAACATCTCCTACAAGACTATGGCAATTATTGTATATTATTCAGTAGTTTTATACTCTTTAATAAAACTTGACTTAAGTTTGCCCTTTGTATGAAACTTCCCATTAATATACAATATAATTGTTTAATTAAAAAGTTCTAACAAACAAAAGAAGGGGAAGAATGCAAATCTTGGTTATTTTGTTTACTGTCATAAACAAATGAAGTACAAATCTGGGTTCGTACACAAAGTCCTACAATTTGCGAACTCTTGTCAAAGATATACCGCATATTAATTGTGTAGAATAAAATTACAAGATAAGGATCTTCAAGTCTCTTGTATCACTTCGTATTGTATGTCTTTAACTCTGAGCTAAAAAGTGGAGTTTTCATTCACAGCCACGCTTGCCGTAGAAACTTCTACTTATTTTTGAACATAAGTTGCACTGGCTAGTAAAAATATTTTTGTGCTTCTAATAGATAATTTCAAGCTTTATAATTTTTATCAAAGATAAAATTAACTTTAAACAACTCATTAAAGAGTTAGGTTAAGGAGAGACTTCAATAGTCCTAAATCTGCGAAATTGGCTGCTTATGGAAACTTTGATTTATATTTGAAGATAAACTGCACTCACTAGTAAAACTATTTTTAGTGCTTCTAATAGATAATTTCAAGCTTTATAATTTTTAGCAAAGGTAAAATTAACTTCAAACAACTCATTAAAGAGTTAGGTTAAGGAGAGACTTCAATAGTCAGAAATCTGCGAAATTGCCTGCTTATGGAAACTATGATTTATTTTTTAAGATAAACTGCACTCACTAGTAAAACTATTTTTAGTGCTTCTAATAGATAATTTCAAGCTTTATAATTTTTATCAAAGGTAAAATTAGCTTTAAACAACTCATTAAAGAGTTAGGTTAAGAAGAGATTTCAATAGTCCGAAATCTGCGAAATTGGCTGCTTATGGAAACTTTGATTTATTTTTGAAGATAAACTGCACTCACTAGTAAAACTATTTTTAGTGCTTCTAATAGATAATTTCAAGCTTTATAATTTTTATCAAAGGTAAAATTAGCTTTAAACAACTCATTAAAGAGTTAGGTTAAGAAGAGATTTCAATAGTCCGAAATCTGCGAAATTGGCTGCTTATGGAAACTTTGATTTATTTTTGAAGATAAATTGCACTCACTAGTAAAACTATTTTTAGTGCTTCTAATAGATAATTTCAAGCTTTATAATTTTTATCAAAGATAAAATTAACTTTAAACAACTCATTAAAGAGTTAGGTTAAGGAGAGACTTCAATAGTCAGAAATCTGCGAAATTGGCTGCTTATGGAAACTTTGATTTATTTTTGAAGATAAACTGCACTCACTAGTAAAACTATTTTTAGTGCTTCTAATAGATAATTTCAAGCTTTATAATTTTTAGCAAAGGTAAAATTAACTTCAAACAACTCATTAAAGAGTTAGGTTAAGGAGAGACTTCAATAGTCAGAAATCTGCGAAATTGGCTGCTTATGGAAACTTTGATTTATTTTTGAAGATAAACTGCACTCACTAGTAAAACTATTTTTAGTGCTTCTAATAGATAATTTCAAGCTTTATAATTTTTATCAAAGGTAAAATTAGCTTTAAACAACTCATTAAAGAGTTAGGTTAAGAAGAGATTTCAATAGTCCGAAATCTGCGAAATTGGCTGCTTATGGAAACTTTGATTTATTTTTGAAGATAAACTGCACTCACTAGTAAAACTATTTTTAGTGCTTCTAATAGATAATTTCAAGCTTTATAATTTTTATCAAAGGCAAAATTAACTTTAAACAACTCATTAAAGAGTTAGGTTAAGGAGAGACTTCAATAGTCCGAAATCTGCGAAATTGGCTGCTTATGGAAACTTTGATTTATTTTTGAAGATAAACTGCACTCACTAGTAAAACTATTTTTAGTGCTTCTAATAGATAATTTCAAGCTTTATAATTTTTAGCAAAGGTAAAATTAACTTCAAACAACTCATTAAATAGTTAGGTTAAGGAGAGACTTCAATAGTCAGAAATCTGCGAAATTGGCTGCTTATGGAAACTTTGATTTATTTTTAAAGATAAACTGCACTCCCTAGTAAAACTATTTTTAGTGCTTCTAATAGATAATTTCAAGCTTTATAATTTTTATCAAAGGTAAAATTAGCTTTAAACAACTCATTAAAGAGTTAGGTTAAGAAGAGATTTCAATAGTCCGAAATCTGCGAAATTGGCTGCTTATGGAAACTTTGATTTATTTTTGAAGATAAACTGCACTCACTAGTAAAACTATTTTTAGTGCTTCTAATAGATAATTTCAAGCTTTATAATTTTTATCAAAGGCAAAATTAACTTTAAACAACTCATTAAAGAGTTAGGTTAAGGAGAGACTTCAATAGTCAGAAATCTGTGAAATTGGCTGCTTATGGAAACTTTGATTTATTTTTGAAGATAAACTGCACTCACTAGTAAAACTATTTTTAGTGCTTCTAATAGATAATTTCAAGCTTTATAATTTTTAGCAAAGGTAAAATTAACTTCAAACAACTCATTAAAGAGTTAGGTTAAGGAGAGACTTCAATAGTCAGAAATCTGCGAAATTGGCTGCTTATGGAAACTTTAATTTATTTTTGAAGATAAACTGCACTCACTAGTAAAACTATTTTTAGTGCTTCAAATAGATAATTTCAAGCTTTATAATTTTTATCAAAGGCAAAATTAACTTTAAACAACTCATTATAGAGTTAGGTTAAGGAGAGACTTCAATAGTCCTAAATCTGCGAAATTGGCTGCTTATGGAAACTTTGATTTATTTTTGAAGATAAACTGCACTCACTAGTAAAACTATTTTTAGTGCTTCTAATAGATAATTTCAAGCTTTATAATTTTTAGCAAAGGTAAAATTAACTTCAAACAACTCATTAAAGAGTTAGGTTAAGGAGAGACTTCAATAGTCAGAAATCTGCGAAATTGGCTGCTTATGGAAACTTTGATTTATTTTTTAAGATAAACTGCACTCCCTAGTAAAACTATTTTTAGTGCTTCTAATAGATAATTTCAAGCTTTATAATTTTTAGCAAAGGTCGAGGGGTTATCCACTCTCTGCAGTCACTGTACAAAAATTGAGCTGTCAATGGTAGTCATCTGCAGTCAATGGCAGCCATAGCATATGCAGTCATGGGCAGTCAACTGCAGTCAGTGTACAAATTCAGAACAGTGGTTGACCCCCCGGCAAAGGTAAAATTAACTTTAAACAACTCATTAAAGAGTTAGGTTAAGGAGAGACTTCAATAGTCCTAAATCTGCGAAATTGGCTGCTTATGGAAACTTTGATTTATTTTTGAAGATAAACTGCACTTACTAGTAAAACTATTTTTAGTGCTTCTAATAGATAATAATTTCAAGCTTTATAATTTTTATCAAAGGTAAAATTAGCTTTAAACAACTCATTAAAGAGTTAGGTTAAGAAGAGATTTCAATAGTCCGAAATCTGCGAAATTGGCTGCTTATGGAAACTTTGATTTATTTTTGAAGATAAACTGCACTCACTAGTAAAACTATTTTTAGTGCTTCTAATAGATAATTTCAAGCTTTATAATTTTTATCAAAGGCAAAATTAACTTTAAACAACTCATTAAAGAGTTAGGTTAAGGAGACACTTCAATAGTCCTAAATCTGCGAAATTGGCTGCTTATGGAAACTTTGATTTATTTTTGAAGATAAACTGCACTCACTAGTAAAACTATTTTTAGTGCTTCTAATAGATAATTTCAAGCTTTATAATTTTTAGCAAAGGTAAAATTAACTTCAAACAACTCATTAAAGAGTTAGGTTAAGGAGAGACTTCAATAGTCAGAAATCTGCGAAATTGGCTGCTTATGGAAACTTTGATTTATTTTTTAAGATAAACTGCACTCCCTAGTAAAACTATTTTTAGTGCTTCTAATAGATAATTTCAAGCTTTATAATTTTTATCAAAGGTAAAATTAACTTTAAACAACTCATTAAAGAGTTAGGTTAAGGAGAGACTTCAATAGTCAGAAATCTGTGAAATTGGCTGCTTATGGAAGCTTTGATTTATTTTTGAAGATAAACTGCACTCACTAGTAAAACTATTTTTAGTGCTTCTAATAGATAATTTCAAGCTTTATAATTTTTATCAAAGGTAAAATTAGCTTTAAACAACTCATTAAAGAGTTAGGTTAAGAAGAGATTTCAATAGTCCGAAATCTGCGAAATTGGCTGCTTATGGAAACTTTGATTTATTTTTGAAGATAAACTGCACTCACTAGTAAAACTATTTTTAGTGCTTCTAATAGATAATTTCAAGCTTTATAATTTTTATCAAAGATAAAATTAACTTTAAACAACTCATTAAAGAGTTAGGTTAAGGAGAGACTTCAATAGTCCTAAATCTGCGAAATTGGCTGCTTATGGAAACTTTGATTTATTTTTGAAGATAAACTGCACTCACTAGTAAAACTATTTTTAGTGCTTCTAATAGATAATTTCAAGCTTTATAATTTTTAGCAAAGGTAAAATTAACTTCAAACAACTCATTAAATAGTTAGGTTAAGGAGAGACTTCAATAGTCAGAAATCTGCGAAATTGGCTGCTTATGGAAACTTTGATTTATTTTTAAAGATAAACTGCACTCCCTAGTAAAACTATTTTTAGTGCTTCTAATAGATAATTTCAAGCTTTATAATTTTTATCAAAGGTAAAATTAACTTTAAACAACTCATTAAAGAGTTAGGTTAAGGAGAGACTTCAATAGTCAGAAATCTGTGAAATTGGCTGCTTATGGAAACTTTGATTTATTTTTGAAGATAAACTGCACTCACTAGTAAAACTATTTTTAGTGCTTCTAATAGATAATTTCAAGCTTTATAATTTTTAGCAAAGGTAAAATTAACTTCAAACAACTCATTAAAGAGTTAGGTTAAGGAGAGACTTCAATAGTCAGAAATCTGCGAAATTGGCTGCTTATGGAAACTTTAATTTATTTTTGAAGATAAACTGCACTCACTAGTAAAACTATTTTTAGTGCTTCAAATAGATAATTTCAAGCTTTATAATTTTTATCAAAGGCAAAATTAACTTTAAACAACTCATTATAGAGTTAGGTTAAGGAGAGACTTCAATAGTCCTAAATCTGCGAAATTGGCTGCTTATGGAAACTTTGATTTATTTTTGAAGATAAACTGCACTCACTAGTAAAACTATTTTTAGTGCTTCTAATAGATAATTTCAAGCTTTATAATTTTTAGCAAAGGTCGAGGGGTTATCCACTCTCTGCAGTCACTGTACAAAAATTGAGCTGTCAATGGTAGTCATCTGCAGTCAATGGCAGCCATAGCATATGCAGTCATGGGCAGTCAACTGCAGTCAGTGTACAAATTCAGAACAGTGGTTGACCCCCCGGCAAAGGTAAAATTAACTTTAAACAACTCATTAAAGAGTTAGGTTAAGGAGAGACTTCAATAGTCCTAAATCTGCGAAATTGGCTGCTTATGGAAACTTTGATTTATTTTTGAAGATAAACTGCACTTACTAGTAAAACTATTTTTAGTGCTTCTAATAGATAATAATTTCAAGCTTTATAATTTTTATCAAAGGTAAAATTAGCTTTAAACAACTCATTAAAGAGTTAGGTTAAGAAGAGATTTCAATAGTCCGAAATCTGCGAAATTGGCTGCTTATGGAAACTTTGATTTATTTTTGAAGATAAACTGCACTCACTAGTAAAACTATTTTTAGTGCTTCTAATAGATAATTTCAAGCTTTATAATTTTTATCAAAGGCAAAATTAACTTTAAACAACTCATTAAAGAGTTAGGTTAAGGAGACACTTCAATAGTCCTAAATCTGCGAAATTGGCTGCTTATGGAAACTTTGATTTATTTTTGAAGATAAACTGCACTCACTAGTAAAACTATTTTTAGTGCTTCTAATAGATAATTTCAAGCTTTATAATTTTTAGCAAAGGTAAAATTAACTTCAAACAACTCATTAAAGAGTTAGGTTAAGGAGAGACTTCAATAGTCAGAAATCTGCGAAATTGGCTGCTTATGGAAACTTTGATTTATTTTTTAAGATAAACTGCACTCCCTAGTAAAACTATTTTTAGTGCTTCTAATAGATAATTTCAAGCTTTATAATTTTTATCAAAGGTAAAATTAACTTTAAACAACTCATTAAAGAGTTAGGTTAAGGAGAGACTTCAATAGTCAGAAATCTGTGAAATTGGCTGCTTATGGAAACTTTGATTTATTTTTGAAGATAAACTGCACTCACTAGTAAAACTATTTTTAGTGCTTCTAATAGATAATTTCAAGCTTTATAATTTTTATCAAAGGTAAAATTAGCTTTAAACAACTCATTAAAGAGTTAGGTTAAGAAGAGATTTCAATAGTCCGAAATCTGCGAAATTGGCTGCTTATGGAAACTTTGATTTATTTTTGAAGATAAACTGCACTCACTAGTAAAACTATTTTTAGTGCTTCTAATAGATAATTTCAAGCTTTATAATTTTTATCAAAGATAAAATTAACTTTAAACAACTCATTAAAGAGTTAGGTTAAGGAGAGACTTCAATAGTCCTAAATCTGCGAAATTGGCTGCTTATGGAAACTTTGATTTATTTTTGAAGATAAACTGCACTCACTAGTAAAACTATTTTTAGTGCTTCTAATAGATAATTTCAAGCTTTATAATTTTTAGCAAAGGTAAAATTAACTTCAAACAACTCATTAAATAGTTAGGTTAAGGAGAGACTTCAATAGTCAGAAATCTGCGAAATTGGCTGCTTATGGAAACTTTGATTTATTTTTAAAGATAAACTGCACTCCCTAGTAAAACTATTTTTAGTGCTTCTAATAGATAATTTCAAGCTTTATAATTTTTATCAAAGGTAAAATTAACTTTAAACAACTCATTAAAGAGTTAGGTTAAGGAGAGACTTCAATAGTCCTAAATCTGCGAAATTGGCTGCTTATGGAAACTTTGATTTATTTTTGAAGATAAACTGCACTTACTAGTAAAACTATTTTTAGTGCTTCTAATAGATAATAATTTCAAGCTTTATAATTTTTATCAAAGGTAAAATTAGCTTTAAACAACTCATTAAAGAGTTAGGTTAAGAAGAGATTTCAATAGTCCGAAATCTGCGAAATTGGCTGCTTATGGAAACTTTGATTTATTTTTGAAGATAAACTGCACTCACTAGTAAAACTATTTTTAGTGCTTCTAATAGATAATTTCAAACTTTATAATTTTTATCAAAGGCAAAATTAACTTTAAACAACTCATTATAGAGTTAGGTTAAGGAGAGACTTCAATAGTCCTAAATCTGCGAAATTGGCTGCTTATGGAAACTTTGATTTATTTTTGAAGATAAACTGCACTCACTAGTAAAACTATTTTTAGTGCTTCTAATAGATAATTTCAAGCTTTATAATTTTTAGCAAAGGTAAAATTAACTTCAAACAACTCATTAAAGAGTTAGGTTAAGGAGAGACTTCAATAGTCAGAAATCTGCGAAATTGGCTGCTTATGGAAACTTTGATTTATTTTTTAAGATAAACTGCACTCCCTAGTAAAACTATTTTTAGTGCTTCTAATAGATAATTTCAAGCTTTATAATTTTTATCAAAGGTAAAATTAACTTTAAACAACTCATTAAAGAGTTAGGTTAAGGAGAGACTTCAATAGTCAGAAATCTGTGAAATTGGCTGCTTATGGAAACTTTGATTTATTTTTGAAGATAAACTGCACTCACTAGTAAAACTATTTTTAGTGCTTCTAATAGATAATTTCAAGCTTTATAATTTTTAGCAAAGGTAAAATTAACTTCAAACAACTCATTAAAGAGTTAGGTTAAGGAGAGACTTCAATAGTCAGAAATCTGCGAAATTGGCTGCTTATGGAAACTTTGATTTATTTTTTAAGATAAACTGCACTCACTAGTAAAACTATTTTTAGTGCTTCTAATAGATAATTTCAAGCTTTATAATTTTTATCAAAGGTAAAATTAGCTTTAAACAGCTCATTAAAGAGTTAGGTTAAGGAGAGATTTTAATAGTCCGAAATCTGCGAAATTGGCTGCTTATGGAAACTTTGATTTATTTTTGAAGATAAACTGCACTCACTAGTAAAACTATTTTTAGTGCTTCTAATAGATAATTTTAAGCTTTATAATTTTTATCAAAGGTAAAGTTAACTTTAAACAACTCATTAAAGAGTTAGGTTAAAGAGAGACTTCAATAGTCCTAAATCTGCGAAATTGGCTGCTTATGGAAACTTTGATTTATTTTTGAAGATAAACTGCACTCACTAGTAAAACTATTTTGAGTGCTTCTAATAGATAATTTCAAGCTTTATAATTTTTATCAAAGGTAAAATTAACTTTAAACAGCTCATTAAAGAGTTAGGTTAAGGAGAGATTTCAATAGTCCGAAATCTGCGAAATTGGCTGCTTATGGAAACTTTGATTTATTTTTGAAGATAAACTGCATTGGCTATAATAGCCAATATTTTTTCTATAGAAAAAATATTTTTCTTTTTCTATAGTTTTTTCTTTTTTTATTTCTTTCTTTCTTTCTTTTCTTTCTTTCTTCTTTCTTTCTTTCTTTCTATAGAAAACATATTTTTAGTGTTTCTAATACATAATTTAATTGTGTGGAATAAAATTACACGATAAGAATCTTCACGATAAGAAGTCTCAAGCTTCGTATTGTATGTCTTTAACTCTGAGCTAAAATCTAAAAAGTGAAGTTTTCATTCAGAGCCACCCTTGCCATACAAAATGTAACACCCAGTTTTCAAGAGTTTCATAATGATGAGAAAAGTCTCCAGAGGCATACTACAGAGGACCAACTTCCATGTCTTGTGGCACCCCAAACCATAAGTCACATCTTTATAAAACCAAAAGTTGCATAATACTAGACCTTTTTTACGGTCGTAATAAAAACGACGTATTTATTAATAATAATGAATTAATTAATTATTAATATTCTTAAAGGCCCGCGACATAACATAATAGTGCTGCTATGCTATGTCAAGTGACGGCAAAGAAAATAGAAGTTCAAGTTTGTCTTGTCCAGACATTTTTCTCATTACCAGTTTTAATAGTAGATTTTAGACACCTCGTTAAATTAAGTTTTGCCATAAAAATTTCTCGTGGAAATTCTTTGATTTTGTGTTGCTTATAAATTTAACGCAAGGTATTTATTGTTGTAACTTTTTATTTTACAACATTCTACAAATTTTACGATTTAATCCGTCATAAAGAAAAATAAATAAATTTTTTCACCTATTTTTAATATTATTTATATTAAATGTTACTTAAAATTCGTCTCGGTAGAAAATTCTCAAAATTTTAAAAATTTAACCACCCGCGCCATCTATGTGTAAATAGTTGTACTAAAAAGTTGTGCCAGAAATGTCAATAAAGCAAAGTCGATAAAGTAGAACGTTTTTTTGTATTAAATATAAAACCAAAACATTTCCAACGACCAATAAAATCAATCATGCAGTTCATTGCCGCAGTATTTTTATAAACACGGAAAAAATGTTATTATCTTAATTTAGCGCGCTTTTTAAATTAATTTAAACTAATAATGTAGCAGTTTTTAATAAAGTGAATTATTTTATTTAAGATTAATTAATTTATAAAAGTTTGTTACGTTCTACAAATTAACAAATTAAATATTTTATATAAATGTAATACTATATTTTTATGTTAACTGAACTAATTGTTATGAATTTAATTAAATGGAATGGAAATACCGATTTCACGAAAAATAATCCTAGCATTGTTTTGCTTAGGAATATTGTCACTTTATTTGTCTTATACATTTAATTCGTGTTTAGTATCAAACATTTCCAAATCATTGCCAAAAGTAAGTATATTTTTATAAAATAAATATATTATTGTAAATACGAGTCGAAAACAAAATTAAAAATAGACAAAAATTAAGAAATGATTTTTTTAATTTTTTTCTATTTTTAAAAAATGGTTTAAATGCTCAAATGTGCACGAAAATTATATAGTTTTTAATTAATTTGCGCGTCCCTGATTATTTATTCAAAATGCATGAATAAAAGCTTTTGTTGATTATTGCAATTTAAATTAAACAATACAATGCATTAATTATTTATTTTTTTGAAAAAATTTCCTATTGACGCTTCCAACATTCTTTCTCAATTTTTTGCCAACATTTTAAATTTTATAAATCAAAATTAATGGTGCACAATTTTTACCCTTGATAAAATAATAAAGCGCATTTGCTAATTAACAATTACATAGTTATTTATTAGCACAAACTTTTACTGCTTATGCTAATTGCGCCTGATAAAAAACTTGTTTATTGTTTAAAATGTAAATTGTTTTGCTCTCCTAAAGTATGAACTTACACA
This sequence comes from Malthinus seriepunctatus, assembly GCA_963924605.1. NCBI lineage: Eukaryota > Metazoa > Arthropoda > Insecta > Coleoptera > Cantharidae > Malthinus > Malthinus seriepunctatus. Next base: position 21,030,404 of record OZ004603.1, read on the forward strand.
GCACCGTTTTTACAATGTAAATACGAAAAATTGCAGAATTGAGGTAACTCATCGAGACCTCAAAAGCTCAATTTTTTCGTAAGAGGAAACTTTTGGACAAGAGCTTGAAAGAAAAAAGATCAAAGTAATAGCCCAGTCAAATAGAATTCAAAAACCCGGGTGAAACAGAAAAAAATAATAACAGCAATTTTATTGCTAAAATGTGATGGGGGTGACCTCCTAATTTCTGTTGTGATACGATAAATCAAACGCCCTGTATCTGCTAGTTTACGCATTAACTCTTTTAGGGGCATGATACATCTCCAAGGACACAAGAGATCGTTTTTTAGAATAGTTTCATGATACTCTTTAAATATCTCCACAGCATTGAATAATGTTGGAGTTTTTAACAAAATTCAACACCTGCTCTTTTAGTCCCAGTGAATCCGTAGACGTTCTAATTTTCGGATATTAGAGTATAAGCTATTATGTTTCATTTCCTTAAACGATTATTAAAAATGTACGGTACTTTTAATTTAAGAGGAATTTTAAGAAAAAATTGAAAAAACTTCATTTGTTTTGTTACAACAAGATGTAACAGAAGTAAACTTAAAGGATATGAAAATGAAAGCTGAAACTAATGTATACTAAATTGCCAATGTATATGTAAACTTGCAGACTCGTGAGGACTTCTTCTTGAGGAACAAAAATAATTAATGATTCTGGAACAAGGTATAGATCTAAAAACGCTTTCTGAAAGACGTGAGAATCTAAGATGAAGCTTCTCTGAAGCACAATAAATAAATCATGGGCTCTAAAACAGAAGAAAAAGGTCGAATGTTCTGAATGGATAGATTCCGTAATAAAGCAAAGCATGTTCATAAATACCCAAAGGCGAGACAAAATACGTCCTAGGGCAAATAGGGCACGCGTTGCGGGAGGGCCCCAAGATAGAAAGGGCCCCCAAAACATCGTTTAGTATAAAAATTTGTTATAAAATCTCTTTGTGGTAAAGTAAAATGATTATATTAACGAGGATGAGTACCCCCAATCTGGATTTTGCGGAAGGGTCCCCAAACCCTTAGTTACGCTACTGGTGAGATCATAAAATTCTATTGAAAGACAGAAGAGAACAAGGGAGACAGAGAGAAAGACAGACAGAAGACTGGTTCTGGTAGAAGTTATAGGTCTAAAATTGTTATCTGAAGAACGTAAAAATGTAAAATGAAGCTTCTCCAAGGCAAAATAAAGCATGATGGGGCTAAAACAAAAGAAAAGGAAAGGTCGGTAATTTTCTGAGTAAAAGGGTTGTTTAAGAAGACGAGACAAAATATGTAACAGATCTAGAGGATGTCGTGAGAGCATAAAACTATATAAAAGCTATAAAAAACTGTGTAAGCCAAAATAAGAATTGGGAAAGCTCTTATGCAGTAAAAAGAAAGTAAAAAGTGTTCTTCTGTGAGGAACAAAATGATTTTTGACTCTAGTACAAGCTACAAGCCTAAAAAGGCTGTCTGATGAACGTAACATTCTGTGACGAAGCTTCTCTAAGGCAAAATAACGAATGAAAGGGTTCTACAACCAAAGAAAATAAAGGTCATTAAATTTAAATTAAAAGTACATTCAAGTGCAGTGCGTTTACAGAAATACTCTCAACCCACGTGGCCAATTTGCTAGGGTGATTGATGGTTGCCTAGAAGGCAAGGGTTGGCGGTATTTTTGAAGGCACTGTATAAAGACAAGGCAAAATATTACCTAGAACTAGAGGTCTAAAAAGGCTTTCTGAAGAAAGGATGGCGGAGCTAGGAAATAAAAGAAAATGAAAGTCGATAATGGTCTGAATGGAAGAATTGCTTATGTTCAAATTAAGTTTCTATAAGCATGTAAATAAGTTCTCCAAGAGGTAAAGACAAGGCACAATATGACCTCAAGGAGGTTCTGTATGTTGTCTGTAAGCCAAAATAATATTTAGAAAAGTTTTGTAAGACCAAAAAAAGCCCTGTAATGCAAAATAGACGACGGAGCCGGCGCGGCGTAGTGCACATTGTGTATCGCAAAGCCAGCGCTTTTCATAGTTCAAATTTTAGGTTTATCAGGCTAGCACTTGGATGGGTAACCAAAACATACAAAAGTAATAAAGTTGGGCAAAACACTATACACTATACGTAATTATGTATATTTACTATCTCTAACACCACTACAAAAACAAGAACACCCACAATAGGGTATTTTCCAATTTTTTAAATATCGATTATTGCTGCGTTATTGCATAGCAAAGTCGATTATCAATGACTTGGGCACACTAAAAATATTTCAATCAAAAAAGTTTTATTAAAAAGTGCGTTAGTAAAAGCATTAAATGCTGCAGGTTTAAAGTGAAAATTAAAACGGAAGTGACGTCACGAGTCATACACATCACGCTTGTTGCTTAGTTACATGTATTAAATGTCAGTTAATGTGTAATCAAGGTTATAATAAGTTGGAGCTCATTAGTTGAATATTGACGAATATTGACAGCTACGACTCGTGACGTCATGCCGCTTTTATGCGGGAAACTTTATAGTTTGAATTTCAAATAATTTTTTTGGCAAAACCTACAGTCGCAATTTTTTTTAAATGTAGTTTTGAGATTACGTTATCAATAAGGTAACTTTCTAGATACATTTTAAAAAATTGGAAAATACCCTATTGCTAAAACTATCCACACAATAAAAAAATACATGGATCATCAGAAATGCGCAGTAAGGTCCGAAAGAGACGGATATATAAAGAAAAGATGAGATAGAGTGAATAAGAGAGTGGGGGAAGTAGGATAGGGATTGCTTTAAAGAAATGGGGAGTGGTGTGTCACCATAGTATGTTAATGTGGTCATTGACACCATATAAGTCCATGTCAGAGGGGGGTTCATCTATCACCCAACATATGTCAATGTCAAAGTCAGCTGTTGCCATGTCATTCCATATCAGGTGGAGTTATCTATCAATTTCAGAGATTACTTTAGAGAGATGTGGAAGTCAAATCTGTCACCATAGTGGGGGGGGTCATCTGTCATGCCATATGTCATTTCAGCTATCATTTCATATCTCAGGGGGTCATCCGTCATCCGATATGTCATTTCATCTGTCACATAATCTGTTATTCCATCTGTCATCCCATCAGTCGTCAAGTCTATCATGCCATAATGTCATCTCATCTCACAGAGGAGTTTGACAGATATGATCTATAATCTAGTTAAAAAAAAATCTCTATAGGTACGATTTTTTTAGATTTATACTGTTCTAACTATTATTTTTTTTGTTTCAGTGGCGACACCATCCTCTAATATCAAAAGATAGCACAACTTTACATTACACATCAGTACGTGTAGTTCCCTTACTAGCAATAAACGAGACTGATGCATCACCAAAATATCGTTTTTTACGTCAACAAGGTTTACAACCTTCGCGACAATTACCAAGTGCATTAATAATTGGAGTAAAAAAAGGTGGTACAAGAGCTTTATTAGAATTTATACGTATTCATCCGGATGTTAGAGCTGCAGGTAGCGAAGTCCACTATTTCGATAAACATTACTCCAAAGGCTTCGAGTGGTATCGTAATCATATGCCTTTAACATTAGAAGGTCAAATTACAATAGAAAAATCGCCATCGTATTTTATAACTAAAGAAGCACCACGTAGAGTGCAACACATGAATCCCTCCACTAAACTATTAGTCGTAGTTAGAGATCCTGTAACACGCTCAATATCTGATTATACACAAGCAATTTCCAAAAAACCCGAAATGAAACCTTTCGAACATTTAGTATTTGTAAATAATTCGACACAAAAAGAAATTGATACAACTTGGGGGCCTATAAAATTAGGCGTTTACGCACGTTACTTAGTACGTTGGTTAAAATGTTTTCCCCTTTCTCAATTTTTATTTGTAAGCGGAGAACGATTAATCGTAGATCCAGCTATCGAGTTAAAAAGAGTACAAGATTTTTTAGGTTTGAAAAGAGTCGTTACAGAAAAACACTTTTATTTTAATTCGACAAAAGGTTTTCCTTGCTTATTTAAAAGCGAAGGTCGTAGTTCCCCCCATTGTTTGGGTAAAACCAAAGGTAGAAATCATCCGTATATAAACCCGGTTGTTTTACAAAAATTAAAAGACTTTTATAGACCTTATAATAATCGATTTTATCAAATGACTGGTATAAATTTTGGGTGGTCGTGATTTTTTTTTAATGAACTTTAGTTGTAGCTTTTAGGTCGTTAAAAAGATTTGAAAACCACACCTAACTGACAGTTAAATCGATAGGATTTTAATGATATTTGAAATGGAAATAATTTGCAATTTCCTTTTTATAATGGAAATTTTGCTTAATTTGCAATGCAAAAATTTGTAACCTTTTTTTCAACCTTGCACTGCATTGTATGAAAAGCAAACAAATTTATTTTTTTATGAGAAAACTATCATTTGAGGCGTTTGAAAAATAACGTAATTTATTATTTCAATATTTGCATAATCTGATATCAGTTTTATACTTTTCAATTTTCTATTCTATCAATCTTCGTACCTTAAGTTTACAAATATTGCATAAAATTGTAATTTAATCGTTAGTTTTTATTGTTAATTTAATTTCTTATTGTTTAAAATGAAATATATTTTTGTTGTAGACTATTAAATTTTAATTTTACTTAATAGTGTATTGATTGAACACAAATAAATCATTAAACAGTTCGTAAAACGTGCTCAAAACAATAACTCTTTAATCAGAGTTCTAACTCACTTTTAACCATTTTTGTACATCTTTTATTTATTAACACCACCTAGCAATCAATACCGTTATCAAGAATTATACTTTGATAAGCGTAGAGTAGGAAAAATCAATTAAGAGTTTTCCTTTTTGTTGAAACTTATTTCACGTTCAACGGCTTTTTAAAGCTTCTCAGGAAACGATTCTAAAACAAACAGAGTTTAACAAATAAATTATAGTAAGAGAATAATTTTTAGAAGCAATTGAATATATTGAGATGGGTAGTGTAGGCTTAAAGGTTCCTCGATTGATGAATATAATTTATTTTGGAAGTTATTACTCAATTTGGAATAATTACAGTAACTCCAAACTCGCATGGTCTCATCACAGCTCTGTAATACTTTTTTTTGTACATAAGCAACTCTTAACTTAGTACAAATTTAATTTCATTTTAAATAAACTTGCACCATATCGCGTTAAATGTAATCCTATTTTTAGAATTCTAGAAAAACTTTTACTTGCCAATAAAGTAGCATTTATAACATATCATTTAGAAAGGATGAACTTTAAGGCGATATAAATTCCATCTAATAATGTACCTTTGAGCAAAGGATAACATTTTTTAAAAAAATGTGTTCATATCGTTATTTAAAACGAGCATTAAAACCACATTTGGCTTCACTTACATTCATTTTATGTGTATCTTTAGTACTTAAATAAATATTTAGCATTTTAAAGTTAGTCTTATGCAAGAAAATTGTTCTTTGAAAATAAATTCATAATACAACAATAAATAATATTTACATTTACAAGATATATAGTATATCTTGTCCGTAATTTTATGTTAGAATTACATAATAAGCAATAAGACAAAATTAATGCCAAAGTTTACAATAAGATAAATTTTATTATAGAATAATGTATCTACAAGTAATAAATTAATTTATATACCTTGTCTCGTCCTAATTTTTTCACACTGTTAAAGTTATGGTAAATCAGGTATATTAACGTTAGCAAAATGAAAATAACCAGAGAAGACAGCAGTAGGCAAGTTTACAATAGCAGGTGTGTTCGTATTCAAAAATCCTAAATTTGTAGGCACATAAGGGCTTTCACTAAAACAATTTGTTGCCTTAAAACCTCACAACTGTTTTAATTCTCACCTAATATGAAGATCTAACTTTGTTGCACCATCTAAAACTATTCTATAATCAGAATCTTGATCAACTTTCGTTACAAATTGTTTTGGTCCATTTGCTTTCACTTCATTTAAACAAGCCTTCAACTTTTCATTCGATTTCTCATCTAGTTTTACACGATTTTTACTTTTACGAGCCCCTTTTTTTAATTTACTCTTTGGTTCTTTTATTATAAAAGGTGTTGTATCATCTTTAGAGGAATCTTCCGCAAGTTTAATTCTTTTACGATCTGGCTCTAGGGTATTAGCTTTAGATTTTCGAACTTCGATTCCTTCAGCAGCTATTTTTTTATAAATTACAAATTTTCGTAAATTAGAAGAGTTTTCTAATAATATGTCATAAGCCTCTTGTATACTCATTGGTATATTATCATTCAACAATTCGAGTCGATTCTAAAAACAACTCGATCAATATTTTTAAAACTATTAGCTTAAACTTACTGTTTCCATCAACAATAATGCTTCTTCAGGATATAAAAATTTACCATTTTCATTTTCAAAACCGAAAGTTTGTAAGCAACCTACAATTTCCCTTAGTTTTACAAGCTTCGTATCACTTAACCACGTACCTATACATCGTTCATTTCTACAAATATAGAAAATTAAGTTTACAATAATGGGGAAAATACTGTTTACCGTATTTCAACACGATCACTTTGTATTATAGATTTTGCAGCTTCGAAACGTTTCTCAAGTAATTTCTGCACCCGTTCAGTTTTATTATATTCACCTAGAAGTTTCTTACCAGCTATTTCAGCCTTTTTCAAAGCAGCTTTATGATCTTTAACTATGACATGCGACCTAAAAGTATTTTAGGTTATGTTACAAATTATAAATAAAATACTACATTTGTGCTTTAATATTGTTATTAAAGCAATATTAAATATTTGTTATTAAAGCAATAAATAAATAAAGCAGCTTTATGATCGCTCACTATAAAATACGCGACTTAAAAATATTTTAGGTTATGTTACAAATTATAAATAAAATACTAAATTTGTGCTTTAATATTCTTATTTTAATTAAATAATTAAGTATAAATCATTACCAATCTTTAAAATTATTAGATTTCATAATTTTGCATGTTTTTAAACGAATAAAAGTTAATTAAAATCTGTTTACAAATCTAGTGATTTTTTGTTTTGTTCTTTTGTTGAGTTGGTGTAATTGTAAATCACCAAAACTTAACCCTGACTTAACCTCAATCTTTCACGTGTTAAACTTGTGTGTGCGGTTTGTTTTATTGTAATTTGAAATGGGAAAAGTTAAAGCAATTGTAAAACCTACTAAGCCAAAATTAAGTAATAAAATTGTAAAGAAAAAGAAGGCAAACGTGGCATCAAAATTTAAAAAGGTTGGAATTACTAATTTAGTTAAAAAACATGAAAGTGAATCTGATAACTCTGATTCTGAAGCTGCAGTAGGTAAATTTATACTTGCACCTTCTGTAAATGAATCGTACAGTGAGAAAGACTTAGGTGGATCTGAGTTGAAACCACATGTTGAAGGCAAATTTGTAAGTGCACCGAATATAGTCGATAATGCTCAAGTAAAGAATGGAGTTTTGGCTTTTATTAAGTATCTTAATAAAACACAAAAAGATGAAGTTAAACTTTTTGACGCGGACTCGTCGCCCGTTTTTTTACACATTTCTAGCGTCAAAGTTGCTAGAACACCAAATCGGCAAGCTCATTTAAGCTTAAAACATAGCTTATTGGAACCGGATAGTGAAATATGTTTGATTGTTAAAGATGGCGATAATAAAAAAGAATTTGAAGATACAGTAGAACAATACCAAAATCTCTTACAAAGTCACGGAATTACAAATGTTAAAGAAATCATGACTTACTACCAACTTAAAACAGAATATGGAATTCAGTATGAAATGAAACGTAAACTTTTAGGACTTTACGATTACTTTTTAGTTGATGGATGCATATTTGGGTATGTTACACATATTTTAGGAAAAATTTTTTATGAAAAATGTAAAATGCCGAGACCGGTTAATTTAAAAGCTACGAAATTAAAAGAACATTTTGAAAATATTCTAAGTAAAACTTCCATGAAGATTCATTCAAAAAGTGATTCGTTTAGTGTTCAAGTAGGACGTACAAATTTAGATGTGAAAAAAATGTATGAAAATGTAATCGAGGTTATTGAAGATTTAAATAATGAGTTTCCTGGTGGACTAGATAACATACGTTCAATAGGGATTAAAACTGATAAAAGTATAACTGTTCCTTTGTATTTGTCTTTGAGTAAGTTTTTTGTTTCATATTTAATTTTTTTTCATTAATTGTTTTTTTTAGAACACAAGCGTTCACAAAAAGTACCAGTAGTTAAAGCAAAACGTTCCAAGAATTTCGTTAACGTAAGTGGAGAATTGTCGACTTTTAACAATCGCACAGTTACTGTTTTACCAAGTGGAGAGGTCATTGTTAAAGATGAAAACCCAAACAAAAAATCCAAAGTGGCTGATAGCGATTTCTATGAGTCACAAGAATTTGATGATATGGTAAAAGATTTTGAAGACACTTTAAGAGAAAGTGATGAAGAGGTGGACGAAAAACCAATTTTGAAAAAGGGGAAGAAGGTAAAGAAGGGTAGGGAATCGACTACGAATTTATTGGAAAAAGAAGAAGACAATGAGGAAAATGAAACAATATTAGAACAAGCTGAAGACATGTATTTAAATGAGTATCAACACGAACAAACTTTAAAACGTAAGAGAAAGGTTTCAGATGATGGAAAAGTAAAAATAACAAAAAGTGGTAATGATAATGATAAAAAAAGGAATAAAAAAGCAGGGAAGAAAGCAAAAAATTCTAGTAATGAAAAACTTGTTGAGAAAAGTCTTGATACGATTAAAAAAAAGAAGCAAAAACCTTCTGGTAAAAAAGCTGTTGAAATAAAAATTAAATCTCAAGATAAGAAAACAAGTAGCGATGAAAATGTAACTAGGATCAATAAAAAAGCTAATAAAAAGCTGTCAAAGGAAGTTGTTAATGGGATTGCAAGTAAGAAGTTAAAAGGAGCATCTAAAACTCAAGCAGACAGAAAAAAACAAAATAAGAAAATTAAAAACTAAATCACGTTACATTCGATTTATTTTTTTTATTGTAAAAAACAATAAAATGCATTATATTTTAATTTAAACAACAGCAAATTTAATTTTATAGCAGGTGTTCATTTAATATTAATATTTTATAATTGAATTGTGCTTTAAAATGTGTAAAAATAAAATAAATTACATAATTTAATCTATAAACTATTAATAAATAAGGAATTTAAAAATTTGTTAATATAAGATAGTTTGGTCTTTACAAACTGAAATGCTTTGATATCCATTGTTATATTTATCCCGAGGCCCTTTAACAACAATCTCTAAACATTGAAAATCTGTTAACCTTTTAACATCGCTATCTTTCCTTAATCTTGTATTTGGTAATTTTCTAATTCGTTCCACTTGATCATCTTTAATATCTAATTCTTCGCAACAAATATTTAATAAAGAAGAATAAGTTAATTTCCATTTAGGAATTTCTATTTCTATAAAATCGGGATCTATCGATCCAGCTATTCTTGCCTTAAGTACGAGATCTACAAACAAAAATTTTTAAAATTAGTCGACTTAATAATTAAACTAACCGTCTGCTTGTGAAGGTAAAGCTGTTGTTGGCATATTTGATAAATCTGAATGAGTTGTTAATATTCGTGGCTTCATATCATAATTGTTTTTTAACGGAACGTTATTTATGTAGTTTGGTGTAAATTCTTTATTCGAATCTTCCGTGTAGTGTTTACTTGTTTGTTTTCCATAACCGAGCTCTCTAAATATACTACTAACGGCAAGATTTGAACTAACGTCGGCAGGTGTTTCTCCTTTTAAATTTTCCATTTTGGGATCGGCCCCATTATTTATTAAAACACGACATATTTCTTCATTACCACGTTTAGCAGCCCAATGTAATGGAGTCCTAAAATGTTATTTATTATTAAAAAAAAATTTTTTGAGGTTATGTTTTTAAAAGTGTTTTTTTACCATCCGTTGATATTATTTTTTGCGTTTATGTTTACGTTGTGTGAAATTAATGTTTCTACAGCTTCAAGATCGCCAACACACGATGCTTCACGTAATTTTTCTTCTAAAACGTTTGCCATTATTTTTTTAGTACTTTTACATCACAGTCACAATCGTTACATGTGCGCCATGTGCGTTACATTCGGAGATTTTCATTGGACCGGTGAACCAGTGATTTCGCAACTGATAAATTTGGACAGCAAGTTCAAGTTTGGGAAGTTATGTTACTCTTACTCACATCCATGTTTAATTTGCTAGCAGTAGAAGAAAAATATCTTTTTTGGTTCTGTTGAGGAGCCAAGGAATTTGGAGATACCAGCATCTTGATACAGAAATCGGAAGAGTGATAATGCGATGGCTAGTGCACGTAGAGAGAATGACAAGCAAGGATGAAGAACTGGAAGACTTATTAAAATGATATGGCTGGACGACTGTGACTATAATCTTCCAAATCCCTCCTATTGGATTGGAGGATTAGACGATTGAGGAGCGAGGCGATGGGTCGAACAGAATGGTCGAACCTATTAAAGAATACCAAAGTGTCCCATGATGGTGGCCTAAAAAAATCTCGGGAAAAATGGTAAAACTCATCTTTTCGTTTATATTTTTCTCTTCTGAAGTTATAAATATAATAAAATTTATAAATTAAAATTATAAAAATACTATATTTTTCAATAAAATTAGTCTGAATCTTTAGAGTCTTCATCATATCGAAAGTTCCCTGCTTCTTCTTTCTCTTCTATAATTTTATTTACCAAACGATGATTTTCAGTTTTCATAGCATCCACAACAGTTTCTTCATTCTTTAAAACAAAATTACAATGTAAATTAAAAATCAAACCAAAACATTTGAGAGATTACATGAATTTGCTCCTTATATTCAGCGTGTATTTGTTCGGCTGTAGCTGTAGCGTCGTTTAATTTTTTCTGCGCAACTTTCGGCAACATGTACTTGGTGCTTAAACCAAGAAGTGACTCCATTTGTTTGGTTTGTTTTATTTGGAATTTCAAATTCTTCCTCAAACCATTTGTTTCTTCAATTAAAACAGAATTTTCGTCGACCAAGCGGATTTTATCCACGCCACCGGCGGAATAATTTTTGGAGACCTAATATTTTAAAAAAACGAAGAATAAAAATTTTTCTTTAGGGGAAAATAAGTCACCTGTTTTTGGAGAGTTTCAATTGTTCGTTCCAAAAAGTCCCTTTGGCGTAGAAATTCGTTTTTGGCTTCTTGGTCTTCAGCTTGCATCATTTCAAAATCTTTGTCGGCGTTGTATTTGTGATACATATTCTGAAATTACGCGACAATTTCAGAGTTTTGTTGATATAGCAAAGCAAGTCGAGTTCAATAATGACGTCAGCTAAATTCAGGTTGTGCCAGTGAATTTCACGTTGCGCTAGTGAATTTCAACTCGCGCCGATGAATTTCAACTTGCGCTAGTGAATTTCAACTTGCGCCGCTACATGTCTGATTTCGTCAAAAAACGTCATTTTATGCTGAAACATTACCTTAATGCACCTTGTGAGTTTTGGAATATCTTGAACTAAACCACTTGCGTAATGAATATCATTCCGAATCGTTTTAAGGGCAGCTTTAGCTGCCTTATTGTTGAAAACTTCTCTTCTTATTTCATTATCGGCGGCACTAAGTTTTTCCCTCAATTCGGTCAATTGTAAATCTAAATTCATAATAATTTTCTGTAAATTTTCCAGCTCATTAACCATATCGTTAATTTGTTCTGACTGTTCTCTAATTTGGCGCTCTTTGGGCTCAATTTGTGATTTGAGTTCTTTGATTTTGAAATCTAAAATAAATTTAAACTTTTCCACCTCTTGATTTTTCCGTTTTAATTGATAAATTCGCTTTTCTTTATCTTGAATTGTTTCGTCTCTTTCTAAAATTTCCTTTTTCAAATCGGCGATATCTTTGTCCAAACCAATGATTACGCTCTTAAATTTCGTATGTTCGTTCTCTAACGTATACACTGCGTGTTTTAATTCGTCCACTTGTTTTTGCGACGACAAAAGTTTCTTTTTTAATATTCCAGTTTCTCCACGCAAGCGAACGTTGTTGTCTTGTTCTTCCTTTAAACATTTCTCGTGAAGCGTCTTCATTTCGTAAATTTCGCGATCTGCGTCGTCTTCAATTTGTTGTTTGATTAATTCGTGCTCTCTCGTTTTGGCTTTTGTTTCTTCCAATAGCTAAAAAGATACCATTAGTTAGGTTATGTTAGGCATGGTTAGGTTAGGTTAAAGCTAAGACTGTCCCTGGCCTGACCTGGTTCTTTCTTCCAAGACTGAGACTGAGACTGGCCCTGCCGGAAGAGACGACGTTGTACGGGTTCGCGGATGATCTTACTCTGGTAGTTGCCGTGAACGACGTATCTTATTCATCCGTATCTTATATATTCAATAAGATCCAACGAATCTTATTCTTGACGAAAGAGAGAAGTCTAACTATGGTTCCGCAGAAGTCGAAGGCAGTAATGGTTTGCGGAAGAAGACGATGCCCGCAAATCCGACTTCAACTCGACGGAGCTGACATCCAGCTTAAAGACTCGCTCAAGGTGCTAGGAGTTATAGTCGACAAACACTTCAACTACGCCGAGCATATTTAACATTATGTCGAACATTGGGGGATCAAAGTTGACCAAAAGAAGACAGCTGAGTACGATCGCGAAATCGATCATGCTTCATGCAGCTCCAGTTTAGAGTGACGCACTGGTCTATGACTGAAACAGGACCAGGATGCTTAGAGTCCAGCGGAAGATGGCACTACGGATAATATGCACATACTCTATAATCTCGTTCGACGCGGTATTAGTGGTGGCATCGTTGCCACCGATTGACCTGCCCGCCATGAAAAGAGCCACCTAGCTCGGTAAAAATCTAACAAACTGCGCCGATTCTATAGCGCAGTGGGAGCACCGCTGAACGGATTTCGTAAGGGCCTTTGGACAAGAACTCTCATACCCAACCCCCAACCATGGGTAGAGAGGGGACATGGAGAGCTAAGCTACCATCTCACACAGCTCCTTACAGGTCACAAGCTTGCAAACTTGCCGCCGCAAAATTAGACTACTGCGAAGACATCCATACGGCTGAACACACGCTCTTCATTTGCTACCGATGGGAATACAAGAGAATCGTGGCATGTCTCAAGGTAGGGCTAACTCTGAGCGTCGACAACATCATCGACTTTATGCTCAGAGGACAGGAAGAATTGACAACTATACTCGCTTGCCTGGGAGAGAAGGAGGAGCTGGAACGGGAGCAGCAGCGGGAAGCGGAGTCCTGAAACCCTGAGCACTAAGTTCTCCGAGCGCAAAATGTAAGGACGTCGCTAAACGGATTGCGATACGCCCCGGCAAGCGGAAATGGCCAGGAGCTGGAGAGAGAGCAGCAAATTCAAGCAATCCCCAAAAACCCCCGGCACTAAGTTCTACGAGCCGAAGGCGCTTGGAGAAACTACAGACCTGCTCCGAACAACAACTCCAGAAAAACAAGATAAGATGGAATATATCAGATAAGACAGTGCTAAGGATGAGATCGGAACGGTAACATCGAGGAGAGAGAGAGCAAAGAGCTCTCTGACAAACTAAATCGGAAGAAATGCGAAACGGATTCCCCTGTAGATTAGAGAAAAAAGAGGAAACTAGAGCAGAGAAACCAGATGAGGGCTACCAACTTCTCTGTTAGGCTAGGTTAGGCTAAGCTAGGTTTGGTTAGGCTAAGCTAAGCTAAGGTTAGGGTAGGCTAAGCTATCTTAAGTTAGGCGAGGTTAGTTTAAGTTCAATAGTTTTTAATTTATGGGTGTTTTATTGCGTTTTGGGACTTAGAGAGCCTCAAAAGTAGACAATATCTACGAAAAAAAAGTAGAAATGAATCTTACCTCTTCAATTTGTATTTCCTTTTCGTGCAACGTATGTATGAATTCGTTTCTAATTGTTTCTTCTCCCAAAATTTTGGCTTCTCTCAAATTTTCTAATTCCAGTTCGTATTTGGCTCTCATTTTTGTCATTTTATCTTCCAGAGCGTTTAATTTGTCGTATTCGACTATCAATTTGTCGTTGTAATTGACCTCGAGTACTTGAACGAATTGCTCGTGAGCTATTTTAACTTGGCTCATCTCAACTAGCATGTTGCTAATTTCTTGAGCGTGCTCAGCTTCTAAATTCTGAAAAGTTTTAAAATCTTAAGAAAATTGTTCAAAAGTTGCATCTGAAGAGGACTTCCAAGTACCTCATTTTTCTCCTTTAAGTCTTCTATCGCGCTACAGTATCCTTCGTGGATTTCTTTTAGTTTCATACTATGGATGACCTCGGTATTTCTCATCTGATAGGAATGTTCTGTTAGCAGTTCGTGCATTCGCGTTTGTAAGTTGTGTATTGTTTCCAATTTTTCTTCCAAATCCTCTCTCGATATAACGATGTCTGTTGATGGAACGAACTCTTTATCCATTTTTACAGCTTTTCCTTCGGTATTGAGCAACTTCCATATGGCAATGAGACTATCGGACGAACAAGTAATTAAAAAACGATCATCGTACGAAATTTTCATCTGAAATTATTTATTTTTGTTGCAATCAATCAGTTTCTTTTAAATTAATATTTACCCTTTCTATTTCGCAACTGTGTCCGGCAAATTCCAGATACTCGGCTGTATCTAAAATAGGCAACGCAACCGAGTAAATGATACCTCCGTTACCGGTAACAAAAATCATTTGATTAGAGTGCGATAATGCGAGTGTTTGCATCCCGTCTTCACAAATAATAACTTCTCTATGTAAATTTCCATCTACAAATTCTCTCAAATAACCATCCGAGCTAATGGCAAAACTTGATTTGCCATCAGTTGTAGTCGATACGTCGTGGAACGAAACACTTTTGTATATTATTTCGTTTATTCTTTTAGTAGTCGTAACTTCCCAATCGTAAATTGTGCCTTCCATTCCACAAGATGTCATTTTGTAGTCGTCTGGAGTCCAGCTCATAGCGCGAATCTACAAAATGGTTCATCAATTGATATCTTGTCAACCCAAGTAACAATCTAATGGTTTATAAAAGCTGTCTTCCTCTCTCTCCTCGCCCCCCCCCCTTAGGGCGGTAGCAAGGCTGTGTTATCAGAGCAGGCTTAAAGAATTTCAAAGGAGGATGAAAAGCTAAAATCACTGTATAATCTCTTCTGCGAATGGAAGTTTTTTGTCCAAAGTTTGGAAAAATTTGACTTTCCCTAAATCAATGTTTTTTTCTTTGGCACCAATTAGGAACTTATCGTTTTATTATTATTGCAGAATCTTTAGCAAGGTCTGGCTATAGAGCAGGCTTAAAAATTTCCAAGACAGGCTGAACCTGCTCTGGCGTATTCCTGGCTACGGCCCTGCACCCCATCTTTCTTTCCCCTTCTTCTATAACCCCACCCACTCCCCTCTCTTTCTCTTTAAATCCTAATCCCAGAGCATAATGAATGGAAGAGCCAAAAAAATTTAGTAGATGTAAATTATTTAGAGATTGCCTGAGCGGAGCCAATATCTTGTGTAGTGCAGATGGAGGGAGCGAGCACTCTCTCTCTAAATCACTAAAATTGATGCTACCCTATGCGATCGGTCACATTTTCGTCGTAGGGCATTGGCTCTGCCCAGGCAATCTCTAAAAACGCAACGTCCTACCAACCATTCCATTGTGTCCTCTCAAATTATAAACATTTTCAAAAGTAATTGTGTTGTAAACTTGAATGAGATTTCCATTGCAAGCAGCAAAATATTGTCCCATTGAGCTAAAAGAACATTCGCGACATTTTCTTATCGGAAATTCCCGATTTGAAATGAAATCATCTATCATGATAGTCAAAAATCTCAGTTTATCAGAAAATCCAACAATGGCGTATAATCCTGTTGGATGTAAGGCAACACCATAAATATCTTCGGGAAATTGTTTGCACAATTCCAAAGTTTCGGTCTCGTAATTCCAAACTCTAATGGTACGATCCCAAGTTCCTGTCGTTATAAAAATTGGCTTCCACGCACAAACTGCCAATCCACCAATTTTGCCTTGATGCAAAGGAGGACCCAATTCGGTAAACATAATTTCTGGACTCATATTCAAATCCAAACCCCACAATTTCACTTGATACAATTGATTTTCGTTGCAAGTAACCAAGAGACGATCTTGAGATGGATTTATGCTCAAAGCGTTAACTTCGTTCATAACAAAATCTCGATCAGATTCTTCTCTTATAATATTATGATCGGGAATTTTAAAAACGTTTCGTTTGATGTATTTTGTAGGATTTTCCTTTTCGTACAAGTGAACGGTACCGTTTAAAAAACCAAAAGCAAAGCCTTTGTTAAACATTACGAGCGAACGTATTTGGTAGTCTTCTCCCAAGTGCATACTTCCACAACTTGGTTCGCTTATATTTGTTTGAGATTGTTGCGGCGCAAGTCTGAAAAATTCAAAAATTACTTGGTGTGGTCGATGGTTACACTTTTTACTCACTCATCTTTTTCTTTATACTTTAAATTTAAAATTGGCAAGTCACCAGCCCAAAATATTGCCTTTAAATCTCCACTTTCGAAGATCATAAACTTCCCATCCACCGTTGTTGCCATTAAACGATCTTGGGTCATCCAAGCTGCACACGTTAAGTTAAGATTGTCAGCTTTATTGTAACCAAATTGACGCCAAGTCGACTCTTGACAAGCTATAATTTTAAAAACGTGCTTTCCGACCAAAGCCAACAAGTTGGTATCGTTTGGATTGCAAGCAATCTAAAAATTAAATTTTTGGCCCTTTTGTTGCAAAATTATTATTTTTTTTTTGGAAATTTACGTCCGCTATGGTTCCAGTTCCATTTAAATTGTTTGCCTTGCACATGCTTTCTAATTTTCCTTTATCGCACTTGAAGACGTACATGTTCCAATCGGGATCCCCGCTCACTGCTACGATGAGTTTGGAGTCGAAAGTAAATTGAAATGTTTCAAACAAGTTTGAGTTGATTTCTCTATCTGGTGGTACTTGTATGTGTTTTTTCTTCTTTAAAGTTCCCACATCGTAAATGTTTATTGCGGGACGATCTCCGCCTTCGCCAACGGCAATTAATTTCCTTCGCAAAAGAGCTCTTTAGTAGGTGGAGGAAAAAAAATTAAATTAACTTACAAGTTTGGGCTAACTAATATTTTTGTACAGTGTATTCCTTTATCTGGTAGTTTTATGAAATTTTGTCTCTTTTGGGTAATATTGTTAAGGACCATAAGTCCACCTGCAGGATAAAGAATATCCTCGTCGGTAAGAAAATTTGCATTTCCTCGTATTTCTGTACGTAAACCGTAAATAAGAACAGGTTGTAAAACAGGAACTGACACCTGCGGCGCCGACATTTTAATAACTTAGAAAAGCCTACTTCAATATGTCAAAGTTTGATCGATAAAACACTCGCAGCTACTATTTTTGGGGTTTTTGCTTATATATCGAAAACGATGGGTTCTAGGGAAAAAATTATTCTTAACAAAATGAAAGCTTATCACATATCCTACCAGATTGTTTGTATTCATATTTCTCTGTT
Organism: Malthinus seriepunctatus; assembly: GCA_963924605.1. Lineage (NCBI taxonomy): Eukaryota > Metazoa > Arthropoda > Insecta > Coleoptera > Cantharidae > Malthinus > Malthinus seriepunctatus. Next base: position 21,047,968 of record OZ004603.1, read on the forward strand.
CCTTATAGTTTTAGAGATACCCGTCCGCACAAATCGTTAATGTTTGAATAAAAATTACCAGTTGAAGACAAAATAGTAAAAGAAATAATGCTTTACAATTTCTTTTTTGTAGATTTTTAATGTAAAACTAAAGGCTGAGGTGCTAGAGGGAAAAGTTTGACGAAAAACGCGAGAAAAAATTTTTTTCATACGATTTGTGCGGGCGGCTATCTCGAAAAATATAAGGAATGGAGAAGAAATTAAATAAACAGTCTTGTAGGGAATTTAATAAGCTTTCATTTTGCTAAGAAAATTTTTTTCTCTAGGATCCACCGTTTTTGAAATATAATCGAAAATCATAAAAACGGAACATTCCTATCCCTCTTCCTCCCTTAACCATGTAGATATCGCGCAGGACCGGGAACGTTTAGTATTTTTACCTTCTAACTACTCCAAATACATTTCTGAAGAAAAAAATTGTTTGGACGTTTGTTAACTTTTAGAGTTTTTTTTATTGAAGACTTGAAGAGCCCAAAATTATACTTTCAATAGCCTATATAATCATCAACTACAAGATCTTTTTAAATTTTGAACTACAACCAATTGGTCAAATTTCACTCTTTTACTATGATTTTACAGTGAGCAGAATGTGAAAAAATGAACAAGAATGCCGCTGTTTTATGGTGAAGCATTCAATTTTACATCAAGCGATACAATTTTCATTTCGCATGGTAGTTTTAAAAATAATTAAAACTTAAAGACGAGTTTCATGCAGTGCACCGAGACGACAGTTGTAACCGTACTCCACAGAAGTCAACATTAAATTCCACACTTAACCATTACCATGGTTAATGGTTGTGGGCCAACCATGTGGGCTTAATTACCAGTGCTAAAATACAACGTGCTCACATGGCTCTAATCCACCACCTCGTACTGTCTATGTCCTTTTGAAGCAACCCTAGTGTCCAGTTAAGGAAATTATTTTAAGTAAACTAGTAATGATTAATCAAGACGAATCCTCCACCCCTAAAAGTCTATGCACCTATGCACCAACCAATGCAACCAATTTTCAAGGCCATACCCAACTAAAATTCTTGTCTTATAACCTTTAGCTAAAAAGCCTGATTTATATTATAAGTGCTATATTCTTGCTCCTCAAGTGCTAATTAGTTGTTAAGAGGCTTTATTAAACATTATTTTGTTCCCTGAACTAAATAATTCTTTAAAGTAGTACCATAAACGTTCTTACAGCAAAATTATAAAATTATTTATAGGACTTATATAAAATTGTTTTAAGAACGTTTATAAAACTTGTTTATCAACATTTCCCTATACTGCTTTATAACATTTCTGTAATTGAGCTTCTTATCTTCACTGCAACTCTTACAACATACTTATGAAAATGTACAAATAAACGAACAAATAGCTCACAATAGAAACCTTAAGAAACTGTTGTGTAATAGCAAAGAGTGCATAGGTTATAGAAAAATATGTCGTAATACGCAGTTTGGAATTACGTGTTGTGATTGGTTGGACAACAGATAAATTTTACTGAAGTTTGATATTTGTACCAGTTTCTTGTTATAACAACGCTTCTGGTTGGCTTTCTAGCAAAACAGTTTATTCTTTTTAACGTTTACCATTTGGATTCAAAAATTTTGATCCTGTACATTTTAAAAATGTAGATAACCGTTTTTGCCAAGACGCCAATGTTAATTTAGAAAACGAGTTCCCCGTAGTCAAAAATCAAATTCAAAAATAGAAAAATAATTGCTTTTTTTTAAATTAAAAAATACATTATTATGTTTTGTATTGAATGTTTGGATAATACATTCAAATTTAAATGTTCTTAAATACGATCCTGTATCTGCTTCTTTATTAGATATACAACACATATTGTATACATATTTTGTAGTAATCACTAACTGGATCTAATTGTCCTATAATAGTTGTTTTCGTGGCAAATGCATTTTATAAGGAAGAGGCCATGTTGAAAGAACTACAACACGTCCGAATCGCCGCCATATTTGACAGATAATTAAATGATTTATAGTATTACTAGTTTTAGAGAGAAAAATAATGGTACTTTAAAAGTTTTATGTCTTTATAAATATATTAACATAATTTTATTATCAGAAAAAGTCCATTTCAAAAATATTAATTTTTTTGGGAATTTCAATAATTTTAAAAATATTAAGCAAACGCACGGCGCATTAAAATTTCATGATATTTGTGGTATATAAATAACAGTAATCTTCGCTTCGTATGCAAAAATAATCCTGTAGGCCATGCATATCATCTCCAAAAAGCTTTGACTTAAAATTCTTAGCCATGATGGCTATCGCCATGTACTACAACTTTTTTTCAATCACCCTTGAAATCTATCGTTTAGACCGGTTAAGGTAATATAGCTTGAGAACTAATTTGTTTCCTCTAGATAGGTCTAAGAAAATATTATTGTATTTATAGATGTTGCTTTCTGCAGCTCTTAACAAAAAAAATTGAAATTCTAGTCATTCTTATAAATCACCTATAAACTCATTGTATTGAATATCTATTATTGTTTCATAACTATCTGCTAAGAGTGTTTACAGGCGTTATACAACGACCTATAGTACTAAATTGTTTTATATACATGCGCCCATTTGGGCTCTATAAGGGTTGTATACACGTTTAGGAAACGTTTTTATTGCAGCAATGGTTTATAATTATTGTTTTGTAAACGTTCTTACAGCTTTTATAAACCATCAAATTGTTAGTTGGGATACCTTTAATCTAAGTGCCTCGTCAGCAATGATTTAAAGAAAACAAAATACAATATCCTGAAGGGTAGTGCTAGAAGGATCGGTTTATGCGCCAAATGATGCGATTTCTTAAGCAGCACCTACACACCAATTTTTAAGGTTATAATCATCATGGAAAGCTTTCATCATAGATATTTTTTAAATACACACCGAGGTGGTGATAGAGGGTTGCTATCTGCGCTAAATGGTGCTGCAAGTTTAGCAGCATCTATATGCAAATTTTCAAGGTCATGATCGTAATGGAAAGCCTTGATCAGCAAAACCTATTTTCCCAGGTTGGAGTACGATTACTCTTAATTGGATACGTGCTGTAATTAAAATAACTTTAGTTGCACGTTAATTTCATACGTTTTGGTAAGTTCAACTTGGACTTTAATCCTTTCTTAGGACTGTTACGGCCTTAGAAGAGGATTAGAGAACCGGATGGAACCACTTTTACCTCTCCAGGACTATTTGCCTCTGGGAAAGATGACTAGAGATTTGGAAGGATCCAGCCTTACTTTTCCAAGACATTTCATCGTTCCCTCTGTACGATTCTGATTTGAGGAAGAGAATTACAGATATCTTCGCCTCTTCAGGATCATTTTTGTCCCAGGGAGATGATTAGAGGTCTGTAAGAAGCTAACCTTACTTCTCCAGGACATTTAATCTTTCCCTCAAGACTAATCTGATTTGAGAGAGAGAACTAGGGACATCTTCGCCTTTTTAGGACATTTAGGACACCTATATAGAATCTAATGCTGCATAAAAAATTATTCTTGCATTTCTTTTCGCAGTCCTGCTAAGTTTTAAAAACAAATGCAAAAAAACGTGAAATTTTACCCAAGTTTCATAATAATGAGCTGTAGTTATCAATTTAATGCGATCTTGTAGTTAAAAATCATGTTTTCGAAAGTAAAATTTTATATTTTTCAAAAAAAGGCTCTAGAAGTTTTTCGATAATTCTAACCGTTACAAAGTTATAGGTAAAAAAGTATTGAAAAGTGCATTTGATGACCATTTTCTTAATATGGTGGATGATGTCCATCTCCGAGTGGTGGAGACTGTTTTGGTGCTTGTCAGGACGTCGTTAATGTAAAAATTTTGATAAACTTGAGGTGTTTAGTGTTTACTCCACTACATAAATACATACAGGTCTATTTTACATGCTCGTTTTCTTACCATATACTTAAGCGTAAAATAAAATGAAATTTATGAGAACATCGATTTTTTATTACAACAAAATTTATTACAAAATTACAAAGTGTAATATAAAATTGTTTTCTTGTGCTTAAAATTATTATTAAAAAAAATTTATATTTTATTTTTATAAATAAAGCATCAGGGTTAAAAGCTTCTCTTCTTATAAGAGTTACGAGCTTTCTGAACCAATAATTTAGTACCCGAAACAGAAAGCAAAAGCAAATTAACTTTAGCGTGTGTTGGAATAATTTTTAAACTACTCCGACGTACGTATATGCATAAAACATTCTTCTCCTCCTCTTTAAAGCCCTAATTAAATTTTTAAATTGAGCTAACACTTTATACATTCGGGTAATAATTTAAAAGTCGCGTTTGCAACGCTTATAACGTTCCAAGAAATACAGAATTTTATAATTTGTTCAAAATAAGTGTCTACTTCAATTACAAAAGTGCCGAATTTTCGGAGGTCCTTCTAAATCGTGTTTGAGGCTATTATAACTACTATACAACTTTTGGCGGACACATTTTAACAGTGAGTTTTAATGATGTCTACGTTAGTAACCACTAAAATGCATGTTACTCAAAATTGTTAAATCTTTGATCCATAAGGCTTCAGCAGAAGAGTTGGATGCTGTAATCAAGTAGTAGTCAGGTGGGCATGAGGCCCACCAAAGCGGTTGTTAAGCCGAATTCAATGGCTCTCTTTTGAGAGTCTTTCGTATTGCTTGCCCAATGAAGCCAATTATTCCAAATCTTTCTATTCCAAAATATTCCGTTATGGATAGTCTTACTAACTGCTCGCCCTTCGAGCAAAGCTGTAGCCAAGTAGTAGTCAGGTGACTACTTTTATTGAGGCTTGAACTCACTGATTAACGAAGCCATATATTTCAAATCTTTATATTCCAAATATTCCGTTATGAATAGTCTTACTAACTGCTCATCCTTCAGGCAAAGCTGTAGCCTAAGTAGTAATCAGGTGTGGGTCTGAGGTCCACCAAGGCGTTTGATTAGCCATGAACTCACTGGCTCTCTTTTGAGTCTTTCGTATTGCTTGCCCAAGGAAGCCAACTATTTCAAATCTTTCTATTCCAAATATTCCGTTATGGATAATCTTACTAACTGCTCGCCCTTCGGGCAAAGCTGTAAGCAAGTAGTAGGCAGGTGGGCCTGAGGCCCACCAAGGCGTTAATTGAGCGTTGAACTCACTGGTTAACTATTGAGAGTCTTAAGTATTGCTTGCCCAAGAAAGTCAGATATTTCAAATCTTTCTATTCCAAATATTCCGTTTTGGATAGTCTTACTAACTGCTCGCCCTTCGGGCAAAGCTGTAAGCAAGTAGTAGGCAGGTGGGCCTGAGCCCCACCAAGGCGTTAATTGAGCGTTGAACTCACTGGTTAACTATTGAGAGTCTTAAGTATTGCTTGTCCAAGAAAGCCAGATATTTCAAATCTTTCTATTCCAAATATTCCGTTTTGGATAGTCTTACTAACCGCTCGCCCTTCGGACAAAGCTGTAACCAAAGGCTAGTCAGGTGGGCCTGAGGCCCACCAAGGCGTTTAATAAGCACTCTGATGACTTAATCCAATTTTTGGTTTGTTTTACTGTCACAAGACTCATTATTCTCCAGATACAGACTTTCTAAATTAAGTACTCTATGACTTTCAATTTGGTTCGGCTACTATTTGAAATCCAACTATATCAAGATTTATGGTACATCTTTGAGAGCCCAAAAAACTTTTATCTACCCCAGCTTTCTCAACAGATAAGAAGACCACGGTGTTTTCTCCGAACTGCTCTCTAATAGCGACTTGGAAAGCTTGAGATTCAACACGACACTATAATACCCAGGTTGTGCCGAATTTTCAATTTTAAAGACGTTTCTAAGGCTTCTTACACCTTTACAACCATTTTTAAAACCTAAAATTCCAATTATCTGAAGGTTCTCTTCTGTGACTTCATAACTAACCCCCACCACTATTTTATAAACCTTCAAACAAGTCTACAACTCAATATAACTTTTTCATTTTGAGTAATAAAAACTGTATTTCTTGGAATCGAGTCCTCCAAGTCTTGGAGCACCTGTTACGTACGCGTTACAAACGATTAAACATTTCTGAAACCCTGAAAGCACACTGTTGCATTTAAATAAATGATGATAATCGTAAAAACTTAAAGTAATAAAGTACATTATTTATAATTACACCTTATATTATAAAAAAAAAACATTATAAAATATCAAGTCAGTCAAGTGTAAGGTATTGCACAAGTCTATTCAACAAGATAACACCAATTTATTAACATTTCATGGAAGCAAACGATGGTAGTGAGCTTTTTTGCTTTTTTCAATTACGTAAAACGATTGAGGTTTTCCATTTCCAGGAAAATATTTCATAAAAGATGACTTTTTAGGTTTCTTGGGCACGTAATAAGATGGTTTGTACGAATTCTTTTTAATTCGTCCCGGTTTATCCAACACTTCATTCCACATTTGTGAATTCATTATGTCGACGACGTTGTCGCTCGTGCGCGATTTACTCTTGCTCGTTTTGTATTTTTTTATAACTGGTATGTTCCAATGATAAATTTTATCTGGTTTTCCATTACTTTTAAATCCTACTGGTATTTTTTTGTTTGAATCGTCGTAACTGTTTGGTAGATTGCTGCCGTAGTAGTAGGGATTTGGTGGTAGTTTAACTATAAACATGTGGGAATCATCCGAACGGCTGTGATGACGAGATTCGATTGCTAGGCGTTTTCTGTGATGGCTGTTTGGTCCTCTGATCCGAGATAGTCCAAGTTTTGACAAGAGTTCGTGATTTTTCACCGTGTGCTCCGATACTTTTGATTCCGAGTAACAAGAGCATACGATAAATATTGTAACGATCCAACAGTACGTGATGGGGTGTCTGGAACAAAAAGAAAATCAATTAACATCTTTGTCAGGTTGTTTAAATAAATTATAGCTATAGACGCCAATTTTATTTCTAACAAGTTAATAATTTGAATTTTTTAGACGAGTAGGGGACTTATTTGGATCACTATCAAAGCCATTAGCCTTACAGGCTTTCTTAATTATTGATATTCTTAGGTTAGATGAGCACTGAGCAGTAGACCAGCTATTTGAGCTAGCTGGCTCAGTGCCCCTGATGCCCTATGGTTTTAATGTTAGTTTGCTCCTGAGAGCATTTCCTCCCCCTCCTGGCAGTAAGAACAACTGGCCTTGCAGGTTTTCAGAATTATTGATATTCTTAGGTTAGATCGGTAATAGACCAGCCACTTGAGCTAGCTGGCATCCGACTCCCTGTAGCTTTAGTTTGCCTTTAAGAGCATTTTTTGTTCCCATTTGGTAGTAAAAACCACTGGCCTTGCAGGCTGTCAGAATTATTGATATTTTTAGGGTAGACGGGCAGTATAGTAGCGACATGATCTAGCTGGCACCCGATACCCGGTTTTAGTTTGAGACACGTTTACTTTTTGAAAACAAAGAACAACAGTCTTTCGAGCTTTCAGAAGCATAAATCTTGTTAGGTTAGATGAGTCTTTTGAGCTTTCAGAAGCATAAATCTTGTTAGGTTAGATGAGTTTGGCCCTACTTTACTTTAAACGATTGTTGGAAGGCATCGATGGTGACCTTTTATAATCAACATGGTCGATTTCTTAAACAATATGGGGCCCATGAGTTTACTTTTCTATACCTCTTCCCAAGTAGGCAAGTTAGTACATAATGGGCTCATCTGAACCTTCAGACTCATTATAATCCATTACTGTTAAGCTAAGTTAATACTAGGTTGATTCGTCTTTAAACACGTATCTGTAGGTAATAGTGACAACTGAAAATTGAAAATAACTGTTTCAATATAATTGAAAATAATAAAATGTTAGTTGATTTAAAATACAAAAATCATTTTATGTTTAAAACTCAATAGGTGGTCTTTTACGACTTCTACGGCTTATTAAGTTCTTCCTATTGAGGTTGCTTAATGAAGAAACTCTTATTAATAGTTTATTATGATTTGTTATTGGCAATAGCCACCTACTGCATAATGTGCACTTAATAAAGAAGAGGTAAAAATAACACGTTACGGGTTACTTTTTCAAAAAATTCAAAATGTAATTTGTTGAGTTGTAACGAACGAGTTTGCCATAAAGTCGTAATAATTTATGTTAAGTTTCACCTTGTAATCAATGATGGGACGATTTATAATGCGTTTAGTGAAATTAATTTTTGATTTATGGGCAAACAAGAGAAAAGTGGTTGAAGTGGCAATTAGTGGGTGAATGGACAAATTCAAGCAACGGCGGAGCTACCGCACCCATCCAAAAACGCAATAATTAAAATTTGCTTAAATTGGTAGAAAAAATTGGAAATGGATAGGACACAGTATGATACAGACGAATGGAAGATGGAGCAAGGGTATACAATTTTGGAAACCCTGGCTAAGCAAGAAAAGCAGGACAGGTCACAGACAAAATGGGTTGATGATGAGATGGAATAGATCAGTGCATGACCGAGATGTTTAAAAAAAAGATTGGTAAGCCAATGTTGAACGTGGTAGGCCAATGTTGGACGTACTAGGCTATTGTTGGACGTGGTAGACCAATGTTGGACACGATAGGGCAATGTTGAACGTACTAGGCTAATGTTGGACGTGGTAGACCAATGTTGGACATGATAGGGTAATGTTGAACGTGGTAGACTAATGTTGGACGTGGTAGGCCAATGTTGGACATTGTAGCCCATTGTTGGACGTGGTAGGCCAACGTTGGACGTGGTAGACCAATTTTGGACGTGATAGGCTAATGTTTGATAATTGACAATAATACTACTAGCTAGTTTGCCATAAAGTCGTAATAATTTATGTTAAGTTTCACCTTCTAATCAATGATGGGATGATTTATAATGCGTCAAGTGAAATTAATTTTTGATTTATGGGCAAACAAGAGAAAAGTGGTTGAGTGGCAATTAGTGGGTAAATGGACAAATTCAAGTATCGGCGGAGCTACCACACCCATCCAAAAACGCAATAATTAAAATTTTCTTAAATTGGTAGAAAAAATTGGAAATGGATGGGACACACTATGATACAGACGAATGGAAGATGGAGCAAGGGTATACAATTTTGCAAACCCTGGCTAAGCAAGAAAAGCAGGACAGGTCACAGACAAAATGGGTTGATGATGAGATGGAATAGATCAGTGCATGGCCGAGATGCTTAAAAAAAGATAGGTAAGCCAATGTTGGACATGGCTAAGTAAGAGAAGCAGGATAGGCTTCAGACAAAATGAGTCGATGATGAGATGGAATAGATCAGCGTATAAGACCGAGATGCTTGAAAAAAAGATTGGTAAGCCAATGTTGAACGTGGTAGGCCAATGTTGGACGTACTAGGCTATTGTTGGACGTGGTAGACCAATGTTGCACATGATAGGGTAATGTTGAACGTGGTAGACTAATGTTGGACGTGGTAGGCTAATGTTGGACGTGATAGGTCAATGTTTGATATTTGACGATAATACCACTAGCGAAGAACACTCTGAAGCAAAATTTATTACATTTCCATTATAAATTACCTACTGACTTGACTTATAAATATTTAACTGGTCTTAGGGTCAAATAATAATAAAACAACTTTTTTGGCTAATTAAGCAATTATTTCTATGCAATTTAAATGACACAGATATAAAGTACGGTTAAGTTATACATAATATCTCTTTGACATTCATAAGAGTTCACCAAAAGAGGCAAATTATAATTTATAAATTCTTTGCACGTATAGAAACATAACCTTTTGTAGTAGAAGCAAATTCATAACGTACCGAAAATCTTAATTTCTAATAAGGCTTTTACTCTGGTGGAACTGAAGACTTTACTAAAACTAATTTCTAATTATTCATTTAATTACTTCTATTGCTAACGATTTCCTGTGCAATAAATTACAATAGTTTATTACATCCACGTCCATCAAAAACACAAATAACTTGATAGACTCTTAATTCAGCCATGATTTGAACCACCCTGTAGTATAGTGTACAAGTAGATATAAGAAACCGACTTCTAGAAGTCAACAGTTGCTCATCACTTCATCAGCTTATGCCAGTACAGAATATTTTATATCTTTTCTTGCATTTCTCAACTGACGGGGTCGTCGAGGAATTAAATATTTTTTTTTCAAAAACAAAAGAACCAGTTCATTAATAAGAAAATTGTTATGAATGAAAAACGAGAGACTCATTAAAAGTTGAATGAAGAACGACTCAATAAAATAATTTCTCGATTAAGAGATTATAAGTGATGTTGGTACAACAATTTAAAAAGGTAATTTACAAGTTGACATTTATATTACATAATAAAATTGTAAAATATTTTAATTTAAATTACAACAGACATAAGGACGTAACTTTAAAAAATCAAATTTATAGTTCAAAATTTTCTTTTAGATTTAAGATGAATGCGATTTTTTTAAGAACTCTCAAACGAGCGCAATAAATTAATTTATTTTTTATTTATTACAAATTTATAGCACGCACCTATGTTTAAAAAATATGCATAAATACATTATAACTTGTCAACGAAAAATACGTACGACTTAATTTTAAATTAGTTTTTTTTTTGTATTTTTTATAAGTTGGCGTTGGTGGATTTTGATTTATACTATACCAACTATAGGTACTTACATGAAATATATCAAAATTAAACAGTTAGGTTTGAAATTGGTATTTTGATACTGATAAATGGATACCCTGAAACCAAATTTTGTAGCAACCTTCTAAGCTAAAAGAATCACTCTGTATATGTACAAGGGCATAGAAAAGTCGTAATTTTTTGGTTATGTAAAATATACATAAGTTGAAATTTTTTTGTGCTAATTTTAAAATTCTGACACTTGCAGTTTAGCCAGAAATGACACCAACTTTCTTAATTTAAATGAAACACCCTGTATATTTTTACATTTTTAATTAACGGAAAAAATTACTATTTAGAATCACTTCAGTGAAAAATGAAATTGGAAAAATGTTATTTTTTTAGGGACACACTGTATTTTTTTGAAAGTTTTAAAACTGTCTAAATTAAGAAATTAAAACAAAAATTTGTTCTTAAAAGTACCAGGTACTTACTAAAATATTTCTACAACATTATCAAATAGCAATAAATCTATTTGAATGTCTTTTACCATAGGTAGATTTTAATACACCTATCAAAGATAAGTACAGGTTTATTTCAAAAAAAAATTACGTCGAGGCGTTTTATTTTATATTATACGTAGGAGTGTACCACTCTGAATCAATAATTTTGAAACAAGTGATTATTTTAACTACATAACAATCCGTAGTTGTAAATCAAACGATTCATTTGCCAAATTATTTACAATGATTTATTTATTTTTAACTCACAGGTACTTATTTTTCTCTAAGTATGTACTTAAGTTTGAGAAGTTTGAGGAGCTCGAGAAGAGCGTTTAACAATAAATGGACGCCAGTGTTAAGAATATTTGAATAATGACAACAAGACAAATTGGTACTTAGGAGAATAATGTAGTAATTTTTTAAATTGTTCTTTTTTATAACGGGTGGCACAGGAGGTTGGAACGCTTCTTTTCGAGAAAAATCAGAAATTTTTTTTTATTGCATTTCTCGATGTTTTGAGTTCCCCTGATTCCAAAAATACAAAAAAAAATTTTTCAATTTTTTGAACTAAAATTTCGAACTAAATACACGGTTATTCAAATTCGAGGGCCACCATGGGGATCTTGGAAACTGTAAGAGATACAAAGGTGGTTAAATGGGGGCAAAGTTGCGTAATTAGATAGCGAATAATATTTTACAAAAATTAAAAAATTTCCATTAGGTCCAGAGATTTCTGAAAAAAATCTAAATTGCGGAAAATCTTGTTCATTTTTTTCTGAAGTTATTTTCAAAGATATCAGAAAACTAAAAACACATTTTCATTGTACCTTGCTTGTCTCTACAAGATGAAAATTTTAGATTTTAAAAGCAACGTTTCGGTTTTGAATTACCATCATCAACTCAAAAATTTTAAATACGGACCTGCATTTTTTATTTTATTTTTGAGTTTAGCTTTTTATTATAAATGCAATGCAAAAATAAAATTATATAAATTTTTTTGGCACATCATTGTATTTATAATAAAAAGCCGAACTCAAAAATAAATTTAAAAACGCAGGTCCGTAATTAAAATTTTTGAGTTGATGATGGTAATTCAAAACCGAAACGTTCTAAAAATCTAAAATTGCCATCTTGTAGAAACAAGGAACAAGCAAGGTGCAATGATATCTGTTTTCTGATATCTTTGAAAATAACTTCAGAAAAAAAGAAATAAGATTTTTCGAAATTTCGATTTTTTTTCAGAAATCTCGGCACCTAATGGAAATTTTTTAATTTTTTTTAAATATTATTTGCTATCCAATTACGCAACTTTGCTCCCATTTAACCATCTTTGTATCTCTTACAGTTTCCGAAATCCCCTTCGATTTTGAATAATTCTGTATACAAAAAATCAAAAATATACAGGGTGGATACGTGTATTTTGTAGACGGGAGATTTCTCCTTAACCAATAGAGATATAGAAACCAATTTTGGTACGGTAATACATTATCACTAGACGTACTTTGTAAAAATATTTATGTACATGTACACATGTACAGGGTTCGATTCACAAAACAATGCCAATCCAAACGTTTTTTTTAAATGGAAAACGCTATAGATTTTTGCATATTCGTATTACTCGTGACATATTGAATCAAATGTGCATAGGTTTTATGTACTAATCACTAATTGTTCTGGAGATATTGTCACTTTAATACCGAAATAAAGTCAACTTTGAAGCCATTTTGCTCGGATTGCAACCGAGATCTTTCAAAAATTTTTGCACCACCGACTTTTGATAATAGTCGATTTTCAAAATACGTGTTAAACTTTTCGAACAAGCCAAATAGTACACAGAGTGATTATGCGAAATGTAATTTTTCTCGATTTTTTCAAATGAAACACCCTGTATATTTTTTCAAACTTGAATTCTTCGTAAAATGAAGATACTCAAATTAACTTTTTGTTTGAAAAATTACGAGTTATAAAAGTGTTCCAACCACCTGTATCAACTGGTATACAAAGCGGTGGTTAGAAACTTTGAAAAATTGCCACTTAAATATCTCAACACTCTCAACGTCTACCTATAATAGAAGGCTTTATTATCTCGAGTTCGATAAATTACAATAAAGTTGCACTATTTACAACTAAAGATTGAAATAAGAGTAGCGAGTTATAACAAAAATTATTTAAAATAGCGCATAGGTATAGATTGTTGCAATTTGCATTCTTTGCACGTATTTCTGCAAGAAATAATGTGCTTTCATATCTCGAGATTATTTCTTTTTGTTTCAAATTGTGTTTTATTAACACATTACATTATTTCCACCGCAAGATTAAAAGTAAACTAATGAGGTGGTTGTGGTTGTGTTTTCGAGAAAAATTTTCTCTATATCTCTAGGCGTAATTTTCGGTCTTTCAGAAACTTCTTTTGACTCTAGTAAGGTCTGAGTACATAAAATCTACCATTTGACAGTCTAAAGTATCTACACATTCCAAATTGTCTATGGAGAATCCAACAGCAACCAAATATATAGGGTGTTCCATTTAAAAAAAGCGTTGATGATGTCGTACCTCCGAAATAGATCACCCTGTATAAATTATTTTTTCATCAAAAAATGCGCAATTAAAAATCTAAATCGACGTGTTCGAGCTTTTTCTCCAAGTATTTTTATTTACCGAGATAATTAATATATTCCATGCCTTCTGGGACACGCTGTATAATCGAGATTTTAATGTTAGTCGTTAAATCGAAAATATAGGATCGTTAGAATATATTTCTTCAATTTAAATGAAATAAAAGCGCAGTTAGTTATATTTTATTTTGCGTTTAATTCAGAAATGTTTTATACGTCTACACCACGTCGAGACAATACTACCCCCCATAACCATACTTAATTGAAATTTTATGACCTAAAGCACCACTGTGGTAAAATATGCAAACTAAAAACAAGCAAAGAAAGCAAGCAGCAATTGTGCAAACCCACACAATTAATAATACATTAAATTCTCGCTAATAACTAAATATTATACGTACAAAATTAATTTATTAAAAAAAGCATCGAGCGCTTTAAATTAAACGTTATGGTTGTTTTATATTGCAGTAAAAGAAACCCATAATTAAATTATATTTTTTTCGTACGTTTTAAGTGTTGCGAATTATTATTAGCACGATTTATGTGACTAAGCGAATATTTAAAATAATTTAAAAATATACTCTTCTCTAATAGTGTATAATTATTTGGAGAAAAAAAATTTATTTATTACATTTTAATTTCAGCAAAGATAATATTAAGCCTTGAGCTTTTATGAATGCAAATTTAATGAAATTTTACTAAAACAACAGTTAATCCCTTTTGGGGATTAACAAATTTCAATTAGGTCGTCAAAAAGAGAAAATTCGACGATGGAAAATAAACGAATTCTGGTCTTTCAAAGTTCTATTAGAAGGCTATTACTGAATGAAGGGTGTTTCTGAAAATTTTAATATTTTTTTTTATTTTCGCTTTTTGGCTTTAACAAGAAGTGATTGGAAACCAAAAATAGTATCATAATCTTTCGATGATTCCAAAAATTGCAAAAATTCCCGTTTTAGAGCCTTTATAAGTTTTTGAACTTAAAAATATCCACAAAGGTAGTCTGTAAAGGCGCCAATATAGCATTTCCTTTTAAAAGTGTAGATCTCCGTATTCTCCCAAAAGGGCAATCTTTTACTAGCCCTGCTGCCTTCTAGAAGTGTAGATCTTCGAAATACACGTCAAAGAAGACAATATTTCAAGAACCCTATCGCTCTCATCCTCTAGAAAATAAAATTCACAGTAGTGTCTTTCTTTAGAAGTCTAAGAACTCTTAAGTGCTCCCACACGAGCAATCTTTTAGTAGTCCCTCTTTCTAGATGCGTAGATCTCCAAAATGCTTGAAAAGTGACAATATTTCAAGAACCCTTTCGCTCTCATCCTCTAGACATTAAAAACAGTTCCTAAACAGGCTCTAAAAGGTGTAGTCTCTCAGTAGTGTCTTTCTCTAGAAGTCTAAGAACTCTTAAGTGCTCCCAAACGAGCAATCTTTTAGTAGCCCCTCTTTCTAGATGGGTAGATCTCCAAAATGCTTGAAAAGTGACAATATTTCAAGAACTCTTTCGCTTTCGTCCTCTAGAAATTAAAAACAGTTCCTAAACAGCCTCTAAAAGGTGTAGTCTCTCAGTAGTGACTTTCTATAGAAGTCTAAGAACTCTTAAGTGCTCCCACACGAGCAATCTTTTAGTAGTCCCTCTTTCTAGATGCGTAGATCTCCAAAATGCTTGAAAAGTGACAATATTTCAAGAACCCTTTCGCTCTCATCCTCTAGACATTAAAAACAGTTCCTAAACAGGCTCTAAAAGGTGTAGTCTCTCAGTAGTGTCTTTCTCTAGAAGTCTAAGAACTCTTAAGTGCTCCCAAACGAGCAATCTTTTAGTAGCCCCTCTTTCTAGATGGGTAGATCTCCAAAATGCTTGAAAAGTGACAATATTTCAAGAACTCTTTCGCTTTCGTCCTCTAGAAATTAAAAACAGTTCCTAAACAGCCTCTAAAAGGTGTAGTCTCTCAGTAGTGACTTTCTATAGAAGTCTAAGAACTCTTAAGTGCTCCCAAACGAGCAATCTTTTAGTAGCCCCTCTTCCTAGATGGGTAGATCTCCAAAATGCTTGAAACGTGACAATATTTCAAGAACCCTATCGCTTTCGTCCTCTAGAAATTAAAAACAGTTCATAAACAGCCTCTAAAAGGTGTAGTCTCTCAGTAGTGTCTTTTTCTAGAAGTTTAAGAACTCTTAAGTGCTCCCCAATGAGCAGTCTTTCAGTAGCCGCTCTTTCTAGATGCGCAGATCTCCGAAATGCCCCATAAGTGACAATATTTCAAGAACCCTATCGCTTTCATCCTCTAGAAATTAAAAACAGTTCCTAAACAGCCTCTAAAAGGTATAGTCTGTCAGTAGTGTCTTTCTCTAGAAGTATAAGAACTCTTAAGTGCTCCCAAACGAGCAATCTTTTAATAGCTCCTCTTCCTAGATGGGTAGAAATCCAAAATGCTTGAAAAGTGACAATATTTCAAGAACTCTTTCGCTTTCGTCCTCTAGAAATTAAAAACAGTTCCTAAACAGCCTCTAAAAGGTGTAGTCTCTCAGTACTGACTTTCTATAGAAGTCTAAGAACTCTTAAGTGCTCCCAAACGAGCAATCTTTTAGTAGCCCCTCTTCCTAGATGGGTAGATCTCCAAAATGCTTGAAACGTGACAATATTTCAAGAACCCTATCGCTTTCGTCCTCTAGAAATTAAAAACAGTTCATAAACAGCCTCTAAAAGGTGTAGTCTCTCAGTAGTGTCTTTTTCTAGAAGTTTAAGAACTCTTAAGTGCTCCCCAATGAGCAGTCTTTCAGTAGCCGCTCTTTCTAGATGCGCAGATCTCCGAAATGCCCCATAAGTGACAATATTTCAAGAACCCTTTCGCTCTCATCCTCTAGACATTAAAAACAGTTCCTAAACAGGCTCTAAAAGGTGTAGTCTCTCAGTAGTGTCTTTCTCTAGAAGTCTAAGAACTCTTAAGTGCTCCCAAACGAGCAATCTTTTAGTAGCCCCTCTTTCTAGATGGGTAGATCTCCAAAATGCTTGAAAAGTGACAATATTTCAAGAACTCTTTCGCTTTCGTCCTCTAGAAATTAAAAACAGTTCCTAAACAGCCTCTAAAAGGTGTAGTCTCTCAGTAGTGACTTTCTATAGAAGCCTAAGAACTCTTAAGTGCTCCCAAACGAGCAATCTTTTAGTAGCCCCTCTTTCTAGATGCGTAGATCTCCAAAATGCTTGAAAAGTGACAATATTTCAATAACCCTATCGCTCTCATCCTCTAGACATTAAAAACAGTTCCTAAACAGGCTCTAAAAGGTGTAGTCTCTCAGTAGTGTCTTTCTCTAGAAGTCTAAGAACTCTTAAGTGCTCCCAAACGAGCAATCTTTTAGTAGCCCCTCTTTCTAGATGCGTAGATCTCCAAAATGCTTGAAAAGTGACAATATTTCAAGAACCTTATCGCTCTCATCCTCTTGAAATTAAATACAGTTCCTAAACAGCCTCTAAAAGGTATAGTCTCTCTGTAGAGTCTTTTTCTAGAAGTCTAAGAACTCTTAAGTGCTTCCATAGTAAGCAGTCTTTCAGTAGCCGATCTTTCTAGATGCGTAGATTTCCGAAATGCTCCATAAGTGACAATATTTCAAGAACCCTTTCGCTCTCATCCTCTAGACATTAAAAACAGTTCCTAAACAGGCTCTAAAAGGTGTAGTCTCTCAGTAGTGTCTTTCTCTAGAAGTCTAAGAACTCTTAAGTGCTCCCAAACGAACAGTCTTTTAGTAGCCCCTCTTTCCAGATAAGTAGATCTCCAAAATGCTTGAAAAGTGACAATATTTAAAGAACCCTTTCGCTCTCATCCTCTAGAAATTAAAAAAACAGCTCCTAAACAGCCTCTAAAAGGTGTAGTCTCTCAGTAGTGTCTTTCTCTAGAAGTTTAAGAACTCTTAAGTGCTCCCAAACGAGCAGTCTTTCAGTAGCCCCTCTTTCTAGATGCGTAGATCTCCAAAATGCTTGAAAAGTGACAATATTTCAATAACCCTTTCGCTCTCATCCTCTAGAAATTAAAAACAGTTCCTAAACAGCCTCTAAAATGTGTAGTC
This sequence comes from Malthinus seriepunctatus, assembly GCA_963924605.1. Lineage (NCBI taxonomy): Eukaryota > Metazoa > Arthropoda > Insecta > Coleoptera > Cantharidae > Malthinus > Malthinus seriepunctatus. The sequence continues at coordinate 21,065,733 of OZ004603.1, forward strand.
TCTCAGTAGTGTCTTTCTCTAGAAGTCTAAGAACTCTTAAGTGCTCCCAAACGAACAGTCTTTTAGTAGCCCCTCTTTCCAGATAAGTAGATCTCGAAAATGTCCCAACAATGAAAATTTTTCAAGATCTCCATCTAGAAATTAAAATCCCTGAAATTCTTTTTAAAAGGTAGTCTTTTAGTAGCCTCTTTCGCTAAAAGAATAAAGTCCCTTAAATGCTTCAAAAATGACAATCTTTCAAGAGCTCCATCGCTTCCATCCTCTAGAAATTAAAATCCCTTAAATGTTTTTTAAAAGGTAGTCCTACAGTGGTCGCTTTCTCTAAAAGAGTAAGATTCCTTATATGCTCCAAAAAATGGCAGACTTTTAGTAGCCCCTCTTTCCAGATGAAAAAATCTCCAAAATGCTTAAAATATAACATCTTTTTAAGACCTGCGCATCCTCTAGATCCTCTAGAAACTAAAATCCGATATGTTTATTAAAAAGTAGTCCTTCAGTAGTCTCTTTCTCTATTCCAGATAAGTAGATCTCCAAAATGTTCCAACAATGAAAATATGATCTCATAAATACTCCAACGATGACAATCGTTAAAGTTCTTCATTGCTCTCAACCTCTAGAAGTCTAAATCCCTGAAATGTCCTCTAAAGGATAGTCTTTCAGTACTATATTTTTCTAAAATCTTCTTTTTCTAGTCTAAGATCTCTAAAATACTCCCAAAATGGCAGTCTTTCCTCATATTAGATGTGCAGATCTCCAAAATCCTAAAAAATTATCTTTGAAGAGATCTATCGCTCTAATCTTCTAAAAGAGTATACATCCCTGAATTGTTCTCTAAATGGTAGTCCTTCAGTATCTACTATCTTTCTCTAGAAGTTTAAGATTTCTGAATTGCTCCCAAACGCATAGTTTTTTAGTATTCTAGAGTCCCTTCTTCTAGAACAATCTTTAAACAATGTTTTAAGTTCTCCATCGCTCTAAACCTCTAGAAGTCTAAATCCCTGAAATGTTCTCTAAAGGGTAGTCTTTCAGTACTATATTTTTCTAGAAGTCTAAAATTTTCGAAATGCTCTTAAAAGAGTAGTTTTTCAATAATCCCTTCCTCAAAAAGTTTTGGTTTTCTAAATACTCTAACGATGACAATCTTTCTATAGTCCTATCGCTCCCATTTTCTAAAAGTCTAAATTACTAAAATGCTCTCTTTCAAGAGCTCCATAGGTCTCATCCTCTAGAAGTCTAAATTCCTGAATTTTTTTCTAAAGGGTTGTTCTTAGTAGTATCTTTCTCTAGAAAGCTAAAATTTCTGAAATGCTCCTAAAAGGATAATCTTTCAGTAGTCTCTCCCTCTAAAAATTTAGATCTCCTAAATACTGAAACGATGACAATCTTTCATTAGTTCTATCGCTCCCATCCTCTAGAAGTCCAAATCTAAATTCCTGAATTGTCCTCTAAAAGGTGGCTTTTCAGTAGTATCTTTCTCTAGAAGTCCAAGATTTCTGAAATGCTCAAAAAGGGTAGTCTTTTAGTAGTCCCTCCCCTTGCAGTTCAGATCTTCTAATTACTCTAACGATGACAATCTTTCAATAGTCCAATCGCTCCAATTCTCTAGAAGTCTAAATCGCTAAAATGCTCTCTTTCAAGAGCTCCATAGGTCTCATGCTCTAGAAGTCTAAATTCCTTAATTGTCCTCTAAAGGGCGATTTCAGTAGTATCTTACTCTAGAAGTCTAAGATTTCTCAGTAGTCCATCCCTCTAGAAGTTTAAATCTTCTAAACACTCTAACGATGACAATCTCTCAATAGCCCTATCGCTCCCATGCTCTAGAAATCTAAATCCCTGAAAACCTCTGGCTCTCTAAAGGGTAGTCTTTCAGTTTAGCAGTTGTTGAATTTTAAAATAAAATTGAATGTCATTGATGTATTATTTGTGCTACCATTTTCTAGAACCCTAGGCAATCCCTCCTTCAGCCGTCCTTCTTATAATCCGAGACCGATAAAAACCTAATATTAAAATTGTAAAGAGCAACAACCAGTTAAAATCCTCTGGTGATTTAAAATTTGAATTAGCTTGCCATAATAATGAGGGTGGTGGGGGTAAAAATATTGCAACAATAATAAAAACATTTCCTTTTAAAAAACAACAGTTAACAACCTCTAGGGGTACAAAAAAACCAAAACCGAAGCTGCAAATTGGTTTTTGAAAAGTCCTAAATAAAAAGTATTAATTTTCAATTTTCTCCACTGCTTTTAAATTAAATGTCAGTATTGTTTAATATCGAAAAAAAGCACGGCAAATTTATATTTGAGAAGTTTGTGAGTAGATAATTGATGGTTGTTATTCAAAATTGCTGGTTATGTGCATTTAAATTATTTAATAAATTTATAGAAGATTTACTCTGAAAAAAAAAAGTTTAAAATTTTTACATACAATTACTAAACATTCAAAATAATTTGCATAAATTTACATAAATATTTCTAACAAACATTAAATAGTATTAAAACGGTAATTATTATACATTCTTATGTTGGTAAGATTACTTTTTCTTAAGTGATATATTGCCTTAAAATTTATAAGTAAACTTTGTCTATGGTATTTTATTTACATCTGAAAACTCCGTTATTATTGTTCTTGTGTAAAAATAGATGTTTTAAGGGTGTGCCGTTTGCACAAAAATTATGTGCTTTTTATATTTATGTGTACATAGCACCTACTTACAATGTATTGAACAAATTTTGTAGTCAGGTGTTGGAAAAGGTGCCTTTAAATGGCACTCGAGAGCTCGAGACGTGTATGGTAATTAAAAGAATAAATAATAAGGTTCTTTTGTGCACGATTTTAATCTATGAGTTACGTCTTTTGTCCAAACTTTTCGCATTTATTTATAGAACTTCTAAAAAAATATTTTTTTTAAAAACAGGGCCACACGTAACATCTAGCAAATCGTGTGGGAATTAATTTTTATGCTAAAAATGAAAAGTCGAGTCTTAAATTTTACAAAATAAGTTGTCTCAAACGTGTAATACTTGTTTTTAACTTTACAAAAATGGCAAAAAGGTAAAGTAATTTAGTGTTTTTTCTTAATTAGAAAAAATAATTTTGAATTATCGAAGATATTAAGCGACTCCCACTGAGATGCCTTTCCAAAAACCAATGATAATAGCACAGGTATTTAAAAAAAATTGCTTTGATCAAATTGATAAGCAGCTAATGATATTAAAGAGTCCAAACTTGTTGGGTATCTGCGTTTGCATCGCTCTGTACCAAGATTTGATAAAATTATACATAACAGACATGTGCTCATTTGCTTATCATCAAAGGGATGATGTACAAGCAATAGACCAGTCTGGTCCCAGTCCGCTTGCTTCAGCAACTACGGTTAACCCCGGTGAGCAAAAATAAGAAAGGCAGATCTTGGAAAGCGTGAACAGAATGTGTGGAGACCAAATAGTGCATTGGTTGGGTGTGGAATTGAGTGAGGTTAAGAATAGGGCAGAGAACTTCAGACTTTTGAGTGGTGCAAAGTCAAGAGCTTCCACCAGCCCAGCAGAACAAATAGTGAAAGAAAATACCTAAAAGGGTAGTAGTAAACATTCATAAAACTGCTGATGTAACTAAAATGTCTCTCTTCTGGTACATTTTCACGATTATGTGATTGCACGTGTACCGACAAATTTTCACTCGATTTAGCCGACCGGAATAGTGTGGATACGTCTTTAGAAAGCGACAAAATGTAAAAAAAAGGCCTAAACACTTCCTATAGCTACTTAGCATCCCCCGCAACTAATTGCTAATTATTGCAGAGTGTGGAGACCAAATAGTGCATGGGTTGGGTGTGGAATGAAGTGAGATTAAGAATAGTGCAGGGAACATCAGACTTTTGAGTAGTACAAAGTCAAGAGCTTCCACCAGCCCAGCAGAACAAATAGTGAAAGAAAATACCTAAAAGGGTAGTAGTAAACATTCATAAAACTGCTGATGTAACTAAAATGTCTCTCTTCTGGTACATTTTCACGATTATGTGATTGCACGTGTACCGACAAATTTTCACTCGATTTAGCCGACCGGAATAGTGTGGATACGTCTTTAGAAAGCGACAAAATGTAAAAAAAGGCCTAGACACTTCCTATAGCTACTTAGCCTCCCCCGCAACTAATTGCTAATTATTGCAGAGTGTGGAGACCAAATAGTGCATGGGTTGGGTGTGGAATGAAGTGAGATTAAGAATAGTGCAGGTAACATCAGACTTTTGAGTAGTACAAAGTCAAGAGCTTCCACCAGCCCAGCAGAACAAATAGTGAAAGAAAATACCTAAAAGGGTAGTAGTAAACATTCATAAAACTGCTGATGTAACTAAAATGTCTCTCTTCTGGTACATTTTCACGATTATGTGATTGCACGTGTACCGACAAATTTTCACTCGATTTAGCCGACCGGAATAGTGTGGATACGTCTTTAGAAAGCGACAAAATGTAAAAAAAGGCCTAGACACTTCCTATAGCTACTTAGCCTCCCCCGCAACTAATTGCTAATTATTGCAGAGTGTGGAGACCAAATAGTGCATGGGTTGGGTGTGGCATAAAGAGAGATTAAGAATAGTGCAGGTAACATCAGACTTTTGAGTAGTACAAAGTCAATAGCTTCCACCAGCCCAGCAGAACAAATAGTGAAAGAAAATACCTAAAAGGGTAGTAGTAAACATTCATAAAACTGCTGATGTAACTAAAATGTCTCTCTTCTGGTACATTTTCACGATTATGTGATTGCACGTGTACTGACAAATTTTCACTCGATTTAGCCGACCGGAATAGTGTGGATACGTCTTTAGAAAGTGACAAAATGTAAAAAAAGGCCTAGACACTTCCTATAGCTACTTAGCCTCCCCCGCAACTAATTGCTAATTAATGCAAAGTGTTGAGACCAAATAGTGCATGGGTTGGGTGTGGAATGAAGTGAGATTAAGAATAGTGCAGGGAACATCAGACTTTTGAGTAGTACAAAGTTAAGAGCTTCCACCAGCCCAGCAGAACAAATAGTAAAAGAAAATGCCTAAAAGGGTAGTAGTAAACATTAATAAAACTGCTGATGTAACTAAAATGTCTCTCTTCTGGTACATTTTCACGATTATGTGATTGCACGTGTACCGACAAATTTTCACTCGATTTAGCCTACCGGAATAGTGTGGATACGTCTTTAGAAAGTGACAAAATGTAAAAAAAGGCCTAGACACTTCCTATAGCTACTTAGCCTCCCCCGCAACTAATTGCTAATTATTGCAGAGTGTGGAGACCAAATAGTGCATGGGTTGGGTGTGGCATGAAGTGAGATTAAGAATAGTGCAGGTAACATCAGACTTTTGAGTAGTACAAAGTCAAGAGCTTCCACCAGCCCAGCAGAACAAATAGTGAAAGAAAATACCTAAAAGGGTAGTAGTAAACATTAATAAAAGTGCTGATGTAACTAAAATGTCTCTCTTCTGGTACATTTTCACGATTATATATGCTTGCTCGTGTGTACCAACTAATATTCGATCGGTTTGGCGAACTGGAATAGTGTGGATGCGTCTTTGTAGAGCTATTAAATGTAAAGAAGGCCTTGGCACTTCCTACAGCTACTTAGTCTCCCCGCAACTAATTGCTAAAATTATTCAAATACAATAAAGGCGTTTATTATAATTAAATGTAGTTAAAATAACAGTAGAAAGCTATTCAATCAGTATCACAGTTCATCAGGCAGCTACCTGGAGGCTAACATAATGAGTTACCAGTTACGTAATAGTAATAAGATATTCACAAAAGTCACAGTAAACAATCACTGACATGATACTCATATACCGGGTGATTCACTTCATCTGTTTATTATCAAATATTTTGACAACCCCTAAGTCCAAAAAACTGTGTAAAAAATCTCATGTCTGTCTGTATGTAAAGATCGTAAATCAAAAACTAGTACATGGATTTTGAGCCTCTTTCATCGTTAAAATGAACTTCATACAAGGTCTAAAATATGGGGTTTGTTTTGTCCTGTGATTGCCACCTCATTGTTTTTAGGGCCACATTAAGGCCAAGTTGGGCGTTATACAGTTACAATACAAGATTTTAATAAAATTCTATTTAAAGCAATTTTTATTTTGCGACAGTTTTATGCCAGTTTTGGTAATTTGAAAAATGTGCCATAAATAGCCGAAAATTGGATAAATAATTTTAAAGAGGTTACCATTATAAGGTTATGTATTTAACTTTAGTAAATCAAATTGGTTGAGATAATAACAAACTACGAAAAGAAACTGGTTGCATAAATTTTGGTACTTTTTAATGGTAATTATAGCCATCTTAATAAATTTTAAAAGATAAATACATAACATTATTTTTAACCTTTAAAAAATTATTTATCAAATATTCGAACACTACTTGTGTGGTATAGAATTATCAGAAATATAGGTTATTGCTTCAATGGAATATTAAGGCCATAAAATAGATGGCAATTACCAGAATGGGCTAAATTAAAATAAACAGTCGAAATCCTCTTATTATTACTTCTCAATTTTGAGCAGAGAAATCCCCGATATATGGGTCCAATTATGACATTATGACGATAGTCATAGACTAAGCATTGAGGGAAAGATTTAGGGAATGGAATCTTTCAGAAAGAAAACTTTTGAGTTACAATCACATCAAAATCGAATAATGAAATAATCGATGAATCGAACAATCGATTAATTAATTAATAGAAAACATCATACATGGGTTAATCGATTTTTCTCTCAGTATTGCACGTCCATGAACTATTAAATTGACGATGTCTTTAAAAACCAAAAGTCTCCTATGTAGTTATAGGGTTGGTTTGTTAATTAAATTATTCAACTTTATAACCTTCAATAAACTTTTTAAGTACACCACTAAAACGATATATTTGCTTAAAACATTAAAACATTCTTTAATTTAATTACAACCCTTGAGCAATTACTGTCCTCATGTTAAACACAAGACATATTTTACAACCTATATAAAACATAAAGACCGTAAAGGGTTGATTAGATGGCCAATTATAAGCAAAACGCGCAGTCAAAACCCAAACAATTTCATTAACCACACACACACACATACGCACCCACCCATACAGTAGACGTACAATTTATGCTAATTAAACCAATTAAATATTCAAATTGAATAAACATAAGTTGCAATTGTAAAACAAATTGATTATTAAAAACGTTTAGTGAAGTATACAGGGGTGGACAAAAGTTTTTTGGATGTAAAAAGCTTCAGTTTAAAATTCGGTTACTTAAATTGGAATTTTTGGCCTTTTCGTTTTCACGAAGTTAGTAGGTCTCTTTTGCTTTCCCTGCATACTTTTATATTTAGGAGTCTCTTAATGACGATGATGAGACACCACCTTTTGGGATCTATACTACAGTGTCATGTGGGATCCGAACCAGCAAATTGGGAAGCTTTACTTAGTTTTCATTTCTTTCAGAATCGAGCCACGAGCAATGGCAACTGAAGAGCTTTCTGACAGAAACTCACCCCAACATACCCACGCGTTAAGACTTTTTTGAAACCCAAATGAACAGACAGACGACCAATTCTATAAACACGAAATGCTGACTCTCGACGCGCTCCAAAATGAAAAACCACCACCATGTGTTCCTATTTGCACAGAGCAAGAAATTCAAACTTGCTGACTGAACATGTCACCTAAAGATCCTGGACTTTTTACAGCTAGGATTGTTTGAAAAACCCTTGGATGTCATTCCAAGAGTGTTTGACTTCCAGACACGGTTCGAGGTGGTCATTCGCGACCGCAACACGGCTAGAAGTCGATCAATACAACTGGAACAAAACTCCTCCATCTGGTATTCAGATGGATCTAAAACTTAACGGGTACAGGTATGTGACCCAAAATATAGGGCATCAACAGCCTTAGAAACCCACCCCATAATTAAGCAAGCTGAAACTATTCCAATATGTGCCCGAGAATGGCTACGAAGGAATTTTAAGGGCAAAAAAGTCTACACAATGTCTGACAGCCAAGCTGCGATAAAGGCACTCAAAGCCAATAGCGTTGAGTCCCTTATCCACTTGGGAATGCAGACAATCCCTTAAAACTCTGTCAAGGGACAACAAAGTTGCTCTTCATTGGGTGCCAGATGACGAAGGAATTGAAGGAAACGAAATAGCTGATGAATTAGCTAGAACAGACTCAAAAGCCCTCCCGATCGGACCCGAACCATTTCGTGGATTATCTAGAACACGTAGAAGGACGGAGATCCAAAGATGGGAAACCGAGAAGAAAAATTTTAATTAGAACAACGCCTAGGACAAAGACAGTCGAATAAATTCATTGATTATCGACCACGAATGCTAAAAAGCTTCTTCTATTATCAAAGAAGGAAATTAGACTCATCACGGGTCTGTTTACTAGACGCAGTACCACCTCAAGAAACTGGGACTGGAGGATAGTGACATATGCAGATTCTGTGAATCGGAGATCGAATCCTCCGAACACATTCTCTGCAATTGCGATGCATTGCCTCGGCTTAGGCTGAAACACTTAGGACGAGCTCAATTGACGCCTGAAGAAGTGAAAAGCAAACTTCTCAGGGACATTCATGCTTCGCTAGCAAGATTTGAATTCCTAAGAACACAAATACGAGTAAGGGTTATGAACAAAAGATCAACACTGGTCGCAGGTCTGTAAGGCTTAGAAGCTAATCGCCCCTGAGTACAATACAATACACAATACATCGTGTCCCTAGTCCCTACCCATCTAAGATGATGATCCAGGTGGATCATCCCCCAATTTGTTTATGATTTTGGAAGCCGTTGCTCAAAACACTCTATCTGATTTGGTCTGACCATAAAGATGAGATTCTGAGATCCAGGACAAGTTGGGTCCTTGCGAAAAAAAAAGGGGTTTAAATTAATCTTTTGATCACCCCTGTACAACATTTCATTGATGAAAATTTAATAAAAACAAATAAGTAAATTGCGTACATAATTTAAAAAAAAACTAAAAATAGATTTGCACGTTTATGTATTATTGAATCCATCTATAATTTAGTTGAATATTTCATCACGAGAAGATAGTATGCATCTCACGAGAAAACTATTAAATTCATCTATTTCGCATGAAATTGGCAAACTACTTCCAAATAAGTATATAACAGTAACTAAATACAACAAGCAAATTGACTTATGACTTGCTTTAGCTATTTGAAACAGGTTGCTCACTAACTAACATCAACTAACAGTACTATCTTGAGAGATATTTTGTGCATTCTGATAGTGTTCAATGCAGATAAGTGCATTTCAAATTCTCCTTCCTGTTTGTGTTACTAATCAACTAATTCTTATAAAAGTTGCGTTAGTTAGTTAGCTCGTTCGCAATCAACAATTTTTCAAACTTGATATACCACAAGAATATAAATAAAGTAACGTTAATTGTAGAGAAAAAAATATTAAAGGTAATTAAATCGCGATTTTATGAGTCACAATATTTTTTATATTTTATCTTTTTTAATAATCGAGTCAACGAAGAGGTTATAGAATGGTTATAGAGGACATGGAAGAGGGTGGAATTTTTTTTTCTTCGGGAATGTGTTTGGAGTAGTTAAGAGATAAAAATACTAAAAATCCCAGGTCCTAGTTACATCGTTAAGAGAGGGAGAGGGTAGAAAGGTCCCAATTTGGGTTTTCGCTTATATCTAAAAGACGGTGGATCTTAGGGAAAAAATTATTTTTAACTAAATGAAAGCTTATCCAATTTCCCACAAGATTGTTCATATTCATTTTGTTTCTATTTCTTATAGTTTTCGAGATATCCGTACATAAAAATCGTTAATGTATGAAAAAAAATGTGCCTTATATTTTTCGTCGAGCTTTTACCTCTAGCCCCTCAACCCTTCGTTTTAGAGTAAAAGTCTTTAAAAAAGAAGTTGTAGAAGATTAAATTTTCTCTACTATTTTATCTTCTACTGGTACGGAGTTTTCATACATTAATAAGTTATGAAAGTTTCTCAGATTTCAGAAAGACAAATCGGTTAATGGCGAGCTATCACTGTATTTTAACCTATGGATGGAGACCCCGTCACAGTGATATGTTAGGGATCTTCCTATTCAAGCTTTGTACGGAGTAAAACCCCCGCAGGGGGTAGAGGTTTAGTCAATATCAACAGTGTTTGCCATTTGCTTTCAGAAGGTACACTCGGTTAATGGCCAGTTAGCACTATTTCTCAACTCGTGGCTCTCGACCACCTGAGGGGTAGCAGTGGTATGTCAAGAAGATCTGAAATAGTTAGAGCATCTTCCTGTTCAATCTTTGCACTGAGTAAAACCATCGAAGAGGGTGAAAGTTTAGTTAAAACCACCAGTGTTTGCCATCTGCTTTCAGAGGATACTTTCTGTTTATGGCGAGCCATCACTGTTTTCCAACTTATGGCTCGCGACCCCCTGAGGGGTAGCAGTGATATGTCAAGAAGATCTGAAATAGTTAGAGCATCTTCCTGTTCAAACATTGCGCTGAGTAACCCCCGCAGGGGGTGGAGATTTAGTTAAAACCACCAGTGTTTGCCATCTGCTTTCAGAAGGTACACTCGGTTAATGGCGAGCCCTTACTGTTTCTCAACTTGTGGCTCGCAACCCCCTGAGGGGTGGTAGTAATATCTCAAAGGGATATCTCAAATAGTCCTGTTCAAGCTTTGCACTGAGTAAAACCCCCGCAGGGGGTGTAGGTTTAGTCAATATCACCAGTGTTTGCCACTCAAATGCCTATCTCAAATAGTTACAGCATCTTCCTGTTCAAGTTTTGCACTGAGTGAAACCTCCGCAGGGGGTGTAGGTTTAGTCAATATCACCAGTGTTTGCCATCTGCTTTTAGAGGATACTTTCTGTTTATGGCGAGCCATTACTGTTTCTCAACTTATGACTCACGACCCATATCGTTAGGGATATCTCCAATAGTTAGAGCATCTTCCAGTTCAAACTTTGCACCAAGTAAAGCCCCCGCAAGGGGTGGAGGTTTAGTCAATATCATCTGTGTTTACCCTCTGTTTTCAGAAGGTACACTCGGTTAATGGTGAGCCATCACGGTTTCTGAACTTGGAGCCCGCGACCCCCCGTGGGGTCGCATTGATATGTCAGGGATATCTCCAATAGTTAGAGCATCTTCCAGTTCAAACTTTGCCTCGAGTAAAGCCCCCGCGGGGGGTGGAGATTTAGTTAATATCTCCAGTGTTTACCCTTTGTTTTCAGAGGGTACACCCAGTTAATGGCGAGCCATTACTGTTCTGAACTTGTGGCTCGCGACCGCCCTGTGAGGTCGCAGTGATATGTCAGGGATATCTCCAATAGTTAAAGCATTTTCCAGTTCAAACTTTGCAACGAGTAAAGCCTCCGCGGGGGGTGGAGGTTTAGTCAATATCACCAGTGTTTACCCTCTGTTTTCAGAGGGTACACTCGGTTAATGGCGTGCCATTACTGTTTCTGAACTTGTGGCTCGCGACCGCCCTGTGAGGTCGCAGTGATATGTCAGGGATATCTCCAATAGTTAAAGCATCTTCCAGTTCAAACTTTGCACCGAGTAAAGCCCCCGCAGGGGGTTGAGGTTTAGTCAATATCGCCAGTGTTTGTCCACTGCTTTCAGAAGGTACACTCAGTGTACCTGTTTCTTAACTTGTGGCTTTCGACCTCGCTGTGGGGTCGTAGTGACATGGCAACTATCTCCAATAGTTAGAGCATCTTCCTAAATTCATCTAAATTAAGAGCATCATATCTTTCTAAATTTTCAAATTAAATTTCTGACGTTGTAAAGCAAGCAAAATGAATTTTGTTTATTGATTTAGATGCAGGACATTATGCTCTAAAACTTTTATTTGAATAAATTTTTTCTAAAACAAATTAAGTAGCAGGAAATTTCCCAAGTATGATTTTACGTGTTAAATCCCTATGACCGAGAGCTCCGGTCACCACACGAATAAGATAAGTAAAGTAACGTTAATTATAAACAAGAACATTAAATAGCGAATTATGATTCAAAATATTTTTGATTTAATCTCAAATCAAGAGTGACTTGAATATTAATTAATTGATATTGAATGTTTTTAAAAAAAATTTTAATTAAAAACTCGTTTTGAATGATAGTAAAGTTGCATTCTGCAACTAAAAGTGTTCTTCTCTTTTTGAGAAAGTGTTCTTCCACTGAAATTCTAATACAAGTTTTTGTAAAAAAAACTTAATTTATTTTTAATTCGATAAAAATATTAAAAGTAAACGATTAACTTGCGTTTATAGGAAATATTAAATAGCTATTTGAAGTCGCTTTTTGCGTATTTAAATGTAGGCTTTGACTATTGTAAAACTGGTAGGTTAATCGTGTGAAAAATTATAAACTAGATTTTTTTTGACACGATTAAAGTTCACTTTAACACTAAAAAATCGACTTAAGTAACGTTTGTATGGAAATTAGTGATTTGAATGCAAGAAGAAGCTCATACGGAACTAAATAATGGAATTTAATTCAAAGATTGAGACCAAATTTTACATCAAGATGATAAAAATTCAAATTTCGTTCAAAAGAACAGTTTTAATGCAGAAAAGCTCTTGTACTTGGCATGCTTTAGTGCACTCCTGTCGATGTAGAAGTGTCTTCATCTTTCTACACATATTATTCTTCTTCTTCATTGTATTATAGATCTAGATCTAAAAAGCCTGTTATTGGGTACTATAAGTCCACGATATAAATTAGTGAGTGGGAGGAACTAGTTTAAGTTAAAATCAGAGGATAGGTGTTTATGGTTGCGTAACACCATAAGCTGACGACAGTTCCCACTAATTAACGAGCAATAAACTCTAACTGTATACTGTCGGCCAAATAAAAAAAATTAGAAAGTGGAGGTGGCAGACAACCTGAATAGGCGAGACAGTTGAGTATGTGAATTGTGCAATATTATTGTTTAACTCTAACTTTAATTAGTCCAAGTGTGATTATGAGTTGCACTCCAACGTATGGATCGTGAATGGATGATTCAAATTTGATGTCCAGAAGATTTTTACGTGTGGACCATAAGATCAGCTGGACATTTATGGATGTCAACGTAGGAACCGCAAACGCGCGATCCTCTGTAGGACGACCACGTTTTGATCATAAAAAAATGATGCTATGCACGTGTGGACCATAAGCTCAGTTGGATACTTATGGTTATCCACGTAGAGTTAGTAAATTGACAATTCTCAGCTTGACATCCACGTTTTGGTCATAAATGGACGACGTTTAGTTGAAAGTCCAGTAGATATGTACGTGAGGACCTTAAGCCCAGCTGGACTTTCCAGTATATCCACGTAGGGACCGTAAATGAGCGATCTTCAGTTGAAAGTCTTCATTTTAATCATAAATGAACCAACTTTAGTTGAAAGTCCAGTAGATATGTACGTTTGGGTCTTAAGCTCAGCTGGACTTTCCTGCATATCCACGTAGGGACCGTAAATGCACGACCCTCAGTTGGAAGTCCACATTTTGATCAAAAATGAACCATCTTTAGTTAAAAGTCCAGTAGATATGTACGTGTGGGTCTTAATCCCAACTGGACTTTCCTGTATATCCACGTAGGGACCGTAAATGGGCGATCCTCAGTTGAAAGTCCTCATTATAATCATAAATGAACCATCTTTAGTTGAAAGTCCAGTAGATATGTACGTTTGGGTCTTAAGCTCAGCTGGACTTTCCTGCATATCCACGTAGGGACCGTAAATGCACGACCCTCAGTTGGAAGTCCACATTTTGATCAAAAATGAACCATCTTTAGTTAAAAGTCCAGTAGATATGTACGTGTGGGTCTTAATCCCAACAGGACTTTCCTGTATATCCACGTAGGGACCGTAAATGGGCGATCCTCAGTTGAAATTCCTCATTTTAATCATAAATGGACCATCTTTAGTTGAAAGTCCAGTAGATATGTACGTTTGGGTCTTAAACTCAGCTGGACTTTCCTGCATATCCACGTAGGGACCGTAAATGCACGACCCTCAGTTGGAAGTCCACATTTTGATCAAAAATGAACCATCTTTAGTTAAAAGTCCGGTAGATATGCACGTGTGGATCTTAAGCTTAGCTGGACTTTCCTGCATATCCACTTAGGGACACCGTAAATGCACGATTCTCAGTTGGAAGTCTATATTTTGATCATAAATAAACCATCTTTAGTTGAAAGTCCATTAGATATGTACGTGTAGATCTTAAGCCCAACTGGATTTTCCTGCATATCCACGATATCCACGTAGGGACCATAAATGCACGATCCTCAATTGGAAGTCCACATTATGATCATAAATGAACCATCTTTAGTTAAAAGTCCAGTAGATATGTACGTTTGGATCTTAAGCTAGCTGAACTTTCCTGCATATTCACGTAGCGTAAATGGGCCATACTTAGTTGGAAGTCCACCATTTGATCATTAATTAACCATGTTTAGTTGGATGTCCAGTAGAGGTGCGCGTGTGAACCATAAGCTCAGCTGGGTATTCAATGGATATCCGTAGGGCGAGTAAATGGACGATCCAGAGCTAGACGTTAACGTTAACGATGCCCAGTAGATGAGTACGTGTGAACCATAAGCTAAACTGGATATCCAGTATATATCGATTGAGTATAAGCGATCATAAAATCTTTACTTAGTTGTCCACGTAGGGACCATAAATGGGTTTGACGTTCAGTGCATGCGCACGCAGATATATTTTAAAAGCTACCACCCTGTATGGGAAGTTCAAGTCTTCACTTTTGCTAAACCATCCATTAGCATCACGAACAAAACCGCGGCGTCCAGGCACTTACATCAAAAGTTCAAAAATTTAAAAACACTCTTGTGTAACTTTCTAAAATCTATTTCTAACCCTTAACGGTCTACAATTTATAAAACGCCCCTATAACATCTATCAATACCTTCAATTTCAATGTAACTGTTACTTTCAAAGACTCCTTTTTCAATGTTAAAAATTCTTCGACAAAACGTTAGTTACGATTCGTAAGAATAAACGGCACATTTTGCAACAACCATTAATCATTAATAAAAGCACTTTATTAAATAATTTAAAGTACTACCTATTCAACATTATTATTATAGGAGTAAGTCAGTGGAATATAAAATTGTAACTATATAAGAAGAAAGAAGAGTGATGAAATAAAACTTTTTAAAAAATTTTTCACGTGATGTTTCTTCAATATCTTTAAATCTATCAAGTCGTGAGGTGCATTAAAATATTTTATAATATAGGTATAGAAAGTATCTACCTATAATATAGTCAGTCAAGTGATTTTATATGAGAGGTATTACACATTGGTATTTTTAACTTTTATGTTACATGATAGGTACTCGGCATACTATATAAAAGAAGTACTTTACATGTCAATTGCGTGAGACCAAAGTAAACTTTTCTCATGACAATCAAAGATAACCTCTTTCTATTAGGAATAATAATTTACTTGCTTGAGAAAATCAATGGTCTAGAAATACATGAATTTGATTCGATTTTTATTGTGCATTTGTACAGTTTACAAAACAGTAAACCGCAGTAAACGCTACGTTTACCTCCATTTCTACGTATTTTTTACTTAAGAGGGTAATTTGTATTAAATAATAATTGAATGTTAAGTTTTATTCTTGTTGCTGTGAATTAGAAATCATAATCTGGGCATATCACAACATCATAAGAATCTAATAGCTAAGTTGGATGTTGGATGTCTAACTGAAGAATGTCAATTTAGGGTTCATATGTAGATATCCATTGGACGCCTAACTGAATATCTTCCATTTATGATCCATACGTAGACATTTATTGGATGTCCAATTGAAGAAAATCAATTTTCGGTTCACATTGAACGCCCAAGTGAAGATTTTCCATTTATGATCCATACGTAGACATCCATTGGATGTCCAACTGAGTAATGTCAATTTAGGGTTCACATTGGACGCCCAAGTGAAGATCTTCCGTTCATGATCCATACGTAGACATTTATTGGATGTCTAATAGGGGAATGTCAATTTAGGGTTCACATTGGACGCCCAAGTAAAAATTTTCCATTTATGATGCATACATAAACATCTATTGGATGTCCACATGAGGAATGTCAATTTATGGTTCACACGTATACATTCATTAGACGCCCAAATGAAGACTTTCAATTTATGATCCATACGTGGACATCTCTTGAATGCCCAACTGAAGATTGTCCATTCATGGTTTACACGTAGACATTCATTGAAGGCCCAACTGAGGATCGTCCATTTATAACCCATACGTTCAGCAAAGATCTTTTACTTATGGCCCATAGGTGGGTATCTCTTGAACCATTAATTTATGGTCCAGACGTACACGTACACATCTACCGGTCGTTCAACTTAAGATCATTTATTATTGAGACATCTATAAGATGCCCAACTGAAGATCGCTCATTAAGATCCATACGTGGTCGCTCAACAGAGATCGTTCATTGGTGATATCTCTTGGATGTCTAACTGAGGATTGCTCATTTATGTTGCACAAGTAGACATTTATAATTGGTCTTGCAACTGAAGATCGTCTATTTATGATGTATACGTGGAATATCAACAATCTACTTATGTAAAGCTGTCATAAACGCTATTGCACTTACTTAAGAGATAAAAAATATGGAAGAAAAGAGAAAACCCAAAATTAGAGTTTTTTCTGATATTTCAGGATCGTCCGGACTTGTCCCGAATTTCATTTCACGTCCTTAAAGAGCACGAAAATGTGCAACTTTTTTTTATATTCAACCTATGCTGAATCTTTTTTTAGATTTAAGAAACCCTCATTGTGTACACTGTAGAAGTGGCCACCTTATAATTATAATACCTCGACTATTTTGTGACATAAATTCAGGATAAAAAATCACACACGATCAAAGGAGGGGTGCCCTTTCATTTTGCTGATTATAAATTTGAACCATCACGAGCTTATTATGTGGATATTGCCCTGAGGGATTGGGAAAGTCGAAGCTGAGACAAAGTGATACGCTACTACTACAAAGAAGCACCAGAAGCGCCGAACACATACTGGTGAATTGTTAAGCTATTACCAAATTACTCGGCAAAGGCTGCATCACCATAGAAAATAAATTAAAAAAGTAGTCCTCGGGGCCTAGGAGAATATTATAAATTTCTACAAAAATAAGCTCAACAGTTCAAGAAATAGTTTAGAAAAGCATAGTAGACGAGACGAAATTTAAAAGGTCTTTTGTAAAAATTATTATTTTATCAGAAATACAGGGTGGCGAATGGGCCTCTCGGTCATAGAGATTTAACGTGTAAAATCATACTTTAGCGATTTCTTGCTTCGCAAATTATTTTAGAAAAAAATCTTCAAATAAAAATTTTAGAGCATGAAATTTTGCATCTAAATCAATAAACTAAATTAATTTTGGACTTCATGACCGCCAGAAAGTTAATTTGAAAATTTTGAAAATTAGCAGAAATATGGTGATTACCTTAAAACACAAATAGATATTGTTAAATTTTTTATGTTTTATCTGTCAAATTAATTTTATATTATCAAAGTATGTTTTTAAATGTTAAATTTCTTTCTTGTAATAAAATTCTTATGGCCGGTTGCATAAAAAAGAATTATATTTTAATCTGAGAATTAAATTTATAATCCATGGCAACGTTATACAATGAAGTGTCAAAATTTGACGTTTGTAATTAAATATTAAAATTTGAGGTTAAGTTCTTTTTGTGTTTTTGCGTTAAAAAAAACCTCAAATTTGAGATTTTATTCCACGATCAAAAAAGCTCATTATTGTATGCTTATTTGAAAAGAAATTTGTATTTAAAAAAAAATATGATGTGGTCAGAGCAGGACTTTTTTAAAGTGGTCAAAAATATACAGGGTGTTCAATTAAGTTAAGAAAATTTCGGGATAAATCAGTACCTAGCCAAAAATAACAGTCTTCAGTTGAATGTCCAATGGACGTCGTCTACCTATGAATCATAAGTGAACGCACACAGTTGGATGTTCACGTATAAATGGACGATCTTGATTTGGACGTCCAATATATTTTCATAATATATGGATCATAAACCGACGATCTTCAGTAGTTTAGCAAAAACATTGTACTGGAATTTTACTAGGGGTCAAAAAAGCTATCAAACGATACCAAACTTGACATTTTATCACATCGACGCTAAGCGTCGCAACGTCCAACTTCATATTTTCTTATTGGGGCCTTTTGTTTCTTTTGCAGAAAATTACTCGGTGGCTTTGTCTAAATTCACATATCAAACCAAAACTTTCTTTCTATTTTCTGCAAAAGAAACAATAGAGTCCGCATAAAAAAATAAAAAGTTGAACGTCGCGACGCCTAGCGTCGATGTGATAAAATGTCGAGTTTAGTGTCGTTTAATAGCTCTTTTGACCCCTTAAAAAAGTTGTCATGAGTTGTTTTTTTTAATCTCGACCATTTTAAAACTACAGTCGAAAAAGTACATTAACAATTTCAGCTGTGCTGGGAGTTTACCGTATTGAAAAGGATGGGGTTAGAACAATATAGTTCACCAATGGTATTCTATGTTGGTGTTTGTATGATTATGATTATGGGCTCTCAAAGTTGGGGTCCATCTCCAAAAGCAAATATTTTTTAAAATTATTTATTGCCATACCTAAGGATTATCAATCTAATTCTCGGATTAAAATCTAATTCTCTTTTATGCAACCGGTCATTAATATTTTCCTTTTTTCATTTTCTTTCTTGCACAGCATCAAATTGAGAGAAATTAAAGCAATTGTTCCTTAATTGAGTCATTTTATTTGTAATTATGAGGTAGCTGCGATGCAAATGCCAAATGGTTCTTATTCGTACACACAGTGTATAATTAACCCGAGAGAATCTATTTTTCATTTTGCAACTTATCCAAAACGTTTTGATTAGGTACTTTTAATACCCTATTTAACAACTAAGAATCTCCAAGCGCTCTGTTATTTAAATTCGACTTAATTTTAATAAAAACCATCTTTAATAATTTATTTTTTTCCACGTCTTTCATACCTCTTATACCCACCCATAGAGAAGAGTAATTATGTCAAAAAAGTACGAAGCAAAATTTGCGAGCACACACTTAGGTAAAAGTACACATTTTCAGACAAACAACCTACTAAATTGCAGGTATATAAAGGATACTTAAAACATGTGTCCAATTCTTGACGATATGTAAGGTGGGACGGCTTAAGGCATTTTACATTACCATGAGGGTCACTTCAGGTCAAACCAAAGATTGCTATGTACTTCGTGTTTGTAAACGAGAAACCTACACATGTCACACATCATGATTCTTCCGTTTCGCTTGTTTTCCTTTTCCTTTTATATACCCCATTGCATTGTCTCAATTGAATCTATTAACTGTGCTTTAAACAATTTATATCGATTTGCTGTACAGTTCAATTTATTACCTACTTTTATTGAAAGAGAAAAAAAACTAATTTATCGCTTTACATACGTCATGTTGTGGATTACTGAAAAATATTTCTAATTAAAGTGTCGTCGTATGTTTATTGCAACAATTGCTCGTAATTCGAAATTTTAAAAAAAAAGTGGAATGTGAGCCCAAAGATTGAAGTGTTCACACGATTTTGTATCAAAAAATTTAATTGAAAAGCCCGTACGTTGTATGAATCACAATCACCCTAAAGCTGTAAATTATTAATAAAAACTCAATGTTTATTACTTTTATATCGACATGAAAGAATTTTCATTGGATTTAGCGCGACTTCTCGGATTATAAAATCTTTAAGAACTTCCCAAAGCCATGAATTACAATACCAAATTTATTCGTATTTTTATTTCATGATCAAAAAAGCCCATTATTGTATCCTTATTTGTCAAAGAAGTTTGCATTTTAAAAAAGATATGATGTAGCCATAACAGGACTGTTTCAAAATAGTCAAAAATATACAGGTCGTCCAATTACAATATAAGAAAATTAATTAAATTTCAGGATAAATCGCTACTTAGCCAAAAATGGACAGTCTTTAGTTGGATGTTAATAGACGTCTACTTATGGATCATAAGTGAACGTTCACGTATAAATGGACGATTTTTAGTTGAACGTCCAATATATTTCCATGTATGGACTATAAATGGACTTTCCTCAGTAATTTAGCAAAAAATTCTAAGGAAACTCTTTTAGGGGGTCAAAAGAGCTACCAAACGATACCAAACTCGACATTTTATCACATCGCCGCTAGGCGTCGCGACATTCAACTTTTATTTTCTTACTGAGACCTATTGTTTCTTTTGCAGAAAATTACTCAGGTGGCTTAGTCTAAATTCGTACATCAAACAAAAACTTTTTACCTTTCTATTTTCTGTAAAAGAAACAATAGGGCCCCCATAAGAAAGTGAAAAGTTGAACGTCGCGGCGTCTAGCGTCGATGTGATATAATGTCGACTTTAGTATCGTTTCATAGCTCTTTTAACCCCCTAAAAGATTGTCCTGAGATTTTTTTTCTAACATAAACCATTTTCAAACTACAGTCGAAAAAGAACATTACCAATTATACATTTTTGAAAGGTACACTATCAGAATAACAAAAAAGAATAGTATATTGTTATGTAGTGTAACACCGATCTTACGATCGAGTGTATTGTTATGCCTTCGGCATTGTTCAAGTCGAAGACAAGGGGATGTTCGGAGCGATTAACAAACAACAACAATCACTTGTAAACAAAATAAAGATATTTATTAAAACCAAAAATAACAACATTAAAGTGATGTTCAAAAAATAAAATAAATGGCTAATTCTGTAGGATTGATGGTTCTTTGCCACCCCGGCGAATTGGTGACTCTACGAGAACTGAATCCTGGATCGAATGACGTGTGGCTGGCCCGAAAGCCTGACCAGCGGGAGGGGGACGATTAGCCCGAAAGCCTGACCGCAAAGAGTGATGTGTGGTTGGCTTAAGAGGCCTAACCAACGGGAGAGAAACGATTGGCCGAAAGGCCTGACCGTTGAGGAACGTGTGGTTGGCTCGAGAGGCCTAACCAACGAGAGGAAAACGATTGGCCGAAAGGCCTGACCGTTGAGGGACGTGTGGTTGGCTTGAGAGACCTGACCAACGGGAGAAAAATGACCGTTTAGGGACGTGTGATTGGCCCGAGAGGCATGACCAAATAGAGAGGAACGATTGGCCGAAAGGCCTGACCGTTGAGGGACGTGTGGTTGGCCCGATAGGCCTGACCAACGGAAGAGAAACGACTGGCCGAAAGGCCTGACTGTTAAGGGACGTGTGGTTGGCCCCATAGGCCTGACCAACAGAAGAGAAACGATTAGCCGAAAGGGCTGACAGTTGAGGGACGCGTAGGTGACTCGAGAAGCCTGACCAATGGGAGAGAAACAATTGGCCAAAAGGCTTGACCGTTTATGGACGTGTGGTTGGCCCGAAATGCTTTACCAACGGGAGAGAAAAGATTGGCCGTAAGGTCTGACCGTTTAGGGACGTGTGATTGGCCCGAGAGGCCTTACCAACGAGAGAGAAACGATTGGCCGTAAGGCCTGACCGTTTAGGGATGTGTGGTTGGCCAGAGAAGCCTGATCAACAGGAGGAACGATTGGCCAAAAGGCCTAACCGTGGAGATGACTTATGTACTGGGGTAGACGCGATCAGCTTAAACCCTACAGCTGCACCTTGTAATAGCCGCTGGTGCAGGGACGCCAGAACATCAACTACCCCCAGCACAAACGGATAACACTAGATACAATAACGCATTGGGTATAGTGTATTAACACGGACGGTCACAGACTGCCCTTGAAATCAATGCACGTCGAATATTTATTAATTCTCCACCACTAAGTTCTTAGCACCAATCAGGACTTAGCTCGTTATATGGTGGGAGTGTACATCGTTTCCGTACGTTTCGTACTCGTATCTTCGATTATCGACAATCTTTTATATAACTGCTTTATACGCGATTATGTAGATGGTGATAGATGCGGGCATACAAGAGGCATCAAATGGTATAGGTTTCGGGGGAGGGGGGGGGGGTTACGTGAATTACAAATAATTTTAAAATGCATTTAAAATATTAAATATTTTAAATAAAATTACGAAAAATGACTTGAAAATATTAAGGACATTTACAAGGGAAAATTAAAAAGATAAAAAATATATAAAGGATGCCTGAAGGGCCAAAAATAAATTAAAACTAAAATAAATAATTTTAATTTATCCCGAACAAGAAAATTAAGTAGGTGGCCTCGGTCCGTTCACACTAGTTGAAATGTAAACGCCGGATAAAAATTTATACCATTGCATCGCAGATGATACAAAAACGGAGCATCCGATAGTTGCTGGTGGATTACGAGCGAGTTATTTTTAATAAAAAAAGGCGAGCGTGAAAACGATGCTAATTTTTCCCGTATCAGAAGCAGAATCTTAAGGATTCGTAACACTCTGACACGTGTAGAATAACGCATCGTTACAGTAGGGAGCGAAAGTGGTGTGTTGTGTGACGAAACTGTGCTTGGCAGATGAGCGCAGCGAGGCGAATCCGGCAATACAGTCGAGTCACACAAAATAACTTTCACTCAAAACATTTTATTTTTTCTTCAAACTCAAATAAAAAACAATTGAACATCATCATCGATATAATTTGCAATTAAAAACACTACACTTGACTTGAAGTGATTTTCAAACTACAGCCGAGAAAGTAGATTACCAATTTGCCAATCTCAGCTCTGCTAGGAGGTTTTCGTATTGTAAAGGACGGGGTTAGAACAATATAGTTCACGTACTGTATGACACCAATAAAAGGATAATATAGCCACGACAGTGAAACATCTATGTTGAAACTTTAACTTTAGCTAATATTTCATTTATAAAAGATCTCCATTTATAACAACCTCTTTGAATTGTTTATTGTTAACAATAAGAAAATTGAAAAATATATAGTCTACTAAAGGTAATGTGAGAGAGCAATTCTAAGAATAATTGAAAGCCTTCGCATGTTTAAAATTACTTTCCATTATTCTCAGATTGTTATTTGCATTTTGTACTTACATTCCTTATACGTCTTAACTTTGTACGTATTTTATTACCGAAACACAAACAAAGGTCTTGTTCGTACCAGATATTTAACGAATTTTTAAAAAATTTTCACTTTACAAGATTTTTGAATTTAACAAAAACTAGCTTTTAACACTTTAGTTATAGATGGTGTTTTAGATAAAAATTATAATTTATTTAATTAGATGTAATTGTGGAAAATTAAGTCACAGCTCACAGCCAGTAGTCCCAGCGCGACAGAAAATAATAATTAAGTCATTGTCACGGCTCGAAGATTACAAATTTTTGTACGTTGTATAGCGACAAATCATTTCTGAGTTATTCGGCACTTCCTGAGTGGTTCTACAACTCCATCTCCCCACAAATAAATAAATCACCTCCTTACTTCTCTTACTAGAGGTCCTAAGTAGTCGACCAGTATCGACGAAGAGATTATAGAGGACATGGGGAAGAGGGTGGACTCTTTTTCTTCAGGAATGTGTGAAAACAGCTAGTCCTAGGGAAATTATTCATAGCAAAATAAAAGCTAATCAAATTTTCTACAAGATTGTTCCTATTAATTTTTTCTCTATACCTTATAGTTTTCGAGATATCCGCCCGCAAAAATCGTTAATGTACAAATTAAACAAATATTTTGTGTAACAGAAAAAAGAATTTTTTTTTTCGTACATTAACGATTTTTGCGGGCACGTATCTCAAAAACTATAAAGAATAGAGGAAAAATAAATAGGAACAATCTTATAGGAAATTTGATAAGCTTTCATTTCTCTAAAAACAATTTTTTCTCTAAGACCCACTGTTTTAGATATATAAGCAAAAACCCAGAAACAGAACCTTTCTACCTTCTGCTTCCCTTAGTTTAGTTAGGACCGGCGACTTTTAGTATTTTTACCTCCTAACAACTCCAAACACATCTTGAAAAAAGATTCCACTCTCTTTCATGTCCTCTATACTTGGAAATCTTCCATTTGAGCTTTTACAAAACGCAAAACCGAAATATTATCAGAGAGAAAATATAAAAGCCGTCCTTTATTAAATACATTTTGTCACGCACGTCCAACTTACGTATAAGAATTATTTTTATATCCAAACTTTTTATTATTTATCAATTAAATAGGATGATTAGCAAATATTTTCTCCTATAATAATTTTTATAAAGCAAGCGCATCGGAAAAAAAATTCCAAATCAAGTGATATCGAAACAAAATAATTTAAATTAATTCAAAAGCAAAATGTCGAAGAAAACTGCAAATCCAGGCGAAGTAAGTCGCCCAAAAAGCAACATAAAATTAACTGGATCGTCCATCTCATTGCAAAATTTAAAAAAAGAACTTGATATCCGCGATCACACGACGACAGTGCAAGAACTCATTGCTAAGTAACCCTAAGTTAACCTCAAATTTTAATAATTTTAATTATTCTTATTTTAAGATACCAAACTAACGTTAAATCTGGCCTTTCATCTGAAAAAGCTGCCCGTTTATTAGAAGAACATGGACCAAATACTTTAATGACTGTGGCGCCGCAATCAAAATTGATGATTTTTTTAAAAATCGTATTTACCGGCTTTGCTTGTTTGTTATGGATTGGTGCTGTTTTGTCATTCATTGCATTTATAGCTACGTATCGTAGTGATCCAAGCACCCCTTTGGATCATATATATTTATGTTAGAAATTACCTAAGTTTGGCTTGAATTTTTATTTAAAAAAATGATTTCAGCTCTTGTTTTGGTGATTGTGGTTATATTGACGAGTATTATTACTTTTATTCAAGAATCTAAAAATTCCCAAATTGTTGAAGGTTTTTCAAAAATGATACCCAAATTTGCTACCGTTGTACGCGATGACACTATGTCCAAGGTTCCTGTGCAAGATCTCGTAATAGGCGATTTAATTGAATTAGAAGCAGGCGATTGTGTACCTGCAGATATAAGAATTATTACCAGCAACGGTTTAAAAGTAGACAACAGTCCAATAACAGGAGAATGCGAATTTCAACCACGCTCCAACAAATGCACCGATGCAAATCCATTAGAAACTGAAAATTTAGTCTTTTTTGGAACTAACGTTGCAGAAGGTGTCGGCGAAGGAATTGTAATCGGTTGTGGTAAAAACACACTAATAGGACACATAGCTGGATTAACGATGGCACTCAAACCAGAAGAATTACCAATAAAAAAAGAACTCAACGAGTTTATTTATTTAATATCAATCATAGCCATTTTGACAGGAACTGGATTTTTCTTCATTTCCATCAGCATTGGATATGGCTTTTTCGACTCGATGCTCTTCTTCATAGCAATAGTCATAGCAAACGTACCTGAAGGTTTGTTGGTAACGTTAACAGTTTGTTTAACATTAACGGCCCAAAAGATGGCAGCGGAAAATTGTTTGGTAAAAAATTTAGCCGCCATTGAAACATTAGGATCAACAGACGTAATTTGCTCCGACAAAACTGGAACTTTAACGCAAAATCGTATGACGGTCGCTCATATGTTTTTCGACCAGAAAGAAATAGACCTTCTCGAGTACAATAATAACGATAAGTCGTTGAATAAAATGCCAGGATTTGAAATGTTAACTCGCGTTGGTATTTTGTGCATGCGAGCTGAATTCAAATTATTCCAAGAAAATGTTTCCGTGCAAAAGCTACAAGTTATAGGCGATGCCAGCGAGAGTGCAGTTTTGAAAGCGATGGAAAAGCTTGTGGGACGAACTGTTAAATATCGTAGCGATTGGCCTAAAGTAAGTTGATTTATACAGGATGTGTACAAAAATACATACTCAAATACAACCTGTGTATCCTCTGTTTGGTTTTTAGTCCAGTCAGCGAATGCTCAAAAAGAGGGGTGTAGAGGACATGAAAGAAAAGTCCCCGGACCTAGCTATATGACTAAGGGAGGAAGGAGGTGGAAAATGAAAGCTCATCAAATTTCCTACAAGATTGTTTCTATTCTTCTTCTCTCTATTCCATCAAGTTTTTGAGATATCCGCTCTCAGAAATCGTTAATGTATGAAAACTTCGTACCAGTTGAAGATAAAATAGTAAAGAAAATTAAATGCTCTACAACTTCTTTTCTGAAGACTTTTACTGTAAAATGAAGGGCTGAAGTGCTAAAGGCAAACGTTTGACGAAAACCTTGAAGCAAAAAAATGTCATACATTAACGACCTTTGAGAGCGGATATCTCGAAAACTATAAGAAATACAGAAAAAATGAATAGAAAAAATCTTGTAGGAAATTTCACAAGCTTTCATTGTGTTCGGGCTAATTTTTGCCTAGGGCACACTGTTTTCGAGATGTAAGGGAAAACCTCAAAAACAGAATCTTTCCACCCCTAGGACCGGGGATTATTAGTATTTTTACCTCCTAACTACTCCAAACACATTTCTAAAAAAAAGAATTCTACCCTCTTCCATGTCCTCCATAACCCCTTCGTCGATTAGACTATTTAGGAAGAAAATTATGTAACAAGTTAAACGGGCAACATTCCTGAGGGGTGCGTTCCCGGATGGGTTTTAAATTAGCGTTGTAACATTAAAACTTTTAAAGTGGAAAAATTTTTGACCTTACACGATGGTCGACAACATGGTATTTAGGAAGTGTGTATCTCTTCATTAGGAGATGCCAGCGCAATTAATAGCACGAGCAAGTCGAAATCATCTTCAACAAAAAAAGTTACGCTACTATATGAAGAGCGCTGTCAGCTCTA
The DNA here is from genome assembly GCA_963924605.1 of Malthinus seriepunctatus. Classification (NCBI taxonomy): domain Eukaryota; kingdom Metazoa; phylum Arthropoda; class Insecta; order Coleoptera; family Cantharidae; genus Malthinus; species Malthinus seriepunctatus. The sequence goes on from OZ004603.1 coordinate 21,092,506, forward strand.
TTTTACATTATTCGTTCAGAAGATACCCATTCTATTGCGTTAATAGAGCGCAAAAAAGTTGTGTCAAAATACTTTCTGAATTTATTCGTAACATTTGATGAACAATTTTAACGATTTTCTCTTTCAGGTGTGCGAAATTCCATTTACCTCGGACAAAAAATACCAATTGTCCATCCACCGTCGTCAGAATGAGAAGGGTTATTTGTTGGTAATGAAAGGCGCCCCTGAAATTGTTTTAGATCGTTGTGGTAGTTATTATAATAAAGGAACCGAGTCTTTGTCGCCCGCAAAAAAGAAAGATTTCTTAAAAGAAATTTTTCATCTCGGTTATATGGGCGAAAGAGTAATGGGATTTGCGGATTTGGAATTACCTATTAGCCAATATCCCGAAAATTATCATTTTAATACGACGGATATTAATTTTCCTATGGCCAATTTAAGATTTGTCGGACTTATGGCGATGATCGATCCTCCACGTCCAAATGTTCCAGAAGCTGTACTCAAATGTAAAACTGCTGGTATACGTGTTATAATGGTAACGGGCGATCATCCGATAACAGGTGTTGCGATTGCTCGTAAAGTTGGAATTATAGGCCCAAAAAATGAATCGATATACGATATTTGTATGAGAAGACAGGTTTCGATAACGAAAATTACCGCGGCAGAGAGAAAGACTTGTACCGCCGGTGTCGTTACAGGTGCAGAGTTACGCGTAATGACGCAAGAGGAAATAGAGAAAGTTTTGGTAACTTACAAGGAAATTGTTTTTGCTAGAACGAGTCCTCAACAAAAGTTGAAAATTGTCGAATCTTTTCAACATTTGGGTGCGATCGTTGCCGTTACGGGAGACGGCGTTAACGACTCGCCCGCTTTGAAGAAGGCGGATATTGGGGTTGCAATGGGAATTTCCGGTTCGGACGTCTCTAAGGATGCAGCCGATATGATTATTTTAGACGATAATTTTGCTTCTATTGTTACTGGTATCGAAGAAGGAAGGTTGGTTTTTGATAATTTGAAGAAGAGTATCGCTTACGTTTTGACTTCTAACGTCCCAGAAATTATCCCATTTTGTACGTTCGTGATTTTGAATACGCCTCCGATGTTGAGCATTTTGACCATAATATTAATCGACGTTGGAACCGATTTGTGGCCGGCTATTAGTTTGGCTTACGAAAAGCCTGAACACGATATAATGTTGCGGAAGCCTAGAGATCAGAGAGTGGATAAGTTGGTGAATAATAGGCTGATGTGTTTGACTTATTTACAAATTGGTATTATACAAACTTGCGGTAGTTTTTTGGCTTGGTTTTATACCATGGCCGCACACGGATTTTTTTACGATAGACTTATCGGTATAAGAGACGAATGGGAATCCCCTTTAGTTAATAACTTGCAAGATTCTTATGGAAACGAATGGACTTTCGAAGAAAGGAAAGTGTTGGAAAGGAAAGGCTACGCGACTTATTTCATGTCTCTCGTAATTACCCAAATAGCGGATGCTCTAATTGCTAAAACTAGAAAATTATCCTTAGTTCAACAAGGAATGAGTAACATGGTTTTAAATTCTGGTATAGTTTTTGTAATTTTACTAACCGCTTTTGCAATTTATACTCCTGGGATAAATAGGGCCCTTAATTTTGAACCGATTGAATTGTTTTGTGTTCTGCCCGTTGTACCTTTTGCTATTTTTATTGTTGTTTTTGACGAATGTCGTCGATGTATAATAAGACGTTATCCCACAGGTTGGGTTGCTCGAGAAACTTACTATTGAAAATTCATTCAGTTAACCATAATTGTTAAGAGTTAAATAATCGTTCTCATATAAATGTTGTGTAACAAAAAAGTTAATAAATTTTAAAATACGTCAATTGTTTCTTTTAAATTGCTTAAGTATATATCTTGAACTGTCATTTGGTTCATGTTCCGTCAAGCGAGCACGTATAGCTATATAAAAGATCTCTGATGATTTTCATGTAAGGACTTTTAAGGAAGTCGAACACATGACGAAAAAAAATATTACATTACAAATTAGCTCCGAGAGAAGCGGTGCAAAAAAATTAAAAACTGAAAAGTCATTGATATTGTTCATAAATACGCTTCGGATGGACATGATTAATAAAGAGAAAAGACTTTTGAAGCTTTCGCTACTCGTTACATAAATTAAGCTTCTTGCACTTGCTTATAAGAGCGTAAGAAGAGGATGCTGGGAGGATTATAAAAATGGATAGTTTTTAAATATGAATCAGCACATTTAATTTTATAAAAAAGGCATAGTACTTAGAAAGGTCGTTGAATTTTATAAATGGCTACTTGAATTTTTGTTTGTTTAATTATTTCTTAGAAATAAGTCTGCATTGAAAGTGTTTAATTTAAAAATTTTGCAAAAAAAATTTTCTTTAATTAAAATTTTCGCTTTATTTATTTTCTATTCTTTATTTAAATTCTTCGAGCTTTGGAGGCATGTGCGGACCAATCAAGTGTTACGCTTCCAAGTTCGACTTACGTTAATTATTAATTAATTTTAATATTAAAGTGCATAAATAATTGGATGATTTGAGGCAGGATAATCTGCTAAACTGGGGTGTGCACTACCAAAAGCCAGCGTGGTTTAATATTGTTTTGACCGTAACATCCAGTCATGGAATTAAAAATAAATATCTATTGAAGGTGTAACTAATAGTGAAATGGAAAGGGTGTCATTCTAATGAGTATGTGGTAAAAATACACCATTTTAGCCACCAAAGGGATTGCTTAGTCGACTTTTAAGGCGGAAGAGATACGAAACAAGAGACATGAGCTACTCAACTACTAGGAGCATGGACGTGGAGTCGATCTCCTTATAAAGCAAAAATACAAAGATTAAAATTCGTAGATTGGTTAAATTAGCGTCAAAAGAGCTATCAAACGATACTAAACTCGACTTTTTATCACATCGACGGTAGGCGTCACGACGTTCAACTTTTCATTTTCATAACCTACAAAAATTGTGTAGATTAAGAAAAGTATACAAGATAGAAAATTCTCGTTTAGTACCCAAATTTTACCAAGCGAACAGTAATTTTCTGCAAAAAATTTGGAGGTCCCCATTAGAAAATGAAAAGTTGAACGTCGCGACGCTTAGCGTCCATGTGATAAAAAGTTGAGTTTAGTATCGTTTGATAGCTCCTTTGATCTCTTGAAAAATTTTCTCGAAGATTTTTTTTCTAAAGTAACACATTTTCAAACTACAGTTGAAAAACTAAATTGCCACTCTTTGTTTATTTAGCCAATCTCGTAACTCTTACATTTTCCTAAATCTCATTGCTAGTACCACTTAAAAAAAATCACCCTGTATTTTTTCAAACTATCAGAAACCTTCCATTTTTCCACTCTTTCTTCCTTCGTCTAAAATAAAATTATTTTCTCTGCTTCATTATTAGAGACGTCCGAACGTAAAATAATTATGACATCCCACAATATGATATTTTTTGACATAACTTCGTTGTGCTCTTCTAACGCAATAGGACAAATATATTCTCTGAAGGAATAATGTAAAATAGAGTTAACACCCATCTTCATATAGTAGAGTAGGAGGTAAAAATACTAAAAGTCCCCGGTCCTGGAGGTGGAAAGATTATTTTTTTGAGATTTTCGCTTATATCTCGAATACGGATAGTCCTAGGGAAAAAACTCTTGTTAGTAAAATGAAAGCTTATTAAATTTCCTATAAGATTATTTCTATTCGTTCAGATACGTTTGGACGTGGAGATTCGATCATCGCCGTAAGTCCGACATTTCAGATCACAAGAATGATAAGCTAAAGCAAGCCTTGTACAGCAAACATAATCTAATCACCAAACATTTGGATATACTCTACAAGCAGCCTAATTATAGAAGAGCACGTGTTTACGTTTACCCTATGGCGTAAATAACGGGCCCGTAGGACCCGCGTTGCGGGAAGGCCCCATGATAAAAAGGGTCCCCAAGACATAATTTAGTATCAAAATTTGAAATAAAATCGATTAACGGTAGGTAAGGATGCCACTCTGATGAATTTTGCGGGAGGGCCTCCAAACTCTTAGGGGAAGGTGGGGGAATACCGGCCCTTGGGGTAATTCCGGACGTCAAGTTTCTCCGGCCCTAATTAAAATTTTGAAACGTTTTAAGTCCCCGGCCAACCCTAACAGCAAACTTTAAGGGTTAGTACAAGTTCGTGTCGTTTAGACAGTGCAATAGTAAGTTATGTAATTTTTTAGAAAATAAGACGTACTACTACAAGAAGGCTGCATATTTCAATAAGGGTGTAAGTTGTAAAAATTTTTGTGTGTATAAAAGTAAACTAAATTCTTATTTCTTTCACTGAGTTTACTCAAAATCCACGTAAATTTAGCTATTTTTAAATAATTTGTTGTGTAATAAATTATTGTTTTATGGGGTAATTACAGCCATCTTTGTGTAGAGGTTTTAGATGGTTTTGGAGAAAAAAAACACCAACACCATACAACAGAAAGCAAACCTCAGAAGAAACGCTAAGGTAACCTACGATAACACTGTGATGGGGAAGAAGAAATGTCAGACGCCGAAGTTAACGAGGACATTTGCATTATTTGGGAAAGACCAAGAACTCTGGCTAAGATGTGTGATCTTTTCTGGATGAGCTCACATTAGATGTACCAATGGAGAAAAAAAGAAAACATTTGTGTGCGATTTCTACCAATGTACAAAATTCTGGGTAATTGCCACCCCTGGCCGATATTACCCCAAGCTGCGGGGTAATACCGGCAAATGGTATATATTTTTAAATTGTTTATATATTTTTTAAACTGTTTTGTTAATTTCTAATAACCATGTATTTTGTTCCCTAACGTCTTATCTTTCATTTAAACCTCCCAGTTCCGCTTTAAATCATAAGATTTCGGAGATATTCAAGACTTTCCTTAGGAGGCCGCCATTCCCCCACTCTCCCCTAGTTACGCCACTACGTTTACCACTAGGTGAACCTATAGATCAGTCAAATAATAGATTAATCTAGGAAAGGTTTGTCTGTTGACGAATGACCTCTTAATACACCACCTACAGCACCAAATGGGTCCCTTAGTCAACTTTTGTGGTGAAAGATCTAGACCACGAGGACGCGGGGTCGATCTTGCTAAAGTCAAAAAACTCGTTAAAAAATTATAGTAAACCCATATAAGTAATTTATTATTTATTAAGTGATCATCAATAATATAAGTATGTAGCATTTTACATATTTTCTTAAACGATATGTAAATTAAAAATTGCATATTTAACCATATCTTATTTACCTAATGTAATTCTTTTTTTAATAATTAATAACAATTAAGATGAACAATTTATAGCAATTAATGTGATTTTATTATATCATCTATTATAATTTATGACGAGTTATGTTATTTTTATTATTACCCCATTAAAGTTGTTGGAACAGGTTATTTACACTTACGGAATTACACATGAATGATAAATTACATATTATGCATTAGGCTCTTTTTTTTCTCTGAAAATTATTATGTTATAATTAATTGGTTTAATCACGTATTTATAATTTGTGATCTTAATAAATGATCTATCGTAAGATGAGAACTTACTTTTTGCTCGACTACCTTACTTTTTTTTCTTTTTTTGACTTTTTAAATACTTTCAACAATCAAAACCGACTAAACCGATTTTAACGCACCCTGTACAGAACAGAACAGATCCCAACAGTTGCTACTTATTATGTCTGTCTATATGTGCTGCCATAGACAGAGATAAAGTATGAGGGAACTGCTCTCTGTGTTCTGAACAGGACCAACTTTGTACAAAAGCAGTGGTTTCGGGGACTGAAAAACTGAAATGTCACTGGGAGGAACTGCAAAAAAGTTGTACGCCATCTATGAGATCCAAGTCTCTTTTAGAGCCCACTTTGAGACCCAAGGAGAAGAATATGTTTTGAAAACTTTGGAAAAAAAATTTAAACCTCTCGTATCTCAGTCAGGATGTCACGATACTTTTATAGCTCACCTCGTAAACATTTTAAATGTTGTGTTACGTCGAGTTGATAATTTTTCAGCTTCAAATAACCGTACAATATTACGCTATTAAGTTTTCATTAGCAGTAAGGTCTAGCATTTTAAATGAATAGACACTTGGAATTTTACGATTTTCGTATCATTTGCGGCTCCTTTTATACTTGTTCTGCTATATTACGTGTATTTGATGTTCATAATTGGAAGTTTAGTGAATTTTATCAAGAGATCAGTTGTGGTTTCCAGTTTTCTGTAAGATTAGACAAGGTCTAATTTTTGATAATTTTTAAATTCAAAAAATCGACTGTTGCTGTTATCCAAGTATAGAACTTCCTTAGATGCAGGGTCACTGCCACCTTTAGTGCCACAAGTCCCATTTAAAAACTAAGAGAATTTCAACTTCTCATTTTTATAAATATTGTTTTTTATTTTTTAAATTCACTAGCTTCTCTCTTCTCTCACTACTTTCTCTCTGTCTGTCTCGGTTTGTTTATGCCTTTTCTATCTATAAATATCATCTGTCATTCACATCTGGTCATCTCTGTCAGTCTCATAATCATATCATATATGTAATATTATCTCATCTGTAAATCTCATCTGTCAATGTCATCTGTTGTTTCATCCATCTGTCAAAGCTTCTGTCATCTAAATAACAATCTTCTCTGTCATCTCATCTCATTTTATGTGTCAGTCTTATCTGTCAGTCTCATTTGTCATTTAATCTCATCTGTCAATATCATCTAACATCTCATTTGTAAATATCATCTGACACTCGTCACATCTATCAAACTCCGCTCTGAGATGAGATGACATATTATGGCATTATAGATTTGATGACAGCTTTGATGATACATAATATGACAGATGCAATGACAGATGGAATGATAGATAAAATGACATAGGGGATGACAGATGGGTTGACAGATGAATGACAGATGGGATGACAGGTGACTCTTTGACATATGAAATTACAGCAGAACATTACATTTTACATATAGTAACTGTAGTGAAAGATTACCCCACTCCTTATCTTTCTAAACCAATCTCTGAAATTGACATTTGACATATGATGTGACAGATGAATTTGAAATATGGTGACAGATGACTTTGACATAATTATGTTTGGTGACAGATGAACTCCCTTCTGATATTGAAATTTGGTGTCTAATGACGACATTGACATACGGTAATTATGGTGACAGACTGACATTTAACACATGGTAGCTATGGTGACAGACCACTCCCCATTTCTCTAAGCCAGTCCCTATCCTACTTCCTCTGCTCCACATTTCTCTAAACCAATCCCTATCCTACTTCGCCCACTCTCTCTATCTCTTTTTTTATATCTGTCTCTTTCGGACCTTACTGCGCATTTCCGATGATCCACGTGTTTTTTATTGTGTGGAAAATGGCGGCCAATACAACGATTATCCTATTTTGTAATTTTTTCCTTATAACTTGGTCAGTAATTATTATTATAGAAATTACAAAATGTCATTGTGCAGCCAAAATATAGGGCTTTCGTCCACATCTAATCGACTTTTAAAACTTTTTCCAAATTGCCTAAGTTTAAGGGGTCAAAGTAGATCAAGATTTTTAAATAGATTTTCTCAAAATTTGTTCCCGTCGTTCTTTTCATTTTTGGATAAACTTTACTTCTGGTTAACTCCACACCCAAATGGAATAAGTCTCAAGTAGAAACTCCCTGTCTTTTTATCTTCAGTACCTCCAAAAAATTTACAACAAAACAAAATTATCACTTTTCGACTCCTCCCCCCTCCTGTAAAACTAAAGCTCGTGTTGATTTTTAATATTTCACGTACAGCCCAACAAAACTAAATCTACAACTTTTACTAGTCCAGGTGGTCCAGATGCAATTTTATTCACTTTCGATCCCCACTGATTGCTTCCAATAGTGGATTATTGGAACATTGGAAGAAAAAAAACTTTCTTTCCGTTACAAAACTTCCACACGATTAATAATTGTTTAAAATTAAATTTTTAATCTTTAGTTTCTTTGACGTAAGACGTTTAGAGATAAAAAGTTTAAAACGATGATCTCTTCAAATTTTAAATTTCTTCAAATTAATCAAACAAGAAAATAACGCAAGATCATTACTCTAATCAATTTTATTATATCTAATAAACGTGTATACGTACTTGTTTATAAGATGAAGATAACTAGATGCATCAATCTAAAATGCTCATCAACATTCTTCATGAATGTGTGATTGAAAATAATAATTTGTGATCATCTGCATTACTTTATAACGTATTTTACTTTATACTTAACCTGTTTTATATTAGAATATTACATTACAAGACGTTTTAATGTTATTAAACGTGTGTAGAGAGACCTTTTTTTTCAAATTACCGTTTAGTGACATTGGGACGAGTTTTAAATTAGTTTCAGTTTGACAAGGATTCATTAAACATTTTTGAAAGATTACATGCACGTCTATAACGGTTATTTAACAATGGTTTAATCTTTTTGTTGATTTTCTGGCCCCCCGTAGCCTTTAGATTCGATCTTTTGCTAGAAACAAACTTCCTCACACGCAGTGGCATTTTGAAACGTTTTAAACAGCTTCCATATTTTTCTATTTTTATGGTTCGTTCTGTTCTTCCTTCTTTTGAGAAAAAATTACATTGGGCCTTTTAGGCTTCAGAATTACTTTGATCTTCAGATCACCTCCTCGCCGCTCGCTTCAATATTAAGGATTTAAGTTCGAACTGCGCTTCAGGCTTTCTTATTTTTCTGAATGCCCACCCCTATTCAATATGAAGCCTTTTTATGTTTTGAAACGCACCATACCCCTAAATAATGTTTTTAATTGATTTTTACAGATATTGAATCACAACATATCAAAGAGAATCGATACTTAATTTTTATCCAACCATAAATAAAGTACTAGCAAGAGCAAATATTTGATATAAATCCAAGGGTGATATATTGGTAAGATATTTGGCTTTCTCTTTAACTTTAAGGGTGGTTCGAAATCGTATATAATACAAAGCAAAAACCACTTCGATTCGTAAACACATTTTTTCAAGATTTATTTAGTTAATGTCGTTTTTCTTGTATGAAATTTTATTTCCTTAAATCGAAATTGCTCTTTAATAATAGATAATAGAAATGTAAATTGCGGGGGAAAATAAATTTAAGACATTGGTTCATTTTCTTAATGGCAGACACTTAAATAGGGCCGGTTCTAGCTTAGACGATTTTTGCGGGCGAATATCTCGAAAACTGTAAGGAATAGAGAAAAAATAGTACAAACAATCTTGTAGGAAATTTAATAAGCTTTCATTTTACTAAGAACAATTTTTATCCTAGGACCCACCATTATCGAGATATAAGCTCATTAGAACACTAGATATAAAAACGTGAATCATCAGAGATGAAAGCAAGTTGATTTTTGCGGGCGAATATTTCGAAAACTATAAAAAATAGAGAAAAAATTAGTAGAAACAATCTTGTAGGAAATTTAATAGACTTTCATTTTACTAAGATCAATTTTTTTCCTAGGACCCACCGTTATCGAGATATAAGCCCATTCACTAAATTATATATATAAATATCAATCATCCAGAGAAGAAAGTACGTTGGTTAGGAATATGTGACATCTGAGGACCTAGGTATGTTAAAAAAATCGCCTCCTTGTATCTCAGGTCTCAACTATACTTTTATATAGGATTGGAGACAGAATGACAGACAGTCTGTTTGTTTGTAATTATAATAAAACAAGCAAAGTTAGGTACTTGTTACATTTTTAACTTTGACTGATTGCTAATTAAATCGAGTTCTCTTCTAGAAGATCTAAGTAAACTTGTGATCATTAATTCTTCTTGCATCGTTAAACATACAATTTAATAAGCAATTCGTTATGCTTAAATGTAATAAAACGATGTAAAATGTTTTAAAAATTCTATCTATACATGCAAAAAGTGAATATTAAGCTACTCACGCCATCTATTATAACATTTTTATTACCTTTTAAATTTTGATATACTTGAGTACTTTATTCCATGTTTAATAATTTTATTTAATAATTTTATTAGAAGAAGACGAGCGGCTTATACTTCCACAAAATGAATTAATGTATTCCCATATTTGTAACAAGTCAGACAAGTAAGTACATTTAACAGGTTTTTCTTTTACAGATACACACATACATATTTTTTTTACCATTTTTGTAATTTTAACACCTTTATTAGTACTTAATCGTTTTTGATCTACAAAAAAAAAGAATCGTGTATCGATGTTTTCAAGTACATCAAGTTACCTTAATTACTCGTTTTAAAGTGGCAGTTAATAAACATAAATATGCTTCTCACTGCTGGATGTTAACTTGTGAACATAGGGTAGGGTAAAGTGGTAAATTATTTTTCCAAGGGTAGATAAAGTAATACTTTAATCCTCAACCAATTGCTCGTAACTGGCGCCCTCTAGCGACTATTACAAATTTAGGATTTGGTACTTATGTTAATGCACTTGGTTAGGTCATGTACCAAATTTTATTAAAATGGGTCAAGAGGTTTCTGAAATATTCACAAAACAGTGTCTTGGAGTCCCTTTCAGAGGCTACGCCCTTTCAAAATCAAAATTGTGGAGAAAAAAAATGCGAGTACACTAATTTTAAGTAAAGAACACAGCCCTGATGTTTTTTCAAACTATTTAAAACACCCTGTATTTTTTTAAATTTTAATAAATAAATCTCCAATTGAGGCCATTTGAGGCACTTTTTAGGATTTTCTGATCACTTTAAAATTAATACTTCTTTCTATTAAATTGCGAGGGGTCAATCAATCAAACCGTTAGTAAAATTTAATCAAAAATACAATCACATCAAGAAATCGGTTGTTTAATTGACAACACGTGCAAAAATCAATTTTTATTTCTAAAAGTTTTGTATCTAAGCTCAAGTAGGTAGTTGTAGAGAAATTCTATCTTAGGTTTTATTAACATTGCACAAAAGGGAAATAACTACAAAGGTTATATAACTCTCAAAGGGATTCCTAAAGGTATCAGAATTGTGTAGGGGTACACATAAGAGTACATTTCCTCAACACGTTTTCCTCATCTTAAATTCTTTTATTATACGTCACATAATATGAAAAAAGGTTAGTAAATATTATCAAATATTGATGTATCACATTTCGATTTAAATAATATATTGAAAATTCACTTTTTCGCTTACTCGCTAGAAGAAAATTAAAGAAAAAGTGTTGATGGAATTTTCCGATTTTTCAAGTTTTTTAGCAAGAAATGTCATTTTTAAGTATAAAAAATTTCTTCCCGTTATTATACAGGGTGATTTTTTTTATTAATTAGCAAAAAGTTGTATATTTTGATGAGCTATAAAAATCCGTTTAGAAAATTTAAAAATTCAAAATAGTTACCGAGATAACGCAAAAAAACTGACAATTTAACTGACAAAAACTAAAATTCCCAATTTAGTTTTTTGACTGTTATTTGAAAATTGTTTACTTTAAAAAAAAATTACAGGAAATTTTTTCAGGAGGTCAAAAGAGCTATTAAACGATACCAAACTCGATATTTTATCACATAGACGCCAAGCGTCGCGACGTTCAACTTTTCATTTTGTTATGAAATCAATTGTTTTCTATGTAGAACATAACTCAGTTGACGTGTCTAAATTCGGACATTAAACTAAAACTTTCTATGTGCCTTGTTCTTAATTAATTTACGCAAGTTTATATTAAGTGTATGTTATGTTATGTTAATATGTTATGTTATGTTAATATGTTACTTTACGTTATTTTTTACGACGAAAAATAACATAAATAATAAAATTAAATCAAATTATTATTTAATAAATTAATGTAATTTAATTTAATTATCTAATGAACTTGCGTTTTTAAAATTAAGCTTTAGTTGTTATGTTTCATCGTAAAAAATAACATAACGTAACATAACGTACCCTAAAAAAATTTAAAATTACGAAAAGTACAAGTTCTCATTTGGTATCCGAATTTAGATAAGCGAACTAATTAATTTTCTGCTATAAAAACAATCTGTTACCATAAGAATATAAAAGTTGAACGTCGCGACGCCTAGCGTCAATGTGATAAAATGTCTAGTTTAGTATCGTTTGAAAGCTCTTTTGATCTCCTAATAATTTTCCTCCAAAATTTACTTGTCTGTCTTTCTATTAATTTGTCTGTCTTTCTGTTTATTGTCTTGTCTTTCTTTCTGTATGCTTTTGAAATTTATTTAGGTCTATGTTTACATTAATTTGTATCTCTATCTATCTTTCTGTCATTCCCAGCTTCCCGATTTATTTTTCCTGTCCTAATTATCTTTATCTTCCTGTCTGTCTTTCTACCGAGAGTATTGCCGGATTCTTTTCGCTACGCTACGCTCATCGGATAAACACAGTCTCGCTACACGAAACCCTACTTCCCTCCTTATAAAACAATATACGATCATTTTAGTTGTTTATTTTTATAGTTTAAGATGCTTAATTGTTTTTGTTAAAGTTTGTTTATACGAGCAGTTTTCAACTGTTTTGTTAGATTTTGAAATCACTTCATATAGTTTTGTTTTCTTTTGTTATTTTGTCAAGTTTAAGAAGTTCAATTGTTTTCTTAACCACCGTGACAGGTAATCAATCGTTTTATTTAGTTTTTCTTTCCTTTTGTAACAAATATAGGGGAAGATTTCTGATACATTTCAAAAATGTTTTCTTTTATAAAAAGAAAAATATCAATTTTACAAATTAAAGTCAGACGCCTCGGTGTAACCACAACTGTCTAATGATGTGACTGTTACACTTTTTCTGCTAATTAGTTTATCTCTGTACAACCATTTTACTTTTTTTTGTTCAATTTGTAACTTTACTTATAGGTATGTACGAGTTTCATTTTTAAATAATTACCTAAGTGCACGTCAATCTTATTTATCTGTCTAATTAGGCATCTTTTTTGTTTGTTTCAGTGTCTGTCTGTCATTCTCAGCGTGTTTATCTCTTTAACTCTAATTTGAGTGCTCGTCTCAGTTATGGTATTTTTTAACTTTCGCACCAAGGAGCTGATACGTCTCTTCCAATGACTGTCAAACTAGTGGCTTTGTCAATCTTGTTATTGCTTATTTTTGTACTGAAGTTATTCATAACTAGAGATCTCATCCAAAATCGAAATTGTCCTATCAATCATTCCTCTTCACGCTGGCTTAAACGGACTCATGCTCCGCCTCAAGTATTTTTTTTACGAGGGATGTGCAAAGGTGACCGACTGTCTGTGTTTATCTATAGCTGTTTGCCTCTATTTGTTAATCCTCTCACTAGCTCTGTAGGAATCAGTGGCTCTGCCTTCGGCCATGGTCTGTACTGTACTGTCCTGTAGTCCCATATCCCATCCTGTGGCCTCCATATGTAAATCCTCTCAATAGCTCTGTAAGAATCAGTGGCTCTGCCTTCAGGCATGGTCTGTACTTACTGTCCTGTAGTCGCATATTCCATTCTGTGGCCCCCATACGTTAATCCTCTCACTAACTCTGTAAGAAGCAGTGGCCCTGCCTTCAGTCATGGTCTTGTACTGTCCTGTGATCCCATACCCCTTCCTATTGCTTCCATACGTTAATCCTCTCACTAGCTCTGTAAGAATCAGTGGCCCTGCCTTCAGCCATGATCTGTATTGTACTATCCTGTAATCTCATACCCGTTCCTGTTGTCTCCATACGTTAATCCTCTCACTAGCTTTGTAAGAATCAGTGGCCCTGCCTTCAGCCATGGCCTGTACTGTAATGTCCTGTGCATATCCCATCCTGTGGCCTCCATATTTAATCATCTCACTAGCTCTGTAAGAATCAGTGGCCCTGCCTTCAGCCATGGTTTGTATTGTACTGTCCTGTAATCCTATACCCGTTCCTGTTGCCTCCATACGTTAATCCTCTCACTAGCTCTGTAAGAATCAGTGGCCCTGCCTTCAGCCATGGCCTGTACTGTAATGTCCTGTGCATATTCCATCCTGTGGCCTCCATATTTAATCCTCTCACTAGCTCTGTAAGAATCAGTGGCCCTGCCTTCAGCCATGGTTTGTATTGTACTGTCCTGTAATCCCATACCCGTTCCTGTTGCCTCCATACGTTAATCCTCTCACTAGCTCTGTAAGAATCAGTGGCCCTGCCTTCAGCCATGGCCTGTACTGTAATGTCCTGTGCATATCCCATCCTGTGGCTTCCATATTTAATCCTCTCAGTAGCTTTGTAAGAATCAGTGGCCCTGCCTTCAGCCATGGCCTGTACTGTAATGTCCTGTGCATATCCCATCCTGTGGCCTTCATATTTAATTCTCTCACTAGCTCTGTAAGAATCAATGGCCCTGCCTTCAGCTATGGTCTGTATTGTACTGTCCTGTAATCCCATACCCGTTCCTGTTGCCTCCATACGTTAATCCTCTCACTAGCTCTGTAAGAATCAGTGGCCCTGCCTTCAGCCATGACCTGTACTGTAATGTCCTGTGCATATCCCATCCGGTGGCCTTCATATTTAATTCTCTCACTAGCTCTGTAAGAATCAATGGCCCTGCCTTCAGCCATGGTTTGTATTGTACTGTCCTGTAATCCCATACCCGTTCCTGTTGCCTCCATACGTTAATCCTCTCACTAGCTCTGTAAGAATCAGTGGCCCTGCCTTCAGCCATGGCCTGTACTGTAATGTCCTGTGCATATCCCATCCTGTGGCTTCCATATTTAATCCTCTCACTAACTCTGTAAGAATCAGTGGCCCTGCCTTCAGCCATGGCCTGTACTGTAATGTCCTGTGCATATCCCGTCCTGTGGTCTTCATATTTAATTCTCTCACTAGCTCTGTAAGAATCACTGGCCCTGCCTTCAGCCATGGTCTGTATTGTACTGTCCTGTAATCCCATACCCGTTCCTGTTGCCTCCATACGTTAATCCTCTCACTAGCTCTGTAAGAATCAGTGGCCCTGCCTTCAGCCATGGCCTGTACTGTAATGTCCTGTGCATATCCCATCTGGTGGCCTCCATATTTAATCCTCTCACTAGCTCTGTAAGAATCAGTGGCCCTGCCTTCAGCCATGGTCTGTACTGTACTGTCCTATGGTTCCATATCCCATCCTATAACCTTTCTGAACTAGACTATTGCAGAACCCATGATGATTTATCTCATTTCGTCTCCTTACGTGAGTAACACCGGGAGTCTTTCTGTAAGGTGTTTGTCTCCCTTAAACCATTAATTACCATACCCATCTGCATATTTTGAACAACAAACGGCGTCTGACTCTGTCAGTTTCCAGCTCCATCTGTTTTTACTAGTCATTACATGTCGCTCTTTAATAATTGTTTTTGCTAATTAAAATGAGTAAATTGAATTTCTTTGCAGTTTGTAAATTATAGCTTTGTGTAGGGCTAACTGTTAATTATTTTTTTACTTTTTATCACTATTTTTTGCAAAATTCTTCGTTATACATTAACGTTTGTAATTAAATAATAAAATTTTATTATTGTTTACTTTTTTGTTAAATTTTCTCGGGTTAATTGTTAATTAACGTTGTGTAGTCTTGACTTTAATGTCTTTGATTGGTATGTAATTATTTTCTAGGTAAATTATTCGAAGATGGAAATTATAACTTTACAGTATTTAATTGTACAATTTTTCCAATTTAAAATTATTTTAATGTTCTATTTTATTCGCTTTTTATTAAAAAATTATTAATTTCACCTCCTACAACTTTAGATGCAAATTATTAAATTTGAAAGGCTTCAATTAAAAGAAAATTAAAAAAAATCTTTTAACCAGTTGTAATTACATATTTTATAATATTAATTTGATTATTAATAATTATTTTAATATAAGTCTTTACGTGTTTTTAAATTTATTTAAAATGTAAGAGCTGTAAGTACTTGTAGTAAAACATCAATTATTATTAAAATGTAAAATTCTTTTAATTAATTATACATTGCGTGAGTTTCGTTTCATAATTAATTAATATGTATACTAAAAACAAATTAAAGGTTTAATTGTTACTTAATGAGCAAAAATCATAGAAATTCTTAATGAAGCTTAATGTTCTCTCTGAGCTTTATTTTTGATTCTTTGCATAATCAAGTAATTTCTTTATAGTTTTTAATTCATATATACAGGGTGAAACAATATTGTTGAGCTATTTCTATAATTCCAAGAGAGCTAATAATGAATCGTTGCAAAGTATTCCTATTCAGAAGCGTAGGATGAGTGCTGCGAGCAATCGAGCAGACCAATAGTCAGATGGTCGAGCAGGTAGACAGGCTGCTAGACAGGCAGGCAGATAGGCTGCTAGGCATACAGACATACAAACAGCCTACCACATAGATAGGGGCCAGGCTAGCCGAAGGATAGCAGGCTAGCGTTCGGACGTATAGACGGATGTGCACTGAGTAGAGAGATAATATTTTCGTTGTAAAAACTGGTTCGAAATCATGAATAAAGGCCCGTAGAAACCAAATAATAAAACAAGTCTAGAGATACACAGAAAATCAGACAAGAAGATAGAACAGAGAATAAAAGGTGCTTTTTAGAAGGCATACAGATTGATAGGCGGGCGAACTAGCAGACTCACGGACGGACCAACTGACAGACAGACTGACTGGAGAGCCAAAAATTTTTGACCCAGCGATAAGCAGACAAGAAGAGTTGTAAAAGGAGTTCAAAAGCGAAACGTTTTTTTTAAATAAATAGCTTGTACTCAAAAATGACAAAAATGTAGAAAACCAAACTGTATTTAAACTTCTCAAAGGAAACACTCTGTATATTGATAGCTTAAAATACGAGTTTACAAGTACTTATTATATTGATAGATGGTTGCGTGCGTATAAAGTTGATAATTGGAAAAAAATTATTTAGTTTATCAGAAAAATTGTTTCGTTTTAGTAGGCTTTCCTAAATGACATTAAACAATAAATAAAATAAATAAAATAAAATATTGGAGAAAGTTTTTTTTCTGCAAACGTCAAAAAAATCGACTTTGTGTCACTCAGTATAATATATAAGGATGGAGTTCAACTTCCCGCCTCGGCAGAAAAAGCTCTCAGACAAAGTACTTTTCTATGTCTAGGCAGATAAAGTAAATTTTAACCCAACATAATTTTAATTGTTATAACGTAAAAAATATTTGCTAAGCATTTAAATTTTTGTTCATTATTTGTTCGTTGCATTTAATAATTAGCCTTTTTACAAGTTAAATTTCATTTTTTTAAATATTTGATAATGGAACTACAAGTAATTAACAAGAGATGGCGCTTTTTCAAAAGTCGTAATTTAAGAATAAAAAATAAAATGTTTTATACAGAGTGAAAGTAGTATTGTGTGACTCGGCTGTTTGCCTGACTCGTTCGCTCCGCTCTCTCATCAGCCAAACACAGCTTGTCACACAAAACAGTACTTTCTCTCCTAATAAAACAATGTACTATTAAAATACAAAGTAAGTAACATTGGGGCTCCCATTATAGAGGGTGATAAGGTGATAACATTTTATGAATTAAAAAATTTTGCTTTTTTCAAATGGTACACCTTGTATATTTCAATAATCATAAAAGTTTTTATTGATAGCAAAGCAAGTCTACTAAAAGACTCCATTTTTTAAATATTCTCTTCTTATAGTTGGCTAAGGCTATGTTCACAAAAATGTTTTGAAAACATCTACTTGTCTAGGTAACTGTTCCAAGGGAGTCTGATTAAAAAATAATTTAGTAAAAGGTAGTGAAAAAAGTAAACTACTTGATGACAAGTTACGCCTCACCCTGTATACGATTAACCTGTTATTTTCTAAAAATAGTGTTAGGTTTTCTTCTAACTGTTTTATATTTATCATTATATAACCTGTAATGTTGACTCAGGTCAAGTTGTAAGTAAAAATTAATTTTTTACCACAACAACCTAACATTTCATAAGTGTAGGTTTAACAATATGTTATTAAAATTGCTAAATGTAGTGTCTGATTTATTTATTAACTATCAAATTGAAAAGTTACCGGTCACTAGTTAAACAATTTTATTGTGAAACCCTTACAATAATTATTATTATTAAACAAAAGAGCTATAAATCACTTATTCTTATTTGGCATCACTACAATAAGCAATATCTTATATAAAACAAATGACAATGGAATATTTTTGCATAATATTTCCACAATGGATATTTTTCAAAAAATTCTTCCACAACATAAACATTTTGACAAGTTGACTTGTTTTTGCTTCTACTACTGTAAATAATTATTATTCGCTCTCGTGAGTCTTATTTTAATAGAGAAAAAAGTTTATTCGAGTAAAAAAAGTTCCCTTTTTCCCCTTTAAAAGCTTTTCTCAACCTACTTCTTTCAGTACAATCATTTATTCACACTACCCCTAATCCCCCATTGTACCTGTTTGTAATCAATCATTCATTCGCCTTTTTTCAACACTTGTAAATGAAGTTGGGTGTTTCCTATTTATAAAACTAAAAAAATCCAACTGAATTAAAATAAAGAATAATTTTCATAGTTCAGGAATTTCCCGCTTTACGCACTCGATTATTAATGATTTTTAGAAAAATTAAATTTCGCTACTGTGGTAAATTGTATGCATCACCTAAATACTTTGAACTAAAAACTTCGAATAATATTAGCCTGATGATCAATTGTTTCGTGCTAAAGTATAATTTAATGATTAAGAATTGATGCTGAATTGTTTCAAAACATTTTAAAGCTACTGATTTATTCATGATTTCATTAGAATTAGTTGGGGATTACAATTTTAATTTCTTTTAGGTGCATAACTAATGTTCATTTTTGTTTTTAAATTTCCTTTTAGTTGAGCATTTTGATCTGATGCTCAATTTGTTAGTTTCCTTTTCCACGTCAAGCTCCATTTATTTCGTAACAAACAAGAACAAATTATCTTGTTTAATCTTCAATTTCTTATTTTATGAACAATTAATTTCATTCAGCAATCAATATTTTTATTTTTGTTAATCTATGTATGTATAATTTAATCACAAAGTCTGATGCTCATTTGTTTTTTATAATCATACAACAAAAACTGATTAATTGATCATATTAATAATTGTTTCAAAAATTCCTTTTTAATTAACTGCAAAGGAATTTTGTTTTTTGGCATTAAACGATTTCCTTTTGTTGCACTCCGATACTGGCTTTTTTAGTTTCATTTTCCTCTTTTAACGCTCCAGTTATTTTATCACAAGCAAGCTTGCAAGTTAACGTGTGTGTTCTTCAATTTTTTTGACTAATTGATTTCATTCATGATGTTAACAATTTTTATTGCTATACTTACATATTTCATTATTTTTTATTTCATCCGTGCTAAATGTAATAATTATTAGAGCTAATGCTCAATAATATGGTACTTCGAGAAAACATTGATTATTTGACGTTTTAATCGATTAATAAATTATAGATAAAGTTCTAATGTAAACATTAGAGCTAATCGAGAGTTAATCGATGTTTTAATCGATTAATCATATTTGGATAAAGTGCTAATGTAATCATTAGAGCTAATGCTCAATAACATAGAATCTGGAGAAAAAATCTATTAATTGATTGATCAATTTTCGATAAAGTGCTAGTATAATCTACAGCTAATGCTAAATAATATAGAACTTGGAGAAAAAATCGATTACTCGATTAATCAATTTTCAGTAAAACGCTAATGTAATCATTAGTGCTAATCGAGAGTTAATCAATGTTTTAATCAATTAATCAATTTTCGTTAAAGTGTTAATGTAATCTTTAGAGCTAATCTAGAGTTAATCGATGTATTAATCGATTAATAGATTTTCGATGATGTGCTAATGTAATCATTAGAGTTAATCGAGAGTTAATCGATGTTGTAATCGATTAATCAATTTTCGATAACGTGCTATAATGTAATCATTAGAGCTAATGCTCATTAATAAAACTTAAAGAGAAAATCGATTATTCGATGTTTTAATTGATTAATCAATTTTCGATAAAGTTTTCAAAACAATTGATTAACTGATTGTCCGATTAATCGATTATTGATTAGTTAATTGTCTAATGATCTGTTTTTGTTTTGTTTAATAGATTATTCGATTAACAATTGTTTGGTTAAATAAATGATCGATTAATCAATTAATCTATTAATCAAAGTTCAATAAAGTTTATAAAATAATCGATTAATCAATCGTACGATTACTGAATGATTCAATTACTTAATAGATTATCCAACTAATCGATTGTTTAAGAGAGAATTCTTGTTCTGTTTACTCGAATGCCCGGTTAACGATTGCTCGGTTATATGAATAATCGATTAATCAAATAATAAATTAATCAAATATTAATTAATCAATGTTCAATAAAGTTATTAAAATAATCGATTAATCAATTGTCCGATTAATCAATGATTCAATTAATGGATTGTCCGATTAGCAATTATTGGATTAATCAATTAATCGATTAACGAATGTTCAATAAAGTTCTTTAATCTTTAATCATTTATCCGATTACTCAATGATATAATTAAAGGATTGTCCGATTAATGAATTGTCCGATCAACAATTATTCGATTAATCAATTAATCGATTAATCGTTTAATTAATGTTCAATAAAAGTTCTTTAAATAATCGTTCATTAATTATCCGATTACTCAATGATTTAATTAATGGATTGCCCGATTCACCATTATTCGATTTAATCAATGATTATTGATTACGATTAATCGTAAGCGTTTGTCGATTGTTATACTTGGGAGTTGTGGAACATTAATAATAACAACTGTAGAGGTTAGAGGTTTATTTATGTTTTCGCGATCGGTAGCAAAGCTTTTTTTTTTTGCTTAATTTTCTTTTGTTAAAATGTTTAACTTTTAGTTTCATTTTATGATGAACAAATGAACATGGAGAAGTTGTCTGGTGGAATTTTCAATTGTTTTTTAACAACGTGTTTTCATTTTCTTTTAATTATTTTTTATTATTATTGCTCGCTATGGCAATTGTTCCGTGTTAATGCATAACTTCTGCATTCGAGTGGATGCTCAATTGTTTTAAAACATTATAGCTGGTGCAGCTACTGATTTATATGCCATTTCACTAGCAATATTTTTTAAACAAAATAATTTCTAAAAACATTTATTTTAATTTCAATTCTTTTTAATTTTTTTATTATATTTTTTTGATTTTTCACGTGATGCTCTACTAATTTTTTTATGTTGATGTTTATTGTTTTTTTCTGATTCGAATTCATGTTTTCATCGTTTTCTTGATTTTTCAATTTTTTCCCTAAACGCTGATGCTCAACTGTTTTTTTTTTTTCATAAAAAATCGATTTTCTTATAACTGATATTTCTGAGCATCAATTTTCAATTGTTTAGTTTTGTTTCATGGCACATTTTGTTTTTGTTTTCCACTATTATGCTCAATTATGTTTTTCTGAATAAGTTTATACTCAATTATTTTTTTCTAAATGTTGATGCTCAATTGTTTTTGTTAATTAATTAACAATTAAATACTTTATTAAAAAAATATTTAAAAATAAACATTTTAAGAATGTTTAATTGTTTATTCTGATTCGAATTAATGCATCTTTTCATCAGTTCATCTAATTGTTGATATTGATAAGTGTTGATGCTCAACTATTTTTTTTCTTTATTAAAAGTCGAGTTTTTATAAGCGACCTACTAATATTGCGATTTCTATAGTTTTCCCATCCAAATTATTACAGTAAAGCACTCAAGAGGTTTGTTTTCAAGCGTAATAATTAAATTAATGTAAATAATTACACATATTATTAAAATATACAGAAAACCATATTATTCTCATGTTCATGCTTAATTGTTAATTATTTTAATCACGAAAATTCGTTAATTAGCTGTGCATTTGTGCAAAATCCTAAGTGGTTGATTATCGATGAACTTGTAATACTTTGCATGTAAATAATGCTCCGAATTATTACTCAATTGTTTATAAGATGCTTTTAAACTACGGTTACAAATGTACGGTTTAATTGATGATTAATTGCTTTTGTAATTAATTTAGTCTTTGTTTCTGCTCAAAAGACTTTGTATTGTGTAATGTAAACAAATTGAGACTTAAACGAGCAACTAATTTTTGATTAAATTTTTATTTTTTCAAAACGAATAGCATCCCTTTTCCCTTAATCAATAGATTAATACAAAATAGATGAATTTTCTGACCATCAATTTCGGTGACCCTCCTGAAAAGACCTTAGAGGCTTAAAGGTACCTAAATCCTACACTTAATGGATAAATTAGAAACTAGAGGGGGTTGTAATAAAACTTATATTTTTTAGGGTGGAAAAGTCTTCAGAAGGTATAAAAAAGTTCAAATTTCCCAACTTTTGTCGCGTTTTTTTAAAACGATGTGGCATTACAAGTAGATTTTTCGTTTGGAATTCCACTTAAATACTGTACTTTTGAATAATTTTAATTTTAAAATAATTAATTAAACGTGTGAAGCGCGAAACTGAAGATTTTTATTTTTTTTCATTATAAATTTGAATGGCATGCAGAAAGAAACAAACCTCATTTAGAGTTTCGAGTCGTTAATTATAAGGTACTATCAATTCAAAAAAATATACCGCTTAATAGTTATTAAAAGTGTTTAATTAAAATTTCAAAAAATTTATAAAAATGGGGCAATAATTAAATAAAAATTTTTTTTTGGAACTCACCTGATCATTTTAATATTAATATCCAAATTGAAAAAAATTATTATTTGAAAAAATTTTTAATAAAAATCAATTTCCATTCGATATCGGCGCGTAAAGATCGTATAAACCGGGCATAGGACACACACCACACGTAATACACGTTTCGTTGTCGGTTACAGAATGCTGACTCCGGGATCTCCCTCCGGACTGCAATTCTTTTTGGTTCACAAGTTTTAAGGCCGCCTCTTTCTGTTTCGGCACACGTTTAGTTTTATTTGAGTATTATAATTATTATTAAATGAATATTTTAACGGTTCTCGAGATGTTTAGATTTTTTATTTTCTTAATAATTCATATTAGCGTAATGACTAATTACGATCTAAATGGGTTATTTAAACAATTTTTTATACAGCTCAGTTACACTTTAGAATAACGTAAAAACTATTAAAGAATATGGTAGTTTTATGGTGGTGACCTAAAATGGTTTTAAATTACATTAAAACTTTATGGGAATTATAATTTTAAAGAACATTGAACTGGGGAAATTGCACGATCATTATTTTACGAAAAAATTCAAAACACATCATAAAACGGTAAGTACCGAATAAACAATTACTTATAACATTCTAACAAATGCGGAAACTTAAAATTATTTTTAAATGGGATTAAAATTAAACCCATTGCTTGAAACTAGACTAAAATCTCTACATGTTTTACAGTGGCAAGAAGACATTTTATTTTATAGTGGTGAGAAACTTTTTATTTGATTGAAAACTATTTTCTTCTCAAGTGTTATCAAACACTATTTATTTTACAGTTGTTGCAAAGAACTTTATTTTATGGGATTTATGTAGAGTTTTTATGGTAGCGAAAAGCATTTATATTTTATACCTAGTGAAAACCTTTTTAATTTAACAGTGACGAAAACATCAGTGACATAAAACATGATACTTATTTAACAGTAACAAAAAACATTATTTCTTTATTTCGGTTTTACAGTATTCAAACATATTAATTAAGACTTTAAACCAAGACTTAAACCGTCACTGTGAAACCGGCCCTGAAAATCATAACAGAATTGTCGTGATAGAAGTCAAAAGTGTCATCGTCAGAACAGGCCTTAATAATTTTAAATAAATTTGTTATCTTGTACTTGTCTTCACTGTACTGTATCATTTCTCGTTAGATGTTCTCGAAGACATACTCTAAAGGCCCGTTCTCACGATGCCACTGAAGTCAGGAGCACGACACCGATGTTAAGACGTCTACACAGTAATTTGCTAATTTTTTTGGCAGACAATTTTTTTTTTGTACATAATCACGTTACCTTTTTAAAAAAAATTGTCTTATCGAATATAATTCGACGTCATTTTTCTATCGATAAAAAATTGACATTTGCACTCAAGTGCCAAAATGCCTAAGGTAATTTATTTCGACCTTTTTGAGCATTATTAATGCAAGAAAAAGCCCTCGCGCTGCGCGCTCGAGCTTTTTTCAGATTAATAATGCTCAAAAAGGTCTCAATAAATGTACATGCATTTTGGCACTTTTGTGCAAATGTCAATTTTTTATCGATTGAAAAATGAGGTCTTGTTATATTATAACTGACAATAGCACAATAATGACAAAAAATGTCAAACATTTTACTTTTTTGATTTTTGTAGTGTAAGCGACACTATTGCGACTTTAGGCCCAGTTATACAATCGTAGTTTAAAATCGAGCTACGGTTGCACAGTATTCACACATATTGACTTACACCGTAAACCAGAGCTTAATCGGACACTGTGAAACCGACCCTTAATGATATAGAAGTGTGGTGACTATAGTGTCATTTTCAGAAGTTAGAACAGGCCTTAATGATTTTAAATTAATCTCTATTTGTTGTCTTGTAGTAGAGCTCAGTTCTATGTCTATCAGCTTTTCTCGAAAAATCGGTCAGAAGGCGCTTAACTCTATCTTTTCTCATTCGACTTCCTCGAAAACTGTCCTAAAGGCCAGTTGTCACGATGGCACTGAAGTTATGAGCACGACACCGATGTCATAACGTCTACACAGAAATTTGTTTGGTAGATAATTTCATAATAATAAAACAAAATGTCAAACGTTTTATTACGACACTTAGGCCCAGTTATACAATACTAGTTTAAAGTCGAGCTTCGGTTGCACAACATTCACACATATCGACTTTTACAGTATACCAGAGCTTAATACGACACTGTAATACCGGCCCTTAATGGCATGACAGAAGTGTTCTGACTGTAGTATCATCGTCAGAACAGGCCTTAATGATTATAAACAGATCTCTATTTGTTGTCTTGTAATAGAGCTCAGTTATAAACTATGTCTATCAGCTTTTCTGTAAAAATTGGTCAGAGGGTGCTTTACTCTATCATTTCTCGTTCGATTTTTTCGATAACTGTCCTAAAGGCCCGTGGTCACAATGGCACTATAGTCACTAGCACGACACTGATGTCATGACGTCTACACAGGAATTGGCAAATAATTTCACAATAATGACACAAAATGTCAAACATTTTTTTTTTGCAGTGTAAGCGACACTGTTACGACATTTAGACCCAGTTATACAATACTAGTTTAAAGAGTCGAGCTTCGGTTGCACAACATTCACACATATCGACTTATACAGTATACCAGATCTTAATCCGACACTGTAATACCGGCCCTTAATGGCATGACAGAAGTGTTCTGACTGTAGTATCATCGTCAGAACAGGCCTTAATGATTATAAAGAGATCTCTATTTGTTGTCTTGTAATAGAGCTCAGTTATAAACTATGTCTATCAGCTTTTCTGTAAAAATTGGTCAGAGGGTGCTTTACTCTATCATTTCTCGTTCGATTTTTTCGATAACTGTCCTAAAGGCCCGTGGTCACAATGGCACTATAGTCACTAGCACGACACTGATGTCATGACGTCTACACAGGAATTGGCAAATAATTTCACAATAATGACACAAAATGTCAAACATTTTTTTTTTGCAGTGCAAGCGACACTGTTACGACATTTAGACCCAGTTATACAATACTAGTTTAAAGAGTCGAGCTTCGGTTGCACAACATTCACACATATCGACTTATACAGTATACCAGAGCTTAATCCGACACTGTAATACCGGCTCTTAATGGTATGACAGAAAGAAGTATTGTGACTATAGTATCATCGTCAGAACAGGCCTTAATGATTATAAACAAATCTCTATTTGTTGTCTTGTAATAGAGCTCAGTTATCAACTATGTCTATAAGCTTTTCTGGAAAAGTCGGTCAAAGGGCGCTTTGATCTATCATTTTTCGTTCCATTTTCTCGAAAAATGTTCTAAAGGCTCGTTGTCACAATGGCACTAAAGTCACGAGCTCGGCACTGCTGTTATGACGTCTACACGGTAATTTGTTTGGCAGATAATTTCTCAATAATGACACAAAATGTCAGAAATTTTACTTTTATTTTGCAGTGTAAGCGACACTATTGCGACATTTAGACCCAGTTTTACAGTACTAGTTTAAAGTCGAGTTGCACAATATTTACGCGTATTGACTTACACCGTAAACCAGAGCTAAATCGGACACTGTGAAACCGGCCCTTAATGGCATACGACTACATAATAGTATCATCGTCATAACAGGCCTTACTGTAAATTTGGAGTATGATGTAGGAAAAGCGAAACAAAATGTCGGAGGATTAGTATCACCGTTCTCTATCGAATGTTATGCGGTTCATTTGTTAGAAATTTCCATGATCGGAGTTACGATTTTTTGTAAGTCAAAATTTCCAAAATCTGTCATTTATTTTCATTTTGTAATAAAAATGAAATTTTGAAAATTGTTACAATTATTAATCTCATAAATATCTATTATTTGACACTAATTTTGCCTAACAATACGCTTCCTGTCAACCCGGAAATTACAAAAATATTAAATTTTTTTAGGAACACTCTGTATATTTTTAAATATTTTTAAAGCTCGTAAAGTTAGTTATTCGATAACATTAAATACTTTCCACTTTTTCCTCCGATTTAACCGTAAATCTTATTTTATATGCTTACGCTTAAAAACAACTTTAATGCTCACGAAAAAGTCCTTTTGTGACCACATCAGAGTTTTTTAAAGATACGAAAAAAACGCGCGAGTGTTACACATTAAATTTTTTATTTTATTACAGTAGTGGAAAACATTTTCATTATATAGTGACAAAAATCATTAAAACTTTACAGTGGCAAAAAACCTTTTTATTTTACCATAATGAAAAACCTTTTCAATTATTTTCTGTTCAAACATTAATTTTCTAAATAAATATTGTAACTTACATTCGTTTCATTACAACAGACACTTTTCGAACGAAATTTCGTGAAGCAAACATGATTGAATATTGGGGAAACCTTAATTATTGAAATTCGATTTACTTTCTGTGTTATATAATTATAATCTCTCGAGTATTAAGGGATGAAATAATTGTGATATGGGTGGTATAAAATTATGAATCATTGCTATTAGTTGGCATTTTTTTGTTAAATCAAAAATGAGTTTTTGCGAACATTTTAATGCAATTAAAAGTTTGTTTTCTTAATGTCTAAAGGAATATAAAAAAAGTTACAAGTAATATATCGTAATTTCACCCCTCTTATAAAATCCATCATCGCTTCTTTCGCTAAATAAAATAGTAACGCTCGTGTGATAAATATTTTTGAAATCATAACCAGACATTTCTCTCCGATAATTTATTTATCAATTTTTGTACGAATAGTTTGCTTTTTATTGATCTTTTTGAGAATAAAAGAGGTAAGCTGATATACATTATATTCATTCTTTGTATACCTGTTACCCTTAACAACATAATTGATCAATGATTTTTGCCCCTTTAGGGCTTCAATATAGGTACTATACATATAAAGCGACTTTGTGTTAGCTGTTACTTCCATTCAATGCTTTAATTATCTCGTTAACAATGAATACACTTTAGTTGAAATTCCATTTAGAATTATTCTAAAAGCCTCACAATTAGTCCAACTAAAATAAAACAAATATTTGATGGTACAATTTAGTTGATGGTTGCAAAAAAATTATTTTTTTTCAAAAAAGGGGCGTAATTGCTAACTATGATTACGGAAACTAATTTTTTTACACTTGACTGAATGTAACTTTAAGTCTACAATTTTTCTACACAATAATTATGTATAAAATTGTTTCTTTGGTTGCATTTCCTGTATTAATTAAAGAGTAATTATTATTTTGTTGGGAATCTTGTGGGAATATTTTTTCCCTATAATAATGAGACATTTGGTATATATAAAACAATGACACTAACACTCATTCATAAATTTGCTTAGATAGGCTCTTGAAATTTACATTCAAAAAACCCCTCGTCCACTTTAGCACTTTTATCCTCCAACGTTGTTTAATTTTTAAAGATAAAATCCATAGTGATATGTTGATGGGGTTAAAAAGAACAGACTTAAAAAATTATCAATAGGATCGGCAAAACAATTATAATTGAGCAATTTTACTCGAGAGGAATTTAAAACAGTAGCCCTCGAGGGATTTTCGTTCAATTACCACGTTACAATCGCTAAACTTTAATCAACTATTAGTTTGGAGCAAAAAATTATAACAAGACGCTTCAGAAGTATTAGGCACTTGTATGCACCTCATCTAGTTTGGCAATACGAACAGTCTAAAATAAATCAAATTTTGAAGTTTTGCAAATCTTGTAAACTTATATGAGAACGCTTGAGAAAGAGCTTGAGGAGCGATAGTAATGAACGTGAGAGTTGATGGGAGGATATGCACCATATGAACCAAAATTTGGCAATCTCCTGATTGCAATCCAAAACGTAACTGCTTAATTCTAGGTTTTAATCTTAGTCTTATGTCCGGTTGCATAAAAGAGAATTATATTTTAATCCGAAAATTCGATTTATACTTAAAAACACAACTTAAATTAGAGTTTAACTAAACTTGGGTTTTACTACTGTAAACTACGATTGAACCTGATTTTATCATACGAATTTGCCTTGAACTCAGGTTCAAACGGAGTTTAAATTAAATTAAAATAAGATTTCCGTTTAAATAGGAGGCCAAAGTATAAAGTGTTTAGTATTATCGGATAACTAACTTTACGGAGCTTGCAAAATATTTAAAAAAGTACGGGGTGCTTCTAAAAAAATTTAATATTTTTGCCATTTCCGGTTTAACAGGAAGCGTATTGTTAGGCAAAAATAGTGTCAAATAATATATATTTATGGTATTATTACATGTACCTACCAATTTTCTAAATTTCATTTTTATTACAAAATGATGACAGATTTTTGAATTTTGACTTTCAAAAAATCATAACTCCGGTCCTGGAAATTTCTAACGAATGAAACGCATGACATTCGATAGAGAAAGGTGATATTGTTTCGCTTTCCTATGTCATACTCCCCGATTAAGGCCTGTTACGACGATAGCACTATTATGTCATATGCCATTAAGGGCCGGTTTTACAGTGTCGGATTAAGCTCTGGCTTACGGTGTAAGTCAATACGTGTGAATACTGTGCAACCAATAGTGCAACGCAATTAATAGTGTCGCTTACACTGCAAAATAGAAGTAAAATGTTTCACATTTTGTGTCATTATTGAGAAATTATCTGCCAAACCAATTACTGTGTAGACGTCATGACATTTGTGTAGTGCTCGTGACTAGAGTGCCATCGTAACAACGGGCCTATAGGACAGTTTTCGAGGAAATCGAACGAGAAATGATAGAGTAAAGCACTCTCTGACCGATTTTTCCAGAATAGCTGATAAACATAGTTTAGAACTGCGCTCTATTACAAGGCAACAAATAGAGATTTATTTAAAATCATTAAGGCCTGTTCTGACTTCTGACGATGTCACTATAGTGCCATTAAGGGCCGGTTTTACAGTGTCAAACTAAGCTCTGGTTTATGGTGGAAGTCAATACGTGTGAATACTGTGCAACCGAAGCTCGACGTTAAACTAGTACTGTAAAACTGGGCCTAAATGTCGCAATAGTGTCGCTTACACTGCAAAAAAGATTTGAATATTTATTTACAAACGTAAAACTTTGACTTTACATTGTGTAACGTTGTCATATCAAAGGATTATAAATCTAATTCTCGGATTAAAACATAATTCTCGTTTATGCAACCGCGTATTTTTTCATTAAATAAAATTTATTCTATCAATTGCTGTAAAAGAAACGTTTTTCGTTTAGATTAAATTTTTATTCATTTTTTTACCAGTTCTAAAGAATATTATTCATTCACACTCAGCATTTACATAAATCAAGCTTTCAAAGTTCCAATTATGTGCACGTAAATATACAATTCGGCGTTATAATAATATATTTTTATTTCTTGACAAATACAGATTTGTATGAAACATGCCAGACAGCTCAATTTAAATGCATTATTTTTATAAAACCATTGACAGCTTTATAAAAAGGACACCTTTATACTAAAGGAATTAGTGCTTAATTTGGAGACGACAAATTATCTACAAAACGACTCCAGGCGTACGCCGAGATGAGCAACCGCCTGAAACCAGAGAAATTTTACGTCCGTGTGTCATACAATATTTTTTATTCGACTCTAAACAATATTTAAATAAAAATAAATAATTTAACTTTTTAGAATATAAATGCCCGGTTGCATAAAAGAGAATTATATTTTAATCCGAGAATTGAGAATTAGATTTTTTATAATCGTTTTTTATAGCAACGTTACACAATCCAACGTCAAAGTTTAACGTTTGTAAGTAAAAATTATAATCTGAGATTATGTCCTTTTTGCTGATACTACAGTAAGACCTCGATAATCCGAGTGTTTGGTGATGACAATTTCTTGCATTATGTATGTTAATACTCCGAATTTTTTAATGCTTTGATAAACCGAATCAACATATCTGTTCTTTCCCTGATTCTTGTTTACAAATAAATATGCAGTCACAGCAGAATTTAGCTGATTAAGGTCCGTTTGCACCGCTTTCCTTTAACTACTAACTACAACCTAACCTAAATCCAGTAGACTTGTTACCGGGCGTATCCTAAGCTACGACAATCTTAACTATAAGTTAAAAAGGGGAAGTGGTGCAAACGGACCTTAGTTCGGATTCGGAATATATATTATCATGCATCAGTAATTCCGGTAATCCGGATCAAAAATCCGGATTGCTTCGGTTTTAATTAATCCGGACTATCGAGGTCCTACTGTAACATCAAACTTTCACATTTATATTTATTTATTTACTATGTAACGTTGCCATATCAAGAATTATAAATCTACAGCTCCACCAACCAATTTGATCGACGGAAATTATGTCAGCTAGAAGAATTTTATTTAAAATATTTTTTGCGGGAAAAAATTCGTCCAATCATAATCAAGAATTCAAGTTAGGTACAACAGTAATTCCGGTAATCCGGATGTTTCAAAAATCCGGATTGCTTCGGTTTTAATTAATCCGGACTATCGAGGTCCTACTGTAACATTAAACTTTCACATTTATATTTATTTATTTACTATGTAACGTTGCCATATCAAGAATTATAAATCTACAGCTCCACCAACCAATTTGATCGACGGAAATTATGTCAGCTAGAAGAATTTTATTTAAAATATTTTTTGCGGGAAAAGATTCGTCCAATCATAATCGAGAATTCAAGTTAGGTACAACAGGCATAGTTAAAAGTCGCGTGTATCTACAACTATTTTAGGTTATTATAAAACCTTTCAAAATGACAGTAAGTTATACTTTTCAAATTCACTGTCTTAATATTAACCTATATTCAATTTGAGTGACAGTTACTTGTCAAATTTAGCGACTGAAATACTTTTAACTCGTAGTGTACTTGTATCTATGACAGCGCTGGCTATACGGGCCCTCAGCTCGCTAATACAGTTGGTAGGGCTGTAATTGTAATTTTAAAATCAACTGTCTTAATGTTACCCTATATTCAATTTTAGTGACAGTTGCTTGTCAAATTTAACTGTTAATTCGAAGTGTACTTCAAAATCTATGGCAGACCTGGCCATGGCCCTTCAGCTACCGAAATACCCTGATGTCACTGCAATTCTGGGATTAAATTTTATGCAACCGGGTAATAATTTTACAATATTGAAATGAATTGTACATAACCTCAAATTTTTAAGCATATAACAATAGGAGTAAATAGTTATAAACTTCAGATAAAATTGGTACCTTCCTGTTTAGAATAAGAACTTCAGATAAATGTCAATAGATGGCGCATCTGTCTAAGCATAAATTAGGAAGCGTATAAAGTAACACTTTACGGTTTCTAGGTCGTAAAGTGGTTGCCATAGTAACGAAATTAAAATAATGATGTTATGTTGATCAAAAGACCGATTTTACCTCCAATATTCTAAACCTAAAGTGTCTCTTTCTGATACAGTCGAATAAAAAATTATATTTCGCGTAAAATCATTGCAAATAATGTAAATATGTTAGTAGAGCACTTAATAAAATTTTATTTTTTTTTTAATTTACAAATAATAACAATAATATTTTTGTTAATTAGCCTTACTTAGGTACTTACACCAAACCACTCAATTCCACGTAATTAATTAAGTAGTCCAAAAAATTACCCACAGTTAAATTATTCGTAATATTTATTTAAAAAATTAGAAAAGCTTAATACCCTTTTAATAATTTAAATTGGACTTGTACACACATAGAAAATAATTACAATCCACACAATGAGTAAATTGAAATTGTTAGTTAAACCTCAACATTTCCCTTTACTTGATGTTATTATAATCTTAATGCAGTGTACGTCAGTACATGGAGATTATTCCTTCTCCTATCGCATTAATATTAAATGAAAACATCTCCTTAATTTGTCTAATCTGGCCACCTCATCTATAGAGAAGAAAAAGGAGGGTCGGGAAACTGATGACTTGCATCGAGAGGGAGTTAACACCATCGCCACAAGAAACAAGAAGGGCAAAATTTTAGGGGAAACGCGGATGAAGTAAATATACAAGGTACTTTTGAGGGTAAATTTCTGATTTCAGACACACACACAATTCAAACATAAAACAATTAAATTTTTTTTTGATCAAAATCAATATTGAATTAAATTAGTTTAAATTTGTTTGAATGTGGTTTGTCTAAAACACGCGACATTTCTTTTGGTTGTAATAATAATTCGTGTCTTTTTATTTTAAGCTCTATGTAATTATACTCGAAACTTTTATTATCAAATATCTAATTTTATTCCGTATAAGTACAAGTTTCGGTTCTTTTTTAAATTGAGCTCCCATTAAAGTTTTATGTTTTTACTTGCAAGAACTATTGAAACTCCGTCATACGAGCGACGATTGTCTGTCTACATTTATACAGTAATTTAATATACCGGGTCTTAGTTTTCTATCAAACGTTTTTTAATTTAATTTTGCTCGAGCGAAACCAGAGTTCAGATTTTTTGAATGTAAAAATTTAAATTTAATTTAAAAATCCTTTGTAATAAAAATGAAAACTTGAAAATTGATGTATGTATCGACTTCATAAATATCTATTATTTTACATTATTTTTGGTTAACAAAACGCTTCCGGTTAAACTGGAAATTCCAAAAATATCAGTTTTTTTAGAAACACCCTGTATATTTTTAAATATTTTGAAAGCTCCTACAATTATCTGTTACACGATACTAAACACTTTATATTTTGACTCCCGTTTTAACTAGAAATGGGATAAAATTTCTTAATTTAAATAGAACACCCTGTATATTTTTCAATATTTTGAAAGCTCGTAAAGTTAGCTGTCTGAAAACACCCAACACTTTATACTTTACTTCCGGTTAAACCGGAAATGAGAATAGTACGCACGAAAAAGTTCCTGATATTTTCACATGCGTATTTTTTATTGGATTTATTTTATTATCCAGTCAAATTAAACACAATTATGGCGTAACCTCGGAAAAATTATTACCTTTGATATTACCTTTATAAACAATGTCGCAAAATTCCCCATCGATCCGACCCTTGCTTAAAAATTTTATAGGGAGGTGAAGGTAAGAAAATGCATAAAAAATACGAATATCTCGTAAACTATTGATTTTTGCCAATAGTAGCTATTATCAAATTTGTAGCTCACAAAATTTCCTACTAGAAAAATTCATTACCATCACTCATTGTCCTAAGTTTGCTGCACAAATAATCCTTAAAGAGAAGATAACCTTAAACGCTTAATTGGTTTATATCTTCCAAGGTATTGCGTTGATGTATAGTAAACATTAACCCAATTTGAAACATAATTCAGTTCTTTATAACTCAACGCAAAAATATACAGGATGTTCCATTTTAGAAATATCGAGTTTTCGTCACTTGAAAATAACAAAGCTTGATCTTTTCAAACAAAAACACCCAGTAGAATAAAATCAATTTTCGTTAATGGGAAACAATAGAGGGTAGTTTGAACTACGTAGGAACCAAAAATCTTTCTTTAACTTTCAAAAACAACCACTCGGCGATTTTTTCAAGCAACTTCGGCATTTATAAATGTATAGTCAAATTAGGATTTGTTTGACTACTTTTATAAATTGGGTCAATCTTTTACAAACCGCACAGATATCAGGAAAAATAAAATTTGACTTCTTAAAATGCGATAAAAAATTAATCTTTCAACAAATTTAATTAACCCGTATTTCAGGATTTTGCTGAAAAAAATTATTTTCGAAAATGTTCACATAATGAATTTTCGATAATTTTCTGGATTTTCTTCAATCTTCTCATACTTGAAATTTATTATCTCCAGTTGTACTGATCGGATCATTGTTGTTGTTTTTTTATTTTACACTGTATTACGTTAGATTTCGAAATGTATTAATAATTTTGTGCATTTCTTTAAAAGTTTATAATTTGAAATTTTCTTTAATGTATTTCATTTATTTATAAGATATCAAATTAAACTTTAATAAAAAAAAAATTAAATTATAATATTTGACGGACAGGAAAAAGTTCTTCGTATGGCCACATCCGTTGTTTTGTGCATTTCTTTAGAAGTTTCTAGTTTAAAATTAAACGGAATTAAACTTTTGCATGTAATCACAATTTTTAGACATAAATTGTCTGAAATACTAATTTCATTTTTTATTTTTTTAAATGTGGCATAAATAGAAATTCAAAATATACATTATTTTATATGTTCAGAAAGATAATTTTACGAGCCTTCAAAATATTTAAAAATATACAGGGTGTTCCAAAAAATTTTGATATTGTTCTAATTTCCGGTTTAACCGGAAGCGTTTTGTTAACCGAAAATAGTGTCAAATAATAGATATTTATGGGATTGATATAAATATCCAATTTCTAGTTTTCATTTTTATTACAAAAGAAATTAGAGATTATTGAAGTTTTGACATTCAAAATATCATAACTCCGAATCCGCATCATACAAGTCTTTAAAAATTTACAGTTAGATAGAAAATCATGTTGTCTATAACATATCCAAATCTGTATAAATCAGCCGGACCAGTTTTTGAGAAAATCCATTTCTAAATTATGCCCTACTTTGGCCCTTTAAAGGTAGGCAATTTTGAAACAATTTTGAAAATCGACTTCTTTAGAACGAAAGCCCTATATTTTGGCTGTACAATGCCGTTTTAAAATTTTTATAATAATAATTACCAGCGAAGTTATAAGGGAGAAATCACAAAATGGGACAATCATTCTATGGGCCGCCATTTTGAATTAAACAATTTGAATTTTTTTTGTTCAATTGGGGCTCAGATATACTATCTTATAGCCAAGTAAAATTGAATTTGGCCCAAATTTGCAAATATGCGCCCAAAATAACCACCTTATTTTTGGACACCCTGTATAGATTTCTTATAAAAGCTTAGTTTGCCGATGAAATAATTTTAAATCAAATTTCATCAAAATCGGTTCAGTAGTTTTTGCTCCACGAGTTACAGACATACACACATACATACAGACATTTTGGTCCAAAAAATTAAAATTTTTTTTTTTGCATTTTTGGAATGAGCGTAACTCAAAACGTCGAGAACTTCGATAAAAAAAAAATTTTTTTTCTCGATTATAATAACTTTTTCTTGGATTGGAAAAAGTTAAAATGTTTTTATTGTCAACAAATGAAAAATAATAACAATTTAATTGTTTAAATAGTTTTAATATGCTCGCCCCCCAACTTGAATTAATTGGAAAAATTTCAAGTATGCGAAGTTTGGAGAAAATCCAGCAAATCATCGAAAATTCGTATGTGAATATTTTCGAAAATAAATTTTTTTCAGCAAAATCCTGAAATACGGGTCAAGCAATTTTATGAAAACTGGCCTGTAAAAAACTTTTTAGACGACTCTAAAATGCCAAGTTTAAATTGGTGTGTGGTTTGTAAAAGAATAACCCAAATGCAGAAATTGCTTCAACAAATGGCAGGGTGTTTGTTTTAGCTGGTTAAAACAAAATATATGCTGTCAAGGTAGTTAAGACTGTCCTCTATGATTTCCCATCAAAGAAAATTGCTTTTTATTCTACAGGGTGTTTTTTCGAGACGAACAAACTTAGTTATATTCATGTGACGAATTCTTGATTTTTTAAATATAACACCCTGTATATTCTTGCGTAGAGTGATGAAGAATTTAATTATGTTTCAAATTCTGCTGGGGTTTACTATATCTAAACTCGATACCTTGGAAGATAATGATCGAAATCAGTATATTTGGTTTTTTTCTTGCTACGTGTTATTTTGGCAACAGACTTAAGACCCCAAGTGATAGTAATCGAACCCTTTTTGTAGGAAATTTTACGATCTACAAATTTGCTAATAGCTCTTCTTATCGAAAAATCGATAGTTTACGAGATATTTCGGAAAAACTGCATTTTCTTACCTTCCTCCGCTTATAAAATGTTTAGCAGGGGTTGGATCGATGGGAACTTTTGAGACATTGTTAAGAACAACAATGTTAAGATTCACCCAAAAATTCAGCTTTCTGGGATTTTTTCCGAGGTCAAGATTTAATTTGATTAGACTGATATGGAAACAAAGCAATGCAATATCACATAAATAATTTAGATTCAGTTTTTGCGGAAGTTACGGTTTTAATTTTAATTGCTCGTTTTATGTTCTTTTTATAAGTAAGTAATTAGACGGTTTTAATTTTAATATAGGCTATCAATTAATTTTCTAATTGACACACAAAAATACAAATGAAATTTTTCGTAAATTAACAAATAAAAAATTTCTCAGTGTAGTGTTAAATTGCCTTATAATAAATAATGGCATGTTTCCGTATTCTTCTCAAATTAATATAACACTAATTAAATAACGGTTCAGACTAAAAATACCTCATTGTTCACGTAACCACTTGTCACTATATTTTTGTATTAAATTTAAATTGTATTAAATTAAATCTTCTAAATAAGGTAAGTGCTTTTAATTAAATTAACCAATATTTTGTTAAGAAAAATAATCATCCGGAAACTTAATTTAAATTTTGCAATTACAAACTTTATAGCAACTTTATTAACGGAAAAGCTTTTTAAAAGTTTACTTTTAGTAGTAAAACTTTGTTGCAAACCAACTCAAAATGTGTACAACCAACAACTTAAATTAAACTTCAAGAACATGATGCGAATAATAATAATAAAAAAAAGACTTTTCGAACAAATTTTATTTAATTAAAATACGTGTTTATTTTATTTTTTCTAAAATAGGCCCGTTGGGCCACTTTAGCTCAATTTCATTCACAAAATAAGCTTTTACAGGGTGGCCTAAAATATTAGAGTTATTTTTGGCGCTTTACAAACTTACGTTAAGTCTCTAATCAAATAGAATTTGACCTTGGAAAAAATCCTAGAAAGCTGAATTTTTGGGTAACCTTTAATATTGTTGTTCTAAACAATGTCTCAAAAGTCCCCATCGATCCAACCACTGTTAAAAATTTTATAGACGAAGGAAGGTAAGAAAATGCAGTTTTTCAGAAATACCTCGTAAACTATCGATTTTTCGATAAGAAGAGCTATTACCAAATTTGTAGATCGTAAAATTTCCTACAACAAAGGTTCGATTACTATCACTTGGGGTCTTAAGTCTGTTACCAAAATAACACTTAGCAAGAAGAAAACCGAATATACTGATTTAGATCATCTATCTTCTTTTTAAGGATTATTTTGTGCAGAAAACTTAGGATACTGAGTGATAGTAATGAACTTTTCTTGCTATAGCTAATAGCTACTTTTGACAAAAAATGAATAGTTTGCAAGATATTCGTATTTTCTTGCATTTTCTTATCTTCACCTCCCTATAACATTTTTAACAAGGGTCGGATCGATGGGAACTTTTGATACAATTTGTTTATAACGGCAATATCAAGGACTCAAGGTTCATATAAAAATCCACCTTTCTGGGAATTTTTCCGAATAATTGTAGATATTTTACCTAACGTTGACAAACACAAACTTGATAAAGGCTCAACCCTCCAGAGGGACCAAAATTTAAAGAGTGAAATCCAAAGTACCTGCAACCTACCTACGGATGAGAGAATTCAAAAAATTTTTTGCAAACATGAGGTAAAATTAGAACGAGCCTTGCCATACAAACCGCTAGACAAGAAGACGGAAGATCTGCCATTCAACAATGAAGAGCGTGGCCTAAAATACGTGTTAATTAGAATTTAAGCGTTGTGTTATAATTTTTTGTAATTGGTTCATTTACCTATTGTTGGTTTCAAATAACTAAAAAATTATTAAATTTTTTTCTTTTTAAATAATTATTAGTTTAAAGTCTTAATTATAAACGCATCTGTCAGTCATCAATCATAAATAATTTGAAGAAGTTATCAGGTGTAGATTAGTTTTCTTAGATCAAATTAGATACAACACTTAAAAATTTTAACATTAGGTAAGGCGAAAAAATTTATTGCAATTTGTGTTTTTTTTTCCAAATTGCAGAGTCAGTGTCTTAATAACGTCTTCTAAGGTGTTCGTAAGCTACGGACCCCCCAAGCACCAAAGCTCATCAGAAGAGATGTCTTTGTGAAATTTTGATCTTCCTGTTTGTGGAGAAAAAAATTGTTTTAAAGAGAGGATGTATTTAATCCTTCATTTACGAACCAATCTTACATATTTTTTATTTTATTTTGAGTCACTAAACGTATTTAACTTAAAATAAATTTACTGAAGTTGAATTGACTGTTTATTTAACAAATCGGCATGTCTCTGTGAAATTTTACACCACTTCAAACAGGAAGTAGTATCTACCTATTTAATTCCCACATTTTAAATTCCAAATTTTGTAAATCTTAAACTGGCGTTTTTCTAATATTTAAATGGGATTAAAACGAGATTTTTGATAAAATAAATGTTTGTGAGTATAATAAACTAATATTATAATTTGAAGCCCAACCCAAAACATTTCGTTTCCCTAATCTTTCCCTCATTTATCATTTTTGAAAGCAACATTTGTTGTTTCCTAATTTTAACGCCCTTAATTTTAAATATGCACACAATTAAGTTTTTCGACTATTAAAAATCACGAAATGTTTTGTTTCTGTAATTTAAAACTTTCCAAATAGGGGTGATATTGGTATTATAATTATAATGATCATAATTATACGAATGTAATGTGAACCCTTTGGAATAGATGGTTAAACATGCGTAAAAAGCTTAACCATACTGATGTACTCGAAAAACTAGCCAGGGAGTTAGTGGGTGGTATTTTATTGCAATTAACTTAAACAATAAATTAAATAAACATTAGTGTTTAAATAATTATAAATTATAACAACCATCAAGCAATATTATATCTATTACATGCATCGATTACTTCAAAAATGCACCAACGTGCACTCTTGGTTGCATAACCTCCAGGCGTAAGTGTATTGTTGATTGAATAACTTTTACGTTTCAATTAATTTCAATGCGAAATTTTTGGAAAGCGTTTCAAAGAGTTTTACCAAACCATATACAAAAATCAAATTTTACATCAGAGAAGCTGTTTTTATTTTCAAAATACATTTTGATTGCTATTGTACATATTTCTAAACAAAAACTACGTTTGACAAATCTATTTTAGTTTTTAGATATAAACTTATTGTAATACTTATTATCTTATAATTAAATCTTCTCTGCATTTTACAGTTGCGTTAATTACACCACTCAAACGTAAAGCCACCATTTAGAAAAAAACTACCAAATAAAGCAACAAAATAAAAATATACTACCACTCAAACTATTTAAAAAGCTTAAATTATACAAACGTAACGGGAGTTTTACTTAACTCCCTTACGTATTCCCTATGTCTTTTTCCAAGAATAGTACATTTCCAATGGTTTATTTACTTTCCAATATCTATCGTTAACTTGTCCCAAAGTCTGATTACCGTTAAGCTGCACGTATTGCCCACTACTAGGCGAAATATATATACAAAAATTAAGTAAATGATGTGTTTGCGATAACTGAGAATCTAAATCAATAGTTAAACGCATAGCTAAGTACTTGTGTAAATGATCAACCGTCGCATTTGCAGTCGTTTTTATGTAACGTATCGAATTCTCTTTTAATGCTTTAACCAAATGGTTATCTCCAGGCATTTCGGTCGGGTGAGGTTTAAAAACCAATTCAATTTCGTTAAGTGTTGTCGGTTCGGAAGGTCCTTCACCCTCAGTGTCGGTTTGTTCTGTACGTTCGCTCGACTCACTTTCTTCGCTTCGTTCGGATGTGAGGTTGCTTTTAGGTCTCTTACCTAAAGACTTACTAAGGGAACTTACACTCGAAGAAACTGGACTCGGAGGTTGAGACGGTGTACTTCTACCAGATTGAGGTGCAGGACTTGGAAGTCTTAGATTATTACTTGTTGGAATAATATTTATAGGAGGTACCGGTGGTGTAACATTATTGTTGTTAATTACGTTATTGTTGTTATTACCGGTATTATTAGTTTGGGCTTGTGACTAAAATATAATAAAGGTTATTTTTAAAAACTTTCAATAATTTAATACTTACAAAATTTTCGCTTCCTGCATTTTCAGGATTTGGTCGTGCTTCTCCATTATTTTCACGTTGCTCTTCGTTATTTTTTCTAGATCTGTTAGGTCTATTTTGACTTTGTAACTTAATTCCTTCATTAATGGAATTTACAAGTGCCGCTTGTGAATGACTTTTGTTTAGCTTTGCTAAAACTCTTTCTTGATGTGCTTCATATTCATCTCTACTTGGATATATTTTAGAAATAAGTAAATCAAAATTTGGATCCGGTCTTAACGATCTTTTCGAAACAAGTTTCTTTCGACAAGTAGGACATTCTTTATTACCTGAACGAAGAGCTGTAATTATGCAATCTGAACAGAAACGATGTAAACACTCTTTAGTCGTCATTGTCTTTTTAAGCATATCCAAACATATTGGACACATTAATTCGCTATGCAAACTTCTAGGAGATACTGCAATTTCGGTGTTATCGACGATTGCATCTTGAGGAGTTCGGTGTAGTTCATATAACGATAATTCCCAGGTTTTATTCAAACCTATTTGTTCTGTACTAGTCATTTTGTTTATATTTTAATTTTATTGTCATTCATTTAAATAATATTAAGCACAAAAACTGTAAAAAGAATTTAACCTCTACACGAGTTTGTTTTCACTTGACACAAGTGACAATTGACAGCGACGCATCAATCACTTCAACTCTTTTTATTTGCAAATATACTCGGTAAAATTCAATATTTACTGTATTTAGATACAGAAAATGAAAACTGAATAACTAATAATTATTGTAATAAATATTTAAAAGTTAATGCGTATGAAACAATACAGTAGAAATCAATTTTATAATAAAATTCAAGATACATGCATGGCGCCCTCTATTGCAATATAAAAGAACCTTCG
Organism: Malthinus seriepunctatus; assembly: GCA_963924605.1. Classification (NCBI taxonomy): domain Eukaryota; kingdom Metazoa; phylum Arthropoda; class Insecta; order Coleoptera; family Cantharidae; genus Malthinus; species Malthinus seriepunctatus. Next base: position 21,134,038 of record OZ004603.1, read on the forward strand.
ATTTCAGTTTGTTGTTGTTAGGTTTGTTTCTACGCTATACACATTTCAAAAAATGACGGTTATAAAGTGTCAGCCAGTTAAAATAATTTAAATTTAGAAAGTCACAATAATTTGTATTAAATAAACTTATTTTGGATAAATTCTCAACGCAGAGTTGTTGTTTATAAACATGGAGGCAGGTGATTCTAAACATTATAATATGAAACAGTTTATAATTGCTACAAGAAATTATTTACAAACTAAAGCCGAAGATACAGCAAATATAATAAATAGGCACTTACAGGTACGTAAAATATTTTGCTTTTATAATTTAATTACTAATTATACTTTTAGCTTCTCAGTGTTACGATTGATATAAGTATTTTTGATCCGCACTCGAATGTAGTTTCCGAGTTCTTTGTGAGTTTATATCAACTCATGTTAAATATTGAACAAAGGTCTGCTACGGCGTGGTGTGGTGTTAACGTTTTAATAGTTGTTTGTCGAAATCCTGCCGCTAGAAATGCTTTGATTCATACGTATCAGTTTCTTCCTATATTATCGAGGCTGTTAGGAGATCAGTTAACTGTAGAAAAGAAAATTAGGCTATTAAGCCTTATGCAAGTAAGTAAATTTGAAGTTTTAACTGTCAGTTTTTAATTAGTTTTTAGGAATTAACATGTGGTATAAAAATATCGTGGCAAATACCCCATTTACCTCATTTAATGTCAACTTTAACTCGCTGGGTTAAATCTGAAGAAGAGGAAATTGTGACATTATCGTTAGCTGTTTTAGTCAATTTGTGTTATAAAAATTTGTCCGCTGTTTATACCTTGTCCAGATGTGTCGATGTAAAAAAGTTTGTTAGAACTTGCATGCCATTAAAAGTAAGTCTGTTTAATATTTGGTTCGATTTAAAAGTATAACAATTGTAGGGTTTAAAAATAGAGGTACACGTTTGTAAATTGCTTATAATATTGGATTATATGGGTGGAAAAATACCCAAAGACGCTTTTACAAAACTAACTCACGTCACATTTAGATCATTAATTGAAGCATTTAAAGCAAAAGATGCAATTTTATTACGACATATAGTTGAATTTTACGTAGATATGTGGCAACAAAATAATCATACAGATGCACTAATTAATTATGAATCGTATGATGTAGAAGTAGAAACTTTGTTGGAAATAATAGAACAACAAGCAAATGAAGAAAGTGCCCACGATTATATAGAACAAGATCCCGAGTGTATGTCTTTAATATTTGAATTTATTTATTTTTTAATTTCGCTAAAACTACCCAAATTGAAACCTTTACACTTTCGACTCGTAAAAGTGGCATTGGATTGGTTACAAACTGAACTGGTATGTTCGAATGCTTTGAAACTCTTACGAACCCTTGCTGTAAATAGATCAGAAGATGAAACTACCTTACTCGAACCATTTTTGACTGCTTTACCTATGGTATTATTAAGAATAGACAGTGGAGAAGAGGAAATTCCAACTCACATTGAAAATAACAATCGTTTAAGTGCCTTAATGGAATTGTTACGCGTTTTAGTTATGGCTGAAAATACTCGAGAAAATGTGTTGTTGGTATTGAAAGAAGATCTCATATCCAAAATATTTGTTCCATTATTAGGCGACCATTCGCCTCGAACTAAAGTTTGTAACGCTGATACTTACACACCCGAAGCTGTTTTATTATACGTAAATGCAATCGCTTTAATTGATGAAATTGTTAAACACAACATGCAGTGGATAAATTTGTACAAAAACTTAATGGAAGAAAGGTAGATTTAAAATTTATTTTGATACAGTGAAATTACATGTGAATTTTAGGCAAATTCATATGGTTTTGGCTCAAGGTTTATATTGTGGTACCAAAGAAATGAGGGCTTTGATAATGCGTATGTCATCTAATCACTTCTTTCCGGTTAACGAAGTTGCTTCTGCTATGAATAACTTACAACCTTTAAATCAAGTCAATGCTCAATTAAATGAAAACGATTCAAATCATGCTTTGCCAGAAAATATGTGCTTTCCTGTTATTTCGGTCACTCAACTCGAACGCCTGGATGAAATTATAACTAAGTTAAAGGTAAATAATAAAGGATAAGCTATTGGGAACATTTAAATTTATGATGTTGTAGGAAGCGATCGAACAACAAAATTTAGTGAGTGTGTCGACGTCGGACGTTATGGAACTGTACGAGTATAAACTAGCTTCAATGAGTCACGCTGAGCGAGCAGCTTTATCTAGTGTTGAAGCGGCTTCTCAACGTTGCACCCATCTACAACATCGTACGGCCCAACTTACAGCAGAATTGACTCGAGTACATCAGTTACTATTGCACACACAACAAAGTCACGAAGATACGTTAAAAACAAAAAATGTCGTCGTGGAAGAAAATAAGAAATTACAAGAATGGTTAGATACGGAATTAAACAAATATAGCGGCCAATTAGCGGTAAAAGAAAAAATGTTGAAGGATAAAACTGAAATATTGACTGAAACCGCAAAGAAATTGAAAGAAACCCAAGAAGAGAAGGATTCTTTAGATGAAAACTATACGGAACTTAGACGTATTGTAGCAAAATTAGAAGAGAATGTATTGAAAAAGGATAAATTAGTAGAGAAAAAAGAAGAACAAATAAAAAGGCTGAATATAAATAACGAGCATTTACAAATGGTAGGTATTTTGGCTTTTGATTGATTTTTTTTAATTAAATTATTTTATAGCAAGTAACACAGTTGGATCAAAAATTGCATCATACTCAAGCGGATTTAACTGTTAAAAAGAAAGAATTAACGGAAGCTACGAAAGAATTAACAAATTGTAAAAAAATATTAGGAACCATAACGCAGTTAACCAACTCACAATATAATATGAAACCATAAAAAATTAAATTTATAGATTGATTATTAAACAATTTTTACATTTTTATACAATAATTTTTAAATATAAACTATATTTACAATTTTTGCTTCTCTAATAGTTGAGGGAAGCTTTGTAAATGTTGAAGAAAATTTTTAAGATATTTATTGGACCTCCTTCAAAATGGACTGGTCGATCATTTTTGTACAGTGTTATTGCGGGTGCAAAGAGCATCATGTGACTTTAAATTGAGAATTCTTAGGATGCTGGCTAATTAATAGGGGGTGGGAAGCTATTTTCTGTTGGATAAGCTCTAAATGTGCATTTTAGATTTTCATTAATATTAATAATATTAGATAACCAGGCCAAATGGGGTAAGCACATGAGAATTAATAGGAGTATTGCTTTACTTGTCATCTTCTACCATATAGGAAGTTCAACGTATCGTTTTCTGCAACTAGACTCCCTCTTGTTCCTAAAAATCCGTCGCAAAGGTAAAAGAAACTTAAAAAGCTTTAAGGTTAGAGACTGTTGATACTATGTCTGGCCAGTGGTGTCATTGACTCCACAGCAGGGAATTAATAATGCACATGTTCTGCTATTCCATCCATAGGACTATCTACTAGTTCTAAAATGTGAAGATGCTAATTTAGTCGATAATAGCCAGTCAATACACCTGTAACGGTTATTATACAAGCTCAATATAGTTTGAGGCAACATCAAGAGCATAATCTGTGTGGCGCCCTGGATACGTCTGTATCATTTTATTCGAACTGAAGGTAACATTTTTGACGCCCAACGTGGGGCGCAGAGAAATACTATTGCAGCTTCTGCTTTACCCTACCTACAGTTTAGCGGTGAGAAGGCACTATGAATTTAAGATTTAAAAAAACTGCTTGAAACAAGCCAGTATGAAAGTAGGCTTTGCAAACTAAAACAAAAGATGTGAAGAACTTTAAAAAGGAGGTTTTGTGGTATCTGACAAAAGTGTAGAGGAATTTGAAACTGAAAGGCTTATCTAAACTCAAAATTCAGAATAAATTGGCCAAAGAGCAATATTTGGAAGATACCAAACGAATCCGTTCGCTTTTGAAGATGTGAAGACGCCGGTTTAGTCGACAATGGCCAGTCAATATTCCTGTAACGGTTATACTGGCTCAATATAGTTTGAGGCAACATTGGGAGCATAAACTGTGTGGCGCCCTCGATACGTCTGTATCACTTTATTCGTACTGAAGGTAACATTTTTGACGCCCAACGTGGGGCACAGAGAGAAGCTATTGCTGCTTGTGCTTTAATCTGCCTACAGTTTGAAAGATTTATCCACTTTTCGTAACCCTATTTAAGAGATTGTCTTTTGACTCTAGTGCGGTGAGAAGGCACTTATAAATTTAAGATTCAAGAGGACTTCTTGAAACAAGCCAGTATGAACATAGACTTTGCAAACTAAAACAAAAGATGTGAAGAAGTTTAAAAATAAGGTTTTGTGGTATCTGACAAAATCGTGGAGGAATTTTCAACTGAAAGGCTTATCTAAACTCAAAATTAAGAATAAATTGCAGAGCAATATTTGGAAGATGCCTAACGATCCGTTCGCTTTTGAAGATTCCGATTTAGTCGACAATGACCAGTCAATACACCTGTAACGGTTATTCTTATTATACTGGCTCAATATAGTTTGAGACAACATCAGAACCATAAACTGTGTGGCGCCCTCGATAAGTGTATCACTTTATTCAAACTTAAGGTAACAATTTTGACGCCCAACGTGGGGCGCAGAAAGAAGCTATTGCTGCTTCTGCTTTACCCTGTCTACAGTTTGAGGTATTTATCCACTTTTCGTAACCCTGTTTAAGAGTCTTTTTAGTCTAGTGGTGAGAAGACACTCATGAATTTTAAAATTCAAGAAGACTCTTTGGAACAAGCCAGTATTGAAAGTACGCTTTTCAAACTAAAACAAAAGATGTGAAGAAGTTTAAAAATAAGGTTTTGTGGTATCTGACCAAATCGTGGAGGAATTTTAAACTGAAAGGCTTATCTAAACTCAAAATTAAGAATAAATTGGCCAAAGAGCAATATTTGGAAGATATCAAACGAATCCGTTGGTTTTTGAAGATGCTAAGATGCCGATTTATTCGAAAATGGCCCAGCCAGTACTCCTGTAACGGTTTTTATACTAGCTCAATATAGTTTGAGACAAGATCTGGAACATAAACTGTGTGGCGCCCTCGATACGTCTATCATTTTATTCGAACTGAAGGTAACATTTTTGACGCCCAACGTCGGGCGCAGAGAAATACTATTGCAGCTTCTGCTTTTTCCTACCTACAGTTTGAAGTAATCATCCACTTTTAGTGACCCTGGGATTGTCTTTTTAGTCTATTGATGAAAAAGTACTTATGAATTTAAGATTCAAGAAGACTTCTTAAGCCAGTATATAAGTAGGCTTTGCAAACTAAAACAAAATATGAGGAGAACTTTAAAAAGAAGGTTTTGTAGTATCTGAGAAAATCGTGGAGGAATTTGAAACTAAAAGGCTTATTTAAACCCAAAATTCAGAATAAATTAGCCAAATAGCAATAATTGGAAGACACCTAACGAATCCGTTCGCTTCTGAACAGTTTGGTTCAGGAAGAACTTTCTGCCTGTTAGTGCTTTTTAATTGATAAAAATTTAACTGTATTAAAGGTACTTATGTTTAGTTTGTCTTTTGATAGTTTATCTGTTGATTTAATTAATCAATTTTGATTTGTAACGTCACTCACAACCTTCAAATCAATTGTAATTACAGTTATTACCCAGTTGGGTCTTTGGTCTCTGAATAAAAAGTACTATAATATTATAAATTCTCTGTTAAAAAATACAAAACTATTTTTTTGAATTTTCATAAATTTTGCTCGTAATAATAATGTTAATAATTTGAGGCGACCGCTGATATACGTTTAAACATAACAAAAGGAAATTACTATAATCTCATTAGTGATAAAAAATTATTTGAACGAAAAGTACCTACATTAGTACTTTTAGAACATGAATGATAACCAGCGCGTAGTTGGACAAAGATGAAATATAAATGGATCAATAATACAGTAGGACATGGAGGCGTTGAGCATACGTTCGACGTGTAGTTGTGTTATAAGGTCAAAAGAAAATTTTTAATTTACATTAGATAAATAAAATTAAAATAAATGTAAAAAATTATGAATAAGGTGCTTTTAGTGAATATAAATGTATATATTTTAACCCATTCCTTTAAACAACATTAATGTTCAAGTTTAAGTGAAGGTGATTTCAAAATTTAATTTAATTTTCGGAATTGTGATTTAAGGAGCAAAAATATCTTCCAAAATGCCTTTTGTCGATATAATTAGAAGAGCATCAACTTATATTTTGGGAAATGAAAACGATAACGACAAATTATCACAGTATGAAAATAACGAAATTTTATTTTGTAAAAATAACGTTTGCGTTCATCCACCTGCAATGATCAGACAAGATACAGATATTTTACACCACCCAGGTTATCTTACAATAAGTACAAAAACTTTTGTAGATCAATATAACGACGTGAAGAGACCAACACTATTTCTTACGTGGATACCAAACAGTACTTTGAGAAAGTGTCCTGGAGCTTTACAAAATAGCGAAACACAAAACATGTACAACAGCCTCAAAAGAACAAGCGTCGAAAGCTTAACTTCCAACGATTCCAGCATTTCCAACTACACCACACCAGAGAAACCAGTTATAATTGAGTTGAAGAACACAAATCCATTTTTAAACTACGACGAGAAGCAAGACATGACCGAGTCCATAAGTTCCGACGATAGCGAAAAACAAGAAAAGGAAATTATTAATATAAACGTCGAAATATCAAATCCAGACATTGAAATAACAACAACACCAGATAGTATCCGCGATGGTACGGAATGTATGGACAAATTTACATTCTCACGTTCAGAATCGGTCACATCAAGCGACAGCCAATTCAACTGGTTATCAACACCTGAATTTTTAGCTCAAAAACACAATTTGGCTTTTCCAGAAAGTGCTAATTGTTCACCAATATTACCGACAAAACAACAACATCGTTGTAGAACTTTCAGCGTAGATTTAAGCCAAATGAGATCTTTGAGATTATTTTTTAGTGATACCAATTGTACTTGTGGGCAACTAGTTGTTGCTTCCAGAGAATCCCAATATAAAATATTACATTTTCATCATGGTGGATTAGATCATTTAGCTCAAGTTTTACACCAATGGCACTCTTTACTTCATAGTATTAAATTCGCTAAAGGTAACTATTTTAAAAAACAAATCCCGAGCTACCTAATCCAATTCCCCCAATTTTTCTTATTCAAGTGCTTCAATTGTTTTGCTCTTTTAGGATATGAAGAAAATTTACCTTATCGTCACTTTATGGTTTGTCGTCCCGAAGTATCGGATTTAGAATTACATCCTGAAGAAGGTCAAGTAGGGAAGCTAACGGAACAAATGTTTAGAAACCTCTTCAATGAAAAAGGTCAGCTCGAGGACGATTTAATTTTAAGAAAATCTATATTTTTTGCCGGTATGGATAGATCGTTGAGGAAAGAAGTGTGGCCTTTTTTATTACACTGTTATCCTTATCAAAGTACTTTTGAAGAACGCGCACAAATTGCCGAAATAAGGCGACAAGTAAAAATAATTTTTTTAACAAAACTCAATTTAAACGAAAATTTATAATTTTAGGAATACGACGAAATTATGAGAAGGCGTTTGGAATTAACCGGGAGCCAATTAAATCATTTCAAGAGAAAAGTTCAAAGCGTTATCGAGAAAGATGTTGTACGCACCGATAGAGCTAATCCCTTTTTTGCTGGTGATGATAATCCCAATTTGAATATCATGAAAAATATATTACTCAATTATGCTGTTTACAATCCAGGATTAGGGTAAGCGTTTGTTAGAATAAAAAAAATTTAATAACCAACCCTCTTTGTCCTTTTTAGGTATACCCAAGGAATGAGTGATTTGTTGGCTCCAGTTTTATGCGAATTACGCGACGAGGTCGCCACGTTTTGGTGCTTTGTAGGATTAATGCAAAGGGCCGTTTTTGTTGCTACACCAACTGATAGGGATATGGATAGATCTTTAAAATATTTAAGGGAATTGGTGCGAATTATGGTACCTCACTTTTATAATCACATTGTAAAACATAGAGATGCTACGGAATTGCTTTTTTGCCATCGTTGGATATTGCTGTAAGTTATTAATAGTTTTTAAACTATTTATGTAACAAATATTGATCTTCTGAGAACAGCTAGAAATGCGAACATAACCTTTTCGTTCGAAAGTAACCCAGAGCAAACTTGAAACACATGAGGGGGGGACAAACAGTTCTTATACTTTGACCTTCCAGAACATCCCAGTGCCTTGCCAATGCATTAAAGGCTTCAATGTACCACTCACCAGTCCTCAGTCTGTCTTGGTGTGATATGATGTCCTCAATATGCTCCATGTTTCATGTTAGAAGTCCTGTTAGCAGATCCACTACTTGTCTGATATGTTTCCTTTTGCGTTTAAGGGCTACTCTCTCTAACTAGCTTCTGGAACAGATGAAGTAGCTTCCTCACTATGTCTAACACCAGATATTTTCCTAAAGCGTTTGAACCCAATTCTTTACTGCCTCTGCAGCAGAAGCGCTGTTGGTAGTTCAGTTATTTGTCTGGTTTGTTTCCTGTTAAGTTTAGAGGATACTCTGGATAGCTTTTGAAGAAGCTGAGGTATCATTCTTAACCCCTTGTCTCACACCAGACAGGTCCCTGTACTGTTTGCACCCACTTCATTACTGCCACTGCAATAGAAGTCCTGTTAGAAGTCCAATTATTTATTTGGTGAGATTCCTGTGAGGTAAGGGCTTTTCTGACCACTTTTTGGAGAGGATGAGCATTAGCTCCGCATTTCACATCTATTGTTTGGCGTATATTTCAACCCATTTATTTACTGCCACACTGAACTTTCCTGTTTCCTGGTTGCTAGTTTTTGAAGAGGACGATGTCATCAGATATGTCCATTTGGTCCATCCAGTGTTTTTTTAACCGTTTGAACTCAGCCATGCGAATATTTGTTTTAGATATGCTGATCAGGAGCACATGGTAGACAAACTAGAGCTTTTCTTAGAAAAGCTAAGCCTTTTCGTTTCAAGCTTGAATCCAAAGAAGTTTGACTTGATTCAATTGTTACAGCTGATTATAAAACCACTTGTAAGCTGGCTTTGTAGTTCGGTAGCACTTAGAGCTGCGTCTGGCCGTTATCGATCTAGCTTGGCTCTTATATCCCATTTCAATATTTGCTATCTTACAGGTGTTTGTATCGAGTGGCGATAGGGGATTAGAGAACATAGGGAATTAACATGGGAAAACACATCTTTTTAAGATTCTCGCTCCTCATTTTAATGTGTTTTAAGGTATAGAATCAAAAGAGGATTTATTCTGTTTTCGATAATATCACAAATTTGAAGACACAAAGGCTTTCTTTAGTTAAATTTTGTAAAATTAAACTAAACCATTTGAACAAATCTCTCTTGCCATGGAAAACAATATAAAATCAAACGTCAAAAATAATAATTTTTGTAAAATTTTTGACGTTTCACATAAATCTCTCGTGCAATGAAAAACTACATATATACAGTGTCCGCAAAAAATCGTCAAATCCACTTTGATCCAAAGTGCGGATCCACTTTGATCCAACGCGATCAAAATATTACGTTTTGTTCTTTTTAGTCCAATTTTGGAACATAAAAATATTTTCATTGAAAATGATAGGACCATCTTGGACTATTTTCCCATCTCTGAATTCATCTTGGTAAATATTTTAACCGTAGAGGGCACATATTTTAGAAAAATATCAGCAAATTTTAATTAAAATAAGAGCTGACAGATAGACGTCCCAAATGATGTCTAAATTTACCCTAAATATCCAGACAATAAACTAATATGGAATTTATTTAATGTGTAATGTAGTACCTACTAATGTTTTATCTGCCAGCTCTTATTTTAATTAAAATTCAACGATATATTTCTAAAATATGTGACCTCTACGGTTAAAATATTTCCCAAGATGAATTCAGAGATGGGAAAATAGTCCAAGATGGTTCTAATATCATTTTCGATTAAAATATTTTGATGTTCCAAAATTAGATTAAATTCAGAACAAAACGTAATATTTTGATCTCGTTGGATCAAAGTGGATCTCTAGAATTTAAATGTACAGAAAAGAACTCCGGAAAATTATAAATCAGTGAGAATTTTCAAGAAAACCAAAAAATGAAAATGTTAATATTTTTTTCTTAAACTTTGTATCTAGTATCTTGAGGTGAATAGAAACAATTTTCCCTTATGTTGTTTTTCTCTGTTTTGAAAAATAAGGGAATTTTTGGGCTATCGAAACTTTCAAAAGACGATTTGTCGGTGTTGCGTAAATGACATAACTACTATTTTTGGTGCCTTTTTGGTTTTATTTCATGCAGACATTGATGCCGAAAACTATTTTCGAAAAACATGCATTTATAATAAAAAAAAATCCCATATGGTGCAGACTTTTTTGCGGACACTGTATAAAATTAAACGTCAAAAATAATAATTTTGTTTGACGTTTCACATAAATCTCTCTTGCCATGGAAAACAATAGAAACAGAAAGTCAAACGTCAAAAATAATAATTTTGTTTGATGTTTCACATAAATATCTCTTGCCATAGAAAACAATATAAAATCAAATGTCAAAATAATTTTTGTTTGACGTTTCACATAAATCTCTTTTGTCATGAAAAACAATATAAAATCAAATGTCAAAAATAATTTTTGTAAAATTTTTGACGTTTCAAAAATAATAATTTTTGTAAAATTTTTGACGTTTCACATAAATCTCTCTTGCCATGAAAAATAATATAAAATCAAACCTCAAAAATAATAATTTTGTTTGACGTTTCATATAATTCTCTCTTGACATGGAAAACAATATAAAATCGAACATCAAAATTAATAACTTTTATTTGACGTTTCACATAAATCTCTTTTGTCATGGAAAACAATATAAAATCAAAAGCTAAATATAAACATTTTTGTATAATTTTTTTGTTTTCCATGGCAAGAGAGATTATATTCAAATCCTGTAATTTTATTTTAAAAATTGAAGCAAGAAGCCTTTAGTGCCAGCCTTCTTGTGTGTTTTCTTAGGGTTAGATATTCAAATTATTCAACCTATTATAATTACACGATGTTTCTTTTTTAGGTGCTTTAAAAGAGAGTTTACCGAAGCTGTCGCTTTAAGAATGTGGGAAGCTTGTTGGGCAAATTATTTGACTGATTATTTTCACCTATTTTTATGTTTGGCAATTATTTGTGTATACGCTGACGATGTTATAGCTCAAGACTTACGAGCAGACGAAATGCTTTTACATTTTAGTTCACTAGGTAAGTTTTTTCGATAATCTAAAAAATGACAAACTAATTCTTTTCTTTCCTAATATAGCGATGTATATGGATGGACAAATAATAACACGTAAAGCTCGAGGATTGTTACATCAATTTAGACAACTCAGAGAAATACCTTGTACTTTATCTGGTCTTTGTATGCGATGTGGTCCTGGAATATGGGATAGTTCGCATAGTCCGAGAGTTTATTGCACCGGGCACGAACATGGTTATTGTGCAAATATCATTAACTAAAACTACCTATATCACAATCTATTTATAATTCTTTTTTAAACTTGTCAATTTAGTTATTATTGCTCTTGTTATATAACTTACTTATAAATAATATAAATATTTAAAAAATAATATCATAATGATGCAAAAACAATATAATTATTGATTGATAGCTGTTAAAAATTAAAAAACAAATAATATATGATATTCTATTAAAAGTTGTCGAGTTTGAATTAGCCATAGGGTTCGTTCAGAGAAGATCAGCAGCTTAGATGTTGAATGATAGCAATCAACAATGTGTCTTCCTTTAATGGGGCCATAGGTCTATAACTGTCAGAAAAAATATTGAGCAGACTACAAATTTTGACCGGATGTGAAAGTAGCACAGTAGCAAATAAACGGAGTTTCCTATCATTCCAACCTATCATGGAACGAGGCTGGATACGTGATATTGAGACCAAAATCAAAGTTTGAGTAGGGGCATTTTAAAGAACTCAGAATGGGGCAAAGAAAACACTAAAACTCATTGGCTATGAGCATAGTATAAGAATAAGTGGGTATGAGATGCGCAACGGCAAAGCTTGGTAGTGATGGACGAGAAATCGATATTTTTCTCGCTTTGTCTCGATTTCGAGACGAGTCAAGACTGCGATTTGTGATACGAGTTATAATCGAAACTAGAGCACTAAAATAGCTTATGAGACGAGATTAACCTTTCGAGAGTGACGTTTTCAATTCGAGAAGAGTCGAGATGAGACTTACGTTTTGAAATATGAGACGAGAAATTCTCGTCTCGTCCATCATTAGAGCTTGGACGTAAACGGAAAACTATCCATGTTTTTTATTAACAAAGAATAAAAACAGTCATAAATGATTTTGTATGCAAATATATTTTTATAAAATTGAACAAAAACTGTACTCCTATTATTAAAAAGTTTATTGAGAGTCTATATCTATTTTTCCCTCTGAAGGTTTGTCAAAACAGTCCTGGCACAACCTTTTGGTATGTAGACGCAGACACAAAAACTTAGAACACTTCTCACATTTGTATTGTGTTTTACACTGTTTTTTCGTTTCTTGGTAGCAAGGTCTGCAATATTTTCTTTTACCTCGAAGATCTTCAGGTGGTCCAGCTTGTTCTTCATCTTTTATTAGCGGTTTATATTTTGATAAAAGCACTTGCAAGTCTCTTGGTAAATTTGTGTTTACCGATCTTCTTCGTAACTGAGGAGTTACTAAATCCAAAGCTAACTTCTTCAAGTATTCCCGTCTAGGAATATATTCCATTTTGTTTCCACAACAAATTATTCTCGAGTTAACTCCAGCTACATTCAACAAGTGGTAAAAAATTATCATTACCCATCTTCTTGTAGATCTAGCTGTGTTATGAGTGGCACACAATTTCTCAACAACATTCACGCCCGATTTTGTTTCGTTATAAAACTGCACAATTTCAGGCCTTTTCGTTGTTTCACTTGAAACCGCAGAACTAGATGTGTGATAGCTTGATAAAAATACTTCAACTTTATCTTTTGTTGGTACATACGACACCAACGTCTCTTGTTTAGTGTATCCGAAAATACTTTCGTATTGGTTTCGATTTTTGGGTAAAACTAAAGAGAGAGGTATTTCCCGTTTATTTCTTGCCACGGGTCCCACGTATGACAACTGCCTCTTCTCCAACTCCATGATAAGATTTAAACTCGTAAACCAACTATCTGCAGTTATATTCCTACCGGTCCCGAAAATTGGTTCTGACAATCGAAGTACGACACTATCTGCAGAGCTACTCTGCCGATAGGGCCCTTCCGGCTGTTGATCACAATCAATTTCCATATTATACGTGTAGAAAAGTTTGGCATCACTGAGACAAAAAATTTTGATTCCGTATTTGCCCGGTCTTAAAGGAATGGATTTTTTAAACGCGCAGCTTCCACGAAATTGTAGAAGCATTGCGTCGATAGTGACATTCTGCCCAAGATGGTAGTGTGACTTGCAATTTTCGAGGAAGAAATCAAAAATTTCTCTCACTGGAGCTAATTTATCTATTGCGATCTTCTGAGGCCGTGTAGCTTTATCATCGAAACGGAGACATCTGAGGAGAAATCTAAACCTTTTTTCTGAAATTGTCATTCTAAAGATGTCTATACCGAGGCCATCGACTGTCCAAAAATCAGCAAGATTTGGATGACCGCCCCGAAAAAGTCCCGCCAAATACAAAAGACCTAAATATGCCTCCATTTCTATTCGATCTGTTTCTCTACAGTCACTCTCTCGCACAAACCTTTCTTTTATACTGTTTATATAAATGTTTGTTTTTTCTACTAGCAAATTTAATATTTTGTCATTGAAAAATAATCGCCAACATTCGCCTTCGCTTTCAGCATTTTTTGCACTTTGGCTAACAACACCAGGCGATTGCACTACTATATGATGGGAGGGCGTTTGGGTAACTTGCCAAGGGATTTTCCTCCATTTGGTACCATCCCGGCCTATAAGAAACAGTAAGGGTTCAATTTAGTTCTACTCTTTATAATAAATTTTGATTTTGACTTACCAGTGTAAAAGTTACCAATTTTCTCTTTCTCCTCGGCTTCAGCTATATCTCCTTCATAAATATCATAATCTGTATCAATCAACTCGGTTTTGACGATTTCTAACAAGCTATCTTCCGCTTCGGATTCATCAGACTCTTTAAAATTTTCTTCAGGTATAACATTTGCATCAAGGTCATTTTCTTCGAAAATCAGACGATTGAGATCATCAATATCTCGTGGGTTGTTCCAGTTGAAACTTTGTTTACTCATTTTTGCACAATTTTCTTATCGCAAAACTATTGTTTTTTTAATCGTCAAAAATTATATCACTAAAAATACAAATATCCATGTGAGAATTGCGAATAACTGAATAATTACACACAAATAATAGTTTGGTCAAACGTGCTCATCAAACAGCGGCAGATGACTAATTCGCTTGCTTGCGGTTGCTTTTACTCCCCCCTACCAGGAGCAGGCGCGGTACGTCCGGCGGACCTAAATAACTGCACCTGTCCTGTTCACGGTCGTGCATTATTGATAAACTACGGCGGTTGTCGGAGTACACGTACATTCCGGTATTCAATTAATCTCAATCTGATTTTGAAATGACCTGCTGCATTCGATAGTTAAATTACGATTGTTGAAAATTGTTGAAAAAAAACAAACAAAAAACCTCAACATTAGAGTCAAAGGTCAAAATTAAAATGTTGAGGCGTAAAACGACTGTATAAATAGCAATATTGACCTAAAACTCACGATGTTTAATGAGGCGATGTGACTTGTAGAAACAAACAGGCAAACGACGAATTTGAAAAAACAAACTTCAGAAGAAAAAATTAAATTCCAAGTTTGCTAAGAAATGGAAAGTAAATGTGCACCAGTTGTTGAGACATTCCAATTCTGGAATCAAAATGTCTAGTTTTTAATTCGCCAGTGATTGAAGTTTACTCTCCAGTTGTTGGGGACAAAGTAACTCGATAGAACCATTCTCAACATCTGACTGATCGCTCATTCTCCATCTCTGTCTATTTTAGCACGTAGACAGAGATGGACAATGAGCGATCGTTTAGTTCAATGAGAAAAGCGTGCCGTTGAGTCCATGATCACTCAACTGTTCTTTCGGCTGAATTCGCCCAATGAAAATGGTATAAACAAACTGCGAAACTGAAAAACAAATTTCTGAAAAACCCATAATTAAACTCTAAGTTTATCAAGAATTGGAATGTAAATGTATACCAGTTGTAGAGGAGAACTCTCCGACTATAAACCTTTCAGTTGTTAGAAGGAAATCTTGAATTATTAGCTCGAACTTACTACTTATTGCAGTGGATTTTCCAGTTGTCCAAGTGGACTCTCCAGTAATTTGTTGAAATCAAGTCCTTAATTGTTGAAGTGGACTCTCCAGTTCTTGGAACGCACTCACGAGTTGTCTAAGTGGACTCTTCAGTTATTTGGACGAACTCACCATCAATTCTTGAAAGCTGTTTAATCAGTTGTCAAAGTGGACTATCCAACTCTTGAAACCAAAGCTTTAAATATGTTGAAGTGCACTCTATAGTTCTTGGGACGCACTCGCGAGTTGTCTAAGAGGACTCTCCATTTTTTGGGAGTTTAGGACGAACTTAGCAGTTGTTGAAGTGAATTTGCCAATTATTGTCTTCTAAATGAACTTTCCAGTTGTTGAAACCATATTATCCAATCCGCTTCAATAATCCAATTATTGAAGCGGACTCTTCAGTTCTTGGAACGAACTCGCCATCAGTTGTTGAAAGTAGATTTATCAGTTGTCGAAGTGGACTATCAGTTGTTGAAAGTAGATTTATCAGTTGTCGAAGTGGACTATCCATCAACTGTTGAAACCAAGTCTTTAAATTTGTTGAAACGGACTCTCCAGTTTTTGGGACGAGCAGACTATCAGTTGTTGAAAGTAGATTTATCAGTTGTCGAAGTGGACTATCCAACTCTTGAAACTAAGTCTTTTAATGTTGAAATTAACTCTCCAGTTTTTGGGACGAACTAACGAGTTGTCTAAGCGGACTCTCCAGTTTTTGGGAGTTTTCGGACGAACTAAGCAGTTGTTGAAGTGAAATTGCCAAGTATTGTCTAAATGGAATTTCCAGTCGTTGAAACCATATTTCCATTTATTGAAGTGGGCTCTAGTTCTTGGGACGAACTCACCGTCAGTTGTTGAAAGTTGATTCATCAGTTGCGGAAGTGGACTATTCAACTGTTGAAACCATGTCTTTAAATATGTTGAAGTTGACTCTCTAGTTCTTGGGATGCACGATGCAGGATGCACTCAATAGTTGTCTAAGCAGACTCTCCAGTTTTTGGTAGTTTGGAACGAACTTAACAGTTGTTGAAGTCAATTTGCCAATTATTGTCTAAATGGACTTTCCAGTCTTTGAAACCATATTATTTCCAGTCACTTAAGTGGACTCTTCAATTCTTGGGACGAAGTCGTCATCAGTTGTTGAAAGTTGTTTCATCAGTTGTCAAAGTGGACTATCCTACTGTTGAAACCAGGTCTTTAAAGGTACTCTCCAGTTCTTGGAGCAAATTCGCCTCTGTTGTGGAAGTGGGTTCGCCAGTTGTCGAAATGAACACTCCGGTTGTTGAAACAAAGCCACCAATTATTGAAGTGGACTCTCCAGATTTTGAGACGAGGGGGTTTGATGAAAATTAATGATCAAAGAGTTTTGAGTTAAGCTTATGATTTCGTTAGCGATCTGGAAGATAATAATAAACGTGGGGTAAAATTACACACATCAGGGAGCTCTCGAAAGTGTGAAGAGAAAAATCAAAACAAACTTAACAAGAGAAATCTAGTAAGTAAGTAATGGAATTTGGGGTGATAATCCGGATGAACCATTAAGTACAATTAGTGATAATGTGGTCGAAATTCTTATCAGGTTGTTCATTCTTCCGTGTTGTCGTTATTATGGCGATGGAAGTTTATACATTTTTTATTTTGAGTTTCTCCTATCAGTCTCCAGATTGTGCCTTTCTGCTGCAAGTTGTTAAAATATGCATGCCCAAAATCACTGCGTTTCAATCTGCGTTTCAATTACATCGTTCGATCTATTGTTCTCTTTAATCTCTTTGCCAGCAGCCCTCGTGGTAGCTCGTTTAGACTGTAAGATCTCCTGATTTGATATGCTTCTCCAGATGTTTTTTTACTACCTGGGTTTTAGTCAATTATTCATGTTTCCTTTCGCTTTCTATACCAAGTATGTAAAGCCAGCTTATTTTCTCTAAACAGATTGCAATTTTAGCTTTTTGCCAGCCAAATTTTTCTAGACCACCCCAATTATTCTGGCTATCGTTTAGTGAGCTCTTATGAAATTTGACATTTTAATTTTACCCTTTCAGTGTTTCTCAAGATTTAATTGACACAATGCTGCGTATAAAGAAATTAAATATTATTTCAGTCTAAATTGCGCATCTTTTGAATTTCCATCATGGGCAAGGGTTCTATTAGCCTCTGCCTTGGCACGGACCTGATTGTTAGTACAACAATTTTAAATTACATACTTTCCAAGCCTGATAAGGTCGTGCTATCTTCACCTTTTCATCTCACAAATAAACTATGAAATTCTAAAGACGGTAAAAGGGATGAGGACTGAGGAGGTGTGTACCGTCTAAGTATTGCAAAAACACATTTTATTACAAACAAACTCTGAAAAAATAGATAATAAGCTATTTACGACTAAAATATGGTTCATTAGGGCAATAATTAATAGACAATCAAAGGAGATACTTGGATATCGCCATTTTTTTGCAATTGACGCCGAGTTCAACAGTAGTCATAATTTTTTAAAATAAAATAAATTAAAATTGATTAAAATAAGATACTTTACGTTACCAATGGAATATTTCGCGTTATCTTTTTAACTATTATAAAATAAAAGAGCCACAGTAGCAGTAAGCCATCAGTCATCAGTTCATCACATCAGTACTTATTAATAATGTTTAAAATATTGTTCTTTGTAACAATTATTTTAGCAACAATTTCAAATTCGTTGTCCGATTTGTTACCTGCTTGTGTTAGTGAAGTTTATTGTTATGGTCCACTTTTGCACACCGTTCAAATGGCGCGCATTTTCAACGACTCGAAAGAATTCGTCGACATGAAGATGATAAACAATTACACAACAACTTTAACAAATTTCGATAAACTTATGAAGATAACCAACAATAAACCAACAAAAGGTGATATGGTAATCTTTATAAAACAAAACTTTCAAGAAGCCAACGAACTCGATATTTGGACACCGAGCGATTTTAATGAAGAACCCAAATTTTTACAGAAAATTTCTAATCCAATAATTAGGGAATTTGCACAAGAGTTAATTAACATTTGGCCAAATTTAGGCCGCAAAATAAAGGATGAAATTTTGGAAGAAGAAGAAAAGTATACGATTATTCCAGTACCAAACGGTTTTATTATACCAGGAGGTAGATTTCGCGAGTATTATTACTGGGATTCATATTGGATAATTAAAGGACTTTTAATAAGCGAAATGGATCAAACGGCACAAGAAATGTTAGATAATTTTATTCACTTAATTAAAACTTACGGATTTATACCAAACGGTGGACGTATTTATTATTTGAATCGTTCTCAACCACCACTTTTAACAAAAATGGTTTCGACTTACATCAGTTACACGAACAACACGCAGTGGTTACAACAAAATATAAACTTTTTAGAAGAAGAACTTAATTTTTGGCTTACGAAAAGAACAAAAAAATTCCACGTTAAATCAAAATGGTACAATTTGGCGCATTACGATGCAGAAAGTAGCGGACCAAGGCCAGAATCTTATTACGAAGACTTTACAACAGCTAATTTTTATCCAAATCAAACTCTCAAAGAGCAACTTTACGTAAATTTAAAAAGTGGGGGTGAATCAGGGTGGGACTTCTCTTCCAGGTGGCTTTTCGACGACGAGGGAAAAAATTTAGGTAACTTGACGAACTTACAAACAAAGCGAGTTATTCCAGTAGACTTAAACTCCTATTTGTGCGAATCGTTTTACTTAATTTCCGAATTGTACCAAAAGTTGTCGGACCACAACAAAAGTTCTCATTGGAAAACATACGGAGATAGTTGGAAGAAGTCGATTGAAGAAGTTTTATGGGACGAAGAAGATGGAATTTGGTACGATTTTGATCAAAAGTTATCGCAACCTAGACGTTATTTTTATCCCAGCAACGTGGCGCCTCTCTGGTCAAATTGTTTTGATGAGAGCAAAAAAGATTTAGGTGATAGTGTTTTGAACTATTTGTCAATGGTAGGCGTGCTCGATACGCCTGGTGGAATTGCGGCGTCGTTGGCGCACACTGGAGAACAATGGGATTTTCCAAACGCTTGGGCACCGTTACAAGCAACTTTAGCTCAAGGTTTACAAAGGTCTGGATCTACAAAAGCTAAAGAAGTGGCTAAAGATATTGCTTATAATTGGATTAAAGCCACCATTTTAGGTTTTAGAGATACAGGGGAATTGTATGAAAAGTATGATGCTTTAACACCTGGTAAGTTTGGAGGTGGTGGTGAATACGTCGTACAAGCTGGTTTCGGATGGACTAATGGAGTTGCTTTGGAATTTATCGACGATTACTTCACGATCAATTCGTCTGAATTTTGAGAACTCTTGCTCAACACACTGAGACAGCATAGAGGAACATTTATTGGTCAGCATTATATTAAATTTTGTGATACGATAATTAATTAGAAAATAAGGCTTTTTAGCTCTAGTTTCTTTAACTTTTTTCCGTTCATTTTATATTAGTTAGTAGTAGCATAATTTTAACTTAAAACGGACATTTATTTAAGAAATGTTTGCCCAAAGGATTTAAATACATTAATTACCCATAACAGAGGTATATTTTGTGTTTTATTTCCCATTGAAAGGTACACATCTTCCAAAAGAGTCATTTGTGTGTAAAAGTACTTAAATTCCATTTAAAAAATTAAGTTACTGCTCTTTGAAATCAGAGAAGTTTAAATGTTTCTTTTGGACGCCCAAATTTCCCATTGAAGGTTACATCTCTTCCAAAAGAGTTATTTGTGTGTTAAGGTACATGAATTCCATTAAAACAAAATTAAGTTACTGCTCTTTGAAATCAGTAACGTTAAGTGACTCTTTTGGGCGCCCAATTCTCAAAATAAGTTATATGAATTACACTTTGATTCAAATTAGAAGTTTTTTAATTAATATAAGTCAATACAAACAACTTTGGTACAACAATTTACAAATAAACAAGTACCTAAAACAAATGGAACTGTGCGAACAAACCTGTAATTATATTATATTTAGAGCAAAGATAGTCATCTCTTAACAAACTTTTAAATAACTATTTGGTGATTGATTTTTAGTTCGTACGTAAATTCTTCTTTATGACTCGTTATCTGAATAATTAATACCAAATTACTCGACGAGTAGTGATTGGAAAGTTTATTAAGAGATGAAATATCTGCGCTCTTACATAACTCCTTAAGATAAAATTTATTAACACAAGAAATAGATACGAATTCAATCGAATAACGCTTTTACACAACTTTTCTAATTCAACAGGAAATTAATCTTATTTTAAAAACAAACTCTCTGTAGGTCTATTTAGTTAATCTTTTACAAACTATTTTTTTGTGTGTACAACACAAAAGCTAATCTTTTTAACTTAATCAAAGCATACTTTTGTGATTATAGTGCTTTTAAAATCGTTGGTAAAAAGCGCACAATTATAAATAATAATACAATTTATTTCGCATACTCAATTATTTCTAAATTAGATTCTGAATAAATCCTAACAGATTGAAAGTGTAATCCTTTTAAAGCGGAATTTAATTTCTAATAAATTAACTAGTAATTAAATTCGATACGATTTTTAATTGCTACCATCTCTTTGTTTTAAATCGTTTCATAAATTTAATTTACAAAAATAATATTTTTAAATTTCAAAACAATAACAAGATTGACAAGATACATAAAAAGTAAATAATACTTATTGCACATACAAAATTATAAAATTTGTAACTTCAATTAAGTTACCGCGCTTCTAAAGCATTATTTTCAGACTGCGTAACATCTGCACTTATATTTACATTATCTTCTTTAATTAATTCACTTTCTTGAATACTTATATTTTCAGTTTTATTACCTTGTAACGAACCCATACCTTGAACTTGTGCAGGTCCGTTAACTAATGTAAGAGTCGAATTACTTTGATTCGAAGCGTGACTACTAGATCTCGAGTGAGTTCCACCCACCGGAGTTTGAACTAATGGAGTCGGCGGACTTTTAGTCCCTGCATTAGTTACATTACCAGAAATTTGCATATGGTACTTATAAATATTTTCAGTCGACTCGACTACACCTTGAGTAAGGTTTAAACTACGACCCCTTATTCCCGATTCTTTATTTTTAGGCGACCACCAATTAACAAAAGTACCGACAACAGGTACGTGTCGTAAAATACCTTCTTGCCACAAACGTTCTTCGTTTTCTCTTTGCAAGTCAAGAGTTGCAGTTTCGATTCCTACAAAATAAAATTATTAGAGTCGTTCAAACTAAAAGTTTTGTTTTACCTTTTTTAAGAATTTCACCCATCGAGTCTAACACGCGCGAATTTTCTTCAACAGACTGTCCTACACGTACAACGAGATTTAATAACTCTTCTACGTCTGATTGAGCAGTAAGCATTCCAAAACGCACACACATTAAACCATCGACACCTTCACCCAAAGAAAACGCCGAATCTGTACTTCGTAAAGCGTCAACTAGAGCAATATTTAAAGTGTTTAATTCTTCTTTAGCTTGATCGGTGAGTAACTGTTCCCATCCTTCGGGAGCGTAACGAACTCCTCCTAAACCCGCCCAATCTGGTAATTCTACAAGTTTGAGTACGCTCGATCCTTCGACTAGTTTAGTAAAAGTTAATTTTTGTTGAACTGTAGCTCTTAAAATGACGAGTTGTTGTTCTAAACATTGCACAAAAGATTGAATGTCTTCTACACTAAGTTGTTGGATACTTGAATTTTCAAATGGACAATATCTTAAAACTACGCCTATGTTATCTAATTCGCATATATCTATAGGCACTTGAGGTGCGTCCAATTGTAAAATTTGGCCTAACCAAGAGTTTAATTTGTCGTAATAAATTGGAACTTTCGTAATGGTTTCGTTTTCTTTAGGTTCCGGTATAAATTGAAATACTACACAAGTTGCCGTCGTTTCAAATAAAAGCTGAAAATATTTTTGAGTATAAAAAGTTTACAGGGAAAAATTAACGACTTACAGGAATGTTTACTGGTTTGGAAATTAATTCTGAGACTGTATAGGAACCACTTTCACCACCCGGTTTTTGACTCTGTAAATAAAAATTATTTTATTAGTTAAAACGGATGTGGCCAGGAACTTTTTCCACCCATCAAATCTTGTAATTTTGCATTAAATTTATTTTTATGTTAATGTAAATTACATGATATTCAAAAAAAAATTTTTTTAAATATTGCTTCTGTCAAGGATTGAACCTGGGACTTCTGTGTGTAAGCAGAATTTTTAGGTATAAACTGTTTCAAAAATTTCATTTTTTTATAATTTTGGCATAAATTGAAGTTCAAAATATACATTATTTTATATCTTCAGAAAGCTAATTTTACGAGTTTTCAAAATATTGAAAAATATACAGGGTGTTCTATTTAAATTAAGAAATTTGATCCAATTTCCGGTTAAACCGGAAGTCAAAATATAAAGTGTTTGGTATCGTGTAATAGCTAATTTTACGAGCTTTAAAAATATTTAAAAATATACAGGGTGTTTCCAAAAATTTTGATATTTTTGTAATTTCCGGTTTAACCGGAAGCGTTTTGTTAACCGAAAATAGTGCCAAATAATACATATTGATGGGATTGATACTTATATCCATTTTCAAGTTTTCATTTCTATTACAAAAGAAATTAGAGATTTTTGAAGTTTTGACATTCAAAAAATCTTTATTCCTAAACGGCTCGAGAGATTTTTATAAAAATTTATATTTCGATAGAGAATTACGTTGTCTATAACATACCCAAAAAAGAAAAAATATGGCAGAGGAAATTTTGAGAAAATTTATTTCAAAATTTTGACCTACTTTGGTCTCTTAAAGGTAGGCAATTTTGAAACAATTTTGAAAATCGACTTGTTTAGGACGAAAGCCCTATATTTTGGCTGTACAATGCCCTTTTGAAATTTTTATAATAATAATTACCGACCAAGTTATAAGGGAAAAACCACAAAATGGGACAATCGTTCTATTAGCCGCCATTTTGAATTTAAAAATTTGAAAATTTGAATTTTTTTTTCAATTGAGACTCAGATGTACCGATGTACTATCTTAGGGCCAAGTAAAATTGAATTTGACCCAAATTTGCAAATCTGCGCCCACAATAACCACCTTAGTTTTGGACACTGTATAGATTTATTATTAAAGCTATTTTTGCCGATGATTTTGGACTCAAAACGTCTAGAAATATTTATAAAAAAATATTTATTATTATTTTTTTCTTCTCAATTATAACGACTTTTTCTTGGACTGGAAAAAATTAAAATTAAAAACTTTTGCCTCTTGCAGAGTTTCCCTGAAACGAGATCAAATTTGATGATTTCAAGGAAATGCAAAGGTTTAGTAAACAGCTTCCTGCAATTGTAGATAAGAATAGTGATAAATTTCGAGGCCTTTACAACAATTAAACATTTTAAATATTTTTTATGTACATATTTGCTTTTTTCCAAGTACTACTTAAAAGTATTTAAATTTAATTGGCCTTTATAAGTTTGATCTGACCTTGTAAAATTAAAATTATCAAGTAATAAATTTAAAATAAACATTTCTGATAGTACCCAATTTTAATAATAATGTTTAGGTATCTTTTAGCGCTAATTAGAGCACAAAACAGTTTTTATTGTAAACAATAAGTAATTAAACAAACTAGTAATTAAGCTAACTTACCAACAATCGTACATGTCGATATACATCAACAGCGGCCCAAAGCCTTTCACTTGCTAAAAATGCATCCCGTATACGTGAATGAACCCCTTCTTTCCCTAACGCTTGCAATGCTGTCCAAAGTGGAAGAGCAACAATTCTTCGACCTTGATGGTCAGTATTTAAACCAGCTATTAACGGCAAAGTACCTTCTCTAGTAGTACCTACTTGCTTACTACGATTTTGATTCAAACTAACTTCCTTTTTAGTATCCCAAAGCCTGTATAAAGTCTATTAATACTTAAGGAATTAACCAGTTTCAAAATTACAACGAATAATAAATTTAAAAAAAAGGATACCACCATAGGTAAACCTGGCAGACCTAACCAACTTCCAAGTGAAAGTGTGAAACTATCTGATATAGCAGGATTCTAAAATTTAACAATTAAAACAATTTTAAACAAATAAATCCAACATACATGTCCATTAAGATTATTAAGATGAAGTACAAAAGCAGCTAATGAATGTCCTCTTACATGTAACCACACATCATGCATTCTACACAACTCTTGAAGTCGTGGCAAATTATCAACGTGACCTGTTATAAGCGTCCCTGCATCGGCTATTACAATTAAAGGAATACGCCCACCATTAATATCTTCAATTAACATTTTTTGAAGACACGACACATCCATTGTGTATTGAGAACCTAAAAATCACACTTTGATAAACAATTTAAAAGAAATTTAATTTTACCAAAATGACTGTTAACTGGTACAGGTCGAACACAAGCCAACGGTAATCCTAACTGCCTACATAAATGTTGTATAATTCCAAGAGGACTAGTAACACTACTGTAAATTGTAGGCAACTGCGTACTAAATGCTAATGCACCATCTTCTAAGTATCTCGGATATTTATAATGTAACATCATCCTTGTTATTCTAACTAAACCTTCGAGGTGCTCATCGTGATAAAAAGCAGCTGAGTCTAGAAAACTACAACGAGCAATTAGCTTCACTTTAAAATTTACAAAAATAAACTAACCCAAACATTTGGCTCAACCATCTCGTACTGTCAGTTGTAAACCTCGTACTTAATTTTTGTATAACATGTTTTTCCAATCCACCACAAAAAGCACCAATACTGTGAGAAGTAATTACAAGCTTAGACACATCGTCTAAAACAGGCAAACAAATAGGATCGTCATCTTCATCAGACACTAACAATCCTTCGATCCTTTGCAAAATCTCGTCCGATCGTTTCTGTTCTAAAGCGAGAAATACATTCGATTGGACAAATGTAGGATCGGTTGTTTTAACTCCTTCGGCAACTTGCTCTAAACGGCTTACTATTTGAGATGCCTCGATGGCTATTTCACCTAACTAAAAAAGTTGGACATCGATAACATAAAATTTTCAAAGAGAGTTACTAAACTTACATTTTTATTGGCAACTGGGCTCATGTTTTCTTTAGTAATTTCTAAATTAACTACCTTTTCTGATTTTTGTGCATTATTATCAATCGGCTTACTCGCCATCGTGGCAACACTAATAAAATAAACACAAAACGTGTCAAGGAAGTACAGACGTACGTTATGTGTTTTTAGATAAAATTATTAAAAACAAAAATTAATTTTAAATTACTGTATAATCTTGTTTAACATATTTACATGTTCTAAATTTTATTTTAAAACGTTAATTCGTAAAATCACAAACTTTAACTAATCGCATAGAAATTACAAGATGAAAAAGAATTAAAGACGTTTGTCGACAAAATTGCGATTTAAAAAGTGAGGTTAGGAAAACAAACTTTTGACGTTTTGTTGTTGTCAAAATTTGACGTTTAATAGTGAGGTTATAAAATGGATAGTTTAACTTTTGGTTCTCAAAGGTAACTATTTGATTTAAATTTATTATTTAATTAATATTTATTTGTAGACTGATTCACTTGGATTTAAAAGGAGCTCCCCCTAAACTGTGTTACTTGGAAAAGGTATTTTTAATTAAAATAATAAAGGAAGCGTAATACTATTTAGTTTTAGTTTTTTCCATTTGTAAAAGATATTGGAGCGACCGGAATACTTTTAGAATGGGAAGATACGTTTCCTTACACAGGCGAATTAATTCAAATCGGAGGGCTGTCAAACAGTGCGAGTGTAAGTGGTGCACCATACACAATAGAAGAAGCTAAACAAATCTTAAACCTTGGTACGTAAAAATAAAAGTCTTTGGTGCGTTACATTTTCTTTAGCTTTAGATTGTGGGCTCACAGTAATACCTTTAGTACAAACTTTTGGTCATCTTGAGTACGTTTTAAAACACGATGAGTGGCGTGGTTTACGAGAAGTTGAATTGTATCCGAGTTCAATATGTCCAAGTAAAAGTGATACTTTGCCTTTAATTAGAAGTATGATCAAACAAATTGTCGACTTCCATCCAGATTTACAGTACCTTCACATTGGAGCTGATGAGGTTTTATTGTTCGACTTACATATACTAGTTTTAATCTTGTTAAAATTGTTTAGGTTTGGCATTTGGGACTTTGTGGTAGTTGCTTAAAAAGAGTTCAAAATAGCAAGCATGGTAAAGTTTCAATATATTTAGAACATGTTACAGAAGTCGCGCAGTTTATTAAAGAAAGTTATCCAAATTTAAAAATAATAATTTGGGACGATATGATTAGAAACATCGATTTAAATATTCTTCAAGGTACTTGTATAACTCTTTATTTCAACTAATTAAATTTTGTTTGTAGCATACAATATAGGGACGTTAGTTGAGCCAATGGTATGGGTTTATAATAATTCAGAAACATTTAGCTTGGGGCCTTTATTATGGGATAAGTATAACAACATATTTTTGAACTTATGGATTGCAAGTGCATTTAAAGGATCTACCGGTAGTTGCCAAATACTTCCAATTAATAAGCACCACGTGAGTAATCACGAGGCGTGGATTTCAGAGCTTAGCTTACATGGAAGTAAAATTGTTAATTTAAGAGGAATTGCTTTGACTGGTTGGTCAAGGTAACTAATCGAATTTTTTTCGATTATTATAAAATAATTTAATTTAAAGGTACGATCATTATGCAACTCTATGTGAATTGTTACCTTGTTCGATTCCAACACTTTGTTTGTGCCTTAAAACGTGGCTTTCAGGCGAAGGTGCTTCAAGAGAAATTTATAGGTGACTACAAATACTTGTAAAATACGTAAATTTTAAGTTTTAAATTTGTAGTTCAGTTAGTAAAATGTTGGGATATACTGATGTATTATTGCAGCCTGAAACAACAGTTAGACCGGCACCAGTCCCAACTCAATTAACTTTTCCTGGCTGGCAGATAATGGTGGGATTTGAATGGTTTCTAAATGTTAAAATAAGATATAAAAACATCATAGATAGTGATCAGTAAATAGTTTAAATTATAATGATTATAATTATTTCCTAGTTTTTTTTAGAATGAACACGTGGTTTAACCAATGGCAAGTCTTAAATAATTATACGAATCCTATGCAGATAGAAAGCATGCTACCAGTTATAACAAAGTAACATAGCTTTTATAATAATTTCAAAATAAACATTCTATTACTTGCAGTTTATTTATGGAAATTTCGTCTTTGGAAAGTTATTTAAAGACGCAGCTGCAAGTACATTTTTATGCACATACAATAGAAGAGTTACTTGGAACGTTAATATTACCGATTAAGCAACATTTGATACAATTAAAATGCGAGTGCGAAACACAAATGACCATGGGATGTCGAATTAGGGGTCACAAACGTTTGAATATTACATAATTTAAAAATAAATGCAAAAATAACGTTTTGTATTAATTTATTTCATTGTAGTTCTTCATTTAAATACATTTTTTTATCAAATTATCAAACTTATCATAAACTTGCCTCGATTTATTGATCTTTAGACAAGTTTAAGATGAATTTGTTGTCTGGAATTCGTCTGGGAGTTTAATCGTAAAGTTATTTTACTTTAAATTGTAGCTTTATTAATTTAAGGCTACTTTTATTGTGATTGGTGATCCTTTTTGCTCGTACGAGCGAAGGAATGTTTTTTCTACAATTGCAGATAGATTATGCTTTAATAATATCGGTGTATGTAGTGGAAGTCAAACATCTAAAACATTAATTAGAGGATTAATATTTAAATTAAGTAATGGTTTGAACTCTAGAAGCGGAAATTTGGAATAGTGTCATGATACTATTCTTTGTAGCAAAGCGGCAAATGCGTAAAAATAAGCGTTTAAGTAATAATGCTTTTATTAAAAAATTCTGTAAAACACAAAATTGTTAAGATTAAAAATTTACAAAAAATTGGAAACTGAAAGTTTTTAACAATTGTAATTTTAGTCGAATAGATTTAATTTAAAAAATTATAAAAGTTATGCTGGGAAAGTTTCAGGCAGTGAAATAGCTCTTTCCATTTTAATCGAAGTAACCGGTTCTGTAGGTTCATTAATAGAAACTAAAATTGAATTATTTTCAGGAAAATTCGTTTCACTGTGATTGCCTATAGAAAAAGAATCCAAAGTAAAACTACTGGAAGAACGAGATCGTGTTGTTTGGTATAATCGATTATCTGTAACAAATAATTATTTTTTCTTTTGTAAAAAAAGGGACTTTTTAAACATTTACAAGTTCTAATAACCCAACCAACATAGACAAAAATAAGGCTTCGCTTCGTAATAAATAGTATCAAGCTGAATTTTTGAATACAGCTTTATTAGACCGTTATAAACATTATGTGAAAAGTCCCCATCGATATCACGTGCGCTTGAAAGCTTATTCAAGGGCTTTTTGCAAATATCTCGCTCTATTGGTTTTTCAAAAAAAATGTTTTCTATAAAAATTATAGAGGAGGTAATTCTCTATAAAAAAGATGTTATGTTCTTTTACAAAATATTTGATAGTTTTTGAGAAAAATGTTATTTAAAGTTAACCTATTTTGTGTTAATGCAGTACCCATGCATTGCGCAATGACAGCGCCTTATTTTACGTTATTGGAAATTACTCATTACCTATTAGATCTAGAGAAAAACAAAAAATACGTGGTTGAAGAGGTCATTTTCAGCTTTAAATTGCATGCACAATATTTTGATTTTTAGTAATTTATCATGAAGAAAAAAATTAATGAATGTAACAAAACGGATTTGAAATTCAATTTAAAAAAAAATGTTTGTTAGGAATTTTTAAAGGATTCTGAATTAATAAAGAAGAGATCTAAGACCATAAATTTTTTTTTAGAAAGCGTAAGTATATATTTTAACATGCCATCTTAAAAACCAACATTATTTAACGCTTTCATCAAAAAATGGTCAATTATATCAAAAAAGATCGATAAATGCAGTTTTTTTTAAATGCCGGTTAAAGTATTTTCGAATAGTAGGTACATTGGTACATCTAAGATAAACAAAAGCGGAGCGATAAACAAACTCGAGCGAGTTAACTGTCATTTGTAATTGTTTACTCCCACGAGTTTAACGACTATTCCTAAATGCTTTAACTGGCCATTTCGTCGATAAAGTGCTTAAAAAATAAAATTAAAATTTTTTTAAGTATTCCCAAGCATAGATAAAAATTTCATAAAAAACTTTTATATTGAACATTATTTCCTAAAGTGAATATTAACGTCAATAAATCGCCGTTTCCATACTTCTAACTAACCCTGTATGATATCGATGGGGACTTTTCACATGTTGTTTATAACGGTCTAATAAAGGCGTATGCAAAAATACAGTTTGATACTATTTATTCCAAAGTAAAATCCTAATTTGGTTTGGCTATAACTGAATAAATTACGATGTAAAAGTACAGAAGTCACAGTAGATGAATTTGAGCCTAAACTGAGCAAAAACTGCAAATGAGCTGAATTTTTGGATTTAAACCGAACATTGATTGTGGATTGAATTAAAAAAAGTTTGTACAGGTTTCTACAAATTATATGATTCCAAAATCAATTTCCTAATACTTGAATTCCAAAATTCGTCATCTCGTTTGCTATTTTTTTTTTGTAAAAACCTTAGTTTTACATTAGCTGTACATTTTTTCAATTTAATTTTTAAGTCGATAATTTCTTTAATATTTTAATTTGGTCTCGTTATGTAATTTAAAGATTGGTAAGTAACAAGCAAATCAACAAACCACTCGAAAAATTAGTCTTATTAAAAAAAATCCTACCAGTCTCATTTTTAAATATTGTTCTATGGTGCTCTAATTCTTTCGCGCTACATAAAGGCGTTATAACTTCTACTGTGTTATTAAACAATGCATAATCAACTTCATATTCTCCACTTTGTTTTTTGAACGATACCAACGGTTGAAAACGATGTCCCCATAAAATTTCAGAAGGAAGATAACTCGACCTCGCCTGTGTCGTCATTCCCGTAGACTCGATTACACCTTCTATAATTAGTGACCCATTACCCTTTATTTTATTTTAAGTTGACTTACACCGCGAACTTACCTAAAATAACAACAATTTCAAATCGTTCGCGTATTAAATCTGTTGCAGATAATTGATACAAAGGCGATGATGAATCAATTTTATGGACAATCGTTGTGGGCCAAATGAAAAATATTTTATCTTCTTCCCCATCACAGCCGATCTAAAATTTTAAATTGTTAAATTATGAACAAATTGGTCGATTTTTGCACCTTTAATTCGGTTTGGTAAAAAGGCAAGTTTTCCCCTTCTTGGGTAACTTTGTGCTTGATAAGTTGAGATCTTACGTGAGCTTCAATTATGTGACTTTTTCTCATATCACCAACACGAAACATCAAACAAGGCACACCATCTCTATGACAAATGACGGCATTTCTTGAAAATAGCAACGTTTGCGTGCGTTTCTTAGGTCTGGATAATTTTGCGAAAACTATTCCGACCATAAATGCTTGTATCATAACGCCCGCTATACTTTGTATGCACATTGTGAATATAGCTTCGGGACATTCTTCAGTTATTACTCTTCCACCAAATCCAATTGTGTGTTGTGTCTCCAAACTGAAGAGGAAACACGAAGTAAATCCATACAAATTTGATACACAAGGTGTCCAACTTCGGTTACCATTCTAAAAGAAAACTGTTTTTGCATTAATTTAAAGCACACTAAATAAATACTAATTTGTAGTAATTATTCTACATAATTTTATTACTTTATGGCAAGTTTTCATAGTAGCAGGGATGGATTGTTAAAGAAGTTTACAAAAATTCAGAAAGATGTCAAAGAAAAAAGCCTAATGAAGCAGCACATATAAGAAATGCAACGTAAGAGCCCAGAAATTCAAATATTACAGAAAGGGTTGGTGTTGCTGCAAACGAAGCAATGGAACATATGTCACTGTCCTGCATTAGAGCAAATAAGAGGATCTATATGTTACGAAAATTCTGACCCAACATGGCCAGTCTATCAGCGAGACTTCATCTACAGGTATCCTTGGATGAGCTCGTTAAAATTCTGGAAACTCAGGACTGAACGGTGGGAAGGAATTGCGAAATATTTTCTATGGTCTATGGTTGTCTCAAAATAGCCTATGCTTAACAGATGGCACTCTTGTTGGACACTATCGATTAAACATCGGTATTTCTGGAGAGCCCTAGCTGCAGAGAATGAAATGAAGCAGGTGAAGCAGTTGAACATGTTCTTTGTCACTGCCCTGCATTAGCGCAAATTAGAAGATCTATGTTAGGGAAATACTGACTCAACATGGCCACTCTATCAGCGACACTTCACCCACAGGTAACCTTGGATGAGCTCGTTAAAATGCTGGAAAGTTAGGACTGACCGGTGGGAAGAAGTTGAGAATTATTTTCTATGATCTATGGTTGTCTCAAAATAGTCTATGCTTAACAGAAGGCACTCTTGTTGGACACTATCGATTAAACATCGGTATTTCTGGAGAGCCCTAGTTGCAGAGGATGAAATGAAGCAGGTGGAGCAGTTGAACATATTCTTTGTCACTGCCCTGCATTAGCGCAAATTAGAAGATCTATGTTAGGAAAATACTGACCCAACATGGCCAGTCTATCAGCGACACTTCACCCACAGGTATCCTTAGATGAGCCCGTTAAAATGCTGGAAACTTAGAACTGAACGGTGGGAAGGAGTTGCGAAATATTTTCTATGGTCTATGGTTGTCTCAAAATAGCCTATGCTTAACAGATGGCACTCTTGTTAGACACTATCGATTAAACATACGTATTTCTGGAGAGCCCTAGCTGCATCAGAGGATGAAATGAAGCAGGTGGAGCAGTTGAACATGTTCTTTGTCACTGCCCTGCATTAGCGCAAATTAGAAGATCTATGTTAGGGAAATACTGACCCAACATGGTCAGTCTATCAGCAACACTTCACCCACAGGTATCCTTGTACGAGCTCGTTAAAATGCTGGAAACTTAGGACTGAACGGTGGGAAAGAGTTGCGAATTATTTTCTTTGATCTATGGTTGTCTCTTCTGAAGACCCCCAGCTGCGGAGGATGATCTACGTTAGCGTAAATAATAAGATCCATGTTAGGGGAACACTGGCCCAACTAGGCCAGTATCAGCGACACTTCACCTCCCGGTATCCTTGGATGAGATCATTCAAATGCTGGAATGGACTGAACGGTCGGACCGAAGGAGTTGGGATAAGGATGTAGCACAATAATGGACCCGATTAAGTGGCCTAAAAGTCTAGTTTACCCTCCACACTAATTATTTAATCATCAACTATGTGACGAAATAAATTTAGGTTCATTTAAAAAAAAATCAAGTTCAAAATAGTTAAAGGAGCTGGAATCCGGAAGAGAGCAATAAAATGACGGTACGAAGGCGTATTTTATAAACGCCGACTAGACTTCTGATGATAATGGATTAAAGATGTGGCCAAACAGTCTCAAATTCTAAGATGTTTGTAAGCGTAAGAGATGGAAGAAATAATTATTTTTCAAAGAACTAAACCGCAGGTGGTCTAAAAATTGGCGTTTTTTAACATCATGAGCCAAATAGTACAAACCAGACAGTCGAGCATTCTTTCACAAAGTAATAGTGCACATAAAACTATCAAACATGTGTAATACAGAAGCAAATAGAGCAATAACAATTTTATTAGTTGCCAAGTATGCCAATTATTATTATTACCACTTAAAATTGATGTTTTGGAAATGAAATTTTGTAACATTTACTATTATAAAAGTCTTTCTAGAGAGATTAAGGCTCCGACAGATCACTTCATTAGCGGATCCAAGGAGGCTCGATTATTGCACTTTTGGGGATTAAAATTGATAAATCAACGAAGAATGTATGTCCCTTTCCAGAGGCTCTCCAATAAGTATTTTTGACTACAGCACGACAGATTTATGATGGCGAGCGGTAGGTATAAGTTCGCGCAGATTTGGCCACGCCTCTTTAATAATTTAAATACGTTTACTACTGCATTGCTGGGGTTAAATACAAATTTAGTTATCTGCGCATCCCCACTACTCTCCATCAGAAATCTGTCTTGCTGTACGTCACTATTAAGCTCAATTATTTTCCGATAGCCCTTTGAAAAACTTCTAGATCCATCCCTGAATTACTTGAACTAAAAAGTCCACAAATTCCACTTTAATTTGATTTCAAAGAGTTATGTTAAAGTTGTTTTGCTGAAAAAGCCAAGAAAAATCGTCCCATTACTGAAAGGAACTCTTCAGAATGATTTGTAACTAAAATTATTCGTGGACCTCTTAGGATTTGAGTTGTGAAAAAATTGAGGATTTAATTTTGGCCAATTATTGTCAAATTTGAATAATTGGGTTCTTTACGTTTGTCTTTAAATTTTATAGGTGGTTAATTTAGAGATCATTTATTAAGAGCCTTGTTAACATTCCAAGTTCCGTCAGGTTGGCGTGACACGGTTATAAAGGCTAAAGGCATAGCGCACGTTAATTATTAATCTCGTTCTACTTTTACTCGATCTAACGAAAGCAAATATAATAAGCAATAACTTAAAAAAAACCTAATCTTTTTCCATATTTTTAGATTTTACGACGTCCACCCACATAAATTTGATATTAGAAAATTTTAAAATTCGCTAAAATAAGCATAAACAACATTTAAACACTAACTACACTCCCACATCGTTAATTTAATACAATTGTTGCAATATGTTGTGCTGATTTATAAGAAAAACAAAATTTTTACTCACTATGTGTTCGGTGGCAAAATCTCCGTGAGAAAAACAAATTAACCACCATACAATTGCAAAACCTAACCACGATAATAGAAAATTCATTGAAAACACTAATAATGTCCATCTCCATTGAGCGTCCACTAACGTCGTGAAAATGTCTTGGAGATATCTCGTACGCCTTTTTGCTACGTTTCCTTGGACCACATTGCAGTCTCCATGTTTGAACACAACTCGTTTGCGTATTCTTCTCGCATTGAATCGTGATTGGCGATATCTAAGGAAAAATAAAGAAAATTAGTGCCCCAAATTTACAAATTCAATTAAAGAAAGTGGACCAAGTACTTCTAAATAATACTTTCTGATTATCCGGATCGAAGTCTTAAGTTTTAGTGTAAGAGCGAAACGAGAAATGAAGAGAGGACTTAACAACTTATTTAGAGCAGAAATAAAAATGAGCTAAGCACAAACGACTGCCTAAATTTTGTTAAAAAATATTGAATGGAGGTCCTGAATTTCCTCAGCATCCTCCACCTCTATGTCTCAGTCTCCGGTGAAGTCCATCGGTTGAGTTTTTTTTAGTTTTATTCAAAAATATTAAATGGAGAACGCAGTATTCCCCCTCCCCCCGTCAATATGTCCTGGTCCTAGTGAGGCACAAACGTCAGTAATGTATCCCCAAATATAAGCAAGCACAAATAAAGTACAAACGATTTACAATATTTGATCAAAATTTACTGACTGAATAAGAGGCTACTCAGGATATGGACCTTTATTTTTATTGTTGCCGTTCTATGTTGCTGAAGGTCTTGGCAAATTTCAACCAGAAAACCTCTCTAGATACAATTTTATTTTGAAAACATTGAAAACGTCATGATTTCTTGTTGTGGAAATTCCCATGGCAAAGTACACTTAGCCGCTTTAACATTGCCTTGTGACAGCGGTGCAACAAAGAGTTTGGGGGCTCTACTGCAAAATCCAGAGTGGGGTTCCTACCTACCTCCGTTAATAACCACGAATCTATTTTTCTGTTTCTCTATATGTCTGTTCGTCTGTTCATCCGTCTCATAATGTCTGCTTATGACAACAGCCTTACTCAATGACCCCAGAATGTCTGTCTGCTTGTAAGACAATGCCTCATATTCGCATCTGCAGTCGATTTTTCTCCTCAACTAAATAGGGCGGTAGGGGTACATTGGTTAGGACATTTGAGTGGTCTTGATTAAGAATTTGGCTGCTATCTAACAAAGTACTCACTGATGCACTACTGGACCAAACTTCCACGAACAGAAGCTATCCCCTTATAGTGGAGTTCTGGATCTAACAGATCTACGGGAGTATAACACGTCCTGCACAACTTAGCCGAACTTCCACGAACAGGAGCTATTTACGTAGAGAGGACTTTTGCAATGGAGGCGGTTGTGTTAGACTAACTTTCAATAGAGTTGAACCCACCTGCTGGCGTCAATGCGCACAGAAAATAGTGGGACGATCATTTAGGAGCGTCGTCAGGAGTCGGGGGGTCGAAATGCAACAGTATGCTGATGCGTCTAGCGACCTTACCTTGAATAGGAATTTGGACCCGCCCGATCACTTTAAGTCTTTCGTACAATGATACGGTATGCAGGCTTTTCTCTATTGGAAACTAGTCTACGAACTCAGGCGTACTCCCTGCTTAGAAGATCTCTTGTTTTTGCCAGATGATTACCACTTCCTAGCTGATTTTTGGATAGCGGTACATGGTGGTGTTCCTTAGTCTAAGGTTTCCAAAGAAAGTGTTGATAGAACTTCGAGAGCGGTGAGCTTAGTCCTTAAACGAAAGCTAGATCCGACCGTTACCTCGTTGAATGGCCAACGGCTTCCCCTCAAGCTCAGGTAACTTCAGTATGACAATGCTGACACGTGAGCCAAATGTCGGTTGTCTCCACTTTCTTATATCTTCAACGACAGCCTTCATCTCATTTCTCTAAACCTTTGCCAGATTTTCATGATTTCGAATTAAAATTGTTTGAAATTATTAGCAGATGGATTCGTAGGACGATTTTTGCTAGCTCGATAAACGTTTATTTACATATGTTTTAGTTTTTTTTTTATGTTAGGTACGTAAACATTTATTATTGTAGAACAAGAACAAGGTTACCTATTCAAAACTACAAGGATTAGTTTTTGACCTAACCTACCTTAGGAAACAGACTAACTAAAATAGATTTTATTGATATTGCATTCAAAATTTCGAATTTGATAATTTGGTAAATATACATTATTTTTTAAAAAATCAGCAGTTTTGATAACATATCACAAAAACAGAAAAAAAGAAGATTCTGAGACGATGGACAATATAGTAGCAACTGTTGGACGATGTGCCAGTTGAGTCCAGCCACCGTAGAATTCGGGAAAATTACTTTTTCCTTTATGTTTTTTCATACATACAATTTTAGCTGTTACGGGAACAAAATACTGGATGATCAAAAACCCCCTACCTCCGGTACTAAAGTTCCTAGTCCTAGAGGGCTAGAGCTCTCGCAATATCTCTGCGACTATGGGCGCCTACTTCAAGCAACCGCTTAACCACGTTTTATATCTACTTCGGACACATGATCGATCTAAAAATATTAAACTGCTTTTAAGTTTGCATGATCTTTATCGTGTATCATTTTTAGCACAATATTTCGTTTGAGACCGGCATAAAACGTGGTTAAATGCTAGCTTGAAGTAGGCGGTCATAGTCGCGGAGATATTGCGAGAGCTCTAAGAACGTCAGAAAATGAGATATCAAAAAAAATTTTCTAAAAGTTTTTGTAATTTCCGGTTTAACCGGAAGCGCTTTGTTGATTGAAAATACTGCTAAATAATAGACACATTCATGGGATTACTACATGCGCCTATTTTCAAATTTTTAAAATTTTGACTTTCAAAAAATCATAACTCCGGTCCTGGAGATTTCTAATTACTAAAACTTTGGCTTTCGATAGAGAATGGCGATGTCTATAACATATCAAAAAATTACAAAAACGGCCGTAGCCGATTTTAAGATAACCCATTTCAAAATTTTGATCAACTTTGACCCCTTAAGGGTAGGTAATTTAAAACAATTTTAATAATCGATTAGGTTAGGACGAAAGCCTTATATTTTAACTAAACGATGCCGTTTTGAAATTTTCATAAGAATAATTACCGACTAACTTATAAGGGAAAACCACTAAGTGGAACAATCGTTGTATTTACCGCCATTTTGAATTTAAAAATTGAGCCAATTTATACACTGTGGATTTTTATAAAATTGGAACATTTATAGGTAGTACTTACTGCAAAAATTACGCACCTAAAAAAATCTGTGTTGTAAATATTTTGGAACCACCACTCTATGGAAGAAAGAGTCATTGTACAACGATACTTAGATAAAGCTATTGAATATGAAAAAAAAATTTCACTAAATGACATATCTTATTTTCACATTTGTTTCCCAATTTTATTAAAACAATACACACGACACTTTTAACCCGATCCATTTAACGACAATAGAATTTACTTTTTTTTTGTTTAATTTTCACGTCTTCCCCGCCCATTTTGGAACAGTCCTAAGGTCGTTAATTTGTTGGCCGATATACTAAAAACAAAACACGATACTTTTCAACTTACCTACTAAAAATATGTCTATCGTTTTCTCCTTTTGTTCCTAAAGATAACTTGAGACTTTTATGCAACGAACCCAAAATGCTAACACTTGATCTTCTCCGAGTTTCCATTCTTGGTACAGGTAAATGTTGTATGGGTAAAACAGTGGCTTGTGGCACACCATTTCCCAATAGTTTTTCCCATTGTTCACCACCTGCCAAGTCTTCACTTTTAACCTCTTCGACATTGTTTGTTTCCAAAGAAATTTTTACTTCGCTCATTTTGGCGCTTTATATTTCATCAAGAGGTAAATAATCGGAGTCGGAAGTTTCGAGCATCTTCAAATTACTGAAAAATTAAATACTTTTTAATTACAAAATTCGTTTATATTGTCCGAAGGACGTCTTTTGAAAAAGATGCCAAAATTTTTTTATAATTGTAAAATTTTAAAAAGTTTTAAGAGGCACCAAATGTTCTAATTTTAATTTTGGATAAATGCCCTAATATTTGCGCTTTATTATTATTAAATTTAAATAACGTTTAGCTTTTGTTTGTACGAAACGTTTTTTTTTCTTAAATTATTCCATTGTTTTCAAATTTTATAAAATGTTATTTAAAAACCATGCCAAAGTTCAGGAAGTTACGTGTGTTTTGGTAGTTTATAAATGTGAAAATTTACTACGTTATGATTGTTTATTGGTTTAAGGAATGAACTAATTTTGTTTATCGTCTGTTTCCTCTCTATACGGACGTAGATACACCACCAAATAATAATAATAATAATAATATATGATACAAAACAAATTTTTAAAAATTGATTTTAACAGCCAGTAGCCAAAATATTTGCAAATTACTAATTGTGTCCTTTTTCCTGACTTGCAGGATTTGTCTTGGTAACTTGGCATCTGTCTGTTTGTCTACCTGATGTCTGGTAGCTCGCCAATTTGTCTACCTGTTTCGCAGTCTGGCTGATGCGTGTCTATCTACTAATTACTAGCCTGTCTGCCTGTTTGGCAGCCAGCCACAGTCTGTCGAAATATCTGTTTGATAGTCTGGCTGCGTGTCTATCTACCTAGCTATCTGTGTCTTTGCCAGCCCATATGTCTGGTAGCTGGTCTACTAGTTCATCTGTCTCTCTATCTGTTCAGCAGCCTGGCTGTCTGGGCCCTAATTCTCGACGATTCGCTTTCGTAACGGAAGTGAGATAAAGTATGCCGAATGATTGCCGAAATTGTTTGAACAGAACGTTTGGCAATGTTTATCCTTTTAAAAATGCCTAAAAATTAGAATGACGTATCGTTTGACCCCCTTTCCCTATTAATTTTTTAGGGTTGATTGCACCACTGTCGCGGAGTTGAAGTGGGAAAAGTACTAAAAAAAGTACTCTTCAAAAATAACATCGACGGGTCCAAGCAATTTTTGGAAAAAAATTAAATATGAGAAATCACCCTCGTTTTGTTTTTGATGGACCACACTGTATATTTATTTGTAACACGCTGGAATTTTTTGAAGATTATTTATTACGAAGTTTTTTTTGTAATCTTATAATTATAGCAACGGGGGCTAAGTCACGTCTTGTCGGGAGGGGGGTTAAAATTTGGAGCCATGCCACTACGCACCTACTCAGTATGGTCTAGTCCTAGTCTAATTAGTAGGTGTTATGTGGTCTAATGGTAGGAAATTTAAGAACCTTTTAAGTGGACACTCCAAGGTCCACTAACGTGCTTCTACGTAATTTCAAAATGCAGCGAGATGATTTATAACTAAAGCATTTATATTATCTTATTCTAATTGTTATAACATATTTGTAGTATAACGTACTTGACTAAGTGCAAAAATGGATAAATTATTACAAATTGCATTTTTCCCATATTTTAATAGCGAGTTAAGCACAAATTACCTAAGAAACGATAAATTATAAAATAATTTTGCATTATTACGACAATAATAATTATTACGAGTTTTTTTGTCGTTTAAATTATAAATTCTTATTGCATGATTTAGCTATTTATATTAACAATAAAATAATAATAAAGGTACATATAAAATGTCCCCTTTTTATTTTTTTTAAGCAATAATTAGCAAAAAGTTGAAATTCTAGTCAAGAAGGAAATTTGAAGGTACGTTCCTTAAGGAAAAAAACGAAAAAAATTACATTAATTGTTATTTTAAAACTAGTTTTTGAGTTTTTGTCAAACTATTTTTATAGTTCATCGACTTATTTTTACTAAAAAACAAGCTATTTATTACAGAACAAATTTTTTTTATAATCTGTAATTTTTCAAAATTATTTTAAACTCATCATCAAGAGGACAAAGAACTAACAAAATTTTATAGTTTTCTCGGAATATCACTTTTATTTACGTTAATTCGAGATTTTCTTTTAGAAACCAAAAACATGAAAATGCTCTCTGGAAGAGAATTTCTTCAAAATTATTGGTCCAAATTTTTAAATGACCACATCGTTGAAAAGAGAATTTAAAGGGCTTTGAAATGATATGTCGCTTGACCCTTTTCACTAATAAAATTTTTGGGGTCGATTGCACCACCGCTGTGGGGTTGAAGTGACAGTGTTTAAAGTAGCAAATAAAACTGACCCCCACGAAAGTAAAATGGACAGGTCGAAGGGATTTTTGAAAAAATAAATTTTAATAGGAGAAAATACGCTTGTTTCGTTTTTGATGGACCACCCTGTAGAAGTGTATAGTAGTGTATGAAGAGGTCCTAGTTACCAGACAACAAAACAAAATTAACATAGTAACCAAAATTAATTAATTATTTTGCTGAAGGCCAATGAAACAATAAAAGAAAGTGATTAATTTACTTATTTAATATTTATAACGAGCAATTAAGTATTCACATTAGGAGTCGCGCCTCGGGCGTCAATTATTGCAGAAACTTGATTTTTTATACGTAAATTAACCGCGATACGGTCTATGAGACACAAGGAAGGCCATTTTCAAACGTGGTCAAAATTTTAAGATCTCGAGCATTTTTTTGTCTTTGATCGTTGCTATGGTAACCAATAGGTTATTTTAAATAGAAATATTTTATAGGTTATGTGCTGTTTAGGAAACTACATAAAATATTATTGCGAAGTATGGAATATATTTGGCGAAATAACCTACGTTATATTCTAGACCAAGACCACGATAGTGGACCATGGACTATAAAGTGTCCAGTTTCTTCAGAGCCAATTAATGAATTTTTCGAATCAGTTTGCTTATTTTCCGAGGCTATTGTTTACTTCTGGACACTGTTCAAAGTATAACTATGCTGGATACAAGAGGATGCTATATCTAAAGTGTAAAAACATGCCGACAAAGAATTAAATAAATTTTACTATTCAACGTATCAGGATGAAACATTTGAAAATAGATAGCTCTGACTTGGAGACTTTTTGTGTTTATAAGGGCGATTAATAAACCTACAAGAAGGGAAATCTCCAATGGGGACTCGTACCTTCACATGTTCACATCTTACATAGTGCATAGGTACCTCTGGATTATTATGTTACAAAATATCTGTAGTAGGTATAGTCAAATTATTATAAGCTTTCCGAAAAAGGCTTAAAAAGTAAAAGCAATAAACCAACCGGTAAGTAACACCCGGTTCGTCTAATTCTCTATTTCTTAAACATTTGTATAGTACTACCTTGATTAACATAAAATTTAACAGCGGTAGATATGGTCTGCAGTTCTCGAACTGTACAGTAGTAGAAATCAAACAATTTAAATTGAGAGAAATAATTTTTGTGACGAACATACACAAACACAGATTTTTCCGTACTTTAATTAGTAAGTATTTATACCAGCTCACAGTTTGAGAACTGCAGATCATATTTACCTGTCAAATTTTAGGTTTAAAAGCAAATGAAGAGAGTTACGAGATACAAAAGTTTAAGAAAGAGAAAATCAAACGAACCGTGTGTTGGTTTATTGCTTTGACTTCTTAAGCCTTTTTCGGAAAGCTTATAAAAATAATTGGACTCTAGTTTCTCATACTCGTAACAGATGGATTGGAAGATCGGAGGTATAATTGTTTAATCACTGAGATTTGTTTATTGTAATTACTCTTCTTGGTTATTATTTCTGGAGTAGTAAAGTTCAATTTGTACAGAAAATTAGCCACCTGAATCATTAAAAATAATGACTGCCGTTGGCTTTAAAATCACACGTGTAAAGCGTTCTACAAATTGGACAAGGTTTTTTTGATGTCTTCATTCTTGTACGACTATTTTAAAGAAATTACCTAAATTAATTCTTTAATCTTTATAAATACTTAATTTATATTTCCCTATTATTCGACGCCCACGTTGGGCGCCAAATTTATCATTTGGCTTTCGTTTCTTTTCTGAAAGGAAAGATTTTGTGAATCACTTTAAACTGCGTCCCTTATCGTATATCGTCAATGTATTATTAGCAAAACAATAGAAATAAATAAATGCAGTTCTCCTTGTGACTATCTATTAACTATTAATTAGTACGAATTAATTAAAATAAAGGAAAAAATTAATCATCAACGTCATTAAATGTTTACAAAAGGTATTATTACATTCACCTATTCATTGTACTTAAAATTGTGTTATTTATCTAAAGTTCAGTTCACGGTTGTCTTCGGACACGTGACTTTTAGAATACTCAATGAACAATAAATTAATTTAATAATCATTTTTGTAAATAAATATTTATAAACTAAATTAGACAATTAAACATAATAAGTAAGTCGGTTTCATCTTAATTCATACATATTAAGTTGGTCACGTGTCAGAAAACATTCGTGAACTGAACTATACAGTGTGTGCAGTGTAATGCACTTTTATAGCAAGGGGATCTCGGAAACCGTAAGGGATACGAAATCGGTTAATTGAGGAAAATTATGCATAATTTTATGGATAACTTGATGCTGCTTTTGTTTTT
Source organism: Malthinus seriepunctatus (assembly GCA_963924605.1). Taxonomy (NCBI): domain Eukaryota; kingdom Metazoa; phylum Arthropoda; class Insecta; order Coleoptera; family Cantharidae; genus Malthinus; species Malthinus seriepunctatus. The sequence continues at coordinate 21,176,787 of OZ004603.1, forward strand.
TTTAAATCATTAGCACTCTAGATATTTAGAAAAAACTAAAAAGTGCAATTTCTTTAAATGCTTATAACTTTTTTATTAATGGAGATAATTTCAATTTTCAAAAAAGAAGTAATAGGCACTACTAAAACAAATAAAAAGAAATCAAACAAAAAATTTATTGCGTCGTTTTAGAGACATGATGTAAACTTATGTTTTTTAAATGCAAACCTAAGTGCTAGCATCCATATATTTAAAACACGAAAGCTTTTCTTCACCGGTAATTATAGCGTACTTTTACTAGACCGATCTTAATGATTTTTTTTAAATCGAAGCTCTCGATCCACAGATATGTGAGCACTCATTTTTTTTCTTTTAATTATCAATTTTGTACCTTTTTTTTTAAATAATAAAATACCACAGTTAAATACTATCTTCTATATCCGCACTTCAACATCGTTCGATCACGTTCGATCTATCGTCATCGTGCATTGCATTTTACTACAAACAATCATCGATGTAGGTGCATTATAATTTTATAATAATTTTAAAAAACTTCATTATTCTAACGCATTTAAATACTTCGTCCAATCTCGACGAGGGGTGACCACTCGTTAATTTATTAATGAGTTTATAATTTCTTTGAAAATTAATCTCTCATCACATCCTATATTTAAATGCTCATTAATAACTAATATTTCCTAAAAATACAGAAAAAAATTTTAATTTGAAAATTAGGTATGTGTTAAGTTATGAGGGGGAAAATGTCGACTTTTTAAGCAATTTTAATTGCAAGTGTATAATATGCTTCAATTCCAAGCTAAATGTGGCAACAGTAAACAGAATTAGAGCAGACTGTCAAGGAGACACATTTATTAATATACATAAAATCTAAAAAAAATTAATGTTGAAAATTACATAGATAATTCAATACCAACAACTTGTAACAAGAGAGTTTCTCCTTGTACTTTCGTGATTCACAGTTTTAATATTAGCCCAACAAGACAAACTTTATTTCGACTTATTGTATTAATCAACAGGTGGATGGACGCCAATTTGCGTTGTTTCCATCATACATTGTATTTTGTAAGATTTAAATCATAAATTATACTTCTATTAGAGAAGGTTTTGTAAGAGAGTTTTACTGAAAAAAAGTACACAAAATCAATGTATGGTCATTGACCCATAATACATTAAATCAGTGTTAGTTTTCATTAAACCAATGTAAAATACATTAACCAAAAAAATCAAATTGTAGTTCGAGAAGTAAATTTAATCCGGAGCTTTTGATTTGTAGTTTTAATTAATTAATAATGAATTCTAATTGACCAAAAACACATGTGCGCCGGTCAAATTAATTTTAATTCGACATTAAGTAAAGCTCTCGATTAAATTAGTTCGAGAAGTAAATTAATCCGAAACGTTTGATTTGTAGTTTTAATTAATAAATAATGATTTCTGATTGGGCAAGATTACATGTGCGCCGATCAAATTAATTTTATTTCAACATTAAGTACTGGGTGTAAAGCTCTTAATTAAATTAGTTCCAGAAGTAAATTTAATCCAGAACTTTTGATTTGTAGTTTTCCAATTAATTAATAATGAATTCTGTTGACCAAGAATACGTGTGCGCCGATCAAATTAATTTTGATTCAACATTAAGTACCGGCTGTTAAACTCCTGATAAATTTAGTTCGAGAAGTAAATTTAATCCGAAACTTTTGCATCAAATTAATTTTAATCCAGAACTTTTGATTTGTAGTTCTAATTAATTAATAATAATTAATAATTAATAATTAATAATTGGCCAAGAATATATATGCTCCGATCAAAATAATTTTAATTCGATATTAAGGACGAGCTGTAAAGCTCTTAATTAAATTAGTTCGAGAAGTAAATTTAATCAGGAACTTTTGATTTGTAGTTTTCCAATTAATTAATAATGAATTCTGTTGACCAAGAATACATGTGCGCCGATCAAATTAATTTTCATTCAACATTAAGTACCGGCTGATAAGCTCCTGATTAATTTAGTTCGAGAAGTAAATTTAATCCGGAACTTTTGATTTGTAGTTCCAATTAATTAATAAAGAATACATATGCGCCGATCAAAATAATTTTAATTCGACATTAAGTACAGGCTGGGCTGTAAAGCTCTTGATTAAATTAGTTCGAGAGGTAAATTTAATCCGGAACTATTGATTTGTAGTTTTCCAATTAATTAATAATGAATTCTGTTGACCAAGAATACATGTGCGCCGATCAAATTAATTTTGATTCAACATTAAGTACCGGCTGATAAGCTCCTGATTAATTTAGTTCGAGAAGTAAATTTAATCCGGAACTTTTGATTTGTAGTTCCAATTAATTAATAAAGAATTCTGATTGGCCAAGAATACATATGCGCCGATCAAAATAATTTTAATTCGACATTAAGTACAGGCTGGGCTGTAAAGCTCTTGATTAAATTAGTTCGAGAGGTAAATTTAATCCGGAACTATTGATTTGTAGTTCTAATTAGTCAATGATGAATTCTGATTGACCAAGAACTTAAATTTTAATTTGACGTTAAAGTTTTATAGCACCGGCCCAGCCTTCTAAATACATTTTTATTTTTATGACTTGCGAAAAAAAATTCTTTTGCTGGAAGTTGTTGATTAGAAACAATTATTAAAAGAAAAAATCCCTTAGAGATCCCCTCGGTATATTTTCGCAAGTTTGTATTTACAGCTCATTTGAAGTTTTGAAAACTACGTTTATCAACAAAACGCCAAAATAATAACAAAGGTTATGAGTCGCACATTAATTTGTTGTTGTAATTAAATATTATTTTTAATTAATCTCGTAGGTACTGGGTTAATGGCTATAATAGCACACATGTAGTATAAATTTCATTAGATAATTAAATTCACATCACACATTATGAAAAATTAATTATTAAATTAAATAACATAATTTATTATCCTCACAAAAAATATTTAAAATTTTAATATAAATAAAAAGTCAAAAAATTGTTCACAGCTTGCTGGTGCAATTAGAAATTTTTTTGAGTATACAGGGTGAGTGTGTGCTGGTGTAGACGGATGATTGCTCTTTAACTATTAGAGATATTACATCCAATTTTGGCATAGTACTACACGATCATTGAACCTACATTTTAAAAACATTTACATATGTACAGGGTGATTTACAAAAAAAAGCCGACAAAAACTTGTCTTTTTTAAATAGAACACCCTGTAGATTTTTGAATATTCGTATTCTCAGTGACATTAAGAGTAAAGATTGTGTAAGGTTTTATGTTCGTATCACTAACCGTTCTAGAGATATTGTCACTTTATTGCCGAAGTAGAGTGAACTTTGGAGCCATAATGCCCAGGGTTGTAATCAAGATTTTTAAAATCTGTTTGCACTACCGACTATATAATAGTCGACTTACAAATTAAATGCTAAACTTTTCAAAAAAGCATAATGTTATACGAAGTAATTGCTTCCCGCGAAATGAAGTTTTTTTCGATCTTTACAAATGGAACACCTTGTATATTTTTTCACATTTGAATTCCTCGTGAATTGTAGATACTAAATGGTGAATATTATGCTTTAAAATATCTTTCAAAAAATAACTTTGTCAAAGAGCTTTGACAGTCTAATACCAGCCTAAGAAGAACTCTTCTTGAGATATTGACGCGTTTTTTGAAAACACACTTTTTTTCTAAATTATTCGAGTGCTCAAAATTTCTTCAAAAAGCAATAACAGCATTACGTTGGTCGTAAAATAATGCGTTTTTTTGCCCTTTTTAACCGAAGCTTTTCGAAATCCCAATGTTGACCCCCCCCGAATTTGATTCAGGACAACTTTAAACAAAACAATAAGTTTTATGTTTCAAATTGAATAGTAATTAATTTTTATCGCGATTTTCGCAACTTCCTGTTTATGGTCAAATTTGATTGTGTCTTTGATTAAAAATTATTTTAATCTTTTTGTAAATTGTATCTGTGTTGCCATTTTTTAATTACGCATGCATTTGATAACAGTGCAATCGGTAGGACGACGATAGCAAAACTTGCATTTCACTCACCTAATTTTTCCAAAACGATGCTTTTTTTGTAATTTATCAAACAAAACAATCACGGAAATTAAAAAAACAATGTACTTACATGATTCACACGTTTAATGTACTGTTAAAAAAGTTTATAAAATCTCAACATTTTTTAATCACTTTTAAAATAAAAAAATTATTTAACTTTGGCAAAAGTTTAATGTTTTAAATTAATCACTTGTATTTACACTTAGGCGCTTTTAAATGTATTAAAAAAATTATAATATAATCCGCCGTGGCTTATAGCCAATGTTTGGAATTCCGCGGGCGCGAGTGTGTTAGTGGCAGCGTTTTCGATTAAACTATATCTACATACACACTACTTATAGATGTTAAATTGACGTCACAGCATAAATTCTTTTTGCGAAGAAATAAATTGTCAAAATGACCGATTAAATCTCGATATCCAAACAATAGGCTATTACGTATGGATAAATCTAGGAATTGTTTTTTTTTTATTAAAATAATTTAAATTTTACGGAAATTGCGTGATGGTAGTATTTAGGCAACCAATTCTACGAATCTTTTTGTTTGTTGTTAGAAAAACCACGCGAATTGTTTGAGGAAATGAAGAGTCTCGTTGTGTAACTGTTGGGAACACTCTGAATTAAATTATATTGATAAAAGGCTGTTTACGTCATAGGCTCAAAAGATTAGGTATTATAAATGCATCTAATAGTCCATAGGCCCTCTACTCAGTTCCCAGGGGCCTTTTTCGAAAAATTCAGACTTTTAGAAAACCGTAAGGTATGATTTACATCTATCATAAAGGGGGAATCAACGTTTCAAGTGCTTAGGGCCTCTAATGATCTTAATCCTGCTCTGGTTTGGGGCTACTTTCAAACACATCAGAGCACTTCATAGAGCAGTGGGTATCGAGATCCAACATAATCTCAAAATTTCATCAAAATGCGATTCCAAAAGAAGGGGGTCGTGGGTGATTTAGCGTTTCCATCTTGCCGTGAGGAGGTGAAGAACTGATATATAAACTCTCAAAAATAATAAATCTACGAGTGCTGATTATTTAAGGAGGACGAGGGTGAGGATACTCGTTGACAAAATCGTTTGCTGATGCGATATTGGAAACACAGATTTCCAATACAGGTTTCCCACTCCCGTAGGTGTAGTTTTAAGGGTGAAGAGGCCCTCTAAAGGTGAGAAATTATTGACCAACAAGCCAATAGCTAATCCTCATTAACTAAACTTTTTTAAATGTGTCTAAAAACTTTAAATTTGATTGTGATGCTTCCTAAATTCTAAAGAATCGATTTGGGTGTTGTAGAGTTAGTATGAGGGCAAAGAACAAGTGGTAAGAGGATGCCATATGTAGGACAGGTGACTAACAGCATTATGAAGACTTTTCAAGGTCTTAGTCAGGGGTACACCAGCGCAGGCTAACCTTTGTCTAATGGCTAAAACCTTCAACTTCTATACTGTCGTCCAAGATCGACTGTTAGACATGGGGCTGGGGCGATAGTTTTAAATATTTTTCTAAATATCTAAACGATTACACATTATTTGCAGTAACTGGCCCTTGAGAGACAATTAAAATCGACGTCTTCCTCAAAAATTACGGTTCATGAACCACATGGGCTTAGAAGTATTTTCTATTTTAATCGTAATGGTATGGGAGCTAAAGTACTTAATTGATTTCGAAAATGATACTGGTGCCTTGGTATTTTGGGGATCATCGTGATGAGAGAGAAAGTGTCTCAGAAGGTGGAGGAGGGTTTGTCTGATGAACTGTAACGAGAGTGTTGAACGATTGAAAATTGGAACATTTTTACCCAAGAAACGGGGTTACGATTCAAGTAAGAAGATTTAATATAAACAGCGGAAATTTTTTAGGATGTAAAAGATTATTCTGTTAAATGTTATTTTGGGCATAATAATAGATCATCATTTAAGTAGCAACCTCGTGTGGCTTGTCAGGTCTAATACGGTCAAGACAAGTCAAGACAAAAGTTTCGGGGATTCATAAATTTTACATCTTGAGGGAAATTTTGAACATAAAACAAAATTAGGTGTCTAAATCTACTGGTGACACTGATTGAGTCTTTGGTGCGTAGATGCTTTATGGAATTCTCACATGAGGTGGGGTGGGGAACTGCAGGTCATGTAGAGTAATTATCTTGCTGCAAACTTTTCTGGGGTTGACTTGTAATTCTATTCAACTCAACTTTTATTTACCCCAATACCCGCAATCAACAGCTGGATGTAAGAGGAATAAGAGGGTTATTATTCAGAACTATACTATAAGATAGTTCATATGGCTTAAAAGCGGCTCATTTGAATATGGTAAAATTGTCTCATGCCTACTATTGCTCTGTTGCGTACTTATTGCTTGTAATTTTTCCATAATTTAGTATAAAAGAACAGGAACTCATTAGTTAGAATGTTAAATATCTGAATGTCTGAATCTTATTATTAGGTAGGTATAGGTATCGTTTTATGGAAGCTTCCACTCTCTACCTACGACTCTATTAGCTATAGGATCTTGTGGGGTTTAAATTAATGCTTATTTTTATGAATTAATATAAATAAATCAATATTTTTCCTTTCAACTTTACCAAATTTTTTATTATTGCGCTTAACCTTATTTATTTATTTAAAATTATTTTTTAGGTAGGTAATATTCCTAGAACTTATACATACAAATATTTTAAATATTATGTTTTATCAAGGTCTAAAACTACATGCATAAAAAATATATTTAAAAGAAGGAAAATTTTTGCATAATTTTGAAGTAGGTATCTACTTTATATAATAGTACTCGTAGAGGAAAGTCGCCTAATATGACGGTAGAGCCTAATGTGGGGTACTGTTTCCCATTATTAAGTAATGCACCGACACCTACTAATTAGTGTTTAAACATTTCATTGCTGTAAGGACTTAAGGAGAATCTACCGAGAATTTTTGTTGCAGTTTTTAGATTTTATTTATTTATTTTTTGTGTAGTATTAAAGGGGGTGTAAACCAAAAAAACTTTTTTTTGTAGAAATATGCTAAAAAATATCTTAAGAACAACGGTGAAAACCGCACCTTTAGCTTTAGCCCAAATATTAACCGAGATATAAAGCATTTATGTTTCAAACGTGTGACGTCAGACAGACAAATACATGCAACCAGCAAGCGCATAGCTGACATTGAACTGAAGTTGACGATTTTGTTTATATGAAATTAGTCTACGAGACTAGCATGCTGCTATGCGACCGATGCATCGATAGCGAATTTGTTCGTGTGACGTAGCGCATTTTTGCTTAAAAACCTTTTATCTTTTGAACGGCTCATCACAGCGATGTGCGGATTAAAAATTTGTTCTTAGAATCCCCTGTACTACAACTTTAATTTTTGGTTTACACCCCCTTTAAGTATTATGTATGCCATATTTTTTTAAATTAAAGTTTTACAAACAATTGAATCGTGTTACGCAACAAGGAACTAACCCTCAAAATAAAAAAAAAGAGATATAGGTAATGTATTTCGTGTCTGTGACATGTAGGGCCACCTACTGCAGTTTGGAACAATTTAGAATACGGAAAAATAATAAGACGAAGTTTAAGACGAAAGCTTATATTTAGCTCAAAAATTATTGCAGAATGTTGGAAAACAGTTTTACTCAGTTTTACTTCACTAAAAATTTTGTTTTTTCACACTAGCAACCTCCGTAGTTACCCCCGTAGCGCAATAACACGAACTTTTGACGAAAATTTTGAGTCCGGATGAGCCCCGCGTCCGAACCTGCCCCAGTCTCCCCTATCCGTAAATAATTCAAATTTTACTAACGTCGTAACTTTTGATAGTATATTGAAATTATTTTTCTTATTTTGATCCTTTAATTAATTAATTTTTTTTTATTATATTCAGGTACTAGGATCTAGGATCTATGATAGGATGATAGATCCTAGTAGGGGAACATGGGGCACAGAGGACATAGTAAGCCTTTTTTATCAATTTCTCTTTTTCTTATTCAATTAATGGGAAACTAATACTTGAATCACCTAGGTACATATGTACCGGAAACATAAGTAAAATATTGTTTCTTAACTGCTACTGCAAATCGCTGTAATTAAAGATAAAAGAGCGATTACCTGTGGTCCTCTTCGCCCCGTACATCGGGGCGAAGAGTACCGGCAAGTGGGGTAAAGAGGACCATTATTTGCCAATTGAATAAATGATTGGGATATTGTTTTTATCAGTTTATTTCATCATGTTATAATTTTGACAAAATAATAACAACTTAAGATAAGTTTTTAAAAAGAGAAATTACAAAAAAGTATTCATTTTAGTGTGTTGAATAAAATGATCTAAGTATTTAATAAAATAGGCATTGTCCATCTATCCAGTACCATTAAAATATCCAAAAGACCCTACTGGACACGCTTTTATACAGTGGATTCATTTTTTCCCTCGTAAATAAAATAAACGAAGACACACAACTACAGATGCTGATATACCATATAAAACACATATTCAATCAAGTGGACCTCTGTACCCCATTGGCGCGCTTTTCTTTGTTTGGAGGTTCATAAGCTAAAGATTATAGGTTAGGTCAAACTTTTCACTTGAATATGTTAAACTAGTATCTTAACAATAACTTATGACGATTAGCTATCATTAACCACGTTTCATATTAAAGATAACAACAAACTAACGTAATTGAAAAATTAGACCACTTCCCGTAAATTTTGAATTTATCTTGTACAGACTAAGATTGTTTACAATACAACTATTTGAATTGCTAGGTTAACTACAAAATGTATAAATTATGCATTTTGACTGTTAACTTATAGATGAAGCACCTGGTTTTAAACTAATCGGGGAGGTCCCCTTCGCCTCACCGGTCCTCTCTGCCCCATCTTCCCCTACCTGAATATAATAAAAAAAATTGCGGTGCTTCTAAATACAGAACTTTCGTTCTGAATTTAAACTATAGACTAAATACAGAACGTACGTTCTGAATTTAGGTTAAAGCTTAAATACAGAACGAAAGTAGTACATGAGTTTTGGCGCTAGATGGCAATAGAATCGCTGTTAATTTGAAATCCTATCTTTTGTAATTTGTAATCTAATTTTCTTATATTTATGTAATGTTTTTTTCTGATTTTTTATTTTAAGGAGGTAGATATGCATTATGCAAATTTTTTCAAGCTATATATTTTAGCGCAAGCCATTAAGGTTTCCAAAAGTTTATTATGTATATCACTAATAACTGAAAAATCGGGAGTAATCTTATTCAGGCCCATCTCTTAGGAATAAGGTATTTGAGTACTATCGAATACGAAAATCTGATTGGCTGCACCTGACACTAGCTTAAGGTCTCAGGATCCTGTAAAGAAATTGTTAGAGAAGGAAAAAAGTAAGGAATATAACAGCATTTGGGATGAAACTTTGACATTCGTTCATTCTTAGAAGAAGAATCGACAAAATATTTGGCTACTCTCTACAATGACTGACAGCGTCATAAACGACCACACATAATCGGTATTTGAGTTGCAATTGCAAAAAGTAACTACTTTTTACATAAAGAGTAAGATTAAGAGTAAGTAAGTATTCGAGCATTAGAGTACCTGAGTACAAAAGTATCGATATGAAATAACTTTGATATCGATACTGGAATTTAGATTTTAGAATTGTTTCGAAGTAGAAGTATAGTAATAATACCATGCTTTAGTACGATAGCGTCGTATCGTATCGATGAGTGAGGAGTTAGTTATCAGCATAGAGGATAGAGAAAGAAATAGTAGTTAGTCATTCCACCCAGGTAGAATTATTTCTATTGTTAACAATAATTTTTAATACAGTTATGAAGAAAAACCCCAACAATTAGTACCTACTTTTGTTACCCACCTACTAGTACATTTATCTATTGAAAATAGAACTTCTGATACTTATCAACAATGTAGGTACATAATTGAAAGTAATTACAAATATATAACGCAATTTGTCTTTTCTCTTCACTGCGAGAAATGAGTACTTCCTGAGTAAATACTTTCGTACCCGTACCTCTACTTGATAAATAAAATGTTAAATAGTACTCGTATATACTCGGTGAGAACTGACGGTCGAAGACTATTCGAGTACGAGTATATACAAGTATTGTTACTCGATTATAAAAAGTATTTGAGTAAATACTCGATTTTTCCCATCACTACTTTTAATCAAGCGATAAACAGTGTTACTCTTGCTGTATTGTATCTTCGATTATACTTTTGAAAGCTAAAAACAATCAAAATTAGAAACAAATCGAATTTAATACACAATTTATAGGAAAATAAAACCATACAAAGTACAAAATTTATGTAAAACTTTCGTTTTATAAGTTTTTAAACTTTTACAAAACCACTGACTGTTTTAAAACATAAGAAAATAACTAAAACAAAACTGAACGTTGGTGTTCGAAGTTCGAACTGAACATAACCTCAATGTAGATGTACAAACACATTACATTTCATTGTTTACTTCGTTCTGTATATAAACTTAAGCCTAAATACAGAACTGACGTTCTGAATTTAAACTATAACCTAAATACACGACTTTCGTTCTGTCTATAAGCTATAGCCTCCGTACAGGACTACAGTTCTGTATTTACCACCAGCCAAAAAATTGATGGTATAGGCAACACATCATACACTCGCACATCAATTGTTGCCTATGTTGGTATTTTTGAAGTAAAAATAATTGATTTTCTCGTATTTATTTGAATTCTAGTATAGACAGTTTGGTTGTTACCCATACCACGTTGTTACTGATGATGAGATTTATGTCTCGTAAAATGCAAATCTCATGAATCGTCGTAAATTCGTATGAATGTTGTATTATAGAATAGCAAATGTTAGCAATAACCCAACATAAGCATAATCATATATAAAGATCAACATTCAGCAAAATATAATAGATATGTAGCTTCGTAGCAATTTATACTGTCATCTATCATGTCTTAACAGTCGTATGTATGACACCTTGCTCAATTTATTACAGATTTTAGCACTGAATCGGCTGAAAAGCAGTTTTAAACAGAAATCTAGGCTTTAAAGTCGCTCTAATTAAAATTTGAATGATCTGTCACTATGCTTTCACAGATGATGCACAGAGCAGAGGATACTAGACCCATTCCCATTACCATTACCGTGCCTGGCGTGCCAATTTGAATTATGGCAGAAAATCTGCTTTCTCTGCATTCGCAGATAGACCAAATCTTGAAAAGCGCATTCCAATAACTCTTTTTCGATATTGTTAATAAAAAAATTGGATTATTTCCCACAGGTATAGATATTGTCTAACCAGTCCAACTACAAGTTCTACGGATTCCATAAATATTTTATTTAAAAATCTAAAAGGAACATAAATAGCTTAAAAGGGACAGCTTGTAAAAGGGACATCAGATCATGAGATCAGTAACTCAATTTCAAGTATGGGTTCTCCCTTCGACTAGTTCTCTGCATTCATGATTTTCAACTTTAAACTGAATATTGGATATTGGAATAATAAATTAAATGATATTACATAATTATAGAATAAAATAACAAAGTTCAGGAAATAATAATTAATAATACAGGGTCATTACTACACATTAATTAAGAAGCTACTTTGAACGACCTTTTAATCTTAAAATTTCTGTAGCTCAGTAAAAAATCGTCGACAAACAGATGTGGGAACTGGGAAGTGTCTTGAAAGATGGTAAAAATATATAACTCTGATCTTGAGATAATTAAATTCACGAAAAAAGCGTCGTTAGATTAAGAAACACGAAGGGTACATCATATCCAAAAAAATCGATTTTGAGAAAATTATTTTAAAATTTTGACCAAATTTAACTCCTTAAAGATGAGCAATTTTAAAACAATTTTAAAATCCATTGTATTAGGACTAAAGCCTCATATTTTGTCTCTATAATGCTGGTTTTAGATTTTTAAAATATTAATTACCGGTGTAGTTATAATAGAAAAACCGAAAAATGGGACAATCGTCATATTGGCCGCCATTTTGCATTTAAAAATCCAAAAACCAGCAACTAATTTGTGACTATAATCAACCGTTTTCCGCTCATGGTTTACGTACATTGTAGTCTAAGTCAGAGACAACATGAACACCAAAATTAACAATTGACAATTTCAATATCTTTGAGAATTTGAGGTTAAGTAAATGGAAAAGTCCTGTAATAATACATCACTCAATTTATAAAATTTTTGCACGGTTTTGCATACATTAATTCATAAATAACAATTTATTAATTTCTAACAAATTTTTCCTTATAATTTAAATCGAATTGATAAGATGCACTTTGAATTACATAATAAATTAATAAACGTTTAATTAAAATTTTTACACATATTTAATTAAATTTAAGTTTGCCAATTAATTTTCAATGTCAATACTAAAAATTTTCCAATAAACGTTAGCAAATTATCATCAAATTAATCCAATTTCGATTTAAAAAACAAACCTGTAATAGTTAATTGCTGTTTGTTAAAAAAAATAGGTAGTGTGTTATTAGTAGTTAACAATAAATTATAACGCAAAAACACAATAAATTTTGCGCATTCCCAACAATTGCCATTTTTTAAAAAATAAAAAAATTAAGTACATATTTTACATGAACTTAATAAAAAATATAAACAAACAAGTTATGTAATTTCTTGGGAAAATTATAACAAAATTTACATATTTTTAACAACCACCTAATTAATTTTAAGGTTAAACACAAGCTTTTAGCGCTCTTTTTAATTAAAAAAATATTTTTCTCCTTAAAAAACTACTAATGGACGCAAATTTAAAATGTACATACTTAAAGAAACCTTATGATTTTTTCCTTCGAATCAACAGTTTACGTAATCAAGGTTTTTATAATAATTAATATTTGTGGTACAAATTAATCACAATGGTTAAAATAATCACATAGACTACATCAATTTGTCGATTTTTAATCGAAGCTGATTTATCGTCTTTGGTATCTTTTTGAATGGTCGCTTCGGTTGGTTTACCAGTCGTTCTAATTGTGGAAGCCTTCGTAAACCGAATTATATTACTCTCTTCATTCTTCTTCTGAGTACTTGTGCTCATCGGCTCTTTGGTAGTAGTTTCACTTTCAACCGCATCCAACGGTTTTTCATAATCAGAAAGGTAACTTTTTTCCCCAGTAAACGCTGAAAGGAGCCAAAAATTGCGTTGTTTTATATTCAAAGTGCCGTAAATAAACTTTTGTAAAGTATCAGTGAGCACAATCAAATTTCCTTTATCATCGAACGCGAAAGAGTTGGTCCATTGAATGTACTGAGGGTCTCTCGTAAGAACCTTTTGATTGGATTGAACATCAAAAGAAGTTCGAGTATCCCATCGAGCAATGCTGTTGTTTGACAAAAGGCCATAATAAAGCGCCCCTTTATTCGACATAATCATACCATCAGTTGGAGAAATTTTATGTCCTACGTCGGTTATCGTACCGTCGAAATCTGCGCTGTTGTTTGAACTTTTTTCATCTCGTAATATCAAATTGCTGATTGAATAAACGTGCAAGCTTGATAAAGGGGTGTAATAAATGGTTCTTTCGACTTGCCCTTTAATTTTAGGCGATAAAGCGATTCCAGCGACGTTTATTGGAGTCGCAACTGGAACGTCGTTGATTATAAACGAACTCAAAGTTTCCCCTCGCATGGTTTTTGAACTTTTAATTTTCCAAGAGCGATTTTCTTGTACAGAATAAACAACAATGCCTGGATTGTGTCCACTATTATCGGTGATATACACAAAATCATCGTCTAAAACAAGATCGTATAGAAAACTATCTTTCCCAACAACCGATTCGGGAAAAATGTACATTTTGTCCACCAAATTAGTTTCTATGTCAAAAACTATTAGCTTTGGTAAACAAGTTCGCATTGGACTTGACGTTAACGAACCAGTGTGTCCACCGTCGATAATCCAAATTTTTCCATTCAAATCAACCTCTACGTTTTGGACGTTTTGCAACGCGCTACAATTACCAAGCTCGTTAAATTCCCACGATGGGTATGGTGCTATCAAAGGAGCACTTGATCCTCCTTTTAGAGCAGTGAAACGTCCTAAAGTTGCAGGAACTCCAGTTTTCATCCTGGGTATTGTGACGTAAATCCAATCCTTATAATACATAATACCGGCAGCCACAATATTTTCGGGAATGTACAAACCTTTTGTAACTGAAGATTTGTATTCCTCACTAGTTGGCCATGTAAAATTAAAATACCTCCATTGTCTTAAAACACGAAACTGCACTTGCGAATTAACTAAATTAAAAACTAACACAAATAATAAAAGGGAAAAAATTCGATTATTCCACATAATTTATGTCAACTAAAGACTATTTTATAATAAGTCGAAGTACAACTAATAACTAAATGGTAAAGCACCTTACGCGAATCATTTATGCTTTGTTTTTGCCATTAACGAGCGTTAACTAATAATTTGAATATACACAGCGCGCTTGTTTCCTCTGTTGTTGTATGTTGTTACTACGATAGTAAAATTATTTATCACGAGTTTGGGTTACAACAACGCTAATTTGTTGCATTTTCAACACCACAATAAATTGTTTTACACGTACAAATAATAAAAATAATATAAAGTTGTATTTTTATTCTAAATTCGTTATATGATAATTCAAGGAAATCAACTTTTTTATATGAGTATCACACACGTAAAGAATCACATTAATGAAATATTAAATAAATTTTAAATAATTTTATTAATTTGCAATTGATGGGATAATGGATAAAAAATATGGTTTTTAATGAGAAGAAATTAATTTCCAATTGAAGTAAAAAGAATAAAGGCGAACTCTTTTTATATGGTAATAAAATGTTAATTATCGTAAATTAATTTATAAATAAACAAATTACCTACGTTTTTTGCCTTGATGGTTATTTGGAAAGTAATGTTCATGCATGAACGTAGATATATAACATAAAAGGGCTATTTGCCTCCGAGCCCGTCTTCACCAAAAGACAAAGAAGAATCTCGAAATTACAGTGCCAAAAAATCAAAAATATTTAAAATAAACTTGCCGAAATATCCCTATCTTAAGAATATCAGAGCATAGTACATTTTTTTAAATTTTTAATATAGCAATTAGCAATCGTACCTAGTACAGTCAGCATTCACAATGAATGGCCACCCTGGCTATACGTTTAGTACGAATTGTGGATGTAACCATCATAACACCCTCTGCTTAAATTGAGGAGCAACTTTACTTTTCCAACAAGTAGTACATCAAAAATCTCCCCTTCTGTCCTTTTGTCGTTGTTGGCTAATGACCACCCTGGCGTATTGCCAGGGTGGCCAATAATTGTAAGGCTGACTGTACCTACAGCTTTGATCTTACATCGTGCCATATCAGCGAGGAGAGATGCACTGAACAAGAGTTCCTACGAAGGCTGAGAAAGTCCATTTTAAATTCTATTTTGAAATTAATCTTGAAATTCCGACTTGAAGTTCCGAGTTTAAAACCGGAATTCCAAGTTCAATATCAGAATTCTAAGTTCAAAGTCACAATATCAACTAAAGTTGACCTAAACGTTCAAAGCGTAACTAAGAAATAAAAGTCTGAATTCCGAGTTAAAAGTCTGAATTACGAATCAAAGTGTGGTTCAAAGTTTAAAGTCTTAAAGTTTAAATTTTCCGAAATTAAAGTTTGAGTTTCGAGTGGAAAGTTTGAACTCCGAGTTCAAAGTCTTAATTCTCCAAGATTACAGTCGGAATTCCGGGTTCAAAGTCTCAAGTTTGAGTTAAAAAACTAAACTTTTTGAGATTAAGTCTGAATTTCGAGTTCAAAGTCGTAATTCTCCAAGATTAAAGTCTGAATTACGACATCAAAGACTGAATTCTGAGTTAAAAAACTAAACTTTTTGAGATCAAGTCTAAATTCCGAGTTCAAAGTCCAAATTCTAAGTTCAGAGTCTGAATTACGAGTTCAAGATTTAAATTTTCCGAGATTAAAGTCTAAATTTCGTGGTGAAAATCTGAATTCTGAGTTCAAAGTCGTAATTCCGAGTTCAAGATCTGTGTCTTCTAAGATTAAAGTGTGAATTCCTAGTCCAAAGCCTGGATTCTTAGAGATTAAAGTCTTAATTCTTCCAGATTAAAGTCGGAATTCCGGGTTCAAAGTTTGAATTTCAAGTACAAATCCTGAATTTAGAGAGAGTCTGAGTTTTCCAAGGTTAAAGTCTGAATTCCGGATTCAAAGTCTGAAATTCAAATTCAAAGTCTGAATTCAGAGTTCAAAAACTAAATTTTTTGAGATTAAGTCTGAATACCGAGTTCAAAGTTTGAATTCTGAGTTCAAAATTAGAATTATACAAGTTCATAGTCTGAATTCTGAGTTCAAGAATTAAATTTTCTGAGATTAAAGTCTGGATTCCGCGTTCAAAATCTGAATTCATCCTAGATTCTTAGAGATTAAAGTCTTAATTCTTTGAGATTGATGTCTGAATTCCGGGTTCATATTCTGAACTCTAAGTTAAAATCATGAATTTTAAGTTTAAGAATGTGTTATTCGAAATGAAAGTCTGAATTCCGGGTTCATAGTCTGAATTTCAAATTAAATCCTGAATTTAGAGTTTAAATCTGAATTCCGAGTTGAAAGTCTGAATTTTACGAGATTACAAAGTCTGATTTCTTAGTTTAAAGAACGAATTTTTCGAAATAAAAGTTAGAATTCGAGTTCAAAGCTTGTCGCAGGTATTCAAGTATGAATTCGCGTTAAAAGTCGGAATTTCAATTTCAAAGTATGAATTATCTTAGATTAAAGTTTGAATTCAGAGTTTATTAAAACTCAGATACAGCCACCATTCTTTTAAAAGAACGTGGTATCGTTAGCTATATTTTTAATTATAAGAATAGTTTTATGGCGATATGAAAATAGTGAAAATTGCAAAGGCCTTAGTATACATGTCTGCAACAACACATTTCATTTGCAAGTCATTTCACAAGTATACTGTGAAGTGGCGAAACAAGGGATAAAATTTGCGGTTCACAAATATTTTCAAAAAGTTTTGGCATTATCTGGGTTTCAAAGTCTTAATTCTCCGAGATTAAAGTCTGAATTCCGGGTTCAAAGTCTGATTTCTGAGTTCAAAGGTTAAAGTTTCTGAGACTAAGTCTGAATTCTTAGTTCAAAGTCTGAATTCTATGTTCAAAGCTTGAATTCCGAGTACAAGATTTGAGTTTTCCAAGATTAAAATCTCAATTCCGTTATCAAGATCTGAATTCCGAGTTCAAAGTCTGAATTCTATGTTCAAAGTCTGAATTCCAGGTTCAAAGTCTGAATTCTATGCTCAAAGTTTAAATTCCGAGTACAAGGTTAGAGTTTTCCGAGATTAAAGTTTAAATTCCGTTTTGAAAATCTGAATTCCGAGTTTAAAGTCTGAATTCCGGATTCAAAGTTTGAGTTCAAAACTTAAATTTTCTGAAATTAGCTCTGAATTATACGAGTTAAAAATCTGAATTCCGAGTTCAAAGTCTGAATTTCGAGTATAAGACCTATATTTTTCGAAATCAAATACTGAATTCCGAGTTCAAGATCTGAATTCTTTGTTTAAAGTCTGAATTCCGAGTACAAGGTCTAAGTTTTCCAAGATTAAAGTCTGAATTTGCGTTTTAAAATTCTGAATTCCGACTTCAAAGTCTGAATTCCAGGTTCAAAGTCTAAATTCTATGCTCAAAGTTTAAATTCCGAGTACAAGGTTAGAGTTTTCCGAGATTAAAGTCTAAATTCCGTTTTGAAAATCTGAATTCCGAGTTCAAAGTCTGAAATCCGGATTCAAAGTCTGAGTTCAAAACTTAAATTTTCTGAAATTAAGTCTGAATTATACGAGTTAAATATCTGAATTCCGAGTTCAAAATCTGAATTCCGAGTATAAGACCTACATTTTTCGAAATTAAAGACTGAATTCCGAGTTCAAGATCTGAATTCTGAATACAAGGTACAAGGTCTAAGTTTTCCGAGATTAAAGTCTGAATTTGCGTTTTAAAATTCTGAATTCCGAGTTCAAAGTCTGAATTCCAGGTTCAAAGTCTGAATTCTATGCTCAAAGTTTAAATTCCGAGTACAAGATCTCAATTCTATGCTCAAAGTTTGAATTCCGAGTACAAGGTGTATGTTAAAATCTGAATTCCGTTTTCACAATTTGAATTCCGAGTTTAAAGTCTGAATTCTATATTCAAAATTTGAATTCCGAATACAAAGTCTGAGTTTTTCAAGATTAAAGTCAGAGTTCAAAAGTCCGATTAAAGTCTGAATTCTGAGCTCAAAGGTCTCTATTTTCCGAGATTTGAATTCCGAATTCAAAGTCTAAATTTCCCAGGTACATGTACCCACCATCAACTGTTGAACTTTTCATCAGTTGTTCTTTTAAAGTGTTTAAATATTTTAATCATCAACTGACTAAATTCTTATAATAAATATATTACGCATCATCATTAATTAGACGCTTATATTCGGAGTACAATGTAGGTACTTGAGGTTAAGCAAGTACCCAATAAACTGCAAATTACTTAATTACCCAATAAAAATTAAATCAACTTTATGCATGACTCTTAAAATTAAAGATAACTATGAAATAGTAAATTGCAAACTACTTAAGCATTAAGAAAACAAAAATGAAATACTTACGTTACTAACAATTGAAATAGGTATCTATATCTAATAACTTCTTAAACTAAAATTTTTTACATTTTAAAACCATTAATTAAATAGTTATACAGCAACTCACTAGATAATATTGTTAATCATTAACAAACTAATGAGCTTGTTCAAAAATGAAGGTTCCACAGACATGAACTAAAATTATACAATTTTTTTTTAAATTCAGAATTAATTATTCAGATCCAAAGAGCATGGAGCTTTTCAACGCACGAGCTTCCCGTTGGAAACCAACGATTTATCACTTGGTTCAAAATTTTTAGGAAGAGTGCCATTTATTGACTTTCAATATCCAGGAGAACACGTTAAGCTTGTTCAGAAGAAAACATTGGCCATGATGTGTGGGAAGATGTTCAGGAAAACCACGAACGTCCATCCAAAGACATTCCTCAAACCAGCTCTTCTTTGATTTTATCTAAAAGAGCGAGTGTTCAATAGACTGTTGACAATTCAGTCCAGCATGAGCATGAACAATACCTGCTCAGAAATTTAAACTCTATAGCCAGAAATATTGAGATCTCTGTAATGTAGAATACTCTGAAATGAAAATGGACATCGTAAATAAGATTTTTTTTTAATTCTTAAAATTTTAAAATAAACAATTAATTCAATTTTTAACGGTAATGTGATGGTGATGGTCCACCCACTATTAAATTATCGATGATTAATTAACCAAAAAGAATGCAGGTATTCGATTTAAAAATCCCAAGTACACTTTTTAAAATTTATTCGGTGACTAATACATAGTGATAAAATTAAATAAGACTTATTAATAAATTATTACTTTGTTGTTTTATTAAATTACACTTATTGCAAACATTTATCAATGTTAATATCATCAATTTAGGCACTTAAAAAGTTACGATATTCCACATAGGTATGTTTACAATAGGGCACAATAAATCAGTCTTCATTGTTATTATTTACAATTTTAAAATATCAACAAATCTGTTACAAAATAAATTTGCAGTGTTTTTTTTCAATTATTGAAGCAATTTCATGCATTAATGTGCAGGTATCTTTAGCAATTTTAATTATTAGAATTTAATTAAATTTCTATTTGTGATTTAATTTTTTATCAACAAGTGCAACGTGGAATTTAATGAAATTTATTCATCTAAGCAAAGCTTTCAAACACTTCGTATTAGATCTCGAGCTTAAACATTGATTAGCAAATTTTAATCGATTTCTTCGAGCTGCTTGAGTCACTTCAGTCCTTGTAGCTCTATAAAATTTTCTTAAGAGCCTAGAAAATAAATTATATTCGATGAAAGCACACAAGCAAGCAATTAATTTAACTACAAATGCCCACCAATGTTTTGCAGAGCATAATAAGCGTTTTAGTACCTACAGAACAAAATTTTATGCTAACACATCAAAACTATTAAACTAAATTTTGTACTGGTGCTCTCTATTGATTAAATTAAAAATAAAAAAAACTCAAATCATAAAAAAATTATAATTACATAAACCAAAACAGATTTATAATTTACAGCATAAAATAAAAATAATCACTTCGTTAATACCTAAATTATTTTTTTATATACAAATTTTCATATAAAATAAAAAGAAAATGATTATTGAGTATAAATGCAAATGTGGTTTGTTACTAATAATAAATGCTGGATCGGGTACATATCGATTGCACAAAAACTTAAAAAAGAAACAATCATATTATCAGTTAATGTTGTCATAGAAGAATTTACTTACAAAATAAATTACAAGTTTCATATATTGTTATTAATTAAAAAAATACTTTTAATTTCTAATTTTAATCAAATAAATTTTATTGTGCAAATCCTTTCTTACTCGTGTTATAAACTCTTAAATCTCTAGTCAAAAATGTGACTTAACAACTGTATCTAACAATATTGGACCATACATTAATTTTCTTTTTTCTTTAAATTATCACTATTAGCTTTTTAAATCTACAGGGCAATTTGTACAAATTAAAATTGTGCCGTTTTATTAAGACTAGTCCTTTTATATCTCTTTGAGTTAAAAAATTGTTTTAAAAATTAAACTTCAAATCGCCCTGTAAATTACAAGCCTTAATGCTCTCTCGCTTACGTATATCCAACTACATTTTAATAATTATCACTTATAAAGTGTAATACCTAAAAAATATTATCATAATATGCATTATTCAACAGCAAATCCGCAAGTTTCTTCCACAGCTTGTGTAAGTTTATCACAAAGCACTTGATATGAATCATAAGGAGGAATATCTATTCTATTAAAGCAAGTGTGAGCTTTAGGCAAGTTTTGTGGTGAAACATCGACACAATGTATAGTAAATAAACGAGGACCCGCAGCTCCTGTGCTACCTTGTAAAGCCTTAAAACCTTGTAAAGGCACTCGTGAAGAACCGGTAACAAATTGTAACAAACGTGCGCGCATTTCTTCAGAATAAGAATCCACCACTTGCCAAAACCACTGTACGACTGGCGTCTCCGAAGTACAGTGTTTCAACCTCGTATTTGATCTCCAATCTGCAACATCTATCGATCCGATTCCGCTTATAACTAACTCAAGTTCGCGTTCGTCAAACGGCCGTAATAAAGAAGTTGGAATGAGTTCAATAAAACCCTTTTGAAGGGCAAGAAATTGTTGTTCTATTCCTCTCATAAAACGGTAATTTACGTATAGTTTTACGTATTCGCGTTTATTATCTTCAGTAACAGCTATACTAGCGCCACTTGGTTTTAATTCGTGAACTTTTACAATACCAAAACTATTATTCTCGACCGAAAATGTAGTTTCCAATAAACCAGTTATGTTACTCTCTCTAAAATCAATCGTAAGTTAAATTAAAATTACAAATAAAAATTAAAACTTACAACATCCAAGTTAAACTTCGATGCAACTCGGGATCAACTCCTTCGATATCTTGTAACGTTATAGGTTTGTTTAGCAACTGTTTATAAAAAGGTGTA
Source organism: Malthinus seriepunctatus (assembly GCA_963924605.1). NCBI lineage: Eukaryota > Metazoa > Arthropoda > Insecta > Coleoptera > Cantharidae > Malthinus > Malthinus seriepunctatus. The sequence continues at coordinate 21,198,470 of OZ004603.1, forward strand.
GTGAAACCACCTTCGAGTTGATGATTGTGAAAAACGGCAACACCTAAAACGCGTCCTACAAAATGAAAATAAGACAAATGTTCAGGATTAACAGCCGAATCGGGATTAATTTGCAATGTGTAATGATCTTCTCGACTGTATTGAAATAACCCATATTGTGGATTTAACATTTCTCTCGATAACAAATGTAACCACTCACGAGCAACACCACCATAATCGAGCCCTTCTTCACCCCTAAATTTAACCATTAAACGTTTTCGCATATCTTTGGGTCTCATTTTCATAATAAGTCTAATTAAAATAAAATTTTAAACTAAAATTCGCATTAATGATTATTAATTACCTATAGCTTTCTTCAAAAACTTCATTTCTGGAAACTTCTAATCTACAATGTCCACTTTGAGGTTGTAACGCATTCAACTCGGCTCTTAAACCTCGTAACTTCCCAACTAAATCTCTTCTATATTTAGGTAATAACTCGGAATCGTTTAACAGTCCTTGGGGTAAATCACTATTATCTGGTCTAGCCCTTGGTGAAAGTGGAGCTGCGGTAGAATTATGAGCAGTTGTCCTACTAACACTTGGCGAAGCCACTGGTACATTTGAATTACTAGAAGTTGGAGTGCTTGTTGATGTTGTTGTGGTGGGTGTAGTAGTAGTTGTGCTTTGTGGTGTGTCGCGATTTAAAATACTGCTCAATACTTGAGCATTTAAACGTGGATCTGTAAACTGTGTAGTTCTATTGTTGTGATCGACAAAATACACCTGAAAAAAGCGCAAATAAAAGATTGAACATTTAAGTTTTTGACAACCTTACTCTGCCCGACGATGTCTGTCTCATTTCCCAACCGGGCGGCAATTGCCCTAGTTGGTCTAAAGCAAAACCGTGGGTTGCCAAATCTTTTGGTATTCGAGGGTCGTGCCATGTCGAAACTCCTGTTGGTATGTGAAAAAAGTACACTTGTCCTTGCTGGGTTGTTCTTAATTCTAAAATTAGAATAGTAAATTACTTTTATATCGTTTAAAATTACATCCACTTACCATAACCAACAGGAAGGTTTAGTTTAGTTACATCACTAATGGTAGGTCCTTGACTTCCATTTATCTGTGAATTATTTAACGAATTTCTATTACGGCCACCCCTACGTCTAGCAGAACCATCGCTTCTCCTCTCTTCTAAACTTCTTTGCCTTCTATCTCTAGTTATAGAACGACCAAGTTGAACAGTATTATTGTCACTATTGTTTTGATTATTTTGTACATTTTCGGTATTGCTTGTATTTGGAATATTACAACTTATATTATTAGGTGCTGGAATAACTGTGTTAGAGGTAGCTGATGCTGTTACATAATTTGTTCTTTGTTTAAAAACCGGATTATTTTCATTTAGAGGTGAAGTTATTGTAACTGTGGAAGCTAATCGTGCAGGATTTATGTGATCTTTATCTAAGTTAGTGGTTTGTAAAACAGGCGACGTGCTAGAACTAGGTTTTGCAGTTTGAACGGTTGGAATTTCGTCACCATTATTATTAATACTTTCTTGAAGCCTACTGTTATCAAGATCAGTATTGCTATCATTTCTAATAATGTTATTATTTGTACGAGTATTGGAATCGGAAGTCGAACGACTTTTACTAGGATATTCTGGTTTTAACCACTGTGTGGTTCTTGTAACGTGATTTACATAATATAAACGACCATTTGTAGTTCTTCTTTCTTCCCAACCTGCAGGTAACTCGGATTCTGAATTTGCAGGTCCTCGAAGTTCACCTAAAGGTCCCACAACTGCTAAAGGCGTTCCACCACAAGAACCATCACGAGATAATAACGACACAATAATCTGACCCTTCACCGGTTCACTGTCTTCTTGAGACGCTTTACATAAGTCCAGTCGTTGATCTAAAATAATCAAACTCTATCAGTTTTTTTAATTTGAATACAATGACATTTATTTAAAATTTAAATCAATAAACGACCTGTTTGTTAATTTTCTTCAATTAATTCAAGGACAATAATATAATCAATAGTAAAGTGTTTTTGACTTACATCCTGTATCCTTTAAACTTTGTATGCGTGAATTTGTAATTCTGACACAGCCTAAAAAACCACCACCTTGCTTTTTGTGTATTTTTCTATGATTCCACACGGATATGGTTATGTTATCGGATTTTCCGATATATAAATCGTAATGCGAATTCCATTTCGGATCGATTGTATTTTTAACAGTTTCAGTTGAATGACATTGGCCACTTCCATCTACAGATATTTTTGCAAACGGATCTGGAAGCCCTAAAAAAGATTCAATATGTGACATTAAGAAAAAACTTTTTTATAACAATAAAACTTACTGAAGAGATCCTTCCTGACTAAATTGCGTGCACAAAGTACTGTAACAAATTAATTTTAATTAATCAATTAAGATAAATAACACAATTATTAGGGAGGCACCCCCACTGAGGTCATAATACTTGACAGATCAAAATAATGTGAAAGTAATATTAAAATTTACATGTTTCATTTTTATATAAGATAAATTACTTACTTGTTAGCCGTATTTTCTGTGTGCAATTTCTACGGCTTCCAGGTGTACTCGACATTGTTATAAAACTAAATTTACATGTCAACACTTCAACACACATACCAATTAAACGCCACCATTTTGAAGTTTCTATTGTTTGGTGAAGTGCAATGTTGGTTGGTTCACCTTGTTACCAAATCAAAAGTCCCCAAACAAGCAAATTTAAATTTCAAAATTGAACTAGCTTTTTTAAAAGTTTAATTTAATTCAAAGTAATTTAAGCAAAGTTAATTTATGAAATAAAATAATTAATTTTTTCTATTATTAAAAATAAAATTAATGTAAATAAGATAATTATTAGTAGAAAATGTTTTTCTAAAATAAATTTGTGAGGTTATAATCCACTTGACTAAAGGTAAATAATAAATTTAAAAAATCTTGCAATAAATTAATAAATAATTATTTGTTGCATGATAATTTATAGTTATGTTGTTTGTAAAGGAGTTTTTAATTATTTTTATGATTTTCGTTTAAGATTTATTTTAAATGGACTTTGAAAAATCGTTTACGGGGACAAAGTTATAAAAAGTAACAGAGGTAAAATAACGTTTACAAATTAATTATGTTGTATAATTTAGTATATTTAACAATGTAAATCTTTTAACAATGTTTTTTTAGGTTTACCGATATCTTAACATTCCAACTACAACGTAAAACAAAGCTTCAATTTTACAAAACGCACAATTACAAGAAGTAAAATTAATCTTGAATATGCTTTAATATTAGAAAACCTGTCTCAAGTGTTTAAATTTTAATCGGAAGGAGTATTCTTACTTTTTCAGCTTGACTAAGCGAGCACAAACAGCTTAACTTTACAAGATTTCCACTTATTTTTTAATTATCCTATTTTACTTATAGTCTTAGAACAAATGTGCGTATTTGAAGCTTTAAGTTGTGCTATTGTCCTAGCATCACGTTCTTTTTCGGCTAAAAATAAACTTTGTTGTTCATCTAACAATTTTCTATAACGTTCTTCTAATTGAATAACCAAATCGTCTACATTTTTTTGTTTAACGGAAGTCACATTTGAATTTCTTTCGGTGTTTTGTGATATAAGCTGTAACTAAAATTTAAAAATAATACAAAAATTCATATTTTGTTGTATAAGTATTACTTGTAAAGATTTATCACGTATTTTAATTTCACGCTTTAATGTACTAATTTGTCTAGAATATTCCTTTTCGGATTTTTTATACAATTTTTCCATTCGTTCAATGCACTTTTTAAGAAATGTGATTTTTTCTACATTACATTCGCTATTCGATGCTTCTATTCGGTTTTTTAATTGTTGAACTTCGTCGCGCATTCTACAAATAGACCTTTTACGTAAACCTTTTTGTAAATAATAATTTTTCAAGTACCTTTTACATTGATTGTCAACCATACTTTCAAGTTTGTCTATTTCTTGATTTTTAGACTGTATGATTTCGTCACAATCTTTACCAATATCGCTGATTTTCTTTTCGTATAGACTTTTTAAAGTGACTATTTCATGCGAAATTTCCTCCTCTTTATTAGCCAAGGCATGAACGAAGCGATTTTCAATATTTTTGAGTTGACTAACGTGATGCAGCTTTAAAATTTTAATGGTTTCGTTGTGAGTTGCCGATAATTGTTCTTGAAGAGACCTCATGTCCTATAATCATAGTTATATCAGTTTGAGTTGTTATGGCATTTAATTATTTATTTTGTATGGAACGTTAAAAAATTCACCCTCTGTTTTTGCCTATTAAATTCGTCTAATTTTTTTTCTAAATTTGCAATATCAGTGGTGTGAGCTTTGTTTTTGTCTTGAGTTAATTGTAATTTTTTATTTAATTCCTTTATAATATCTTGAAACTTAGAACTACTTTGCTGCGTGTAAATAGATGCCTTTTCCTCTGATAAACCCTAAAATTAGAACTAACAGTGAAGAAGTAATTAAAATGTAATGTTAAAAACTAAAACCTGTACTCTGTTTTGCAAAAATTTAACTTCTTCTTTTAAATCCAACATACTTGTTTCGGCTGTTACGTTTCCTTAAAACAATAAATAATATACAGGGTGTTTCATTTAAATTAAGAAATTTGATCCAATTTCCGGTTAAACCGGAAGTCAACATATAAAGTGTTTGGTATCGTGTAAAAGCTAATTTTACGAGCTTTCAAAGTATTTAAAAATGTACAGGGTGTTCCTAAAATATTATATATTTTTTTAATTTCCGGTTTAACCGGAAGCTGTTTGTTAACCGAAAATGGAGTCAAATAATAGATATTTATGGGATTGATACATATATCCATTTTCAAGTTTTCATTTCTATTACAAAAGAAATTAGAGATTTTTGAGTTTTGAAAAAATCATTACTCCAAAACGGCTCGAGCGATTTTGATAAAAGTTTATATTTCGATAGAGAATTACGTTTTCTGTAACATATCCAAAAAAGAAAAAATATGGCAGAGGGAATTTTGAGAACATCCATATCAAAATTTTGACCTACTTTAGCCCCTTAAAAGTAGCCAATTTTGGAACAATTTTGAAAATCGACTTGTTTAGGACTAAAGCCCTATATTTTGGCTGTACAGTGCCGTTTTGAAAATTTTTTTAAATAATTTTTATAATAATAATTACCGGCCAAGTTAGAAGGGAAAAACCACAAAATGGGGCAATCGTTCTATTGGCCGCCATTTTGAATAAAGAAATTTGAAATTTTTTTTTTGAATTGGGCCTCACATGTACTATCTTATAGCCAAGTAGAAATGAATTTGGCCCAAATTTACAAATATGCGCCCAAAATAACTACATTATTTTTGGACACCCTGTATATATTTCTTATTTAAGCTAGTTTTGCCGATGAAATAATTTTAAAGTAGCTAAAATCAAATTTCATCAAAATCGCTTCTGTAGTTTTTGCTCTGGAGAGGGGGGGACATCCATACATAGACATTTCAGTTAAAAAAAATCGAAAAATTTTTTTTTGCATTTTTGTAATCAAAACGTCGAGAAATGCAAAAAAAAATTTTCATTATTTTTGACCAAGTAACACTGACTAATTGTTTGACTCGCTCAAAATGGCGGCTGACTAAGTTACTAACTGAGTAACTACTTACTCTTATTTAATGTTTCATATTTTTCCAAACTTTGACCTAAAGCATAATTTTGTTGTTGTAATTTAACAACTACGTTCATCAAATCTCCAATTTTATCTTCTTTGACTTCTTCGCCATGACTCTCGTTTAATTCTGACTGTCCTGGAGATTTTTTTGGTGACTGTAACAAGTCACCCGAACCAAATTTCGGTGTAGTTGTACAACTTGGATCCGACATATCATACCACGAACCGTCATCGTCAATTTTTTGATGATGTAATACTTCAACTTTTTGGTGTGGCAAAGTGTTTTTTGACCCCCCTATTAAAAGCTATTTGTTAAATTTAGAAAATTAGAATTTTATTCAAGTACCACAATAGTTTGGAATTAATCTGGGTATCTTCTGATATATTTGTTTTGGTGCCACGTGTGTCTTAACAAATTGTTGTGGCGATTCTTCTTCTTGAATCGCTTGTTCGTGAAATGGTTTACAAAATACCGAAGGTTTTTTAGAAATTAATTTTTTTGGTTCGTTATCTAAATTTTGCTCGGGTGGAGTAGGTGGTTGTAGAGTCGTAGCTGGAGCTGATCGTAAATTATTATTTTGACTCTCATGAGTTAAAGCATTTTCTTTTATTTCAATTTTGGTAACTGATGATGTGAGTGGAACATTTTGAAAACTCTAAAGTAAAGAATACAAACTGTTATTACAACTCAACTTTTGCAGAGTGGAGCCCGCACCAAGACTTTCAAAGGCACCAAAAAACTATAAATGTTAAATGGAATATGAAATTGTACCTCTTTGTAACTGCTGAAAGATTGTAATGGTCCTGGTAGAGGTAACTTATCAAAAGGTTTATCTAAAACCCCATCTTGAATTTGGTTGCACAATTCGATTAAATATTTGTTCCTTTCAACCTTTTCTGACAATTCTGCTTCACTTAATTTTTCGAGCCATATACGATAAGAATATAAATGTCCGTTATTCATAATACACGGTATGTAAGGTTTAATTATTCTAAGAATTTTACGAAATTCCAAATCTAATTCTTTTTGTAAATGTTCTTCCTTCATATTTTCATCCATTTCGAGTTACTCTTATGAAGAATATTATAAAAATATATAAAAGTGTAAATAAAATGACATTTTTAACATCAAAATTATATAAACAAATTGCCTAGAAATGTTAATTTAATTGCGGAAAAGCAAAAAATGAGTAACTTTTTGCATAATTCTTTAAAACCTTTTATCAAAAACAACGGATATGAGCATACAAGGAACTTATTCCTGCCCATCAAGTCTTGTAATTTTGTATTTTAATTGTTTAAAAATTAATTTTTCAGAAAACTAATTTTATGAGCGTTAGAAAAAATATTGAAAAATATACAGGGTGTTCCATTTAAATTAATGATCCATTAGGCCAAAAAAACTTGTCTTAAAATTTTCAAAAAATTGTAGCTCTCACTTTGTCTAAACGTTTGAAAAATGTAGTTAAAAGATAATTTTTGTTAAACATCTCGACGGAATAGGTCATTTGGGTTTTAAATTGGTCTATTAGGCAATTAAAACTTGTCTTAAAATTTTCAAAAAGTTGTAGCTCTCACTTGGTCTACAATAAAAATTTGAAAAATGTAGTTAAAAGATAATTTTTGTTGAAAATCTCAACGGAATAGGTCATTTGGGTTTTTAATTGATCTATTAGGCAATTAAAACTTGTCTTAAGAGTTTCAAAAAATTGTAGCTCTCACTTGGTCCACAATAAAAATTTGAAAAATGTAGTTAAAAGATAATTTTTGTTGAACATTTCGACCGAATAGGTGATTTGGGTTTTAAATTGATCCATTAGGCAATTAAAACTTGTCTTAAAATTTTCAAAAAATTGTAGCTCTCACTTGGTCTACAATAAAAATGTAGTTAAAATGTAATTTTTGTTGAAAATCACGACGGAATAGGTGATTTGGGTTTTGAATTGATCCATTAGGCAATTAAAACTTTTCTTAAAATTTTCAAAAAATTGTAGCTCTCACTTTGTCTACAATAAAAATTTGAAAAATAATTAAAAGATAATTTTTGTTGAACATCTAGACGGAATAGGTCATTTGGGTTTTAAATGGATTCATTAGGACAATAAAACTTGTCTTAAAATTTTCAAAAAACTGTAGCGCTCGCTTTATCTACAATAAAAATTTGAAAAATGTAGTTAAAAGATCATTTTTGTTGAACATCTCGACGGAATAGGTCATTTGGGTTTTAAATTGATCCTTTAGGCCAATAAAACTTGTCTGAAAATTTTCAAATAATTGTAGCTCTCACTTGGTCCACAATAAAATGGTAGTTAAAATGTAATTTTTGTTGAAAATCACGACGGAATAGGTGATTTGGGTTTTAAATGGATCCATTAGGTCAGTAAAACTTTTATTAAAATTTTCAAGAAATTGTAGCTCTCACTCTCACTTTGTCTACAATAAAAATTTGAAAAATGTAGTTAAAAGATCATTTTTGTTGAACATCTCGACGGAATAGGTCATTTGGGTTTTAAATTGATCCTTTAGGCCAATAAAACTTGTCTGAAAATTTTCAAATAATTGTAGCTCTCACTTGGTCCACAATAAAAATGTAGTTAAAATGTAATTTTTGTTGAAAATCACGACGGAATAGGTGATTTGGGTTTTAAATGGATCCATTAGGTCAGTAAAACTTTTATTAAAATTTTCAAGAAATTGTAGCTCTCACTCTCACTTTGTCTACAATAAAAATTTGAAAAATGTAGTTAAAAGATAATTTTTGTTGAACATCTAGACGGAATAGGTCATTTGGGTTTTAAATGGATCCATTAGGTCAATAAAACTTGTCTTAAGGTTTTCAAAAAATTGTAGCTCTCACTTTGTCTACTTACAATAAACATTTGATATGTAGTGAAAACAAATTTCAGTTCTCACTGGTTCTCACTTTATCTACAGGTTGATTTATTAGCTCACCTACAAACGTTGGCCCCTAATTTTGCCGATGAAATAATTTAAGAGTGGGTAAAATCGGTTCAGTAGTTTTTATTTTTTTATTTTGGTTCAAAAAATCGATAAAAAGTTTTTGGATATTTTGGAATAGGGACTTAAAACGTCGAGAAATGAAATGAAATTTGTTTTTGATTTTTCTCAATTATAACAACTTTTTGTTGGAAAAGGTTAAAATTAAGTAAACTTTTTGCATAATTCTTTCAAAATTTTTATCAAAAATTAGCATCTTAAATAATTGTTTCTAATGCGCTGTAAATGACAAGATTGAAGGAAACAGTTAGTGTCAATAAAGTTTAAAATTGTAATTTTCCGTTTTATTTTTCACATTTCCGCTTATTATACCTAAACAAATAATTAGATACGTTCCTTTTTCTCACCACCCATCAATGACCCAATTAATGTTATTTTAAATGTTTATAAAAATATTTTTTTTAAATTATGTAAAATTAAGAAAACGATTACCCAAAAATGAATATTTATGCATTTGGCATTTCGAAATTCTTTATCATCATTATTTATAAAAATTATAAAACAGTCATTTCACGCTTTTCGTGTCAAAACATTTGATAGTTCAAACCTGTAATAACCTAGAGAGGTTTTTAAGGCCCTACGTTGCTAAAAAGAATTTTGCTTTTATCTCAATTTATAGTATTAAACATTACAAGCAAGGTAAAACTGTTTTTAATGGCGCAAAGAGGATTATGACTGGCGAGCCGCAGCAGAGCCTGTAAAAACAGTTACCTTGCATTTTCATTCTTTTAGACTACCTTCAACACATCGAGTAGCAATGCATCTACAACAAGACAGTGTACCAGCTTATTTGGTATTTCTACGACAGTTCCTGATTTTCTGAACCAATCCAAACCGCTCGATATGCCTTGGAGGACGATACGCTGGGATGGGTGTCCTGACTTTATACTACTTGGTCGCCTAATATCTTCGAGAATACTTGAAAAGGCTCGTCTTGCTTACGCATCAACGCTGTAGCTGTTTATCGTAATCCTCATACACTAACTGGAGAATATGATAAACTACATTTCTTACCGTGCTTAATCGGGTGCTCATCTTATACCAGATGATTTTGGTGAGATGTTGAGTTTTTGCAGATGGAATACTGTAAACTTTGAGGAAACAATTTATTTACTGATATGAGTCAATGGAATTAACAATACCAGGAATAATTATGTAAGTATGAACTGTGGCAATAATTCCCAGGTACCTAACTGTTATTTTTTCAGATAATATCTAAGATAAGAAGAGAAATTTCTAGCAATGAATATTAATGACAAGTGTATGAAAATAAAAAAAATAAAAATTAGGCAATTTCATAATCAAGCTCGTTGAGCATAAGTTTCCAATTTACATAAATTTAGTTGGCTCGAGGAGAAGACAAAGCACTTTTTAAAGCCTTGAATCTTCGCACATCACGTAACTTTGTGCAATACGGAAGAAATGTACACACTTGGTCAGTTTGGGTGTTGATAGATAAATCTTCATATCAAACTAATAACGTACATCCTTTTACACAAGTCAGTTTAGTGTAGGCAGTACGTAAAAGCAAATCAAACCCAATGATCATAATGAACATGCAAGGATATTAGTTATTTAGTAGCGCAACTCGGAGTACTTTTATTACGTTTTATTCGTCCTCACGTTAAAAGAGTACTCTCATGTAATGTAAATGCAAAAATTATGCAATAATTAATAATTTTTTGTAGTAAAAATACTTTTTAGTAGTAATAAAGCAGTGTATTAATTTACATTTAATGTAATAACTTAAGAAGCTTCCTTCTTTGTTACACTAATTGACTTTAACTATATAATAAAGGACGAGAAGTAATTGAAGTGCAATTTCGATGCAAACAGTTTCAAATGACACTTTTTAGTAGTTTAAAAGCAGGTGAAGTGTTAGTACATCATGTGTATGTGTTTCAACAATATTTTTCTTCCGATAAAAAACTTGACATTTCTTTCAAAACCAACCAACTTTCTTTTACTCTGGGGTTGAAAATTTCTCCAGGAATTAACAATTTTTTTGTTTTCGCATAGTGCGGCAAAGAATAATTTTTTAACACAAATTTAACTAAAGGAAGTTTGAATTAATTAAAATTTTACCAAAAATATTCAAGGTAGTTGCAAAATTACTTATAAAGCATACAAATGACCTAACGTTGGTTCTCTCTTTTTTATTGTTTATACTCGTATTCAGTTACAATTTTGCACACAAGACTGATTTTAACATTTCGAAAATATAATAGAATGATTTATTTAAAAAAACATTAAAAAATTTTAACAACCATGACGTCTGTACCGATAGTTCAAACTACTGAAAATTCCACCACTTCCAATAACACCACAGTTCCACCTACGAATACGAAATCACAAACAAAATCAACCAACAACAACGAAACACAAAAAGCTACTACGAACAAACCAAACGCAACATCCACAAATAAAATATTTATGGGTCCTGGAATTGTTGAAGAAGAAGAGGATACTGTGAGTGTGAGTGAATATGAGGCTCGATTTTTACAAGGGGTCGATTCGCCCTTATTAAAAAGACCACAACCTCTTATACTTGGACCTGAATTATTTCGAGTTTCCACTTGTGCGAGTACTCTTACACATTATACAACGGCGAGGCAAGATAGCGAACGGTATGTATTTAATTAATCAATTAATTAAAGACAGTTCCGGATCTAGACACGAAGGTTGATTCCTACGCATTCTTGAAAATTTTCTCAAGAAATTCAAGTTCAAGAATGAGAATATTTTTTTACGTTTTTGTCGGATGTGATAAAATGCGGAGTTGGTCGTTGATTCTAGATCTGGTACTATGAGGTGCTAATTTTATAATTTTGACACTCATTCCGTACGTTTTAAGAATAATTACTGTAGGCTACGATTACGAATTATTCATAATAAATAAAAATAACAAACCAATCACGTGGAGTTTAACCACGAGGTGCTAGTCGTTAATTATTTGCACCAAGCTTAGTGAAGCGCCCATAAAAACGCCATCTTCAGGTTGCTGCTCAAGTTGGCGTTAACACGTTCAATTCCAACTCTACAGGTTCCTGCTAAAACCACTGGCCAACTGGTGGAAGAAACGGCTAATGGTGGTTCACACTACGCTACTAGACGGTTACTCACATCCAACAGGGACCAGAAGCTACGATAATGTATGTAGTGCGACTGAGGCTAATGGGTTTACAGAAGTAAAGTGGGGAAACGCTGATAATGGCAAAAAATTGGTCTAAGGACTGGCTGCTGACTACTAATTTTAACATGTTCAAGTATAACCAGTTACTGTTAACAACCAGTAACGGACTGATGCATCCGTAAACTGAATGCTCTAGCGGGAAAAAATTTCAGCAACCTGAAAACTCCTGGACAGGAACATTCTAAACCCCTAATACTGGAGAAATCATGTGACAAAAGAATTCTCTCTCTACTCAGAATGAGCAGAGATGAGCTACAACTGGCAACGGCATTAATAACGGGCCATTGTCAGCTCAAAAAGCACCTGCATACGATGAGACTAGAAGAAGGCCCACTATGCAGAGGATGTACAGAAGAGGAGGCAATTCATCTTCTGCTACTCTGTGGGGCTTTCACAAGAAGTCGTTACAGCATTCTCGGGAAAGCGAAGATGCTCCAAAGAGAACTGCCCAACTTATCAATACGGAAAATTCTAGACTTTATCAAAAGCACAGAACTCCCATAAGGGAAGACCAAATCCGAGGCGCACAATAGATCAGAAAGGTCGCGATGCAAGGAACCACTATAGGGACCAGTCTCAGAAATACAATTATTATTATTATTACTGTTAACAGCACTCGTCGGATAGCGAATCAGCGGCCGCTGTGGGTTTACACTGCGCTTTTAGGCACAACCAACACGAATCAGAGGCCGGAAGTCCATGGTAATTGAAACTTATGGGTTCGTATATAAGCAAAAAGGGGCATGTTCAACTCCATCGCAGTTAATGTGAAAAGCACTCGCCAGCTGGTGGAAGCAGTAGCTGCGGTTGTGTGTTCGCACTACGCTTTTTGGCGGTTATTAGCATCCAACAGCAACCAGAGAGCGGTAGTGAAGCTTTGATTGGTTTAACAACCAACAGGCGCCCGAGACCTGTAGTCTATGGTGACTGAAACTTATGGGTTCGTACATAAGCAAAAAGGGGCATGTTCAACTCCATCGCAGTTAATCTTAAAAGCACTCGCCAGCTGGTGGAAGCAGTGGGTGTTGTTGTGTGTTCCCACTAAGCTTTTTATCGGTTAGTAGCATCCAATAGCAACCAGAGAGCGGTAGTCTAGTGTAACTGAAGCTTTTATTGGTTTAACAACCAACAGAAACCCGAGACCGGAAGTCTATGGTGACTGAAACTTATGGGTTCGTACATAAGCAAAAAGGGGCATATCAACTCCATCGCAGTTAATGTTAATAAAAGCACTAGCCAGCTGATGGAAGCAGTAGCTGCGGTTGTGTGTTCGCACTACGCTTTTTGGCTGTTATTACTTATTAGGCCGGTAGTCTATGGTGACTGAAACTTATGAGTTTATAAACAAAAAGGAAATCAAAGGACCGGCTGTTGATTTATGTTGCTGGACATAGGTATTCAACTCTACTTCAGTTACTGTTAAAAGCACTCGCTATCTGGTGGAAGCAGCGGTTGCTGTAGGTCCACACTACGCTTGTAGGCGGTTATTAAAACGCAACAGTAACCAGAGGGCTGCAGTCTAGTGTGTCTGAAGCTTTTATGGGTTCGCACTGAACTGAAGAGAAATGTTGATAATAGCAAAAAGGGAGTCAAAGGACCGGCTGTTGATTTATGTAGCTGGACATATTCAACTGTACTTCAGTTACTGTTAAAATCACTCGCTATCTGATGGAAGCAGCTGTTGCTGTAGGCCCACATTATAGCAAGAGCCACATACCAAGAGCAACCAGAGGGCGGTAGCCTAGTGTGTCTGCAACTTTTATGAGTTCGTTCTGAACTGAAGACAAATGTTGATAATAGCAAAAAGGAAGTCAAAGGACCAACCACTAGCTCTAAAGTTATTAATAGCCTACTGTTGAAGGTTCACGTTCACACTAAACTGTTAAACGGTTACTAACGGCCAACAGGTGTGATTGAAGCTTATGAGCTCGCATTAGGGTCAGGAAGCACTGGCAACTGCAAAAGTCAAGGATATTTTCAACTCTAACAGCCGCTGTTAAAATCACTCGACCGGTCGTCGAAGCGCTGCTATTAGATAACTACTACCAAAGAGCCTAGTGTGACGTGAACCTTAACTATAGATAAAATATTGATTGGATCACGAAGAGGGCGCAACTCCTCTCTTTCATCACTTTCAACGTTTCTAATTGTCTAAAACCCTCACCCATGAGTTGAGTGGCTGTGAAGATGTTTGTTTAGTCAAGCAAGTCTCGTCACAATCACTGCCATTATAATTACTCTAATGTTTTGCAAGAAGATGAAGAAGATGACACCATTGATGACGATGAAGAAGATGAAACCATTGATGATTCGTTTCTTGGCAACTTTTGGCGTCTTTCATTTTACTTTTGTGCTGTGATTGCTAATTTGTCGATGGTTGCAAATGAAACTGTTGAAACTGATGTCTTGACCAGTGGATCTTTTCTCTAATGGCGTATTAGATTGGTTGAACCAGAGTGCCAGTGCAGTTTTATTTGCACTACCCCAGTTTTACGTGTTTTGCTCATGATCATGACTCATGAGTCAAGATCATTGTCATGATCATGAGCTAGGATCAGTGAGTTATAAATAATTTGATTAGTTGACTTTCTAATTATTTTCTGGAACGGTGGGCCTACAACCTTTTTAGTTATGCAACCAATAATCCAAAATTTAAAAAAAAATTAAACCATGAAATTCTCACTGAATAATTCGTACTCGTCGCAAGTACTATGCTTAATTGTTGTCTTTAACGCTTTTTAATTGGGTAAATAATAAAATTCTTTGTTTGTTTACTATACTACTCTGAAATTGATAATAAAAAATGTTAATTAGTGTTAATATGGTTTTTGAGAAAATTTAATTAACAACAAAACTAACAAAATAAGCCGTTAATTGATATCTGCTAATTTAAAGTCTCTCGCGTACATTTTAATTGAGAATTGGTTAAGTTAAATTGAATTGTGGTAATTTTATTAGCGAATTTTGAAGCTCTTGTTTTTCTAAAAAAGATTCCATGGGTACTGCTTTTCCAATATTTTTGAATTTATGGGTACGTTCGTCATTGAGCTCCGACCGCTCCGAGCCATCTAAATTACGTTTGAAAACATTTCATCCATACCTTCAAGATTTATTATATTCTTCTCGTTATATACAAATTTTTGATTTATTTATGCAGGTATGATGTATGAGTATGAGAGGGCGTGTGAATATTTCCATTCTTAATCAGATTTATGCAGTGATCTTGTATCGCCCATGCATATGCATAAATAAATAAATATGGAACAGGAAGCGAATAAAATTGTGAGAATGCATCAACAACTATCCCTAATGCCACCTGATTGATGCACTATCTCGGACAGAAGATATCATCTTTTACCTTTTATAACTCTTTTACTTCAGATTTTTTAATTTAATTTCTCGACGCTCTGCCTTATATAAAATTAAATGAGACCATATTTTCTACAATTTTAGCGAAAAAAAGTTAATATTTTTTTAAACACGTAAGGCTGATGGCGTCTTCGCTATTTTTTTTAAATTGCACCATATACATTTTTTAGTCTCATATGATAGAGAATTTTTTTCTCTTTTCAATAAGGTAAAGCATTCGTAAGGTTAAATAATAAAATTTTAAAGAAAAATTGTAAAAACTAAATTTACATTATTTTTCATCAAGCAAGCGGATTGGTTAAAAAAACAAATGATTTTCAATTGTTTAGCTCACTATGTAAGCTTCTTCACTCAAATCTAATGTTTCATTGCACCACGGCCGCTGGATTGGCTACGATAAGCTTGTTACCTTTAATTTACGATTCAGATGAGTCCGAACAAAGATATTGCCGATTTTATGCTAAAAACAAGGCAACTTGGCTATGTTACCTATCGAATTTAGAGTGTTATTGAAATTTTTGGCGCAGTCGGAAGCGGGTCCCTTAGGGAGGGTCTCGCCGATACTTAGTTACGCCACTGTCATAGCTACTCCCGCTCTCCCGCAATAATACAAAAAGTTCTTTTAAAATAGAAAATTTTTAAAAAGTAGGTAAATAAAATTCTATTTTTATATTTGCACCAAAAGTTAAGATTTAAAATAAATTTTTTTATCTTGAATCTACAATGCGCATAAATAACTTAAAAACCGACTTAAAAAGTTTATCTTATCATTCAACTTTAATTTATGATTAACTTGTAAAATGTTTTGAGAGACAGTAGTTAATAACATTTATTTGCGATATGTGTGCTAATGAAAATATAAGTATTGATATTATAATAAGTAGTCGCTAATTAATTATTTAATAATTGTTATTCGTTCTTTCTTACACACGAGCACATAAAAAAATTAACACCTAATTTTTGTTAAGTAAAGATTATTTAAATAATGAGTGAAGTTTGTAATTGTTTAAGTTTAGTTTAGCAAATTGTAAAGTTGATGTCGGTTGTATCATGGATTCACCTCCCAGTGATAAAGACGATACAAGATTTTTGATACTTAATACGACGCCGCCAACTAAAATTATTAAAAGTGGAGATAATTCGCCTTACGTCGATTATCCTAAATCGCCAGGAACACCAAGGTTTGAAATTTTTTTAAATATTTTTCTACTTGTTTATAATATTATAATTATTAATTTAATAATAGGCTTGTTTATCACCGACCTGCTCCAGTTTTCAAAACATATGACAAACTCTTGCAACATTTTTTTCAAAATTGTTTTAAAATTCAACGGTTTAATTTTTATTGTAAACCTTCGAACCTTGAAAAAGACACACAAAGAATGTGAATTTCTGAATTAATCTTGTGGTTAATGACTGCTTTAACGTTAACAAATATTTAAATCATCCCTCGCAAGCCAGAATTTTTATTTTTTATTTAGAAAATAGAAATAGCCATTTCCAATAGCTAAACTAGCGTGAGATGAGCGTGGAAGAAACCAGAAGCCAATTTATTCTCACACTAGGGCATACAGGGAAAGGGGGGAAAGTGTCATAAACAACGCAATTTTTTGTTTACTTTGTTATTTTTGTTAATATTAGTGACACCAACCCACTTGATATTACAAAATATTAAAATTCAAATTTTCACATCTGTCATAAACATTTAAAGGAGGAAGGGAAAAGTATACTTACTAGGATATTTCCATCCTTCGTGACATTTTCTGTATTTCCTGAAAAACTGTTACCTAAACTGGCTCAACTAGGCTACGATTTCAGTGGCAGTTTTAATTAAGATATCCCCAGTATCGATGGTGAAGTCTGAATTTGTAACTTTCGGTTCCAGAGGGTCTAGGAATTCTTGAAATCGTGAATTCTCATGATAAGTGACGTCAAAATGACGCATATTTCTCTAGATAAGAAAAAATTATCGACAGCAAATGACATCATTTTCTCATCATGAGAATTAATTCCAATAATTTCTAAAATTGGGTCCCAGAGAAGACTTTCGAGGTCTTCTTCTGGCTTCTGGAGTCTTTTTAAGACTTCTTTGTGTTTGTATTGATAAGAAAATGATTTAAAATGACTTCTTCACTTTCTGGCATTAAAAGCTCTTGAAACATTTCTCGCCAATAACAAAATAATACCGGCTGAATAGTTCAAAACAGTGCTGAAAAATCAGTAAAAATAGTCGATTTGCGAAGAGTTGCTGTAAAGAAGGACATTCAATTTGAATTGAATGTACAACCCAAAATCGATATGAAGCGTTAAATGATTCACTGGGAATCGATTAAGTTTGAATCTATTCAAGTCGATTTGAATCAACTTAAGTCCATTCGAATCGATGTAAGTCAATTCGAATCGATGTAAGTCAATTCAAATCGATGTAAGTCAATTCGAATCGATGTAAGTCAATTCGAATCGATGTAAGTCAATTCGAATCGATGTAAGTCAATTCGAATCGATGTAAGTCAATTCGAATCGATGTAAGTCAATTCGAATCGATGTAAGTCAATTCGAATCGATGTAAGTCAATTCGAATCGATGTAAGTCAATTCGAATTGCCGTAAGTGAAGTTAATTCATGTCAATTTGAATCGATTTATGTAAATTTGAATCTATTTCAGGGTGAAGTGGAAGAACAGTGTGCAGCGTTCTCGCTACACAACTGAACTCCACCTTATTTGGGCCTTATGTACATTATGTCTAATTTTTTTTTTTTTAAAATAGGTACAAATAAAAATAAATTATTATTATTTATGTAAATTTGATTCGATTATGTCAATTTGAATCAATTTATGTCGATTTGAACAGATTTACAGTGGGTTCGCAAGGCTCGCTCTGTGGGAGGGACATCAGAAACATCGTTTAGTATGAAATTTTGTTATAATTTTTATTGTTATAAATTTTGTAGCGCTTTGTGGTTAAATAAAATGTTTATTAACGGAATGGGTAGGGGCCCCACTCTGGATTTTGCGGGAAAGCCCCTAAACTTATAGTTACGCCACTGCAGGTTTATGTCGATTTGAATCGATGTAAATCGATTTTACGACTGGAAAAGCCCTAAAGTAGCATAGAAACATAAAAATTGGTCAAATAGAATGAAATTTGGAAAGGGAAAATGAACTTTTTTGGCTCACTTTATAGTTTTTAAATATGCGATACCAAAAGGGGGATTTTTTAGATATTTTCTATAGAGGCCCCACTCTGGATTTTGCGGGAGTGTCTCCAAACTTTTAGTTACACCACTGTAGGTTTATATCGGTTTGAATCGATGTAAATTGATTTTACGACTGGAAAAGCCCTAAAGTAGCATAGAAACATAAAAATTGGTCAAATAGAATGAAATTTGGAAAGGGAAAATGAACTTTTTTGGCTCACTTTATACGTTTTTAAATATGCGATACCAAAGGGGTTTTTTTTAGATATTTTCTATAGAGGCCCCACTCTGGATTTTGTGGGAGTATCCCCAAACTTTTAGTTACACCACTGTAGGTTTATATCGGTTTGAATCGATGTAAATTGATTTTACGACTGGAAAAGCCCTAAAGTAGCATAGAAACATAAAAATTGGTCAAATAGAATGAAATTTGGAAAGGGAAAATGAACTCTTTTGGCTCACTTTATGGTTTTTAAATATGCGATACAAAAAGGGGAATTTTTGATATTTTCTACAGGGACCCCACTTTGGATTTTGCGAGAGCGTCCTCAAACTTTTAATTACGCGATTGCAGGTTTATGTCAGATTCAGGAAATGTGAATTTTGGCTAATAAAATTTGCAATAATTTACATATTGAATTTACTTTTCATACGACTTTTAGGCTATAGCTTCTGTCTTCTATGTAACTAAATGACAAAAAAGTACGCCAAAATTGCCTATACAAATTGTAATAATTAGAGAATCACACGCAATACTCAGAAAAGATAAATGTTTTTGAAACTTTTTCCCAAGTGGTAATGAAAATCTTGATCAAAGAGTTGGAGTTCAACAGAATTAGTACCTCGCTCAACTACACTAGAACTAGACCAGTTCATGGTTTTTTAAACAATATTTTTTTTCTATAGAGGCAGAGAAGTACTATTGAATGACCAACCAACAGTCAGGTCTTCGTGGCTCAGTTTCTTCGGAGTTAGGATTCTTAACATTCAAATTCAATGTCATGTGAGATTTAAGGATGTTCTTCTGTAACTTTTTATGGCGATGACTGAGTGACAAGGTGGCATTTACACAGAATGGGAATATTTATCGTTGGATTTCTTTCCAGGAGCCCAGGGCCCAAAGTCTATACCCAGGCTCGTGCTGGGACGTTTATAAGCACCCGTAAAAATTTTCAATATGAGAGCCCATTCTATGAAATAGATAAATACGCACCTAAAGGCAAAACTCAGGGCCTTTTTTATGATTTTATGGAGGGCCCACCGAGATGTTCCCGTTTCTCGAGGGCCAGCATGCGCTTGTCCAAACTTTTTCTTGCTTAAACAATTTTTGTTGCTAATACAATGAAAGAGTCCCTCATATTGGTGAATTATAAAAGATATCAAAAAGGTCTTTTACTTTTGGTTTGCGTTTTTATTGACGTCATCGCACCGTGTCGACGTAAAATATTACAAAGTTGTTAATTTACATATCAAAACACAATTTACAAAGTGTTAATTGCGTTATTTTTACATAAATACATGTAAACCAGTCAGTGTAAAACCAATTAACAAATTAACAATTATTATCAACTAAAAATAGTTTTTTTAAATAAGGTACATTAGCTTTAATTAGACGATTTTTTATACAAAACAATAAAAAAATTTACACTCAATTTCCATTTTAAAATAATAAAAAGAATGAATAATTGCATTTTCACAACAAATTTTGATGTGCAATGGAAAAACTTCAATTTCTAACAATAAATCTCATTTATTGTTATTTATAAATATTTATAATATTTTAAATGTAGTTTGATAAGAAATAATTGATGATTATAACACGTAATAATTTTAATGAGACCTGGAGATAAATTGCATTTTAATTACACTCTTTTAAGGAAAGGGCAATATACTGTGCATTTTTCTCATGGTAGGGTCTTTAACCATTGCATTAATTTCCCATGCTGATTTTTATCATAAAAAATTTCATTAAAGCACTTAAAGGGGAGAAATTCGGAGAGACTTCGAACGAATCCCAGGTTTTCTCAGCTTCATCTCGCAAGGCAATAGCAAATTACATAATACTTAAACAACTAATGGTAGTTTGGCTATAATTTAAATATTGTGTAATGTTAATTCTAATTCAGTGTTTTTTGTATTTAGAAGCCGTTTTCGTCCAGGAGCTGTAAGAAAAATTCGCAGAAGAGCAGTTTTTAAAAATGGCGATTGTAACATTCTCCAATCAAAAATATCCAAACACCGAATAAAATTTTTACAAGACATATTTACAACTCTAGTAGACTCTCAATGGAGATGGACGCTTTTAATTTTCGCGCTTAGTTTTTTACTATCTTGGCTTGGATTTGCGTTCGTTTGGTGGTTAATTTCGTTAACGCACGGCGATTTCGAACCCATGCATTTGCCAAAATATCAAGAAGAAAGTGGATGGGCACCGTGCGTTTCTCAAATCGAATCTTTCACGTCTTGTTTTTTGTTCAGTATTGAAACTCAACATACGATAGGTTATGGTTTTAGGGCTACTACGGAAGAATGTCCTGAAGCTATTTTCGTTATGTGTTTACAAAGTATTGTTGGAGTTGTAATTCAAGCGTTGATGGTTGGAATTGTCTTTGCTAAAATGACGAGGCCTAAACATAGAACTCAAACTTTATTATTTTCAAAATGTTGCATTATTTGTCAAAGGGATGGGCAATTATGTCTCATGTTTCGTGTTGGGGATATGAGAAAAAGTCACATAATTGGAGCAAGCATTAGAGCACAATTAATTCGACCGAGGACGACTAAAGAAGGTGAAGAATTGATACAATATCAAACCGAACTTGCTGTTCATGCCGATGGGTGTGATGGTGACTTATTTTTCATTTGGCCTATGACTATTGTACACAAAATTGATGAGAATTCGCCTTTGTATTATTTATCAGCTGGTGACATGCTGCAAGAAAGGTTTGAAATAGTCGTCATTTTGGAAGGAACGATCGAAAGTACCGGACAGACTACTCAAGCACGTTCGAGTTACGTTTCCAGTGAAGTTTTATGGGGCCATAGATTTGATTCTGTCGTTAGTTATAACAAAGATAGGCAAGGATATCAAGTCGATTATTCCAAATTTAATAGCACACTTCAAGTGGATACGCCGTTGTGTTCTGGAGCTGATTTGGCTGAATTTTACAGGATTCAAGACCAAGGTAGTTGTAACTCACATAATACATAATTTATTTTATTTATTTATTTTTAGAAAACGCTGCTGATACAATTTCTATGAAAAGACCATGCAGTAATTAGTTTTAAGTAGATCCATGTTTGGATGGAAATGTTGTATTATAGTTTAACGAACTCGATTATATTTATTTTTGAATTTATAATTACATGTGTCATGTATTTTTAATTTAATTCAATTAAGAAAAACGCTTACATAATTAATAATGTATACTACATTAATTAAATAAAGTTTTAAAAATTAAACAGTTTATTTGAACTAATTAAAAAATTTATCAATTTAAAATCGGCACAATTTAGAATTCGATGTAACTATTTTCGATGAAGCTAGATATCGATGTAATAGAAACGTCATTTCATACGTCAGTCGTTTTAATTTTGTTGTCTGCGGTTTCTATTTGCTCTCTACTTCACACGTAAAATTGTTTTATAATTACTAAATGCGCATTTTATTGAATTAAAAACTATTCAATGGGTAATGTGGATACTAAATTAAATTTTCGTAAAGCTGTCGTACAGTTGACTTCAAAACTAGAGGTATGTTCAATTCGTAACACAGTGCTTTGTCACTACCTTATGTTTTAAATCCTTTTAGCCTATAGATGTGGCAGATGATTCGTTTTGGGAACAATTTTGGTCGGAAAGTGTTACTAATATACAGGATATATTTGCATTAGTTCCGGCGTCCGAAATACGTTCGCTACGTGAAGAAGCACCCACGAATTTAGCGACATTATGTTATAAAGCTGTAGAAAGAATCATAAGAGCAGTCGACAATAGTTGTCGAACTCAGCAAGAACAACAAACAGGTGTGTCAAATTTCTTGAAGAGTTGCAAAAATGATTAATAATTAAATGTTTATAGTGCTAAATTGCATTCGTTTGCTAAATCGAGTTTTACCGTACATTTTTGAAGACTCAGAATGGAAAGGTTTCTTTTGGTCTTCATTACCTAATCAAGGTGAAGGTGATGAAGAAGAAGGATCTTTACCACTGGCGCAGTCATTGCAAAATGCAATTTGTGTAAGTTTCGTTAACTTTTTGTAAACAGTTGCAAAAAATTTAATTTTAGGATTTGTTATTTTGTCCCGACTTTACTGTGACTGGAACTAGAAAACTAGGACCTGTAAGTATTTGTTTAAACAAAAATGAATATTTCGTAAAATGTTTTTGTAGGATAAAGCTGAAGATTTATCAGCGATTGATAGCTGTGAATATATTTGGGAAGCTGGTGTTGGTTTTGCGCATTCACCACCACGAAATCCAATTTTAGATTCGAATCGGACTGAATTGCTTAAGCTCTTATTGACTTGTTTTAGTGAAACTATGTATCAACCACCATCGGACATTTCGCAAAATCCAAACAAATGGATTGTGTAAGAAAATTAATTTTGCATAAGTTCAACTTTTTATGTTTTTAATTTTTAGGCATTTAACTTCTGCTGAAAATAGGCACGCATTACCTATGTTTACTTCTTTGTTAAACACAGTTTGTGCTTATGATCCTGTCGGTTTGGGGGTCCCTTATAATCATTTAATATTCAGCGACTCGTTAGAGCCGTTAGTAGAAATTGCTTTACAAATATTAATTGTTACTCTTGATCACGATACGTGCAATACAATTGCAATGGACACAGAAGAGGTAGGTCTTCAAATTGGTAGTTAAATTTTATCGATGAATTAAATTTACAGAACGCAGCACCTGATAACCTTTTTATCAATTACCTCTCGAGGATACATAGAGATGAAGACTTCCATTTTGTTTTACGTGGAGTTACCCGTTTGTTAAACAATCCATTAGTTCAAACATATTTACCAAATTCAAACAAAAAAGTGTACTTCCATCAAGAATTGTTAATTTTCTTTTGGAAAATGTGTGATTATAACAAGGTAATGTAAATATTTTACAACTTTGTGATTGTATCTATGAATCATTTCAGAAATTTTTGTATTTTGTACTAAAAAGTAGTGATGTATTGGAAGTCTTGGTGCCTATATTGTACCATTTAAATGATTCTCGTGCAGACCAATGTAAGTTACTGTTTTTGGAAAACGTTCACTAATTGCCTTTTTGCAGCTCGAGTCGGCCTTATGCATATCGGAGTTTTTATTCTACTACTTTTATCGGGTGAACGTAATTTTGGAGTGCGTTTAAATAAACCGTATACCGCTACGATTCCAATGGATATTCCTGTATTTACTGGAACACATGCTGATCTCTTAATAATTGTTTTTCATAAAATTATAACAACCGGTCATCAACGTTTACAACCGTTGTTTGATTGCTTGCTTACAATTTTAGTAAATGGTGGGTTTCAATATTTTTGTGTAAAAGGAGTATAACAAATTTTGCAGTGTCGCCTTACTTGAAAACACTTTCTATGGTGGCCAGCACTAAACTTTTGCATTTATTAGAAGCATTTAGCACTCCTTGGTTTTTATTTTCATCAGCTGCACACCATCACTTGGTGTTTTTCTTGCTGGAAATATTCAATAACATTATACAATACCAATTTGATGGTTAGTTAAATTTTTATTTTGAAAAAAAATATAATTTTAATCTTTTAGGTAATTCAAATTTGGTTTATACAATAATTCGTAAACGTCAAGTGTTTCACAGCTTAGCAAATTTACCGTGTGATTATGGAAGCATAACGAGATCTTTAAGTAAAAAAGTAAAAAGGCACCTTTCGAATGCAACAAGCCATGAAAATGTAGCCGAGTTAGTTATGGATGGATCACATCCAGCTTTACCTGCAGAACCTGGCACTTTAAAAGCTTCTTTACCTGACACACCGTGTATCGGTCAAATGACCGAAAAGGAATCTGCACATCCTGCATCAAGTCAACTTGAAACGTTACCAATTACCAACGGAATGGCAACTATTAATTTAAGCATGCCTTCCACAAGCACCGTTTTGGTCGATAAGATCGAAGACGGCAACGAATTAAGCAATCAAGGAACTCAGGTAACTTATTTTTAATTAGTAACAACTTGTAAAAAAAAGTTATTACAGTCGATGCTACCTGAGACACCGAACGAATCTGAAAAGTGTAAAACTCCTACCAACGACGATTCACCAACGACTTTAAAACGAACAGTTAACACAGTAAGTTTTAACATTTTAATTCATCTAACATCTAACTTGTTTAAATTGTAGCGAAGCAGTTTAAGAGTTAGTACAATAGCAGAAAAAAATGTTAACCACTGGGTACCTACTGGTGAATGGGTGCAATCGTGGAAAAGTAAGTTACCGTTACAAACGATAATGAGGCTACTTCAAGTGCTTGTTCCACAAGTTGAAAAAATTTGCATCGACAAGTATGTTTGAGTTAGTTACTTAATTTTGTGTGTTAATTCATTTTTTTAAAGAGGTTTGACTGATGAGAGCGAAATATTGAAATTTTTGCAACACGGAACGTTGGTCGGTTTGTTGCCGGTTCCTCATCCAATTTTGATACGCAAATATCAAGCAAACACCGGTACTACTGTTTGGTTTCGTACTTACATGTGGGGAGTTATTTATTTAAGGTGAGCGAGTATTTGTAAAAGTGTCGTGATCTAATTTTGTTTATTTACAGAAATGTCGATCCTCCAATTTGGTATGACACCGATGTGAAATTATTTGAAATACAAAAGGTCTAAAAATATATTTAAATACGTATCTTCAAAACTAATGGAGATTTATTTTACTTATCATAACAATAAGCGCATTTAATGAGTATTGTAATAAGTAAATGTGTTCTCATTCCATTAAGTACAGTTCAATGTGATATGTTGGAGTTTCTGATTTTTAATTTATTTTTATTGATAATAATTAAAAGTATTGCAATTTCTTTTTAATGTGTTGTGATCTCGTATCTAATTTTTTTAAATGTTTAAGTAACTTATTTGTTAAGTTTAAATTTAACGAAATGTATTTAAAAAATATATCAGCTTAATTTGAAAAAAATTACTATTTTTACAACTTAAAACTCCATTAATTATTGGATTTAAGACATAATCCAGTCAAATAAAGCCTTGCTCGAGTCCAGTAGCGTAAATAACAGGCCCGCGTTGCGGGAGGGCGCCCGAAAAATTCCGTAGTTTGTACCATAAAGCTAGCCTTTCGTCACAGCTTCTAGAATCCACCTTTTTTTCAAACCAATAGAAGATAAACTTGGTCCATGTTTTAGCGTCTGACGCTAGAAATCCAAGGTTTCTATTGTCTTAGAAAAAGAAGCTAGCTTCTAGATGCTGTGGTGCAGGGCTCTAGCTTAAAGAGGCACTTTAAAAACGTCCGTTTTGTAATTATGTATTTGAGAATTTAAAAAAGAAATAGGTAAATACTTTTCTTCTCTTGTAAAGTTACACTTTACACAGATGTTTCGACAATAAGCAACTAAAAGTCGGTCGGTTGTAAAAGTTTTAGAAATAATCACAAATGAACCCTAAATTCAGTGGGGTAAATAAATCCCCACCTAAAAAACTTTAATTTTAAATGGAACACCCTGTATTTTTTGACAGTTTTGGATGCAGAAATAAATTTACTATCGTTTTGCATTACCATTCCCTATACCTATCGTTGATGCTTTTTACATTATTCTATATCCTATACAAACTTGCGCGCCTCCCACTTTCGGTGCTAAATTTCGGGAACGGTTGATGGTACAAAAAAACGAATTGGATGAAATTTGTAGATAAATTTATGATCTACAATTTTTGTAATAACCTCTAATGATGTATGATGCAAAGGAAAGGAGATATTTGCAAAAAACAATTTTTGTGACCTTTGACGATAGTGTTAGCGGGCCTCCCACCCTCTGCGCTATATTTCGGCAACGGTTGATCGTACAAAAAAATAAATTGGATGAAATTTATAGAGAATTTTATGATCTATAATTTTTGTAATAACCTCTAATGAGGTATGATTCATAGGAAACTAGTTATTGCAAAAAAACGATTTTTGTGACCATTGACGTTATGTGAGCGGGCCTCCCACCCTCTGCGCTATATTTCGGCAACGGTTGATCGTACAAAAAAATAAATTGGATGAAATTTATAGAGTATTTTATGATCTATAATTTTTGTAATAACCTCTAATGAGGTATGATTCATAGGAAACTAGATATTTGCAAAAAAACAATTTTTGTGACCTTTGACGATAGTGTTAGCGGGCCTCCCACCCTCTGCGCTATATTTCGGCAACGGTTGATCGTACAAAAAAATAAATTGGATGAAATTTATAGAGAATTTTATGATCTATAATTTTTGTAATAACCTCTAATGAGGTATGATTCATAGGAAACTAGTTATTGCAAAAAAACGATTTTTGTGACCATTGACGTTATGTGAGCGGGCCTCCCACCCTCTGCGCTATATTTCGGCAACGGTTGATCGTACAAAAAAATAAATTGGATGAAATTTATAGAGTATTTTATGATCTATAATTTTTGTAATAACCTCTAATGAGGTATGATTCATAGGAAACTAGATATTTGCAAAAAAACGATTTTTGTGACCTCTGACGTTAGTGTTAGCAGGCCTCCCACCCTCTGCGCTATATTTCGGCAACGGTTGATCGTACAAAAAAATAAATTAGATGAAATTTATAGAGAATTTTATGATCTATAATTTTTGTAATAACCTCTAATGAGGTATGATTCATAGGAAACTAGTTATTGCAAAAAAACGATTTTTGTGACCATTGACGTTAGTGTTAGCGGGCCTCCCACCCTCTGCGCTATATTTCGGCAACGGTTGATCGTACAAAAAAATAAATTAGATGAAATTTATAGAGTATTTTATGATCTATAATTTTTGTAATAACCTCTAATGAGGTATGATTCATAGGAAACTAGATATTTGCAAAAAAACGATTTTTGTGACCTCTGACGTTAGTGTTAGCAGGCCTCCCACCCTCTGCGCTATATTTCGGCAACGGTTGATCGTACAAAAAAATAAATTAGATGAAATTTATAGAGAATTTTATGATCTATAATTTTTGTAATAACCTCTAATGAGGTATGATTCATAGGAAATTAGATATTTGCAAAAAAACGATTTTTGTGACCTTTGACGTTAGTGTTAGCGGGCCTCCCACCCTCTGCGCTATATTTCGGCAACGGTTGATCGTACAAAAAAATAAATTCGATGAAATTTATAGAGTATTTTATGATCTATAATTTTTGTAATAACCTCTAATGAGGTATGTTCATAGGAAACTAGATATTTGCAAAAAAACGATTTTTGTGACCTCTGACGTTAGTGTTAGCAGGCCTCCCACCCTCTGCGCTATATTTCGGCAACGGTTGATCGTACAAAAAAATAAATTAGATGAAATTTATAGAGAATTTTATGATCTATAATTTTTGTAATAACCTCTAATGAGGTATGATTCATAGGAAATTAGATATTTGCAAAAAAACGATTTTTGTGACCTTTGACGTTAGTGTTAGCGGGCCTCCCACCCTCTGCGCTATATTTCGGCAACGGTTGATCGTACAAAAAAATAAATTAGATGAAATTTATAGAGAATTTTATGATCTATAATTTTTGTAATAACCTCTAATGAGGTATGATTCATAGGAAACTAGATATTTGCAAAAAAACGATTTTTGTGACCTTTGACGTTAGTGTTAGCGGGCCTCCCACCCTCTGCGCTATATTTCGGCAACGGTTGATCGTACAAAAAAATAAATTAGATGAAATTTATAGAGAATTTTATGATCTATAATTTTTGTAATAACCTCTAATGAGGTATGATTCATAGGAAACTAGATATTTGCAAAAAAACGATTTTTGTGACCTTTGACGTTAGTGTTAGCGGGCCTCCCACCCTCTGCGCTATATTTCGGCAACGGTTGATCGTATAAAAAAAAAATTAGATGAAATTTGTAAACAATTTTATGATCTATAATTTTTGCAAGCTCTAATAAGGTATATGATGCATAGGAAACAAAATATTCGCAAAAAACGATTTTGGTGACCTTTAACGTTAGTGTTAGCGGGCCTCCCACCCTCTGCGCTATATTTGGGCAACGGTTGATCGTACAAAAAAATAAATTAGATGAAATTTATAGAGAATTTTATGATCTATAATTTTTGTAATACCTTCTAATGAGGTATGATTCATAGGAAACTAGATATTTGCAAAAAGACGATTTTTGTGACCTCTGACGTTAGTGTTAGCGCGCCTCCCACTCTGCGCTATATATTTCGGGAACGGTTGATCGTATAAAAAAAAAATTAGATGAAATTTGTAAACAATTTTATGATCTATAATTTTTGCAAGCTCTAATAAGGTATATGATGCATAGGAAACAAAATATTCGCAAAAAACGATTTTGGTGACCTTTAACGTTAGTGTTAGCGGGCCTCCCACCCTCTGCGCTATATTTCGGCAACGGTTGATCGTACAAAAAAGTAAATTAGATGAAATTTATAGAGAATTTTATGATCTATAATTTTTGTAATAACTTCTAATGAGGTATGATTCATAGGAAACTAGATATTTGCAAAAAACGATTTTTGTGACCTCTGACGTTAGTGTTAGCAGGCCTCCCACCCTCTGCGCTATATCTCGGCAACGGTTGATCGTACAAAAAAATAAATTAGATGAAATTTATGGAGAATTTTATGATCTATAATTTTTGTAATAACTTCTAATGAGGTATGATTCATGGGAAACTAGATATTTGCAAAAAAAAACGATTTTTGTGACCTCTGACGTTAGTGTTAGCGCGCCTCCCACTCTGCGCTATATTTCGGTAACGGTTGATCGTACAAAAAAATTAATTAGATGAAATTTATAGAGAATTTTATGATCTATAATTTTTGTAATAACTTCTAAAGAGGTATAATTCATAGGAAACTAGATATTTGCAAAAAAACGATTTTTGTGACCATTGACGTTAGTGTTAGCGGGCCTCCCACCCTCTGCGCTATATTTCGGCAACGGTTGATCGTACAAAAAAATAAATTAGATGAAATTTATAGAGAATTTTATGATCTATAATTTTTGTAATACCTTCTAATGAGGTATGATTCATAGGAAACTAGATATTTGCAAAAAGACGATTTTTGTGACCTCTGACGTTAGTGTTAGCGCGCCTCCCACTCTGCGCTATATATTTCGGGAACGGTTGATCGTATAAAAAAAAAATTAGATGAAATTTGTAAACAATTTTATGATCTATAATTTTTGCAAGCTCTAATAAGGTATATGATGCATAGGAAACAAAATATTCGCAAAAAACGATTTTGGTGACCTTTAACGTTAGTGTTAGCGGGCCTCCCACCCTCTGCGCTATATTTCGGCAACGGTTGATCGTACAAAAAAGTAAATTAGATGAAATTTATAGAGAATTTTATGATCTATAATTTTTGTAATAACTTCTAATGAGGTATGATTCATAGGAAACAAAATATTCGCAAAAACGATTTTGGTGACCTTTAACGTTGTGTTAGCGGGCCTCCCACCCTCTGCGCTATATTTCGGCAACGGTTGATCGTACAAAAAAATAAATTAGATGAAATTTATAGAGAATTTTATGATCTATAATTTTTGTAATAACTTCTAATGAGGTATGATTCATAAGAAACTAGATATTTGCAAAAAACGATTTTTGTGACCTCTGACGTTAGTGTTAGCGGGCCTCCCACCCTCTTCGCTATATTTCGGCAACGGTTGATCGTACAAAAAAATAAATTAGATGAAATTTATAGAGAATTTTATGATCTATAATTTTTGTAATAACTTCTAATGAGGTATGATTCATGGGAAACTAGATATTTGCAAAAAAAAAACGATTTTTGTGACCTCTGACGTTAGTGTTAGCGCGCCTCCCACTCTGCGCTATATTTCGGTAACGGTTGATCGTACAAAAAAATAAATTAGATGAAATTTATAGAGAATTTTATGATCTATAATTTTTGTAATAACTTCTAATGAGGTATGATTCATAGGAAACTAGATATTTGCAAAAAAACGATTTTTGTGACCTTTGACGTTAGTGTTAGCGGGCCTCCCACCCTCTGCGCTATATTTCGGCAACGGTTGATCGTACAAAAAAGTAAATTAGATGAAATTTATAGAGAATTTTATGATCTATAATTT
Source organism: Malthinus seriepunctatus (assembly GCA_963924605.1). NCBI lineage: Eukaryota > Metazoa > Arthropoda > Insecta > Coleoptera > Cantharidae > Malthinus > Malthinus seriepunctatus. The sequence continues at coordinate 21,229,230 of OZ004603.1, forward strand.
TTGTAATAACTTCTAATGAGGTATGATTCATAGGAAACTAGATATTTGCAAAAAACGATTTTTGTGACCTCTGACGTTAGTGTTAGCGGGCCTCCCACCCTCTTCGCTATATTTCGGCAACGGTTGATCGTACAAAAAAATAAATTAGATGAAATTTATAGAGAATTTTATGATCTATAATTTTTGTAATAACTTCTAATGAGGTATGATTCATGGGAAACTAGATATTTGCAAAAAAAAACGATTTTTGTGACCTCTGACGTTAGTGTTAGCGCGCCTCCCACTCTGCGCTATATTTCGGTAACGGTTGATCGTACAAAAAAATTAATTAGATGAAATTTATAGAGAATTTTATGATCTATAATTTTTGTAATAACTTCTAATGAGGTATAATTCATAGGAAACTAGATATTTGCAAAAAAACGATTTTTGTGACCATTGACGTTAGTGTTAGCGGGCCTCCCACCCTCTGCGATATATTTCGGCAACGGTTGATCGTATAAAAAAATGAATTAGATGAAATTTATAGAGAATTTTATGATCTACAATTTTTGTAATAACCTTAAATGACGTATGATGCAAAGGAAACTAGATATTCCTGGAGAAAAATAAAAAACCTCAAAACAGAGGTTTATGCAGATATGTAGCTTTTTGACTTTCATTCCGAGGTTAGCCCTTTATTTTATTTTATTTGACTGGATTTACAGTTTTCCGAAGTACTATTGATGTAATTTCCAAAAAAAGTGGGGGTAATGGCAACAGAAGAAAATAAACTCGTTTGTTGAGTAGTTACTAAGCAACAACCGTTTTTAATAATGGATAAGCGCTCATAAGGGGTTGTAAATTGAGGTAAGATTTATGTGAAACGTTTGTTGTAAATTAAATGGTAGAAATCACTTTTAAAAATTTATTTTTAAATAAAATTTAAATAAAATAAATAAAATCTAATCATTTTGTAATGCAACCACCGGTTGGTCTTACAGATGTGCTTTCCATTCGTAAAGTTAATCCGTGGAACCAGTGGAACTGTGCTTGTGTGCTTATCGTTTTTTAATAGAAGCCAAAGAGATTAGAGAGAGGACAAGGTTCATAAATGATAATTACCTATCGATAATATCAAATTTATTGTAATTATTTAACAAAATACAACAATGGATGTTGAGCAAACGATCTTATAACAACCACTGACACTTGACACATTTCAATTTTAAACTCTCATAATTTTACGATATAAAAATGTCATCGGGGAAATTTCATAGCAAAGCGAAAAAACCTAATCCTAATTTAGGAGATCATGAAATTGCTAAATGTAGCCATCAAATTGGTGGAAAATATATCCATTACAAACCTCGTCGTGCAAACGAAGGCAAAGAAATTGTTTTGGTAAACAATGGCGATGGTAAAAGAGAGCTCATAGTTCCAAACAGAGAACCGACGGAATCACCCGGAATATGGCCACTATCAGAATTCGAACGAATAAAACAACAAGCGCGAGTAATTACCCTAAAAGAACAAATGGAAATGAAAGAAGAGGCGTCGAAGAAAAAAGCTCAATTAGCCGAGGAGAGCGATAAACGTAAACAGGCGCTGCAAAAAGCACAGTTGGAACAAAAAGCTAAACAAGGCTCCAAGTTATCTGAAATTGAAAGCGAGGCTGCTAAAATGAAATCTTACGTTTTGCAGCGAGCATTTGAATTACGCCAAGAACAAGAAGACGAAGTTAAAAAGGCCAATAGCCTAATTCTCGCCAGTAAGTGTTTAGCGATACGCGAAGCACAAATTATGGAACACGAACTTATGAAAAAAGAAATGGCCGAAGAAGAAAAACGCTTGGATTTCATGATGGAACAACAACGACAGTGGGGTATAAAAAAGGAAGAAGAAAAACAACACTTGAGAGAAATAGGTAATCAAAAATACGTCAAACAAGTTTCGCAACAAATACGCGAAAACGAAATCCAACGCTTAATAGAAGCAGAACGCAAGGAAGAAGAAGCTCGTAACATAAACCGAGCTTTAATTCGCATGCAACGAGACGACGCAGAAAAAATCAGACAAAAACACGAACTACAACGACGTATGGGAGAAGAATTAAATAAAGCAAACGCCGATATGGAACAGTATAAAATAATACAAAAAGAAGAGCAACGCATTGCAGAAATGCGCGTGCTAATATTCATGCAAAAAAAAGCCGAACGCGAAGCTGCACGCGAAGCCGAACTTGAAGAAATCAAAGCTGCTAAAGAACGCGAAGTTGCGCGACTTAGAGCCGCCCAAGAAAAAGCGCAAGATTCTCAAGCGGCTGCGGACGAACTCAACGCGCTTAGGATACAAGAAGAAGTAGAAAAGAAATGGAGAGACGCCGAAAAAGCGGCTGCGCTTAAGAGAAAACAACAAGCGGAAGATATGAGAAATGGTAGAGCAAGACAACTCGAAGACATACGCAAAGCGCAAGCTTTAGAAATCGAAAAGGACGAAATTGAATTTCATCGCGTCGCAAAAGTACAAAACGAAATGTTTATGTCAGAGCATGCCGAGAAAAAAGCTAAAAAAGATGCAGCCATTAGACATCGTATGGAATTACTCAAACAAATCGACGAGAAAGAGAAAGGGCGTATTATTAGTCTTAGAGAGAAATTTGAAGAAGGTACGGCTGTTAAATTAGAAGCGGAAGTTCGTATGTTACAAATTAATGAAACTCTCACTAAGAAATTACAAAGATTAAGAGAGAATAAAGTTCCGGAAAATTTAATTCACGATATCGAAGGCAAGCTACATCTAACAGAATGTACTCCTCACGATACCGAAAGCAAGGAACATCTACCAGATCAATGTACGCCTCAGAAGTGATTTTATTTATTTTTATGAAATTTTATAGATTTGTTTTTTTGATAAAATTATATTAAACGTTTTTTTTAAGTAATTACAATCACACTTTAATTACTTACATACTAAGTAGACTAGTAACATAAATTTTAGTTAGGTAATTCGTTACATCAAATATCCTTTAATAATTATAGCAATTAAATGCTACACATTCAGTACGGTCAAACTTGTAACGAACATTAATTTTGTCAAACAAATGATGCAACAGTGTTTATTTCGTATCTAAAAAGTGATGCTTTAATATAAACTAAATAAAAGTATTAAATTGTTTTCTTTTTAAAATACGATGTACAAAATTTTAAGTCAACTATACAAGTTTTGTATTTATCATAAAATAAAATGGCTCGCAAATAATTAACTCATTAACTCTTTAATAAAACGAGTTAAAAATGTACAAGAAAGAGTTAACAAAGTATTTGGTTAAAAAATATATAAATTTCTTACAGTGGTGTTAAGAGGGCGATTTCTAACGAATGAGCGGTGAAGTTGAAATTTAGACATTTCGCTCGTAAAAAAAAAATAAAGGATGTTAGGTAAAAATTTCTTTTATTTTTTTAAATTCCACTAAGTTCAGTTGAACTTTTCTCACTAATTAGGCTCTTATTTCCTATAAAAAGTTGTCATTGCCTTCTTTGAACCTCGCCCTATCAGGAATTATGACTATTAGTGATATCAACCGGATATTAAAGTCGCTAACGGCTACGAGCGGAATGTCGTGAAAGTTGATATTTAGACATTCCGCTCGTAGCCGTTAGCGACTTTAATATCCGGTTGATATCACTAATAGTCAAAATTCCTGATAGGGTGAGGTTCAAAGAAGGCAATGACAGTATTTGTATAGGAAATAAGAGCCTAATTAGTGAGAAAAGTGCAACTGAACTTGGTGGAATTCAAAAAAAATAAAAGATGTTAGGTAAAAACTTCCTTTATTTTCTTAAATTCCACCAAGTTCAGTTGAACTTTTCTCACTAATTAGGCTTTTATTTCCTATAAAAAGTTGTCATTGCCTTCTTTGAACCTCGCCCTATTAGGAATTATGACTATTAGTGATATCAACCGGATATTAAAGTCGCTAACGACTACGAGCGGAATGTCGAGAAAGTTGATATTTAGACATTCCGCTCGTAGCCGTTAGCGACTTTAATATCCGGTTGATATCACTAATAGTCATAATTACTGATAGGGCGAGGTTCAAAGAAGGCAATGAGAGTATTTGTATAGGAAATAAGAGCCTAATTAGTGAGAAAAGTGCAACTGAACTTGGTGGAATTCAAAAAAAATAAAAGATGTTAGGTAAAAACTTCCTTTATTTTCTTAAATTCCACCAAGTTCAGTTGAACTTTTCTCACTAATTAGGCTTTTATTTCCTATAAAAAGTTGTCATTGCCTTCTTTGAACCTCGCCCTATTAGGAATTATGACTATTAGTGATATCAACCGGATATTAAAGTCGCTAACGACTACGAGCGGAATGTCGAGAAAGTTGATATTTAGACATTCCGCTCGTAGCCGTTAGCGACTTTAATATCCGGTTGATATCACTAATAGTCATAATTCCTGATAGGGTGAGGTTCAAAGAAGGCAATGACAGTATTTGTATAGGAAATCAGAGCCTAATTAGTGAGAAAAGTTCAACTGAACTTGGTGGAATTCAAAAAAAATAAAGGATGTTAGGTAAAAACTTCCTTAGAAACCGCCCTCTCCAAGTTTAATTTCTTTGGCACGAACATAGGTCTAATATAAAATTATTTAGAGCCAAATAAATGTATTTAGCCTTAACCGAATAAAAAAAATTTAATTATTGATATTTTATCCACTATCAAGTAGTATATTCAGTCTTAAAGACCCTTAACGAATATTCTTAGCTTTTATGTATCATTATATCACAAAAAATGGCTCAAATTTATAAGTAATAAACAAATTAGAAAGTAACAGTTACATTTTAACCTATTTTTTTTTGTAAAAATAAGCAGAGCTCGTCTTTATGACGGTTCGGTTAGCCCGTTCTTGAGAAATTGCTAACCTACGACTTATTTGAACTACCCTGTACAATTCGAGTTGTTTTTTAAAAGTAATGCCCACAGATCAAACTAAATTAAGTTTCTATAATACCTATAAATAAAAGTGCATTAGTTTCTTTTGTGTAAAAAAGTAAATTCTTTCCTTAAACCTAAAACTTTAAACAAAACCTTTAGAAAACTATACGAAACGAAAGTTTCTATATAAATAAACACTCTGCATCACTTTAGCTTGTTTAAAAAAAATTATGTACCATTAACGGTATTTCTTTCTATATTTGTAATAAGTGGAGACTGTGAGCTCATACCAGGTGGAGCTTCCACATGATAAGATATTCCATATGGCCTTAAATGATATATTAAATATTCTAATACATACATTTGATTCGGATTAACGTAATGAAATGACACAGCATTATCTGAACAACAATCTAATCCCTAAAAAATAAACAATTAATAAGCAAAAATAAAATATTTAACAAACCAACCTCTTTGGTTTCATAGTAAATATATTTCCAATACCAAAAATCTTTATCCACATGATCTGGTATGAGATGATGTTCGGGAACAAATGGAAAAAATCTACCCCTACCTAAACTATCGCGTGAATCGCCTGCATTTACATGAACGTTTTCTAAACATTTTCCAATTTCGACATCTTCATTCCCACTATCGGCTTTTCTACAGGCAGTCTTATTTGGTAAAGCAACCTTAAAATTTTTAATTTTAAAACAAACTCAACACTACAATTACAATATTACTTCCACAAATCTTCTTAGAGCTTCTTGACTTAAAACATACCCGGCACCGCCACTCATGTATCCTTGTTTAACAAACGGTTTAAAACGACAACCGAAATAAATCGGCGTTGATGGATTATGAGACATTAACATAAAACGTAAATTTTCAACTATAACGTACCTAAAATATTAAAATTAATTAAAAGAATCGGTGCGAAGTATTAAACTTACGTATCATCATCGGCTTTTAAAAACCAATCGACTTCATTTAAATGATGTTTGTATATGTATTTAAATGCTTCTTTCGTTTTTGCCCATAAATTATCTCTACCCTCTTTAACTGGTAGTGCTACTGATGGTAAAGTTTTGTCTAAAAAAAATAAATATAAGACTCAATATTTTGAATTCGTTTTATAGTTTTAAGTAAACAATTCCATCCGTCAAATCTTGTAATTTTGTATTAAATTAATTGTTATGAAATATTATTTTTAAAATTGTTTCCGTCAAGGATTGAACCTGGGACTTGTGTGTGTAGGCAGAATTTTTAGGTATAAACTGTTGGCTGTAAGTTGGCTTAAATTTAAGTTCAAAATATACATTATTTTATATCTTTAGAAAACTAATTTTACGAGCTTTGAGAATATTGAAAAATATACAGGGTGTTCTATTTAAATTAAGAAACTTGATCCCATTTCCGGTTAAACCAGAAGTCAAAATATAAAGTGTTTGGTATCGTGTAATAGCTAATTTTACGAGCTTTAAAAATATTTAAAAATGTACAGGGTGTTCCTAAAAATTTTGATATTTTGGTAAGTTCCGGTTTAACCGGAAGCGTTTTGGTAACCGAAAATAGTGTCAAATAATAGATATTCATGGGATTGATATATATATATCCATTTTCAAGTTTTCATTTCTATTACAAAAGAAATTAGAGATTTTTGAAGTTTTAACATTCAAAAAATCATTACTCCAAAACGGCTCGAGTGATTTTTATAAAATTTTATATTTCGATAGAGAATTACGTTTTCTGTAACATATCCAAAAAAGAAAAAATATGGCAGAGGAAATTTTGAGAAAATCCATTTCAAAATTTTGACCTACTTTGGCCTCTTAAAGGTAGACAATTTTAAAACAATTTTGAAAATCGACTTATTTAGAACGAAAGCCCTATATTTTGGCTGTACAATGACGTTTTTAAATTTTTATAATATTAATTACCGGCCAAGTTATTAGGAAAAAACCACAACATGGGATAATCGTTCTATTGGCCGCCATTTTGAATGAAAAAATTTGAAATTTTTTTTTTTCAGTTAGGGCTCACGTGTACTATATTATAGCCAAGTAAAAATGAATTTGGCCCAAATTTGCAAATATGCGCCCAAAATAATCACCTTACTTTTGGACTGTATAGATTTTTTAAAAAAGCTTAGTTTGCCGATGAAATAATTTTAAAGTGGCTAAAATCAAATTTCATCAAAAACGGTTCAGTAGTTTTTGCTCTAGGGGGGGGGGGACATCCATCCATAGCTACATCCTGACATTTTAGTTCAAAAAAATCGAAAATTTTTTTTTTTAATTTTTGGAATTAAGGGGACTCAAAATTATTATTATTATTATTTTTTTCTCGATTATAACAACTTTTTCTTGGTTTGGAAAAAGTTAAAATAGAATTGAATTAATTTTAATAATTGCAAGGTCACGTTTTATCATAAAACAAAGACGTTATAAAACGCCAAATCTTGAATGGTAAAACAATTATTACACAAAAGTAATATAAAATCGATAAAATTATAAAATTTAGCCAAAGCTTTCAACTAACCTTCTTTAGAACTCATGAACAATAAGATATTGCAACGTTTTCCCCATGTATTTTTAACATGTCTAGCTTTCCTTTCATGATTATTGGGCCCCGTCATTACCCAACATAATATTCTAACTTTTTGAGTCAACTGATCTGCCACAGACGTATCTTCCATACGATGAAATTCTTCATTTTTGCTGTGCGTGCCGGGATCTCGCAAAGGTCCCGATAAATGAGCTATTTGATTACTTTCGTGAGGATCACTATATTCTAACCATGTGTCTTTCGAAGGTGTTAACAGTATGTAAGCAAACGTAAATCCGACCACTAAACCTACTACTAGTGCAAAAAGGAAATTTTTGCTCGAATGTGTCCTGAAACAATTCATCAACATTATTAATTTAGATACTTTTGTTATGTAGTAAACTCAAGTACAAGTACATGTTTTAAATAAGCTTGATAATGCTAGCATGCCAAATTCGTTACGTCGTACATAATTTGAAATAGTTTCTTTTATTAGATTTTTAATTACTTGGTTGATAAGTTTTTGTAATTATTTCCTATCTTTCTAATAGGGTTTTATCATCACAATAATTTAAACTTATTTGATAGCTATTTCCTTCCCACCTACACTTTTCCTCAAATTTAAATTCAATACCATCATAGACTCTCCAACAATACTTACATCGATTGATACATTACAAAGATTTTCCAGCAACCCATTCTATATTCACTTAGACCTATGTTACGATTGTTCTAACAGGTTGAAATACAACAAACGATTAAAGTTTAGCACAGTTTACTTTATTTTTAAAACAAACTTACCATTTTGAAATTCGAAGGCAACGATTCATTCTTTTCCAAACTTATTACCATGTAATCGATTTATAGCTTTTTAAGTACATATTTACAGCTCTTTTTAAGTACCTATTACATATATTCTACAAGCTATAACATGAAACATTTTCCTTTTAAAAATTTGCAGTAGATTTCGAAGCATGCGAAATGCGACAATAAAAATGGCTCGTTCACAATGTCCGTTGTTGTGATAAGATTCACATTCTTCGTCACTGTCATTTTATATACAGGGTACGGCAGCGTTTTGGTTATTTAATACATAATAATTTATTTCAAACGATATTTAATCACGCGATAAGAACATAAATATTTAGTTTATTTGTATCTTTTTATACAAGTAATAATGAATTTTTGTAATCAGATTAAATGTCCAGAATATTATGTAAAATGCGTTATGTTTGTTTTAATTTAATCTAAAGACGTTTTAAATTAATCAAAAAGAAACTTTTAATATGTCTTCGATTTAAATTGTATCGTTTAGTAATTTTTATAAAAATAGGGGAAAATAATTTTTATTTGTTGTCTCCTATCATCTGTCAAATTAACTGTCATCGACATGGCGTCAAAACAGGACGTAGAAGTTGTAGAAAATTGGGAAGAAATCGCCGAAGTTGATGTAATAAGTTATTAATATTTATATATAAAATCAAAAAATAAACAACAATAAAATGTAACATACAGTTTATTTTTAAAATTAAGATCCACGTGAACTTATTTATAGGTTATGTTATACGATTTATTTTTAGGTACTAGAACAGAAATTAAGGACGCTTATACCTTCCAGTGATAATGTAGAAAATAAAATGTATCTTTTTCTCATTAATAGTAATTTTAATACTAATGTTAATGTTTTAGAACTAATGGTGAAACTACACCGAACGGGTCTTTTGATATAGTTCTAACAGGTGACGATGCTTTAAGATCTCAATATGTGCCTCCCGAACCAACAGTTAAAATATTAAAAAGACCTGTAGTTAATAAAGAAAGAAATAATTGTAAAAGTGTACAACCTAAAAAGACACTTCAACAACGAGAAGAAGCGTATGCACAAGCTCGACTTAGAATATTAGGAGATACTCGTAATCAAGAAAAGGAAGACGAAAAGTAACTAAATATATTGTTAAAATTATTTTTTACGTTTTCTATTTGCAGAGTTTGTACTATTCAAAGTAAAGGACCACAATTAAATTTAGATAATGTGATAAGACTTCCGAAAGGTCCGGATGGAACAAATGGATTTAAAATTCGTAGATAGTACTTAATTTAATTGTGTAATTTTAAACGTGAATTTGATTATTCAAAAAAATAGCCTTAAACAGACAAAAAGTGAATACATTTCGCTTAATTAAGATTTAAAATATTTCTTTCGATTGTGTACATATTTTGGAAATGTGTTGTGAACCATGTAAATTATTGTAATTTCTTTTTACGTGTATTTATAAGTAATTGCTGATTCAAGTAACAATTCAGTCAATTTAAGTTTGTTAATTAATTTACTTGCTAGTAATTTCTATATATTCTATAGTCGCGATTTTGTTAACAGTTTTACAATGAATTATAGTATCTAATAATAGAATTTATTTATATTTTAAGTTTTGATTTTTTTAAAAACAATAGTTTAAATATGTGACTATTATAATTGAATAGACTCGAAGCTTCGCAACACCAAATCTTAGTTCTAGAAAATTTTTAGAAAAATTTTAATAAGAACTGAACTTGAGACCAACTAGGCAAATTTGACCTTTACGGTTGACTAAATAAACTAATTTTATTCAAAAACAACTTCGTAGTTAATTAATAAAATCGAAAATATTTATAAACTTCCTCGATATGAAATCAAAATTGTTTTTATTTTAATACATTTCACAAAAATAAAATAACAAATAAATGTTCTATTTAAAAGTTAGCACTCGTTAATATTTTGCTTACACAATTCGGTGTTTTTTTAAAGTAACATTAAAAGCGAAAAAATCTAATGTTTATAAATAGTTATATAAAAATAAAATCTTGCATTACTCTCATACTTTCGTAAATATGAACACAATTATTAAATAATATAAATTATTAATTTTAAGTCACTGAAAAGTAATGTGGAGATCAGTTGATTCTGTTGAGTTATTTTCTTCTAAATGGATCTTTAGTGTATGCTCCTCGATCAGATTCTGCTTTTATTATGGTGAAGAAACTGTAGACAACCATCCACATATAAACGTATACGACTAAAATTAATAAAAAATTAAATTTACACATTTAGGACGTTATAAATACGTACCAAATGAAATTAGTCCAATTACCAAGAATAAAGTTCCATTTAAGGCGTCATCGTTTAGGTAAAAGTCTACCGAGGTGTAAATTACTGATACTAAGAGACCAATTGCTAACATAATTCCCAGTAAGACCCATGGAATCATTAAGTACATGTTGCGCTAAAAAAATGTTAATTCAAATTTGATTTTTAGCTTCAAAAGAAAATTTTACCTTTAGAGTTCCGATAATAAGTAAAATGCATATCAAAATAGTCATTGCAAAATTTATTGCCATAATTATTTTAACTGAAAGAAAACATGTTAATTTGTAGTATTTTAAAATTAAAAATTTACCTGTCTCCTTCGATAACCAATCTAGAACGATCGTTCGAAATTCCACTGGTAATGTGAAAACTGCTATAATTCCAAGGATTGCCAAAATCTTAAAATGAGAACAAATAATTATATGGAAATTATTAATAATCGAAAAAATACTTACGATCCCTGCAATTCCAGCTACCAATGTTCCTGTTCGGAGATTGCCACAACAGCAAAATGTTTTTAGTAACGTCATTTTGGTATTTTCTAATCTGGAACAAGAAAAAAGGATTGGTTAATTAAGATTTCTATTCGTGTTATAAAGAAGACATTCTTGTATTAACTTTGTTATAGAAAACCATCACAAAAACCCAAGAGAAACCTGTTGGGTCGACGGGTGTTCTCAATGTTGTAGAAAACCGGGTTAATCATGGTCTTGAGCTTTTGAGAAACCTGGGTAGGGTTCTCAGTGGTCGTGGAAAACCGGGTTTGTCATGGTCTTGAGAAACCTGGGTTCGGTTTTCAGTGTGATGGAAAAGTGAGATTGTAATGGTCTGGAGGTTTAGAGAAACTTGGGTAGAGTTCTTAGTGTCATGGAGAACTGAAATTGTCATGGTCTTGAGAAATCTGGGTAGGGTTCTTAGTGTCATGGAGAACTGAGATTGACAAAAGTCTTGAGGTCTAGAGAAACCTGGGTAGGGTTCTCAATATCTCTGAAAACTAAGATTGTCATGGCCTTGAGCTTATGGAAAACCTGGGTAGGGATTTCAGTGACGTAGAAAACCGGGATTGTCATGGCCTTGAGCTCTTGAGAAACCTGGGTAGAGTTCCCAGTGTCATGGAAAACTGAGATTGTCATGGTCTTGAGGTTTAGAGAAACCTGGCTAGGGTTCCCAATGTCATGAAAAACACCACACCGGTGTTGGATTCTCAGTGTCATAGAAAACTGAGATAGTCACCGTCTTGGGGTCTAGCGAAACCTGGGTAGGTTTCTCAATATCTTTGAAAATTGAGATTGTCATAGCCTTAAGGTTTAAAGATATATGGGTAGAGTTCTCAATGTCATAAAGAACTGGGATTGTCATGGTCTTGGGTTTTTGAGAAACCTGTGCAGGGTTCTCAGTGTCATGAAAAACTGGGATTGTCTTGGCCTTGAGCTTTTGAGAAACTTTGGTAGGTATCTCAGTGTTGCGGAAAACCTGGATTGCAATGATCTTGAGGATTAGATGAGAGACCTGGGTAGGGTTCTCAGTGTCGTAAGAAAAGGGGGATTGTCATGGTCTTGAGCTCTTGAGAAACCTGGGTAGGGTTATCAGTGTCATGAAAAACTGGCATTGTCATGGCCTTGATCTTTTTAGAAAGCTGGGTAGGGTTCTCAGTCTTGTGGAAAACCGGGATGGTCATGGTCTTGAGGTGCAGTGAAACCTGGATAGGGTTATCAGCGTCTCTAAACTGAGATTGTCGTGGTCTTGAGAAACCTGGATAGGGTTCTCAGTGTCTCTGAAAACTGAGGTTGCCATGGCCTTGTGCTCTTGGGAAACTTGGGTAGGGTTCTCAGTTATAGAGAAACCTGTGCAGGGTTCTCAGTGCAATAAAAACTGGGATTGTCGTGGCCTTGAACTTTTGAGAAACTTGGGTAGGTATCTTAGTGTTGCGGAAAACCTGGATTGCAATGATCTTGAGGATTAGAGAGATCTGGGTAGGGTTCTCAGTGTCGTAAGAAAAGCGGGATTGTCATGGTCTTGAGCTCTTGAGAAAACTGGCTAGGGTTATCAGTGTCATGAAAAACTGGCATTGTCATGGCCTTGATCTTTTTAGAAAGCTGGGTAGGGTTCTCAGTCTTGTGGAAAACCGGGATGGTCATGGTGTTGAGGAGCAGTGAAACCTGGGTAGGGTTATCAGCGTCTCTAAAAACTTAGATTGTCGAGGTCTTGAGAAACCTGGGTAGAGTTCTCATGTTCCTGAAAACTGAGATTGTCATGACCTTTATCTTTTTAGAAACCTGGGTAGGATTATCAGTCTCGTGGAAAATTGGACTCAGTGTCCTAGAAAACTGAGATTGTCATGGCCTTGAGCTTTTGGGAAACCTGGGTACGGTTCTCAGTGTCATGGAAAACTGGAATTGCTATATGATCTTGAGATCTAACTCCATATATCTTGAAACAGTACACAGTAGGGTTTCAAGGCTTTCTCAAAACGTTGGAAGTTTCTGAAAGCATTTGGGACTTAGGAGTCTTCTATAATTTGTTCGGATTTAATACTTTTGATTCTGCAGTGCTCGTGCTCATAGGCTTCATTAGCTAATTTAAGTTCAGCAACCTCATTGGAATGGAAATATCCACTTATTAATAAGTTTTAAAATAAACAATTAAAATTATTTTTAAGCAATGTCCCTGCAAACGTTGGAAAGCAATGGAGTAATTTTAGAAGTATTTCTAGTTCAAGTTTAGCAGTTGGAAATTTTTTGTATATTTTTAAGCAAACATAAGATGAAGAGTTGTTAAAATAATATGTAAATAACTGTTGGCCTTTGTATAATTTTTAACATTAGCCCACATTTAGCTTCATCCTACATACATGTTAGGAGGTATTTGCAAGATTTAAAATTTATTTGAGAATTAGTAAAAAATGGTAATTTTGGTCAAGTTCAAGATTTTTAATTAAGATTAATCTAATTTAAACAATTTAAATGTCCCCATTTTAGTTTTAAATTGCTCATCAAGTAAGGTCTGTTCTAATTTATTTCCAAGTAAATTGTTTTAAGTGCTTAATTTTTCAATTAAAATTACAAACTTTTTCTTGATAAACATTTAGTCTGAGCGTTTGATTTTTTGATTAACTTCTAGTTATTTTTAGTCTCTTGGTCTAAACACAATAATTATTGGGAAAAAAATGTAGACTCTTGATATCTACTCATATTTTTCTCGAGTAAAATATTAATTACATTTATTTATATAACTGGAAGAATCATAAAATGGGTAATGGCACACGTCCAAAATAAAATTTTAAAATAGGTTACTGTTGATATTTTTAAATCGATTATAGATTTTTCTGCAACAGTTAACCGACTTGTAATTATCAATTAGTCTCTAATTTGTTCATGATATAAACATTGTGATTTATGTTAAACAAAAATTAAATTTAGTGGAACACTCAACTCAAGGTACAGAAAAAAATTTCACTCCATCTTCAAGCAATTTTACTGCATATGATAGTAGCAAATACTCAAGTGAAGAGAGGATCTTTACCTTCACTGTACACCTACTTTTCTGCTTATTAAAATATCGTTAAAGAGAAACCTTCTAACTCATAAGACTTGGGAAGCGAAGGAAAAGAAATTCAAAAAAATTGTAAATAGGACCACAGCACAAAAAGCTGGTCCATTCTGAGTATCCGATCGCCTTGTTCCCAAATCGGTTTTTGTCATCTCGCTCTTCCATCGCTAAACTTGATTAGTTTGTATGGATAGTTGCGAAGTAACATATAGCTTTCGTACATGGTAATATGTAACATGGTAACATGGCGGGGAAGGAAACCTCTAGGTGGAAGAAGAACCATCAGTACGCACCAGTGCACGAGACAAAAATCTTGCGTTCGCCATTAATACAATAAAATCTGTGTCATCCATTCAAAACTCAAATTGTTCATCAGTTAAAGCCCCATGATTTTTTTTAACCATTTTTTTGGAAGAATAATGCATTTCGCATGTTGGGAAAAGCTGGGAATCGCCATCTTTTCCCAGCATTACCGGGAAAAGATTTTGTTAAAAAAGTAGACACCAGGCGTTGTGCAAGAAGTACTTAGAAGAGATTTACCTTGACCGTTACCGTTCTCGTTACGTTTATTACGGTAACCATGTGGACGTCAAACCTCTACCAGACATGAGCTACGCTAGCTTGTGCTTTTCTGAGAAGAGAGCTAGGATCGGGGGGTCAATGGCCAACGGATACTGTCAACAGATAGAAATCTAGCCGTTAAGGCGTTAAGTTAGATTAGGAAAATAATAATATCCTTCCTGCAACTTCCTCCGCGAGAACAGCAAGCTCATAAATCATGTACGAGCAATACGAGCGAGCAGAACAGGAGGAATACGACCACACGACCAGCAATTCTTCATCTTTTTGTGTGTCATCTTTTATGGCCTTTTTGAAAACCATGAGGGTAATTCTACGTCCGTCCGTGACATCATCAGCCATATAAAGGAATGTGGTTGGGGTTACTGCTCATACGACAGAACGATCAAGGTTATCAAACCATGCTCGGTTGCTCCATTTAAAAGTATGTGAAGCTTTCAATCCAAAAATAACTATCTATTGTAGCAAAACTTCATGTTCACTGGTCGAACATCATTTGTGAGAGTGGCAAGTACAGTTCTTTTTGCCCTTAGTTTTTGCCAACAAGCGAGGGACAACTAGCAGAATGAACCACTCCAGCCATGGGGTATATTGGGAAAACTTTGGTCCCCCCTACTTTAGATTTTGCTGGACCTTTTGAAAGAAAAACGTGGATGATAGATGATAGTCGTTGATTTTTTTTTCTTTTTTTTTCAACCAAAAGTGGTATTCAAGAGTTGAATACCACTGAGTATTCAAGAGAGTGTTGAAAGACGTTTCTTCCTCTTGGCCAAATAAGCTCTACGTCTACAATGCTCGGATAATCTTTATGTTTATGTTGGATATTTTCCAACAACAGTGTCCCGTTTCTGGCTTATAGGTCCTGATCCTGAATCATTTAATAGAAGTAATTTGAAGCCAAGTCAAAATCAGATGGCCCAAATGACGACACCTCTTCATCAAACTTTTATCTCCAACCAAAAGTGATATTTAATGACAACAAGGATGAGAGTGTTGAAAGGCGTTTCTTCCTCTTGGCCAAAAAATCTCTATAATGCTCGGATAATCTCTATATTTATGTTGAACGTTTTCCAATAACAGTGTCCCGTTTCTGGCTTACAGGTACTGATCTTGATCATTTAATAAAAGTAATTTGCAGCCAAGTCAAAATCAGATGACTCAAAGGACCAAACCTCCTCATCAAACTGTTTTTCTTCAACCAAAAGTGGTATTCAATGATAACAAGGATGAGGGTGTTGGAATACGTTTCTTCCTCTTGACCAAAAAATCTCTGCAATGCTCAGATAACCTCTATATTTATGTTGAACGTTTTCTAATAACAGTGTCCCGTTTCTGACTTACAGATCCTGATCCTGAATAATTTAATAGAAGTAATTTGAAACCAAGTCAAAATCAGATGGCCCAAAGGACCAAACTTCCTCATCAAACTTTTTTTCTCCAACCAAAAGTAGTATTTAATGACAACAAGGATGAGAGTGGTCACGAACCATTAGTTATAATTTAATGTAAATTGTTTAATTGACAAAACAATTTAGGAATATTAAATAATGGCAACAACATGTGTGTGAATTTAAATGGTTTGGATCAATTAAATTATAAGAAGGCTCGTAACCTTGATGACGCGATCTCAAATACAAAGTTATGGGTGTGAAAACAGTGAGCGAGTAAAATATAATCGTGTCTAGGTCATACCTCATGAAGTCATGGGCTTTAAACTTGCAACAATACTTTGTTTTGATTTTAATAATATAAAATTATTAGTCTGATTTTGAATACAAGCCGTTTGAGTTATGAAAGTAATCATAAAATCAATTAAAATAGTGTCGTAAGTTGAAAAAAATTGAATAACGTACCTGCAATTACTCGGTGAAGAAAGTTCTTTTATTTATCAAAAAGGCGTTTAATTAAGCGACTATAAATTAGCAATTTTGTAATTTATTAGCTGTTAATTGATCAAAGATTAAAGCGATTACGTTTAAGTAGTTTTGAAAAATTTTCATTAATAGGTACAGGTGCAGTAACTTGTTTCAGAAGGCGTAAGTGGAGAAAATTGGACTTTCTGAAAAATACATTTACCCACTTTTCACCTTTTTGTAACTTTGTAATGACAGCTGGAAAGACTATGATATCAAAATCTTAAAAATAAAGGCAATTCTCGAAACTCAGGAGTCAAAAAAGCATATACAGGGTGATTCATTGATATGGCGGTTTTCGATAGCTCCCTAGCCGTTGGAAATAAGGCATTTAGGCATAATAAAAAAAATTTTTTCTAGGTGGTTATGACTATCCTCATCCTCTATGCTATAAAATTTAAAAAGTTCGAAGAAATTGTACAGGGTGTTCATTAATGCCACCCAAAGTTCCTCATTTTGAAATGACCATAACTCGTTATTTTCAAATGGAACACCCTGTATATTTTTACATATTTGGATTCCTGGTAAAATTTAGATACTAAATATACAAAAATATACAAGGTGTTCCATTTGAAAATAACGAGTTATGGTCGTTTGAAAATGAGTAACTTTGGGTTGCTTTAATGAACACTCTGTACAATTTAATCGAACTTTTTAAATTTTATATCATAGAGGATAATCATAGCTGCCTAGGAAAAGATTTTTGTTATTATTCCTTGAAAAACGGCTTTAGTACGATTTTATAAAGCAACGCTTATCGCGGCCATTTTTTAGAGAAAATAATTAATAACTTGGCAACACCGCAAAGAAATTTAAAAATTTTAATATGGCTATTTAGGCAACTTAACCCCAAGTAGAAATATAGAAAAATATACAGGATGTTCCATTTAAAAAAATTAAAAACATTCTCGCCGATCAGTAATACAACACCCTGTAGAGATGAAAATAATTTTAGGTTATGCTCCTTAAGGAGTTGAATAACTTTTGTATTTAAAATTATGCCTTATTTCCAACGGCTAAAGAGCTATCGAAAACCGCCATATCAATGAATCACCCTGTAGACAACTGTCGTCACATTAACATCGGAATCCAGAAAAATAAATTTTCAGGAGGTTAAAAGAGCTATCAAACGATACTAAACTCGACATTTTGTCATATCGACGCTAGGCGTCGCGGCGTGCAACTTTTCATTTACTTTTGGAAATTGTTTTTTAGTAGAAAATTACTCAGTTGGCTTTTGTAAATTCGGATACCAAACGAGAACTTTCTATCTTTTATTTTTATTAATTTACACAACTTCTCTGTTGCTTTGTTATTTTTAACGATGAAAAATAACAGTAACATATTAACATAACGTAACATTACATAACATAACGTAACATAACATACCCTAGAAAAGTTGTCTAAAAATACAAGACAGAAAGTTCTCGTTTGGTATCCAAATTTAGACAAGCCAACTAAGTAATTTTCTACAAAAAACAATAGGTCTTCATAAAAACATAAAAAGTTGAGCGTCGCGACGCCTAGCGTCCATATGATAAAAAGTCGAGTTTAGTATCATTTGATAGCTCTTTTGATCTCCTAAAAACTTTTACCTAGAATGTTTTTTGAAAGTAAACCATTTTCAAACTACAGTCGAGAAACTAAATTGCCCATTTTAAATTTTTTCAAGTAACCAATTTGAATTTGCTGCAACTCACTTCGAATAACGTGACGTAATATAAACCACCCAGTATAAAAAACATTTGATTAGTTTGATTACACTTTGGGTGCAAACGCACCTCTATAATTTACAATTGAACAAACTATACAATTAGACGTGCGCCACTGCTTTTAAATTTCCCAAGTAATTATTTTTTCAAGTTTAATAGTTGAATGATCTTTTGTATTATGTACCTTACCTACTACTAGCGGTAAATAACCAGTAATCATTGCTTAATAATCGATGGATAATTTATTATTAGGTAGGTATAGGAAGTAATACGCACATCATATTAAGATGAAATATTGTTTTGGTATTTTGACAAGCTTTCAACAACTTTTTTTTTCGAAATTAAGAATTTTGATTGATGGTAGGTATCACACGCAATATTTCTTTAATTAAAATCAAGTCGAGCCTACAATTTTTTTCTAATGCAAACAAACAGCTTTGGATAAACTAATGATGACCCTTTTTAAAAATTTGTTGTTTTAACAACTTTTGATCTTACCGCCTAAGCTCCTGTCTTACTACCTATACCGACTCGTAGTGGACATTTTTTTTTATTTATCTTGATTTTTTTTTGCGTTAAATGACCTGTAGGCATAAGCCTATCGCTCTGTAGCTATGTCTATTTGTCGCCTGGTCCTGGTGGTAAGTGGTAACTTTAAAATGAGAAAAATGGAGATAGATAGACGAATAGTCAAGCAAAGAAGCAGACGACTAGCCAGCAACACAAACAAACATGTAGAATTGTAGACAAGCGACCAGTCACACAGACAGAAAATTTATTTGAACTTGCAAGAGTTGCATTTAATTGGTGCAATCGACTATGTGACAACCTTGGACTCATAATCGTTTATTTAATCGTGAACAAAGATTGAGCATGCATCGCTTCATTGTATCAATTGGAATGACTTAAATTTCTTGTGGAATTCTATTGTTTAATTCTTTTAATGACGGGTTACAAAAAAAGTCTCAAACTGCCAAAGTAGGGTATCTGATTGACCAAGAGATCTGGAAACTAAGTCAATTTTGGCGAATTGCTGGTAACAAACTCGTGCTGCTTTTAGCAGCACTCAGTGCCTCAGTTCCGGCCCGCTAGACCCAAGAATTGGCTTGAAAACGTCAAATTCAGGAGCGACACAATGTATTTCCACTTACAGACTTCTTTGTAGTTAGCCGATGGCACAGTTGCTGTGGGATCAGTATATGGTTACATTGGGACTATGGACCTGTCCACGTGTCCAACCTCTTAAATAATGTTTTATGGGCGTCAAGGTTAGACTAGTTAATGCTGGGTTAGGTTAGGTCCACATACACGTCCCTGTCGAAAAATTCCTGAAAGGGGTGAGGAGGTAAGTCGTGTGCTCTCCACAACATTAACCTATACTTGGAGAACAAGTCCAGCTCCAACGAAGAAGAAATGGCGACTAGTACCGCCAAACCCAAGTGGCTTAAGTAATGCCCACCAACCAGCTTTCATCAAGAGCTTAGGGGCTTAGAATAATGTTTTACAGGCCTAAATGTTAGACTAGTTTTTGTTGGGTTAGGTCCACATCCACTTCTCTGCCGAGAAATGCCTGGGTATGGCGGAACGGGACGAAGATGTAAGTTATATGTTCTTCACAACTTTAAGCTCCAACTTCTTAGAGAAAAGACCAGCTCCGACGTCGAAGAGAAGGCGACTGCTACCCTTAAATCCAAGAGACCAAAGAAATATCTACCAAAGGTAAACTCAAGGAGCTTTAATTAAGGGATTGAGGAGCAAATCTGACGACCAAGGTGTTATCAGGGTCAGCTTCAAGGTTAGACTAGTTTTTGTTGGTTTAGATCCACATCCTTTCCAAGGCCGAAAAATACCTTGGCATGACAGAACGAGACGAAGATGTAAGTAATGTTCTTCACAACTTTAAGCTTCACTTCCTTGGAAAATTGGAAAAAGATCCGACGTCGAAGAGAAGGCGACTACTACCCTTAAATGCAAGAGGCCAAAGAAATATCTACCAAAGGTGATCTCAAGCAGCTTTAATTAAGGGACTGCGGAGCAAATCTGACGACCATATATATGTCATCAGGGTCAGCTTCAAGGTTAGACTAGTTTTTGTTGGGTTAGGTTAGGTCCACATTCAAATCTCAGACTGCCTAGCTGTGGCGGAACCGGGCGATGATGTATGTAGTATGTTCTTCACAAATTTAACCTCCACCTCCTCGGAGAAAAGCCCAGTTTCAACGTCCAAGAAAGTGACTGCTACCCCAAACTCCAATGACCAAAGAAATATCTATCAAACGTGAACCCAAGCATACCCAAGCAACCCAATTAGAGGAGCGAGTCAGAGTCAGAGTCAGAGTCAGAGTCAGAGTCATCTGTTGAGTGATTCTTTACGAGCTTCAAGATTAGACTAATGAATGTTGGTTAAGTTAGGTCTACATTACCCCCCCCCCATGTAAATGTCTGGCTAAGGCGGTTAAACTAGCTGCCCCTTTTTGGGAAAGAGGTCAGCTTCAACGCCGAGGAGCAGGCGACTATTTCCCTGACCACTCACCCTCCATTCCATTCCAAACAGGAATGGTCGAAGAAACACGAAACTGTGAACGTGTGAACTCTATACCATCTCCATAATTAAGGGACTTCCTTGGGGTTGTAGCCGGTAGGCGCCTGAGCACTATTCCCAGGTGAAATAGTTCTTCTCAACACTGTCGGGGATCTTTTTAAAGATTTTTTCTTATCTTGCGAAAGAAAAGGCAATGTCAAGTGAGGTTGTGAAATCTCAAATTGTAATGTTTACGCAATGATAGAAACTTTTTTTGGAAAAAAAAGATGCATCGTTTTAACAGCCCCCTTGCAATTAAAGTTAATCTCTTTGTACTGAAGATTGACGACAAAAAAAACATTTTACAAAATCTTTTAATCCGGTACTGTTTATTCATCACAAAGTCTAATTTTAACAATTTAATGCGCTGCAGCCAATCAAAAGAATCCCAAGATGTAATGACTATTTTAAATTATTGTTTATCATTTCATTAAATGCATTTTTGCATTATAAGTATTATGTACATGTTAAGCACATTTTTCTCATTTATTTATAAGAAGAACTATAAAAAGAGCAATTTCCATTTAAAATCGAAGGTTCCATTTCAAGATACAAAGCCAAATATGGAAAAGTTCGAAGAAGACGAGGTAAAATACAAATTCACAAGAAGCTGAGTAATCGCACGTTTTTTTGTAAAAATGACTAGCTGGGAAAATTTAAAAAAATAAATTCAAAATCGAAAATTTTTACAAAATAAAATAATTTTCGAAAACAAGTTGCGTGTGAAATTAAAATTAGTCACAAATTAAATGAAATTTTCAATTAAAACTTGTTAAAAGCAACATTTGTTGGCATTAGGTAGGTGAAAGGTTAGTTTATAGTTAGATCACTTGTGTAAAAGCTAAAAATAATAAATAATTTCAAGTTTTACAACATTTTAACTCACCTGAAAGTAGCTAAAATAAATCCTTTTTTTTTACAAACAATTAAAAAGGGAATAATTTCTTATTAATTACACTTTAATTATAATTTCGAAACTAACAGTTTTATAAATTTTTATTTTTAAATTAAGACGTCACCCGATTGGGTTTTGAATTCGCGGCGTTGTTGATGTTTTATAAAACTCATAAACTCACTTTTGCAAAACTAATTCTCCAAGGCGCGCGCGCATTTTAAACGACCTCGATTTATAAATTTTATAGGATTTGACGTCAGATTATCTTCGTTGCATCTCGTTTTCAAAACGACTTAATTTAATTCTTTAATTCTTTTTAAATAAATAGTATTTGAATTTAAAAGATCCAAAAATGAACTCAAAATGGAGTGAGAAAAATGCAAAAATGCAAATGTGTGTTTAGCGCTCTGCACGTTTTGCGCGGTTTTACTCTCGTAAGTACATCAATAACGCGAACAATGGACATGTACTACACACAGGTTGGTCGTGTGTTATGGTTAAATGGTTTTCATATCTCGATTTGCATACCTTGACCTCTAGCCCTTATAGAAACATGGAAAGCCTCATCAAGAACTTTCCCTGTTTGGGTCCAAATTTCGAGTCTATTAGTCCATTAAGTCCCTCTGACTTATTATTTTTTAACTTTTTATTCTTCACTAGGTAAGTCTTAAAAGCATTTTTCCGACTTAACAAAATACACGCCAATTTAAAATGTTACATAACCTAACTAAATTGTGCGGTTTAAGGATGAATTCACAAAAGTTTCTAAAGGGGCGAAGAGTCAATATTACTTACTCCTTTAGAATTTTTTTCAGGCTCAGTGTTTTTTACTCTGAGTAAAATTAGTTTAGAGTTTAGAGTCTTTACTCTATTAAGCATTTTCTCTGACTTTAGAAGACCCCATTTAAAATGCTAAATAATCAAATCAAATTACGCGCTTTTTAGGATGAACTCACAAAAAAGCTTTCCAAAGGGTTTAATCCCAGTTTTGACGCTATTAAAGTTCTTTTAAGAGTTTTTACATTATTACATTTTTGCCATTTTTGTAGTTTTTTCAAGAGTATTGCTAGATCAAGAATTTTCTTCTGCTTTTAGAAGACACGCCCATTTAAAATGCTAACTAATTTAATTAAATTACGTGCTTTTAGGACGAACTCATGAAGCGTTCTAAAATCTAAAGGATTTATTAAGACTTTTTGAGGTTTTTGCAGTCTCTCAAAAGTTTTTGCTGGATCAAGCATTTTGTTTTGACTTCAAGACACGCCCACTTGAAATCCTAACTAACCAAATCAAACTACGTCTATTTAGGACGAACTTTAGCTTTTTAAAGGATTTATTAATACTTTTGACATTTTTATAGTTTTTTCAAGGTTTTTACTTAATCAAGCAATTTTTTCTGACTTTAGAAGTCACGCTCATTTAAAATGCTAACTAATCTAATTAAATTACTGCAATAATTTTTTATGCTGACAAACGGTGGAAATGCGCAGATACCTAAATTAGTATTTGTCACCACCAACGTAGTAGTCAACATATTTAAATTATTAAAGGGGCGTGGCCAAATCTGCGCGAACTAATCCCTACCGCTCCTCAAGTTAAATTATTTTAGCTGTACGTGCTTTTTAGGAAGAACTCACGAAGCGTTCTTAAGAATATATTAGGATTTTTTAACGTTTTTCTAGTTTTTCAAGAGTTTTTGTTTGATCAAGCATTTCGTTCTGACTTCAAGACACGCCCACTTAAAATCCTAACTAACCAAATCAAATTACGTACATTTAGGATGAATTCGCATAGCTTGTTAAAGGGTTTATTAATACTTTTGACGTTTGTATAGTTTTTGTTAGATCAAGCATTTTTTTCTGACTTTAGAAGACACGCCTATTTAAAATGCTAACTAATCTAATTAAATTACGTGCTTTTAGGACGAACTCGCGAAGCGCTCTAAAGGGTTTATTACGCCTTTTTGACGTTATTTGCAGTTTTTCTAGAGTTTTTGCTTGATCAAGCATTTTGTTCTGACTTCAAGACACGCCCACTTAAAATCCTAACTAACCAAATCAAATTACGTGCATTTAGGATGAATTCGCATAGCTTGTTAAAGGGTTTATTAATACTTTTGACGTTTTTATAGTTTT
The DNA here is from genome assembly GCA_963924605.1 of Malthinus seriepunctatus. Lineage (NCBI taxonomy): Eukaryota > Metazoa > Arthropoda > Insecta > Coleoptera > Cantharidae > Malthinus > Malthinus seriepunctatus. The sequence goes on from OZ004603.1 coordinate 21,253,186, forward strand.
TGTTAGATCAAGCATTTTTTTCTGACTTTAGAAGACACGCCTATTTAAAATGCTAACTAATCTAATTAAATTACGTGCTTTTAGGACGAACTCGCGAAGCGCTCTAAAGGGTTTATTACGCCTTTTTGACGTTATTTGCAGTTTTTCTAGAGTTTTTGCTTGATCAAGCATTTTGTTCTGACTTCAAGACACGCCCACTTAAAATCCTAACTAACCAAATCAAATTACGTGCATTTAGGATGAATTCGCATAGCTTGTTAAAGGGTTTATTAATACTTTTGACGTTTTTATAGTTTTTGTTAGATCAAGCATTTTTTTCTGACTTTAGAAGACACGCCTATTTAAAATGCTAACTAATCTAATTAAATTACGTGCTTTTAGGACGAACTCGCGAAGCGCTCTAAAGGGTTTATTAAGCCTTTTTGACGTTATTTGCAGTTTTTCTAGAGTTTTGCTTGATTAAGCATTTTGTTCTGATTTCAAGACACGCCCACTTAAAATTCTAACTAACCAAATCAAATTACGTGCATTTAGGATGAACGTTATTTGCAGTTTTTCTAGAGTTTTTGCTTGATCAAGCATTTTGTTCTGACTTCAAGACACGCCCACTTAAAATTCTAACTAACCAAATCAAATTACGTGCATTTAGGATGAACGTTATTTGCAGTTTTTCTAGAGTTTTTGCTTGATCAAGCATTTTGTTCTGACTTCAAGACACGCCCACTTAAAATTCTAACTAACCAAATCAAATTACGTGCATTTAGGATGAACGTTATTTGCAGTTTTTCTAGAGTTTTTGCTTGATCAAGCATTTTGTTCTGACTTCAAGACACGCCCACTTAAAATCCTAACTAACCAAATCAAATTAGGTGCTCTTGGGACGAACTCGTACAGCCTTTTAAAGGCTTTATTAACACTTTTTGTCGTTTTTTCATTTTTTCAAGAGTTTTTGCTTGATCAAGCATTTTTTTCTTACTTAAAGACACGCCCACTTAAAATCTAACTAACCAATTCAAATTGCGTGCTTTTAGGACGAACTCACATAGCCTTTTAATTCAAAGTTTATTTTAATTCAAGGTTTATTCAAAGTTTTAATACTATTGCAGCTCTGCCGAAAGTTTTTGTTATATGAAGCGTTATTTCTGACTTCAGACGACACGCCTATTTGAAAGTCAAGTTCAAAGTATTTTGAAAAAAATAATTCATTCAAATCACGTACTGTAAAGGTGCCATTACACTTGTACACTTTTTGTATTGCGCAACAAGAAAAGTTGCTCAATTATGATATTGCCATGGAAACAACGATGCAAATTCAAAAATGGCGCGATTTTGACAATTGCATGACAATTGAATGACACTTGCAATAAAAAGTGGCGCCACAAAAGTGTGCAATAGAGCGTGTCACTTGTCATGAAGTTCAATTTTATTCCACGAGGTTCGCACAATCGACGGTCTCAAACGTCAAATTACAGTATTACCAAATTACTTTTATTGTATATAATTATAGGAATTTTTTCAAATTTGTTTGAATTAAGTAATTTGGTAATACTGTAATTTGACGTTTGGGACCGTCGATTGTGCGAACCTCGTGGAATAAAATTGAACTTCATGACAAGTGACACGCTCAATTGTAATGACATCTTAAGGATGAACTTACAACGCCTTCTAAAGGATTTATTTAGATTTTTGACGTTTTTACATTGCTGTCAACAGTTATTTTTCTATTAAGCATTAGTACTTCTGACTTCTGAAGACACGCCCCTTTGAAATGCTGACTAACCCATTCAAATTACGTGCTTTTAAGATGCGCTTACTAGGTTTTCTAAAGGGTTTTATTTAGACGTTTAACGTTTTACACTTTCGTTAAGAGTTTTTATTCAATTAAGCATTTTTTCTGACTTTACAAGCCACGCCTATTTCAAATGTTAATTCACTTAGCAAAATTACTTTATTTGGCACTAACCTAATTTGATTATAATAATATAACAATACAGTTAGAGTCTATATTTTTATGATAGCTTCAGCATTGTGGTTGTATTAGATAAGTTAACTTTCCAAGTGGGCGTGGCTAATGTCCTTACAAGAAGTTGTAAAAGAAGGGACTCAGGAAGTAAAAAGTACGTTAGTGATTTATATCGACTTTCATCGCATTATAGGTTCATTTAAACTTTTTTGTTTCTAACATGGTTTATGTGTATTGTGTATGGAGTGATATACCTATAACGAAATTATTTCAACCTGCTCAAGATTTTAGTACAGCCCGGCCAACACGAAATCATTTCGATCTACCAAAATTGTTTGGTGAAATCAGGCTTTTCGGTATATAAATAGATAATCAAATCACCTAATAATTTTCTGTTTGTAAAGAAAAAACCAAGTCGTAGCGGTTTGTGAAAAAACAAAAAGTTGATCGCAGCGACGCCTAGCGCCATAATTCAATAGTAATATTTTTTGTATCATTTGAAAAAATTATTTGAAGCTTTAAAATTTTTCTTGGTTTTTTATCTTGAGGTGTGTTATACCCTGTATATTTTTGCAGACTTGAAACTTTGTAAAATTAGCTTTATGTACAAGAAAGTCTTGTTATGGCCACATCAACGTTTTTTGAGCTAAATAGCGACTATCAAACTATTTTATACAAAATCTAGTCTTCTCCATAATTAATACGCTAAAGAAACAAAAAATTGACACCTGTCAAAATTTATGTCAGTATCAAATTTTATGATAAAGTAATCGGTAATTAAATTACAAAATGCAGCACATTGGTTATTATTTTGGAATGCCGAAACAAATTGAAATGTTATTTTTAACAATAATTGGTATAGGTTGGACAATTTATAATATATCGACCATAGATTTAAATTCGGATTTACAAAAAGTATGGCAGATGGAAATAGATAATGAGAAAATTTCTCCATTAGCTCAATTAAATTTGAAATATTTTTTATGCGGTATAATATTAACTAGAGCATGGTCAGCTCATTTATATTTGGCGAGTTATTTAGTCATTGTATGGCCTATACTATTCGTAAGTTGAAAAAAATTTCTTATCCATTTTTAAATTTTTCCATTAAAGGAAGAACGTCCTTTTTTGCTCATCCCATGGTTAACAATCGGAGCTATTAGAACTATCGGAACTAGTTTGATGTCGTTCGCGACAGGAATTTACATTTGTCTTGCTCACAACATTTTTCAAAGACCAGCTTGTTTAGATTTCGGTTTGTCGATATTCGTCGATTATGCCCCATCTTATTACATGTGGTTTTTAATCTTAAGGTAAAAAAGTCTGCTCGTTTACATTTACCAAACAAGAAACATTCCAGCTTCCTTCACGAGTTGAAACTAATGTACGCTTCAATTGCATCATTTGCACCAAGTAAAACAGCTTTAGAATCGGAAATTACAATTCGAAGAAGAAAAGTAAGGTCAATGGCTGATGGAATGTATTTTAAACATCATTGTCCTATTGATGAAGACAGGTTTATTTCAACACACCTAAATAAATATTCTTTCTATACGAATAAACATTTTAGACATCTTATAAGCGTATCAACAATTGAAAATATCATACAACAATTAACGACAGACTTGCAAAGAAAAACCACTAGGTCTTTGGACTCGTTGTTGGGCGCAAAGGCTGCCGAAGCTGAAAAGGAAGAACTTATGAGTTTGTGCGAAGAACTGCCCAACGAAGAGGCCGGTTTGTCGGTTAGGGAAAAAACGTTAAAACTTTTTAAACTTACAAGTGCTGATATTTTGTCTGTTAAGAAAACTTTGAAAAAAGATAGATTATCTACCAAAAGCTTATTTGATGTTAAAAAAGGAAACGGTAAGCTTGGAATACAGTTGTAAATAGAAAAATAAAATATCTTTATAGTACAGGAAAAATAGTTTTTTATCTGTATTAATAAATATTGATGTAACGGGGTAGTAGGTAACAAGAGATAATTTAAGTTAATGAAGCAATTCTAGACATCTTAGGAATTTGAATTATTATGGTACCAGAGTAAATTATTACCTAAATATACATAAAGAAACGTCTCGCTCTTCTGAATAAACTCGGGGACGGAGTGGAGAAGGTGGCTCTCGTCCCTGCGTTTTCTTAGGGAAGTCTAGACTTTTCTAGAGATCTTTAGGGTAAAAATTACCCTGACACAAAATTCAAAGCTTCTAGTGATTAATAGTGGTTAATAGTGATTCATTAAATCAAAACTTAAATATCTCTAGAAATATCTAAATTCTCCGAAAAAACAGTTGATCGACTCCCTAACGAATTAGGCTTACGCCTCGGTTTCTTTGGGAGAAGTCATGCGTTTCTAGAGATCTTTAGGGTGTGATTTACCCTGACTCACAACTCAAAACTCCTAGGATAGCTAAAAGGGCTTCATTAAATCAAAACTTAAAGATCTCTAGAAAAGTAAAAATCTTCCGAAAAACATTCCATGTACTCAGTAGAGAAGGGGGCTTACGCCCCCGGGGGTTTCTCGGAGAAGTCACACTTTTCTAGAAATCTTTAGGCTATGATTTCCTCTGACGCAAAACTCAGAGCTCCTAGGATGGTTAAAAGTGTCATTAGATCAAAACAGAAGAACTCTAGGAAAGTCTGAATTATCCGAAAAAACACTCAGTGTACTTAGTAGAGAAAGGGGCTTACGCCCCCGAAGGTTTTTCGGAGAAGTCACAATTTTCTAGAGATCTTTAGGGTATGATTTAACAAGACACAAAATTCAATGCTCCTAGGATGGTTAGAACTGCTTCATTAAATCAAAACTTAAAGATCTCAAAAGTCTGATTTTTCCAAAAAACATTCGATGTACTCAGTAGAGAAGGGGGCTTACGCCCCCTGTTTCTTTTCGGAGAAGTCACACTTTTCTAGAGATCTTTAGGGTACGATTTCCCCTGACGTAAAACTCAAAGCTCCTAGGATGGTTAAAAGTGCTTCATTAGAAAAACACAATGATCTCTAGAAAAGTCTGAATTATCCGAAAAAACACTTTGTGGACTCAGTAGAGAAGGGGGCTTACGCCCCAGGGGAATTTAGGTCACACTTTTCTAGAGATCTTTAGGGTATAATTTACCCTGACATAAAATTCAAAGCTCCTAGGATGGTTAAAAGTGCTTCATTAAATTAAAACTTAAAGATCTCTGTTTTCCAAAAAACATTCGATGTACTCACTAGAGAAGGGGGCTTACGCCTCCGGTTTTTTTCGGAGAAGTCACACTTTTCTAGAGAACTTTAGGGTACGATTTTCCCTGACGTAAAACTCAAAGCTCCTAGTATGGTTAAAAGTGCTTCATTAGATCAAAACTTAATGATCTGTAGAAAAGTCTGAATTATCCGAAAAAACACTTTGTGGACTCACTAGAGAAGGGGGCTTACGCCTTCGGTTTTTTTCGGATAAGTCACACTTTTCTAGAGATCTTTAGGGTATGATTTACACTGACACAAAAGTCAAAGCTCCCAGAATGGCTGGAAGTGCTTCATTAAATCAGGCTCTAAAAATTTCTGAAAAACTTTTAGGAAAATTCCCTGGGCGAGTGCAGGGAACCTAGCTCACACCTAAGACTTTTTTTTCATAATTATGTTTTGTATGAGTATATTCTTGGAGCTCCCCTTTCCATTTGAAGAAAATGGTACAACCAGTCACTTTATTATGTTTTTTCAATTCCTATTTTTTTTGAGGATCTTGTTCATACCAGAGAGTAGGCGACTTTTCTGCATACGTTGGTGTTTGAGCGCCTTATAGTGAAATAACTGTAAATGAGATCTACAGTCTAATGTGGTATCCAAACCACTAAATTGAGAAGCTTTTTACAACAATTTTACTCTGAGCGGTGTTCTATTGCCTTCCTAGAGGTTATACCTCATACAAGGTTCTGAGTCCTAAAAATCTTCTAAGTGCAGCTTAGTCTGTTGTAATTTTGAATATCTTCAAAAAAATACTTTGAAGTAAACATTTAAAACCTATAGTTTATGGTATGACTCATGATCTATTATGTACATTTATAGCGTTTTTCATTAGAAATTAGTTGAAAACATTAAGAAATGAGGTCGGAAATGATCAAACAATTGGTGCATATAAAAGAGCTATAAAAATCCTCTTTTAATATCTTTAGGTTAAGTGCAAATCGATTTTTTTCCATTGCAAAAGAAGCCCATCAGGTGTATAATGTCAATTTCATTTAACGTCTTTGACCTAATTTAGTAAATGGTTTTTAAAGGGAAAATATCGATTACTCTGTTCTGACGCTTTTCATTTGTTTTTTTATATTAAAATAAAATGTAGGTTACTATTTTTGTTTCAGACGAAACAGAACCCGAAGTTATTAACCCAGCAGTACAATCGGATACTTTGAAATCGACAAAGAGTGAGAATGGAAATAATTTATTAATTGCCACCAAAGGGTCTAAATGTAAAACTAATTTTATGTCGGAAGTTTCTGAAACTGAAATAGGCAGCGTTTTAAATTATAGCACTACCGAGAGCGTCGAAGTTTTACCGAAAAAAGAAAAAGTTGATAAATTGGATGAGAAGCAACAAAAGGAAACGAAAATGGTTGATTTTGGATGTCAAGTTTCTACTTTAAGTAGAAACATTTTAAACGCACCTCCGGCTTCACTATTAAAACCCATGAAGTACATTAAGACTGTTGCACTGGAAAAAATTGTAGACAAATTGCCTAAAACATTTAAAGAAAATCAAAGTGGCAACAAATGGGAGGGTGGTTTTGATATACACGCTAAAGATGATGAACATTTTTCGAATATAGAATCGCCCTTGCAAGCTTTGTTTCAAGTTGACGGGTATGCAACTGAATACAAAGAGAAAATTTCTAAAGAAATTTGCGATAATAATTTAATTAGTTTGGCTAAAAATCTCATATTTCCAAATTTAAACCGAACCGATTAAAAATTTTTTTCAAATTGTCTAGTTTTGTTTATTGTTCTGTAATTTTTTCAATAATAATAAAAATGATTTCACATTTTAATTTCATATTCTCACATTCTCAATTTCTTAAATTCTGCACTCGTGATATTCAAAGTCTTCCGGGCCCCTTTTAAGAGCTATTAGCTTTCACAACACCTACATCTACAGGAGCAGCAAGAAAAATTCTATGGTCCACTTATTTTGCGTTATTCTGTTGCCTTCGTTTACTTTTCCGGTGCTTTCATGAACAGTTTTTCAGCATTCTTGCATACAAAACAACATTTTTGTCTCTCAGGATGATTGCATTCAAAGCTAAAATTTTGTCCTGGAAGTCATCACCTTTTGGAACATTTCTGCAGATCTATCTAGAAAGACCGTGTCATCCACGTATCTTGTTTTATTAAAATATCTTCTTCCATATTTAATTCTTCCACGAACAGCATCTCAGAATGATTGCATTCAAAGCTAAAATTTTGTTCTGAGAATCATCACCTTTTGGAACATTTCTGCAGATCTAGCAAGTAAGACTGTGTCATCCACGTATCTTTTTTTATTAAAATATCTTCTTCCATATTTTAGTTCTTCCACGAACAGTATCTCAGAACGATTGCATTCAAATCTAAAATTTTGTCCTGAGAGTAATCAGCTTTTGGAACCTTTCTTCAGATCTAGCAAGTAAGACTGTGTCATCCACGTATCTTGTGTTATTAAAATATCTTCTTCCGTACTTCAGTTCTTCCACGAACAGTATCTCAGAATAATTGCATTCAAAGATAAAATTTTGTCCTGAAAGTCATCACCTTTTGGAACCTTTCTTCAGATCTAGCAAGTAATACTGTGTCATCCACGTATCTTGTTTTATTAAAATATCTTCTTCCATATTTTAGTTCTTCCACAAACAGTATCTCAGAACGATTGCATTCAAAGCTAAAATTTTGTCCTGAGAGTCATCACCTTTTGGAATCTTTCTCTAGATCTAGCAAGTAAGACTGTGTCATCCACGTATCTCGTGTTATTAAAATATCTTCTTCCGTACTTTAGTTCTTCCACGAACAGTATCTCAGAATAATTGCATTCAAAGATAAAATTTTGTCCTGAGAGTCATCACCTTTTGGAACCTTTCTTCAGATCTAGCAAGTAAGACTGTGTCATCCACGTATCTTGTGTTATTAAAATATCTTCTTCCGTACTTCAGTTCTTCCACGAACAGTATCTCAGAATAATTGCATTCAAAGATAAAATTTTGTCCTGAAAGTCATCACCTTTTGGAACCTTTCTTCAGATCTAGCAAGTAATACTGTGTCATCCACGTATCTTGTTTTATTAAAATATCTTCTTCCATATTTTAGTTCTTCCACAAACAGTATCTCAGAACGATTGCATTCAAAGCTAAAATTTTGTCCTGAGAGTCATCACCTTTTGAAACCTTTCTTCAGATCTAGCAAGTAATACTGTGTCATCCACGTATCTTGTTTTATTAAAATATCTTCTTCCATATTTTAGTTCTTCCACGAACAGTATCTCAGAACGATTGCATTCAAAGCTAAAATTTTGTCCTGAGAGTCATCACCTTTTGGAACCTTTCTTCAGATCTAGCAAGTAATACTGTGTCATCCACGTATCTTGTTTTATTAAAATATCTTCTTCCGTACTTTAGTTCTTCCACGAACAGTATCTCAGAACGATTGCATTCAAAGCTAAAATTTTGTCCTGAGAGTCATCACCTTTTGGAACCTTTCTTCAGATCTAGCAAGTAAGACTGTGTCATCCACGTATCTTGTGTTATTAAAATATCTTCTTCCGTACTTCAGTTCTTCCACGAACAGTATCTCAGAATAATTGCATTCAAAGATAAAATTTTGTCCTGAAAGTCATCACCTTTTGGAACCTTTCTTCAGATCTAGCAAGTAATACTGTGTCATCCACGTATCTTGTTTTATTAAAATATCTTCTTCCATATTTTAGTTCTTCCACAAACAGTATCTCAGAACGATTGCATTCAAAGCTAAAATTTTGTCCTGAGAGTCATCACCTTTTGGAATCTTTCTCTAGATCTAGCAAGTAAGACTGTGTCATCCACGTATCTCGTGTTATTAAAATATCTTCTTCCGTACTTTAGTTCTTCCACGAACAGTATCTCAGAATGATTGCATTCAAAGCTCAAATGTTGTCCTGAAAGTCATCAGCTTTTGGAACCTTTCTGTCGATCTAGGAAGTAAGACTGTGTCATCCACATATCTTGTGTTATTAAAATGTCTTCTTCCGTTCTTTAGTTCTTCCACGAACAGTATCTCAGAATGATTGCATTCAAAGCTACGTTTTTGTCCTGAAAGTCATCAGCTTTTGGAACCTTTCTGTAGATCTAGGACGTAAGACTGTGTGATCCACATATCTTGTGTTATTAAAATGTCTTCTTCCGTTCTTTAGTTCTTCCACGAACAGTATCTCAGAATGATTGCATTCAAAGCTACGTTTTTGTCCTGAAGTCATCAGCTTTTGGAAATTCTTTTCTGGATTAGAAAGAGGACTGTGTCATCCACGTATCTGTTGTTAGTAAAATATCTTCTTTCATATTTCAGTGCTTCTACGAACAGTACCTCAGAATGATTTAAAGCTAAAATTTTTTGGACAGGATTTTAATGAAAGTCGTTTTGAGTATTTTTAAATGTTTTATTTATGAAATGCGCGAATAATTATAAATAAGTTAGAAAATGAATTTTTGAGGTTACATAATCCAAAATGAAAACTGAAGATGCAAGTAATAAAAAAGTATAGAAAATCATCCACCGGATTGCTTTTATGGCATTAAAATTCCTTTCACTGGGTCCTTAGAAGCTTATGTACATTCAAAACTTTTATCAATGGTGGAATCATATTGTAAAACGTTTGGATCACATATGGTTCCATGAACAGCTTCATCAACGTAAGCCGACATTATCCGAAAATTATAATCCAACTTATCTAAACCTTTATATAAATAGTAAGGTAAACGATTCGTAAGAATCCAAATGCTTGGTCTTTCATTTTGATCGATCTTCAAATCGTTGGGAAAAAATAAAGTGGTACTATTTTTAGCAATAATCCCCAAGTTGTTTCTCTTGTAAGGTTTTCTCGAATCCCAACAACCAATCGAATCTTGCGATACTAAATTATAAAATAAAATTCCATTTCGATCCATTCCAGAAGCGGATGCATGTCCTAACTTCCCTCTACTTTCGCCCAAAACTTTAAAACCGTTCTTAGAGTGACTCCATCCAGTTTCGTTGCAAATAATAGACGTCTTAACATAAAATTCTCTAAAACTCGACATTGGATGAAAATAAAGCAAACGTTCGCGATTGTGGAAAGTTTCCGGACTCAAAGCTAGCGAAAAAATTCCATCTGTCCACTCAAATTCTAAATCGTGTACTTTGTAAGACGATGCTAACGGATCTGGATAGAATAAATGATCGGTAATTCTCCAACTGTGTAACTGTTTTAAACTAAAAACAACTAAACCAAATCTCCAAACATCAGCAATGTACGCGTGAGCGTCGTAACAGTCGCCATCGCGTATATCAACAACAATATTCGAATAAAGGCTATCTTGTTTAATAAATTCTTCCGGAATCAAATAGCTCAAAATTAAACTGTTTGTTTTCAAATCGAAAATTACTATTTTTGGACTACAAATTTGTTTCGGCTTTATCGATATGTGGATTTGGCCCGAATCGAGCACCCACAAACGATTACACGAGTCGACTTGTACACGGAACACAGACACCAAACCATCGCACGTATCTATAAAATAATCAAATTAATTCGTTACGCATTTTTGCGGTTTAATAAATTGATTTATTATACAGGGTTCGGCATATGTTCCGCTACGCCAGCTTTGCGAGCAATTTGCGTGCTTTTCACACAAGCGACCTCAATTAATATTTAATGAAATGTTTTGATAATTCGTATCTGGTAGAGTTTTTCCGAATGACGTCATCAGTAGATAAGAATTTTGGATTGATAATCCCCTACTACTTTTGTGTTACGTCTTAACCACGTCCTTAACCAATAAGAGGGTTAGAAGCGGAAGATTTAAAGTTTGAAGCTCCTAATCTTCTAAAGTGGACCACTGGGACCCTCAAAATTTAATTTTTTCCACTAATACTGTGGTGAAGACTAAAGGAGTCTAAACTCCTGATTTGTATCTACTGAGTTTCACCAAAAATCGAATGTTGCCGAACATAATGCCGAAGCCTGGAGCAACTGAAACTTACCAGGGCGGTTATGCCAACTCCAATTTGGATAAGGCACTAGTTTTGGTGACGCTTCCATTTGTGTTCTTGGAAGAACTGCTAAAGTACATGGAATTCCAGGCTTCCATTTGGGCATCGTTACGAATATTTTGTCCTTGTAAACGTCTAAGCCTAAAGGAAGATTGTGTTCGGGTATAAATTCTTCGCCGTAAGTCAATGTGTCGCGATGTAAATCTGTATCGAATTCAAAATCGAGTAGCTTCCATCTGTAGTGTGTTTTGAACGGACCTGTGGTTTCTAAGCTTTTTGAAACTTTTCGTTTTTTTGACGTCTTTTCGCTCGTAAGAACACTCATCGAAAGAAAATAGGGTAAGACGTTGACCATTTTGTAAGTGTTTGCTGCAAAAATTAGAAAAATTAGGAGAGTGGTCCCGAACATTTGACCTCAGGATCTTTAGATCAAAATTAAACTTGTTCGGAAAAATATGCTTCCCTACCGAGGAGCTGGTGTCTTCCTTGGAATTATCTTGCCTACAGACTTCCAATTCAGTGTACGTGTTCCTTAATTTTAGTCTCACATGTTTCTTAATTTAAAAAAAATATTCAAAAAAGCTTCAAGAGTTCCTCTGAAGGTGGACTCCTTGTCCAATGTTTTTGCTGAATATTTTTGGAATCATTTGGTTTAAAAACTTCCAATTCAGAGTGCATGTTTCTTAATTTTAGCCTCACATGTTCCTTAAGTTTAAAAAAATTATATACAGTACATCTTTAGAGAACTATTTTAAAGCGGCCCTCTGAAGATGGGCACCTTGACCAATGTTTTTGCTAAATATTTTTGGAATCATTTGGTCTACAAGCTTCCAACTCAGAGTGCATGTTTCTTAATTTTAGCCTCACATGTTCCTTAAGTTTAAAAAAATTATATACAGTACATCTTCAGAGAGCAGCTTCAAGAGGCCCTCTGAAGGTGGACTCCTTGACCAATGTTTTTGCTGAATATTTTTGGAATCATTTGGTCTACAAACTTCCAATTCAAAGTGCATGTTTCTTAATTTTAGCCTTACATGTTCCTTAAGTTTAAAAAAACTTATATACAGTACATCTTCAGAGAACTATTTTAAAGCGGCCCTCTGAAGGTGGGCACCTTGACCAATGTTTTTGCTAAATATTTTTGAAATCATTTGGTCTACAAGCTTCCAATTCAGAGTGCATGTTTCTTAATTTTAGCCTCACATGTTCCTTAAGTTTAAAAAAATTATATACAGTACATCTTCAGAGAACAGCTTCAAAAGGTCCTCTGAAGGTGGACTCCTTGACCAATGTTTTTGCTGAATATTTTTGGAATCATTTGGTCTACAAGCTTCCAATTCAGGAAGCGTATTTCTTAATTTAAGCCTCACATGTTCCTTAAGTTTAAAAAAATTATATACACTACATCTTCAGGGAACTGCTTTAAGCGACCCTCTGAAGGTGAACACCTTGATCAATGTTTTTGCTAAATATCTTTGGAATCATTTGGTCTACAAACGTCCAATTTAGTGTGCGTGTTTCTTAATTTAAGCCTCACATGTTCCTTAAGTTTAAAAAAATTATACATCTTCAGAGAACTATTTTAAAGCGGCCCTCTGAAGGTGGGCACCTTGACCAATGTTTTTGCTAAATATTTTTGGAATCATTTGGTCTACAAGCTTCCAATTCAGAGTGCATGTTTCTTAATTTTAGCCTCACATGTTCCTTAAGTTTAAAAAAATTATATACAGTACATCTTCAGAGAGCAGCTCTCTTGGCACCTTGACCAATGTTTTCGCTAATTATCTTTGGAATCATTTAGTCTACAAACGTCCAATTTAGTGTGCGTGTTTCTTAATTTAAGCCTCACATGTTCCTTGAGTTTAAAAAAATTATATACAGTACATTTTCAGAGAGCAGCTTCAAGAGGTCCTCTGAAGGTGGACTCCTTGACCAATGTTTTTGCTGAATATTTTTGGAATCATTTGGTTTACAAACTTCCAATTTAGGGTTAAGAAGTTAAGTTAAGTTTAAAAAAATTATATAGAGTCCATCTTCAGGGAACTGCTTCAATCTACCCTCTCTGAAGGTAGACACCTAGGTCAATATTTTTGCCAATATCTCTGGAATCATTTGGTCTTCAGACTTGGAATTCAGTATACATCTTTCCTAATTTAAGCCTTACATCTTTCTTAAGTTAAAAAAATTATCTACAGGGTGTGTTCATGTTCAATATTTCCAAAGTTATTTTGTAAAATATTTCTAGGGGTGTCCCCAAAAGTGGTAATAAAAGCCAATCTATTTTAATCAGTTAACTTACGTTTTTGATGGTTGACTTTGGTAAAAAAGTCAATTTGTGTTGACGGACGTAAGGGTTGATTTTCTGGTATTAAAGTTGGCGGTCCCCAACTTTGAAACCAATTTTGACTCATCGACATTTTGTTTTACTTTACCATTTCTCTACACTAAAAAATTGTTTTTGTTAACAAATTAAATTAAAACTCACCTTAATACATTTAAAAAGCCACATTAAAACTTTTGCCAATTATAAAATTTAAATTGGGTGCTTTCAAACACTAATTTTCACTAAATAGTTGCACTTTATTATTAGCAAAAATTCATTAAATGTTTAATATTATTTAATCGACCACAACTGGAACAAATATAAAAGTAAAATTATTTTTGAAAAAAAATTTACGTGGCAAAAAATTTGCATTAAATTTTGTAATACCTTGTTCAATTAAACACTTTTCTAAGACTATATTGGTATCTAATAAAAGCGAGGGTTACACTTTCCCAGTTAATTGTAGCTTTTACTTTTTATTATATATTTAATTAATTTCTTATTTTTATCAATTCAATGAGGAATTTTCAAATAATTATGCAAGTTTAGCCTCGTGTGATTTTCTCACATCCGTCACAACAATTAAAGAAAGTATTGAGCTGGGATGTGCACGCGTGACGTTTACACTGCCAGTTTTTTCTTTGAATACCTTTAAAATTCAATTTGTTACAGAAGCAGTCGTGACCATTTACTTTAATTGTTAGGCCTAGACCCGAAACGAATTTAGTAGACGTAAGACGTCTTATTTCTATGCTAACAAGCGAAAGTGCGCTTTTAGAAGGTGCTCGGTCCGATGCTGCAGATGTTTTAAATTTTTGGATTTTTTTTGCCTTCTGAGTCTAAAAATGCAGAAGAAACAGAAGAACAATTGAACCAGTTGTGGCGACATTTGTTTATCTGCTTATTCGGAAATTGCACTTTTTTTAGAAACGTCCTCTACTTTTTTTAATATTTTGAAACCTCGTAAAATTATAGCATAGTGGTATTTTGGAGAACCTTTTAGACTTTAATTTGACTTATCACTCTAGCCAGTTCCCGGATATTAAAGTAGTATTTTTTGAACTTGGAGAGCATTCAGGCGTTAACCCGTGAACAATTGAATACGTGAGTATAGCTGGAAATCGTGTACTATCTTTTACAATGCTTTTCATTATAATACCGGGATTAGCGACCGAACTAATTGAACCTTAAAAGTGCACTGTTGTAAAATCCTATAAAAAGAGAGAGAGGCTATAATTATACCTTTCTTACAGTACAATCACACGCATCTAATGTACTCGTCTAGAAAGCAACACGAAGTATTGTGCCCAGCAATGTCTCGACCAATGTAAAAAACAAGACGGCAACATTGCAAGATATGAGGAATGAATTTGTGGTCTGGGAAGATCAACCCTTGCTCCAAGGATATTTGATCTTTTCCTCAGGATTATTTTAATATTGGTACTAGTGATCTGGGAGGAACCACCCTTGCCATTCCAGGACATTTGATCTTTCCTTCAGGACTATTTTGAGCTGAGGGAGATGACTACTGACTAGTGATCTGAAAGGAACCATCTTTGCCTTCACAACATTTGATCTTTTTCTTAGGATTATTTTAAACTGATCTGAGAGGAACCACCCTTGCCATTCCAGGACATTTGGTCTTTCCTTCAGGACTATTTTGATCTGAGAGAGGTGACTACTGACTAGTGATCTGAAAGAAACCATCTTTGGATCTGATCTGAGAGGAACCACTCTGGCATTTCTAGGGCATGTGATCTTTCCTTCAGGATTATTTTGATCTGACGGTGGTGACTAGTAATCTGAAAGGAAGATCTTTGCCTTCACGGCATTTGATCTTTCTCTCAGGATTATTTTAATCTGATCTGAGAGGAACCACTCTGACAGTTCTAGGGCATTTGATCTTTCCTTTAGAACTATTTTGATCTGAGGGAAGTGACTACTATTTAGTGATCTGAAAGGAACCATCTTTGACTTCACAACATTTGATCTTTTTTACGGATTATTTTAAACTGATCTAAGAAGAACCACTCTGGCATTTCTACGGCAATTGATCTTCCCTTCAGAACTATTTTGATCTGAGGGAAGTGACTACAGACTGGTGATCTGAAAGGAACCATCTTTGTCTTTACGACATTTGATCTTTTTCTCAGGATTATTTTAAACTGATCTGAGAGAAACAACTCTGGCATTTCTAAGACATTTTGATCTTTCCTTCAGGACTATTTTGATCTGAGGGAAGTGACTACTGAATAGTGATCTGAAAGAAACCATCTTTGCCTTCATGACATTTGATTATTTTCTCAGGATTATTTTAAACTGATCTGAAAGGAACCACTCTGGCATTTCTAGGACATTTGATCTTTCCTTCAGGACTATTTTGATCTGAGGGTGGTGACTAGTGATTTGAAAGGAACCATCTTTGTCCCACGCTATGTTGCGATCTCTTAGGATTATTTTGATCTGGTCTGGGAGAAACCACTCTTGCACTTGCAGGGCATTTGATCCTCTTGAATGAGAGGGCATCCTCTCATTCAGAACTACTTTAATCCGAGGGAACTGATTAGTAATCTGTAAGAAACCATCTTTGTCCCTTTGATCTTTCTCTTAGGATTATTTTAATCTGAAATGGGAGGAACCACTTTGGCATCTTTAGAGCATTTGAGGGTTGTTTTGATCTAAGAAAGGTGACTGGTGATCTTAAAGGAATCGTCTTTGTTCCCACGACATTTTTAAACTTTTTCTAAAGATTATTTTAATCTGCTCTGGGAAGAGCCACCCTTGAATCTCTAGAGCATTTGATCTTTCTTTCAGAACTATATTAATCTGAGGGAGGTAACTTACTAGTGATCTGAAAGGAACCATCTATGGCCCCACGACATTTTATCTTTCTCTTAGTTTTATCTTTCTCTGATCTGGGAGAAACCACCTTTGCATTTCCAGGGCATTTGATCTATCCTTCAGAACTATTTTGATCTGAGGGAGATGAGTAGTAATCTGAAATGAACCATCTTTGTCTCCACAACATTTGACCTTTCTGTCAGAATTCTTTTAATTTGATCTGAGAGGAAAACCCTTGCATTTCCAGGGCATTTGATCTTTCATTCAGGACTATTTCAATCCGAGGGAAATCTGGAACTACCCTTGCATCTCCAGAACAACTGGTCTTTCTATCAGAACTATTTTTATCTAAGGGAGATAACTAGAGTGATCTGAGGGAGATAACTAGAGTGATTTGAGAGAGATAACTACAGTGATTTGAGAGGGACTGTAATATTTCAATTTTATCTGGGAGGAACCACACCCTCGCATTTATAAGACATCTCTCTCTCTCATTAGCATTACTATTCCTATCTGAGAGATATGACTAAAGTGAGCTGATAGGAACTTTTGATCTTTACTTTAGGATTATTTTGGATCTGACTGATATAATAGTGATCTAGAAACAACCCCCATAGGCTCTCTAGGACATTTAATCTCTCCTTAAGGACGATTTTAATCTAAGGAAGGCCTAGTTGAATGTTCCTCTCTAGAACATTGAATTTTTCCATCAGGACTGTTTTGGTCCGAAGAAGACTAAAAGAAGGAGAGGACTTCAACTTTGGTGTTCTCGTACGATCTAAATGTAGTTGATCTATATTTTGGAGTTTTAACTCGAAATTTAACAAATTTAACCCTCTTCTTTACAGTCCCTTTCCCAGAATTTTACCAAAGTCTTCCTACTCTGCCCTTGTGCCATCTAAAATACATCACCAGTCAAAAAACAATTTCTATCCACAGACGCCGACGCACCGACCGAATGACAGTTATTCACACAGACAAAGGTGTAGATGAGCGGACGGAAGGGCATACAGACCGAAAAACAAAAATTCTATGTTAAAAATAGATTTCGTGTCATTTAAAGATCTTAAGACCATTATGTACAGAGAGAAAAAGTTTTTCGAAAGCATGGCCTACTTTGTACCTTGTACGGTATTATAAACATTTTTTGAATAAACGAAAGGTGACAATAAAGCCAAAAAATAATAAAAATTCTTACCTTATTATTTCAAACAAACTAACACTGTTTCTAGTTAATGTTTACTCATAAAGTAAGTAAATCAAATCTAAATAATAATAAGTACCAAACAGAAAATACTGCATATTAATTAAATACGTGAAAGTTAGAAAATCTTACAACAATTAACCCCTTTATGACTCTTTATATTTAGCGCATATAAATTTAGTGGATTAGAACAATCAACTGAAGCATTTAAAATCATTCATTTATTTTAAATAAACAATTTTGCCATGGAAGTCCAATAAAATAAACATTAAAAGAAACCACAAAGAGGTAAAATGAAATTAATTTAGTTTTACTTTTCCTTAAAGTAGATGAGTTTTGGTTTTTGGTTTATGTAATAGAAAAAACGTTTAATTTGTTTTTTATTCAAATACAAACAATAAATAAATAATTGTAAAAAAAATATATAAATAATAGGAGCAACTATTTATTTAAGGGGAAAAAAACTTCTTCTTCGTGTTTTGAAGTTCTATTTTTTCCAAATCCAAAAACTCCTCCAAGAGTAGGTCCAAAACCTCCACCAACTGCGTCGTTATAATTATGGCTATTAAGACATTTCGATCCTTGAATTAATTCGTCTATTTTGGCAGCTTGAATTCTAAAATTGATTTCTCTTAAATTGAGAGTTCCTGTTGCCACTCTTTGGAAACGCATCGTTACGAACCATAATTCTTGATTAAAACCATTGTTTATTACCTAAAACAAATTATAGAAAATTAAAATTTTCAAGGTTGTTGTGGTAAGTGGAGAATGATCTTATAAGACTATTAATGTAAGAATGTGATCAGTATTGCCACTCGAGGACAGCTAGCATTTATATGAAAATTGAACTCAAGGCAATTATTCGTGTTGCTTCTGGTCAGCAAAAATTAATCCAGTCTCTCGATTCAAAGATTCATTCCGCTGATTTGATCAGCCACCCGTTTACATGATTCCAGTCCTTGCTTTACAATCAATAATTAAGTCTTTGCTTTGCAGTCTTTGTTTTTCAGCCATTGAATCCAATCTTCTCTTTTCAATCAATAATTCCAGCTTTTGCTTTCCAGTCAATGATTCCAGTGTTTATTATCAACTCAATGATTTTAGATGTCCCTTTCCAATTACCGGAATCATGATTTCAGTCACTGTTTTTCAGTAAATGATTCCAGTTTTCATTCCCACTCAATGATTCCAGTTTTTGTTTTCTAGTCAACGATTCAAGTGCTTACTTAACAATTAATGATTCCAGCTTTTATATTCCATTCAATGATTCCAGTCTTTGCTTTACAATCAATGATTTACTCCTTGCTTTGCAGTATTTGTTTTTGCAGTCAATGAATCTGCTCTTTCCAATCAATAATTCCACTTTGCAGTCAATGATTCCAGTCTGTAGTTTCCACTCAATGATTTTAATCATTGTTTTTAGTCAATGATTCTATTTTTAATTTCTAATCAATGATTACAGTCTTTGATTAACAATTAATAATTTCGCTCTCTCCTCTCAAGTTTCCAAATTTCCAAGTTTTTCTCTCAACGATTCCAACTACTGCGTTTTAGGCAATGATTCCAGTTTTTGCTATACAATCAATGATTCTAGTCTTTCTTTTAAAGTTACCGATTGCAGTCTTCCCTTTCCAATCAATGATTCCCGTCAACAGATTCGGCTTTTGCTTTTCAGTCAACGATTTAAGTCCTTGCTTTATAATCAATGATTTAGTCTTTGCTTTGTAGTCTTTGTTTTATAGTCAATGAATCCAATCTTCTCTTTTCAATCAATAATTCCAGCCTTTGATTTCCAGACAATGATTCCGATCAAGCGCGGTTTTACGGGTAGCATTTTTAAAGAAATGAGGTTTAAAATCTCTATAAAAATTCAAAAATCCATAAAAAAAATTTTTTCTATTTTTATTCTGAAGGATAAATAAAGTCTCAACTAATAAACCCTTTAAAAGATGACCGAAATTCCGAAATAAGCAATATATGTGTATTCTTGTAACTTCTTTGTTCATTTAGTATGCTTAGTATAGAATATCCGAAGTACAAAAAACAAATAATATTGGTTCAATTTTAATTTAGCCCATACTAGAGATTTCAAACATTTAGGTAGAACTTTAATATTGCCCCCCCCCCCGGTAATTATTTTTATTTTTACGACCCCCCCCCCCCCATTATTACAAATAGTCACACTTCTCCCCGTTGATTACCCCCCCCCCCCAGACTTTTTGTTTAGAACCGCCCTTGATTCCGATCATTGTTTTTCAGCCAGTGATTCCAGTTTTAATTTCCAATCAATGATTCCAGTCTTTGCTTTACAATCAATGATTCCAGTCTGTCCTTTCTAATAAACGATTCCAGCTACTACGCTTTAGACAATGATTCCAATTTTTGCTTTACAATCAACAATACTAGCCTTTTCTTTCAAGTTACTGATTGCAGTCTTCTCTTTCCAATCAAAAATTTCAGTCTTTGTTTTTTAGTCAGCAATTTCAGTTTTTATTTCGTGTCAATAATTCCAATCTTTGCTTTACAATCAATACAATGAATCCTTCCTTTGAAGTAAATGATTGCAGTCTTCTCTTTCCTAACAATGGTTCCAGTTTTTGTTTTTCAGTCAACAATTTTAGTTTTTATTTCCAGTCAATGATTCCAGTCTTTGCTTTACAATCAATGATTCCAGTCTTTGCTTTATAATCAATAATTCTAGCCTTTCCTTACAAGTTAATGATTGCAGTCTTTTCTTTCCAATTAATGATTCCAGCCTTTGTTTTTCAATCAACAGTTTCAGTTTTTATTTACAGTCAATGGGTGCATTCGCCGGACGTAATAGTTGTGGAGCAGCTACCAACTGCTACATCATTAGAGCTACTATCGTGGGGTAATTTTGTTAAGTGAGCAGGTGTCGAGATAGTTCGACGTAACGCTAATGAAATGCGCTCGATAAAATGGCAACTTGATTTAAATTTATCAACGAAACTCACTTTGACTCCACTAGCAAATTGTAGAGTTTGCTGATTTTGTAACAGCGTACCAATATTTCTACTTCCATATAAGGTTCCTGTATTCCAACAGTTTATCGAGGTATCAGTTGCTAAACCAAAATAAGCAATGCCTTTTTTATCTATTGCCATTGCAGGAACTTGCGAATGTCGTTGATCGGGATACGTCTAAAAATAACGACTTTATTATCTGGAGCAACAAGCAAAAGTTATACCACACACTTGAAATATTTCTGGTTTTGGACTAGGATTGTTACGGAAAAGCGAGTGATTTCTAATGTGTGACGTATAAACCCAATTTTCTGTACCGCTCGTTAGAGCGTGGAAAAATAAAACTCTATCTTCACCTGGTTTATAAGGTGATAAGTCCATTCCCAAAATACCATCCATTAAATCAAATTTGGTTCCTAAAATTAATTTTTATTACAAACTTTAGTGAGATTTAGTAAGAACTTACCTAAAATGTTAAAAGTGCCAAAGTTTGGATAAGGGTACATGGTTTTGTCAATAATTTTCCACGAAGTTCCTCTTTTGACATCGTGCACAATTAAAGAAGGCACTTGACAGTCTGCAGCGTAAACAAAAGTATCTCTGCACTGGTGGTCTCTAACATCGACGATTATGGTCACAAAAATTGAAACCGATTCGTATTGGTCTTCAGGAAGTTCATAGCGGTGTATTAGTTCGCCCTAAAATTGTCTTTTCAACTTAAACGATGCAAATGGTGGTTTTTGGTACTTACAGTTATTGTGTCAAAAGCTAAAATTTGGGGTGGGCAAATTTGTTTGTCTACGAGACGCCCGTTGTCCAAAACCCATAATCGACCACACTCATCAATCTGAAAGAGAGTTGTTTTGATTAGCTTTTGAAATTTTGATATACGAAGAGTCCACACATCGCCGAATGCATTTGGCCGAAGATTGGACAATTTTCTATACCTCTCGACCTTTCAGCCTTGAATCCATTTTAAGCTTTGGATGGACTCAAGGATGTCGGAGGATGGAGTAGCTTTGATGCTGGTAATTACTCACTTTGATACGATAAACTGATACTATTCGATCTGTGGAACATCTGTTGGGTTGTCGATGCCAACTCCACGATGGAAAAGGCGCAACTACGGGATTACCATTATATTTTCTATCGGTAATAACACCTAGCGTAGCAGGAACGCCTTCTTGAAACCTAGGTATTGTAACGAATAATTTATTTTTGTTGTTTCCTAGAAAACGTTTAGTTACAAATAATAATTAAATTTCACATAAGCATTTATACCGTAATAAGCAACATCAACATCAATTAACGTGGGATGTCCAATTATAAATTCGCCAGAACTAATTGCTGCTTGTCGAGAAGATTCAGAAGAGTATTCAAATTCCAACTGAGTCCATTGATGTATCATTTCGACACCGCGATTTCCATTTGGTGGATAACCGCTTTGCCATGTCGAATTGCAAACTCCGACAAAGAGACAAAACCACGGTACGCCTAAAAAGAAACATCGGGGTTACGCTTGAAATCAAATAAAAGTTTAAAAAAAAACACCATCGTCAACTGGTACTGGAATTAGTTTTTTCGAAAATTCTTGTCGTCTGCTCTGATAAGAGTATGCTTTCTTTTTTTCATATTTAGCAAAATTACCCCTAATTAAACCAATAAGAATGCACCAACACAAAACACTCATTTTAACTAATTAGTCTCACATTTTAAAATTTTTTTGGGCCGCCATTTTTAATTGTTTTTCTCAACCACAAGCTATTAGAGTGCTATTGCAAAAGTTTAACGTACTGTTACAGCGTTATTATTACACTGATACCGTTTACAATTACCATCGGGTACCCTAGTACAACTAAACTCGTAGCACTTTCGTTTCTTATATAATTCCATTAATTCTTTTAATATTTAACAATAACGAATAATAACATACTGTACGCTATACATACTTCTAGGTCAACGATTTTAACAACTTTATTATTAATATTGTTCTAAATGAAAGTTAATTAAGTAAAAATTAAGTAGCCAACCGTTTACGCTAATAGAATTGGTGGCGCCATGGGGCTACGCCGCTCTCTATTTAGGCGTTACCGTTAGAGCCAGTCCGCTCCTGTTCACATATGTATTTTCGCAATTATTCCAACTTTCAATTATATTCTATACACTAATAAGCATCTGTTGCTCCATAGGGCTACGCCACTCTCTACGGAGGCTTTATTACTTATTAGCGTTAGGGCCGATGCGGCCCTGTTTAAATGCGTGCTTTCGCAATAAAAATTTTTTCTTTAACAATTTTAAAATTACCTTGAATACCTAGTTTAAAAAAAATACTCTCATATTATTATCTATTTTAGTTTTAATGCAATTATATATAACGGAAATTGTTTAATTTGGCTAACATTTGGTAAATTATTTGTCACAGTATTTTTCCCAATTAGTTGTATAATATCATATTCTATAACTAATGCGCTAGCCTTGACTAATTAACTGTTGTTGTACCTCAAAATCGTAAATATGTAGTTTATTTCAATGACCATGAATTCAAGTTTATTATCAATGAAAAATAAATAAAATTTACATAAATTTTTAATATTGAAGGTTTTAAACGCAAATAGCGCTCGATTTCGTAAAAGCCATCTGTTGGTGGTAGTCGTAACTAAATTTAAATTTATCATGTTGGGAAACTCGTGTGGTTTATTTTATTTTTAAAAGTGAAGTTGAGAAATGCTTAAAATTTAAAATACCTCAAATTGATTGTTATGTAAATAGTACAGGAGCGTACTAAGACAAATTTGTCAATATGTACTTATTTAAGAAATGCATTTTAGATGCCACGCTTTTGTTGAAGAGAATTATGAATTTACTAAAAAAGGTGAATTTTCTCTAAACGTTTGCTGTTTTCTCTTCCTTGTACCGTCTTAGAACACAATCGGCTGTGATGACTAACTCTTTGGAGAATCACACTCCAAGAGGGGTTTCTTCTCTATGCGAGAAAAGCCGCACGCAGAGCACACACGTCGGAATTCTAAATATGGCAAACTTTGCTTGCTCAGAACGAAGTCGAGACAAATCCTAATAATGGGGGCTTTTGGCGATACTGACGTGCAAAGCGATCTTCAATTATCATCAATTATTAGGAGAATCACACACCAGGAGAGGTTCTTTCTCATTGCGTAAAAGAGAACACCTAGAGCATACACGCCAGAATTCTAAATATGGCGAACTTTGTTTGCTCAGAACGAAGTCAAGACAAATCCAAATGATGGAGGTTTTTGGTGATCCTGACGTGCAAATCGATCTTTAGGATGTCATCAATTATTAGGAGAATCACACTCCAGAAGAGGTTTTTTCTCCTTGCTAGAAAAGGCTTACCTAGAGCATACACACCAGAATTTTAAATATGTCGAACTTTCTATGCTCAGAACGAAGTCAAGACAAATCCAAATGATGGACGTTTTTGGTGATCCTGACTTGCAAAGCGATCTTCAGGATGTCATCAATTATTCAGAGAATCACACTCCAGGAGAGGTTCTTTCTCCTTGCTAGAAAAGGCGTACCTAGAGCATACACACCAGAATTTTAAATATGGCGAACTTTCTTTGCTCAGAACGAAGTCAAGACAAATCCTAATGACGGAGGTTTTTGGTGATCATGACTTCAAAGCGATCTTCAGGATGTCATCAATTATTAAGAAAATCAAACTCCATGAGAGGTTCTTTCTCCTTGCTAGAAAAGGCGTACCTAGAGCGTACACACCAGAATTTTAAATATGGCGAACTTTGTTTGCTCAGAACGAAGTCAAGACAAATCCAAATGATGGAGGTTTTTCGTGATCCTGACTTGCAAATCGATCTTTACGATGTCATCAATTATTAGGAGAATCACACTCCAGAAGAGGTTTTTTCTCCTTGCTAGAAAAGGCTTACCTAGAGCATACACACCAGAATTTTAAATATGTCGAACTTTCTATGCTCAGAACGAAGTCAAGACAAATCCAAATGATGGACGTTTTTGGTGATCCTGACTTGCAAAGCGATCTTCAGGATGTCATCAATTATTCAGAGAATCACACTCCAGGAGAGGTTCTTTCTCCTTGCTAGAAAAGGCGTACCTAGAGCATACACACCAGAATTTTAAATATGGCGAACTTTCTTTGCTCAGAACGAAGTCAAGACAAATCCTAATGACGGAGGTTTTTGGTGATCATGACTTCAAAGCGATCTTCAGGATGTCATCAATTATTAAGAAAATCAAACTCCATGAGAGGTTCTTTCTCCTTGCTAGAAAAGGCGTACCTAGAGCGTACACACCAGAATTTTAAATATGGCGAACTTTGTTTGCTCAGAACGAAGTCAAGACAAATCCAAATGATGGAGGTTTTTCGTGATCCTGACTTGCAAATCGATCTTTACGATGTCATCAATTATTAGGAGAATCACACTCCAGAAGAGGTTTTTTCTCCTTGCTAGAAAAGGCTTACCTAGAGCATACACACCAGAATTTTAAATATGTCGAACTTTCTATGCTCAGAACGAAGTCAAGACAAATCCAAATGATGGACGTTTTTGGTGATCATGACTTGCAAAGCGATCTTCAGGATGTCATCAATTATTTAGAGAATCACACTCCAGGAGAGGTTATTTCTCCTTGCTAGAAAAGGCGTACCTAGAGCATACACACCAGAATTTTAAATATGGCGAACTTTCTTTGCTCAGCACGAAGTCAAGACAAATCCTAATGACGGAGGTTTTTGGTGATCATGACTTCAAAGCGATCTTCAGGATGTCATCAATTAATAAGAAAATCAAACTCCATGAGAGGTTCTTTCTCCTTGCTAGAAAAGGCGTACCTAGAGCGTACACACCAGAATTTTAAATATGGCGAACTTTGTTTGCTCAGAACGAAGTCAAGACAAATCCAAATGATGGAGGTTTTTCGTGATCCTGACTTGCAAATCGATCTTTACGATGTCATCAATTATTAGGAGAATCACACTCCAGAAGAAGTTTTTTCTCATTGCAAAAAAAAGCGCACCTAGAGCATACACGCCAGAATTCTAAATATGGCAAACTTTGTTTGCTCAGAACGAAGTCAAGACAAATCCTAATGACGGAGGTTTTTGGTGATCATGACTTGCAAAGCGATCTTCAGGATGTCATCAATTATTAAGAAAATCACACTCCAGAAGAGGTTCTTTCTCCTTGCTAGAAAAGGCTTACCTAGAGCGTACACACCAGAATTTTAAATAATATGGCGAACTTAGTTTGCTCAGAACGAAGTCAAGACAAATCCAAATGATGGAGGTTTTTCGTGATCCTGACTTGCAAATCGATCTTTACGATGTCATCAATTATTAGGAGAATCACACTCCAGAAGAGGTTTTTTCTCATTGCAAAAAAAAGCGCACCTAGAGCATACACGCCAGAATTCTAAATATGGCGAACTTTGTTTGCTCAGAACGAAGTCAAGACAAGTCCTAATGACGGAGGTTTTTGGTGATCATGACTTGCAAAGCGATCTTCAAGATGTCATCAATTATTCAGAGAATCACACTCCAGGAGAGGTTCTTTCTCCTTGCTAGAAAAGGCGTACCTAGAGCATACACACCAGAATTTTAAATATGGCGAACTTTCTTTGCTCAGAACGAAGTCAAGACAAATCCAAATGATGGAGGTTTTGGGTGATCCTGACGTGCAAATTGATCTTTAGGATGTCATCAATTATTATGAAAATCACACTCCAGAAGAGGATTTTTCTCATTGCAAAAAAAGCGCACCTAGAGCATACACGCCAAAATTCCAAATATGGCAAACTTTGTTTGCTCAGAACGAAGTCAAGACAAATCCAAATGATGGAGGTTTTTCGTGATCCTGACTTGCAAATCGATCTTTACGATGTCATCAATTATTAGGGGAATCACACTCCAGAAGAGGTTTTTTCTCATTGCAAAAAAAAGCGCACCTAGAGCATACACGCCAGAATTCTAAATATGGCGAACTTTGTTTGCTCAGAACGAAGTCAAGACAAATCCTAATGATGGAGGTTTTTCGTGATCATGACTTGCAAAGCGATCTTTAGGATGTCATCAATTATTAGAAGAATCACACTCCAGAAGAGGTTTTTTCTCATTGCAAAAAAGCGCACCTAGAGCATACACGCCAGAATTCTAAATATGGCAAACTTTGTTTGCTCAGAACGAAGTCAAGACAAATCCAAAGGATGGAGGTTTTTGGTGATCCTGACGTGCAAATCGATCTTTAGGATGTCATTAATTATTAGGAGAATCACACTCCAGAAGAGGTTTTTTCTCCTTGCTAGAAAAGGCTTACCTAGAGCATACACACCAGAATTTTAAATATGTCGAACTTTCTATGCTCAGAACGAAGTCAAGACTAATCCAAATGATGGACGTTTTTGGTGATCCTGACTTGCAAAGCGATCTTCAGGATGTCATCAATTATTCAGAGAATCACACTCCAGGAGAGGTTCTTTCTCTTTGCTAGAAAAGGCGTACCTAGAGCATACACACCAGAATTTTAAATATGGCGAACTTTCTTTGCTCAGAACGAAGTCAAGACAAATCCTAATGACGGAGGTTTTTGGTGATCATGACTTCAAAGCGATCTTCAGGATGTCATCAATTATTAAGAAAATCAAACTCCATGAGAGGTTCTTTCTCCTTGCTAGAAAAGGCGTACCTAGAGCGTACACACCAGAATTTTAAATATGGCGAACTTTGTTTGCTCAGAACGAAGTCAAGACAAATCCTAATGATGGAGGTTTTTCGTGATCCTGACTTGCAAATCGATCTTTACGATGTCATCAATTATTAGGAGGATCACACTCCTGAAGAGGTTTTTTCTCATTGCAAAAAAAAGCGCACCTAGAGCATACACGCCAGAATTCTAAATATGGCGAACTTTGTTTGCTCAGAACGAAGTCAAGACAAATCCAAATGACGGAGGTTTTTGGTGATCATGACTTGCAAAGCGATCTTCAGGATGTCATCAATTATTAAGAAAATCACACTTCAGGAGAGGTTCTTTCTCATTTCAAAACAAAGCGCATCTAGAGCATACACGCCAGAATTCTGAATATGGCGAACTTTGCTTGCTCAGAACGAAGTCAAGACAAATTTTAATGATAGGCAGTTTTGGCAATCCTGACCTGCAAATCGATATTAGGAATGTTGGAACTGAGTATATGACAATACTAGGAATACTCCATGCGGATAGGATGAACCCACGGACCGATGAGCAAATTGATAGGTCTACTGGCAGATAAATAAACAGGTAAATAGAGAGACAAAATTTTGTGATTATGTTAGTGGCTTTAATGATGCCAGAGGCACCGGAGGCTAGCAGGAAGACACGAAGAGTGAACTGACAAATAAACAGACCATCGGATGAACCAACAAACAGACGGAGAGTCCTAGAGAGATAACCAGCTAGAAACAGGTCCACAGAACATTTTTTGAGGTTTTAGAGTAATAGTAAAAAGCTTTCTGATTATCTAGATGGCAACTTTCAAAAAGTTATCGAAGTTTGTGCGACGTTTATAATGCCAAACCAAAAAAATCCATCCATTAAAAATGTAGAAGAAGAACATACAGAAGAAATATACGAACCGTCCGAACCACATTATTTAACAAATGAAGCCATAATACTTAGACGATTGTGGGATGTTGAAGATAGTCAACGTGATTTTATTCCACCACCATCACCAAATTCTGAATACGAATTTTATGCACCCACTTGCCACAGTTTCCCAGAAAGTTTACCACCACTTGACGACCTGGAAATTCCTTACGTGCGAGAGAAAGGAGTTAAATTTTGCATAGAACATTTTGGAAAATTTTTTGGTTGTGTGGATTATAAAATAAATTTGCTTCAATTTTGGTTTTTGGACGCAGTTACCGATTGTGTTTGGACTGCTCAAGATGAATTTCAATTGCCTGAAAATTTACAAAAAGTCGTCTTGGGTTGGTTTCTTTATTTTATCGACTTAATAAGAGGTTAGTTATTTCCAATTTCGCTCTTTGGTTAAAGACGAACGATGTCTTAAGAGTAGCAGTAATTGATTTTTTTTCAGATCCAACTAAAAATGTGACGAGAAGAGAATTTTTTGAAACTTTCAAAGAAGCAATTTTTGTAGCTTCTGAAGTTGTTGAAGAAGGTTGTGATGTATTACCAACACCTCATAATTTAATAACGCTAGTGGAACAAAATTGTGAAGAGGAAGAGCACGATGGTGATGGCGATGGTAAGGAATATGGTTATGGTGTTAATGAGGAAAATCATGACGGTGATGAGGAAGAAGAGGATGATGATGATGAAGAAGATCGTGATAATGAAGAAACAATGTTATCAAGTTCAAGTTGTAGCTCAATTGAAATCACCAAAGAAGATTACCAGTCAACAAATTTTGTCGAATTGGGTGCTGAAAATCGCCACACATATATTCTAAGCCAATCGACATGGAAATATGATAAGCGTATTTTATTAATTAACAAGTTTGCTTCAACTTTTAACACTTTCGTCAATAGACGAGCTATCGTCAACAGATTCATTTCCCGAAAGTGAAATTACTAAAACACCCCCATCAGAATTGCAAAAGAAGAAAAAGCGTAGACTCAAAGATGTGCCATTTTATCAAGCTGATCCTAACGTGCCTTCTAGATTCCTCGAATTGTTGAAAGAAGCTGCATTTGGGGAAGAAGAAAATGAAGAAGAAGAAGAAGTAAAAACTCCCGTGTCTCTATGTATGCTTGAAGAAGACTTAACTGGAGCGGATGGAGCTGAAGGTGAATTAAAATTTTTCAGTAAACTTCGTTAAAATCTTCATTTTAAGGCCACGTGGAAGAATTGGCAGGTAAATAACAAAAAAATCTCTTAAAACTACACGTAACGATTAGAAACATTTTATGTGAAATCAAAACAAAGTTTGGTCGATGAAGAAGAAGCTTTACAACCAAAAATAGACGATGGACTCTTTGTACCAGCGTTTAAGAAATCCAAAAAGGAAATACTTCAAGAGTTGGCCGTTCAAAAAATTTGGGAACAAAGACTTTTAGATATGGATAATCCTAAAAAAGGATGGATACCTACAAGAGATGAACTCGACGCAAAGCTTTCTCCACTAAAATTAGAAAGAGATAAGGAAGAAAAAGAAGAAGAGAGCGAATCTTCCGATGAAAGTGAAACGTCTATTGATAATTATTGGATTGATAACATTTTAAACCAACAAAAAGAGTTAACTGAAGATAATGAAGATCAGGAAGTGATTAATTATGGTGTAATTAGAGCAATAATTGATTTTATTCTTAAATAGTGAGTTTTTTTTATAAATTGAACCAAATGGATGTAAAAATAATATTTTAGCTTTTACGAAAGCTTCCAATTCATGGTGGTAAAATTAGCCTTTTTGGGTTCTCCCGATACAATATGTCAAAAATTAAACGAAGAATGGAAAATTCCAAAACGTATTAAAGTAGACCTAGTTAAACCAAAAGATCCCAAACCAGCTAAGAAGAAGGCAGGTAAAGAGAAGAAAGATAAAAAAGGGAAGAAAGATAAGAAAAAAGATAAGAAAAAAGAAAAGGGGGCGAAGAAAGAAAAAGATAAGAAAAAAGAGAAAGGGAAGAAAGACAAGGCGTCCAAAAAGGCCAAATTGACTCCTGCCGAAAAGGCAGAACTGGAAAGATTAAAACGCGAGAAAGCTCTGTTGGAAGCTGAAATGTTGAAAATTGAAGAAAACAAACGATTATTGTTTCCTCTCGATGAAGCCGCTACTGATGAGCTTTTTACTGATATTTTTGAAAATTGGAAGAGAGTGAATTTTAAGGAGAAAGGGAAGAAAGATAAGAAAGGAAAGGATAAGAAGGGCAAAGGGAAAAAGTAACCTTTTTGTCGATTTTTAGCTATTTTTACAATTTTGTACATTGTTTTAAGAAATATTATCATTTTATTTTTATTTTACAGTAAATAGCCTAGGGTAGGTAATTAGGATAGTTATATTTACTCCTAATTCTTACACTAATATGTAGTGTTTTTACTTTACAATAAATCAAATAAATGTAATAATTTGTTTCAACTGTTTTGAGCACAGTGGCAGTTGCGCAAACCGAATATTCAGAACTTTTAATTTTGATGAGATAGCTGAATGAGAGCTAGTCTCTGTCCACCGAACAGATGCAGCTAAGCCACTCCCAAAAAAAATCGAATAGAGTTTTTCTATTGGTCGAATTTTGAAAGTTTGGTTTACATCACTCCCACAAGAATTAATTCACATGCGTCAACTTTATTTGACAGCAATTTGTGGGAGTGGCTTAACTGCATCTGTTCGGCGGACAGTTTAGTAGTCTAGTCAACGAAGGGGTTATAGAGGACATGGAAGATAGTGGAATTTTTTACTTCATGAATGTGTTTGGAGTAGTTCGAAGGGAAAAATACAAAAAGTGGCAGGAAGGGTGAGAAGAGGTGGAAATGTCCCGTTTCTTGGATTTTCGCTTATATCACAAAAATGGTGGGTTTTATGAAAAAAATTATTCTTAGGAAAATGAAAGCTTATTAAATTTCCTACAAGATTGTTTCTATTTATTTTTCTTCTATTCCTTATAGTTTTTGAGATATCCGCTGGCAAAAATCGTTTATGTAAGAACAAAATTTTAAATTTTCAGTTTTTCTCGTTAACCAATTTGAATTTTGAAATTTTTTAAACGGATTCTTAAAGCTTAAACCCTCAAGGAGTAAATCTCAAAAAAAGAGGCTTCTAAATTATTATGTAGGTAAAACATCAAGAGTAACTTCATCTCTTGCGCCAGAGTAAAAATCCACTAATTTTTGCTTAATTTCTCTAAAATTCCACTGATTGTGGTTTTTCTTGTTTTCAATGTTGACGTCGATCATTGTCATGAGAATATTGTAACATTGCATACAAAATGAGCCTAGGGTAAATATACGCATATACTGTCTACTTACAGTTACTTGAAAATTATTCTAAAAATTAATTAACCCTCACCTGCTTAGATAACAAGAAGTGTTTTGTTATTTATTTAAAGTTTAAACTTTAAGGTTTATGTAAATTTAATCACACAAACTCACTTGAGATAACGTTAAAAAATTAAGATTTATGAAATTTAATAAGAAATTATTAATAATAAAGATTAGAGTTGTGGTACGAGACAAAAAACATTATGGAAACCTTGGTCGAAAAGATTGAACCTAAACACAAAACAGTCCAAGGAAATTAAAAAAAAAACTAAAAATAAATGCTTTGGTGATGTTTACTCCACATCCTTTTGTTTGTAGCTAGTTTTGAAATTTATTCAGTTGTTTATTTATTCCTCCAAACAGGCCTCTTAATAACTAGCCTTTCTCTAGAAATAAATTTTTCTTCAGTTTTACTCATCTCCGTTAGGTGATACTGAAGAGAAAAATGTCTCTATGACTGTAAGGACCTCGTTCCTTTTGATGAATTTTTATTTAAAGTTGATTGCGTCTGTTTATCCAATATGAGGCTTTGCTTAGTGCATCTCTTGGTTAAACGTTTGTTTGTTGCTTTTTATAGGTTCTGCGAGTTGAGAAACACCACTTGCTTCAGCTAGAAGATCTCTGGCCCTTCAATATCCTCGTAACCTGATGGAATCTACGTCAGAATGCCCTTGTTGGGTTTGGTCAATTACTTTATCGTAGTTGGCTAGTCTAAAGTTAGCTGATTCATCTTCGAATTTATACTTTATATGAAAACTTAAACTATCTGAAGTTTACAGAGATGCCTGTAGCACAAGATAAAAGCTTGTGATGAAGAAGCTCCAGATTGCTTTCAGAAGTAATTTTTTTCACTACCAGCTCTGGAGTCAACATAACGAGTTGGAAAAGCTGCTAGTTACAAGCTCAAGTTTATTAGAGTAATCGATGATAGGAATCCGGATGTGTGCCTTGTAAGGTAAGAAATAAACACAATTCTCGTTACGGTCATTTTATATAATTAACTTGTTACTCCTTAATTACTTAATATCCGGGAATATACAAATTTAGAGTGCGCTAATTAGCTTCCTATTGTCGGTCTCATTATTAATTTTATCATCTTGATTTTTTTCCATGTTGCAAAAATTTGGGATATTTCAGATCTGGCCGTATTGACACTGGATTAAATGGTTTTATTCTACAGTCGGAGCCTGAGATGTAGACACTGAAGGTTCATAAACACATCAATGGTTGAAAGGCAACATGTATTCATAGGACCTGTTGGAACAGGAAATTTGTAATATCTGAGATTTGGCCGTGTTGACACTGGATTAAATGGTTTTATTCTACAGTCAGAGCCTCAGATGTAGATACTGAAGCTTCATAAATATCTCCATGGTTTAGAGGCAACATGTCTTCACAGTACCTGTTGGAACAGGAAATATGAAACATCTGAGATCTGGCTATGTTCACCCTGGATTAAATGCTTTTAATCTACAATCAAAACCTAAGATGTAGAGACTGGAGGTTCAGAAATACCTCTATGGTTGAAAGAC
Source organism: Malthinus seriepunctatus (assembly GCA_963924605.1). Taxonomy (NCBI): domain Eukaryota; kingdom Metazoa; phylum Arthropoda; class Insecta; order Coleoptera; family Cantharidae; genus Malthinus; species Malthinus seriepunctatus. The sequence goes on from OZ004603.1 coordinate 21,286,252, forward strand.
AACATGTATTCATAGGACCTGTTGGAACAGGAAATTCGAATTATCTGAGATTTGGCCATGTTGACACTGGATTAAATGATTTTATTCTACAGTCAGAGCCTGAGATGTAGAGACTGAAGGTTCATAAATATCTCCATGGTTTAAAGGCAACATGTCTTCACAGTACCTGTTGGAACAGGAAATATGAAACATCTGAGATTTGGCTATGTTCACCCTGGATTAAATGCTTTTAATCTACAATCAAAGCCTGATATGTAGAGACTGGAGGTTCAGAAATACCTCTATGGTTGAAGGCAACATGTATTCATAGTACCTGTTATATGACTAGGTATTATCCATATATCCATGTCTTCTGAGTTACTACCATATCGATCGATTTTTCCCAGCCCTAATTAGAACTACTAACGAGCGCAAGAGCACAGCTGTCATTGACTCTCTATAAGCAAAGAAAAAATACCCTAACGAATAAGAAGCGACACATACTCAAAATCCCATGGTAATTTTGCACAGATTTTTAATGCGCATGTCCGCTGGATATGTCATTAATTGCTCAAGAACCTGTTATCATCTAAAATACTTTAAATATTAAAATAAAATGAAGTTTCTCTTCAAACGTCAAAAACTTTACTACTCAATATGTCAGATTATTGTAACATAGAATGTAAATCGACGATGTTTGTAAAACTGTACTACAATATGTAGATATCCGAGAATATTTATCCCTTATCAATGTAAAATAATTTAAAAGTAACCTTTTATGCCAGTCAAATTTTTTAATGCTGGTGGCCTACAAAAAATATTTTTTTGTTTAGTATGTCTATTGTCTATGATCTATGTCTAATTAATAAGGTTATGTTGTGATACTGACACATCCAGCGGACATGCGTATTAGGCGAAGACTAACTTTTTCATCTTAGTGTCGTTTCTTGTTCCTTATCCAATTCCAAGAGTACCTTTTCTTTGCTGCAAATTCTATAGATCAAAATATTGCTATTAATCTGCTATTGTACCTTATTCCCTTAATATTTTGAACAAATCGTTGATTACGAAGACGGTGCCAAAAGTGCCTACTTTTATGATTAAAATTTTAATCGAAAGATAAACATTACATATTTAGTAATTTTTTTCAACCCTGAGATTAATGCGTAATTTTGTCTACGTTATAAAAAATTTGATAATCTATTAATTAAGGATTTATTACGCTTAATCAGAATTTTTTTTAAATTTTGGCAAAAAATGGTAAATATATTTGGAAGATAAGCTATAAACTGCGATTTAAATTAAAATAACTTAAGAAATTCGGTTCTTTTTTTTGGGTAAAACAAGACGTACAACATTCTTAATTTGTTTATTTAAGTTCAAGTTATCTTCATCTTCAGTCTTAATAACCTCGCTACTATACTATTAAACGTTTTTTCGTAATAATTAATTAATGTAAATTACTATAATTAATAAATCTTGAAAAACAAAAATTTTTACTATTTTTGTTTTTCTTCTGTAAAGCAAAAAGTGCTTTTGTACTACAGTTAGTTCAGTTATTAGAGACGAAAAACCATTACAACCTCGGAAAAATGTTTTTTGAAAACATAGTCTTAAAAATCAAAAATGCTTCATTGAAAAAATTAAGATTGAGGTTTTAAAATTTTCCTTTTTTTTTCAAATATCACGAGAAATATTAATCTAACAAAAAGAAGTTTAATTATTTTTTAAAGAAAGGGATATTTAGAGAAGAAAAGATCTGATGATTTTTTTTCGTTGGGTTAATAGTTTTTGTGTAAAACGAAGTTAAATGCTCTCTGATTTTAGGACGCTCAAGAGGTGATTCCCAAAATCAGAGCGCAGTTTCGCTTCGTTTTACACAAAAACTACTATTCTAACGAAAAAATATCATAAGATCATTTCTTCTCTAAAAGTCCCCTTTTTGAAAAAACAATTGAACTTTTTTTTTATTTTGTCAATATTACCCGAGATATTTAAAATGAGCAAAATTTTAAAACTTGGAACTAAACTTTTTCAATTTTCTCTATAAAAATATAAACAATTTTATTTAAAAAAAAATGCTTTCAAAAAGACCATGCATCGAGTTTTGACTGCTTCACTATTTTTCCGAAGATAAAATCTCTAATAACTGGCCTAAATAAAAATAAATAAATAAAAAGGTAGAGAAAATTGTGTAATTAATTGAAAACATCATTTTCAAGGGTAATTTCATAATTTAAAAAAACAATTAATTAAGTACTTACTTGTCTTATTCATATTGTATTAAAAATTGTTTAAAAAGACACTTTTCAAGTTCAAGTTAAAGGTTAATTATTATTTAATTCAAAACTATTTTTGGCAAAAATTAAATATTTTTCACTTTTTGTAGGTAAGTGGCACTCGAGCGAATATCCAATTTTTAACTGTTAAAAATTATTGGTGAAGTGGACCCAAGTAATAATAGTTAGTTACTGCGACGAGTAACTCGTAGTATGTTTTTTTATACGTTTCTCTGTATCAGCGCGAAGATTTTTGAACTGTTTATTTTTCAGTGACTAGTCCTTTTCCCAGAGTCGCTATACTAAGATTTATAATAAAATTAAAATTTTAATTAAAGATTGATTATTACAACTTTTTAACCGTACAGTAGCGCCTAAAGGGCGTTAATAATTAACAAAGTTGTCTCAGGAAGCGGCAATAGAATAAATCGCTAACTGTATCATGTAAAATAAGATTAGTTAATGATTTAGATCAGTGTTTCTCAACTGGGGCGAGTAGATCAAAGGGGTGGGGTGGACTTTTAAAATCTTCTCAACGAAACATTTGAAAAAAACTATTGGTTGTAAACCAATAAAAAATAATTTAAATTAAATGAGGGCACGATGCCTTGAAATTTTTATATTTTGCGATAGGGTACCGTAATTTAAAAAACGTTGGGAACCACTGATCTAGATAGATCTACAGCGAGAGATGCAGAACAACAGAAGTCTGCTTCTTCCCTGGGATCTTTTAAAATTTGGTTGCCTTTTTTTCCAAAACAAATTTTCTATTGCTATCATCTCTCTTCGTAAAGAGGAGTTCTATTTTTTTAGAAAATAACAGTTATTCCGGCTTTCTTCATCTGTTTCTTCTCTTAGAAATGAACGTCTATTATTGAGAACAATGGCTGAGAATAGGAGTTCGAGTTCATTTGTACTTATTAAAACCTGTATATTGCCTTTTTTTGAATTTTTGGGATTTAACGTTGACCACACGTGGTCCTTTCCAGATCAGTTTCGCGGTTTTTATGTTGGAATTGTCATTACGAGCTGGCTAAAATTCATAATGTACGGATCTACGACCTTCTTTATCTTGAAGCGAGCCCCAGGCCAGAATCTTTTAGCATTAAAATTAAGGACAGCGGTGTGTTGTTTTATTTTTTTTTAAATGTAGCAAAGCAGACACGTGTTGACCATCGGCATAAACAAGAGTAGGATAGACCAAAAAAAAAATTTGAGTCGGATGGACAAAAGAGTCTCACTTAGAATGGACGACCCCTCCAAATCCTGAGACCTCAGGTTAAAACCCATTACCTTCTCTTGTGGAGGTCATACTGGGACTGTCAAAAGTCCTGCTTTAATTTATTCCCGAACCAAGGTCAGGTTAGGTTAGGTCCCTCGTACACAATTTTCGTTACATCAAACATGGTCTGATAAGCTTAGAATGAGCGACTCTTCCAAATTCCGAGACCCCAGGCTAAAAACCTTTTACTTTCCTTGTGGAGCTCATACTGGGACTGTCAAAAGTCCTGCTTGAATTTATTCCTAAAACAAGCCCATATTTTTGATTTAATGAAATCAATGTTTTTTTCCTCGTACACAATTTTCGTTACACCAAAAATGGTCTGATAAGCTTTGAATGAGCGACTCTTTCAAATTCCGAGACCCCATGCTAAAACCTCTTACCTTTTCTTGTGGAGGTCATACTGGGACTGTCAAAAATCCTCCTTTAATTTATTCCTGAACCAAGGCCATTTTCGATTTAATGCAATCAATGTTTTCCTCCTCGTACACAATTTTCGTTACATCAAACACGGTCTGATAAGCTTAGAATGACCGACTCTTCCAAATTACGAGACCCCAGGCTAAAACTCCTTTACTTTCCTTGTGGAGCTCATACTGGGACTGTCAAAAGTCCTGCTTTAATTTATTCTTAAAACAAGGCCATATTTTTGATTTAATGCAATCAATGTTTCTTTCCACGTACACAATTTTCGTTACACCAAAAATAGTCTGATAAGTGTGGAATGAGCGACTCTTTCAAATTCCGAGACCCCATGCTAAAACCCCTTACCTATTCTTGTGGAGGTCATACTGGGACTGTCAAAAATCCTCCTTTAATTTATTCCTGAACCAAGGCCATTTTCGAATTAATGCAATCAATGTTTTCTTCCTCGTACCCAATTTTCGTTACACCACACATGGTCTGATAAGCGTAGAATGAGCGACTCTTCTAAATTCCGAGACTACAGGCTAAAACCCCTAGCTTTTCTTGTGGAGCTCATACTGGGACTGTCAAAAGTCCTGCTTTAATTTATTCCTGAACCAATGCCATATTTTCGACTTAATGCTCCTTTTTCGTACACAATTTTCGTTACATCAGTCATGGTCTGATAAGCTTAGAATGAGCGACTCTTCCAAATTCCGAGACCTCAGGCTAAAACTCCTTTACTTTCCTTGTGGAGTTCATACTGGGACTGTCAAAAGTCCTGCTTTAATTTATTCCTAAAACAAGGCCATATTTTTGATTTAATGCAATCAATGTTTCCTTCCTCGTACACAATTTTCGTTACACCAAACTTGGTCTGATAAGCATAGAATGAGCGACTCTTCCAAATTTCGAGACTACAGGCTAAAACTCCTTAGCTTCTCTTGTGGAGCTCATACTGGGTCTGTCAAAAGTCCTGCTTTAATTTATTGCTAAAACAAGGCCATATTTTTGATTTAATGCAATCAATGTTTCCTTCTTCGTACACAATTTTCGTTACACCAAACTTGGTCTGATAAGCTTAGAATGAGCGACTCTTCCAAATTTCGAGACTACAGGCTAAAACTCCTTAGCTTCTCTTGTGGAGCTCATACTGGGACTGTCAAAAGTCCTGCTTTAATGTATTCCTAAAACAAGGCCTTATTTTTGATTTAATGCAATCAATGTTTCCTTCTTCGTACACAATTTTCGTTACACCAAACTTGGTCTGATAAGCATAGAATGAGCGACTCTTCCAAATTTCGAGACTACAGGCTAAAACTCCTTAGCTTCTCTTGTGGAGCTCATACTGGGACTGTCAAAAGTCCTGCTTTAATGTATTCCTAAAACAAGGCCTTATTTTTGATTTAATGCAATCAATGTTTCCTTCCTCGTACACAATTTTCGTTACACCAAACTTGGTCTGATAAGCATAGAATGAGCGACTCTTCCAAATTTCGAGACTACAGGCTAAAACTCCTTAGCTTCTCTTGTGGAGCTCATACTGGGACTGTCAAAAGTCCTGCTTTAATTTATTGCTAAAACAAGGCCATATTTTTGATTTAATGCAATCAATGTTTCCTTCCTCGTACACAATTTTCGTTACACCAAACTTGGTCTGATAAGCATAGAATGAGCGACTCTTCCAAATTTCGAGACTACAGGCTAAAACTCCTTAGCTTCTCTTGTGGAGCTCATACTGGGACTGTCAAAAGTCCTGCTTTACTGTATTCCTAAAACAAGGCCTTATTTTTGATTTAATGCAATCAATGTTTCTTTCTTCGTACACAATTTTCGTTACACCAAACTTGGTCTGATAAGCATAGAACGAGCGACTCTTCCAAATTTCGAGACTACAGGCTAAAACTCTTTAGCTTCTCTTGTGGAGCTCATACTGGGACTGTCAAAAGTCCTGCTTTAATGTATTCCTAAAACAAGGCCTTATTTTTGATTTAATGCAATCAATGTTTCCTTCTTCGTACACAATTTTCGTTACACCAAACATCAATCGATGCGGACTGCTGATGATGGTCTTTGTGCGTGAAGATTTTCCTCTTCCCTCGAAAAAGAAAAGTTAGGTTAGGCCAAAAGTGTTCGCCCCTGTAGCAAATAGTCGGCATACCAATTTTTTTTTGCTTTGTACCGGATGAGGTTCTTCAGTATTCAGCGTGTTCTCGTAAAACCTATTTTTTTCTTTTAGACGACTAGGTACTTATTTGTCATAGTGGAATTGGTACACAATGGCCACATTCAGAACACAGAACAGTTCCAAAAAGCTCATACTTTGTCTTCTCTGTCTATTCTATGACGAGGATAGAGGCAACGATTCAAAAAGTATTCTATTCAGCCTATGATGACCTCCTGCCAGATCACTCAACTATATTCTATCGTCTGAATACGTCCAAATTAGTTTTGGAGAACTTAAAGACCTGTTTTTAGTACAAGAGCCGATTGCTTCGCGGGCATTTCGAGGCGTCTTCAGGTTTCATCTCAGGGTTTATCAGTGAAATTAGCTTAAATTGTATGTAGACGGTATTCAAGAATAGTAAAACATACAAATATGAATAAATGAATATGAAATTATGAACTTTGTGGAAATCATTGGATTTTCATTGATAGTTTTAGGAATAACACTATGCAGTTTTGAATAATGTCACCTTAGGTATAACTTTGCTGAATCATTAAAACTATAAAAGTCTATTTGATTGGGATTTTCCAACAAAAAATAAAATTACAATGATTTGATGTTAATGAGATAAATTTATTAATACGTGATGTGTTTTAATTGCTCATTTCTTATGACGAAAATCTAGTTTTAGTAAAATATGTCGGAAAAACAGGTTTTCAAAGATTCAATGTGACTCAAATCCTCGGTAATTTAAAAAACTTCCAGAAGAAGTGAAGATCTTAATGAAGTAATTAATGGGAAGAGTTTTTTATGTTTTTTATTATTTAACCTGTACTAAGTGATGTTTATTATTAAAACTACGTCGATTACTACGAAACAAATTACGAATTGTATTTTCTGAAATATTTTCTAGGACGATGCCTTGAATTTGTGTCTGATTATAATTTAGGTCACGTACCTACTGGACCTACGTACTACTTATAATTAAAACACCCTCAATTTCGTCAAATTTATACTTTAACAAGGTTAATTAGTATTTTCAAACTCATAATTAGTAATACTACAGGTAACAGTAATTACAAAACGGTTTCAAAATGTGTGTGATATTGACGTGTAACTTGCCTCTACACTGGATCAAATGCTTCATCTTCTGCAGATATAATTACAGTTGATGTACCTATATTGTATTGTATAACTAAGAAGCTAAGGCTGGTAGCCTTTGTATGCCTACTTTACAATTTTACTGTATTAAATTAAAAATTTATTTGATTTTAAACACATTGTGTTACTACTTGCTAACAGACAGACGAGAAAACTGTTGATTAAAGATTGACTTAAACAATGAACATCTCAGTTGTCAGCGGTAGCTCTCCATTTATATTTAGAAAAGTGTTGTAATGCTTATTAGAGGTAAAATTTATAGTTTTACCACTTGAACAGCTTTAAAGACATTGCAATTTAATTACGAAAAGCTGTAAAAATTCTTTACAGATCAAATTTTAATAAAAATGCACCTGGATCTTAACAATAATATTTAACATTTTAATTAAAAATATAGCAAATTAATAAAACATGTAGTGAAATCGTATATTTAATATACAAAATTTAATTAAGAAAAACTGTATAATTTATGTTACAGTTCTAATTTTGATAAAAATGCACCTGGATCTTATCAATAAATATTTGAAATTTTAATTAAAAATATAGCAAAATAAAACATGTAGTGACATTTTATATTTAATAAACAAAATTTAATCAAGAAAAACTGTATAATTTATTTACAGTTGTAATTTTGAGAAAAATGCACCTGGATCTTATCAATAAATATTTAAAATTTTACTAAAAAATATAGCAAAATAAAACAGGTTGTAACATCTTATATTAAAACAACATTTAATTAAGAAAAACAATAAAAATTATTTACAGCTCAATTTTTTTTATAAATGCATCTGGATCTTATCAATAAATATTTAAAATTTTAATTAAAAATATAGTAAACTAAAACATGTAGGACATTTTATATTTAATAAACAAAATTTAAATAAGAAAAGCTATAAAATTTATTTACAGCTTAAATTTTGATAAAAATGCACTTGGATCTTATCAATAAATATTTAAAATTTTAATTAAAAATATATCAATATGAAACATGTAGTGACATCTAATATTTAATAAACACAATTTAATTAAGAAAAACTATGAAATTTATTTACAGCTCAAACTTTGATATGCACCTGGATCTTATAAACTATATTTAAAATTTTAATTAAACATATAGCTAAATAAAACATGTAGTGACATCTTATATTTAATAAACACAATTTAATTAAGAAAAACTGTAAAATTTATTAACAGCTTAAATTTTGATAAAATGCACCAGGATCTTATAAAAAATATATATATAATTTTAATTAAAAATATAGCAAAATAAAACATGTAGTGACATCTAATATTTAATAAACACAATTTAATTAAGAAAAACTATGAAATTAATTTACAGCTCAAATTTTGATAATAATGCACCTGGATCTTATAAAATATATTTAAAATTTTAATTAAAAATATAGCTAAATAAAACATGTAGTGACATCTAATATTTAATAAACACAATTTAATTAAGAAAAACTGTAAAATTTATTTACAACTCAAATTTAAAAAAAATGCACCTGAATCTTATCAATAAATATTTGAATTTTTAATTAAAAATTAAGCAAAATAAAACATGTTGTCGCATCTTATATTTATTGAACACAATTTAATTAAAAAAAACTGTAAAATTTGTTTACAGCTTAAATTTTTATAAAAATCCACCTGGATCTTATCAATAAATATTTAAAATTTTAATTAAAAATATAGCAAAATAAAACGCGTAGGACATCTTATATTTAATAAATAAAATTAAATTAAAAAAAAATGTAAAATTTCTTGACAGATCAAATTTTGCGAAAAATGCACCTGGACCTTATCAATAAATATTTAAAATTTTAATTAAAAATATAGCAAAATAAAACAGGTAGTGACATCTTATATTTCATAAACAAAATTAAATTACGAGAAACTTCTTAAAATTTCTTCACAGCTCACATTTTGCGAAAAATGCACCTGGATCTTATCAATAAATATTTAAGATTTTAATGAAAAATATAGCAAAATAAAACATGTATTAAATAAAATATAATTACGAAAAACTAAAATTTATTTACAGCTCTAATTTTTATAAAAATGCACCTGGATTTTCTCAATAAATGTTTTGTTTCATTTCGCTATTTTTCAAATTTTTTATAATTTATTGATAAGCTTCAGATTAGGGTTTTTACTTGGTTTTAGTAGATTTAAAAATATTAAATTTGAAACATTTCTGTTAATCTCTAAGACACACTTTATGCACTTTTCTTTTCAATAAGATCCAGGTATCAACAAGAAACAAAATGTTCAATTTTTCGTTTTTTACTGTCCTGCTTTCACTGAGCGTAGGCGTGGGTACATACATCGGTATTTGAGAGTTCTACGACGCCACCGTTGGAGTTATACCCTTTAATGTGGGATGAATTAAATTTAATAATTACGGTGGTTCGCCATTAGTAAGTATTATTCTTTGTGTATGCTGTTAAACCTCAGTATTCCAGACGGGCAGGCGACGCTCTAAAGTCCACACCATCGCTTTAATTGCAAATGGAATCCGTTAACACAAATTGTGGGTGCAACCATCACAACATCAACACTGTTTGTTGATTTACTACTTGTTGGCAAAATAAAGTTACCCCTCAGTTTAAGTAGGAGGGGTGTTATTGATGTTTGAACCCACAATTCGTGCTAGGTGTATAATAGCCGGGTTGATCAAAAGATATGCACCTGACTGTAGAATATTTACAAATTTTTTCTGCTTGGCACAACATAAAAAAAGACGTGGTGGACACACCACGTTCCTGTTCCAACTCTAAGCTTGTATTTACTACTACCAAACTACTACCCCTTTCACCACATGCAAGAAAGTAATTTAAGAAAATTATAACAAAGATAAAATTTTTATTATTTACAATAAAACATAAGTATTACACAAAAGAGTTTTAAATTTCTGTAAAATTTTCCCAATATTTTCAAATTGTTGATAAGTAATTTTAAAATTTCCAAAATTGTATTTATTGATAAAAGATATTATTTTTATAAGAGACCTTTTCTCTTCTTTTTTCAGTAATTCTAACCACCCTGATGTTTATATCTTGTGGGTTAATAGATCTTCGGAAATATTTATGAAATCTCGACGACAATACCCAAACACTTCCATCATTTGACATCCATCTAATATCGGCACTAAATTGAAGCTTTTCAGGATCAAAAGCTAGCAACCTAAAATTTTAATTTTTAAACTTTTTGGTAATTTTAATTACTATAATCAAACCTTTGATTATTATTCAACGGATTCCATGATGAAACTGAAGTTTCAGTGAAGGGAGCAAAAACTAAACTTTCATCTTTAAGATTTACAGCTAATCCTATGCCTTGAGACGATTTTGTACCAACTAACGATACAGGCAATACTTCCAATTCAGCCGGTGGTCCTTTTCGTAAAGCTGCAGTAGGCACGCTAAATATTCTACAAATTTAAGCACATTATTGTAACGTGTGTTGCATAAGTTTTCAATTGTTCAAATTTTACCTATTCGTAGCCAACGGTTGATAGTATAAAATACCCAAATTAGGAGAATGAGCCAAACCGACAATTCCGTCCATTAAAGTTATAGTTTCACCATTAATTGTTGTTTCGGAAAAATCTGGATCGGGAAACATGGAAGGATGCATTACTCTCCAAGCGACATCTTTCATAGAGTCGTAAACGATTATTCCTGTTGGTAAAAAAGAATATTTAATGTTAGAATATATGGTAAAATAATTTACCAGGAGCTACTGTATCAGTTATGTATACAAAAGAAGAATCGCAAGTTCCCTGGACGCTTTCATCAATAACGAGGTTGGTCAAAAGCGAGCTTGGTCTAAGAACTTCACGTGGAAAAACAATGGTTCTAACAACACGATCTGTGTTTAAATCAAAAATTACTATTTTAGGAGGACACGCTCGTTGGAAGTCTTCCAAAGATGCCGTAATTCCTGAGTCTAAAACCTAGAAATAATGGAGGTTTAAATTAAAGATGGGTTGGTTTTTGTAAACTTACCCATAGTCTGTTACAAGTGTCGATTTTAAATCTGTAAACTGAAATTAGTCCGTTGCAACTTGTGATGTTTACTCCACGAGCAGCTTCGTGAAAATCCCAACTTGGATAAGCGCTCAAAACTGGATTGGAACCGAGAGGAGCACTTCTTGAAAAGGAAGCCAAAGTTGCCGAAACTCCGTTGTAAATTCTTGGCATTCCGATAAAAATTCGATCGTTTGTTATTTCAAATCCCGTGACTGCAGTTCGTTCCGGTCTAAAATAATTAAATTTTATTCTGCAGATGTTATAAATTTAAATAATAATTACCTGTAGGCGTTTGCGAAAGTATAATCCGGAAAATTGAAATCCAATAAATTCCATTGGTTTATCACTTGTAAGTCCAAACATAACGATGTTGTTACGAGTACCGACAAAATTATAATCTTGTAAATCATTTTCCAATTGCTAAAAATTAATAAGAGTAATTTTTATTCGCATTTAAATGGATAAATTATGAATAAGTTTCTTAATTAATTAAAGTTATTTTATAATTATTTATAATTTGTAATTTATGCAGAGTGGTTTACTACGAGACATTGTAAGTGTGAATATTTATTTGAATAGGAACTCTTAACTAATATTCGGATATGTAATTAAATGGGGGCTCCTCCCACCCTTTTGGACCCTACTATTTTTCCTCTCTCTCGTAAGAAAAAAAATCTGACAAATTTCCTTTGTAAGTAGATCTGAATGGCATGCGTATTTTAGAAAGGGTCTTTACAGGTTTCTTTGGGAAGCGCCAAAAGTTCCTCGTGCTCTTTCTCATTTATCTTCAAGAATCAACTCTATTATATATTAAAAAGAACTAGACATCCTTTTTGGAAAGAATTAATCAGTTCAGCTCATATTAAGCAAAAATAAAAGCGATAGAAGGTTATAATATAATACACCTCAGAACCAACAACAGCTAGCGTCGGCGTCGGTTTGTTTCAAGAGGAACAAATGCCCTAATTTGGTCCCAGAAACCCACTGTACAAGTTTGCGGGCGATTTTCAGAGACTTTCTGTACAAGAAAAGAGTTTTCCGGGTTTTACGCGGAGGAAAATCAAAAGCACACAAAATAAAATTATAAATTTTTATCTGAGCACCTCATAGAAGACAACGTAAGAGGTTTCAGAAAAATCGGTTCAGACCGGAAACTTTAATGCATTTAACGGTTTTTCAGTCTAATTGCAGTGCACTATAAACGCTTATTCCATTATAGAGATGGGCGCATGAGTGAGTATTCACGGTATATTCGCTCAGCCTTACTGGTCTTACGCACTTTCACGCTATTATTAAAACACTCTCATTCAGACAGGCTTAATTTATACGGCTTGATCATTTCTTTTGTAGCCAGTATTGGAATGGGACTTATGGGCTTACGTAGAAACGGGAATCATGTCTCAGAAATGTGCGCTGACGTACGCGACCCTATCTTCTCTCTACCGTTATTATGCTCACGACGTGATCCGTCTCGTGATCCAACGTGAAACTACTGTTTTCATGTCAAGGGCTCATTGTAACTTCATTACTTTCCAATCTAAAGAAAAAATGTCTTCTTCTCTCTAGGCGAGTGAATAATTTGAATTAGAATGGGACGTGCGAGGCCCAGGGCGTCGTTGCACTTACAGTTTAAAGAAGCCGTTATATAAACACTATTCGGTCTTTGGTCTAGCGTATTAACGAACACGAGCCCACTTATGCCTTCGGCCTCTTCCATTAGAGAACACGAGAGTACTCGGCTTTCAGCCTCGATCCATCGTCTGAGAATTTATAATTTGTTCTTCCCTCTACGTTAATGTGTAAACTTAAGTAGAGACATAGTTGTGTGAGTCTTGGAGCCTACTTTCTTTTTAAGCTTAAAAGAGCCATTATACACAAGCACAGCTCGGCTTTTGGTCTATTCCATTGGTGAACACGAGAGCCCTCGACTTTAGGCCTTGATTCATCGTTTGAAGTTTTTTTTTCTTCCTAATAGGCTAGCGCTAGGAGTTAAGTGAAGTTGAGACGTGGTTGTGTAAGACTTGAGGCCTCGCTTAATTTTAAAGTTATAAAGCTATTATACACGAACACCAGCTAGGCCTTCGGCCAATTCCATTGGTGAAGGCACGACAGACCTATTTTCCCTCTCTCTAGCCTAGAGAGTAAACTGCAATAGAGACGTGGTTGTGTGAGACCTTTGGTCTCGTTTTATTTTAAACTTTAAAAAGCTATTATACACGAACACAGCTCAGTGTTAGGCCTATTCCACTGGTGAACATGACAGACCTCGTCTTTCGTTCTCGTTTCATTGTTTCAATTTTGTACATTTTTTCTTCTTTTCACTAGACTAGGAATTAACTGCAGTTGAGACGTGGTTGTATGAAGCCTGGGCTCTCGTTTTATTTTAATCCTAAAAAAGCGATTATACACCAACACTGCCCGGCCTTCGGCCTAATCCATTGGTGAATATGACAAACCTCGTCTTTCGATCTAAATTAGTTGTTTCAATATTTTACAATTTTTTCTTCTTTTCAAGAGACTAGGAATTAAGAGGAATTGAGACGTAGTTGTGTGAAGCCTGGGGCGTCGTTTTATTTTAAGCCTAAAAAAGTGATTATACACCAACACTGCTCGGGCTTCGGCCTAATCCATTGGCGAACATGACAAACCTCGCCTTTCGGTCTCGATTCGTTGTTTCAATTTTACAATTCAATACAATTTTTTCTTCTTCTCACTAGGCTAAGAATTAATTGGAGTTGAGACTTGGTTAGGTGAAGCCTGGGGCCTCATTTCATTTTAAACTTATAAACCTATTATACACGAACACAGCTCGGCCTTCGGCCTGTTCCATTGTTGAACGCACTGTAGATCTATTTTTTTTTCTCTCTCTAGTCTAGTGAGTAAACTGCAATAGAAACGTAGTTGTGTGAGACCTTGGGTCTCGTTTTGTTTTAACCTTTAGAAAGCCGTTATGCACAAACACAGCTCGGCTTTGGGCCTATTCCATTGGTGAAAACGGTAGCCCTTGATTTTCGGCCTCGATTCATCGATTGAATTTTTGACAAGTTTTTCTTCGTCCCACTAGGCTATAGGAATTAAGTGGGGTTGAGACGTGGTTGTGTGAGGCCTGGGGCTTCGTTTTATATTAAGCCTAAAAAGCCGTTATACACCAACACAGCTCGGCCTCCGGCTTATTTCATTGATGAACACGACAGCCCTTGGCCTTCGACCTCGATCTGTCGTTTCAATATTTCATAATTTCATTTTCTTCTCTCTATAGGCTAGGGATTAAACTGGAGTATAGATGTAATTGTGCGAGGCCTAGAGAGTCTCGTTTCTTTTAAACTTAAAAAAAGCGAGATAAACGAACAAAGCTCGGCCTCTGGCCTAACTTACTGGGAAACAGACTTCTGTTCTATAGCGTTAGAATTTTTAATGCGATTGCTCCAGAGATTTCGGAACTCAATAAATTTGGACTACAGTCACAGTCAAAAACGCATCAATGCCAGACTTTGACGTTTTAGAGCTTTTCATCGTCTTCCCAAATTATATCTAGGCTTAAATAGTTGCTTTTATTTTTAAATTAACTTTATAAAACTCTAGTTTTTAATTATTGTTCTTAGGTAGTAACCTTAACATTTTATAATTCTTCAAGGCTTTACTGTTCTTTACCTTGCTTTAAATAACTATCTACAGGATCTGCGCTTCCAGATTTTCCAAGGTTTCTTTTATTCAAAACGAAACAAGCATTGGGCTAGTTCAGAACACACAACAGTTGGATGCATCAGCTGATCGAATAATGATCCTTTCTCTCTATCTACTTGCTGAAATAGACAGAGAGAAATAATGATGAATCCGGCAGCTGTTGAAAACTGCTGTGTGTCCTGAATGGTCCCCCATGGAATCGAACGAATTGCTCTGCACAGCTGTTCGTTTAGCCTAGATAAATGGTCTAATCCAGTTCTGAATGGTTTCTTCAGAATCTTCTTGTTTTTCTTTGGCTACTATGCTTTTATGGGAGCCTATGGAACATATCAAATTGTTTAGAAAAGAGAAGTCATCATCACAGGGCACGTGATATGGTCCTGGTTTGAGTTTATGTAATTAATGTTAAGCTCCGTATTAGGATTTGAACCCACACGGTACCAAAACCTACAAGTACCTATAATCGAGTATATCACTATACCTGTCGCTACGCGAGTATGAAAAAATATCGGAAAAAATACACCGATGGATGGACTAGGGGTGGTCGAGATGTCGAGACATCATCAATCATCAGTCGACAACTACAGCATTTAATCGATGGAGTAATCAACAAACTAGGCAACTATATTGAGCAAACATTAACAAAATGGCGCTTAATTGAGCTAAGCCACCTGGAGTTGATCTAAGATCGATAGTTTCGTTTTCGAGTCCGTCCCTGAACATGAATCCCGTTCCATTAGTTAATAACTTTACCAATACGTTTTTTTAAATAGATTTCCATTATTATTAATGTTTCCTTTATCATTAAAGTCATCCAGATACATAAATATCGCATGAATGTTGTAATACTTGTTATTATATAAAGACTTAAAGAGTACCTTGTAAGTACCAGTAATAGGTACCTTGTCGAACTGCATGCAATGTGACTTGATTTTAATTGAGACAAATAGTTGATACACAATCTTGTTCCTTGTTTCTTCCAAGACACTAAGGTACATTCAATTGACATTAAGATTAATAGTGTTATTTTATAATTATCTTATCTTAATCCAATTTAACTGTCACTTATAGAAGCTTAAATCTTCATTGGATTATAAATAATCTTCCAAGTTGTATTTTAACCCAGATAAATTTCGGACAAGTTATGAAATTTGTCGTGATTTTTATTACATAAAAATATAAGATTGATGCAAGTGAAAGAAGAGAAAAGAGTTATTAATAGATACATCTGTTATATAACTTTGAACTGAACAGACATTTCTTTTATAAACAGATAAATCTTGTATTGATGTAAATATTTGTTAATTAAGTACACGTATAGCTAAAGGCAACCATATTTATGACCTTAAAAAACGCAAGTCTTTCAAGTTGTGTAAAAGTGAGAAAATTGCACAGAAAGTTTAAATTTAAAAGGATTCAAAATTCGCTCACAAGAAAGTGTTACGACACTGGGTGCTCTGTGGTACTATTCACTATACTGTTAGTAGTTGCTGTTAACTTCCAAGAACAAAAATAACTCTAATAGAGTTTGTTAAATTTCCAATCCTGTGGGGGGTTTCCCCAAAATTGTGACTCAACCCAGTACCTTTTGAAGGAAACGAGAATGGAGGATAACTTTTTAACTAGTTTAAGATTGATAATACTACAAAATATTATTAAGGTAATTTATTTACTAGTACAGTAGCTATAATCCCTGTTAATAAGAATTTTTAATCCTCTTGACAGTTTACCCAAAATTTTGACTCAAACCCAGTACCTTTTCAAGGAAACGAGAATGGAGGATAACTTTTTAACTAGTTTAGGATTGATAATACTACAAAATATTATTAAGGTAATTTATTTACTACAACAGTAGCTATAACCCCTGTTAATAACAATTTTCAATCCTCTGGACAGTTTACCCAAAATTTTGACTCAAACCCAGTACCTTTTCAAGGAAACGAGAATGGAGGGTAACTTTTTAACTAGTTTAGGATTGATAATACTAAAAAATATTATTTAGGTAATTTATTTACTACTACAGTAGCTAAACCCCTGTTAATAACAATTTTCAATCTTCTGGACAGTTTACCCAAAAATTTGATTCCAACCCAGTACCTTTTCAAGGAAACGAGAATGGAGGATAACTTTATAACTAGTTTAGGATTGATAATACTACAAAATATTATTTAGGTAATGTATTTACTACTACAGTAGCTATAACTCCTGTTAATAACAATTTTCAATCCCACGGACAGTTTACCCAAAATTTTGACTCAAACCCAGTACCTTTTCAAGAAAACGAGAATGGAGGATAACTTTATAACTAGTTTAGGATTGATAATACTACAAAATATTATTACGGTAATTTATTTATTACTACAGTAGCTATAAACTCTGTTAATAACAATTTTCAATCTTCTGGACAGTTCACCCAAAATTTTGACTCAAACCCAGTACCTTTTCAAGGAAACGAGAATGGAGGATAACTTTATAACTAGTTTAAGATTGATAATACTACAAAATATTATTAAGGTAATTTATTTACTACTACAGTAGCTATAACCCCTGTTAATAACAATTTCTAATCCTGTGGACAGTTTATCCAAAATTTTGACTCAAACCCAGTACCTTTTCAAAGAAACGACAATGGAGGATAACTTTTTAACTAGTTTAAGATTGATAATACTCCAAAATATTATTAAGGTAATTTATTTACTACTACAGTAGCTAAACCCCTGTTAATAACAATTTTCAATCTTCTGGACAGTTTACCCAACATTTTGACTCAAACCCAGTACCTTTTCAAGGAAACGAGAATGGAGGATAACTTTTTAACTAGTTTAGGATTGATAATACTACAAAATATTATTTAGGTAATTTATTTACTACTACAGTAGCTAAACCCCTGTTAATAACAATTTTCAATCTTCTGGACAGTTTACCCAAAAATTTGATTCCAACCCAGTACCTTTTCAAGGAAACGAGAATGGAGGATAACTTTATAACTAGTTTAGGATTGATAATACTACAAAATATTATTTAGGTAATGTATTTACTACTACAGTAGCTATAACTCCTGTTAATAACAATTTTCAATCCCACGGACAGTTTACCCAAAATTTTGTGTCAAATCCAGTACCTTTTCAAGGAAACGAGAATGGAGGGTAACTTTTTAACTAGTTTAGGATTGATAATACTAGAAAATATTATTACGGTAATTTATTTACTACTACAGTAGCTAAACCCCTGTTAATAACAATTTTCAATCTTCTGGACAGTTTACCCAAAAATTTGATTCAAACCCAGTACCTTTTCAAGGAAACGAGAATGGAGGATAACTTTATAACTAGTTTAGGATTGATAATACTACAAAATATTATTTAGGTAATTTATTTACTACTACAGTAGCTAAACCCCTGTTAATAACAATTTTCAATCTTCTGGACAGTTTACCCAAAATTTTGACTCAAACCCAGTACCTTTTCAAGGAAACGAGAATGGAGGATAACTTTATTTATAACTAGTTTAGGATTGATAATACTACAAAATATTATTTAGGTAATTTATTTACTACTACAGTAGCTAAACCCCTGTTAATAACAATTTTCAATCTTCTGGACAGTTTACCCAAAAATTTGATTCAAACCCAGTACCTTTTCAAGGAAACGAGAATGGAGGGTAACTTTTTAACTAGTTTAGGATTGATAATACTACAAAATATTATTTAGGTAATTTATTTACTACTACAGTAGCTATAACCCCTGTTAATAACAATTTTCAATCCTCTGGTCAGTTTACCCAAAAATTTGACTCAAACCCAGTACCTTTTCAAGGAAACGAGAATGGAGGATAACTTGTTATCTAGTTTAGGATTGATAATACTACAAAATATTATTAAGGTAATTTATTTACTAGTACAGTAGCTATAACCCCTGTTAATAAGAATTTTCAATCCTCTGGACAGTTTACCCAAAATTTTGACTCAAACCCAGTACCTTTTCAAGGAAACGAGAATGAAGCGTAACTTTATAACTAGTTTAGGGTTGTCAATACTACAAAATATTATTAAGAAAATTTGTTTATTACTATTGGTAGCTAATGAACCAATTCTTTTAAATTATTTGGAACTAAAAATTGTTCTTGTAATAATAGCTCTAATAATAATTAAATAAACGAATTACTTCAATTTGAAGACTTCAACTAGCGGTTAAGCCACAAAACCTCAACGTTTTATGATTTGCAACCTAATTTAGATTACAGTTACAAAAATCTCAATTAATTATGTAACACAAGGCATTTAACCTTGTAAAGTTTTAAAAATGTCCTTGATACAATTAATGCCTAGTTTTTTTGTTAAATTTTACCAAATTCCATCTTATTGCAAAATTAATTATAAGTACATGCATATTTATGAATTTAAAAAAATGTTTACAACTTTAATGTCAATAATAATAACTTTCGGATAAAGTGAGAGTTTAGAATAAATTATTTTGTAATTAATAATCTATTTATTTGATAATATGTAAGTAGGTATATTTTTTCATGTTACCGTTTGCTATTTTTATAAAATTTATCCTTGCGGCAAGTCTTTTTCTAAAAGAGGTTTAAAAAAAGATAGAGCACATTAATAATAAGAAATAAATTACTGCACTGCTTACTTAGATATTTTTTTAACATTTAGCTAATATTATACGTATAGTAATTATTTAATAATTAATTATAGGCGCGAATAGGATTAGAAGCAGTTTAAATTAAGAAAGTAATTGATTAATAGACAGATCAAGGTTTCAATTATTTTTAATAATATCGAATACTTAATATAAACAAAAAACTGTTAATTTCCCCATTGAAATTGAAAATGTGGCTGCGCTGAAATAGTACTTTGTGATTTCAGTAAACATAATAATTTTTTAAGTGGTACCAACGTTGAGATCTCGGAAACGGTAAGAGTTACAAAATTGGTTAACTTAGAAAAAGTTAGCTATTTTGATGAGCTTTAAGAATCCGTTTAAAAAATTTTAAAATTCAAAATGGTTACCGAGATAACGCAGAAAAACTGAAAATTGATAATTTAGTTTTTCGACTGTAGTTTGAAAACGGTTTACTTTAGAAAAAATGATTTCAAGAAAATATTTCAGAAGGTCAAAAGAGCTATCAAACGATACTAAACTCGACTTTTAATCACAACGACGCTAGGCGTCGCGATGTTATAATTTTCATTTTCTTATGGAGACCAATTGTTTTTTTTGCAGAAAATTACTCAGTTGGCTTGTTTAAATTTGGATACCAAGCTAAACCTTTCTATCTTGTACTTTTCTTAATTTACACAACTTTTCTAGGTTATGTTTATGTTACGTTATGTAAATATGCTTTAACTTTATGTTATTTTTTACCATGAAAATAGCGACTAACTTAGTTTTTAAAGTTTTTAGAAAATCAAATGTAATTTAATTTATTTTCTAATGAACTTGCGTTTCTAAAACTCTAAAAGCTAAGTTTTCGTCGTTATTTTTCATTGTAAAAAATAACATACAGCAACATAACGTAACATAACATACCTACCTTAGAAAAGTTGTACAAATTAATAAAGTTCTTGTTTGGTATCCGAATGGAGACCAGCCAACTTAGTAATTTTCTCCAAAAAGTTTCCGTAAGAAAATTAAAAGTTGAACATCGCGACGCCTAGCGTCGATGTGATAAAATGTCGAGTTTGGTATCGTTTGATAGCTCTTCTAAATTCTTAGCTCTTTTAATAATTTTTAACGATATTTTTTCAAATGAAACACACCGATATTGACACTTTATCATCTCGAGTCATTCTTCTTTTTTAATTTTTACGATTATTCTTTTAACTTACACAATTCTCGTGCACTTTATTTAAAAAAACACAATCGATACTGAAATTATTTATCTCAAAACAATTAAATTCCCCATCTTACAAGGTTCTATTACGAATCTTTATTGATTTTAAGGACAAATTTATAAGAAAAAAATTAATGCAATAAATTATTCGTTTTATAAACAATCGATTTAAATTCGTTCCGGGAAATTATCTTTATTTTATTTAAAAAAATAAAATTTTTGTAAATTTAGTAAAACAACTTTCACCCATTTTCTTAGCGTTTTGTTGAGTTGAAAAATAAATCGATAAAAAATCAAGAAAATTGGATTAATAATTAAAAGGTATAATTATTTAGTAATCATTATTAATACCTAATTTATTGGATACGGATATTTATAACACCATAATACGTAATTTCATTAAATTTAGTTATGATTTATAGCGCTCAAGATGAAATTCGCCATCATTTTAGCGCAACTCGATTGCTCCAGTAAGTCTATAAAGAATCATTTTGTATAATTAACCTATCAGCAATCACATAATAATTAATATACGTAATTATGAAAAAGTTTCAAGTTAATTACTATAGTAAAAGGAAAAAAATCATAATTACATTTATTGTATGAAACATTTCTCATAAAAATGCAATCAAAGGTGCGGTAAAAGAGTAGAACCACTTCGCAGATTATGCAAATCACCCTTTTTAGTTCGACGTTGGGAATTATCTTGTAATTGGGGTGATTAGAAAATTGACGGGTTTCAAAGTTTTGTAAAGCATTTATTCAATAAACGCAATTCATCTCTTTCTTTAGTTCCTAAAGCTATCAAAATAAAGAAAAAAATACGTATTAAGTCGGTTTTTACAACATGAGGTTTCTCTCCCAACTCTAGCTCCTTAGGGAGTGACCTGAGGGTAATTTTACTTCTAATAAAAATTAGAGAGCATAAAATTACCTATCCGTACCAATAAAAAGATTTGTCTTAGTTGCCATGATTCAGTTATCAAAACAAATCAAAAAGTAAAAATATGTATTACGTCGGTTTTTACAACATGAGGTGTCTCTCCCGACTGTAGCTCTTTAAGGAGTGATCTGAGGGTACTTTTACCTCTAATAAAAACTATAGAGCATAAAATTACCTATCCGTACCAATAGAAGCATCCGTCTTAGTTACCATAATTCAGCTACCAAATATATCAAAAAGTAAAAATATGCTTTAAGTCGGTTTTTACAACAACAGATGTATCTCCCGTCTCTAGCTCTTTAAGGAGTGATCTGAGGGTAATTTTACTTCTAATAAAAATTATAGAGCATAAAATTTCCTATCTGTACCAATAAAACCATCTGTCTTAGATGCAAAAATTAAGCTATCAAAATAAATGAAAAAGAAAAAAATATGTATTAAGTCGGTTTTTACAACATGAGGTGTCTCTCCCGACTGTAGCTCTTTAAGGAGTGATCTGAGGGTAATTTTACCTCTAATAAAAACTATAGAGCATAAAATTACCTATCCGTACCAATAGAAGCATCCGTCTTAGTTACCATAATTCAGCTACCAAATATATAAAAAAGTAAAAATATGCTTTAAGTCGGTTTTTACAACAACAGATGTCTCTCCCGTCTCTAGCTCTTTAAGGAGTGATCTGAGAGTAATTTTACCTCTAATAAAAATAAAGCATATAATTCCCTATGCGATGTAATGAAATCATCTGAAGAGAAAAAAATATAAGTCGATCAGGTGTCGTTCTATCGCTGTATCACGAATGAACGAATTTCCAACTATAAATTTGAATTTGAGACTCTCGTCTCGTACAATAACTCTTAGAAATCCTGTATGAAAGGTCTTTAATCGGCCTACATATTTACTGTACCCTTTTGTTATTCAAAACATTCCACCACATACTTCATTATTCATTTCCTCCATTTAATTGTGACATTTTTCCTCTCACGCCTCAATACACATATTGATACAATTAAATTGTTAATTTAAAACATGTTTAAAGTTTATATCTATATATAAATTTATCAGTTATTGTGTAAGAACTCTTTGCACGTTTATCCATATCAACTTAACATTTTTCCACTTATTTCAATCATGTTGTATTTGTTGAACTAGTATTAGAAAGCTCATACTATCTATTGACAAGCCCACACAATGAGTGCACACATATTTTCCTCAATTTTTTAATTATTTAAATAAGAATAAATTACTCTTGCATAGAACGTAAGGCGCCTTCCATTATTAAAGATCAGCACGATTCGATCGCGTGGCCATGATAGCAGAAGTCGACATCTGTTTCTGATTTTTTACAAGCCATGCTTCAGAGGGCGCGTTAAGCAGTCGGTCTCGGTTGCTGAAGATCGTCTTGGCATAAAATGCACAAAATTCTTCAAAAGTTGGATTAGACTAGTGCTCCAGTCTAATTAATACCCAAAGGGAGTCATATGGTATTCGATGAACTACCCGGCCCCTATGGATTTTAGCTAGAGTAAAGAACAGGCCACAGGCGTATTAAAAAGAATTGGAAGGTAATTGCACTAATTACCTATAGAATACCCCCAAAGCGACAGCGTCCACTCAAGTTCACTCAAAGCACAGCTATAATTGCGTGATGGTAATTATTTGGATGTTCACCCATTGAAGTTCTAGCCCACTGAAACGTGCTTTCCTAAGGCCAAATAAAGCTCATTTTATCCTAATGAGCCTGCGAGACGCGATGGTTGGCCTCTGGTGTCCTCAAGTAAAAATGTCTTGAATGTTCTACTCATTACCGTGACTGCCCTTTAGAGTTGAAAACCACTCCTCTTGACGGCTATTACAGACGTCGTTAGCTAGAGCATCTTCATTTTCTTTGACTGAAGTCCTCTCTTTGTTCTGGTCTGCTACTGTTAATATTGTAGGTAATTACCTACTGTGTTGGAAAATGCGAAAAATTGCTCATGCAATATGGTATTTAAATTTGTAACACAAAATAAACAAATTTTATGTATCTTGTTCTTTTATGTAAAGAGTTTAATCCTTCGCTTAATTACAAATAAATGCAAAGTGTTAAATTATACTTCTTTATGTTTACTCGAGCACTGCGTACATTGTAATTTACATTTTTTGTAAAATACACATTTTAATCAATCAACTAATTCAGCCGTTATAATTTGCAATTATTAAGTAATAATTAAATGGATACAACCGATAATTTTAATAGTTGCATCGTGATCTGCTGTTTATCTCAGTTGTAATAAATTATTATGCTTCGTCTAAAAATTAAAGTAAAGTATGGAATAATCGAATTATTTTCTTTCTTGATAGCAATATCAAAAAACGGTTGGACACGTCAAATTGATTTATTTTAAAACAAATATTTTCCGATAATTTTCATTTTTCTACCCCTCACCCCCTTCGAGCAGTGACGTCATCAAAGACTTTTCTAATCCAAACTTGTGGTTTAATATTGATGCTAAAACTCACAAAAAGCATTTCATCGTTTTAACAATTAAAAACCACTCTTCATACATTTAAAAACTAATATCTTTGAAACTGTGAGTCTAAAGAGCAAACATGTGCATATTGCGGAAATTAGAATTTTATAATCTATCCAAATATCGAAAAAAAATAGAGATTTCAATTTAAAAAAGTCTTTGATGACGTCACTGCTC
The DNA here is from genome assembly GCA_963924605.1 of Malthinus seriepunctatus. Lineage (NCBI taxonomy): Eukaryota > Metazoa > Arthropoda > Insecta > Coleoptera > Cantharidae > Malthinus > Malthinus seriepunctatus. The sequence continues at coordinate 21,310,720 of OZ004603.1, forward strand.
GAAGGGAGTGAGGGATAGAAAAATCAAAATTATCGGGAAATGTTTATTTTAAAATAACTCAATTTAACGTGTCCAACCGTTTTTTGATACTGCTATCAGGAAAGAAAATAATTCGATTATTCCATACTTTACGCGCTCTCTGTATACAGGGTGATTCATTGATATGGCGGTTTTTGATAGCTCCCTAGCCGTTGGAAATAAGGTATAGATTTAAATACAAAAGTTATTCAACTCTTTAAGGAGCATAACCTAAAATTATTTTCATCTCTACAGGGTGTTGTATTACTGCTCGGTGAGAATATTTTTAATTTTTTTAAATAGAACACCCTGTATATTTTTCTATATTCCGATTTGGGATTAAGTCGCCTACATATCTATATTAAAATTTTTTAATTTCTTCGCGGTGTTGCCAAGTTATTAATTTTTTTCTCTAAAAAATGCCCGCGACACGCGTTGCTTTATAAAACCGTACTAAAGCCATTTTTCAAGGAATAATAACAAAATTTTTTTCCTGGGTGGTTTCTATGCTATAAAATTTAAAAAGTTAGAAGAAATTGTACAGGGTGTTCATTAATGCGATCCAAAGTTACGCATTTTCAAACGACCATAACTCGTTTTTTTCAAATGGAACATCCTGTATATTTTTACATATTTGGATTCCTGGTAAAATTTAGATACCAAATATGCAAAAATATACTGAGTGTTCTATTTTTAAAATTATAAAAAATTACATTGAAACACCCTGTATATTTTTGCATATTTAGTATCTAAATTTCACCAGAAATCCAAATATGTAAAAATATACAGGATGTTCCATTTGAAAATATCGAGTTATGGTCGTTCGAAAATGAGTAACTTTGGATCGGTTTAATGAACACCCTGTACAATTTCTTTAAACTTTTTAAATTTTATAGCATAGAGGATAGTCATAACCACCTAGGAAAAAAATTTTTATTACTATTCCTTGAAAAATGGCTTTAGTACGATTTTATACAGCAACACGTGTCGCGTGCATTTTTTAGAGAAAAAAATTAATAACTTGGCAACACCGCCAAGAAATTAAAAAATTTCAATATGGATATGTAGGCGACTTAATGCCAAGTCTAAAAATAGAAAAATATATAGGGTGTTCCATTTAAAAAAACTAAAAATATTCTCGCCGAGCAGTAATACAACACCCTGTAGAGATGAAAATAATTTTAGGGTATGCTCCTTAAAGAATTGAATAACTTTTGTATTTAAATCTATACCTTATTTCCAACGGCTAGGGAGCTATCGAAAACCACCATATCAATGAATCACCCTGTAGAGGAGGCTTGTGAAGTTCCACACTAGCTACTGGTAACGACTGTAACATCGACTTTTTAAAAATTTTCATTTAGGGCATGGAAAGAATTAAGGTCCTTATTCTTATGGTAGACGTAACAACATTTAAAGATAAAAATTATGAAAATTGTCTGGTGGTGTGAGAATCTTGTAATAAATGAAAGGAATAGAGCCTCCGACACCGAAATACGAGACTGGTTCAATTAGAAAAAAGTTGCATGTTTTGATGACCTTTAAGAATCCGTTTAGAAAATGTTAGCATTTTAAATGGTGTCCGAGATAACGCAGAAAATCTGAAAATTGACAATTTCGTTTATCGACTGTAGTTTCAAAATTACTTACTTAAAAAAAAATTCTTAAAAAAAATTTTCAGGAGATCAAAAAGGCTATCAAACGATACCAAACTCGACTTTTTATCACATCGACGCTAGGCGTCGCGACGTTCAACTTTTTATTTTCTTATGGGGGACCTATCATTTTCTTGTAAAACATGAAAACTTGTGTAAATAAAGTTCTCGTTTGGTATCCGAATTTAGACAAGTCTACTGAGTAACTTTTGCAAAAGAGAATGATAGGTCTCCGATAAGACAATGAAAAGTTGAACGTCGCGACGCATAGCGCCGATGTGATAAAATGTCAAGTTTGGTATCGTTTCATAGATTTTTTGATCTCCTGAAATTTCTTCCCGTGAATTTTTTTTTCTAAAGTAAGCCATTTTGAAACTGCAGTAGAATTGCCTTTTTTCAGTTTTTCCGCGTTGTCTCGTAAACGATTTCGATTTTTGAAATTTTCTAAACGGATTCATAAAAGTCATCAAAATATGCAACTTTTTGCTAATTTAATCAATCTCGTAACTCATACGGTTTCTGAGATCCCAATGTTAGTACCAATTAAAAAAATCACTCTGTATAGCAGCAGTGTAATCACTAATCACTTAATCAGTGGTGTTTTCTAGATGTAAGAGGAGGTCCTTAACTACCGACTTGAAACCAGGAAAAAATGTAAGCATTAAAGTGATATTTACTGAAGATGTCGGAAAAAGGGGAACTAATTTTTCCTGTCTGTAGATAGGTGTTTTTCCTGTTTTCTAAACTTTCTTGATTTATTATGCAGGTTAACAATATTGAAAAATTGGATTAGTGTATTAATGAACTTCATTGTTAATACAAAAATAGTAGAAACTCATCGGAAGAGTAATTACGTGTAAATAAACTTAATAGATTTCCGATTATAATTATGCAATAAATGCAACTTTTCCAACAAGCGAAGTGACACAAGTTTTCTTTTATATATTGTATTATTTACGGTGTAAAGATGTAAATATAAAATATTAATTTGTTATTTACAATAATAAGTATTTATTCAAATTTTATTATAATTTATTACATCAGGACCGTGCCAAGAGAAAAAAGCGCTCGCGGTAAAAAGCTTCAAATGGCTCCTTATTAAAAAATACCTTCAATCAATAAAAATTGTAAATATCCTATTAAAAGGTCTAATTGGTAATTTTTTATAAAGCCGATATTTAAGCGAGAAATTGCAATTGAAAAACTGCGAATTTTATTGGTATAACACTAAACGCTTAGTTTCTGCTTCTCGAACGCTCATCATTATTTTGAATGGCTGTAAAAAATTTTTAAATAAAACATATAAACAATAAAATTTCATATTAAATCTCATTGTTGGTAATTTTTCATAAATCCAATATGTTAGACGGAAATTGCAAATGAAGTACTGTCAGTTCTGTAGACATAAAATAAAACGCTTAGTTTCAATGTTTCGAATGCTGCTTATAATTTTGAAGTATTATAAAATAATGTATTAAACAAAAGTTATAGACAATAAAATTACCTATCAAAACATATTTCTAATAATTTTTCATTAACCTAATATTTAAGCCAGAAATTGCAATTGAAGTACTGCAGCAAATCTTGTTGGCATTACCAAGACGCTCAATTTTAGTTTTGCAAGCACTGCTGATAATTTTAAAATATTTAAAAAAATGTTTTAAATAAAGCTCGTAGACAAGAAAATTTCCTATTAAATACCATTCTTGGTAATTTTTCATTAACCCAATATTTTAGCCAGAAACTGCAATTGAATTAGTACTGTAAATTTTGTTAACACAAAACGCTTAATTTTAGTTTTTCGAGCACTGCTCATAATTTTAAAACGTTATAAAAAAATGTTTCGAATAAACTTTGTAGGCAATAAAATTTTCTGCTAAAACATATTCTTGGTCATTTTTTGTAATCCCAATATTTAAGCCAGAAATTGTACTGCCATTGCCGACAATCGTCGAAGTATAGAAGAGAGTTCTCATCATTCATACCAAGTAAAGTATAGAAACTCCACGAGCATCAGTGTCTCACCTCGTGATTTTTACATCCCTTGGGTTTGGAATTTCCTTCACTCTCCCCCCCCCCTTCACACGGGTCTCATTATAATCAGAATCGCTTGACAATTTTAATGTGTAAATGCGTATTATTTTGTGTGGTACCAGTTTCATCAGAATTGCTGTTTTTTATAAAGTAAATAATTATAGGTTTAATTATATAGAGCTATATTAAGTAGGTATAACACAACATTTTGTTTATTGAATTCAACAAACAAACGAAAGCTATAATTTAATTTAATAATACATAAAACCCGCAATATAGATATTTACTATACTTACTAAAATTTGATCAATTAGAATTTTTCTAGAAATTTTTCGTGGCACGCCTTTTTTAAATTAAACTTTCTATTTTTAATAAAAATTTCCACAGATAATATGTACATATGTACAAGAAGTGTCGCCTTAGTGATTAATTTAAACAAATTATTCATATTTGAAGGAGTAATTTGTCACTATGCAGAACGTTGAAAACTCAACTACCTATAATATCCGGTATAATACGTATTGAAAGACCTTTAAAAATTATTGAAATTGGAGCAAATTCAAATTGATTTTTATCAAAAATTTATTACTCAATTAATACCTTACTTAATTATACTGTTTATTTAAACTATAAACGCATAAAACTGTAAGCAACTTATACTTAAAGTAACGTAACTACCGGTGATACAGGTATTAGTGAATGGATATTATAGGTTTGCCTTTTAAATCATTGCTTCGACGAAGAGGTATCTAAAAGTTATTTCTCACTATAATGTGGAGCGTTGTGGTCTTATAGGTTATGGGCCCATAACAGAAACATAGAAGTGATAGAATTAGGACCCCCGGCTCTTAGGTGACGCCGAACAAAAAAAATTCGGTTGGCGACATCAGGCACTGGATTTATGGCTCAGGGAACGTCAAGGATATTGCTAGAGAAAGAAAAATAGCAGTCAAATAGCTTATCCTTAAGCCTCAGTGAAGGTTTTAGATTGAGGTGCGAGGGTCGAGACCGTGTAACATCAAGAGTTGACGAGTGCCCATGGTTTTAAATTTTTTTACTTAAACCTAAGTCATAAGGGCTCAACATTCACTTTATACTGAACAGTTGGAGTCTTAGAGTACTTTGAAACTGTCGATTTGTCTGAGGCATTCATATCTCGGTTGCTGAGTCCAGCTCAGAAATTTTTGTTCTTTGAAAACCATCGAGTACTTCACGATGAAGCTGAGGCCAACTCGAGACTCTTCAGGACTTTTTGTATATTTCTCTCCAGGATCAATATGCTAATTTTGAGCTATTTTAAAACTTTTGTCAAAAACGCTTTAATTGTAAGTTGTCTTAAGTGAAAAAGCACTATTGATGACGAACTGGAGCTCATTATCTTCCATTTTTGATTAACTTAAAAAAATGTCCTCAAAGACACAAAATGCAGGTTTTTTTGATCCAATTAATTTTTTTTAACCACAGAAAATGGGAAATAGCTATGTAGTCAAGTTAAGGTACATTTTAGTGAGAGACTGTGGCACTAATACGACCATAGTTTGAACACCTTTTGTCTTGAAGCTTACAATAAATTATTATTTAGAATTAAAATTTATTTTAGTTGCCCACAGTTTTTCTTGACCAATCAGAATTTGTTACTAATTTAAATGACAAATCTAAAGTTCCGTCTTAAATTTAATATCGACATTAACGAATCGAGAGCTTTATAGTACCGGCTGTTAGAGTTCTACTTTTAGATTGTAGGTTACTTCTACCAATATAAATAATTAGAGCAACAATTTTAGTTGTACAAGGTTTGCCAAAAATTATACATAATTAAATAAATATTATTAATTTAATAAATTAATTACTACAAGTAGGTACACGGAGTACGTGTTCCACTTAATTAATATTCTTAACGAAATTAAAAAGCAAAATTGCATACTTTTGGATTTAAATTTCAAACATTAATTTGATTTTAATTCCTTGGATTAATTAGCTTAAGTCACTCTGCTGTGTGACTGAAATGACTTACATTTATCTCGATAAACAATCATTTTTTCAAAAAATGCTTCAAATAAAAAATATTTTTAATGAAATTATCTACACTTTTTGTTCTTATCATTTTTTTGATTTATTTTGTCATTAAGCGTCAAATTTAATTTTTCATTGTTGAAAAAATTGACGTCTCTCTCTTTATATTATTCTTGGATATCGCATACTATAAGTAATAATTAATTATAAGTAATTTTGTTCCTTGGAGAATTGTGCGTACTTTAATTTCCACACTTCTCACGCTAGAGAGCGCTTGCTACTGAGCGCATTTACCAGCGGCAGTGAAGTGAGCTCAAACGTACTCAAGTGTAAAGGCGTTTATTGTTCTGTTCTTACAGGGCGTTTCTGGTTCTAAAACACACATACAAGCGTATTCTACAGCAGAAAGTCCTGCTGGAAGTAACTAGTGAAGTCTTTCTGTTTCCACATGCAATAGAAGGCTATTGTGACACTAGTCACCGCCATCCGGGCACAAAATTTAATTTTCAACTTTGTTATGTCAAAAAATATAATGTTTAGAATCTTTAAGTATTATAAAAATTTGTCGTTATTTGGGTATACTGTCATAATTTGCTAAAAAAAATTACGGATTGTAGAATGTGTTGCATAAGCTGCAAAACTCCAAGGTCCAAGAAATACATTTAAATACAAAACATCTGCTACCAGACAACAAAGCAAGGCGCACGTTCGCATCAACAACCAATGGAACTCGTCTTTTCATCAAAAAAAAATAGAACCGTTTCTATTGATGTGACGTCACGTCAAAATATTTACGTGCAGTCGCATAATCTCCTAAATACAGTTTTTATAAAAACGTAAATATAGCCGAGCACACTGTAAAAACCAGTTTAATCAAAATTTTTATAAATATATTTTGTGTTTTTTTACAGTGTGATTTCGTTTTTACATAATTTCAAAAATGTAAAAATATACAGGGTGTTTCATTTAAAATAAGAGAGTTTTCCAAAATTCGGGTTAAACCGTAAATAGAAATACAAAGTGTTTGGTATCATTTGATACACAATTTTACAAAGTTTCAAAATATTTAAAAATATACAGGATGTCCACAAAAAATTATGATATTTTTGTAATTTCCGGTTGAACCGGAAGCGTTTTTTAATCCAAAATAATATCAAATAATAGATATTTTTGGGCTTAATGTACTTCTCAACTTTGAAATTTCCATTTTAATTAAGAATTAAGAAGAAATGACCGCTTTTTGAAATTTTGCCTTTTAGAAACCATAACTCCGGTTCTGGAAAATTTCAATCAATGAAGCTAAGCCGTTCGGTTAAGAAGTACAATGTCTATAACATACTTAAAAATAAAATAAACGGCCGGAGACAATTTTGAGAAAATCCAATCAAAATTTTAACTAATTTGGGCCCCTTAAGGGTAACCTTTTCAGAATTTTTTTTAAATATTGAATATTATGGAATTAAAGTCTTATGTTTGTCTTATGTAATACCGTTTTTAGATTTTCATACAATTAATTTATTGCTAAGTTATAAGGGAAAACCACGAAGAAACAATCGTTATACAGGGTGTCCCACTTACCATGCTCACCATGGGGATCTCATAAATTGTAAGAGATACGAAGTCGGTTAAATGACACCAAATGTAGCCTCTTTCATGGTCAACTCGATTCTACTTTTGTTTTTTGGAAAATATTATTAGCACTCTAGATATTTTAGAAAAAACTGAAAAAGTTGATTTTCTTTAAATGACTATAACTTTTTTATTAATCAAAATAATTTCAATTTTCAAAAAGGGGATAATAGGCACTACTAAAACCAATACATTTAATAAACAAAAGAATTTTTTTATAAGGCCGTTTTGGAGATATGATGCAAAGTTACTTCTTTCTCTTTTCAAAAACATACGTTTTTAAATTTTTAAATTTTTTAGTATTTCAATATGAATTTTTTTTACACTTTTTTTGATATTCTTATGTTTAATTTCAATTGTTTTTTTTTTATTCGATTGTTTCATGGGGTATTTGATTAACAAAAATGTTTTTAACATTAAATAACAAATTTATTATTTAATTTTATGTTACCAAACAAGAATTTTAAAAATTAAGCCTATCAACTCTTATATTTTTGAAATGAGAAAAAAATTAGATATGCAATAACATAATATTAATACTAGGTTTGCATTTAAAAAATATAACTTTGCATCATATCTCCAAAACGGCTTAATAAAACAATTCTTTTGTATATTAAATTTATAGGTTTTAGTAGTGCCTATTATCCTTTTTTTAAAAATTAAAATTATCTTGATTAATAAAAAAGTTATAGGCATTTAAAGAAAATGAACTTTTTGAGTTTTTTTCTAAATATCTAGTGTGCTAATAATATTTTACAAAAAATAAAAGTACCATCGAGTTGGCTTGTTGGCTATGAAAGAGGCTACATTTGGTGTCATTTAACCGAATTCGTATCTCTTACAGCTTACGAGATCCCCATGGTGAACATGCTAAGTGAGACACCCAGTATTGGCCGCCAATTTGTATTTAAAAATTTGAAAAAATATCCACTTACTTTTAGTGCCAAGATGCACTCTAACTAGTAACTAATCGCCAAGTTTAAATAATTTAGGTTTAAATTTCCTAAAATGCTCCAAAAAGAACCTTTTTTTGGGCCACCCTGTATCGTTTTCAATTTTGCAAAAGGGGTTTAAACCAAATTTCATCAAAATCAGCGCACTACTTTTTGATTTATGGTCATTACTGTTACAGTGTTACATTATACAGACAGACGTTATTTGTTGAATTTTGGACTCAGAGACTCAAAACGTCAAGAAATAAAATCGTTTTTTTTTCAAATGTAATAAAGTAGTAATTCAAATTAATTACGAAGATGGATTAAAATGTTATTAATTTCTAAATCTAATTACTGGTTAGCATGATTGACAGCTTTACTGCATAAAATATGAATTAAAATAACACAAGATATACGAGAGGTGTTGAAGTGGAACATCTTACTTATGGGTGTTAAACGGTATGGAAATCAAAAAAAAAATTAATTAACCAAAACATTTATATTAAATGATTATTACTACCGAATCATTAAATTAAGTAACGTACCCAATTAGAGAAATCCAAAATTTAACTCATCGAACAAAAAAATGTGCACAAAAACTCTAGAATTCGATCGAATTCAATCAAAAACTAAACTGAAACTAACACTTTATTTACAAAACTTAAATTTACATAATAGAAAATAAAAATAAATTCGTTTAAGAATGAATAAAGTTGTGTGTGGGGCACTTTCGCTGCCCCTCCTTATCAACGGCCTCGATAAACCCCCTATAGCACACCTCCACACCTCCATATAAATAAAGTCCAGGACCTAGTGCAAAACTTACGCGACCTTAACACTCCACAACAGGTTAACATTTTACAAGATTCCACTCACTTCTTACACGAGAGACTTTTACATTTTAAAATGTGTAACCAACGGGAATTGTTATAAAGCGATTTTTCACAAATGGAAAAACAAAAGAAACGAATCATTCAAGGACTAACGCATAACGACTAACAACAATCTCGAGATATCAAAACTTTGATTTGATACCATTTTAGATGTTAGAAATTAGAAAAACTTGAGAAATTCGCATTGTGCAAAATATTTGCAAATTAATAACAATTTCGTCACTTTTAAAATACCTGGTGGTTATTCATCAGTTATTATTTTTAATACTTCAATAATATATTGTTTATAATTTTTGTGATGTTTTACAGACGCACTTTATTAAAATTGAAAGTTGTTTTTTTTCTCAAAAAATGAAAGTTGAACTCTTTTGTGACCGACATACACACAGAGGTGAAAATTGATTTATTTCACATGTTCGTGCTGTTAGACAATTTGAGAAAATTTTGTGTAATAACAATTTTACTGATCACCTTTGTTTTTCTTTTCCTTACTTGAAAAACTTGACAACATTAGCGATAATATAAAGAGAGCAATCAAAATGAGATTGAATCAAGAAGGCTTAACAGGGCACCATTACTGACGTAATCGTGATTGTTTTTGCGGATTTTTTACAATAATTCATTTGTTTCAAAAGATTTCTCCATTTGGCTATCCAGTCTGTTTTTCGTCTATTGATCAGTTCGTGCATCTGCCTGATTAGCCAGCAATCCCTTTACCCCTCCACCTAACTGTATTTTCTCTTGTATCTTGTCTTTCTGTCCATTTATTTCTTTGTACATCTTATCAATTATCTTCTGCTGCTTACATGCCCATTAGTTATTTCGCCTATTATACCAGGTCAGAAGTGTCCAAAAGGGACATTTATTAAGGCTCTAAAAGAATTTTTATTAACACCCCACAACCCACAACTGAGAGTTTTATTGGAAACAAAAGAATTTTATTTTGTATGCTATTTTTATTAATAAGGGTTGATTTAGACTGTCAATACTCTATAAAAATGTCCATAATTAAAAGTGTCGAAAAAACATTTATTAACGCCCTAAAAGACTTTTTATTAACCCCCACAATTAAATGTTTCCTTATACTTACTGTGGATTTTGTGGGTTGAGGTTCCTCTGTGGGTCCCTCTACCCCTTCCATAACAGCTGGATCAGCCGGATCGGCTTCCTGAGTTTCCTTGGGTTTGCCGATCTGTTTGAACGTCACCCTATTAAAGTTGACGTATGGTCGGTATTGGACTTCCGCCAATTTTTCCTAGGAAGTTTGGTCCATTAGGACAATCAGTTGTTGTCCCTTGGGACCCTCCTTCCTGTCTACTACCCGCCAGTGTTTTGTATCAATGGCGTTTTGAACGCCCATCCTGGACAGAATTTTCATCGGTTCCTCAGATGGTCCCGGAATCCAGGTAAGAGCCCTTATAGGCTTTGGGAGGTTCTTAGCTTCGATAAAGCGAAGCTTCGCACCCTCCCCGGGTACTTCCAGCATGATCAGCCCGGCCAACCAGTCACAAGTAATCTGGTCGGCACAGTTGATCCGCAGAGACCCCTATCTGCTGGTGCAGCCTGTGAACTTGGGGTGTATGGCACCCTTAAGTTCATCAATTTTTGTGAGGATCCAGGTCTTGATTTTCCCTGTCTTCTCCTCCGTTAGCTCCATTTCCAGTTCTTGATGGCTAATTGCCATCTTGAACTCGGTCATGGCATCCTTAAACGATTTGGTATCCTTAACAGGTCCCTTCGCTTTTTAGTAGGGTTTCTTGTACCCTCTTTCGCTGTACTGTCATCTGACCGGTGTCTCTTATGAGTCCCAGTCTGCATGACAGTACTTTGAGGTGTGCTTTGTCGCTCCCTCATATTTTTAAGCCTTCGACGCTGAGCGCCGGAAGGCGGTTTTTGGGTCCCGGTCCTTGATGTCCCGGTTCCCTTTGAGTTCTTCGAAGAGTCCTCGGTTGTTTTAGTATTTGTAGTTTCCATAGTGGTCCCACGAGTACCAGGGCTGTCGTGGTCACCCGTGCGCTGCCCCGATCTACGCACGGGAAGGCTAAATACAATGGGGTTCGCCTGGTGCCCCAAGGTTGGAACCAGTAGTGGCTGGACTTCTATCCAGTCACGCATCCCTTAGGCCTGGTCCCCCACCGGAGGATTTAGGTTTTTATTGAGGTTGTCTCCTCTTGGTTCTGGCGGTTAAGCCAGAACCCCCGTCCTCCGTGCCCACGAGACATGACCACTGACAGCACGCAAGACTGGTTTGGCGACTGTGGCTTCCGAAGAGAACCAGCTGTCGGCATCGTTACCCCAGTGCAGACCCTTAGCCACGATACTACAGCAGGGTCGGGGGTGGTCCGCGGGTCGGATTTCGATCCAACACACATTCCCCTACCATGTTGCGGTTTTTATGCCGCTCAAGTCCTGGGTCCTCATGTGATGATGGTCTATGGCCAACCTACCCAGTTTTACGCTGGGCGTCCTCCTATCCGCCACCTGGAGACGCGTCCGATGGGTGTCCACGACACGGGTAGAGTGCTGATACTCTCAGCAAAATGTCCATGATTAAGAGCGTTTAAAAAACGTTTATTAACGCCCTAAAAGACTTTTTATTAACCCCCACAATTAAATGTTTCTTAGAACCAAGGGAATTTAAGTTTATAGTTAAGTTAGAACAAATTATTTTTAATGTATAAGGGTTGATTTAGAGAGCTGATACTCTTTGCAAAATGTCAATGATTAAAAGAGTCCAATCATTTTTAAAAAGAAACACAATTGGAACTTTTCTAGAAACAAAACAATTTAATTTTATGGCAGAATGAATGAACTGAATGAATACATGAACTATTATATAAAAATAAGGGCTGATTTAGAGCGTCAATACTCTATCAAAATCTCCATGATAATAACACTCTCCTAAAAGAGCGTTTACATCCTGCAGATCCCTAGGAAAAAGTCTGTACTTTCTGCATAACCCTCAAGGGAACCAACAACCAAGGAAGGGTAGCTCATCGGGGTAAAGGAAATGATTTAGACTTTTCTATAAATTTTTGTTAGAGATCTAGAGAGCTCTAGGGTGTTTTCTTGCTTGTTTTTCAATATCTTAGGCAGTCTTAAAGTGCTTCGTTCATCCGCCTTACCCATCTCTTGGTTTGTCATCACATCACCACTCGCCAGGTTCAGAAATCTTCGAATTTTTTTGCTTTAATCAAATTTATTTTCAATTTCAGTAACGAATTTTTATTTATTTTTCTAATAATTACTTCTTTATTTAAGTGAATATAATTAATTATGATTAATGAGCAGTGTTACTAATTGCTGTGAATTTGTTTCACTTTCTGATGCTACACAAAAAAGACACTTGCATCTATAAATTATTTAATTATAAAATACATCTTTACAACATTCTTCATAGCAATTATTAATTCTGATTAATCTGTTAAAAGTGAAGAAGTTTTGCTCAGCAATTAACGTTGCTGTAGCATCACAAGTTTTAGAGCTTTTTTAAAAATAAGCAATTGTCCTCCTAAAATATTACAACCTGAAGATATTGCCTACGGGATTATAGTTTCTGGTGAAGTTTGGCTTCTTCTGCATTATTATTCTCTGATGGTCTTGGATTGTACGCTTGAAGCCTTTCGTTTCTGAAAAAAATCGCTATTATGCAACGGATGCATTTTTTTAATCAATGTGTAGTTAATTAATTTTTATATTAATTTACCATATTAAAGAATGCTACGCACTTGCTTCTTCCTTCAAAAACATTTAAAATTGCAAATAAATTTAATGTTACTTAAATAACGCAAATTTTATTTGAATTTCTAAAAATTAATGCAAAAGTAATATCCTTTACAAGTAGGTATGTACTAATTATTATTAGCAGTATATTTTATACAATAATTATAAATTATAAATAAATGCAATTAATTATTTGACCGCATAAGTAAATAATTTATTAGCACTATTTTAATTATAATTGTTTATTTATTTAGTTTCTTTATTGCTTATTATTAGTATAGATATACCGGGAAAATTATACATGGTGTCCAAAATTAATGATTGCTTTAAAAATAGCGGATTACGGAGGCGTAAATTAAAGTTAAAAAAATTCAGAAAAGCTAGATTTTGTATTAATTTGGAACCTGTACTGAGTGATCACCGGACCTCTCAGCCATGGAGATTTAACATACAAAATTATACTTTGGTGATTTACAGCTTCCCAATTAATTTTACAACAAAAAATCAAAAAATAGAAGTTTTAGAGAATAAAATTCTGCATGTAAATCAATAAACAAAATTAACTTTGTATGATCAATAACGTCAGAAATTCGAAAACATGGCGATTGCTATTTGTGCTAATTTTCAAAATTATCAAATTTAATTTATGGCGTTATAAACCATAAAAAATTAATTTTGTTTGTTGATTCAGATGCAGAATTTTATGCTCTAAAACTTTTATTCGAAGATTTTTTTTCTAAAATAAATAGGGAAGCAGGAAATTACCAAAGTATGATTTTACATGTTTAATCCCTATGACCGAGAGGTCCGGTAACCACCCTATATATGGTTGTCTTGTCATGCGATGTTTATTAAATAGTAGCCCTTCGGAAAAATTTAAGTTTTAAATTACTTTTTTATATTAATTAAATTAAATTAGAGGACTGCCAATTTTAATTTCATTAGTTGTAAGTAATTGAAATTTTAAACCACTGCATTTTCCACAAGAGCAATTCTTTAGAATTTTGTTAATTTCTAAAACAAAAGATAGGAACAATTTAAACAATACACTTCATTTCTTTCAAGGTCGCTATTTTCTCGATTCTACATCAATAAGCTTCCATTAAATCCAATAGATACATCTTAATATTACGTGGAGTCGTGGAAATCAATTCTTGAAATTTCTATACACCTATACTGCGATAAATGAGAAATTGCCCAATAAGTTTACATCTAAAAAGATTTTTCACATCAAGAATTCTAGTCACTCAAATGCATTCGTATGCACGTATAAATTTAATTTAAAAAATTACGTTTAACTTTCTCACGATTTAATTAATAATTATTCCTTAATTATACTTTATTAATATAAATTTATTAACCAATAAGATCGTCTAACCTTTCTTATTGGTTGTAATAATGGTAAATTTCATTGTTTTCCTTATTGGTTGACAGCTAATTATTTATAATTTGTTTAAACATTAAAATTGACATTTGATGTAATAATAATTTGTTCCCATTTTTTAAACGTTTTAAAAAGCAGTGGCGGAACTAAAGCAGTCATGAGCCCGCAAAAAAGGAGTTGAAATATTTTTTCTTTTCTTCATTTATTTAAATCAATTCAGCTCCCCAAGGAAGGCTTCTATTACTTTTGTTAGGGTCTTTAGTTAGCGATGATCTTCATGTAGAGACAACTAACGAAGGCTATGGTATTCAGAGCTCTAAAATCGTTTAGATAAGCCAAAACGTGCTTGGAATGGTTTAAATGTCATTAATCAAAACTTGCCAACAACAACAAAGTTATCTATTACTGCCTCCAAGACCACAGGAGAGTGAGTCTTTTGGGCTTAAAGAAATATTTTTTATTTACCAATTTTTGACTTTATTTAATTTCTCGGTGCTTTTAGCCTCTCTGATACTAAAAAAGAGTCTGTCTGTCTGTACGTTTGTACATGTAAATTTGTAGAACTACTATTTTCTGTTCAGGGACAAGATGTAGCTAAGCCACTCCCAAAAAAAGCGCGCGATATTTGACTAGAATTTTTCTATTGGTTGGATTTTGAAACTACCGTTTATAACACTCACACAAGAATTGACATGCGTCAACCTTATTTGTCAGATATTTGTGGGGAGTGGCTTAGCTGTTTCTGTTCCTTGAACAGAGTATAGTTTGTATAATCAAAACCTAGCCAACTAAGACCTAAGAGTATAGAAAACAATTTTTTTAATTTCGCACAAAAAAAAGATAAAAAAAGATCCACGCGTGATTAGATTCCTACTGTAAGGTAATTAGATATGTCGAAAGTAACTTTTCATGCTCTAAATATGTCTATTTATGTGTATAGGTAAACTTTTAAAGGTAGCACGTGTTATAAATTTATTACAATAATTGATGTAACTCAATATCTGGAAAGTTTAAGCACGATAAAGGAACATTAGTAAGTATATCTGGTTACATTCACATAGATAGGTGTTTTAAAAAATCATGAAGTGTTTAATTACTAATTAAGAGATTAAGTACTAAAGAGAGAGGTCTCAATTTAAGGCAGGCGCGGACTAGCAAGGGCGTTGAGCGCTACAGCGTCCCGGGCCCCTGAAGTTATGGCAAATCCGAGCTCTCTCTCGAAATTAATAATTAAAATTGGGGTGTATAGTAGACTCGTTCGCATACACCCATAAAACTCCAGTCTAGGGTTAAGGGAAAGGAGCAGACCGCTGTAGTAAGAAGGTAATGAGTAGAGTGCCGTATGAAAAGAGTTACGGGCTCGGCGCGGTCAGCGTTACAAAACTGACCACCGCATTCTCGTACCAGCGAGATGTGTGTTAGCCTGGGTTTTGGGTTTTTGACCCGATCTCGTATGGAAGCGAGCAAAAGACAATACGCAGATCTGTGAATGGTAGAACTTCGGGTTCGACCCGGGTTCGCCGCTATATAGTGTCCCGCAACGAGAAAAGGCGGTGATGTGGCGGGTATGAGGTCTTTCTCGCGATTAATACTTATGTCACACCCTACCTGATCCCTAGGAGACTCGGGCACGCTCTGCACCGGAGGAGGTTTCCGTATTTCGGGTAGATCTCCCGATCCTAGCCTCTAGGCAAAGGGAACGCTGATTTGAAAATTTATCTCGGTAGTGGTTAACTTGGTTTTGCCGTGGTTAAGCCACGCCGGGGCCATTGTACGGACGGTTTGGAAGGGGGTGGAAGGAATAGGTACGGATTCTTGCGACTCTACCCTATTCTAACCTAATCTAACCTAACCTAACGGTAGTCTTTGCAAGACCACCAGGGTATTGATCTTAGCTTCTGCTTGCTATCCCTGTCGGCGTAGAGTCGGCAGGGGCGTACCAGAAGTAGCATGTAGCACAGGTGTGGTGGTAGGGCCTCGGTCCTAGAACGGGGTTTGGAAGGGGGTGGATGGAGATATGCTGTGGGGTTGACTATTCACTATCTCTAGCTTAACCTAACCTAACCTTAGGGGCCGTTACCCGACCGTGACCGATTATGGTTGCCTTCGGAAGTTGACTAACATCGTTACTGCGGTAGGAGAGTAAGCCCCGGGAGGCGTGCTCTCCCGCCCTCTCCAAGTGCTGCTGGTCTCGCAGGGGTCGTGAATAAGTCTCGCTTAGTAAGTGGGGTCACTCGTTAATCCACGGACATGCGACACGCTTTATTCGTTAGGAGTATTCAATCTCCCCTGGAAGCAGAATATGGTTCTTCCTTCTTAGAAAGAACGGTCTGCAACCGGCCCCGTCTCGGCCGGAACATTGCCGATAAGATGGTCCCATTGGGCCTCCGACACACGGTCTCCAGTAGTCCTCGTTTGATAGCATCAGGTAATACCGGGGCTGGGCGCGCCTTCTACGTGCTAGCACTGTAACTAAACCGGCGGTAGCTAGTGTCTTCATTCGTGGTGGGGACGGCCGAGCCGCCTCCGGCACTGCCGGGGTTACTTTAGGTCTGGTGAGCACCTGGGTTCCGCTGGCTCTGCCGCGGTACTCGATGGTAATCTTTCAAGAACCCGCTCAAGTGTCGTGGCAGGGTGTTATGATTACATGGGTGCTCCTTGGTCTGTAACCTCGGAGGGGGGGGGCTGTTGAATGTCGGATCAGAACCCCGGCATTTCCAGATTTATACAGGGTGAAGCTTCTTCAAATCTCGAAATGACTGCTTGTCCAATGGTGGTGACTTCTAGAGGGCTACAAGAGTATAGTGTACATACATCAAGAGGATCGACATGTAAGAGTGACCATCAACAATTTTGGAATACACTCACGCCTAGTTTATGGTACAGAATCTTCAAAATTAGTTCTAATGTATTCAGTGCTTTAGCAATGGACACATCTTCAAACGCCGATAGTCGAATCTTCACGAATCACCTTACTACAAGATCGGTAGCCTAAGAAGGTCTTTAGTTTTTTGTATTAATTGTTAATGGATCCACCACTCTTCAGGAATTGTTTGGGGCATTCGGATATAAAATAGTCTCCTATACACTGCCATAATTCTTGGGTCTCGGTCTCTGGTGGGCCTTTTCAAAAATGTCAGGGGCGTAAGACTATAAGTAATTCAAAATTTTACATTCCTGTCCTCTAGAAATATCTGCGCCCCTGAAAAAGTATAGTCAGTCAGGCTAGCACCTGGTTTAAGGGTAGATCCCGAAACGGAGTAAGTGACTCTCACGTAGTCAATTTTTGTGAACAATTGAAACCCTCGTGTCTGGATTCTGGATCTGGTAGTGGAACAGTGTAGAAGAGTTTTTCTTGAGGGCTCTAGGGTTAAAATTTATCATTTTTGCAATTATTATTACGCCTCTGGGATTTTGATTTCGACCTCTTTTACAATAAATTCCCATACTAAGTACGGTTACTACGAATAAATTATGTATAATTATTTATATTTGAAATAATGCATTGTTTATTGTTAATTTTAAAACATTGGTTGGTATAGGCAAATTAGTCAATTTTGTGATACTTATAGATCAATATTTCTATCTTCGAGTCACGAGTTTGTGGCGAAATTTGTTATGAAAATCAAAAGTAACATCGTGCGTAGGACTATGTAGGTAATGATTCAGATGAGCTCAATTGAGTTGGGTCATTATTAGACCATTGAAATTAAATTATAGGTTTTAAAGCTCTAAAGAAAAGAAGGAAAAAAATATTTTGTAAAGAAACAGACTACCTACCTAATTAGGGTAAAACCGGTAGAGATGGCGCACCTTTTTTATTTTCGTGATAAAACATTAAATAACCAAAATCAAAAGTTTTTAATCAATAAAGCATTTTACAGAGAACCTAATGTAACAAATAAAGCAAAGAAATATAGTTTTTTTTTAGTTTCAACAAATGAACGCAGATTTTAAAAAAGGATTAAAAACCATATCACCCTAACAGCATGGGGGGGAGATGGCGCACTAAACAAAACTTTTTTTTTATATTTTTTCTTTCTTGCCACATTGAAAACAATGAGTAGTAAACGTTGTACAACCCTTGTGAAGCCACCTTAGGCAATAAATATATTGTAGCCAGTCGTAGTGTAGTACAGGTTATCCCAAACTGTATTGATGCTTCATGGACTCCAGTAATGCCACTTCTTACAGTTTGTACTGCTAAAGTTAATTATTCTTCACCCCACGAGTCCACGAAGCTCTAGAGCAGCTTCCTTTTCGTTTGTAATCATTAAATCAAAAAATCATTAAATCAGATACGTTATTTACTTAACAAAACCGGATGAGATGGCTAGCGCCAACTAACCGAATTACGTTGGGTGAGATGGCGCACGCATTTTCCCCCTTCGGACTGGCATAGTTTAATAAAATTATAGGTTAAAACAATTCTTCAAACATTTCTTTACACATAGATAGTAACAGAACTTCAAATATTCTTTAATTTAAATGTGTAAAAGTTACAATTTGTAAACCAGTGTAAAAGTTTGGAGATATATAAAATATAATAAATATAGCACAATCAACGGGGCACTACTAAATAACAACTAAGCAACATCACTAACACTTCGACTGTATTTTTAATTACCTAAGCAACCAATATCGATAAAATATGCAACTGCGCCATCTCACCCACGGCACCATCTCTCCCGGTTTTACCCTACCAAAAATGTGGGTCAACAGATCTTGATGATGCTTTGGGAGTCAAATCCAATGTAAAACAAAAAGTAAAACAAAAATAATAAAAAGACTATTAAAGCTATACAGAAAACTCTGATGTGGCCGTAATAAGACTTTTTCATACTACCGAGTGTATTTGATATAGAAATTAAAATTATAGGGTTAAATTTTTTTAAGTTGTGCTAAGAATGTGCAACCTTGCAATATTGGTATACAATTTAAGTTATAGGTAGTTAAATATTGCCTAAAGTCACGATCGAGGTCACCAATATTCGCTAGTAATTAGTTTTGATCAATCCTATCTATTATAGGTAATATTATTTACATCTACTTTTTGTAATTGTTGGTTAAGAACTAACATTTAATAATATGAGTATTTTATGATATTTAATATGTTACTTTTACTTTTTTATTATTTAATTTCAATAAAGCCGATGAAGTGCAATAATTCAATAATTAACAGTTACCTACTTGGGAAACACAAAAAGTATACTAATTCTACTTAATGTTTAGATACTTAATTAGTTTTCTATTCTATAGATAGGTCTTAAAGTGTGATTTTTACAACTCAAAATAACATAGACGAAGTATCACTTTAACCACAAGAGTAGATAAAGCTCTATAGGCGCATATTGGTCTTCTGGCCCAATTGAAGTGTCTTTTGTTAATATTTTAAAATCAGATTGAAATAATGAGATGTGCCTTTGTGATATCTCAGAATGATCTATTTATAATAGTTTGCCCAAGTCACATCCCCATAACTATCGTAATTTTTAGTAACTTACGAGTAAACGGACGGACTGCCTGGTCGTAGCGTGCTTGCAGGCCAACTTACGCCATCTAGCGAATTTTACAAAATTACGACTTGCTACTGATATTAATGCACCTGGTTAGGTCGCACACCAAATCTTATTAAAATCGCTCAAGGGGTTTGTAAAATATTCACAAATTAGTGTTTTAGGGTTGTTACGTTATTGTTTTGTTGTGTTCGTTTGTAGTTAGTTCAGGCGCGTGACTGGCCTGTTTGTGTGTGTTTGGTTGCGTCTAGTTCAGCGAGAGGGCGCTGACGGTTCGTTAACTTTTTAAACGGTTATCAAAAGCGAATTTGTGAGAAGGGAGTTAATCAAATTTCCGGCGCTTTTGGTTTTGTCTTTTGGTGGTGTTCGACGTAGGAGGTACTGCAGATGTTATAGTGATACCTTTTTTTGGGATTAACTGCGTGCTCTCCTATTATACTAAACATTTAATTAGTTAATTTATTTTATTATTCTTCGTGTGTACATTAAACTCCTAAAAGGAGGATTAAAATACGTCGTGCCACCACGGACACATGTTCGTCTGTCTTCGTGTCCAATTATCTTAATCATCGTGTGTTTTATTCATTGCTTTCATCATTTGGTTGGTTCTTCAGCCCTCTCGGAGGTATGTGTGCTTATTATTTTTGGTCAGCGTTAATTCTAAAACATGTTTCGTTATTCATGTAGGGTTCTAGTGTTGGATCTAGTGTTGGATTCTACCGTTGGAATCTAGTGTTGGGTACTGGGACTGGGTACTAATACTACGGCTAGTTACTATTTGCTAGTTGCGATTTCTGGATCGATATAGCTCCTGAGTGCGAATGCGTACATCGTCATCGAAGGTCCATCATCGAGCTTTCCGTATATAGCGTTCCGTACATTGGGTTGAATAATTCACGGACGACTCGCAATCCACCTTCCGTCGCAGCGTACGAATACATGGGTCGTTTCAGCTACCGTAGCCAGTAACTTCGTAACTATAAATATCAATTATCATTACTTTCATTTGTCCTAACGACAAGCATTTCTTTTATTAATCGCCGAGTACTTCACGTACCTTGTACATCGATCATCCGTTCATTATCAACCATTCATTCTCATTTAATTTATGTCATCGATCATACATATTAATATTAAGTGGTTATTTTTAATTACCTATTATTCAGTATTAATTATTATAAAGTTACCTACATGGTAATGGTCCACTCGTGTTATCTAATCAACGATCAGCTGAGCGTAATCTAGAATCGAGTTGAGAATTTCATTAACGTTAAATAATCGATTGTAGCGAAATTAATTATTTAAACTTTATTATTGAAGTTATATTTTATCAACTACTTACTTTGTTTATATCCATATTATTGTCACGGGTTGGATATTATATAATTACTGTTCATATTTATCAACCATTCATTCATCATCCATTATCACCCATGTTTGGTTATGTTTGTTAAGTCGTATTTTTATGTCAATTAATTATTGCATCTGCGCATGCGAGTGTCAGTAACTTTATGTTTTATGGTTGGTGTGCCGAGTAAAGCTCGCGACACACGCGTTAGTGAAACTGTTAAGGTCAGTCATACACGTTACTTTATTATTGATATTAAAATTAATTTCATTCCTAATACTAGTGTTTGCTTATTCGTTGTCCCTTTTATGGTTACTCCAGTTGAGCACAAGTGTTTCAAATATTTTATTAACTCGCAAGCCGAACGCTCAACTGGCGCCCAAATTTATCGACATCTCGTATTTTTCGGAGTTATTCCTTTAACCCGACCCAATCTACCGACTGACGGCTACACTTGTGGAGTTTCCGGCCAACGGGGCCGCGGATCGACATCTTCAGCATTTTGCTGGTATTAGCTACCGACCTCGCGTCGGCACTTTGTGCGGAAGCTATTCTTTCGTCACAAGCTTTGGCGCCCAACGTGTTGGAGGTGGTATTCATTTATCTTTAGGCCAAGTTTTGGCGTCCAAACGTGTTGGAGGTGGTATTCATTTATCTTTAGGCCAAGTTTTGGTGTCCAAACGTGTTGGAGGTGGTATTCATTTATCTTTAGGCCAAGTTTTGACGTCCCAACGTTGTGGAAGTTCTGTTCAATTGTTTTTGCTTCATCAAAATTTTTGACAACCATTTTTATTCTCATTTTGCTTTCCTGGTGTTGACTGACCAAGTATAGTTGTCGGCCTTTTTGTCATATTGTGGTGATTTCGCTACAAAAATAATAATTTTTTTAAAGTGTTAGCTGCGTTATTTAGGGATAGTAGTTGTTTATGTATAGATAGTTTGTGTTTACATTTCGTTATAGATATTTCGTGGTACAAGTGAATAATACTTTATGTGGCTAGGTTTGGTGGTCCTGCAATAATAATTAATTTTTGTATTGTTTTGTTTACCGGCCCAGCTTTCTTCGAAAGCTTTGTTTTTGGGGAGGGGGAGATTTATTTCTTTTGAATTTGATTATATAAGGTTTAGTGGTAATAATCAATTAATATGGCGTCTACCTTAGAAATTAATCGGTTGGATAAAGACGAGTTACAGTACGAGTTAGCGTTAAAAGGCATAACCGGAGATTTCACAGTAGAGGAAATGAGAAAATCTCTCCGAAACATTTTAAAATTAGAAAAAAGTGGATCACGTTTAACTGTAGATAAATATCCATTTACGTTCCAACAAGATAGCACTTACTTAACTGACAAACTTGCGACAACTAAGTCTTTAATTGATCAATTTTCGGACACTAGTTTGAGTTCCACGTTTTCTAAATTGAAGACGAAATTAACTCACTTGCAAAATCGTGCAGTTCGCGCTGTGCCTATATCGGAAGGCGACAAAAACATTAAGTCGAAGTTTCTTTTAGAAATCGTTAACTTACATTCGGTTTTACGGCAAAAAGCGCGTAGGAATGAGAGATCGGCAAGCTCTCCTATGTTGTCTACAGTTTTGATACAATCGGGAAGTTCGACTAGTTCTAGTGACTCGGACGACGATGTAGGTCAGCGGTCAAACGCTAATGCTACCCTTGCTGCTACCGCGAAGCCATTTATAAAGCCAGTACCTGTATCTAATTGGGGTCTAAAGTTTGACGGAGAGAAGAACTCTTTGTCTTTGGCATCGTTCTTAGAGCGAGTTGATGAGTTATGCGTCGCGCGGAACATCTCCAAAGAACAATTATTTTTATCCGCCTTGGACTTATTCCAAGGTAAAGCACTCGTTTGGTTTAGGGCTATTAGAGCCACTGTAAATACGTGGTCAGAATTGCGAATGGCGTTGCGATACGAATTTCAGCCGTTCGAATATAATGACAAACTGTTAGACGAGATTAAAGCGAGAACACAACATCCTCGTGAGTCGATGGGAATTTTCATCGCGGTGGTTTTAAATCTGTTTAATCGTATGACGGTTTCTGTGTCAGAGGAACAGAAACTTAAAATACTGCTTCGTAACCTTTCACCGTTTTATCAATCGCAAATCGGGTTGGTGGATATAACTTCAATCGACCAACTACAAAAAGTCGGTAAAAAGATTGAACAACGCAAGGAACATATCGATAATTTCACCTTACCTCCTCGCGATAAAGTAGCTTTAATTGAACCGGATTTAGCATATCTTTACTCAGACAATGATAGTCGTGCACCTGTTGCATCCAATCCAACATCATCGTTAGCTTGTGCCATTAATCAACCTCAACATCCTTCAGTTATTCGTTGTTATAATTGTCGCGAGACTGGACATCACCGCAAGGAGTGTACCAAGCCTCAAACTTCGCTTTATTGCTATCGGTGTGGACAACAGAACGTAACTTCACGAACATGTAATAAGTGTAATTTAAACTCCAACGGGAGGCTCTAAACGGTCGTGTCGGGTCCTCCAGTAAAAATGTTTCGGCTAAATCACAACAAATTTTACTAGATTTCGTTTTATCTCACGCTAGAGATGACGAACGTCCTTACCTAGAAGTCTCGGTCTTGGGTACTAAAGTTATGGGATTATTGGATTCTGGCGCTTCACGTACAATTATTGGCGGTCCAGGTTGGGAACTATTTAAGTCCCTGGGGTTTAGCATAGATACTTCAAATAGTAGCGCGTGCACAGTCGCTAATGGCGATAAATGCTTCGGTACGGGAACCGTTTCAATTCCATTTCAATTACAGGATAAGATTAACGTTATTAAAACTTTAGTAGTTCCAGCCCTAAAACATAAATTAATATTAGGTGTAGACTTTTGGAAAGCCATGTCTTTCGTCCCGGATTTGCGTAATGGCGGGTGGAAATTTTCAGATGGTACGGTCGAAGTAGATTCTGTACAGGTCATTTGCGATCAGTCGAACCTGACACTCGATCAGGCTACCAGATTAGAGAGTTTAACTTCAGAGTGGTTTAACAGAATGGGAGACAAGTTAGGTTGTACAACTTTAGTCGAACATGATATTCAGGTTAATTCTGCTCCAATTAAATTACGCCATTACCCAGTATCACCTGTAATGCAGACACATATTGATCGGGAATTAAATAAGTTATTAGAACAGGGAGTGGTAGAAAAATCCTCAAGTCCATGGTCGTTTCCAATTATGTTAGTCAAAAAGAAAGACCAATCTTATCGGTTCGTCGTCGATTATCGGCAGTTAAATAAAGTCACCGTCAAGGATGCGTATCCTTTACCATTTATTTCATCCATCTTGGATAAACTTCGCGATGGACACTATTTGTCGTCGCTAGACATTAAGTCAGCTTATTATCAAGTGCCAATTTCGGAAAGGTCACGTCCTTTAACTGCTTTCGCTATTCCAAATCGCGGCCTGTTTCAATTTCGTCGTCTGCCGATGGGCCTATCCAATTCACCGGCTACCTGGCAACGTCTTGTTGATAATATATTCGGGCCTGAGTTGGAGCCGTACGTCTTCGTCTACCTCGACGATATCGTAGTGGTTACTCGAGATTTCGAGCGTCACCTAGAGATTTTAGGGGAAGTTTTTACTCGGTTGTCGAATGCCGGTTTGACAGTATCTAAGGAAAAGTGTAACTTTTGTAGGCCGGAATTAAAGTACCTCGGTTATATTGTCGACAAAAACGGTCTTCGAGTCGACCCTGAAAAGGTCAAAGCAATATTAGACATACCTACCCCTAAAAACGTCACCGAAGTGCGTCGTGTGCTAGGTCTTGCGAGTTGGTATCGCAGATTCATACCTCAATTTTCGTCGATTGTAGCGCCTATTACGGCGTTGTTAAAGAAAAACGTTCCTTTCGTGTGGTCAGAGCAATGCGAACATGCCTGGCAGCGTATTCAAAATTTACTGGTTTCGGCTCCTATTTTGACACCTCCTAATTATGACTTGGACTTTTTAGTCACCACAGACGCGAGTGACTACGGCCTGGGCGGAATCCTGTCACAAATTCATCCGGATGGCGAGAAGGTTGTAGCCTATATAAGTCGTTCACTAAATCATGCAGAACGGCGGTATTCTACGGTAGAACGGGAGTGTTTAGCCGTTATATTCGCTATAGAGAAGTTCCGACCTTACTTAGAAGGGCTTCCTAACTTCACTGTAATCACGGACCACTACAGTTTAAAGTGGCTGCATTCCATTCATGATCCAATAGGTAGAATCGCTCGTTGGACGGTGCGGCTGCAGCAGTATAATTTCGATGTCGTTCACCGTAAGGGTTGCGAAAATAAAGTCGCGGACGCGTTAAGTCGATCCGTTCCAAAAATTGATCTAATCACGTGTCAACCTAAAACGAATATATTAGACTCGTGGTATTTAAAAATGTGTGATAACGTCCTTAATCGGCCGAGAAGATACCCACGGTGGTGTATCAATAACCATCGATTATATAAACATGTTCCACCAAAATACCCACATTTAACCAATTCCAATGATTCTTGGAAAGTTGTACCGCCCAAAGAAGATCGTATGGATATAATTAAACGTTGTCATGATGATCCGACTAGCGGTCACATGGGTGTATTTAAAACCTCTGCACGCGTCATGAATAACTTTTATTGGCCAAAATTGCGTAGCGATGTAGCCAAATATGTACGGCATTGCGTCATTTGTTTACAAACCAAGCCGGAACAAAAAGCGCCTAGAGGACTAATGTTAAGTAAAGCGCCATGTGTGAGTCGACCTTTTCAAATTATTAGTGCAGATTTAATGGGACCATTGCCGCGTTCAACTAAAGGGCATGTATTTTTATTAGTCGTCGTCGATTTGTTTAGCAAATTTACGCTCTTATTTCCTTTACGTACAGCGACAGCCCACAAAGTTACAAACATTATCGAAGAGCAGGTCATTTTAACTTACGGTGCACCCGAACAAATAATTGTTGACAATGGGGTCCAGTTCAAAAGTAACCTTTTTCGAACTATGGCTAAAACTTATCAGACTCATATCGCATTTACGGCAGTTTATTCTCCGAATCAAAATCCAACTGAAAGAACCAATAGAGTTATTAAATCTATGATAACAGCTTACGTAAAAGATAACCATCGAAATTGGGATCGATTTCTTTCTCAAATCGGTTTTGCCATTCGTTCTGCGAAATCCGAAGTCACTGGTATGACACCAAATTTTGTAGTTTTTTCTCGGGAAGTTTCTTTAAGGGGTCAGGACGATTCAAATCCTTCGGGACCAATCCATATTAATCGGCAGGTAGACTTTAATAAGCGCCAACGTACCGTTCAACAGATGTATCGTGATATTCAATCTCGACTAAAACGAGCTTATACTAATAGTAAAAATCGGTATAACTTACGTCGTCGCTCAGATGTGTTCAGTTTAGGTGATCGAGTTTGGAAAAGAAACGTTGTTCTTTCGGATGCAAGTAAAAATTTTGCAAAAAAATTAGCACCTAAATTCGTAGGTCCTTTCACTATTAGTAAAATTCTTTCTCCGTGGACTTATGAACTGCGAGATCGCGATGATACGTTAATTGGGGTTTCTCATGCTAAGGATTTGAAGAGTCATCCGCCTGATGAGGATGATTAGCGGTATTTCTGTCATTGATTCCTTGATGTCAAAGCAGCTTGGTCCTGGATAGCTTCTCTTTGTTATTTTGTTCAAGATTCACGTTACGATTGTTCATTTGTACCATTTTCATTTGTAAATATCCTTAGCTCATTAATTTTAGTATGTTGTAATCATGATGGTGTTACATTGCTTAAGCTTCGAGGTCTTTTAGGTGAAGTCTCTTCACTCTGATTAGAATCAGGATTACTCACCTCGATAGCGTATAGTTATGGAATTAGTTGGTAGTTTATAGTAGTCATTGGTCATAAGCTTCGTGGTAGATTCCATATCGCCACATGGAGGGATTATATAAGTAATTTAGACTTAGATGGTTAGGTTAAGATGTTATTATTTACTTGCATGGTTTATTGATGTTTGTTTTACGCACCTTTCGCTCAAGTTTGGTGTCGTGGTAGTGTTGGGTTCCATGAGAATTTCGCTTGCGTGAAATTTCATGTTTAGCCGGGGGATATTTTGTTACGTTATTGTTTTGTTGTGTTCGTTTGTAGTTAGTTCAGGCGCGTGACTGGCCTGTTTGTGTGTGTTTGGTTGCGTCTAGTTCAGCGAGAGGGCGCTGACGGTTCGTTAACTTTTTAAACGGTTATCAAAAGCGAATTTGTGAGAAGGGAGTTAATCAAATTTCCGGCGCTTTTGGTTTTGTCTTTTGGTGGTGTTCGACGTAGGAGGTACTGCAGATGTTATAGTGATACCTTTTTTTGGGATTAACTGCGTGCTCTCCTATTATACTAAACATTTAATTAGTTAATTTATTTTATTATTCTTCGTGTGTACATTAAACTCCTAAAAGGAGGATTAAAATACGTCGTGCCACCACGGACACATGTTCGTCTGTCTTCGTGTCCAATTATCTTAATCATCGTGTGTTTTATTCATTGCTTTCATCATTTGGTTGGTTCTTCAGCCCTCTCGGAGGTATGTGTGCTTATTATTTTTGGTCAGCGTTAATTCTAAAACATGTTTCGTTATTCATGTAGGGTTCTAGTGTTGGATCTAGTGTTGGATTCTACCGTTGGAATCTAGTGTTGGGTACTGGGACTGGGTACTAATACTACGGCTAGTTACTATTTGCTAGTTGCGATTTCTGGATCGATATAGCTCCTGAGTGCGAATGCGTACATCGTCATCGAAGGTCCATCATCGAGCTTTCCGTATATAGCGTTCCGTACATTGGGTTGAATAATTCACGGACGACTCGCAATCCACCTTCCGTCGCAGCGTACGAATACATGGGTCGTTTCAGCTACCGTAGCCAGTAACTTCGTAACTATAAATATCAATTATCATTACTTTCATTTGTCCTAACGACAAGCATTTCTTTTATTAATCGCCGAGTACTTCACGTACCTTGTACATCGATCATCCGTTCATTATCAACCATTCATTCTCATTTAATTTATGTCATCGATCATACATATTAATATTAAGTGGTTATTTTTAATTACCTATTATTCAGTATTAATTATTATAAAGTTACCTACATGGTAATGGTCCACTCGTGTTATCTAATCAACGATCAGCTGAGCGTAATCTAGAATCGAGTTGAGAATTTCATTAACGTTAAATAATCGATTGTAGCGAAATTAATTATTTAAACTTTATTATTGAAGTTATATTTTATCAACTACTTACTTTGTTTATATCCATATTATTGTCACGGGTTGGATATTATATAATTACTGTTCATATTTATCAACCATTCATTCATCATCCATTATCACCCATGTTTGGTTATGTTTGTTAAGTCGTATTTTTATGTCAATTAATTATTGCATCTGCGCATGCGAGTGTCAGTAACTTTATGTTTTATGGTTGGTGTGCCGAGTAAAGCTCGCGACACACGCGTTAGTGAAACTGTTAAGGTCAGTCATACACGTTACTTTATTATTGATATTAAAATTAATTTCATTCCTAATACTAGTGTTTGCTTATTCGTTGTCCCTTTTATGGTTACTCCAGTTGAGCACAAGTGTTTCAAATATTTTATTAACTCGCAAGCCGAACGCTCAACTGGCGCCCAAATTTATCGACATCTCGTATTTTTCGGAGTTATTCCTTTAACCCGACCCAATCTACCGACTGACGGCTACACTTGTGGAGTTTCCGGCCAACGGGGCCGCGGATCGACATCTTCAGCATTTTGCTGGTATTAGCTACCGACCTCGCGTCGGCACTTTGTGCGGAAGCTATTCTTTCGTCACAGGGTTCACTTTTCAGAGGGTTCCATGCCACTTAAAAATCGAAATTGGTGAAAATACAAAATACGAATACTCTAGTTTTAATTAAAGAATTTATCCGGATGTTTGTTTAAACACTTTATTAACACTCTTACACCCATTTTCTATACATACAGTGTGTCCCAAGATGGGGTTGTTAAGATGAAAAAAAACTGTTTTTGATGTCTCAGAAAATTTTATTCTTTAAAAGAAGTTTTACTTGCTTTCAAACCCTCAAATATGCAAAGTCCAAAAATTTACAGAAAAACCTCATTAACTGTTTTATTTGGAAACTTATTTTTGATGTTTTTGCGCATTTGGGGGTTTAAAACTTCTTTGAAAAAATTAAATTTTTTGAGAATTAAAAAATATTTTGCTTTTTTTGGCAACCCCATCCTTGGAAACACTGTATAAGGAGATAAAGAGTGTAATAACCAGCCATGTAAGGGTTGGTATAATAAAGAACTTACAGTAAAGTCAGATAAAAATAACTGACGAAGAGTACTGTGTACAGGGTGGCCTATAATATTGCTTGTCCGTATGGGGTATCTCCGTTAATATAAGAGTTAGGAGAAAACTAATAAGACGATCTGGATCTACTTTTTTGAGACAAACTCAATGGTGAAACAAAAAATCTCCAAAAATGATCTCTTGGTCATATACATCAATAATAAGACCCGTTGTCACATACGCTTCGTTCGTGTGGTGTTTCTAGAGTGTTTTCGGTATAACAGGGGCTATGAGTATAACCCCGACTACAGATATGGAGGAACTTTTAGACTTACCACTGCTTCATCTACTGGTGAAGAGGGAGGGACTTAAAACTGCCATAAAAATTGTACACAGCAAAAAAATTCAAAATGGGTGACAGACCAAGTCACCTAAAGATCCTGGACTTTCGACAGCCAGAATTGTTTGAAAACTCCTTAGATTTGACTTCCAGATACCGTTAGAGGTGGTCATTCAGGACCGCAACACGGCTAGAAGTTGATCAATAAAACTGGAATAAAACTCCTCCATCTGATATCTGAACTGAAAACTCAACAGGGAGAAGGTATGGCCCAAAGTATAGGGCATCAATAGCCTTAGGAACCTACTCCAAAATTATGCAAGCTGAAACTCTTGCAATAGATCTATGTGCCTGAGAATGCCTAGGAAGGAATATAAAGGGCAGAAAAATCTACATAATGTCTGAGAGTCAAGCTGTAATAAAGGCACTCAAAGTCAATAGCCTTGAGTCATTATCCACTTGGGAACAATCCCCCAAAACTCTGCTAAGAGACAACAAAGTTGCCCTTCATTGAGTGCCAGGTCACGAGAGAACTGAAGGAAACGAAATAGCTGATGAATTAACTAGAACAGGCTTTAAAGCCTAAAAATGGGAAACTGAGAATAAAAATTCTCACTGGCACAACGCACCAGGACAAAGGCAGTCGAAGAAATTCATTGGGTACTCGACCAGAGATGCTAAAAAGCTTCTTCTATTATCAAGGAACGAAATCAGACTCATCACAGGTCTGTTTAGTGGACACTGCCCAATGAAGTAGCGCCTCAAGAAACTGGGATTGGAGGATAGTGACATATGCAGACTCTGTGAATCGGAGATCGAGTCCGCCGAACACATTCTCTGCAATTGTGATGCATTGGCTCGGCTTAGGCTGAAACACTTAGGGCGGGCTCAATTGTCGCCTGTTGAAGTGAAAATCAAACTTCTCAGGAGCATTCTATGCTTCGTTGGCAAGATTGAATTCCTGAGAACATAAATACGAGTTATGAACAAAAGATCAACACTGGACGCAGTTCTGTAAGGCTTAGAAGCCAATTGACTCCTGAGTACAATACAGTAAAGTCAAAACATTATCGGGCCTCGTAGGCCCACTATATGCATTTAAAGGTGTCAAAACAAAAAAAAAACATTGTTATTAGCTCAAATTTTTATTTAATTTTAAAACTTTTTATAAATCACAAGATTTAATAAGAGGATGAACCGCAATAGATGCACCCAAACTTGAAACAGTATTATTGAGATAATCTTGGAAGTTACTTTCAAGCACCCACATGAGACGTTTAAATCCAGGAACGACATGTGTAGCCAATCTACCACTATCTCCCGATTGTACCAATATAAAGTTATTGGGCTTAAAGCACGACAAAGTATTCCAAACGTAGATATCAGTATGTCCTTTATATCTAAAGAACAACGAACTACCATCATCGGTACCTAAAAATACCATTTTATTTGGTTTTGTACCGACGTGAACAACAGCGCCAGCAGGTTGAAATTGTGATAATGCAGTAACGCTAACGTAGAAGAGTTGGTCCGAATTTAAGTAGGTGAAGTACAAACGTTTTTCGTCATTTCTAGTAATTAGGGCCATGTACATGACGTCGTTAGATGTACATCCTGCTGAAACGGCTTTTGGCAAAACCATTCTAAATCCGGTTCCGAGATAAATGTTGCAACAAATGATAGCTCCCGATCCTGCGTCGCTAACAAAAACGAAAGGATGTCCAGTAGTGTTATAATTTACCAAAACTTGTTGAATTTTACTAGTACTTGTTGTATACGGTGTCAAATCGACTATTTTAACAGTTTGTCCAGTTTTGGCGTTGACTGCAACTATTTTTGGTGGACACCTTTTAACCGGTTGTTCTAAAGTGTTAACAATACCAGAATCTAACACCCATAAAAGTTCAGCTGGATCCAAAAATATGTCAGTAACAGATTGTAGCGCATTACAATTTCCTTCTTCTTGAAGCGACCAACATGGGTATGGTACGAGAGTTGGACGACACTCTTTTGCTTTTAAAGAGAATGTTGCTAAGGTAAAGGGCGATCCGTGTTTAAGTCTTGGTAAGGCCAAAATTACGTTATCTTTGTAAATTTGAGTTCTGGTCGCAATCATATTTTTGGGTACGTAACGTCCAGTTTGGAGATAAATATTTCTCGTGCTGTCGCATGGAAAAGCTATTCCGTAGCCTGTTAATAAGAAATTCAAGTTGGGCGAATCACAGCTACTACAGCTACCACCCGCATCAGCAAATCCAATACAAGCGATGGCCAAACACAAAATTCCAATTGGATGCATTTTCTGAAAGTTAAGAATTTATTTGAAAATTTAATTTAAATTGCAAGTGGATGTATACTTACTTTGTTTGAATGATCAACTGGTTAATGATTTTTTAATTTTTTGCTTTACCTTTTATACTAATATTTATTTTGTTGTAAGCGTGACAAAATTTGTTGCAGTCAATTCGATGCGTATAACCTTGCGGAAAGGACGCACAAATATTTCAAATTATTTAAAAAAATTTATTTACTATTGTTAAATTCAGTTTAAATAATAAACAAACAGCAGAGGTTAAAATTATCAACTTATTAAGTAACGAAAGTGTCTTAAAAAGAATTATGAATGTAAATCAGATCATATCTGATGGCAGAATCATCTCAGCTCTAATTTCAGATTGCATTCAGAGCTCAAACACTAAAAAACATTAATCAATAATGTCATCTTACTCAGTAGAACGGTTGGGCAGATGTGAAGGTAACAGGGTAGCTAATGTTTCAGCAAAGCAGGGTGTCGTATTCTCTGTTTGCAAGTATTTGGGTTTGGGCTCCCTATTATAAGCAGTTTTTTGCAACATGTGGTGTCTCTCCCGATTCTAGCTCCTTAAGGAGTGATCTGAGGGTAATTTTATCTCTAGTAAAAATTATAGGCCATAAAATTGTCTATTGGACCCAATAAAAATATTTGTCTCAGTTGCCTTAATTAATGTATGAAAGGATATAAAAGAAAAAAAAATTGTTTCCTCGGTTTTTACAACACATTGTTGTAAGAGTCTTTCCCGACTCTAGTTCCTTAAGGAGTGACCTGAGAGCAATTTTATTTCTAATAAAAACTAGACTATAAAATTGTCTATAGGACACAATAAAAATATCTGCCCCAGTTGCTTTAATTAATTTATGAAAATACATAAAAAAGATAAATATATTTGTTTCGTCGGTTTTTACAACACGCCTTGTCTCTCCCGCCTTTAGGGCCTTAAGGAGTGATCTGAGAGTAATTTTACTTCTAATAAGAATTATAGACTATAAAATTATCTATTGGATCCAATAAAAATATCTGCCTCAGTTGCCTTAATTAAATGTATCAAAATAATTAAAAAAGAAAAATATATTTGTTTCGTCGGTTTTTACAACACACTGTGTTTCTCCCGACCCTATCTCCTTAAGGAGTGATCTGAGGGCAATTTAATCTCTAATAAAAATTATAGAGGATAAAATTATCTATCCGAGTTGTCTTAGTTGACATAAAATGAATCTATCAAAATAAATCAAAAGAAGAAAATATATATTCTTCCAAGTCCTTATTTCTCTATTTATTCTCTCTCTTACTCTATGCACTTTAGGCACTTCTTTGAAAACTTGCTTTTTTTGAAAGAGTGCTGTCTTTATAAATGGTTTTTAATTTTAAAACAAGTGAATTTTTTGAACTTTTGAGTAATAAAAATAATAGAGAACCTATGTATGAGCCCCTGAGGTACACCTAACTATAAGCTAGTTCCAATATTTAACAATTTTTTAATTTTTTTATTTGTACTTGAAAATGGTAGACATTAAAGATATCAATTGAATGATAGCTATGACAAGTGATTGTTGGAAGTTCGTATATTATTCCAATGAAAAATAGATACTTGGCACATTCAAACATGCAAGTATTATTATTGTTTAACACACATTGTACTTATAAGAATTGTCAACAAAATCCTAAAATTGACAACAAAACATCAATCTTCACGCACGACCTCAACAGTTCATTACACTTATAAACAAAAAATTCAATATATAAAATGAAGAAATTTCATCGATCGGTATCAGTTTATCAGTTGTTCTAAAACCAATTGAATAACAATAAGTAAGTATTAAAAAAACAACCCTTATTCAAACTAATTAAATATTTTTTTTTCAGAAAACATGCTTTTGAAGTATTTCCTATTGGCGACAATCTCATTCGGCTGCATCAAAGCTGCATGCGATAAAGAATTGATGCAACCAATCCAATGGGCCGGAGGAGCCATCGCATGGCCCGATAAATCAATCAAAGCGTTGTACACAAAAACGGGGCTTTACGTTAGCAAAAATATGATTGCTACACGTGGACAAGTTTTCGGAGAGACTGCTTTCTTAGTTTTGCCACGATTTAAACCTGGAGTCGCCGTAACGTTAGCTCAAACTTCGCTTCGTGCCGGTAATTGTGATGCTACTCTAAAACCATTCCCATGTCTTTTGTCTCAACAAGAAGGTAACTGTGACGCAATCCAATCGGCTGTTGATATATTTTTGGACGCACAAGACGTCTTGTGGGTTTTGGATGTTGGAGTTGTTAATTCGTTAGAAAATCCAATCAGAACTTGTCCACCCAAAGTTCTTAGTTTTTCTGTTAAAACGGGACAACTTTTGAAAAGTATCGATTTGTCTGGATTGGTTTGTGAAGGTTCGCGTCTTCAGTACATTGCTGTTGAGTATGCTGATGGAAGACCATTTGTTTACGTGAGCGACGCTGCTGCGAGATCCGTTATAGCTTACGATGTTATTGGAAATAAAGGCTTTAGAGTCGTTTTACCTAAAGCTGCCGCAAGTGGATGTAATAAACGCGACGTTTTGTACGTTGCATTGGTTAGAAAAGGATGTGGAAACAACTATTTAATTTTCACTTATTTGTGCGGTAATCGAGTATTTTCCATCAGAACAGATCACTTACGTTCATTACAAACACAAGGAAATATTCTTGATTTGGGTCCAAAACCAAGCAAAATCGTTATTCTCGGTACCGATTTAGGAAGTGCTGTTTTCTTTAGACTCGAAGGTCAATCTGACGTTTTTAGATGGGACTCCAACGAATGTTTTATTCCAGCCAACTTTATGAAAGTTTACAAGTCTCCTCCACATATAATGCCATCGCAAGTAATTCCTGATGCTACAATTCAAAGGATGAGGGTTTTAGGAAGTAATTTCCCTGATTATATTCAAGGCACTGTTGGTATTGGAGCAGTACAAGGCCTTGCTCTTATCTGATGAAAACACATGTTTGTTTGCTTGAGAAAATTGTAAAAGTTGTGAAATAAATTAAATAACACAATGATATGTTTTATTTTATTATACGGCAAAATAGTTTTTCCTAATACCCTTTTTGACAATTTTAAGTACTTTTACTACTTTTTGGTGTACAATTGGAACATCAATTGAAAGTTGAGCCATTTTCCTGCTCTCTGAATTGGTACACTCTTTTGGTGACATTTCATTGACTAGAGCCCAAATATTATTTTGTGGTCCTTGGAATAAATGGGAAACGTATGGTAATACTTCATCAGATTGATATAACACGTCGTGATATTCGGCAGTTAATGGTGCGCTAAAAATTAAATTTTGCAAAAACTTTCAAATTAAACTAAGTACAAACTTTGTTATCCAACGAACGACTGCGTAATCTCTAGTCATAAAATAATTTAATCCTCCAGCCATGTCTGTAGCAATTCCAGATGACTTCCCCAACTTATTTCCAATAAAATTTGCTTCAACCTAAAAATCCAAAAGTCAAAATTATAAATTAAGCAAACTAACCAACTTACGACCCTCTTTTTACTTTTCTCCAAAATCTTAACATCAGTTAAATTTAAATAATATAACGGGTGGTCTTTATCGGCTGTTAAATATAATAAGGGCTCAAGTTTTGACAAAACCAATCTATCCATTTGAATTACTAAATTATCTTTCCGAATTACATTTAAAAACCACCACTTGTTATCGAAAAGAGAAAAAACAATTAATTTATTATCTCCAGCACTTGAAACGTAAGCCAAAGGACCCATTGGATCAAGTGCGAATACTTTAACATATTTACTAGCAACTTTTTCAAAATTAAACTTTAATAATTCAAAATTATTAAACAAATTATAAATTATAATTTTTGGTGGACATATTTTAGTTCCTTTGTCTAAAACCCACAAACGTCCCTTTTTGAGTTCCACATCTAAAAAAATCGCGTCTTGAAGAACATCGCAATCGCCCCAAACTTGATGCTTTAAACTAGGGTAAATAAATTTACGCGAAATAATTAAATTTTGATAATCTTGATTAAAATAAGTTTCGATTAAAGTTGGGCTCGTTAGGTTGTTGTAACACGAACTGCGCGGCAAAGTTAAAAAGGCCCGATTTCTATAAATTGCCAAACTTGACGCATAAAAGCTATCACTAGTTTCATAACTTTTTAAATTTGAGCACTGTAATAAAATTATTATAGTTGTAATTTTTAAATGCATGTTTAATTGAAGTGCAATCAACTACTGGCGTAATTAAGTGGTATTTTGTAATAATTAAACAAATTTCATGTTTAAATGAAAGTAATCATATTTGTATATTGTCAACTAAGGGTTTAATTTAAGAAAATTGTCATTTTAGCATTTTGAAATAAGAACAATAAATTATTTATTTACTACTTATTAATTTAACTGAAAGGTAGGCAACCAAACGTACACTAATTCTCTTTTGTGATTTACAGCAAATTTTTTAATTTAATTAAATAATATGCATTATTTAGCAACAATTTTATTTAAATGCTCTAATTTAGTTCAATATTTAAACGATTTATTAAATTATAAAAATATAATTTAAAAATAAAATATTAGTTAGATACCTACTATATCTTAGTTCTGATGTACGCAAGAGATGGCGCTAGTAGTAGTTTTAAATGTCTAAAATTTGTATGAATCATCTGTCACGCGATTTGCTTTCAGATTGGTCCACGAAATCGCCACTCGTCAGTCGAATTGTTGGTGCGTTGGAGTGTGTGAGTTAGAAATTAAATGGCCGACATTTGACATTTAACTAATGTGATTTTAATAATATAATATTTTAAGTTAATAAATTTTAAAAATGTGATTATGTCTAATGCGTCTTCTACAGTAATGAAATCGAATTCACATGGTGAACTTTTAGGTTCTAATGATAAAAATGTCAATTGTGATGTACTAAATATGAATTCTGTCGAAGCATCTCGTTTAAAACGTTCATTTACATTACCTCGTAATCCATTTAACACAACAAGAATGTCGAAACGTAAAGTTAAAGTAAAAGAAAACAATGAAAATGAAAATAAAAATTCCAACAACAATGAATCTGATCGTAACAATAGGAAAGTATTTCGTAGGCCTTCGTTTAAGAAAATTATTAATAAAATTGCTCAACATATTGGTGGTGTGCCGGTTATGGGGAATAATCATGAAAATCGTGTGCCACCAGTCGGTTTGCAAACTTGGGCACCCGATCAAACACCGGGAGTTACAGGATTACGAAATCACGGAAATACATGTTTTATAAATGCTGTTTTACAATGTATATCCCATACAGATATACTCGCTGAATATTTTGTGTTAGACCAATATAAAATAGATTTGTGTCGAAGGAATAAGCTTAATTCGAAAAAATATGGGACCAAAGGTGAAATTACCGAACAACTCGCATTATTATTAAAGGCACTTTGGGCATGTCAATATAGTCCTGAGCTAAGTACAAATTTTAAACAAGTTGTCGAAAGGCACGGCTCACAATATAAAGGCACTCAACAACACGATGCACTCGAATTTTTGCAGTGGCTACTCGATAAAGTTCACGAAGACTTGAATACTGCTTCAAAAAAGAAATATAAATCCATCAAGGTCTGTATTCTGTATTATTATTGTTTTAGTTACTCTGCTTGTTTTGGTTAAGTTTGAATCTTGATTAGATAATTTGAAATTGTTTCGTAACATTTAAACTTGTTCCTTATAGTAAAAAAACCACTAGACGAGTGGTGATGACGTCATGTTTTAAATGTATGTTGAAGTTTATTTGAATGGGCATTTAAAAAATCAAAAGAAATTGGCTACTAGCACCGAAACAATACAACTTTCTTTCTATTTTATGAAGATTATTTTGGTCGAGATAAATAATTAGGTCAAGGATTAAATTAACAACTTTGTTCCTTTGATTTTTACTGAGATTTTTGTTATTAATGGGTTTTATAACCGTATCTGATTTTAATTAAAAATCTAACTGCACTCGATAAGATAGTATTTATGAACCGAATTTAAATAAGTATTTTTTGATGGAAAAAGAACGATTTTTAATGCGGCTTAAATGAATTAGTAGGCAACCTTATTCAAGTGAAGGTAACATAGGTCGTTTCATTGAAACTTCAACCTTCGTTTTTCCAAATTTTAGCACTTTTTTCCCTTAGTTCTATTGTTTTTGTAATATTTTAATGTTGATTATTTTATATCCGCCGTCGTTTTGATCCAAATAACTTCTAGTTTACTCATGATTAACCGCAAGGCCACCACTTGTCCGAATTCCAATAACATAATTGAAGTGTACTTAATATTGTAAGCTCGTCTTTCAAATGATAACTTACTTGCCCGCATACTGGATTATCTAATATACTATTTCTGTATGTCAATGGTGTATTTTAAACAATGTACGGCTGCAAGAGTAGGACATTGTGGTAATTAGTCGTAATGTGGTGAGTGTGTGTCGGATTTAGGTTTTTTCACATGGTATTCGTTTATCTTCACCTTTGACCTCCAAACTTGAGTAATCTTTGTGCGTTGGTTTAAAGTTCTTCTATCTTAAAATATTTTAAATGTGACCCTTGAAGATCTAAAATTCTTCGTAAGACTCCTACAGACAGTCGAGGCGATTTGATATAATCGGACGTTATACCACGTCTTGGTTTGAGACAGAAATATATCGGACGATACATCTACTACACATGACTTGATATTACATCTGATGTTATGGAGCTTCTTTGGGTAATTCGGTTCATTAGTCAGACTTAAACCAGCTTAAGAAAGCCAAATTTGGGTTTATTAGATAGTGTCTGTAGGTACCAATA
This sequence comes from Malthinus seriepunctatus, assembly GCA_963924605.1. NCBI lineage: Eukaryota > Metazoa > Arthropoda > Insecta > Coleoptera > Cantharidae > Malthinus > Malthinus seriepunctatus. The sequence continues at coordinate 21,349,694 of OZ004603.1, forward strand.
AACTGCTTTCAAGATTTGAAATGACGTAAATTTTTGAAAGGTAATTCGAATTTCTGAAACTGTAGTTGGAGATCTAAAATTCTTCCTAAAACTCCTAGATAGTCAGACTGATATGATAAGATCGGACGTAATATTACGTCATGTGTTGGGTCAGAAATATGTGGGATAAGACACCTATACATGACCTGATACTACGGTTCATGTTCGAGCTTTTCATAGTTTTCATGAAAACTTTTCATGTTCATACCCGGTTTAGCTGGAGCCAGCTTAAGCTATGATTGTAGAATCGACCCTCATTAATTAGAATTCAACCGGCTTAAGAAAGTCAAAATTAAGTTTGTTAGAAATCGTCCGTAGGAGCCCTTAAACTCCTGTCAAGGAATTTAAAATGATTGAAATTTTTGAAAGGTATTCCAAATCTTGAGATCTAAAATTCTTTCTAAAACCCCCACAGACGGCAAGGCTGATTTGATAAGATCACTGGTAATGTTACGTCATGTATTGTGACAAAAATGTGCCGGACTAGGCACCTACACATGACCTAATGTTCTGAAGCTTTATATTGGACGTCACATCACGTCTGGTTTTGTGACAGATATATTTCGATTGATAGCGAGACGGTATGTACACCTACACATGACCTGATGTTACGTTGAATGTTCTGGAACTTCTTTGGGTTATTGAGCTCATTACGAGGCTCATTAGTTAGACTTAAACCGGATTAAAAAAGGCAAACTTGGGTTTATATGTCTGTAGGTACCAATAAATTACTGTCAAGGTTTGAAATGACTTAAATTTTTGATAGATAATTCGAATTTCTCAAAATGGTGGAAATCTAAAATTCTTCCTAAAACCTCTACAGACTGATATGATCGGACGTAATATAACGTCATGTGTTGTGTTAGAATATGTTGGACACGTATACATGATCTGATACTACGCTTGATGTTCTCGAGCTTTTCATAGTTTTCATAAAAACTTGTCATGTTCATATTCTGTTTAGCTGGGGCCAGCTCAAGCCATGATTGTAGAATCGACCCTCATTAGTTAGAATTGAACCGGTTTAAGAAAATCAAAATTAAGTTTGTTGGAAATCGTCCGTAGGAGCCATTAAACTCCTGTCTAGAAATTTGAAATTCTGGTAAGGTATTCCAAATCTTGATATCTAAAATTCTTTCTAAAACCCCCACAGACGGCAAGGCTGATTTAATTTGATGAGTTCAGACGTAATATTACGTCATGTGTTGTGACAGAAATGTGCCGGACGGGACACCTACACATGACCTAATATTATACGCCTAATGTTATGAAGCTTTATATCGGACGTCACATCACGTCTTGTTTTTTGATAGTAGTATGTCGAACAATAGCGAGACGATAGGTACTCCTACCCATGACCTGATATTACTGCTGATTCTTCTTCAAATGATTTGAGTCATTAGTTAGAATTAGAAACGGTTTATGAAAGTCAAAATTAGGTTTTTTAGAAATGATCTGTAGGAGCCATTAAACTCTTGTCAAGAAATTTGAAATGATGTAAATGTTTGAAAGATATTCTGAATTTCTTAAACTTTAAGTGACATTTTTAGATCTGAGATTTTTCCTTAAACCCCTACAGACGGCAAGGCTTATTTGAAAGATCAGACGTAATATTACGTCATGCGTAGTGACAGAAATGTGAGGGACGAGACACCTACCAATAACGTAATATTAGATACGCCTAATCTTCTGGAATTTTATATTGGACGTCATATTACGTCTTGGACTTAAAACGTCTTAAATGGGGTGCTACGTCAGCCCGTTTGTAAGCAACACGTCTTATTTGTCAGAGATCGTCTGTAAAGGCCATTAAACTCCTCTTGAGGAACTTGGTTTTCTTAATTTTTGAAAAATGTTCAAAATCTCTTCATCTGTGAAAGAGCTAAGAATACCAAGAGAGGTAAAAATAATTTTAAGAAAGACCCTATTATTACCACCTGGTTCAGGGTGTTAATTTAATGACTGACTACCCCTCAACTACACGATTCTCGTGTCTCCTATTCATTGAGCCAACTTGGATACTATCAGTAAAGTACAAGTGCACTAAATCCTCTCGTCTGTTTTAATTAAAGTCAGGATGGTAAAAAAATCCTTATTTAATAAGGGTTGAAAACGGAAATACATCATTAAAACCCATACCTAGTTTACCTCCCTTTTTTATAGTGATACCAAAAATAGATTTAAATTTTAAACGGCGAATTAAGTTATAACGTAACGTTGTGATTGTTATAATTTAACTAAATCGTCATCGCACGAATTAGCGAAAATCCTATAACAATTATCTTATTAAAACCAAAAATCCGACCACCTACTGAAACTACCATTTAGGAAGCGTTTGATTCATAACAAAAATTTTTAAATGTTGAAGCCAAAAATGGTAAAGAAAGTACCTTACGTAATTGACTATAAATTAATGTTTTTATATCAAATTGACTTTGTATGGTTTGAAGGTATGTGTGAGGCTTTCTAAAATAGTTTTTTTTTTCTATGTCGACTTATTTTGGTTAAATTGATCGTTTGGTAAGAGACAGAAAAAAAAATCTTCGATAAGATCTCAAAGTCTAGTTACCTAGAGTACCTAGAGGCTTCTCACAGGCATAAATAATGCGCAAGGGAAACAATTGAATAATGCATTGTTTTAAAATGAAAAAAAAAATGAAAGTGACCTATAGAAATTAACGTGGCGTTTATACAGCGTGTTGACTGTTGACATTAAACATCGTGTTGTCTTACCTTGAACTTAACAATAAATCAATTATTATAGAGTTTACACTTAATAAATTATTACTTAATAATAAACAATTTACAGCAATATTTACTATTTAATTAAAATTATTGATTAATTTTGAAGCGTTTTGTGGGCGGAATATAATTGTACAGTATTTACAAAAGTTTCCACAAGTTAAAAATCGAACAATTTTTTCCATTGTTTTATAAATAAGTAAAAATTCTTATTTATATTGTTTAGTAAAATTAGAGAGCGTAGTGAGTTTGTTATAAAAAGAAATCTATTTTTTTGTTGGAAATTTAATGATTATTTATTAAAAAAACGGTTTGTTTGAAATTAAAACAATTTAAAAAAAAGAATTTCTCGTTAGTTTATTTTTGTTTTCAATTGTTGATCAATTGAAACGTGAGACTCAATCTATTCGTCGTCTATTGTTTGCGAATAATTTTCTATAAGTATTTTCTCAAGAATGAATGTAACGAGAGCTTTGTATCGACGTTTTTACTTTATGTATAGTTTATACATTGGAAACTTAAAGTATTAAAAGTTGACTTTCAGTGTAGGGGCCCATCATAAATCATAAAAAAATTCCACATTTTTCCCTTAAATTTTTTTAACAATAGGATTTTAAAAGAGAAGAAAAACGATTTTGAGTATTAAGCAATCAAATTCTTACCAATAATCAATTTTAATTTCAGCTCTAATTCATTCACCGAAATATAGTTTCCTTAAACGAGTTTACTACTCGATTTTCTACGATTGTTATCACATGTTTTTCTTCTCTTTTAAAATCCTTTTGTTAAACAAATTTAAGGGAAAAAAGTTGAACCTTTTTTTATCATTTATGATAAATAAATCAGCGAAAGGCAAGACGTCAACTTTCAGTTTTATACAGACAGACTTTACTTGCTATTGTATTTAACTTTTACTTAAGAATTCAATTGAATTCGCCGATAAAATAGTTGAAGGTAGGTACATAGGTTGTGTTTAGAAATAAAACAATCGTTGTTTACAAATTTATAACAATGATAAACAAAAGACAAAGTACAGAGTTGTTGTAAAATGTAAATCGTTGATACAAGTCTCGCAAGTCAAAATATTTGTAAATATTTTAAATTTAGATTTCTTCCCCTAAGAAAGAGTGTTACTTTATTTGTGAAAAACTATTTTTACATTATTGTTTATTAGTTTTTACAAATACCTATCTCTGCAAGATAAATTCCAAATTAATGCTTCGTGTTGCACGAAAAGAGTAGAATATAATCTGTCTTAATTTTAATTTAAAAAATCCTAAACGATGAGAATATACATTTTTTGAGCTTTTGAAATTGTACAATAACTGGCTTTTGTGTGGCTTCTACTTTTAGAACCTTCTGCGAGATTCGACGTTATAAATTTTGGGCTCGATTCAAAACAAAATGTATTTGATATTGTCAATTAACCCCTCAGAGTAGGTGTGAAAACGTTAATTTTTTTAAAACAATGCGTTATTGGCGCCCGAGCACGGATTTAGTCGGGTGTCGGGGAAGCACCGCTAGCAGTACTTTTACAACTGGCTTTAGCTTATAGGTTAATAGCACTGAACTGAATATATTATATATTCAGTATAATATATGCATGTGTGATGTCTATAAGGACTCTTTTTCCTAATTTACATATTAGTTCAGAAAAGTGATTGCTTGTGCATAAAAATTCTCAAATTTAGAGTTTCTATTAAGAGAACATAGGTAACTAATTTTAATAAAAAAGTTCTCAAACAATAAGAAAATATTATACATTTTTTGATCTTTTGAAATTCTGCATATAAAGTAAAAAAACGGTTAAAAAATATTGATAATAAAAAAAATAAACCCTAACGGTAATAACTGGCTTTTGTGTGGCTTCGACTTCTAGAACCTTCTGCGAGATTCGACGATATACGTTTTGAGCTCTATTCAAAACAAAAGTATTTAATATTCTGAATTAACCTCTCTTATGAGGTGTAAAAACGTTTTTTTTAATACAGTGCGTTATTGGCGCCCGAGCAGGGAGCTAGTCTGGTGTCGGGGAAGCACCGCTATCTATACTTTTACCACTGACTTTAGCTTATAGGTTAATAGTAAAATATTGTAAAAATTAAATTAATGCGTTGTTGGCGCCCGAGTAGGGAGCTAGTCGGGTGTCGGGGAAGCACCGCTATCAATACTTTTTCAACTGGCTCAGTTGTATAGTAAAATATCGTAAAAATACAGTTCTGCTATTGAAGTTTATAAGGACTCGGTTTCCTAATTTACATATTGGCTAAGAAAAGTGATTGCTTGTGCACAAAAATCCTCAAATTTAGAGTTTTTGTTAGAGAACATCTGAAACTAGGTCGTGTAAAAAATATTATATGTATTTCTTTTAAATTCGTAAATAAGATATACGAAAATAATTATTTTTGGCAGTAGATATTGTTTAACCTGCACTGTTTCCTCTTGAAATTACGAGCTGCATTTCATCTGTTTTGTTCTTATTGTGTATTTTATCTTCACAGTAGGAAAAAGGAAATATTTATTTTTGGAAATTCTTATTTATCCCAACTAAACTCCAACTCTAAATTTATTAACTAGCACCTCGAGTCTTAAATAAATTGTTTTCTGCATAACAAGATCTTATTTGTATTTATTGTATTTTCATTTGTTTCTCCAGTGGAACAATATCCCTATAGACGTCGACTTTTTTAAAGATTCAGCGTGGTAGACCCCCTCCCCCCATAACTTTATGTAGTCAAGTTGCGCGCTTTGCCCAAGAGATAACTTATTATTTGAAAAAATTTAAATTTATTTTCCAAGAAAATTATTATTTATTTATTGCAGATTTATGCATTTCTTTGTAACTTTTGAATTCTTCCTGTAGTCGTCCCATCAGGTGCCTGTTAGTTTTCGGTCTGAGCTTTGAACTTCGTTGACTCGAAGCTTCTCATAATTATCTTGTAACGGGGGTTTCGTGAGAGAGGCTCGAGCAGAACAATTAATCTTTTAATTATCCTTCAGGAAGCTTCTGTATTTAGGAAGAGGCTCCAGCTGAAGCCTAACATAGATCATCTGTAAATAGAGGGAAAACGCTGGTAGTAGTGACTAAAGAGCGTTGGGCCGTGGGCTGTAGTTTCAATAAACACTACTGCAGAACTTCCAATTTTTAGAATTTTTAGAATTTAGAACTTCTCTCAAGGTATTAGGTATAGGACTCTCACAACTCCGCTCCAGGTGGTTGGTAAAGACCAAAAGGCAAGCAAAGATGCAGAGACCCGGGTTCTCTAGAAAACATCAGGTAACGGCGGTGTCGTTACTTGGCAGGTCTGCTGGTCACTCGGGTTTCCTCACAGTGTGAGGTGTACCAACCCCCTTGTGCCTCCTCCATAAAATACGCCACTGGCAATCCTCGACCCTATACAAGTGTCTTGTATCTTCTATTGACCTAACCTAATTGTGAAACTGATGCGAAACTATCGAATTGAAAATAAACGTAGCAAAAACTGCTATATGATTAATTAAGAAAGCCTATGTTGCTGTAAAACAATACTTTTCTATGCACCTTTCAAAGCAGATGGTTAAGAAATGGAAACATTTGGGGTTACGCATCAAGTTTACCTTCTTCATATTTCTCACCGACCTGTCACTAGAACATACTATCGCTTTTTTAAACATCTGGACCACCTTTTGTATCTCTTGGTGTATTAAGATGAAGTAAATCTTGGCTAATCAAGCAGCTGCCGCTTACAACTCTTTTAAAATATTGACAGATTCGAAACTTCAAATTTTGAAGGCATTTTTGGTGTTGTTCGCGTATCCATTCCGTGGATACTTTTTCTTATTACAAAATCTTTTGTGAGGTGGCTGACACTTTTATTCGTATTAAAATGGAAAATTTTTGCACTTTTGTAATCGTTCATTTAGTAGAACGTTTTTCCTTTAATGTGTAATTTATTACAATTATTGATTGAGCTGTTGATTAATCGCAATTAATTTAAAATGGCAATCGAAAAAGGCCATTATACACTCGAACACGCGCCCTTTTAACATTTTTTGTGATTACATAATAGCAACACTTTAGTTGTCGAATCAAAAAAAATTGGACAAATCACTGCCGGGTTTTTTAAAGCGCTAATGTTAAGTGGAGCACCAATTATAAGTGCATGCTCATAATTTTTGTGTATAATCAAATCCAATTAAAAATACTGCAAGATTAGAAACGTACAAAAACAAAGTTGAGATTTATTAACGTGCAATTTAAAAATTTAAATTACTGCAATTTAATTAAAACGGGTTCTCAAATAAAATAGTAAGTATAATGAAAAGGTGCATTAAAATATCTAATGAGGAAAAAGTTGCAAAATTTATGTGATTAAAATTCGCAATAATTGATGTTTAGATTACAATCTTTCAGTTTTAATGGAATGTCGTCGACTATTATTAATAGTCGATGGTACAGATTTAAAAAATGTTGGTTAGGACCCTGGGATCATGGCTTCAAAGTTGACTATTTCGGTATTAAAGAGACAATATCTCTAGAACGGTTAGTGATATAGGTGCATAAATAAATCCTTATACAATTTTGGTTATAAATAATGTCCTTGCTCGGGCGCCAATTTGTAATTGTAATTTTAAATCTAAATGTCCCTGCTCGGGCGCCAATTTGTAATCATAATTTGGTTCTAAATGTCCCTGCTCGGGCACAAATTTGTAATTGTAATTTTGGTTCTAACTGTCCCTGCTCGGGCGCCAATTTGTAATTGTAATTTTGGTTCTACATGTCCCTACTCGGGCACCAGTTTGTAATTTTAATTTGGGTTCTAACTGTCCCTGCTCGGGCGCCAATTTTTAATTGTAATTTTGAATCTAAATGTCCCTGCTCGGGCGCCAATTTGTAATTGTAATTTTGGTTCTAAATGTCCCTGCTCGGGCGCCAATTTGTAATTGAATCTAAGTATCAAAGAATCTACAAAGAAAAAACAGTGTAGGACCTAAAAACCAAAATTGGTTTTTATATCTGTAATGTATAAAGAGCAATCATCCGTCCAGACAATAAACACCCACCCTGTATAATTATGACAGTTATGTACTTTATATTAATGAAGATTGAAATTGTATCAATAAAAATATAACCTAGTAGCCTACTACGTTGTCAATATTTAATTAAAATCGAACAATAACATTTATGTAATATTTTCTACTGATGGCTATTAATGTTGATTTCTAATTATTTTCAATTAAAAGTACTAATGGATATTTATGTGGTGCAATTTAAAACCGAGATGGGCTTGAAATGGATGAGAAATCGTTAAAATTATTTTACAATAAATAATAAAAATTTAATAAATTGTTAAGCCAAGCCTTCTTTAATCCACTAAAGTTTTGATTCCTTCCATTAGAACTACCTATTTTGGTATTACTGCAAGCCCTAATAGTTTATTTGCTTGAGGTTATAAATAGGGATTTTAATGCCTTAATTACAGGTGTTAGGCTAAATCGGGGCTTAACGTGCCCTCCAAAACACGCTTAGCTACTAACACGTCATGGAAATTATTTGAGTAACCCACCCAACCTATAAGCACTATTTTAAAACAAATACAATTATTTCGTGTTTAAGTAACTGTTTATACATCTTCATTCGTTCAATATTGCGTGTTAATTCAGTAAATATTATTAAACTTGTTTATTTTCCGTTTACACGTCCGTTGATTTTTTGAGCTAAATTGACATTTTCGTGTACAATTTGCACGCCATAAAATTCTTAAATCGTTGAAAATTTGCAATTCTCTTTCATCCGGTGCACGAACGGCGACCGTTTTCCTGTCTTTAATATTTTTCCGTTCGGTAAATCTCTAGAGCTGTTTGTTTAAATTTTTATTTAAAAAAAAAAACTATGCAAATCCCTTACAAAAAATTTACTTCCGAAATCGTTTGTAAAGGCACTACGTTCAAGGTCGATGTACAAAATTTTAAACAATGGAAAAGGATGTTTTCAAGTTGATTTCAAAATTGTATTTTTGATAGTTTTTGCTGTTCTTTATAGCAAGTTTATTTGTCATCCATATAAAAGTTATTAAACCTGTCGGGATTAGTAAAGGACACGCCCCTGTAGAAAATTCACCGCTGCGCGGCTCGTTTTTTAAACTTGAACTCGTGTGTTAATAAGGTGCCTTCGGGTGCCTTTAATAATATACTATTTTTAAACTTCTTTAAATGTAAAAAATACGCTCTTACATTAGGTTTCGTTTCGAATAGTATCAATTTCGTTACCCCTATATCAATGCGCGTTTCACGAAATACCTTTATCTCTTAGGTTATTCAGAATAACCCTAATAATTAATAATATATCGTAGGAAAGGTAATAAGATTATCTTCTCGGGTTCCTCAAGATGTTGAGAAGAATCCATTGTGGACCAAGAAAAAATTGAAAAAATGAATCCTTTTGTCACATCACACATACGATTATTAAAACTGCTTCATTCATAACAGCTCTATTTTCTAATTAACCTTTTCCTGTATAAATTATATCACCCGATGTCATAAGAATTAAATTAAAAATATTAACCAACAACTTTTTTATTACATTAAAATAAATTTTAGAAAGTGTCCGAAATATTTTAATATCCGGTGTTTTGCTTTTAATTCTTTTTATTAAGAGTGTACCCCGATTTATTTATTGGTCCAAATAATACCACAATTAATTTTTATCTAACACTTGTAAACATTAATCATGAATCGTTTATAGGTTTAATTGACGGAAAAAAAATACAATGAGTAATTAACGAATATGAATAAGATTTAATTATAGCCCACCGTCAATTAATCGATTGCTTTGTTGTTTATTACACCCAGTATTTGTGTTTGTACCTTGATATTTTTTATTTAAAAAATTCTTACTACTGGAATTACACACAAAAACAACGGATGTGGCCATTCGAGGAACTTTTTCCCGCTCGTCAATCTTGTAATTTTGTATTTTTATTAATTAAAGTTTAATTTGATATCTTCAAATTAAAATATAAAGTGTTTGGTATCGTGTAACAGATAATTTTACGAGCTTTCAAAATATTTAAAAATATACAGGGTATTCCTAAAACTTTTGATATTTTTGTAATTTCCGGTTTAACCGGAAGGGGTTTGTTAACCGAAAATAGTGTCAAATAATAGATATGCATGGGATTGATACGTATATCCATTTTCAAGTTTTCATTTTTATAACAAACGAAAGTAGAGATTTTTGAAGTTTTGACATTCAAAAAATCATTACTTCGAAACGGCTCTAGCGATTTTGATAAAAATTTATATTTCGATAGAGAATTACGTTGTCTGTAACATACCCAAAAAAGAAAAAATATAGCAGAGGAAATTTCGAGAAAATCCATTTCAAAATTTTGACCTTCTTTTGCCCCTTAAAGGTAGGCAATTTTGACACAAATTTGAAAATCTATTTGGTTAGGACGAAAGCTCTATATTTTGGTTGTACAATGCCGTTTTGAAATTTTTATAGTAATAATTACCGGCCAAGTTCCGGGAAAAAACCACAAAATGGGACAATTGTTCTATTGGCCACAATTTTGATCTTTAGACACCCTGTGTAGATTTCTTATAAAAGCTTAATTTGCCGATGAAATAATTTTAAAGTGGCTAAAATCAAATTTCATCAAAATCGGTTCAGTAGTTTTTGCCCCCACAGCTGTAACAGACCATAAACAAGGCAGACATTTTAGTTCAAAAACTCAAAAATTTTTTTTTTGCATTTTTGGAATCGGGGGGACTCAAAACGTCGAGAAATGCAATAAAAAATTTTTTTTATATTTTCTAGATTATAGTTGGAAAAAGTTAAAATTGCATGTTTATTATTAAATTCGTCCAGACTGTTCAACGAATCGATAAAAATGCGGTTTTAGCAGATAATAATTAAAAGAATGTAGACCTCACTTATTGTTACATCCTATCACTTTTTAAAACAATATCATGATAAAAACGAGACTTGGCGAAGCGCCAACAATTTACAAAAGTCGCTAGATTTTGTACTTTGCGTTAATACGCCCTCTTCACACGTACTTCGCTAATGATGGTTTTATAAAAGGAACAAGTTTTGAATTTTTATTGTCTCTAAAATCCCTTTATTCATTCATAACTTATACTTTCTTTTTTCGATTGCAGACTTCTGGAAGACCGGACGAAGTAATAGCGGCCGAAACTTTGGCAAATCACATTCGATGTAACAATTCATTCATCCAAGCCATCTTTCAAGCTCAATATCGTTCGTCGTTGAGTTGTTCACAATGTCGGACTCAATCAAACACTTTCGATCCATTTCAATGCGTTTCAGTACAACTTCCACAAATACACCAACATTACATTTACGTAACTGTAAGTACAAACGACATTTTAAACTTTCAAAATTAAAAAAATTGTAATTTTAGGTTTTGTACACTTCGCAACAACCGAGACAAGTTATGATAGGCGTAAGTTTAGCTTCGGGTGCGACTGTCTCAGAGTTACGCGAAATACTTCAATTGGATACTTCAATTTCGCGCGCAAATATGCTACTAACTGAAATTAACGAAAATGGCTTTTTGCGTACTTTTACCGACGCACAAAGTGTCGGTGTTATTACCGAAATTGATCCTATTTATTGCATCGAAGTGGCGCAACTCAAAGACGTCGAAGAGGATAGTACGAGCGCTTATGTTTTACTTTGTTGGATTAATGTTGTTAACAAAAGTGAAAATTTAAATGTTAGATTTGGTAAGTTTATGAGCCGTAGCGTCCTTCAAATATACGTATGAAATAATTTAGTGCCGGAAAAATGGTTTTTAATTTACGATATAAAGAAAAAAATTAGATTGTAAGCGAAAAAGGTTCTCTAATACGTATTTTTTAAGAAAGTAAAACTTTGACACCCCTATCTTTAGTGCAAGAACTTTTTTAAGGGGCTGAAGGTTTTTTTGCAAATAACTCAAAAAATATCCAGTTTAACGAAAAATTTATTCAGATGTGTTTTGTAGCTTATAAAATTTCCTATCATTTTGTTATTTTTTGGTCTCTTTACTACAAATATTAACGTAATTATGGCGTTTTCAAAATCGAAAGTTTTTCAAATTCACAATTTATCACTCAAATTTTTGAAAATAACTCTAAAAATATCAATTGAAGCGAAAAATTTATAAAGATCTTTTTTGAAGCTTAAAAAATTGTCTTTGATTTAGTTTTCATCCTATCTCACTATGACAAATATTAATAAGAGAACCTTTACAACAATTTTCGTTTGCCATAAATTTTATTTTCCAATACTAATTTATTATTTATTTTTATTCAGGGAGTCCTTACACGATGCAAATATCTCGAGAAACATCGTACGAAGACTTACAAAAACTCATGTTGAAAGAAATGGCTCCAATTTTACACGATGACGTCCTAACTTCGTCCCAACCTTCTGATGTATGTGTTAAGCTATTTTTGTAATTTGCAAATTTAAATTATTGTATTTTTAGGTTTTTAGAATATACATTTCTGATCCTGCTTGTAACGATAATGAGCCTCCTTGCTATTTAGATCCCGAATTGGAACATCCTCTTTTTATGGAAGCGATAGATCAAGCTCTAGCCTTGTGTAGTGAAGAGGGAGGACCTCCTCACGTAAAATTAGTTATCGAATGGACGCAGGAAAATAAAAGTGCGATTATAGCCGACGATACTGATGTTGTGGAAGAACATTCTAGTGTTAAACAGCTTAAAACGCAAGCTTTACAAGGTAATTTTACCTCAGGAATTAAACTTTTGTAATAGGCACTAAAATTTTCTTGAAAACTCAGTCAAAATCAGTACGGATGATTTGCTATAAAGTGGTAAAAATAAGCAAAAAGGTTACTTTAATTAATTTTTAATAGGTGGCGCCCCTTTGACGCTAGAAGAGTGCTTGAGGCATTATACAAAAGCTGAAACCCTTACGTTAGATGATGCCTGGAGGTGCCCTCAGTGTCAACAATATCTTCCGGTTATTAAAACACTCGATATTTGGTCTCTACCGGACATTCTCGTAGTCCATTTCAAACGATTTCGACAGTAAGTCTCTATCGCTTATTTAACCAACTGTTTAATAATACTATCTCAAATTAGGCAATCAATAAGAGGACGTAACAGCACCAAGCTAACCACAATGGTCGATTTTCCAGTGTTTGGCTTTGATTTATCACCTCATTTAGCGAATAAGAAGAATTTGATTAATTCCGAATTAAGTGAAAATCAAAATCCTGTAATACTCGGTGGCGTCGGTTGGTCACCTTGGAAGAGACAACATAAACAGTCGTACGTAGACAACACTTACGATCTATACGGAATTTGTTACCACCACGGTACCGATTTAGAAACCGGCCATTATACGGCCGCTTGTAAAAACCCTTACGATAATCAATGGTATATGTACGACGACACAAAAGTTATAAACTTGAGTCAACAAACCAGTGATATAAATTCTGTCCTCGTAAACAGCAGTGCTTACATATTATTTTATCAAAAACGAAGTGGCGTTTATGTTAGTACAAGTTCAAACTCGAGTAGTGCAGCTAGTACAAGTTCGGTGGGCTCTATGAACGACCATTGGGTATCCCGAATGCCAAAGTTTACTTACACACCACCAAAAATAACCAAAATTCCTCCAAAAACCGAAAAAGTCGCTTCCGATACGGTAAACGAAGATTCAAAAATTAATTCCGATTGTAACAACACTAACAATCAAGTTGTTTCGATCGACGAAGTTAACTTAAAAAACATAAAAAATAGTCAAGAGTCTGTCACTCACCCCATACCGATCGTTAATAGAAGATCAACCGAAACACCAAATAACAAATCGCCATCGCTTTCACAATTAAGCGAACGTAATTCGACGGAATTAAAAAAACCTGTATATACAACGAGCATTTATATAAACTCATCGGGTAATGTCGATATAACAACAAGCTGTGATAATACGTCACCTGTTTTAAGCCTTCGTCGTGTTAACGGCGTCTCTGAAGATGATATAGATGTTAATTTAGATGAGCGTAATGGTTATTATAAGGGTGAAAGAGGATACGGAACACTCGCCGCTGTACATAGATTTTCGCAATTTGAAGATAAGGATAAAAATTATCATTCAGACGATGAAGCGCCTCCCACTCAAACCAAATGAATTTGGTTTGTTTTATTTATAGACTTGTAAAAGAAACTGAATTAGCGTGTAAGGAATAACCTACTTGGGCAATTAATGGCTAAATTTATTATTGATTTAATTTTGTTTGTACGAAAAAAGAGTTTTCACACAATGAGTAAATCTTTTATAACTAAATTTAGCCATAATTTGTGTATTAAGTTAAACGAGCCCAAAGTCACTATTTATAAGTAAGAAAAAATGTATCTCGTTTGTTGTTTGATTTATAATGGATGCTTTGATATAAGTGTTAATCTTGATAAGTTATAAGTATTTATGTACATATGTTAATTATAAAAACTTAAAAATGACAAGAGATTATATCATTGAGATGTAATCGATACCTAATGCACGATACTTGTGCAATATATGTGGTAATTTAGAGATAACCTACTTATAGTTTTATTTTTAATTTATATACTTTAAAAACAAATCAATTTTATAGTCAAATATTCACTCATTTTATAAGTACTAAGAAAACATAAATATTAAAGACATTAAGCATGACTTGAAAATGTGTCGTTACACTCATCTTATAAGTAGTTAAAATGTTTGCCTTTTCTTTATTAACTTAATTTCATAAAATTGTATGCATTCATTCCATTGATTCGAATAAATAGATAACTTAAGTTTTTTTTTTGTTAAAAGAGTTATGTATAGTCGTTACAATTTTATTTAAATATTTATGTTATTTTTATTACTTTTTTTAAGAGTTTTAATTTTTATTTTACCTTCGTTGTAGACTTTTGTCACATACAGATACTTCTAAGAAATTTTTTTAAGCCAAATTTGTATAAAGTCAAAAATTTTAAAAAATGTGCCAGATTCCAATTAATAATTTTGAAATTAAAGTCAATTAGAACTACTCACTTTAATATTTTTTTAAAATGAAATTATTCAAGAAATGTGATTTTTTTAAATTGCTTACTAAATGTTGTAAATATAAATTTAATAAATTGTTCTTTCGTTCATTATCAATAAAATTGTAGTACTTTGAACTTAATATAAGTTGTAATTGTTTACATTTAAATCCGAGTTGGAGGCTAAAATATTATTTTTTATCTTGAGTACAATTTCTAAAAAATGTGCCTTACACATTTTCATTTAAAATGTAACTGACTTGAAATAATCTGTTGTCTTTATTGAATAAAAAGTTTGGAATTAATTGTGTTTATTGTTATAATTGATTGATTATAGTTGTTATAATCGAGAGAAAAAAAAATAAAAAAATTTTTTTTTTGCATTTCTCGACGTTTTGAGTCTTCCTGGTTCCAAAAATACAAAACAAATTTTTCGATTTTTTGAACCAAAATGTATGTATGTCTCCCCCCCCTTTAGAGCAAAAACTACTGCACTGATTATGATGAAATTGGATTTTAGCAAATTTTAGCCACTTTAATAGTTATTTATTTTATAAGGAGACAAAGTGACGTTTTGTGTGACAAGACTGTGTTTGGCTGAAGAGCGAGCGAGTCAGGCAATACAGGCGAGTCACACAAAACTACTTTGCCTCCGTATAAAACATTAAATTTTTTCTGCAAACGTAAAGCGTAAAACTGAAAATTTTGATTTTTGAAAGAGCACCATCTCTTGTCAATTACTTGTAGTTCAATTGTCAAATATTTTTTTAAATTAACTTTAATTTGGAAAAAAGGATGATTATTAAATGCAACGAACTAATTATAAAGGATAATTTTAAAAAACATTAAATTGTTCACATTCCAAATGCTTAAAAAACATTTTTTTCGTTAAAAATAAAAATAATGTGCGGTTAAGATTTTACTTTTCCCTCCTAGACAGAGAAAAGTACTTTTCTGACAATTTTTCCTGCCTCGGCGGAAAAGTTAAACTTCACCGTTACCTATTGAGTGACACAAAGGCGACTTTTTCTGACGTTTGAAAAAAAATTATTTCTTCGATGCTTTTATAAGAAATCTATACAGGGTGTCCAAAAATAAGGTTGTTATTTTAAGAGCATATTTGCAAATTTGGGCCAAATTCAATTTTACTTGGCTATAAGATAGTACATCTGAGCCTCAATTGAAAAAAAAAATTTCAAATTGTTTTATTCAAAATGGCGGCCAATAGAACGATTGTCCCATTTTGTGTTTTTTCCCTTATAACTTGGCCGGTAAGTATTCTTATAAAAATTTCAAAACGGCATTGTACAGCCAAAATATAGAGCTTTCGTCCTAAACAAGTCGATTTTCAAAATTGTTCCAAACTTGCCTACCTTTAAGGGGCCAAAGTAGGTCAAAATTTTGAAATGAATTTTCTCAAAATTTTCTCTGCCATATTTTTTCTTTTTTGGATATGTTACATAAAACGTAATTCTTTATCGAAATATAAATTTTTATCAAAATCGCTAGAGCCGTTTCGGAGTAATGATTTTTTGAATGTCAAAACTTAAAAAATCTCTACTTTCTTTTGTAATAGAAATGAAAACTTGAAAATGGATATATTTAACAATCCTATAAATATCTATTATTTGACACTATTTTCGGTTAACAAAACGCTTCCGGTTAAACCGGAAATTACAAAAATATCAAAACTTTTAAGAACACCCTGTATATTTATAAATATTTTGAAAGCTCGTAAAATTAGCTATTACACGATACCAAACAGTTTATTTTTTGAGTTCCGGTTTTACCGGAAATGAGATCAAATTTCTTAATTTAAATAGAACACCCTGTATATTTTTAAATATTTTCAAATCTCTTAAAATTAGCTTTCTGAAGATATAAAATAATGTATATTTTGAACTTCAATGTATGCCAAAATTTAAAAAAAAATAATTTTTGAAATATTTCATACCTAAAAATTCTGCTTTCACACAGAAGAAGTCCCAGGTTCTATCAGTTCAATCCTTGACGGAAGTAATTTAAAAATAATTTTTTTTTAAAACAAATTTAATACAGTTACAAGATTTGACCACGGGAAAAGTTCCTCATATGGCCACATCCGTTGTTTTATGAATTAAAAACTATCAACTTAATTTGAGATGCAGTATTGAAGTTTATATAAAAGTTTTACCTTCAAAGTTTCAAGTTTTAACGAAGTTTAAACTTAGGCCGTAAGATAAGCTCGGCAAATAAATCTAATGAACATAACCTTAATTTATGCGTAAATTAAATTTATTGTTTTAATAAAGTGTTAAATAGATTAAATTAACATTTTATAATTAAATTAAGAAAAGTATTGACTTACTACAAATTTTAAATTACAATTACAATCGCAATGAAATAAAAGTGAGGTTCAAATATGTCAAAATTTTTTAATTCAAAAATCCATCGAATAAATTTTTATTCAATGAAAGTCGCACTTAAATAAATGCACACAATATTTTACAAATTAAAAAATTTTATTTAAAATTTTGTAAATAATTTTATAAAATTACCAAATAGATAGTTTTATTATTTAAATTTGCCACTATAATTACCCAATAATCATCCAATGATTTATCCCACCCTATTTTTCATGTGAACTGACAGCGCCATCTCAACGCCAGTATAGTTTGAAGTTTCGATGTGAGTAGGTGTGTGATTTTTGTTACTGTTAAAAAATCGGATGTTTCTCATTTACAAGGTAAATTATTCAATTAACTAACTTATTTTAAACAAATTGTAATTATTCAAACAATAATAAATGATGTTTTATTCAACTTATTGTAATTTCGTGTGTAAATTAAGAGAAAAAATTGTTAGGGGAAGTGAATCATTCACCCCAGTTGTGAATCAAATAGATTTTTTTAAATATTTGCTCAAGTAAAAGTGGTATGGGTTTTTGAAAACCAACAAGAGGGTTGTTTTACAACTTTTTAAATTAATTAACCAGTTGTTGAGCGTTTAAAATTAAATTGTTAATCAATCGAACAAACAATAAGATTTGATTATTTTACTAGATTTCAAAATTCTTTGTTTCGGTTTTTATGGATAAAGTGATTAAATTTTTTGAATAACCAAGCCTTAAAATTTTGCTTTGTTTTACAAGAGTGACAAATGAGGGTTGCATATTTCATTCAAAATTGTAATTATTGTCTTCCTCTCAAACAGGGATTTTTCATTATTTTAATGGTGTAAATTACATTTTTACTTTGCAAATTGATGAAGTGGATGAAAAATGACGATTTGAAAGGGTTGAAAATAATTACTACAAGTTTGATGTTTTTTTGCCAAAAGGGTATGTTCCTCGATTTTCATGTTTTGCACAAGTTGGCTTGCTTTCTTCGAGTTTCAAAACATAATATGAGCATATTACTGACTGAATTTTTTCTACAGTAAATGAAGAGCCTGAAGCCCAAAAAAATTTATTTTGACCCAAAATTTTGAGTTTTTGACCACACTGTTGCACGAAGAAAAAATTAAATTATAGCAAAAAAAATCAGAAGGGGTGTAATATAGCAACATTTAAAATAAAGTCCACAAAAAGTTTGTCTTTAATCGTTATTTGTTTTTATTATGGTAATTATTCATTGTCGTATATTGTTACCGACTTGAATACCTTCTGTGTTTGTGTGTAAGGTAGTAATTTAAATGCGTTAATTAGCAATTTTAATGAGCAACCACCATTGCTTAAAAGGGGTTAAATGAGTATTTTTAACTCAATTCGTTCGTCTTGTATTTGAATTTTTTACAACCCACCCTCTCATCTCAATAATTATTCTATTTTAGTCTTTTGATTGTTGTTAGTTTACTAAAGGTATTGTTGAAATTTGATTATAGACGTAGATTACTGGAGGCGGGTGTATAAGTGTATAGGTAAACCACCCTCTATCTGAAGTTGCAAATTTGATATAATAAGCTTCAACAGAGTCACTTTATTAATTATTGATTTATAATTGTATTCAATAATAATAACAATAAAATGTGCCATTTTATCATACAATTAATCTTTCTGAGAGGGTTATCTTACAATGGCTTCAATTTTTACAATTTAATTTTCTTCTTAAGTGGAAACTTAAAAAAAAAAGTTTAAAATTGTTTAATAAAGTTACTATTAATGTTTGAAAGTTGTACAAATTCAGTCAGGATTTTGGCTAAGGGTGTAGGTGGTAGATCGATTTTAGCCGAGCCACGCCCTTAGCTGGGATCGTTCTACCAGTTCTACCCTCTACTCTTTTATAATACCGGCACCCTTTGCAACCCTGTTTACTTCCTCAACAGTATTTTGTTGTATAAAAGAGACATAATTTCGAAAATTTACGCACTTTCTTGACACAGTTATCAAAATCAAAAATAATTAACTCAAGTAGGCCTTGAATTTTCTTTTTTTTTAAAGAAAATTCTAACTGTAACGGGGATTTTTAATGAGATTTTTAATCTTTTTAACCTTATTTATATTAAATTTTTTTATAATTAAACTTTTTTTTTGTTTTATAAAGAAAATTTTAAATGAAGGGTCGGTGACCTATCGTTATTTTAACAAAGGAAGAAATTTGAAGCTTTTTCAACTTGATAGTTTTGATAGACTATTTATTAAAAAAAACTTTTTTACTCGTTTTTTTACGTGCATTTTTTATACCTTTAATTTTCCATTTATTTAATTATTGGACTTGGCTCATTCTAAAACTATTTGCCTGGAGCATCTTTTTACTGAATCATTCTATTTCTAGTTTTAAAATGTAAGAAAGGAGTAAACTTATTTTAAGTACAAAATAAGAATTGTATGCAAGTTGCAGTTTTACATTTAAATGTTTGAAAAATTTTCTCCAATTTGAATGATAATAAATTGGTTTCACGATGATTTTTAGAAAGAAATACTAATTTCGAAACTTTTCTATTATAAAAAAATAACTGGAAAAAGCCAACAAATTTTTAAAGTAACCATTGAATGTAAATTTGTTTTGTATATAATTAATGATAATAATGGAATTTATTCACCTACGATTGTCAGAGTATTAACTTGTAAATTATGAATATACAGGGTGGACTTTTACTGTCTACGAACTGTCTATTAGAATCGATTAGAGTAAAAGACTAACTATTAGAGATGTCCAAACAAATTTTGGGAAGTTAAGACATAATCATTGCACATAAATTTAAACAAAATGTAGGTACAGTTAGCCTCAAAATTATTGGCCACCCTGGCTATACGTCAGGGTGGTTATTAGCCAACAACAACAAAAGGACAAAAGGGGGATTGTTGACTTACTGCTTGTTAGCAAAATAAATTTACCCCTCAATTTAAGTATGGGGTTTTATGATGGTTACATCCACAAATCGCGCTAAACGTATAGCCAGGGTGGCCAATAATTGTGAGGCTGACTGTACATACAGGGTGGATCACAATAAATGCCGACCCAAACTTGAATTTTTTAACACACTGTAAATTTTTACATATTCGAATTCTTCGTGACATTTCGAATCAAAATAAGTTGTTATGTAAGTATCACTAACAGTTTTAAAGATATTGTCACTTTAACGCCGAAATAGAGTCGACTTGGGAGCCATTATGATGTCAGGGCTTTAATCACATTTTTCAAATCTGTTTATAATACTGACTTCTGAAACTCCTATCTCCTTCTTTGAGCGAACCTTAGATGGCTCTTTTAGATAAGTCTGATTTAGGTGTTACAATTGGCGCCCGAGCAGGAGCAATAGTCGACTTTCAAATACAGAGTTCTGGAGATATATAGCTCTATTTCTGTCTCAATTAACGCCAAAATAGAGTTATCTTCGTAACCATGATGCTAAGATTGTCATCAAAATTTTTCAAATCTGTTTGTGTTTATAATACCGACTTCAGAAACCGGTCCTCTCTTCTTCTTTGAACGAGCCTTCTATGGCTCTTTTAGATAAGTCTGATTTAGGTGTTACAATTGGCACCCGAGCAGGGACAGTAGTCGACTTTCAGATACAGAGTTCTGGAGATATTGTCTTATTTAACGCCGGAAGAGAGTCAACTTTGTAGCCATGATGTCAGGGCTGCCATCAAAATGTTTTAAATCTTTTTGTGTTTATAATATCGACTTCAGAAACCGGTCCTCTCATCTTCTTTGAACGAGTCTTTTATGGCTCTTTTAGATAAGTCTGATTTAGGTGTTACAATTGGCGCCCGAGCAGGGACAGTAGTCGACTTTCAGATACAGAGTTCTGGAGATATTGTCTTATTTAACGCCGAAAGAGACTCAACTTTGTAGCCATGATGTCAGGGCTGTAATCAAGATTTTTTTAATCTGTTTGTGTTTATAATACCGACTTCTGAACCGGTCCTATCTTCTTATTTTAACGAAACTTCGATGACTCTTTTAGATAATTCTGATTTAGGTGTTACAATTGGCGCCCGAGCAGGGACAGTAGTCGACTTTCAGATACAGAGTTCTGGAGATATTGTCTTAATTAACGCAGAAATAGTGTCAACTTTGTAGCCATGATGTCAGGGCTGTCATTAAAATTTTTAAAATCTGTTTGTGTTTATAATACCGACTTTTGAACCGGTCCTATCTTCTTCTTTGAACAACATTTCGATGGCTCTTTTAGATAAGTCCGTATTAGGTGTAACAATTGGCGCCCGAGCAGGGGCAATAGTCGACTTTCAGATACAGAGTTCTGGAGATATTGTCATAATTAACGCCGAAATAGAGTCAACTTTGTAGCCATGATGTCAGGGCTGTCATCAAGATTTTTTAAATCTGTTTGTGTTTATAATATCGACCTCTAAACCGGTCCTATCTCCTTCTTTGAACGAACCTTAGATGGCTCTTTTAGATAAGTCCGTATTAGGTGTAACAATTGGCGCCCGAGCAAGGGCAATAGTCGACTTTCAGATACAGAGTTCTGGAGATATTGTCTTAATTAACGCCGAAATAGTGTCAACTTTGTAGCCAGGACGTCAGGGCTGTCATCAAAATTTTTTAAATCTTTTTGTGTTTATAATATCGACCTCTAAACCGGTCCTATCTCCTTCTTTGAACGAACCTTAGATGGCTCTTTTAGATAAGTCCGTATTAGGTGTAACAATTGGCGCCCGAGCAAGGGCAATAGTCGACTTTCAGATACAGAGTTCTGGAGATATTGTCTTAATTAACGCCGAAATAGAGTAAACTTTGAAGCCATGATGTCAGGGCTGTCATCAAGATTTTTTAAATCTGTTTGTGTTTATAATACCCACTTCTGAACCGCTCCTATCTTCTTCTTTTAACGAAACTTCGATGGCTCTTTTAGATAATTCTGATTTAGGTGTTACAATTGACGCCCGAGCAGGGACAGTAGTCGACTTTCAGATACAGAGTTCTG
Source organism: Malthinus seriepunctatus (assembly GCA_963924605.1). Taxonomy (NCBI): domain Eukaryota; kingdom Metazoa; phylum Arthropoda; class Insecta; order Coleoptera; family Cantharidae; genus Malthinus; species Malthinus seriepunctatus. The sequence goes on from OZ004603.1 coordinate 21,371,881, forward strand.
GAGATATTGTCTTAATTAACGCAGAAATAGTGTCAACTTTGTAGCCATGATGTCAGGGCTGTCATTAAAATTTTTAAAATCTGTTTGTGTTTATAATACCGACTTTTGAACCGGTCCTATCTTCTTCTTTGAACAACATTTCGATGGCTCTTTTAGATAAGTCCGTATTAGGTGTAACAATTGGCGCCCGAGCAGGGGCAATAGTCGACTTTCAGATACAGAGTTCTGGAGATATTGTCATAATTAACGCCGAAATAGAGTCAACTTTGTAGCCATGATGTCAGGGCTGTCATCAAGATTTTTTAAATCTGTTTGTGTTTATAATATCGACCTCTAAACCGGTCCTATCTCCTTCTTTGAACGAACCTTAGATGGCTCTTTTAGATAAGTCCGTATTAGGTGTAACAATTGGCGCCCGAGCAAGGGCAATAGTCGACTTTCAGATACAGAGTTCTGGAGATATTGTCTTAATTAACGCCGAAATAGAGTAAACTTTGAAGCCATGATGTCAGGGCTGTCATCAAGATTTTTTAAATCTGTTTGTGTTTATAATACCCACTTCTGAACCGCTCCTATCTTCTTCTTTTAACGAAACTTCGATGGCTCTTTTAGATAAGTCCGTATTAGGTGTAACAATTGGCGCCCGAGCAGGGGCAATAGTCGACTTTCAAATAGAGAATTCTGTAGATATTGTATTATTTAACGCCGAAATTGAGTCAACTTTATAGCCATGATGTCAGGGCTGTCATCAAGATTTTTTAAATCCGTTTGTACCACCGACTTCTGAACCTTAGATCCTTATCTCCTTGTTGTCACGAACCTTAGATGGCTCTTTTCGATCCATTTTAGGTGTTACAATTGGAGCCCGTGCAGGGGCAATAGTCGACTTATTTATACAGAGTGTGTCAACGGTGCGTGCCCGCTTAATAAAAGCAAATGCGTTGTCTTATCGACAACTTATCTTATTGTCTTATTTACAAGAGTGACAGACTTAACTTTAATGGAACACTGGTACACCCTGTATATTATTGCATATTTGAATTCGTCTTTCATTGGCTAGTAGAATTGACAAGTCTGTTTATGGACGTGCACTCCGTAGCTATGGAGAGAAAACAGTTTGAGAAACACTGAACTAACAAATTACTTGAAACAAAAGTTTGAAAAGTTGAATTTCTTCAAAACAGCCGGAGTGGAGTCTTTTTTACAAATATTTCCGTTTCATTTATTTCTATTACTTTTGAGATCTAATATCAATGTAAGAATATTTTATTCCCCTTTATTAATTTTATGTTTATTGAAAATTTAAATTTAGAGCTGTAATAAGAAGAAAGGTTATATTGAAAGCGGAGAACAAACAATGGAACTTTGGAGGGTATTAAAATTGTTGGTAAATATTTTGTTGTCGTTTAATTATTCACTTTGTACTATTAAAATTGCTTTGTACGTATAAAGTTTATTAAATGCATTATAAATGAAAATTAAAGGTTATAAATGAAATAATAACCGCAAACTTCGTTTTAAACTTCCTTAATCAAGTAGGGGCTATATCATTATACAAGGAAAAAAAATGACTGCTCATAGGAAGGACAACTAGATAAACGGAATAATAAAAAAATGAGATAGGGAAATTATCAATTTTTCAAGGAAACTCCAGGAAAATTTTGCAATTTAAAGAATTGTTTGAAAAAAGTAAAATTTGGCACATTTCAGCCATGTGTGATTTAAGGCAATCAAGGGGCTAAATAAGGGATACAAGATCAATTTGTGTGTAAATGATCTAATTAACCTTTTAGAGAATATGTTGATAATGAATCAAATAAAATTAACCTCAGCCTCACAAACATCAGAGGTTGATGGTTGGAATTAAAATAACAAATTAATTGGTATTGAACTTGAACGTATTTTCTAAAGCCCATCCCTGTTTTTATAAAATTAATTAAATATTAATCATAATTTTCGAAACTAGTTTTGGAATAACGGAAACTATACAAATGTTATTTAGTATTATAACAATTATAAACTCATTTAAATAATAGTGCACGATTTGTCGATTTATTTCTTTTTTTTCTTGTTGAGAGAAATACAGTGTGTAACAGTAATCCTTGAATGTCTTAATAACTTACTTATTATTAACAATTTTGGGGGGTTTCCCCCATCTGAAGGGTGGGGAATTTTAGTATGATAATAAGGACTATAAGTACTAAACAATAGCAAAAATTTTAGAGTTAGATAATTTTGTTTCAGGTTCACCATATGTAAAATTTCATAACTGCAGTGAACTACAATTTTTTTGCTCATTTTGTTCATCGTACAAACTGCTGTCGTTTCTAAAGTAGAATTCCTATCAAGATGCGATTAGCAGATATAAAACCTTTAGAGTATTACCTTTATTTTCGTTCAAGAAAAAGTTTGAATTCTCAAAAGTTAAGCGAGTAATGACCAATTTCGGAAAAAAACTACGTATTTCGATCTTTCTTCATATTGTTGAAAATTTTTTGATGAAAACGTTAAATAATGTAAATTTTTAAGATGGCTTCTTAAAACGTATACTATAGGCTTTCTACAAACTAAAATTTATGGCCTTAGATCTCTTCTTTATTATTTGAGAGTCCTTTAAAGATAGAAAAATATCTAAGAAAATTTTTTTTTTAAAATTATGAATTTCAAAGTCCAATTTTTTGTCAAAATAGAACTCGAAAAAAATTTTGCTCTTAGGACGTTAAAGTATACCTCATGAAGATAGTAATCCTACATAGATTTTATATTTCCTCAATTACTTTAGGAGATTTTTAAATTTTAAGAAAAATTAGGTTATTTTACATTCATTATTTTTTTTCTCCATGATAAATTACTTAAAATCAAAATATTTTGTATGTAATTTAAAGCTGAAGATGTCCTCTTCAACTACATATTTTTTGTTTTTTTCTAAATCTGATAGATGAGAAATTTTCAATAATGTAAAATAGGGCGTTCAGCAACACTTTGATCGCGCAACCCATGAGTACTGTAATACGCGCAAAATAGGTTAACTTTCAATAACATTTTTCTCAAAAACTATTAAATATTTTGAAAAATTGCAAATGAGATTTTTGCCGTATAATTTTATCCTCTCCAATTTTTGACTCTTTATAATTTTTCGCTTACTACCTTCTTTTCGAGATAATTGCAAAAATATGATAAAAAGTGTAATTTTTGAGATTCAAACGCAATTTTGGGGGTGTTCCAGCCCTCGGAAGGGTGGGGACTTTTAGTACTATAATAAGGGCTATAAGTACAATACAATATCAAAGGTTTCAGCTTTATACTAATTTGTCCCACGGCTAATGCTAAATGCACTGTAGTAATTACGGGAAATCCGAATATGCAAAAATGTATAGTGTGTTTCAACTAAAATAACATAATTAGTGTTAGTACATCTTAAACGAAACACCCTGTATATGTCAAAATATTTTTCGTTGTAGAGCGTGTCGTCAATATTAAAACTTATGTCTAAAGAGCTTTCATCTAAAATTAGCACAGCTCGATTTAGACTTCATAGGCCAATCGCTCAGACTCACCCTGTATAAATAAATAACTGTTCTAAGCTAAATTACTTTTCTATTGATTAAACTTACAATTTTGATTATTGTAAGTTGAAATCTTGCCAACAAAATTATTGGGCAAGTATTCAAAAGGTTTAAAAAACCAACCAATTTGAGAATAATTGAATTAAATGCCCTAATTTTGTTGTCTGTTACTGTTAAGTGAAATCGACTTATACCTTATTACATGGGATTCAACACTTCCTGAATTATCTATTAGTTTACGACCCTTTCTATAACAGAAAGCTAATAAAAGTACAAGATAAAGCGTTTAATCCAGGATAAAAGATGGTGTTAGGCTTAAGTCTTTTTTATTTTTGTTTTTTTTACGGGAAACGACGTAATATACGGTCTAGATGAACTGTTAACAAAATATCAGAAGCAAACATCTTATATAAAAAGAAAATATTGATTCTTTGTTTAGGACGTTTTTGAACATTTTATTTATCAATTTTCGTGCTTTTGATGTCGATGAGCATATATTGGATTTGAAGCTGGAGTAATACTCATTTTGGGTGTTTAAATTAGTTCTTTACTGGAAATTTGATAACAAGGTTGGAGTTATCTTATTAGTAATTTAACAAAACGTCAAATTTAAACAGAGGCAACTTTTAGTTCAAAGACTGATTGTGACGTCATTATACTGATTTTAATTAGTTCGAAGGCACTCGACAAAATGAGAACCTCAAGGAAGGCGTATAATTTGGTAACTTTCAAGTCATTTGATAAAATAGTCCATCCAAAATTTCTGTGAAGTTAAATACACTCAATTTGAGAATGTGAGTTTTTCTTTGAATTTTTTGTTGCTTGTCAAAGATGATATGAGAGGTTAAGAGAAATTTATCATTTTTTTTTATAAGTTTGCTTCACTCGACCGTATCGCCTTATATTAGAGGTCGTCCAAAACAGAAAGAGACTTGAGGCGGAGCCTCCCATCCCCACCGTTTATTAATTAGCTAGCATTCTAAAGTCATGTGATGCGTTTCGCACCAATACCACTGTATCCAGAATGACTAACAAGCAAGTCCTCTTCTATTTTAGACGAGCTCTAACCATAATTTTTAATGCATTCTCAATCGTTTTAGTCGATTACAAATTATTTTTGTGAAAATATGTTTTCAACCCCCGCATCAACAGCTAAAACCTCCCGTGTTGCCGTATTTCTTATTCCAAGTTTCAATGTAAACATTTTACAATGTGGGAATTAAGTTTCTCTTGTAATCGGTTTTGTGTGTTTGTTACAAATCCTTATGGTAACCCTTTGTTTAACGTTAATAATAGATTTAATATGTACCTACTACTTACTTGACGTACTTCGTGAAGGGCTTTAATAAGTGTTTTATTGATTTTAATTGTGTGCAAGTTTTCCCACAACTCGTACTTATTTTTATAGTGCAATTTTCTCAACTTATGAAAAGTAGAGCTTTCATGATCGATGATCAGTTTCAGACGAAACAACAGTTAGTAGGTGTAGGTATTTTGATGGTTTCGTATAGTTCAATATTCTTTCAGCAACGATTCTTGTTGTTTGTAATATATATTCAGAGCTCTTGTCAATAATATGTTTGTGTGGGTAGAGTTTCCATTTGTAAACAAAGATAATTTTCCCTGCGTCCCTGCTACTGTTCTAGAGGGTGGTACGTATTTTAGAGAAATATTTGATAACTAAGAAAACAGTATTTTAAAAATTTAAAAGTTTAGTTTAGTTTGGAGAAAGCTATGTAAAGAAAAATTAGAAGCGAATTGCTATTTTAAGGGCGTAGAACTCTTTCGTTCAACGTGAGAAAACACTCAAAACGCCGAGAGCAGTACCATGGCAAAATAAGTAAAAATATGGTCGTAGTAGAGGTCTTCATTAGAGCAAGCACTGCGAATCGAACAACCATAGCCAGGACCTAAGTAGGCTCAGGATCCTCGTCGCCACTCAGAAGCACCGTGAGATTTGAGACCGTGTAACGTCAACAGTTGACGAATGCCCACGATTTTGTATTTTTTACATAAAAATTAGTCGACATTAGTCATAGGAGTTCAACCCCTATGGAGCTTCTATTACACAACCTCGTAGGGTGTGGAGGGGGGTCTGGGGTTACAAGAAAAGCAAGCAATGTGAACAATAAATCATTAGAGCAAGCACTGCGAATCGAACCAAGAGCTAAGGGAGCAACACGACTAGGGCGAACGCTGAGATTTGAGACCGTGTAACGTCAACAGTTGACAAATGCCCAAGATTTTGAATTTTTTTACATAAACATTAGTCATAAGGGCTCAACATATAAAAAAATTGCGATCCTTTGGAAGATGGCACTTGTACAATTTGAACTTGAACATTTAACACTGGAGCAGTTTGATCAAAATGCTTTAAATTAAAGAGGTGATGCATAGAATGGATAGTACATTCTTTTAGCTTTAAAATGACTCATTCTGCAGGTCCCTACCTTTTTTAGATGGCGAGTTATAAATTATTTAAATATTAATGTTTTCAAAAGTATAATTTTCTCTGCGTACCTGCCACTCATCTAGAGTGGTGTGTATTTTGAGTGATATTTGACGACTAGGAAAACACAATATTTTAAATACCTACCCTTTCGCCACCCTTATAGTGTACTCTTATTGTATTTAGTTTAGAGAAAGTTCTGTAAAGTAATTATGGGTGTAAGACTCTTTCGTTCATCATGAGCAAACAGTCAAAACGCCGAGACAGTTCCATGGTAAAATAAGTAAAAATAGGGGTGTGGAGGGGGGTGTGGGGTTACAAGAAAAACAAGAAATGTGAACAATAATTCCCTAGAGCAAGAACTGTGAGTCGAACAACCGTAGCTAAGACCTAAGCAGACTCCTCAAGCAGTCCTCGTCGCCACTCAGGGCGAACTCTGAAATTTGAGACCGTGTAACGTCAACAGTTGACGAATGCCCAAGATTTTGAATATTTTTACATAAAAATTAGTCATAGGGGCTCAACATACAAAAAAAATGCGATTTTCTGGAAGATCACACTTGTACTTTTGTATAATTTGAACTTGAACATTAAACACTGGAGAAGTTTAATAAAAAAGGCTTTAAATCAAATAGGCGATGCCTAAAATGAATAGTACGTTCTTTTAGCTTCAAAATGACGCATTTTACATCTGTCTATCTCTTTTAGATCACGAGTTATCAATTATTAAAATATTGATGTTTTCAAAAGTATTCGAAAATTCACTTGGTCGAAAATGGGTCAAAAATCATTTTTTCACAAAACCGCTTTGTTCACATAAAAATTGTATCGTAGACATGCTATACTCTGTTCACCGAACAGATGCAGCTAAACCACTCTCCACAAATTTTTGTCAAAAAAGTTGACGCATGTCAATTCTTGTGTGAGTGTTGTAACCAGGTTTTCAAAATTCGACCAATAGAAAAATTCTATTCGAATAATACGCGCTTTTTTTTGGCGTGGCTTAGCTGCATCTGTTCGGTGGACAGAGATTACTGATTTAACTGTAATCCGATTTTAAGAAGTCTGTCTGTTCTTCTGCAAGGCCTTCTAGCTATGTCCGGCCTCAAAGTTATCTCTCTGTCAATCTATCTTTAAGGCTGTTCTGTCTCTCTGTATGTACCTTCTTATCTCTCTGTTTGTCTATCTGTCCTCGAGGCTCTCTGTCTGTATGTGTCTCCTTGCTTGTCTGTATCTCCCTGCTTATCTAATGATTAATTCATCGTATGTAAGGCATCTCCTCTCGGAAGGCAGTAGCAAACCGCCGAGAGTAAAACTTCCCAAGTTGATCCCATATGTTGGTGCCTTATTATTAATTAACCTCGAAAAGTGCGCAATGTATGCAGGGAAATTGTCTACGGTCTGAACAAGCTGGAGCAAGCCACTCAAAAAGATAACTTTTATCACATTTTCCTTCCATAAATGGCCTAATTTTAACCACAATGAATTAACCTTTTACTAAATTAACGATATCTTCAAACTTTTTAACGAGATAAAACTCATAAAACCAATTTGTAAATCTTGTTCCGTTCGTTAAACGAATCCAATTTTCTAAATTATGTGGAAATTTAAGTATAATTAAATGTATCTTATCATTTACCATTTATTTCAACAAAAGCGCAAATTCCTATTGAAATTATTTATCTACTGAAAAACCCCTCTCGATCGTTTTTCTTTAATATGTAGCTCTCATCGCCAACTGAGGGCAGATGCTTCGAAGAGAGGTCTTGAACTAGCAAAAGTTTTCTCAACTTTTTTTATTTCATAACGAACACTCGAAAAATCCTTAAGTGGTAAAATAGTACTTTTGTTTGTATGGATGCGATAATAAATCTATAAGTTAAAGCACTTTTTTTTAAATAATTAATCGAGTTGTTTTTTCCATTAAATCGACGAAGAAAAGTTTCTAAATATTTGGTTTTAGATTCTCGTTTTGAGTGGTTTTGATTTAATTTAAATACCTATATCAAATAGAACGGATGATGAACAATTGAATTCATTAAAGTAATATTAACAATTAACATACCAATTTGTGCACGAATTTAAATTAAGATAACAAAGTTAAAATTATCATTATGTAGAGTTGTACAAGTGAAGAAATTGAATTAAACTTGCTTTTGCTTTGATTTCTGCCATTTGAACTTTGCATTCGTATAACTGGAATTAATCTCAAGGAAACCACAACAATAAAATTGAAAGCGTCATCTTGATTATGAGGCGTCGTTGATGTGTGAAAATTACCATTTTTGTAGAAAAGAAGTGGCTCTCTCTCATAGTGAGTTTCGCGAGCCCTCGTTGTCATGACGTTAAGAATTTATAAGCTCAAACATGCAAAGCTAACGACCGTCAAACAGTCGTATAGAGAGGCATTTTTTGCTGAAATTTATCATAAAAAATTTCATTACTTTCCCTACCATTTCCCATTAGTGTTATGCGGATGTTTCAAATTGAGGAGTATTGTAGGGATAACTTTGTTATTTTGGAAGATATAAATTCGGTTAAAAGGGCAATGTTTGGCAGTTTTTTTATGCTGATTCGTAAGTTGTTTTTAAAAATGGAAAATTTGCGACCGTTTGATAGATATGTGGGAAACTCAAAGTCAAATGTTGGCTTTATTAAATTTTTTATGAAAAAAAGTCTGAAATAAAAGTTGCTATTTACTCGTAGTGGAGTCATATTAGACTGAAAAGAGCATAAACTGCGAAGTACCCACGCCTTGAACGAATTTTGATGAAATTTTTTTTATTGATTTCTAATACCCTAAAGATCAAAGTTTATATTGTTAAAAAGTGTGCATTTGCCTCATCATATTTTTAAACCACTTCTTGTGAACTCAATTTTCAAAATCATGAAAAAAGAATTTTTATTTCAAAATTTTGGGTGCAAATGCTTACGCGTTTGATAATTAGTAACTAAGCAACAAGTTTACGGAAAAAAAAAATTTTTAAACGCATGATGAAATTCTTATTAACATTTACTTAATAGTAACTAATGAAGTACTTCTAGGCATCTTAGAAACTTCAAATTTGGCACTAATGTATATGATGTCCTCAAGATTAATAAAAAAAAGTCTTCAAGTTCTGAAAACCCTCTGGGGCCGATTGAAAGGGGGGGACAACACCCCCGTTTTTTATTAGAAAAAATTAGACTTATCTAGAGATCTTTAGAGTGTGTTCTACAACGACACCAAATTACAAGTTTCTAGGATGCTTAAAAGTGCTTGTAACTCCAAGTAACGTCATCTTACGAATTTGCTGAAAAATAATAACACTGAGAAGAACCAACTCCTTGATCGAATTTTAATGACATCTTTTTTATTAAATTCTAAATACCCTAATGATCAAAGTTTATACTGTGAAAAAGTGTGCATTTGCCTCATCGTCTTTTTAACCAATTCTTGTGATTTTGTTACTTTGAGTCACAAGCACTTTTAAGCATCCTAAGAACTTGAAATTTGGTGTCATTGTACATTACACTCTAGAGTTCCCTAAAAAGGTCCGATTTCCTCTAAAAAGTACGGGGGCGTCCCCCCCTCCCCCTTCAATCGACTCCCAGAGGGTTTTCAGGACCTGAAGACTTTTTTTATTAATCTTGAGGACATTACATACATTGGTGCCAAATTTGAAGTTTCTGAGATGCCTAGAAGTGCTTCACTAGCTCTTGTTTATTAAATGTTAATAAGAATTTCATCATGCATTTTTGAAATTTTTTTTCCGTAAAATTGTTGCTTAGTTACTAATTATCAAACCCGTAAGCATTTGCACCCAAAATTATGAAATAAAAATTCTTTTTCAGCTAATTTTTATGATTTTCAAAATTGAATTCACAAGAAGTGGTTTAAAAAGATGATGAGGCAAATGCACACTTTTTAACAATATAAACTTTGATCTTTAGGGTATTTAGAACTCAATAAAAAAAATTTCATCAAAATTCGTTCAAGGCGTGGGTTCTTAGCAGTAAAACCCTCGTTTACTACACTATCGTATGAGTTTACGAATTTAAAAATGTAAACAAATTTTTTTAAACCCGCGAGGTACTCGAGATATCGACATGTCAGTATTTCGAATGGACGCCATTTTTGTTTGTTTTTGGTTTCAGAGCCATATAAAAGCCTTCATATCTCAAGAACGGTTCGTCGTAGGGCTATGAAACCTTATATCATTTCTTATCTACATTTCACGAGGAATAATCCAAATGTGAAAAAACATACAGGGCGATCCATTTGCCACGTACATTTTTGTACATTTGTTGACTTGTTAGTAGTATAAAATAGGCAATATCTTGGTTCAGACCCATCGCAGATCCATTGACCCATATGTTATTTTAACCGTCATCCAAAAGAGAATCCTAATGTGCAATAATATACACGGTGTCCCATTTAAAAGAACTTTTGTTATCTCCTACAAAACTTCATATAATTATTCTAATGAGAATGACCCATTTATCTAAACTCACTCTGTATACTATACACGAGCTGATTGTTTACTGTGTGGATGGATGATTGCTCCTTAACGATTCGAGATATCAAAATCAATTTTGGGGTGGTAATACATGATTATTGTACGTACATTTAAAAAATGTTTAGGTACATACAGGGTGATTAAAAAGATAATGCCAATCGAACTTGTGTTTTTTTAAATAGAACACCGTATATTTTTACATATTCGGATTTCCCATAACATTTAGAATCAAAAAGTTTGAGACCTTTGTACCTATCATTAACTGTTCTGGAGATATTGTCACTTTTATGCTGAAATCGAGTCAATTTTGGAGCCATGATCCCAGGACTGTAATTAGGATTTTTTAAATCTGTTTGTGCCACCGACTTTTGATAATATTCGACTTATAAAATACATAATAAATTGTTACAAAAAGTGTAATGCTATACAAGGTGATCACTTCACGCGAAATGTAATTTTTCTCGACTTTTTCAATTGGAACACCCTATACATTTTGACAGATTTAGATTCCTGGTAAAAAGTAGATACTAAATTAGCAAAAATATACAGGGTGTTCCATTGTAATTTTTTATTATTTTTTAAATGAAAGGTCCTGCGTATTTTTGCAATTTGCAAAAATATACAGTGTGTCCAGTGTAACATGCGCAGCATGGAGATCTCAGAAACTGTAAGAGATACGAAGTCGGTTAAATGAAGAAAATTGTGCACGATTTTATGGCTACTTCGATGCTGCTTTTGTTTTTTTGAAATAAATTATTAGCACTCTCGATATTTAGGAAAAGCTGAAAAATTGCATTTTCTTTAAATGCTTATAACTTTTTTATGAATAGAGATAATTTCAACTTAAAAAAAATAGTAGGCACTTCTAAAACGCAAATAATTAATTCAAAAAATATTTTTTTTTATTGCGCCGTTTTGGAGATATGATGCAAACTTATGTTTTTTTAAATACAAACCTAACCTTAATTTTGTCATTAAAAAGCTAATTTTTTTCTCTTTTCAAAAATATAAGGGTTAAGTTTATTTTTTTAAATTTTTTAGTAGGTATTTCTTTAAATTATTTTTATGCTTTTTTGATATTCATTTATTTAATTCAGTTGTTTCTTTTTTATGCAATAATTTCATGGCAAACTTGATTTTTTAAATTTATTTGAACATAAATAACAAAATTTGTATATTACAGTATAAGAATTAAAAAGATCAACTCTATCACACAATAGGGTGCTAATAAGGATCAAGGAGTCAACTTCGGCTTCCAGTCCTGGACGTACTATACAAAGAAATTTTATTTTCGTATCTCTCGTTTCTTCCCTTTTCGTTTATTAATTTCTTCCCCGACATCTCCCTAATTATGTCGATCTAAAAGAGCTCGTTATTTTAACGAGAGTAATTATGTTATTGAGGGTCAATTTTTGCTCAAATCTAAAAGAATGAACAACTAAAAGTTAAAGTAATCAATCTTGTGTTTGAAAAGACTTTTATGCAAATCAAACATTCAAGTGAACAAATCTGAAATTTACGCACCTCACTTACCTAATCAACTCGAGTGTTTTTCTTTCCATCTTCATCATCGTGAGCAATAAATATTAAATTGTTTCTTATTTTGTTTTTAATTATGCAAATGTTGAAAAAAGATCAAAGTGTGCAAAAAAATGTGTTTGCTCTTTGAATTTTGTGAGCGTTAATTTTTAATTTAAAAAGCACAACTTGAGGCAAGATTTGTAAAGTTGACTAAGCTTTATGTTTATTTTTGTACTTCCTGTACTTTAATCGTTCTACATACTTGTCTTCTGAATATTCTGAGGGTCTACCACTACCAGTAGATTAACTTTAAACTATAATTGATGTTTATCCACTTAAAAGCTGTTGCATGTGGTTTTTTCTTAATAAAACAATATTAAAAAGTCTGGAAGAACTTTGAAATTTAAAAAAAGTTTTCATAAATTGATCTGAAAATTTTTAGTTTGGAGAATATGAAAAAAAATTGTTAAGAGCAGTTGATCACTTCAGGGTCAAAAAAGTTATATTATTTAAAGTACAATTTTCTAATCATGAGAATAATAAAATGGGTTATTTGAAATAATTTTTATAAATTGAGACGAAACTGCTCGTTAAAAGCCAAATAGAAGTTCTCCAAGTCATTCAATTGATGTGGGTTCCGATGTGAGCAAAATGTAAGAGCTAAAAACAATTCAAAAATATTAGTCTCGAGTTGGCCATAATTAGTAACTTTTTCGAATATTTACAATTAGGACTTCATTAAGAAACTTTTGGAATTGTGCTCCCTTGGGCAAATGCGAGTGTTTTTTGCAAATATTATAAAATTTAATTGAAATATCGGGATGTGCCTTTGTGACATCCCAGAATGAGCTATTTGCAATAGTTTTCCAAAGTTGCATCCCGATAACTGTCGTAGTTCATTAATATTTGACGAATAAACGGGACAGGACGGCCCGAACGTATAGCGCGCCCTATTGCCCGTAACTAGCGCCCTCTAGCGACTTTTGAAAAATTAGGATGTAGTACTTATGTAAATCTACTTGGTCTATCTACCAATTTTACGAAATCTTATTAAAATCGTTCTAACGGTTTTTAAAATATTCACAAAATAAAATTTTGGGGCCTTCTTTTAGAGGCCATTTTTGAATCGCCCAGTATACAGGATATTTAAATATTTTTTTATTAAAAAAAGTTTTAAATGCTAGAAGAAGCTTTTGGTGAAAAGTTGTCAACTTAAAAGCCTTTGGAATATCTTTAGCAACTCCATTTTAACATTTTTAAAATAAAAACGCCAAAAAGGCAACAAATAAAACACTTTTCATGTTCAAGTATGCTCGAGTTTTAGAAAATTCAAGTTAGCACTCAATTTCACAAAACAATTTCATTTAATAAATGCTTACGTTTTTCCATTATAATTTTCTGAAAATTTCGTCAAGTAGAAAATTAAATAAAATTTAATATTTGGAAAAAATTGTGGATTAAGTGCAGGAAAAGAGAGGAACTTAAGGGTAGAATTGGGAAATGTAGAAAGCGTTTTTCAATTTGACATTTATGACAATTTTATTTTTAATAAAAACTAATTTATTTAAATATTATTGCGTTTTTCCATCTTTTATTTCGTTAAATGTCACATTTTGAAGAAATAAAAAATATTTAACTTACAATCCGAGTTACAATCTGTATCTCGAAATTAAGTTTATAAATTCCTTCCCTTTGGGGCAAAAAGCTTGAAAAGTTTATAAAATTTAAATTTATATATAGGGTGTTTAACTGTATATGCATCCTGGATGTACGACAGTGCCCCTGCTATTGCAAAAACTTACACAAACAAGAAAAAAAAATTTTTTTTCATCCACATATTTTTTATATAAGATGTCCCCGGATGGAGTTCACTATACGTGTAATAGACAAAAATTTGAATTTGCCCCTTCCCTTCCCTTCCCTTCCCTTCCCTTCCCTTCCCTTCCCTTCCCTTCCCTTCCCTTCCCTTCCCTTCCCTTCCCTTCCCTTCCCTTCCCTTCCCTTCCCTTCCCTTCCCTTCCCTTCCCTTCCCTTCCCTTCCCTTCCCTTCCCTTCCCTTCCCTTCCCTTCCCTTCCCTTCCCTTCCCTTCCCTTCCCTTCCCTTCCCTTCCCTTCCCTTCCCTTCCCTTCCCTTCCCTTCCCTTCCCTTCCCTTCCCTTCCCTTCCCTTCCCTTCCCTTCCCTTCCCTTCCCTTCCCTTCCCTTCCCTTCCCTTCCCTTCCCTTCCCTTCCCTTCCCTTCCCTTCCCTTCCCTTCCCTTCCCTTCCCTTCCCTTCCCTAAGGTAGTTGTTGATATATAAATTAATTAATAAAAAAAACTACTGTATTATACTATGGTATTCTATCTATGGTATTCTATGGGGTATTATTCTATGATGGTTGCATCTACAATTCGTGCTAGACGTATAGCCAGGGTAACCATTAATTGTGAGGCTGACTGTACGTAAAAATACTTTTAAAGGCTGTATTAGACGGTAGAAAAATTTGTTCTTTTCATTCAGGATTGTTCCAGGTCGTGTACGAGATTTGTAATAAGTACAATAAATCGAATTACAAGCCCAAAAGTAATATAACCGTCTAAGACGGCCTTAAGAGATGCAGCTCTAGGACAACCATGCTATAACAAACTGGTACAAGTAGTTCAAGTTCTCTTATTCTTATTATTGTAATACAAAGTTGTATCGTTGTTTATGAATTCATTTCCAGGGGCGCTTTGTGTGCACTTTATGTTTAAGTCTCTTTCTAATAAGAAGACAAAAGGTTAATTTCACACTTATCATTTTGTAAAATTACAAATTATTAAACAAGTTTCTATTAAAATACCTGAGATGGTGCTCAAGGGGAAAACTAATCACATTAGAAAATTACTAAAAAATCTATTAATACGTATTAATAAAATTTTGTATTTTGTTATTTATTATTATACAGCTCCTGGTTGAAACGTGCAGTAGAAATAGTTAATTGGAGTAGTTTTATTTAATTTATTTATTTATAAGTAAAAGCTCATTCATGTACGTTATCAAGTTTATTTTAGGTCCGGACGTTAAAAGCCCCTAATAGCGTTTAATGCACATTTCCGATTCCGGACAACCCGGAATAAAATTTCAGTCGTTTATTAAGGATTCCACAGACGGAAATTATAATGAACAGTTTCAATTGAATTTTTTACTTTTTCTTTTAGGAAAGAAAATTTTTGCCATCGACCCTAAAAGACTTTTTGAAAATTCTTTATGAAAATTTTTTGTCCGAAAAAACATTTTTAAGAATTGCTCTATCTGTGTCTCTGTGTGAATAAAAATGAACCCAGTGACACCACTATACAAACTTGCCATATCTTATAGGTAGTCTGGTCGAGAGGTGGAGTAGTATTCCAATGAGAAGAACCCACCTTCTTACATCATTGTGCACAGAAAATGGCGGGACGATCATTTATATGTAGGCCCTGCTATCAAATTTGCTTAACGAACAGTAAAAGTACCGGCCCTAAAAGTGCCAACGCTCAAAGTACCGGCTCTTAATGTTGGAAGCAAGAAAGCCTGTGTGGTGTGCGGCACAGTTTATTTTTCATTACCCCCGCCCCGCCCTTCATCTTGATTGAATAAAAATAAGAAGTTATTAAAAATAACACAATTATTTTGTTTGATCCTGTAGGATGTTTGTCTTCACGCTTTTCTTGCCTATAAGTATTGAAATGTAAATTTCCTATATTTATCTATCCAAAAGCTTCATCTGAATAAATACATCTAGGGTCAGCGACCGCTTGTTTTTGAAGATGTTAGATTTTTTTAAATAATAAATAATATAAAAATTATTTTCTCCGAATACATATTTTAATTAGATTATACTTTAGCACGTAGTAGCTAGTATAGTAAGTATGGTGGTAGTCGTAGTGGTGGTAGTAGTAGTAAAGTGGAAATGAAAAGTAAGGAACAATTGGAATATTTTCATTCCCCATAGGAATATCAAAAAATGGTTGGACACGTCAAATTGATTTAAATGAAAAGAAACATTTTCAGATGAATTTAATTTTTCTACCCCCTACTCTCTTCGAGCAATGACGTCATTGGGATTTTTTAAATGACAATGTGGTATTTTTTCTTTTGCGGTTGGATACTACATTTTTTCTCTTTACAATCCTATAAAAATATATGTATCAAGAAAACAAAAAAAAATTTGGGGTTAATTTGAGTAAAAAAAAGAAAAAAAGATGTCCCGTTTTCGAGAATTAGGCGGATGGATTTGTAGAAGAGGATTCATGGAGTGGCTAGCCACATCGCTGAATCTAAATCACCTCGCTCTTTTCTTATGGAGGCCATCTTAAAAGTACCATTTATTCAAATAAGTCCCCAACAAAATGTTTTTTTGTATAATTACCATTTAAAAAAAGACCTGATGACGTCATGGTCTGAAGTTATTACGTCAGAAAAAAAATTTAAAAAGTGTCAAATTGTAGCAAATAATTCAACATTTAACTTTTGTTAAAGAATATTTTTTCTAAAACCAATAATAAAGGCTCTAGCATCAATGTTCCTTATTTTTTATTCACACTGTATAATGTACAAGAATCTAAGCTTAACATTATGGTTGAGACCAAGGGTTGTTGGTTAGCAATAAACTTAAAAAATAAAGTAATTGAATCATGTACATAATAAAACCACCCTTTGGGTCTTAGCGAGGGTCTTAGGAGGAGGTGGTTGTTTCCACCAACTAAAGTAGGAGATTTTGGTCTTTCTAAATTTAAACAAGGGATTCAATTTCTAGAAAATTTTATTATTAATATAATAGTTCCTTTTTATATCATTTGGCAGCTAGCCTGGCATTATAATCGAGGTAACGTGGCAAGAATTTTCCTTCCAACAGGCTATGCACTTATCGAATTACAAGGCTGAGTGCACCCTGAGGCTAGAAAAACTCGACGTTGATATGGCAGGTCCGGGATTTGAATCCGGGACCTTTAGTTCCATAGTCCATCAGCAGCGACACACGTCTTCTACACGGTTACAAATTATTTAAATATTTACACCACATTAAGCAACTCTAAATTTTAACAAGAGTGTTTAATAGGTCAACGGTTGGCTCTAACATCTCTATTTGGTTATTTTTTTAAATTTTATCGCAACAAAAAAATGCTAAATGCGTATAAACAATAGATGACCCTTTTACTTGAACTATGAACATGTAAAACGAAGCATAAGTATATAATTTCACTGTATGAGAAAAATTCATTGCAATGTGCAGTGCAAAAAGTAATGAATTGATTATCATTTACACGCGTTACTTATCATTTTTTTGTTCGTAATTGCAAGAAAATTATTTTAAAAGCTGTAATTAGCGCAGGTAATTTAAATAATTAATATTAGTGAGGTAACTATACATCTTGGAAAAAAATTAGCAATTTACTAAACCTTCATTACGTGTTTCGAGTGATATTATTGAGTTTTAAGGGTTAGGGAAAATTCCACTTTATCTTGTGTAGTAGAAATTTCCCATTATGTGCAACTTATTGAGTTTTGGGCGATGTAATGACTTTATTAGCAGTTTCCAACCCCTTCGGAAAACTTGACCATCACGCATCACGGATAAGAGCGACTTCTCGTCTCTCCTACACGTTATATTGCACGAATATTGGAGATAAGGGTTGATTTTTATTCCATCACCAATCTTTATTTTTCTCACGATATCGAATACTAACTAAAATTTATTTTTAGCAGATAAGACGAAATGCAAACAATTTTATTTGTATAACCGATAATCCAGAAAAAAGCTAGTTTCTTAATTCGTAGTTTAGAATTTGACATTTTTTTATCTTTAAAGAGGGTGTGTGAATTATGCACGGTTATAAAATTCTCTAAAAGACACTCCAACTTGGCTCAGTTCCATAAAGTGCCAATCTTTAAACTCCATTTACTGTCTTTGTGACGCTAAAAAATAAAAGTTTCGCTTTCGAAAGTAAAAAAAAAAGCTGCTCGACAGACTATCGAAATAATTAATGAACTTCAACCCTTAATTAATCTAAATTTTCCCCAAAGTTGATCTACTTAATGTATTTACCTTGTAATTTGTAAATCAATTATTTGTTTTTCTAATTTTGTTACTTTTTTGTTACAGATCGAACGTGAAATTTTAACACAAATGGCGTGACGTAAGGGAGGTCAGCAGGATTCGTTGGCATGGGATCCTCGACAGGGGATGATGCGTATAGCGCCCCATATCTTGCTCTCATTTTACATTCGTTGCCTCGCGTTAATATTACACTCCACCGAGTCAACAACACATTTGAACCACGTTCACCCCTTTACCAAGAAGTAAGTTTCAACAAATCCCCCCCTTTCTTTAATTCAACCAAAAACTAATTAATTTATAAATATTGGATCTTGAAAAAGTTCCAAACTTTGGTACGAATAAAAAGTTATTAATTAATTAAAATTTAAATCTAGAAAAGTTTTGAAATCTTTGTTTTTGTAATTAAAAACAGATTTGTGAGTCACATCGTGACCATTAACCCACAAATATGAATCATACTGTATGTGCTGCGTGTGAATGATATGATAAGTATTTGATTATCTATAATTTATGATTAAAAAACCCCTAACAAAGCCAACCTTAGTTTAGTTGTGACTTGAGGTTTTAACTGTTACGTATGACTAACCAACGATTGCCTTCGAGAAAATTGAAATATAATTAATATTTCATTGCCCCCGAGTCATTGTATCGAAAGAACTTTGCGTTATAAGATTGATTATCTTGGATCGAAGAGATAAAAAATACAGTTATTAATTTGCAATCTTATTAAAATCGTTTACTACAAATTAATTTTGTCAAAGTCGGTAGTTAGCTAAAATTGTTTGCTTCCCGTGCTGCTGCAGCTGCTCTACATAAAAGATTGTTCCTTTCGAAACACAAAGAAGTTTAAAACGCACACGATTTAGATTTATAATATAAAACCTTTATGGGCTTTATTTTGTGTGTATACCTATTCAATCAAGCTTAAAGCTTATGCTTACACAATATCAATAAATCTCATACATAATAATTTCCTAGCAAATGTTTCATCATTTCCCTCCCAAAAAATGGCTTTTGAAAGGAAACGATTTTAAGCTACATGTCTATAATAGTGTAGTCATTGTATGAAAATTGGTTAAAATAGTACATTGCAATACATGGTCGGTAAGTGCATAGTTAACAAATCCAGAAAATGTTAGCAAAACGAGACCCGTAGGGTCGAGTTTTTCTAATTTTCGAGATTTGTTAAGAAAAGCACTTAACGATCCAAGTATTGCATACTATTTTTTGCACAATCGTGAAAAATAACTAATAATAAATTCATTTTTTAAACTGACATTAGTTGACAGTTGTAAATAATTTTTATAATTTTAAAGTTTATTCAAAATAGTAACCGCTGGAGAACAATGTTGTCCCAGTAACAAGAATAAAAGTAACAAATAGCTCAAACATCTGTTTCACTTACCACCCTTGTGCTTTTGGTTAAATATTTCGAAATCATTATTTTATTGTTTCTATGGACACATACAATGGTTTGGTAAAATCAACTTCCTATTAGTATAAACATTGTTGGTAAGTACAGAATAGAACACGATTGTGCAAAAAAACTATTACAAGCAAGTAATTTGGTTTAATGTTGCGCTAAAGCCGCCATCTTAAAAAATGGCGGCTAAAATAGGGGATTAAAAAACAGAAATATTATTGAGTGTTATGTTCAGAATCTTTCCCTGATATCAAAAATGTAAAAATATACAGGGTGTTTCATTTAAATTAAAAAATTTACGTCATTTCCGTCGAAACCGGAAGTAAAAATATCAATTGTTTGGTATCTTCTGATAGCTAATTATACGAGATTGTAAAATATTTAAAAATATACTTTAAAAACTTGATTTATTTTTAACTTCCGGTTTAACCGGAAGCGTTTTTTAATCCAAAATAGTATCAAATAATAGATAATCATAGGATTAACATGTGTGCCAAATTTCAAATTTATATTTTATTTATAAAAGGCATGGTAGATTTTTTAAATTTTGACTTTCAAAAAATCGTAACTACGGTCCTGAACAAATTTAAGAAATTATATAGGCGTCGTTCGATTAAGAACTACGATGACTATTGTGTGTCCAAAAATGAAACAAATCGCCAAAGGCGATTTAGAGATAAATCATTTCAAAATTTTAGCCTCTTAAATTAAGACAATTTTGAAACAATTTCAAAAATCTATTATATTTGGACTAATAAGTCCCATACTCTTTCTATATAATGCTGTTTTGAGATTTTTAAATTAATAATGGTGGGCAAAGTTATAATTAAAAAACTATGAGCTATCGTTATATTGGCCGCCATTGTAAATTAAAAAATTCATTTCTGTCGAAACCGGAAGTAAAAATATTAAGTGTTTGGTATCGTCTGATAGCTAATTGTATGTGATTTTAAAGTATTTAAAAATATACTGAGTGTTTGTAAAAACTTTTGATTAATTTTTAATGCAAAATAGTATCAAATATTTATAAGATTACTATGTTTGCCAAATTTCAAATTTTTATTTTAATTATAAAACGCATGGTAGAATTTTGAAATTTTTACTTTTAAAAAATCATAACTGCGGTCCTGAAAAAATGTAAGAAATTATACAGGCGTCGTTCGATTAAGAACTACGATTATTATAATGTGTCCAAAAATGAAACAATTTGCCAAAGGCGATTTTGGGAAAATCCATTTCAAATTTTTAGCCTAGTGTGGCCCCTTAAATCAAGACAATTTTGAAGCAATTTTAAAAATCTATTATATTAGGACTAAAGCCTCATACTCTGTCTGTGTAATGCTGTTTTGAGATTTTCAAATTATTAATTGTGGGCAAAGTTATAATTAAAAATCTAAGAAATGAGGTTATCATTATATTGGCCGCCATTTTGAATTTAAAAATTCGGAAAAATATTAAATTTAATTCAGGCCAATATGTACTTACTTATAGCAATTTCAAATAATGTAAGTTTGAATTTTCTGAAATGCGCCCAAAATAGCCCTCATATTTTGAAACACTTTGTACAGAGTTCATTTAAAAGCGTATTTTGTCGTTGAAATTTTGTTAAAGTTGCCCAAGTCAAATTTCATTAAAATCAGTTCAGTAGTTATTGATCGATTACATACAGATAGACTGACTTTTGCTAAGGGTTTTTTTGTAATTTTTGGATAGCCGTGGTTTTTTGAAATAAAGTTTATAAGTTTGACACTGACAATTAAATGCTGTCAATGAGCCTACGAAAAATTAGCAATTGTTTATGAAAACCCATAGCTATTGCTATTTTGAGGTTCGACATTTTCGTTTCTTATTTCTGCCGTTACGAAGCACCCAAAAATAATTTTTTTATCGATTTAGAATTTTATGCCCTACAATTTCCATTAGAAGCTTTTTTACCTAAAATAATTCGAGAAGCAGGAAATTACAAAAGTATGATTTTACATGTTAAGTCCCTATGACCAAAAGCCATGGGCGCCACCAAATTTTTGCTTGTAAATTTTTTAAAAATTAATTGTGTAATTTTGATAAAAATGTTTACACTATAATGAGCCACCTCATAACTCAGGTGATATGACAATTCCGACAATTCTATTGTTTTTGTTAAGTGATGCAAGAAAAGTTTAAAATTATTCGCTCCGAAAGACGTTCCAGTCGAACATTTCAAAATTGTTAAATATGGAGTTGAAACTTGAAACTTTAAGGACCTCGTAAAAATGACTTACAAAGACAATGTAAGATTATTGATTTCGCATTTGAAAGCAAATACACTAGAGGCACTTTTCAAGACAGATTATAACGTTGGGTGCAGACTCGAAACCACACATCTACTTGAGTTCCAAATTTGCAGCTGTCGCCGCGCTCTGATTTAAACCCTTCTAATTAAACAAAACCCACCAAACTGTATAGCGTGTGCCAATTTATTGAAAATAAAGCCAATTAGTGAAACTATAATTAACGACTTTTTTTGTTCTATTTCAGAGTCTTGGAATTTTGGGTTCGATACCAGCAGCCTTGTTAATTATAACACTATTTACACTACTAATATATTTGCTCACAAGATGTTGTGATCGTAAATCAAGAACTGCACGCTCAATATCAACTTTAAAAGTAATACTCGCAATATTCTCGGTTCTATGTTGTGCAGCGATAGGATTGGGCTTATACGGAAACGACGATTTGCACAACGGAATATCAGAATTGCTTACAGAAGGTCGTCAGGTAGATCACTTAGTATCCAGAATTAGAAATCAAACCGACGCTATAGAAAAAAAATTTATTAAAAATGACGAAAATCAATTGAGAAGCATTCGTGATGCTTTCGATCATTATGCAACCAATCAAACTGCAGTGGCTCAGGTTTTAAAATGGATCGACATGGCAATTAAAAATAATTCCGCTACGAAACAAGCCGCAATAGATATTAGAGCACCTTTAAAAGGAATAGATTTAGCGCCTAAATTAGATTTGGGTGAAAAGCTCGAAGCAATAAGATGGCCGTTTACGATGGCCGTTTTGAGCGTTTTGTTAGTTTTATGTGTGATATTGCTAGTCGGTGTGGCACGACATAATAGATGTGCGTTAATCGCATTCTCGGTTTGTGGCTTATTGGCCATCATCGCTTCGTATTTAATGGCAAGCATTTATCTTGCGTCGACTGTAGCTTTGGGAGACTTGTGCGTCGCTCCGGATAAATTTTTAGAAGAAGAAGCGTCGCCCGGTCTTCCTAAAGAAATTCTTCGTTATTATACAAGTTGCGAACGTGCTCGTGCCAATCCGTTTACACAAAGGTTACGCGAAGCTAAATCTTCTATCGAAGGCTTGAGAAATATGTTAACTTACTTGCGAAAACCATCGATCGAATTATTTCCTCTTAAAGGTTTGGATCCAATTTTTATATCTTTACAAAATCAAGTCAACGATGGTGACGTATTGCTCACTTCGTTAACAACGCTAGTCGACTGTCGGGCTCTTCACACGCACTATTTAAGAGGTGCTAGAGCGTTATGCAACGTCGGCTTGTTAGGACTATCTCTCATGCTCTTATCTTCGGTACTCGCAGGATTTTTACTCACCGTTCTTGTTTGGGTCGGTTCGCACACTTGGATTTACATTAGGAAAAGGTAAGTTGGTTTTTAGAAGTAAAAAATATTTTTCTTCAAATGTCAAAAAAAGTTGACATTTTTTTACTGAATAAGTATGGTTAAAGTTTTTCTAACCTCAATTATTTACAACAAATTGTAACGTAAAATAATATTTCTAAGCATTTGTAATGTAAAAAAGGTAATGTTTTTATAAATTTTCTGTTATAATTTGTTCGTTGCGTTTAATAACTAGCTTCTTTTTACAAGTTAAAGTTATTTTTTAAAAATATTTGACAATTGAACTACAAGTAATTGACAAGAGATGGCGCTTTTTCAGAAATCTCATAAGTTTGACGTTTGAAGAAAAATAAAATGTTTCATAGGGAGTAAAAGTACACTTTTATTCCTAATAAAACAAAGTACTATTTTTTAAATTATTTTTGAATTGCAGGAAAGATTATCATCAAGTGAACGAAACTGATACGTCTTATCTTCCGGCGCCTGCTGCTAGTCAAGCCATCGCTGCTAGAACTCTTCAACGTAGCCAAGGGTCGTACCCTCCTGATACTCCTCCACCTAGCTACACGTCTGCCATGCTACATATCAGCCCGCATGCCTCAGCTCCCTCGCATGAAGCTCAGTTGCTCATGTACTTTATAGTTTGTTTATTTTATGCATTTTACAAAGCTGTTTTTAGACCTCTTTACTTTTGCGTATTGATAAAGAATGATGGCTTTTTCTTCTTTTTAAATTCTAATAACAGCTTTGTTTATCTTTTATTTATTTATTTTCAGATAACGTCGTTAGCAATTTCGCTCTCGGTATAGTTTTTGTGGCTTGCACGATTGTGTTATTTGATAATGTCATGCTGAAAATTGTGAATTATAAAAGTCATTTTAGGTCTCTTGTGTTAGTTGTTACGAATTAAAAAACAAAATAAAGTAAATCAATGTTAGCGATGTCCTTAAATGCGTTATTATTATTTTATTTTTTACGATACGTTTAGAAGTTCATTTTCACTTTATTTATATCTAAATTAGAATTGATTTAAATAGCACATAGATGAAGCATGATGATGTTAGGATATTTGTTTTTTTCTTTTGAAGAAACGGTTAATGCTATGCTTATGTTAGCTGTTTGGGATTTTACAGAGATGGGTGTGATAAGCGATCGGTCGAACCTAGAGGAGCCCATCTCTCACATCTCAGGGGCCACACCCTTGGTCGATTGCCATCACATCACCACGAGTCATTCACAGGTCCCAATAATGGCAAGTACGCGACTTTGAGCAAACAATGCAAGACATTAGAAAGTTCTGATTTCTACTGAGAAAGGTAACGGAACATATTGTGATTGTTTTAAACTGGGTATCAGTTTTATTCACTTTGTTTTTAAATTAAATAACGCAAAAATGATACTTAATAAATTAACAAAGTGGTAGGCTTTTATTAAATATTTTATGTTGAAATTTCGACCTTTCTAATACGTCCTGTTTTTTATTTTATGTGCTTAAATTTTAATATTTGCTTTAATCGTTCGCTTTTCACGCTTTCATTTGCTTTAAGACACTAATTCTCAAACTGATTGATAGTCGTACCTTCGACATTTGCAAATTTTGATAAATTAAACCAATGAACACAGTTTGAGAAATGCTGTCGTATAGAAAAAGTGCACTAACAATTTTTGATCTTAGTCACATTTGGTGTGGGGCTACTACCAACTAGATGCTCTTATCACTGCGATTTTCTGTAGATCACTATTGGGATTTAAGCTGCATATTTTCATTCTGTTTAAGGATGTGAAAACAAATCCAGGATAACTTTCGCTGGTAGCGGGCGCGCAATACCCGATTTGGACGATACGTTGGGTTTTAATAAAAATTTCTAGAACCATGTACTAGATTTCGTGTTTTTAAGCCAACTTTTAATTTTCATATTGACGCCATATTCGATTTTTATACCACTAGATCATGAACGCGCTCTAATTTCTCTCTGTCCGTCTCTGTCTGTTTATCTTTTATCTATGAATACCATCTGTCAGTCTCATGTCATATCATCTCATCTGTCAATCGCTTCTGTCATCTTATTTATTAATCTTTTCTGTCACTCATCCTATCTGTAAAGCTCATATATGTGAGATGAGATGACATAATGGCATGACGGATTTTATGACAGATGAAATGACATATGAGATGACAGATGAAATGGCATATGAGATGACAGATGGGATGTCAGAAGGCCCCTCTGACATATAGGAAACGACAGCTGAAATGACATTATGGCATCAAAAATAACCCCCTATGGTGGCAGATTAACATTTGACATATAGTAACTATGATGACAGATTACCCCCACTTCCCATCTCTCTAAACCAATCTATACTAAATTCAAGGAGACGAGATAGTGTTGCATGCGATGTTCACGTGCACGTGCAAGTTCTCACGAGCGCGGTTTTAGGTAAACTTAAATTAAATACGGTGTAAATTTTTCAAAAATTATTAATAACAGCCGGTTTCATAATAATTCCCTATAAGCTCCTTTAGTTAAAGTTGTCTCAATCATTTATTTATTTATAATCGATTACATTTTTCCTGTAATCGTCCCAGTTCTAATTGCCACTATAATATGAGTTATCCGCATCAACGTAGTTAGGTAACCATGCAACAAGCTTAAAATAAGTTTATACGTTAGAGCCAATCACAGCGCTAAATAGAAGTGTTCACGTGCACAACACGCGGGTTGTTTGTTTACATTCACTATCTCGTCTCCTTGAATGAAGTATAAATCAATCTCTGAAATTGATAGATAACTCTACCTGACATATGAAATGGACATTATGGTGACAGAACCTTGAGAATTTAACACCATGGTAACTATGATTACCATGTCACTTTGGTGATAGACCACTCACCATTTCTCTAAACCAATCCGTACCCTGCTTTCCCCACTCCTCATTTCTCTAAACCAATCCCTATCCTATTTCCCCCACTCTATTTTTTTCTATCTCTGTCTCTTTTACTGCGCATTTCCGATGATCCATGTGTTTTTTATTGTGTGGATTGGATACAGAAAAAAGATACGATTTCAACAATTTCAAATATGACAGTGATCTGACTAGATTAAAACGTGATTAAAACGTCAATTTCACAATTTATGGAAAAAATCGAGTTGCCATGAAGTAAAAAATGAATAATTTTGACATTAATTTGGTGTTTACTGTCACTTTTCTGTTGTATGTGATTAGTAATCATTGAAACGAAATGAGTTCCAAAACGAAGTTATCCAAAGAAAAATGTTTTTGGAATATAACTTACCAAAATACCGTGTTCAAATAATATCATGAAAACAACGGATGCGGCCATACGAGGAACTTTTTCCTGTTGTATTTTTTAGTGCACTTTTAAACATTTATAATTTAAAAGTTTTTAATATATTTTATTTTATGTTAAATGAAATTTTAATAAAAAAAATATAAAATTACGATATTTGACGGGCAGGAAAAAGTTCCTCGTATGGCCACATCCGTTGTTTTTATTAATTAAAATGTAATTTAATATCTTTAGAAAGCTAGCTTTACGAGCTTTCAAAATATTGAAAAATATACGGGGTGTTCCATTTAAATTAAGAAATTTGATCCCATTTCCGGTTAAACCGGAAGTCAAATTATAAAGTGTTTGGGACCGTGTAATAGCTAATTTTACGAGTTTTCAAAATATTTGAAAATAAACAGGGTGTTCTTAAAAAATTTAATATTTTGTAATTTCCTTTTTAACCGGAAGCGCTTTCTTAACCGAAAATAGTGTAAAATAATAGATTTTCATGAGATTGGTAGATATATCCATTTTCAAGTTTTAATTTCTATTACAAAAGCAATTAGAGAGTTTTGACATTAAAAAATAATTATTCCGAAACGGCTCGAGAGATTTTGATAAAAATTTATATTTCGATAGAGAATTATGTTGTCTGTAACATATCCAAAAAAGAAAAAATATAGCAGAGAGAATTTTGAGAAAATTCATTTCAAAGTTTTGACCTATTTTGGCCCCTTAAAGGTAGGCAATTTTGAAACAATTTTGAAAATCGACTCCTTTAAAACGAAAGCCCTATATTTTGGCTATATAATGCCGTTTTGAAATTTTTATAATAATAATTAGCAGCCAAGTTATAAGAGGAAAACCACAAAATGGGACAATCGTTCTATTGGCCGCCATTTTGAATAAAATAATTGAAATTTTTGTTTTCCATTAAATGGAATTATGGCAATTTGATTTGATTTCTTTGATCTGTCAAAATTCTTCATTTGTTATTTCATGGAAACTATCAAACGGTCTCAGTTTTACTTGAAGGTGTATGACATGCTTGAAGCTGTAATTATCACAGTGTATGGATGAAACGCCACAGTTCGGTCCAAACTGACTCATTTCTTACAGACATACAGGGTGATTTTTTTAAGTGGTACTAACATTGGGATCTCGGAAACCGTAATAGTTACAAGGCTGGTTAAATTAGCAAAAAGTTGCATGTTTTGATGATCTTTAAGAATCCGTTTAGAAAATTTCAAAATTCAAAATGGTTTCCGAGATAATGCAGAAAAACAAAAAATTGGCAATTTCGTTTTTCGACTGTAGTTTCAAAATGGCGTACTTTAGAAAAAAAATTTAAAAAAATCTTTTTAGGAGATGAAAAAAGCTATCAAACGAAACCAAACTCGACTTTTTATCACATCGACGCGAAGCGTCGCGACGTTCAACTTTTCATTTTCTTATGGGGGACATATTAGTTTTTTTGCAAATATTACTCAGTAGGCTTATCTAAATTCGGATACCAAACGACAGCTTCCTATCTTGAACTTTTCTTAATTTTCACAACTTTTCAGGTTATGTTATGTTATGTTAATATTTTACTTTCGGTTAATAACGACTAAAACTTAGTTTTTAAATTTTTAGAAAAGTAATTTATTCAAGAAATAAAATTTCTTTACTAAGATTTAATAAATAAATAATAATTTATTAGTTTATTTTTATTTCCAGCTCAAATTACTTTTCTAAAAATTTAAAAACTAAGTTTTATTCGCTATTTTTTATCGTAAAAAATAACGTAAATATTATAATAAAGTAAAATATTAACATAACGTAACATAACATAACCAGAAAAGTTGTGAAAATTAAGAAAAGTTCAAGATAGGAAGCTGTCGTTTGGTATCCGAATTTAGATAAGCCTACTGAGTAATATTTGCAAAAAAACTAATATGTCCCCCATAAGAAAATGAAAAGTTGAACGTCGCGACGCTTCGCGTCGATGTGATAAAAAGTCGAGTTTGGTTTCGTTTGATAGCTTTTTTCATCTCCTAAAAAGATTTTTTTAAATTTTTTTTCTAAAGTACGCCATTTTGAAACTACAGTCGAAAAACGAAATTGCCAATTTTTTGTTTTTCTGCATTATCTCGGAAACCATTTTGAATTTTGAAATTTTCTAAACGGATTCTTAAAGATCATCAAAACATGCAACTTTTTGCTAATTTAACCAGCCTTGTAACTATTACGGTTTCCGAGATCCCAATGTTAGTACCACTTAAAAAAATCACCCTGTATACTGACATACACTACTTGAAGGTGTATGGCTTACTTTACGCTCAAAAGGGTTACGAATTGTAATTTTGTCTGAAAAACTGATTGTGGATTGTGGTGTGGGTTATGTAAAACCAATGCTCAACATTTTCTTCAAATTCTTTTAAATACCAAACAAACCAAAATAAAAACTTTTAAAGACTAAGAATTGTCCGTGTGTACTTAGCATAAATTTTAGCAAAAATTCATGGCTCTCATTTTGCATTATTACTTTTTTGTATGAAATGTATTTGCACCGTTATTATTTTTGTAGGTCTGCCTGCAAGGACTTCCCAAACTTTAAAGGTTTTAAGTTTGACCATCAGAAAGCAGCTCAACAACAACAACAGCATCAGCAGCAACACCTTCAACATCAACAGCGTCATCTTCATCCGCAACAAGGCGAAATGCAAAGAACGGCAAACATACAAAAATTTAGTTCGTTAGGTAGACGTCCTTTACCACAAATACCTGATGAAAAAGCACGTAAGCAACCACCGGTACCTAAGGTACCAACGACAATTTCACAAAACGTCGAAACGCCTTTAAGCGTTACTAATTTTCGTTCGTTGCAACGTGGAGCTTGGCAAGACGGTTGTCAAGGTAATTCGCAATATCGTTCTTTACAACGCGGTGGTGCTCCTGGCATACCGTCATCATATTCACAATTTAGATCTGCCAAAGTACAAGATCAAGCGCATAATGAAAATGTATATGCGAATAGTGAAAGTGAGCGCCAATTGTATGCTGTTACTGAACTGTAAAATGTTTTTTAATTTTACTTTTGGGAAATGCAGGCAGGGAAAGATAAATCGACAATAGACAAGTAACTTATAAAAAAATCATTCCTTTATTTTTTAAATTTAATCACATTTCCAATTTTTGTACTTTTATTACGTATAAGCACAATGTTCTGTGAATATTAAATGAAAAGAAAACCAATTTTAAGCATATTTTACCTATGCACAAGATTATTCTTAAGAATTTTAGAGTTACCCATCGACAATTTATTATATTGGCTGTACACAAACTCGCTCTTACTGAGTTTATTTAATTTTTTTTGTTCAGTAATTAATGGAAGCAAGTTAAGGTTTTAGTGGAATAAATTCATATCAATGAGAAAGGCAGCAAAAATTTAAAGTGAGAACATAATTTCTAATATTTAATAAGGCTGTCACTTGTTGGCACTAAAAAAACACATTTGACGGCCATTTTTGTAAGATGGCGGACGCACACCAAAATTGAGCTTCATACGAATTAATTCCACTAAAGTGTTTTATTTCGAATCTTTGTATTAAACTAAGGCCAAAAATTACGAAAAAAATTTAAATTGGCAGTAAGAGCGGTCTTTTTGACACCATTTGTAGATTTTAATTAAAAAGGCTACAAACCTTTAAGGGTTTTTTAATTTTAACCGCTAATAAGTTGCTCTTAGAGAGTAAATTTTAAATAATATCTCGTAGACACATATTTCCTTTTTGGAAAGTAAATGGTGCTCTTTGAACGTTTTGGTCTTTTTAATTAAACACCTTGTATATAAAAGATCATGTTGACTCTTTTATTGCCACAAAATTAATTTAAAACCTTTAAAAATAATAATAAACTCAATTAGTAAAGATTGTGATAAAGAATTATTTTTAGTACCTAATTGTTTCCTTTTTTTAATATTAAAATGTGTGGCATTGAAAGGTTTAATATGTTTAATGTAAGTAATAAGTTTTTTTGTTAAATTTAGATAATAAGGAATTTGTATAAAAAAAGCCATGTATCTCGGGATCAATTCTATCCTCGAAAATAGCATTTCTATAGCAAAATAGAAATTAGCGAATAAATTAAGTGTTTAAAAATTGTTTAGAAAAATTAAAATCAGGACACACTTGCACAACTTTTTGAATAAAATGAGAAATATTTTCAATAGGTTTTCTAATTAACCATGTGACAAATAAGTGTAGGACTTTTAAATTGTGGCTTTTTATAGGTCGTTAGAGATTATTAACTCGAATTTGTCTACAAAAAATGATCTGAACGTATGTAAATATATTACCATAATTATTTAATAATGTTTAGAATATTTAATGTAATAAATAGCTACACTAAAAAATAGCAAATTTGGTAAACGACAAAAAAGCTTGATAAAAGAAACAACGTGAAAGGACTTAAATTTGATATCCTTCCTCAACTGTGTTAAGAGAACTAATTAGAGATTTCTTTAATGAAGTAAAGACTTAAAAATAGTCATTTTCATAAATTTTGATATTGTAGTGTGCAAAAATAAGCTTATTAATATTTAACGAGTCCAATTTTGATTTCTTATTTTTAAATTTTTATAATAATCAGTATTATTGTGCTGTTTATTAATAACTACGATATATTTAATACTAACTCAAAAAACTGCCAAATTTAACAACTTCTTTGGTCATTAAAGACTGGACAAATTTAAATGAAGTTCGGCTATCTTTAATTTAGATCGCTACGTACCTAATATATAATAAATGTTTGACGTACATTTGTAAAGTAATTTTTTTTCGAAATTTATGCATCGATATTAGGCCTTTTTTTAGTTGATTATTTTTTTAGTTTATATAAAATAATGTTATGTAAAATATAATTCGAGTATTATTTATTTTATGATTATTATTATTATGTAATACTACATTTACTTTTGTAAAAATATTTCCAAAGCTAAGCTACTACCGTATGTTATGTTTTCTGTAAGTAAAGTTTGAAGTTAAAGCTACGAGTTTTATTTATTCAAAACTATTGCACTTTAGAACCATCGCCTAAACAAAAAGCTTTGATGTGGTGATAACAGAACTAAAAGCTCATGAAATTAGCTGTCTGATGGTAAAAACACTTTATATTCGGACTTTTACACTTCATATTTTTTAATATTTTGAAATCTGGTAAAATTAGACTCATATTTTGATTTCTGGTTTAGCCGGTAATTATATCAACTTTCTTAATTAATATGGAACGCGGCGTGTACTTTAAAAAATTAAGAAAGCTTTTTTATATATGAAAAGTCTTATTATGACTACATCCGAATTCTAATCCAGTCAAAAAGAGTTTAACCTCGCAATGACAGGCAGAAAGCTAAATACATATTGGCTATTTTATATCCACAAGTCAACTGTGCTTGCTCATTGTTATGGATCAGGGCCTATATGTTGCCCATTTTATGTCAAATACAAGCCAACTTTGCTGGCTCAGTACTTGCGACATGTTTGCACGTAGATATTGCCCTATTCTGAGGGACCTGAAGCCAAATATTGCTTATGCTGTGCATAAAGCAACTCATCTTAGCTTGCTCATTGTTACTCAATACTTGCAATGGGTCTGGACCTAGATGTTGCCCATTTAATGTCACATACAAGGCAACTTTACTGGCTAGTTGTTGCTCAGTGCTTGCGACGTATCTGCACGTAGATATTGCCCATTTCTGAGGGACCTGAAACTAAATATGTATTGCTCAGGCTGTACCTAAAGCAAGTCGTCTTTGCTTCCTTATTGTTACTCATGCTTGCAATGGAGCCCATTTTATATTACATACAAAGCAACTTTACTGGCTAATTGTTGCTCAGTGTTTGCGACGTATCTGCACGTAGATATTGCCCATTTCTGAGAGACCTGAAGCCAAATATTTCTCATGCTATGCCTAAAGCACGTCGCCTTTGCTTGCTCATTGTTACTCATTGCTTGCAATAGGTCTGTACCTAGAAGTTTCCCATTTTATGTCACATACAAGGCAACTTTGCTGGCATATTATTGCTGAGTGCTTGCGACGTGTCTGCACGTAGATATTGCCCATTTCTGAGGGACCTGAAGCCAATATTGCTCATGCTGTGACTAAAGCAAGTTATCTTTGCTTGCTCATTGTTACTCAATGCTTGCAATGGGTCTGTTCGTAGAAGTTGCCCATTTTATGTCACATAAGAAGCAACTTTGCTGGCTTATTGTTGCTGAGTGCTTGCGACGTGTCGGCACGTAGATATTGTCCATTTCTAAGGGACCTGAAGCCAAATATTGCTCATGCTGTGCCTAAAGCAAGTCGTCTTTGCTTGCTCACTGTTACTCACTGCTTGTAATGTGTCTAGACCTAGATGTTGCCCATTTTATGTCACACACAAGTAAACTTTGCGGTCTCGTTGTTGCTCAGTGCTTGCGACGTGTCTAAACGTAGATATTGCCCATTTATGAAGGACCTGAAGCCAAGTATTGCTCATGCTGTGCCTAAAGCAAGTCGTCTTTGCTTGCTCACTGTTACTCACTGCTTGTAATGTGTCTAGACCTAGATGTTGCCCATTTTATGTAACACACAAGTAAACTTTGCGGTCTCGTTGTTGCTCAGTGTTTGTGACGTGTCTGCACGTAGATATTGCCTATTTATGAGGGACCTGAAGCCAAATATTGCTCAATAGGTATGTGCCTTAAGCAAGTTGTCGTTGCTTGCTCATTGTTATTCATTGCTTGCAATGGGTCTGTACCTAGAAGTTGCCCATTTTAGGTCACACAAAAGGCAACTTTGCTGGCTCATTGTTACTGAGTGCTTGCGACGTTTCAGCATGTAGATATTGCCCATTTCTGAGGGACCTGAAGCCAAAAATATTGCTTATGCTGTGACTTAAGCAAGCTATCTTTGCTTGCTCATTGTTAGTCAATGCTTGCAACGCGTCTGTACCTAGAAGTTGTCCATTTTATGTCACATAAAAGGCAACTTTGCTGGCATATTATTGCTGAGTGCTTGCGACGTGTCTGCACGTAGATATTGCCCATTTTAGGTCACATACAAGGCAACTTTGCTGGCTCATATTTGCTCAGTACTTGCGACGTGTCTGCACGTAGATATTGCCCATTTCTGAAGAACCTGAAGCCAAATATTGTTTATGCTGTGCCCTAAGCAAGTCGTCTTTGCTTGCTGATTGTTACTCAATGCTTGCAATGCGTCTGGACCTAGATATTGCCCATTTTATGTCACATAAAAGGCAACTTTGCTAGCTCATAATTGTTCAGTGCTGGCGACGTGTCTGCACGTAGATATTGCCCATTTCTGAGAGACCTGAAGCCAAATATTGCTCATGCTGTGACTAAAGCAAGTTGCATTTGCTTGCTCATTGTTACTCATTGCCTGCAATGGGTCTGGGCCTAGATGTTGCCCATTTTATGTCACATACAAGGCAACTTTGCTGGCTCAAAGTTGCTCAGTGGTAGCGGCGTGTCTACATGTTTTAATGAACCTGAAGCTAAATATTGCCCATGTTATGCCTAAGGCAAGTCATCTTAGCTTGCTATTTGTTACTCATAGCTTGTAATGGATCTGGACTTAGATCATCTAAGCAAAATGAGCAACATCTAAGTTAGATGTTGCTCATTTTATGTCATATACAAGGCAACTTTGCTTGCTCATTTTTGCTCAGTGTTCGTGACGTGTCTAAACGCAGATATTACACGTTTTTGATGGACCTGAAGTTAAATATTGTTCATGTTATACCTAAAGCAAGTAATTTTTGGTTGCTCATTGTTAGTAGTTTTATAATGTGCCTGGATCTAGATATTGACTATTTTATATCCATAGCACGTCAACTTTGCTTGCTCATTGCTACGCATTGTTTATGTGTCTACACGCAGATATTACTCATTTTTGAGGGCCCTGAAGCCAAATATTGCTCATATTATGCCTAAAGCAACTCGTCTTTACTCTGCGCTATATTTCGGAAACGGTTGATCGTACAAAAAAAATAATTAGATGAAATTTGTAGAGAATTTTATGATCTAAAATTTTTATAAGAACCTCTAATGAGGTATGATGCATAGGAAATGAAATATTTACAAAAAACAATTTTTGTGACCTTTGACAGTCTTTAGAACCTAAAAATTAAGGTTTATGCAAATATTCAGCTTTCTGACTTTCATTCCTGTTAATTAACCCTATAATCATCTTATTTGACTGGATTATTTGTGAACTTATCAAACAGCTGTGTTTGTATTTTCTAAACATCGTTGCCTTAGTTACAGCACAAACAAACCAAAACTTTTTGCATGTATTGCATGTGAAAGATCCTCAACAGCTCTTACATTTAAAATCCCTTAAGCCATGTCAGAAGGCCAGTTTTTATTATCAATAGTCGGTCAGATTGAATACATCGACATTTTAGCCGGTTCAGGTACATCGTGGCACTGCAAATACGAATTCATCGCAGGTCCCGACTGGCAAATAATTAGTGGTCTCGAAGCAGCCTTATCACAAACGGCCAATGTCGTGACAAATGGTGAAAAAGTAGTTTTAAATTTACCTATTGAAATTGTTTTTAAGTCGACAAACCCATACGGATGTAAGTTATGGTAAAATTTGTATTTTAAACTAATGTATTTTTTTAGGGCCCCAACTTGTTTTAAGTGTTTATAAAGGAAGTCAGCTGCAAGGTTACGGAAGAGGACACGTTCCTTTAAAAGCGGGTTTGCAAAATTTTACCATTTCTTTATCGAAACCACAACCGTCTTCCTTATTGGGTTATTTTGGAACTTTTTTTGGATATCAACCAGAATTGTTACAACCAAAAATGTTAGCTAACACCTTAGGGAATAATTGTAAGTTTTAATTTTTTTATTTTTGATTTTACAAAAGCGACTTTCAACTTTTTTAGTAATTAGAATGGTATCAAATGGCGAAGTGCACGTAACGACGAATATTTTGTTTCAAGGTATGAATTCTCTAGGCTACGATCTTGGTTTTAAGTCATGAAGTGCTACAAGTTTAACAGTGAGTTCTTGAGTAAAATAGAGCATTTGTCCTCTTAAGTTAAAATTATTTTGGTCTCAAGAATTCACTTTAGAAGTTTCAGTGGTTTTCCGAATTTTATTGTGTTAAACAGTGTGCAAGTGTTGAGTACATAAAAAGAGCTTTGTTTTTATTTACAAATAAATAAACAGCACTAAACTGACATGAATTTTTATTGTCAACAATGTTATTCTATTTTACATTAAAATATATTACAATAATCATAATACACTGACTTTTAATTAAAATACTATTTTACACGATACATGATTTCAGTCACAAGTTCCTTCATTGCCTTCATCAATCAAAAAATGGTTAAAAATATACAAAAAGTGACAACTAATCATCGCCTACAATTTCATAAATAAAGATTTAAAATTGACAAACTACCCAATAATTCTACTAAGCTAATTCCTTCATACGATTCAAAGCACTACCAGCCTTAAACCATCCAATTTGTAAGTCGTTCAGAGTGTGATTTAAAGTGATCTTATCGACTTTACCATCTGCGTGTTTAACTTCGCATTGCACTGGTTTGCCTGGTGCTATTTGACTTAATCCTAACAAACTAATTTTATCCGTAGGTTGAATTTTATCGTAATCAGAAGGATTGGCAAAAGTAAGAGGTAGTAAACCTTGTTTTTTAAGATTGGTTTCGTGAATACGAGCAAATGACTTGACTATTATAGCGCGACCTCCTAAATGTCTCGGTTCGAGAGCTGCGTGTTCCCTAGAACTTCCTTCACCGTAATTATCATCACCAATTGCTACCCATTTAACGCCGTTAGCTTTGTAGTGTCTGGCTACATCAGGTACTGCTCCCCATTCGCCAGTTAATTGATTTTTGATTTTGTTCATTTCGTTATTTTCAATATTCGTCGCTCTAAAAAAAGTTTTAAGTCAATAAAATTTTTGAATTTGTGCCAAAAAACTATAAACAACACTCAGAAGATCAAAGTTAAGCAAAATGATGCCAAAATGATTTTAACCTTATCATGGGCATGGTGTACTTTTATTTTAATTTTTGAATAACTCCGACATTTTGAACCGATTTTGAAATGCTTTTGAGTCGGTGATTATATTTTGAATACTTTTGCAAAAAGTATTATGCAAAAAAATGCAAAAAATAAAATATGTATTTGATACTTTTTTGAAAGTTGTGATTTTTTGACTTTTTTTGAATAACTCCGCCGTGTTTACACCGTTTTAGAAATTTTTTTGAGTCACTGATCAAAATTTGAAAACATTTTCGAAAAAGAAAAAAATATATTCTCGATAATTTCATTGCAAGTTGTGATTTTTTTGACTTTCTGGGTTTTTTCGATTAACTCCGACGTTTTTGCACCGATTTTGAAATGCTTTCGAGTCAGTGATCAAATTTTTGAGATCTTTTCAAAAATGCAAAAAAATGTGATAAAATATGTCTGCGTGTTTTTGATACTTTTATTTGCAAGTTGTGGTTTTTTTGTTTTTTTGACTTTTTTTTAATAATTCCGCCGTTTTTACACCGTTTTTGTAATTTTTTTGAGTCACTGATTAAAACATGAAATTATTTTAGAAAAAGAAAAAAAATATATACATATTTCGATACTTTTTTTGCAAGTTGTGATTTTTTTGACTTTCTGGCTTTTTTCGAATAACTCCGCCGTTTTTGCACCGATTTTGAAATGCTTTTGAGTCAGTGATCCAATTTTTGAGATCTTTTCAAAAATGCAAAAAAAATGTGATAAAATATGTCTGCGTGTTTTTGATACTTTTATTTGCAAGTTTTGTTTTTTTTTACTTTTTGGCTTAGTTTTGAATAATTCCGCCGTTTTTACACCGTTTTTGAATTTTTTTTGAGTCACTGACCAATATTTGAAAACATTATTGAAAAAGAAAAAAAAATATATTTTCGATACTTTTTTTCCTAGTTGTGATTTTTTTGACTTTCTGGCCGTTTTCGAATAAATCCGCCGTTTTTGCACCGATTTTGAAGGGCTTTTGAGTCAGTGATCAAATTTTTGAGATCTTTTCAAAAATGCAAAAAAAATATGATAAAATATGTCTGCGTGTTTTTGATACTTTTATTTGCAAGTTGTGGTTTTTTTGTTTTTTTGACTTTTTTTTAATAATTCCGCCGTTTTTACACCGTTTTTGTAATTTTTTTGAGTCACTGATTAAAACATGAAATTATTTTAGAAAAAGAAAAAAAATATATATTTCGATACTTTTTTTGCAAGTTGTGATTTTTTTGACTTTCTGGCTTTTTTCGAATAACTCCGCCGTTTTTGCACCGATTTTGAAATGCTTTTGAGTCAGTGATCCAATTTTTGAGATCTTTTCAAAAATGCAAAAAAAATGTGATAAAATATGTCTACGTGTTTTTGATACTTTTATTTGCAAGTTGTGGTTTTTTTGATTTTTTGACTTTTTTTTTTGTGTTTTTACACCGTTTTTGTAATTTTTTTGAGTCACTGATCAAAACATGAAATTATTTTAGAAAAAGAAAAAAAAATATTTTCGATAATTTTATTGCAAGTTGTGATTTTTTTGACTTTCTGGGTTTTTTCGAATAACTCCGCCGTTTTTGCACCGATTTTGAAATACTTTTGAGTCAGTGATCAAATTTTTGAAATCTTTTCAAAAATGAAAAAAAATGTGATAAAATATGTCTGCGTGTTTTTGATACATTTATTTGCAAGTGTGTTTTTTTTGACTTTTTGGCTTTTTTTTTAATAATTCCGCCGTTTTTGAAATGCTTTTGAGTCAGTGATCAAATTTTTGAGATCTTTTCAAAACTGCAAAAAAAATGTGATAAAATATGTCTGCGTGTTTTTGATACTTTTATTTGCAAGTTGTGTTTTTTTTGATTTTTTGACTTTTTTTTTAATAATTCCGCCGTTTTTGAAATTTTTTTGAGTCACTGATTAAAACATGAAATTATTTTAGAAAAAGAAAAAAAAATATTTTCGATAATTTTATTGCAAGTTGTGATTTTTTTGACTTTCTGGCTTTTTTCGAATAACTCCGCCGTTTTTGCACCGATTTTGAAATACTTTTGAGTCAGTGATCAAATTTTTGAGATCTTTTCAAAAATGAAAAAAAAATGTGATAAAAATATGTCTGCGTGTTTTTGATACTTTTATTTGCAAGTTGTGTTTTTTTTGATTTTTTGACTTTTTTTTTAATAATTCCGCCGTTTTTGAAATTTTTTTGAGTCACTGATTAAAACATGAAATTATTTTAGAAAAAGAAAAAAAAATATTTTCGATAATTTTATTGCAAGTTGTGATTTTTTTGACTTTCTGGCTTTTTTCGAATAACTCCGCCGTTTTTGCACCGATTTTGAAATACTTTTGAGTCAGTGATCAAATTTTTGAGATCTTTTCAAAAATGAAAAAAAAATGTGATAAAAATATGTCTGCGTGTTTTTGATACTTTTATTTGCAAGTGTGGTTTTTTTGACTTTTTGGCTTTTTTTTAATAATTCCGCCGTTTTTACACCGATTTTGAAATGCTTTTGAG
Source organism: Malthinus seriepunctatus (assembly GCA_963924605.1). Classification (NCBI taxonomy): domain Eukaryota; kingdom Metazoa; phylum Arthropoda; class Insecta; order Coleoptera; family Cantharidae; genus Malthinus; species Malthinus seriepunctatus. The sequence continues at coordinate 21,410,908 of OZ004603.1, forward strand.
TCAGTGATCAAATTTTTGAGATCTTTTCAAAACTGCAAAAAAAATGTGATAAAATATGTCTGCGTGTTTTTGATACTTTTATTTGCAAGTTGTGTTTTTTTTGATTTTTTGACTTTTTTTTTAATAATTCCGCCGTTTTTACACCGTTTTTGTAACTTTTTTGAGTCACTGATTAAAACATGAAATTATTTTAGAAAAAGAAAAAAAATATATTTTCGATACTTTTTTTGCAAGTTGTGATTTTTTTTACTTTCTGGGTTTTTTCGAATAACTCCGACGTTTTTGCACCGATTTTGAAATGCTTTCGAGTCAGTGATTAAATTTTTGAGATCTTTTCAAAAATGCAAAAAAATGTGATAAAATATGTCTGCGTGTTTTTGATACTTTTATTTGCAAGTTTTGGTTTTTTTGACTTTTTGGCTTTTTTTGAACAATTCCGCCGTTTTTACACCGTTTTTGAATTTTTTTTGAGTCACTGATCAAAATTTGAAAATGTTTTCGAAAAAGAAAAAAATATATTTTCGATACTTTTTTTGCTAGTTGTGATTTTTTTGACTTTCTGGCCGTTTTCGAATAAAGCCGCCGTTTTTGCACCGATTTTGAAAGGCTTTTGAGTCAGTGATCAAATTTTTGAGATCTTTTCAAAAATGCAAAAAAAATGTGATAAAATATGTCTGCGTGTTTTTGATACTTTTATTTGCAAGTTTTGTTTTTTTTTACTTTTTGGCTTAGTTTTGAATAATTCCGCCGTTTTTACACCGTTTTTGAATTTTTTTTGAGTCACTGACCAATATTTGAAAACATTATTGAAAAAGAAAAAAAAATATATTTTCGATACTTTTTTTCCTAGTTGTGATTTTTTTGACTTTCTGGCCGTTTTCGAATAAATCCGCCGTTTTTGCACCGATTTTGAAGGGCTTTTGAGTCAGTGATCAAATTTTTGAGATCTTTTCAAAAATGCAAAAAAAATATGATAAAATATGTCTGCGTGTTTTTGATACTTTTATTTGCAAGTTTTGGTTTTTTTTTGACTTTTTGGCTTTTTTTTAATAATTCCGCCGTTTTTACACCGTTTTTGAAATTTTTTGAGTCACATCAAAATTTGAAAATATTTTAGAAAAAAAAAAAAAAATATTTTCGATACTTTTTTGCAAGTTGTGATTTTTTTGACTTTGTGGCTTTTTTTGAATAACTTCGCCGTTTTTGCACCGATTTTGAAATGCTTGTGAGTCAGTGATCAAATTTTAGAGATTATTTCAAAAATGCAAAAAATACGTAATAAAATATGTCTGCATGTTTTTGATACTTTTATTTGCAAGTTGTGTTTTTTTTGACTTTTTGGCTTTTTTTTGAATAATTCTGCCGTTTTTACACCGTTTTTGAATTTTTTTTGAGTCACTGATCAAAATTTGAAAATGTTTTCTAAAAAGAAAAAAAAAAAATATTTTCGAAACTTTTTTTGCAAGTTGTGATTTTTTTGACTTTCTAGCTTTTTTGAATAACTCCGCCGTTTTTGCACCGATTTTGAAATGCTTTCGAGTCAGTGATCGAAGTGTTGTGATCTTTTCGAAAATGCAAAAAAACGTGTTTTTGATACTTTTATTTGCAAGTTGTGATTTTTTTTGCTTTTTTTTTTAATAACTTCGCTGTTTTTACACCAATTTTGAAATTTTATTGAGTCAGTGATCTCATTTTGGTGATCTTTCCGAAAATTAATTATTCAAAAATTTTTACATATGTAACTCCTGCCCACAAGTAGTTAAAAATTACGTGCCCATGCGAAGGTTAACAAAACTCACCCAATAAACAAATTATTTGAAATGTTATCTAAATGTCCACGATATTTAAGCCACGGTCCAGCAGCAGAAATATGATCGGTTGTACATTTTCCTTTAACTTTAATAAGAATAGTCATGTCGGTATGATCTTTACCATCCCACTTATCGAAGGGTTCCAATAATTGTAAACGTTGCGATTTTGGATCTACGTCGACTTTAAGACTGCTACCATCAGCTACTGGATGTTCATAAGTATCTTGACCTGGATCGAATCCTAATTTTGGAAGTTCATCTCCAAATGGCGACGAAAGTTTGAATTTTTTACCATCCTTACCTAATAGAAATTTATTAACATTTGCTTTTAAATAAAATTTAGTTACTAACCTGTAAGTTCGTGATTTAAGGGATCAAAATCTAAAGTACCGGCTATGCTAAGTGCAGTTACAAGTTCTGGAGATGTTACAAAGCAATGGGTCGCCGGATTGGCATCGTTACGTCCGGTAAAGTTACGATTGTATGATGTGACAATTGTATTCTTTTCTCCTTTTTTGACATCTTTTCTGTCCCATTGACCAATACACGGTCCACACGCATTAGCAAGAACCTTTAAAAAAAAACCAATGATCTTCACTTGCAAATTAAATTATTAAACTTACAGTGCCTCCAAATTGTCTTAAAGTTTCAGCAATTCCATCACGTTCAATTGTAGCTCGAACTTGTTCAGAACCAGGTGTAACATTAAAAGGTATTTTCGATTTGAGTCCATGAGCCATCGCTTCTTTAACGATGCTCGCGCAACGACCCATATCTTCGTAAGAACTATTCGTGCAAGAACCGATCAAACCGACTCTGATATCTAATGGCCATTGCTTATCCTTTGCCGCTTGTCCTACTTTACTAATAGGGTGAGCCAAATCAGGTGTAAAGGGTCCATTAATGTGTGGTTCTAAGGTATCTAAGTTGATATCAATTACTGAATCGTATTTGCAACCAGAATCGGCTGTTAGTAAGGATTTTTCATATTTGTCGGCTTCAGCAGCGATAGTTTTACGTTTTGTGGCTACTAAATAATCTCTCATACGTTTATTGTAGGGGAAAACTGAGGTTGTAGCCCCAATTTCAGCTCCCATATTGCAAATTGTTGCCATACCGGTACAAGAAATAGATTCGACACCGGGTCCGTGATATTCAACAATAGCTCCGGTACCACCTTTGACGGTAAGAATACCAGCGACTTTCAAAATAATATCTTTGGGTGAAGTCCAACCGGAAAGTTTTCCTGTTCACACAAAAACGTTTTAACTTAGATTTTTTAATGTAATTAACAACTTACCGGTTAAATTAACTCCGATGACTTGAGGGCATTTCAATTCCCAAGGTATGTTAGCCATTACATCGACTGCATCAGCACCACCGACACCGATACACAAACAACCTAAACCACCACCATTCGGTGTATGAGAATCTGTACCAATCATAAGAAGGCCGGGGAATGCATAATTTTCCAAAATTATCTGATGAATAATTCCTAAACAAAACGATAAGTTTTTTAACCTCCAAGTGTGCAATTTGTGTTACCGGATCCCGGTTTCCAAAATCCTACACCATATTTATTGCCGGCAGAACTCAAAAATTTGTAAACTTCTTGATTCAAATCTTTAGCTCGAGCAAGATCTTCTTTGCCACCCACTTGTGCTTCGATAAGATGGTCACAATGAATGGTACTTGGAACGGCAACTTTCTTAAGACCGCTCGAAATAAATTGAAGCATAGCCATTTGGGCAGTTGCATCTTGCATAGCAACACGATCGGGCCTTAACCGTAAGTATGAGTTACCACGCGCAATATCCTACAAAATAATTTTGACATAATTTAAGCTCTCACCTTGTATGAAAATTTACATAACCTCACTTTGGGTTATGTAACTTTGAGATAATTTGTAGCCAAAACAAAGTTATTGTAGCTTTTGCTAAGTAAATCGAAACTTTACCTGATCTTTCGGTTGATCTATATGCGAATATAGGACTTTTTCAGCTAACGTTAATGGGTGTCCTAAACGTTTTTTGACGATGTCCAAATTTTGGTTTAGTTTTGCGTAGGGTAACGGGTCGGGATCTAGATTGCTCATAGGCACAGCATTGCAAATTGGTGATACGTGGAAACATCTTACTCGTATATCGGTTAAAAACCGCTTAGTAATTATGCCCCCCTGTAAATAATAAAAATGTAAATTGCACTTATTTAATACAATTATCTAATTTGTTGTATTAGTAGGAGTGTAAAATTTCAACTATTATTTGTGCAAATATAGGTTATATAATAATAACCCTCAAACGCCATTTTTCACGTGACAACTTTTATAAATCAGGTGAAAAGTTATAAATAAAGTTGCAAATTTTACGATAATTTATGATAAATTGAAGTTAATTTTTAATATAAACTTACCTGGCGATGTAAAACTCCCGTACAGTACGCCATGGTGCAAGAAATAGATTTTTTAAAACAATAAATTTGGAGGAACCTTTTCGTCCTCGAGCCGTATCCTCATGAACACCGAACACTCAAGAATTTGTCATTTCTCTATTTCGCAGCACTGATAAGCTGCGTGCGCATCAGTTTACGCGCTTCACTATTTAATTTGTTGAATTTTATCAAATCAATTTTGGAAATTGAAATCCCAAAATTTTTAAAATTGAAAAAACAAAAATGTCACTTTACACTTTCTTACTCAAGATTTTACACAGACGACGCTATTTATTTCAACAATTGTTTTAAAGTGTTTTAAAAAAGGAGGCAAATTTAAAATAAATTTTAAGCAAAAATAAATTTTAACGTACGTAAAATAGTAAACATATTATCATTCTGATTATGTTATCATTTTAATGCGTTTTAAGTTTATTATTATTTATTAATACGTATTTTGATTCTATAAAAAAATGTAATAACAAAAGTCTCCATTAAATTATTGTGAAACGGTCTATAAAAAGACTGCCAATTATTTAAATAAATTTTTTAAAGTGAATTTAATGTTATATTTTAATAACAATTATTTATTATCAAAGGTTTACTTGGATAAAACCACGATAAAATTCAAAAGCAGTGAATTTGAGTTATTTTAATTTTTTCAAGTGGCGTACCACAGGGTTCACTTACAGGTCTGAAGTGTTTTTATCTGGAACTATGCAAAAATTTGTACTAAAAAAATTCTAAACTGCTTTTATTACTTTCCGATACCTTAAGGTATTAAAGGAAAGTATTGTAATGGGGTAAAAAAAATGTTTTGAGATAACACCGGATATATGTATTTTGAGGTCCCCCGAGTCGATCTAGACCATTTTTAGAAAAAAGTCTGTGTGTGTGTATGTATGTGTGGATGTAGTTCCCCACGAAATCTCTGAAACGGCCGAACCGATTGACTTGAAATTTGGTATAGGGTCTTATCAGATAACGACGGAGTGCAGAAAGGAGTTTGTTCAAAATCGGTCCGCTAGGGGGCGTGCAATTAAGGAAATTTTGTGTTTTTTAAATGGAACTATATAATTTTTTTTAAATCATCCGATAGAGAACTTTTTTTTTTATTCAATGATATAAAATTTTTTAAAATTATTTTGTTTTTGAAAGAGTTTTTACGCAATCAATTATCTAATAATATTTGGCAGCTGACGTTTCTGACAATTGTCAAAAAATTTGACAGTTGTCAAAAAATTTGACATTTGTCAAAAAATTTTGACTTTTATTTATTTTTAATCAGTGATTATAAAAATGTTCAGTATTCTTTTGTTTTCTAACTGTTTTGGTCTTAAAATAATCAACTCAATCGGAAAGTCTTGTGTTGACACAACAGATATTTTTTTATATGAATGTACGTTTTTTGTATTTTTGTCCAGGATGTAAATATTTTTGATAACGTTTAATTATCGCAATTCTGACCTTATGACGTTATGACTTAGATTTCGACTAGATATTTTTACAACTCTGTAAAAATCGTAATTTTAATCGCATCATTTTAAAGATTAATACCTTTCAACCTTGACATTGCAATAAATTAATCTTGAATTATACAGGATGTCCAAAAGTCCAAATACACGAACAGTGTAGGGATTCACAAAGTTTTTCGATAGATATCGTTAATAAGATATCGATTTTAGGCCGTTAAAAATCTGATTTTAGGACAATATTTAGGCCGTAAAATTGTGTAATTTAGGCTCTAAAAATCTAAATTTAGGCCCATTTAGGCGAAAAATCCTAAGAAGGCTATCCGATTTAAAACAAATTCTTGGTAAATATTTTATTCAAATATTATAGCATTTTTTTTATAACCGGGGATTAAACAATGAACACTTTTTGGTCAAAATGAGTACTAAGCAATTTACGTGTTTAACCTTAGAACCACACCGTGAAAAAATTGTGCGTATAGCACTCCGTGGGGTCGCCGGCGACCCCGAAGTTTCAATAATGATTTTTAGGCCAATATAATCGATAATGCAATTATTAATTTTTTTATACATTTCGTGAACTTTACTAATACAACAAAAAAAAATTGCAGACAAAAATTGGAAATAAAAAGGACCTTAAAAAATAAAATAAAATATAGAGAAATTAACCTAAAAAAAAATATTTTTCGGTACTCAGTAAAAGTTTAAAAAAAATATAGTAAATTAATAAAAATTTGTTGGAATCATTATTGTAAACTCTATAAATGTAAGCAAAATTGCATATTTCGAAGTAAAAATATATACAAGGTGTTAGAGAAGAACAAAGAAAAATTCAACGGTGCAACTCTATGACACTAATATCAAATTATATAAATAAATATTTAATGCAACCAAACTACAGATGTGTAAAAAACTGATACTAAATACTCAAGAGTGAAGGTAGATAGACATTACAATGCCTTTTTGGCATTTGTGCATGTTTAAACCGAATTTCATATAGAGCGGGGTCGCCGGCGACCCCACGGTAGTATTCTAGGGTTAATAACAAATGTGCAAATATAATCCATTCACTATAATCACTATAATCCATGAACTTTTGTTATTTAGTTAGCCAAAATAAAATGTTCCTACGAAGTTCACTCACAGCTCTTGACAGTACCAAAAAAATGACAGACCATTGACAGACCAACCATTAACACAATTGAATAAAAGCCGCTACTCTACAATACTTAACCTAACTGATTTTTTTATAATTTATACCGGGTGGAATCTGTCACCCTAATAATTTTAATAGTTTAAAGTAGCTAACACCAAATTTCATTATAATCGATTCAGTAGTTTTTGCTCCACAGCTTTTACAGACACCTATACGGCCCGACAGACTCTTCTTTGCATTCTTAGAATCAGGGAAATTCAAAACATCAAGATAAGAATAAAAAATTTTTTTTTACATTTTAAAAAATGTATTTTTAGGCTACTTAAATGTGATTTTAGGCACGTATTTTGAGTTTTAGGCGTAAAATAGGAAAATAGGCATTTAGGCAAAATTAAATGCGGTTTATATGACTTAATTTTTTGAGAAACAAATTTATGTGTAAGTTTCATCTCAGTGCCTTACACCCAACTAAATAGGCATTTTGCCTAAGATCCGGGCCTTAATCGTTTACTAGCGATTGAGGTTATGTTTCGATTTTGTAACGATTATCGAGAAGATAGCGATAAATTAACGATTTTCGGTAGTTATAGACACATTTATCCACAAAAATTAAAAAACTTTGAGGTACAATATCGAAACATATTATCCATTCACTCTTTATTTGCGCTATGGTTGGCCATGTTAGGGTGACAGATTCCACCCGGTATAAATTTGAAAAATATCAGTAAGGTTAAGTATTGTAGAGTAGTGGCTTTTATTCAATTGTGTTAATAGTTGGCCTGTCAGTGGTCTGTCATTTTTTTGGTATTGTCAAGAGCTGTCAGTTAACTTAATAGGGACTTTTTATTTTGGCAAACCAAAAAATAAAAGTTCATGGCCAACCATAGCGCAAATAAAGAGTGAATGGATTATCACCTCAATCGCTAGTTAATGATATCGGTCGATATCGAAAAAGTTAGTGAATCTCTACACAGTGAAATTCGATAGCTAGCGACGTCGTTAACTACCGAATGCTTTAAGTATAAATTTGTTAATCAAACTTATAGATTTATGTACTTATATAAATATGTCCTTATGTCCAAGATAATGGCGATAAATTAAGGATTTTCGGTAGCTATACCCACATTTATCTACAAAAATTGAAAACTTTAAATTACAAGAACGAAACATAACCTCAATCGCTAGTTAACAATATCGCTTGCTATCGAAAAAGTTAATGAATCCCTACACAGTGAAATTCGATAGCTAGCGACGTCGTTAACTGCTGAATTTGTTAAATATGAATTTTGTAATTTTAAACTTAGAGATTTATGTGAATAAATATGTCATTAGGTACCGAGAAAAAAGCGATAAATTAACGATTTTCGGTATCTATAGACATATTTATCCACAAAAATCGAAAACTTTGAGTTACAAAATCGAAACATAACCTCAATTGCTAGTTAACGATGTGGCTCGCTATCGAAAAAGTTAGTGAATCCCTATACAGGTTTAGTCGATACACCAACAAAAAGACAGATAAATAAATTGTAAATTCGAAAACGGAATTGCTTATATGACTTACGGTATAATATTTTACATCCGTGTAAACATACAGAGTGTGACATCAAAATTCTTTTTTAATGGAACACGTTGTATATTTATGTGGTGTCTACTACAGCTTTCAGTAGTCTATTTAACAACTACAATAGAACCTCGATAGTCCGGATTAATTTTAAAACCGAGGCAATCCGGATTTTCGAAACATCCGGATTACTGATAATATGTATTTCGAATTATCATAAAAGGCTTTATTTTAACTCAAAATACTTCATTCATAAGCAGACAGTAATTTATTTCAGTTTATTCGCTAATGTTTAACGTTTTGTGTTTACCTTTTAGGTTGCATTATTGAACACATACACGTCTCTACTAAACTTAATTAACTAAATTCTGCTGTGCCTCCACATTTATTTGTAAACAAGGAACATGACAAGTATACAGACATGTTGATTTGATTTATCAAAGCATGCAAAAATTCGGAGTATAACATACATAATGAAAGAAATTGTTATATCCGGATTAGGGAATATCCGGATCACCAAACACCCGGATTATCGACGATTCGATATTCTACACTCTCTATCGGGTTCTCCTGTACTCGGATTCCGGATTCTCCGACACTCGCATTCTACTGTATATTTTATTATTTGATTCCAAAATTTTTTTTAATTTAATTTTTCGAGGTTTTAACTTTTAAGCCCTCTTAGCAAAAAAAACTGAAAATATGTCTGTCCGTGTATGACGTAACACACGCGTCAATCAAACTACTGTATATACCGATTTTTAAGAAATTTAGTTCGAGTCACGTTAACAACATTTTCAAATTTTTCAATTCAAAATGGGGGCCAATATAACGATTGTCCCATTTCGCGCTTTTTCTATTATGACTTTCCCGCTAATTATTGTTATGAAAATCTAGAAATAGCATTTTGTAGATAAAATATAAGCTTTAGTCCTAATACACTCGATTTTTGAAATTGCTTTACAATTTGCCTACTTTTAAGAGGCCAAAGTTTGCTTAATTTTGTAAAATGGATAAAATGGATTATCTTACAATTGCCTCATGATTTCTTTTTTATTTTTGGATGTATTCTAGACACCTTAGTTATTAATCGAAAAACGTTGGTTCCATTTGCTAAATTTTTCCAGGACCGGAGTTACAATTTTTTGAAGATCAAAATTTAGAAAATGTTTTTCCTGCGCTTTGTATGTTGAAAAATAAATTTAGAAGATCATAAACGTCATAAACTCATAAACCATTATAAAACTTTTAATTTAACTCTCCTTTTGTACGAACTATCAAAGATCTTGAACTTTTCTGGAATTCTTGGACATCCGGTAGAATTGAAGATTAATTCAATGCAATGGCAAAGTTGAAAGGTAACAATCTTTAAGAGGACACGATAAAATTATTTTTGCTAGTTGTAAAAATATTTTGTCTAAGTAGGTATAAGAAGTCGTAGGTCAGAATTGCGGCAATTGAAAATTATCTAAAATATTTATATCCTAGCAAAAACACAAATATTTTGAGTTATTTAAAAAAATTAATGTCCTTTGAACTTTTTAGTACAAATTTTTGCTTAGTTACAGGTAAAAGATTTTTGAACCTGTAAGTGAACCCTGTGGCACTCCATTTAAAATAGTAAAACGACTCAAAATTGCAAATCGACGATTGCAGGTTTATCTCGACACACTGTATCATAAGTTATAAAACATTACAATAGGGCAATTAATTATGCTATAGCAAGGTTACTAGATGACATTAAACTTAAAACATTAAAAGAAAATGTTCTGATTAATCCAATTAAGAGGACTTGTAGATAATTAAGAATTACTTAAAACACGATTTGGATTATTTTTGTGCCAATGTCATATAGGGAAAGTTTTATTTTGCAAAAATACTGACAATAAAATTAATACAATTTATTTAAATTGAAATAATAAATAAACAATTGACAGTTTTTAATCATTTTGTTAATCGATTTAGATAACTAGATGTAAAAGTAACACACATCAAGTTTTTTCAATTAATCTAATTTAATTTTATGAGGTATTTGAAAACTTTCTTTCTCTTTTTTCATAATTCAATTAATCCAAATCTATCCGGCGAGAAGGACCAAGGGTATGTACTAATTTCCAATTTTTGATCAGTCGGTGCCATTTCGGAACCAATGTAACTACGAAATATCAAACTTCAAATTTTATTTAAACGAATATGATAAATGAATTGCATCCAATTACACCTGTCATCCTTTCGCTCATAGATAATGTAATTAGGTTCAATTAAATATAACATATAATAATAATATCTGAAATGTAGGACAACATTTTCAACATTATGTAATTTATATAAAAACTCAATAAACTATATTGTTTAAATAAATTAAAACTGGAAAACTGGTTTTGAAAGAATTATGATAATTTGGATCGTTAAATCGATACTTTATTGAGTATAAATTTTTTTTGCAGCACCCTAATGACAAATTAATTAATAAATTGACTTGTTCTGCAGTTGTAATAGTATCTAAACTGTTCATTATTTTTATTATTACAAGGCAAGGACCGTCTCAAAACTGTAGTCGCTTTTCTTGATTCCTCTTCTCCTATATGATGTTCCCTTCTTCATTCCATAATCGCTAGTTTTATCAAGTTTTGCTTCTTCTTGCTGAAACTCATTAGTCCTCTGTCTAATTTTTGGCTATTCGGCTCATCTAAGATGGACTTTTCTCTTCAAGCCCCTTTAAATCCATTCATGGATGTGGTTCCGTCTTTCTCGATTCGCTTGTATTGTAGACTCAATCGATCTAATTTTAGCGGAAGGAAGTTCACCAGCATTTCACGATAACGCTCACCAGTAATATTGTTTTTTTTTAATCATGACAAGGCAAATTACAAGTCACGCATGTGCAGGTCAAAAGTGTGCATGCCGACTGAACGATCTACAGACGCCCCGGTTGCATGTTTTTAACTGCGGACGCGCGGTAACGTCACTCGATGCGTCCCGGTTTGTATGAGCAGACTGGGCCTGCATAGACCTACCATAGTAAATGCTCACACAGACCAATGCGATCACGCGATCTAGCTCTAGAAATACACCTCTATAATGAACGCCAGATCGTTATTGGTCTGAACACACTAATTTTGAGACTGAAGTATTAAATTAACGCGGGCGCGGCCGCTATCGCGATCACGACCAAGGCCGAATTGGCCTGTGAAAGGCCAAAAAACTCTCGAAAAAAAGTCAAGCGCGGAGCGGCCACGGCCGCTACAAAGCGATCTAGCTCTAGAAATAAACTTTAATAATGGAAGCCAGATCGTTCTTGTATAAACACTCAAAGATAAGACTGAAGTATTATAATATCGCGGTCGTGGCCGCCATCCCCATCACGCCCTAGGCCAGACCAAGCACAGCTACGGGCTACGGCCGCGATAAAGCGATCGAGCTCTAAAAATAAACCGCTGTAATGGACGCTAAATCGTTCTTGTCTGAACACGCAAAGATAAGACTATAGTGTTATATTATCGCGGCCGCGGCCGCTATCGCGATCTGGCCGTAGGCCAGGCCAAGCGAGGCAGCGGCCACGGCCGCGATAAAGCGATCTAGCTCTAGAAATAAACCTTTATAATGGACGCCAGATCGTTCTTGTATAAACACGCAAAGATAGGACTGTAGTATTATAATATCGCGGTCGTGGCCGCCATCCCCATCACGCCCTACGCCAGGCCAAGCACAGCTATGGGCTACGGCCGCGATAAAGCGATCGAGCTCTCAAAATAAACCTCTATAATGGACAACAGGTCGTTCTTGTCTGAACACGCAAAAATAAGACTGTAGTGTTATATTATCGCGGCCGCGGCCGCTATCGCAAACTGGCCGTAGGCCAGGCCAAGCGAGGGAGCGGCCACGGCCGCGATAAAGCGATCTAGCTCTAGAAATAAACCTTTATCATGGACGCCAGATCGTTCTTGTATAAACACGCAAAGATAAGACTGTAGTATTATAATATCGCGGTCGTGGCCGCCATCCCCATCACGCCCTAGACCAGGCCAAGCACAACTACGAGCTACGGCCGCGATAAAGCGATCGAGCTCTAGAAATAAACCTTTATGATGGAAGCAAGATCGTTCTTGTCTGAACATGCAAATATAAGACTGTAGTATTATATTATCGCGGCCGCGGCCGCTATCGCGATCTGGCCCTAGGCCAGGCCAAGCGCTGCAGCGGTCACGGCCGCGATAAAGCGATCTAGCTCTAGAAATAAACCTCTATAATGGACGCCAGATCGTTCTTGTTTGAACACGCAAATATAAGACTGTAGTATTATATTATTGCGGCCGCGGACGCCATCCGGATTAGAAATCGTTCTTTTATGAACACGCAAAGATAAGACTGTAGTATTATATTATTGCGCCCGAGGCCGCCATCTAGATCACGCCCTAGGCCAGGCTAAGCGCAGCAGCGGCCACGACCTTGATAAAGAGATCTAGCTCTAGAAGGATACCGCTATAATGGACGCCAGATCGTTCTTGTCTGAACACGCAAAGATAAGACTGTAGTATTACATTATAGCGGCCGCGGCCGCGGCTTCTATCGCGATCACGCCCTAAGCCAGGCCAAGCGCAGCAGCGGCCACGGCCGCGATAAAGCGATCTAGCTCTAGAAATAAACCTCTATAATGGACGCTATATCGTTCTTGTCTGAACACACAAAGATAAGAGTGTAGTATTTTTATATCGCGGTCGCGGTCGCGGCCGCTCTCGCGATCCCGACCAAGGCCGAATTGGCCTGTGAAAGGCCTAAAAACTCTCAATAAAAGTCAAGTGCAGAGCGCCCACGGCCGCTATAAAGCGATCTAGCTCTAGAAATAAACCTTTATAATGGACACCAGATCGTTCTTGTCTAAACACACATAGATAAGACTGTAGTATTATAATATCGCGGTCGTGGCCGCCATCCTCATCACGCTTTAGGCCAGGTCAAGCACAGCTACGGGGTACGGCCGCGATAATGTGATCGAGCTCTAAAAATAAACCGCTGTAATGGACGCTAAATCGTTCTTGTCTGAACACGCAAAGATAAGATTGTAGTATTATATAATCGCGGCCGCGGCCGCTATCGCGTACTGGTCCTAGGCCAGGCCAAGCGCAGCAGCGGCCACGGCCATGATAAAGCGATCTAGCTCTAGAAATAAACTTTTATAATGGACGCCAGATCGTTCTTGTCTGAACACGCAAATATAAGACTGTAGTATTATATTATTGCGGCCGCGGACGCCATCCGGATTAGAAATCGTTCTTTTATGAACACGCAAAGATAAGACTGTAGTATTATATTATTACGGCCGCGGCCGTCATCGAGATCACGCCCTAGGCCAGGCCAAGCGCAGCAGCGGCCACGGCCGCGATAAATCGATCTAGCTCTAGAAATAAACCTCTATAATGGACAACAGGTCGTTCTTGTCTGAACACGCAAAAATAAGACTGTAGTATTATATTATCGCGGCCGCGGCCGCTATCGCGATCTGGCCCTAGGCCAGGCCAAGCGCTGCAGCGGTCACGGCCGCGATAAAGCAATCTAGCTCTAGAAATAAACCTCTATAATGGACGCCAGATCGTTCTTGTTTGAACACGCAAATATAAGACTGTAGTATTATATTATTGGGGCCGAGACCGCCATCTAGATCACGCCCTAGGCCAGGCTAAGCGCAGCAGCGGCCACGACCTTGATAAAGAGATCTAGCTCTAGAAGGATACCGCTATAATGGACGCCAGATCGTTCTTGTCTGAACACGCAAAGATAAGACTGTAGTATTACATTATAGCGGCCGCGGCTTCTATCGCGATCACGCCCTAAGCCAGGCCAAGCGCAGCAGCGGCCACGGCCGCGATAAAGCGATCTAGCTCTAGAAATAAACCTCTACAATGGACGCTATATCGTTCTTGTCTGAACACACAAAGATAAGAGTGTAGTATTTTTATATCGCGGTCGCGGTCGCGGCCGCTCTCGCGATCCCGACCAAGGCCGAATTGGCCTGTGAAAGGCCTAAAAACTCTCAAAAAAAGTCAAGTGCAGAGCGCCCACGGCCGCTATAAAGCGATCTAGCTCTAGAAATAAACCTTTATAATGGACACCAGATCGTTCTTGTCTAAACACACATAGATAAGACTGTAGTATTATAATATCGCGGTCGTGGCCGCCATCCTCATCACGCCTTAGGCCAGGTCAAGCACAGCTACGGGTTACGGCCGCGATAATGTGATCGAGCTCTAAAAATAAACCGCTGTAATGGACGCTAAATCGTTCTTGTCTGAACACGCAAAGATAAGATTGTAGTATTATATAATCGCGGCCGCGGCCGCTATCGCGTACTGGTCCTAGGCCAGGCCAAGCGCAGCAGCGGCGACGGCCATGATAAAGCGATCTAGCTCTAGAAATAAACTTTTATAATGGACGCCAGATCGTTCTTGTCTGAACACGCAAATATAAGACTGTAGTATTATATTATTGCGGCCGCGGACGCCATCCGGATTAGAAATCGTTCTTTTATGAACACGCAAAGATAAGACTGTAGTATTATATTATTACGGCCGCGGCCGTCATCGAGATCACGCCCTAGGCCAGGCCAAACGCAGCAGCGGCCACGGCCGCGATAAAGCGATCTAGCTCTAGAAATAAACCTCTATAATGGACAACAGATCGTTCTTGTCTGAACACGCAAAAATAAGACTGTAGTATTATATTATCGCGGCCGCGGCCGCTATCGCGATCAGGCCCTAGGCCAGGCCAAGCGCAGTAGCGGCCTCGTCCGCCTTAAAGCGATCTAGCTCTAGAAATAAACCGCTATAATGGACGCCAGATCGTTGTAGTCTAAACACGCAAATATAAGACTGTAGTATTATCTTATCGCAGCCACGGTCGCTATCGCGATCACAATCTAGGCCAGGCCAAGCGATATAGCTCTAGATATACACCGCGATAATGAACACCAGATCGTTGTTCTCTGAACAAACTAATATAAGACTCTATTATTAACTTAAGGCTGGCGCGGCCGCTATCGAGATCACGACCTAGGCCCCATTAGTCTGTGAAAGCCTTTAAAGCTTGAGAGGTTGTAACGGCCTTTAAAATTTTAGTCACGTGCTAGACAATGGCTCTAGTGCGACCGTTACCTTAAAGTGATCTATCTCAAACCATCAGGAGTTGACATTTGAAATTTCAAACTTGGGGTGGTTGGGAATGAAAAAGGGCAGCAAATAAAATAATGGACAGTTTGTTATTTTAAGCTTCCTATTTTTCTCTTATCTAGTTCAAATCCAGAGTTATTTATTCTAGGTGGGAAGTTTTGAAATGAAAGTTGACAATTAGAAATTTAGGGAGTACCCTCTCTCGTTTGTTACAATTGTTACATTTATTATTTTGTCCTTTGATAAATAATGAACAAGTAAAAATAAATTACGAGGTACACCAGACATGGCTGCACCTTCAAAAGTAGGTTTCCCTATCAAGTTTAAATAAAAATATTTTATGATATTACGCAAGTAGGCTTTAAAGTGCTATATTGGTTACATAATAAAATGTATGATCAATTTGGTGACCGAGAAGAACCGGATCTTATTCATCTTGGCTATATTAATCATCTTGTAGTTGTACCTACTGTTGCTTTTTTTATTATTGTTTTTTGTCTGTCTTACTTTAACTTGCAGGTACGGCTCTAGACAGGTGACTAATGCCATCTCAAAAAATTGATCCAAAAAGTGAATTTAAAACTTTAACTATTTATTAGGTGCATTTTGAATTAGTAACTTAAAGGGATGTTTCCGGTGAAACCGAAGTGTTTAAAATTTTCAAAAAGTCTCCAAAAATCCCAATTTACGTGTACTTCAAGCGTACCAAATTTCAACTAGATTCTTTAATAATTCACATTTAGAGGTGTCCTATCGTTGACACCCTAGGTATGTGTGGCGCCCTTTTGAATTATTTTGAACTAAACCAGAGGACGAACACTAATATATATTTAAATATGCGCAACTTGCGTTGTTCGTGTTATAATTTTGTTGTTATTTCCTCCCCTACCTAAGGAGCCTTGGATTCGTTGCTTCTGTTTTAAGCCGACCCTGTTAAATCCCCATAAGAAAAATTACTAAAACCTGTATTGAACTTTCCTATAAAAGTGGCTAAAATCGTAAAATCGTGACTTACACGTAAATGAATATTATGATGCAACGAAGTAACTATAATTTTTACAGGGTGGGCTCCAAAACAATAAATTCTCTAGATCTTGCAGTTTGGATATTCTTACTGCTCTCATAGGGAGCCCATGAATGAGCTCTTTTACGTAAGAGTGAGTTACACACAATTTTTTGTGCGAAACAATCAATTTAAAGTAAAAAACAATGTTTTTTTCTGTTATGGAACTGTTGAAGGTTGCACTTCCATTCACGTTAAATTCAGTGAACTATTCATCATCTTTATTATACGCTACTTGCTCATAAGTCATAAACCTAACGATTGTTACACAATTTCAACAAATTATAAGTTCAAGATCTCGCATTCTAATTATTTTTGTTTGTTATGATGCTTATGAACAGATCAATTAATGGTATGGCAGTTGAAGGTGCCACGAGGTACTAATGAACGAATTCTTGACTTTATTTCGAAACTTGAGTAGCAAACTTTGCAAACAATTGAAACTTTTGGCAGGACTTTGTTTTAAATTAACAACAAGCCCTAATTCATTAATTTAGTTGAGTTATTATTATACCGGATAGCAACTAAAAAATAGATTTTTTTGCAAATAACTCAAAAAGTATTAAATTTAACGAAAAATTCGTTTATATCTTTTCTGTAGCTTATGAAATTTGCTGTTAATTAATAGACTTTTGGTCGCCCTACTATAAATATTAAGCTAGTTAAAGCGTTTTGAAAATTGGCGGTTTTTCCACACGTATTCAAGCACATGATTTATCTTTCGAGTTTTCGAAAATAACTCGAAAAATAACAAGTTTAGCAAAAAATTTGTAGTAATCTCTTTTGAAGCTTATAAATTTTGCTTTAATTTAATTTTTTACTACTCGTTCTACTGCCATTATTAAGCAAGTTATAGCGTTTTGAAATATTGGCCGTTTTTCCACACGTATTCATGATTTATTGTTCGAGTTTTCAAAAATAACAAGTGTAACAGAAAATTTGTTATAATGCGTTTTGAAGCTTATAAATTTTGCTTTAATTTAATTTTTTTCTAGTCGCTCTACTACCATTATTAAGCGAGTTACGGCGTTTTAAAAATTGGCCGTTTTTCCACACGTATTTTAACTCATGATTTATCGTTCGAGTTATTGAAAATAACTCCAAAAATATAAATTGTAGCAAAAAATTTATAATAATCTGTTTTGAAGCCTAAAAAGTTTCCTTTCGTTTAGTTTAATCGTAGTCTCTCTACGATAAATATTGGCCGAGTTACAGCGTTTTGAATATTGAAACTATTCTTTCAGTACTAACGTAGCTGAAGTAGAGGAACCGGAAAAATTATATTAAAGGGCAACTTTTCTTTTTTTGATTTTATTTTAAAACCTAAAATGATTAAACTGCACTTGAATTACCTAGTAAAATTACCTTTTGCTTTAGACTAATGCAACTGCATTTATGTGAAGCAATCCATAATTGCATGAAAATTATTAAATTATGAAAAATGACTTTACGACTAAACTACATCCACTTATCAAAGTATAATTTTAAACAATTTTAATTAAAAATTAAAAAAAATATTATTAATAGTTTTGTCCTAGTTATTTTCAAAATTATTATCGACTTATCCATTTTTGATTTAAAAAGAGTTCAAGGTACTTTATAAACAATAAGTTAAGAAATCAGAGCGTTAGTGCTTTAAATAATACAAACAATATTATTATTGTTATATAATGTTAATCTAGCTTGTTGAGTGACACCAAAAAAATTTTTTCTCTTTTTTTTTAATTGTAGAAGTAGAGTCACTAATAATTGTAAGTACTTGTTAAATTTTGCAATAATGACGTTTTAAAAAGGGTGTGGATATATCTTAAGAGAAATACATAAGAAATGTAGCTTTAACCATATTAAGAAATGATTAAAAGGTGTATTATTTTTTTAATGAGATCTTATAAACAAACTTGGATCACGATTTTTTTTCGACTACTGTTGAAATCGAGAAACCACCTACAATTGCTATTGTGTTTTGATTACGTTTGTCCTTAAGGCGTTGGCTTGTCTTGAAAACCTCCTCAGGCATCATTTTGCCTTGAGGAGTCTCCACAGGCAGATCATTGTCTCGCATAGCCTTGCTTCACCTTGTACTCAATTAAAGAATTGGGTTCTTCTTCTCGAGACTTGCAGAACAAATGGATTGTTGGTCTCAGAGCGTCAAAACCTCACCGTTTGTGGAAAGTTTTAAATCGTGTTTTGTTGCTTTTGTTCTGTAGAGCCTTTTACAATGCCTCGGATTGAAAAGCTTCTCCACAGCTAATTTGCCGACCAGATACTTTATCTTTTAAGGTTAGGTTAGGTTACCAGGCTACAACAGCTAAATATTTGGGGGTGACGTTGGACAAGAGCCTAAGCTTTGGGAATCATGTACAGGTGGTCACCGAGAACGCAAATAGAATGGCTATAGCACTGGGACGACTCATGCCCAACATTAAAGGGGCGAAAGAAAATAAAAGAAGGATTCTCGCGTCGGTGGTTAACTCCATACTTCTATACGCGGCCCCGGTCTGGGCGCACGTTACCGAGACCGCTAAGTATCGCGAAATGCTTATCTCCTCACAGAGGAAGGTAGCTCTAAGAGTATGTAGGGCTTACCGCACCGTGTTCACAGAGGCAGCGCTGGTTCTGGCATCTATGGTGCCAGCCCACATACTGGCGGAGGAAAGGAAAAAGAAGAGCCTAGAACCCACGACAACGAGGGTATACCTTCGAAAAGGCTCATTAGAAAAGTGGCAGGTTCAATGGGACGCGGCGGCGAAGGGTAGATGGACGCATCGACTTATTCCGAGCATCGATGTGTGGGTCGGGAAGAAACACGGTTTTTTGACACATGGACTGACCCAGGCGCTAACAGGACACGGTAGCTTTGGAACATATCTCCATGGCATAAAGAAACTACCCTCGGATTTGTGTGTATACTGCGGAGAACTAGATACCCCCGAACACACCATATTCCTCTGTGAAAAGTGGATAAAAGAGAGACGGAAGATCAGAGATGTAGCGGGAACTGTCACCCCAGTCACACTGATTTGTGCGATGCTCGATACTGAAGAAAAGTGGAAGACGATCTTAGGCTGCCTCGAAAAGATCATGACGGCAAAGGCTAACGACGAAACAACTCTCGCAAGAAGCTAATAAGTACATAATGCCAACATTAAAGATGACAGAGTCAACACTGTTAAAGTTCCGCCGAGCATATTGAAGAAATACCGCTAAGGTGATACCAATTGCTCCAGTCCAAGGCGAAGAGAGGAAGGGTGTTAGTCGGTCGCCGGGGCGAACCGCAACTCCGAGGCTAACCCGACATCCCCCCCGCGTAGATGGCTCCAAGCGGGGGGCAATTCTGCGCACAGATTCACCTACCTCTATAAAAAAAAAAGAGGTTAGGTTAGGTTAGGTTAGGTTAGTCTCTAGTCTAGTCCCAGAGCAGTCGAAGGCGGTGATGGTATGCGGAAGAAGAAGTTGTCCACCCATCACAATACAACTGCACGGAGTCAAAATCCTTCTCAAAGACTCCGTCAAGATTCTTGGCGTGATAGTTCACAAAAACCGCAACTACGCCGAGCAAATCTTGGAAATCTGCGCTAAAGCAGCGTCTACCACCACCCAGATGGCAAGACTCATGCCCAACAAAGGATGCCGGCGAAGATGAGACTCCTCGGCGTGATCGTGCAATCGATCATGCTCTATGCGGCTCCTGTCTGGCACGAGACACTGGCCGTTAAAGGACACGAAGTCAGGATGTTGAGAGTTCAGCGGCATATAGCACTTAGGGGTGTCTGAGCCTATAGAACTGTTTCTTTGGACGCAGTGCTAGTAGTAGCCTCCATGCCACCGATTCATCTCTTGGCCCTGGAGAGAGCCACAAAGTGCGAAGAAAGTCCATCAACCCGCGCTAATACCATCGCCGCATGGCAGCGCCGCTGGACAGAAACAGAGAATTGCCAACGGACCCTATCCCTCATACCTACCCTCCAACAATGGGTAGAGAGGAAACATGGCAAACTATCTCACCATCTGACCCAAATCCTCACAGGTCATGGATGTTTCAACGCATACAAGCATCGGATCGGAAAGTTTGTCTCTCCCAAGTGCGAACACTGCCACGAAAACGACATCGCAGTACATACCCTGTTCCACTGCTATCACTAGACCAGGGCGATTAACTTCCCTGGCGACTCTCATACATCCCCCTGCATAGATCCAGCAGGATGCGTCTATAAAAGATTCCCCTAAACCTCCGAAAAAAAAAATTTGGTTAGGTTAGATTAGATTAGATTAGGTTAGATAAGGTTAGCTGAGGTTAGGTTAAGTTAGGTTGTAATGCCGACAGGTGATCCCAGGTTGCTCTAGTCTATGGTGAGAGGAGGGTTTGGTTAGGGTAGCCGTCTGGGCTCCCCCTTTGCCGTACAACATTCGGGCAAGGAAGCCATGAGGTTCCTCTCCTACCAAAAAAAAAGGTTAGGTTAGGTTAGGATGTGAGGCGAGATTAGGGTTTTGGGACCCAAAATGTTCAAATGCCAAAATTTGTATGACGACCTACATAAATGTTTTAAATATCTAGAGAGGAGGTATCAAGAATAATTCAATAAGGAGCAAAGGTGCTTTGTTGATATGATGTAGACAACACGTCGGATTCGATCCCTGATAAATTCAATGATCCCCATGGTCTATTCAGTACAAAGATAGTTTTGACAAACAAACAAAAGATAGATTGAATCTATTGGATCCTATCTTCCGTGGCATATAGCGCACTTGTCATGCCTTTAAGAGCCCCATTATCATTCAGAAGCAGCAACTTATCCAAGTATTTTATTAACGAAGTCTCATCTATGCCCTTGTCTTGTCCCATGTCTGAGACATCTTAATCAGGAACTTAAAGTTAAAATCTCTCTTCTACACTCTATTCTAGTGCCATTTAGACCTATAGAGGCCTTGTAATGCCTTGTAGATATTTGGTCACTTGCCTTACAAAACTTTATTGAGCCATGTCTTGTCTTTTAGACTCGTCAGCATTACTTTTTTAGCAGATCCCTTTTTGCTGACGTTTCATTGTTTTTTTAAACTTGTCGAAGCATCGTATTAGTAGAGTAACCGCCTCTATATCCATGATTTTGCAGAGTCGTCTTGTGAAACAAAATTCACTATTTTTGAGAATTTCATAATTATTTACGTATGTAGATAGATATAGTTTGCGCGTTTATATATGGTTTTTTTGGCTTCTATAAAGTTAACTTTTGCTCATCAGCTTATGTCAATACACAATAGCCATCGTAAATCATAGGCAAGCATCCGTTGTACTACGACGATTTACGATGGCTATTGTGTATTGACATAAGCTGATGAGCAAAAGTTAACTTTATAGAAGCCAAAAAAACCATATATAAACGCGCAAACTATACATTCTTTCTGAAGTCTTTTCCTGTACTAGTTAACTCTTAATTTTATTAATTTATGCATTACTATAACAATAAGAATTGCGCATAGGGCATCTAAAAAAGGTAGGCCAAATCTCAATATACAGGGTGATTTTTTTAAGAATTATTAACATTGGGATCTCGGAAAATGGTTAACGAGATAACACTAGAACTGAAAATTGGCAATTTAGTTTCTGAGCTGTAGTTTGAAAATGGTTTACTTTATGAAAAATATTCTCGATATAAGTCTTTTAGAAGGTCAAAATAGCTATCAAATGATACTAAACTCGACCTTTTATCACATCGACGCTAGGCGTCGTGACGTTTAACTTTTTATTTATTTAAGGGCACCTTTTGTTTTATGTATTAAATTACTCAGTGGACTTATCTAAATTCAGATACCAAACGACAACTGTTCCCCCTGTACTTTTTTTAATTTACACAACATTTCTAGCTTATATTGTATCACGTTATTTTAATATGTTACTTTATGTTATTTTTTACTGTGAAAATAACGATAAAAAGTTCGTTTTTGAAGGTTTAGAAACGCAAGTTCATTAAAAATAGAATTAAATTAGATTATCATTTATCGAATTTAAAAACTAAGTTTCAGTCGTTATTTTTCATCATAGAAAATAACATGAACTAACGTAACGTAATACATAACGTAACACAACATAACCTAGAAAAGTGTAAATTAAGAAAAGTAGAAGGTAACAAATTATTATTTGGTATCCTAATTAAGACAAGTCCAATGAGTAATTTTCTGCTAAAAACTATAGGTGCCCTCAAGAAAATAAAAACCTGAACGTCGCGACGCCTAGCGTCGGTGTGATAAAAAGTCGAGTTTGGTATCGTTTGATAGCTCTTTTGACCTTTTGAAAATTATTCCCAAAAATTTTTTTTCTAAGGTAAACGATTATCAAACTACAGCCGAAAAACTAGATGTCCAATTTTCAGATTTCTTGCATTATCTCAGTAACCATTTTGGATTTTTGAATTTTCTAAACGAATTCTTGTTCATAGTTTTAGCTCATAAAAATACATAGTTTTTTTGCCAGTTTAACCAGCTTCGCAACTCTTACCATTTCCGACATCCCAATGTTGGCAGTTGGGATAGCACTTAAAAAAATCACCCTGTATAGAGTTATAAAAATGGGTAGTTACACCTTTGTTTTAATTATCGTTTTAAATTCGCATTTCGTTAAATATATTAATCGATATTAATTACCGAATTAAAAAGGTATTTAGTTAATTGTCGTCCCACTAAACATCACTCTATAGGTAGAGGTACCTATAAAGATTAAAAAAATAATTTATTCGTAATTTTTACACACCTACATTAAAAATAAAAATAAATGCATGCGTTTAACATTTCCAAACATGTTATTTGTTACCTTTAAGAAAAACCCTAAGAAAGAGACAACTTTTGTATTAAACTTGAATCAGTTAAACATAAACCATCGATTAAAACCGATCGTTCAAAAGAAAAAAAAAGTGAAATCACTCTCGATTTTATTAAATTTTTTTTCTAATTAATTTAAAACTGACTCATCGCGTCTTGTTGAATTATTTGTAAATTATGTGAAAAATTAAAATTTTTTAAAAATGTTAATTAAGTGCGCTTTAATTTTGACTTTATTTAATTATGGTTTGACTCAAAATTGTTTTGAAAAAAATAATATAAAAAGGAACTTAAATTTAAAATTAGTTTGTTATTATAGCGAAATTAACGAAAATGTCGATGCTTGCAAGTGCACCCATATTATTTTACCCTCTAATACAAATAGGACTATTATTGAAAATTTTAAAAATAATTTTAAGGGTAGTAATGTTTTGATTACTGTTAACGAAATTAACGAGGTAAGTTATTTTAATTAATTCACCACTAAAAATCGTTTGAAGGAAGGGGAGCAATATTTTTAATTAATTTTGTCAATGATTTTTGATGCTACGACGCTCGACTACGGAACTTAAGGTGCCGGGTTCGAATCCCAGAGTCTTTTTGAAATTAAGCCCACAAGCTGCAGAACCTCTGATGCAATCAATAGGTGGTTGGTTGTTAGCCACATGATCTTCATTATAACGCCGGTCTCACGTTTAGTGACCCCTAACATGTTTCAATTAGGATTAAGATTATTATAGTGGAGGGTAACCAAAATTTCATACGTACATACTTAGTGGGGCCTATTGTGCTCTGTTCCTTTATTATCTGCTTCCATCCCTTCCTGAAGCCTGTCCTGAATCCATCTCAATCTATGAATGAATATATGGATACTAGAGGAAGACGTTTACACCAACATATGGGTCCTTATATTTGAGCAAACGTGGGACTGGGACGTATCATATGCGTCATGGTTTCAGCCTGCTTCATTACATCTTTACCACAGGGACTCTCAACCACCCCACTCTATGACACTTTTGTCGCTGCTTTGGTAGACTTACAAGTTGTGCAGTTAGCCCATCGGTTTTTCGGTCTTTCTAATGTGCACTTTGACTATCGATTCGAAGGTGCACATCGGAAGAGTTCACATGAGTTTAGGCTACCAAGGTTGATTAACGTAACTCCCTATTTCCTATAGTAAATTTTTGGACTTTGAGAACGAATCCCATAAAGCCACGGAGACGAGGCTTGAAATGATGATTTGTAGATATTTGGTTTGTAACTGTAGTTACAGTCACATGCTCACTTGCACTCTGTTCTGCCGTCTGTCAAATTTAGCTATGGGTTAGCAATACTACTTTCTATGATTTTTCTTGACTCTTCTAACACATCTACCTGTTTAGATTCTTCTTCTGTACAATCGTCTTCTACTAAAAACTTTCATTAACTTGTTAAGTTGTACTCTAGTGTACAGTCTATCTTACGGGGAGGTTTGGCTCGGTCATCCCCACCACGATTGCAAACACCGAATACCGCCGGTTTTCAAAAACTCACCACACCCGGTTACAACCCAACACAGCTCGGAAGCGCGTCCTGGCCCGGTATTACTCAGTGCTCATCAGACGAGGACTACTGGACACCGTGTGTCTGAGGTCGCAATAGACCAGTTTTTCGTACGATGTTCCGGCCGATGCGGGTCCTGTGGGAGTACAGCGAGGGTAAACCTACGCTGTTAAAGACTTCCATAGGGGGAGACTTTACTCCTCACGAAAGGGGCGATGCAGCGCATTCGTGACCAACGAGCCGCCCACTTACCAGCGGACACCTTTTCAACGGCCACTGCGAGACCAGCACCAATTGGAGTGGGCAGACGTAGCACATGCCCGCCAGGGGCTTCCACAGGCTCCCCCGAATGTAAGCTTCCAACACCTCCGGTCAGTCATAACACCTGTAACGTGCGCGTGCTAGAGCTTGAAAAACATCTCCTTTGCCCGCGGCGAGGCCACCGGAGACTATCACTGGCACCTTCAGCAACCATAATCGGTCCCGGTCGGAATCTGGCCCATAGGTTAGGTTAGGTTTGGCGAAGATAGATTACTGTCAACCAGTAACCATATCTTCCCACCCCACTCCGCTCCCGGTACAGAACCAGACCCCTACCACCAACCATGCCATATTTACATATAACTTTGCTACTGGTGCGTCTCATACCTGACTCTATGCCAAGCAGAGATAGCAAGCAGGAGGTAAGAACACGACCTGTTGGTCTTCAGCATTCTGCCGTTAGGTTAGGTTAAAGATAGGTTAGAGTCTCAACTACCATAGTGACGACCCATCGCCCACCAGCAACCATCGCCGGACCCTCCCATCCGTACAGCGGCCATTACCGAATCGTTTGATCAAATCAGCGATCTCTTTGCCCAGAGGACTGGGATCGAGGGCTCTATAAGACCTACATAGCAATCCTTTCGGTTAAGAGCTTATTCGTGTGCCTTAGAGGTTAGGTTAGGTTAGGTTATGTTAGGTTAAAGCGTATGTATGTATCTTCTACCACCCGGCCTTGCCGTCCCCCTTCCTCGTTACGAAACACCGGCGCTAGACAAGTGGTCAAGGCACGAGCCCTTCCATGTACACTTACATGCACGCCTGTTGCTCGCTTCCACCCGAGATGGGGCTTGAGCACATAAGCAAAAATACACCTCCCTGGTACGAGTGTGCACGCTGACCGAACGGCCGAGTTCCGCCACGCTACAAGTGACGGACACTCTACTCCTTTCCTGCTACTGCCAGAGGCGCCCTTGTGGGCGTTTTCCTTAGAACCGCAATCGGGTGGCCCGACTGGCAGTTTTATAAGTGGGTGGCGCGAGAGTCCAACCTCAACCCCCGGAAGGTTCTTTCTTTCTTCGAAAACTGGACGGTTCTGAGCTTCCCATCTTACGTAACGTAACGTATATCTTTAGTCAGAGCGTTTCGAGTTTAAACTTACATCGCTCTTTAAAACCCTATGCTGAATAACACAGACTTCCTAGACCCGGCAAGGTTTAAATTTTGCTGTAGCCTATGGCGTCTGTTCCTTACTCGACTATCGCCATCCGTCGAGGACTATAAATCCAATCAGGAATTACTTGGTCAGGAGGTCAGGGAACTACATAATTTATACCAACCTCAAAAGAATTTTTCACGATTACTACAATGATCTTTAGCAACCAAGAGCAATGGCTTAACGTGCACTCCGAAGCACACGACTATTTAATATTCAAAAAACTATTTCTACACTTTAGTTTAGACAAATTACCTTCTTAAATTTGACAGATAAGCTACGACGACCGCCTTTCTCTTACTCTTGTTTGGCTTTTGTATTTTGATAATCTTATAAACAAGAAGTGACAATTCTTTTTGATAAATATTTTTTTAAATTTATTTAAAGCTGTTTGAACAGTAGATAATTAATGTTATGACAATAATTCGTTCAAATATACCATATAATCGACTTTTGATCGTGATGTAAGAAAGAAAAGTTATATTTATTTAAGTACAAGTTAAAATAGGCCACGCCAATTTAATTAATTGCTTGCGATTTAAAAAATATTAATTGAAAAAATGTTTATAAAAATTGATAAAATATGACGTTTTTGTCGATAATAGAGGAGATTCTTACAGAAAAACGAGTTTACAATATTTTGCAAGTAGCCTTGCTTGTGGTTCGCTAAAAACCTCTCCTGTCATAGGTTGATGTAATAATATGTAATGGCAGATAGGAAAACAGAGGTTATGACAGATTGGATGACAGGAAAAATGACAAATGGGATGAATGTTGTGATGACAGATGAATTGATAGATGGGATGATAGTTGGGACGAAAAATAAATTTCTCTACTCCCCCCCACTGTCTCTTGCTCACTCTCTCTTATCCCCACTCTCTTTTTTAGCCCCACTCTCTCTCTCTTTCTCGCAACCCCTCTCCTTCTCTCTTAATCCCCCTCTCTTATCCTCCCTCTTTTTTTGTCTACCTCTTCTGTCTCTTTCGGACCTGACTGCGCATTCCTTATGACAAGACATATGTTCTTCAGTATAGGATTGTTATGTCTATGATACCTTCCAAACTATCATCTTTTGGACATATGTTAACGGTGTAACTCTACCCTGCTCATAGATGATCATCTAGATTCTAGTGGTCAAGTATTGGAAATTTTTCTCAATCTGAACAAAATTGTACCTTTTACATCTTGTTATGTTGGAAGAACTCCTATAAAATCTTTAATCCTATACAACAGTTTTAGCAACAAAGTAAGAGAACTATTCCAAATCTTCAAAATTAATTGGGGTCACTGTGTGAGTCTTGGATTAGATTCCATTGTTTAGATGGAGAGTAAACTGAAGTTTATATGCGTCCTTCCGTCCCTTCAGTCCTTAATCTATCCCAACCTTTGGATGAACTCGAGGAAACTGGAGAGCGAAGTATCGCCGATACTGACCACGTTACATCGCAGTATTCGCTCAACATTAGCGTTTACGCAGGTGACAAAGCACAATGCTCCGTTGTTTCATTCGCTTTATTGTATCCTCTGCATCTGGGACTGTCCAGTGAGAGCACCAGTTATGTCACGTAGGTCCTCAGAAGACAGTCGTAGATAATATAGCTTTTATAGCTTACACAGCTAGTGCACTTAATTTCAGTAAAGTGTCGAAGGTGCAGATCGAAAAAGTTAGAAAGGGCTCAGGTCAATAGGCACAATCCCTGAGCTCTCTCTCTCTCTTTATCTCGCCTACTCATCAGCTCTTTTATTTCCTTCGTTTCCTTGATGACTCTTGACCCAACAGATTCTTAATTTTTAATACGCTTTTACGCTAATTGTTGCTTTTACTCCCCTGTAGACTGATAGAAATTTTTTTATTAGGCTCGGGGAGGCATATTTCTTGTTGTAGACCCTTGGATTCTCCTTTGTACCCCCGATGTGTTCCCAGGTGTTGATAGAATTTCCAGGAGTGATGGTTTTGTTACTCCCATGGTTAACAAGCTTTAAGACCGTTTTAACCCATATATTCTAGCATCAACGGTGTTTCCTAATTAGAAACCACCCCTGAACCAATGCTCTTCTATACCACATTCACCCCCACGTGGTAGGATGTGTCAAATTCTCTGTGGAAGTTCTATTATGAGTTTTTAAAATTTTTCTACGACCATAATTGGCGTCGTTACATAAGCTGAATGTTTGCCTTCTGTTGATGCTTCCCATCCAGGCATAAGTCCTAAGCAACAGTGTTAATGGCAGTAGGTTAAGCTTTCCTTTTAAAGCTATAGTCAGGAACACTTTCCGTTGTCCTAGTGATAGCAAGCCACGCTAGTCCCTGTAGACAGACACACTTTTGTGGTTACTATAGATTTGGCCAATAGCTAGACCAGAAACGTTTTGGACGATATTTTGGAAGTAACACATGTTTTCTTCCTCCATATAAATGTTTTTAAGTTCTTACAGAAGAGATACCAAGTACTCTTAGCAGGAGTCTAGCTAGTGAAGCTTTAAAAAAATATTATAAACGAGACGCACGTTGCACGTTGATGTGATACCACTGATAAGTAGGATTATCGACGATTTGGACGGGGTAAGTTAGGAATCTACTTTACCGACATGTTACCGCATTACAGATTCCCGCCATTTTGGTTTGAAACTTTGCTAAGTTGGTTTGAAACTTTGCTAAGTTCGCCATTTTGGCTTGAAACTTTGCTAATTTGACAGCTTTTACAGAGTAAATCGGCCATTTTAGTTTGAAATTTTGCTAATTTGACAGCCAAAATGGCGAACTTAGCAAAGTTTCAAACCAAAATGGCGAGAATCTCGGTAACAGAAACATGTAATTGTCAACTTAGCAAAGTTTTAAACCAACTTAGCAAAGTTTCAAACCAAAATGGCGGGAAGCTGTAATGTCGGTAACAGAACCCTGTAATTTCCAGTAACATGTTGGTAAAGTAGATTCCTAACTTACTCCGTCCAAATCGTCGGTATACCTACTCTGATACACGCATGACTGACGTACATTTCGAAGCACCAAACCTGGTTCAATTCAAAAGTTGAAAAATGTACTATTTTAGTGGCTCCAAAGCTACGATATTTCTATTGATAAGAATTCTTAATACCGACAAACATTTCCATACAATGACAATAACTAATTTAATTTTTTTTCAGAATGTCATCGAAATTCTAAAAGGTGAAACAGTGGACGGAATTGAAATTAATTTGAAAAAATTAAATCACAAAAACGACCTCAACGATTTTATAACAACAATCAAAAGTAAAATCAATTCAAATTTAATAATTTCGATTTTGTTGCCATCAAAAACGGAAATATTGGCAAAATATTACGATTTAAAAGCTTTAACCAAAAGGACAGACTTTTTCATTTTACAAACGGCCTTTTTAGTAAGCGATCAAAATGCCACTTTTCATCCGAGTCGACTTTCCGGATTGTGGGATATGCAAAATAGCGTAAGTTGACCTTTTTTTGGAAATTTTGCTTTATAAAAGCCACAGACAAAAATACAAAACACGAATTTTTGTGGTTTTCTAAACTTTTATTTTAAACCACATAATTAGTAATATTCAATCATTAATCTAAATAAGGAGGATTATTGAGTAACAAATTCATTTGATAACGTTTTTTAAGTGTCTATTTAATTAATTAATGAGGACTTCTATTTCATTTTACAATTTTTTTAAATTAAAAAAGCAGTTATTTCCACATTATTGCATAAAATAATAATTATAACACATATACAGGGTTGCCATTTTTACGATGCACCTCTTACACGCTATGGGGATTTTTGAAACTCGAAGAGACTCAGGGTTGGGCAAAATACAAAAAAAATGCTCATTTTCTTGGTCTGAATGTTCAAAAAAATCCAGGACAACTCGTATAGCTCCTGAAATATTTTGAAAAAAACTGAAATCTTGCGTTCCACCCATATTTCTGACCCAACGATACGAGTTATCCAAGATTTGCACACCCTAAAAAAGCAGTGTGGTTCAAGGAATTTTTGTCAAATTTAAAACTTCAATTCCCTAAATATTTGAACCACCCTGTATAATTAAAAAAAATCCAAAACAAGCAATTACACTTAATTACAAACTTATCCTTGACTGTGTCCAATTGTTGGTAATTTTATACAATTAATCAAAAAATCGTGCAAATTTATTCTTTTTCACTTCAATTTTTCTAGGACTCGACAGTTGATTTAGTACATGGATTAGGAGTTCCTTTATCAAAACTCGTAATTACATCTCCAGTTCAAGCTTTTGAATTTATTCTTCTCAATGAAACGCTCACAGCACCAGGAAGTCCAGCAACTGAAATTAAATCAATCAACAGACGTGAACTTTGCGAGCAAATGTCCAATGGTATCAATTGGACTTTGGAAAGAGATCAAGATCTAACGAGCCCTTACATTTTTAGGTAAAATATGATTTTTGGTTTTCACTCAATTTAAGATGCGGAGTCGAAAGCTCGAAAAAGAAGTTGTAAAATACGGCTTAATACAAGTTTTTAAAATTCTGATTAATTTTAATAAATTAATAATAACACCTAGTGCAGATATTTCAACTGATTCGTATAACTAAATTTATGCTCTATAATTTTTATTAGAAGTACAATTATCGTGAGATCACTCCTTAAGGAGCTAGAGTCGGAAGAGCCACCGAAAGTTGTATAATCCGGCTTAATACAATTTTTTTAATTTTAACACCTAATGCAGATATTTTTATTGATTCGGATAGATAATTTCATGCTCTATAATTTTTATTAGAGGTAAAATTACCGTCAGATCACTCCTTAAGGAGCTAGGGTCGGGAGAGACACTGTAAGTTGTAAAATCTGGCTAAGTGCAAACTTTTAAATTTTTGAATAATTTTTATAAATTTATTATGACTGCTAATTGAGATATTTTTACTGTGGATTTGATAGATTATTTTATGCTTTATAATTTTTATTAGAGGTATAATTGCTCTCAGATCACTTCTTAAGGAGCTACAGTCTGGAGAAACACCGTAAGTTGTGAAATCTGGCTAAATACAAACTTTTAAATTTTTGAATAATTTTTATAAATTAATTATGACAGCTAATTGAGATATTTTTGTTGGATCTGAAAGATAATTTTATGCTTTATAATTTTCATTAAAGGTAAAATAAACGTCAGATCACTCCTTAAGGAGCTAGAGTCGGGAGAGACCGTACAAATTTTTAACTTTTTGATTAATTTTTATCAATTTTGTAGCAAAAATAAATGGATAGCTTTTGAAGATGGAACGAGTATTGACGTAAAGGCGAAATATGCAAGAGTACGTGGGTTAGGAGGATTGGCCCTAAAAGATTTGAGTCAAGATAGTAAAAATTGCAACGGATCAATTTTGGAATTTGCATACGATGGTTTATCAAAACAATCGCGCGCACCCCGTGGCGTCGTTTTGCAATCGTTGAAAAGAGAAATTTTAGAAACGCCTTCAAGACCTTTAGACACAATACAAATTTCTCCATACAGAATATCAAGAATAATTGATGTTGAAGGAAACGTCCATAGTATTAGAAAAGTAAAATTGAAATCCAAATTTTGATATTTATTAAAATGAATTTTTTAGGACACAAGAACCGAGTTTGAATGTTCTCGACAAGGATATTTTGTTCATCCACGTTCTTGTGGTCGTTTCTTCCGTTGTGTCAAATTTGATCAACTTGCGGACGAATTTAACGTTTTTGAATTTGATTGTCCCGATGGATTAACGTTCGATGATAAAAATGAAGTTTGTGTTTGGCCAGGAAGTCTTCCTTATTCGTCCGCTTGTTCTGGAAGTAGTGAAATTGCACCAGTGCCTAAAACAAGATTTATTTGTCCCAGCGAAGAAGGTAATTGTTTAAAATTAAATTTTCCGCGCATGTGACCCAACGAAATAAAATTTCGCAAGATGATGCGTATCCGGTTACATCAATAACAAGTGCGATGGTGGTGTAATGGTCAGCATAGTTGCCTTCCAAGCAGTTGATCCGGGTTCGATTCCCGGCCATCGCATAATTTTTTTATTTCTAAAATACTAAATTTTTGAATTTATTTTAACATTTTATTAATATAAATAAATTTTAATTAATCATTTAATTGTTTAAAATTACAATTACAATAATTTTAAATTTTAGGTTATTACGCCGATCCTGAAAATTGTCGATGGTTTTTTGCCTGTCTCGATCACGGAAAGTCGCCACTGTCAGCATACGAATTTCGATGCCCTTTTGGATTAGCTTTTGATCAAAGTCGTTTAGTATGCGAATGGTCATGGCTTGTATCTGGTTGTGGAAGCATAGAAACTTTAGACATCAGTGCTGCTTTAGTAGGACTCGATAGAGCAAAATTGGAATCTTATGATGGATTAGGAGCTTTGGGAGTCGTTAAATTTGGACAATTGGATGGATCGCTTCATCAATCACAATCTTTATTAAATTACAATATTTTAGACCACAATTCAGCACTTACAAGCAATTTTTTGCCCAAAATTCAACAAAGCGGCCAAATTGACATCAGTGGCATTGCAAGTCAAAAAACCATCCAACCTAATGTTTTAAGCACTGGGGATGTACACGAAAATGCCTTTTTGAACAACAATCATTATTTTGGCTCCCAATTATCTGCAGTTACTAACGAAGATGACGATGTTAAGTTAGGAAAAAACCAATTCTTTTACAAAACGTTCGCCGTACCAAACGCAACCGCAAATGTTGTTGGAGGAGCATCGGCTGTTCAATTTTACAATCGAAATTTGAACAACGTTTTGCAATTACGCCCGGTGTCATTTTCAATACCGCCATCTGTCCAAACAGTCGTTGCAGCTCCTGTACCAATTTTAACTTCAAATGGCGAAACGTATAAAGATGGAGTCGTCGCTAATGTTCCCGAACTTCAATTTAAAATTATCGTTCCGGACGAATTGACTTCAAATAACGATTTTAAGTATGCCCAAAGAACAAATTTGGGTGGCATTTTTAATTATCAAGCTTTTGACTTAAATAAGGGAATTCAGAAAAATTTTCCTTCAGATATTTATCACCAACCAAATGTTGTTTTTGAAGGCACGCCAAGTTCGACAATTCCAAATCGTTTTGGAAGTGTTTATCAGTTAGGGCAAAGCGGTAATGTTGACCGAAATTCAATTTATGGGAATGAAAATGTTTATTTTGTAAATGGTCCAAGTTCTACAATTCGGCCTTTAGCAGTTGCTAAAGTTGAGCAAGTTGTGAAACCTATTCAAGTGTCCAGTTATGGCTTTAGCGAACAAAATGCGGATTTAGGAAAAGGTCAAATCGAAAAGCATGCCCAAACTGTTTTTGTAACACCTGCACCTGTAGTAAGTCAACAACAAAATTTGGGCGAACTTTCATCTTCTATAAGTCAAAACCATGAGGGTTATGTTTACTCAAGACCAAGTGTGAGATTTGAAGAGCATCCGAGCCCAATAGTTCAACAGGAGGTCGTTTCCAATTTGCAACAGATTCCAATTATTTCGAAACCTGTTCCAACAGTTGCAACAGAAACAAGAGTGTTTTCCCAACCATCTGGAATTACTGAATACAATTTGGGAAACTATAAAGAAAGTGTTGCTCAAATAAATAATGATTTTGCTAAAAGTCAAAAGGTGGCTGGGCATCTTAACAATTATTATGAAGGAGCCATAATTGCATCGTCACCTGCACCAACAACGTATTTTAATGTCCAACCACAGTTGAAGGCGTTTACAGCTGCAATTCAAAGTCAGAAAGGGTACGTTTACACCAAACCAAGCATTAAATTTGAAGAGTCGCCAGCAATCCAACCAGCAATTGTTTCAACAGTAAAACAAGAATCGATAATTCCACAAAATGTGCAAATAAATCAAAACGTCGTACATCCAGCTTCAATAACTAGTTATTCGGTGCAAAGTCAATACGAAGACACTAACAACAAACCAAACGTAATACTGAACGAATTCCCGAGCTCTACAGTTAGACCGGCAATTGTTTCTAATTTCCAGCAAGTACCGGTTGTTTCGCCAACTGTTCAAACAATTGAAACGCCTGTAATAAATTACAATAGCCAACGTGTCCAAGAGGAAATTGCACCAGTACGAAACCTCCAATTCGAGCAACCCAAAGTTCCAGCTTCGGTATCGAGTTATTCGGTACAAGATCAGCAAAGGTATATTTATCAAAATCCCAACGTAATATTTAACCCAAGTTCTACAGTTCGGCCCGCATTTGTTTCTAACGTACAGCAAGCACAAGCTGTGGTGCCAACAGTAACAGGGTATTCGGAGCAACGTCAACAGGGCTACAGTTACCAAAGACCCAAGGTAATATTCAACGAGTTCCCAAGTTCCACAGTTCGACCTGCAATTGTTTCCAACGTACAGCAAGTACCAGTGGTGGTACCTCCAGTAGCAGGTTATTCAGAGCAACGTCAACAGGGTTACAGTTACCAAAAACCCAAAGTAATATTCAACGAGTTCCCAAGTTCTGCTGTTCGTCCTGCAGTTGCTTTCGACGTACAACAAGCCCCCGTGGTGGTGCCAACAGTAACAGGATATTCGGAGCAACGTCAACAGGGTTACAGTTACCAAAAACCCAAGGTAATATTCAATGAGTTCCCAAGTTCTACTGTTCGACCTGCAGTCGCTTTCGACGTACAGCAAGCTCCAGTAGTAGTCCCAACAGTAGCAAGTTATTCAGAGCAACGTCAACAGGGTTACAGTTACCAAAGACCTAAGGTAGTATTCAATGAGTTTCCAAGTTCTACAGTTCGACCTGCAGTTGCTTATGGCGTACAGAAAGCTCCAGTGGTAGTGTCAACAGTAGCAAGTTATTCAGAGCAACGTCAACAGGGTTACAGTTACCAAAAACCCAAAGTAATATTCAACGAGTTCCCAAGTTCTAATGTTCGTCCTGCAGTTGCTTTCGACGTACAACAAGCTCCAGTAGTCGTGCCAACAGTAACAGGATATTCAGAGCAACGTCAACAGGGTTACAGTTACCAAAAACCCAAGGTACTATTCAACGAGTTTCCAAGTTCTACAATTCATCCTGCAGTTGCTGTTGACGTACAGCAAGCTCCAGTGGTAGTGCCAACAGTAACAGGTTATTCAGAGCAACGTCAACAGGGTTACAGTTACAAAAAACCCAAGGTACTATTCAACGAGTTTCCAAGTTCTACAATTCATCCTGCAGTTGCTGTTGACGTACAGCAAGCTCCAGTGGTAGTGCCAACAGTAACAGGTTATTCAGAGCAACGTCAACAGGGTTACAGTTACAAAAAACCCAAGGTACTATTCAACGAGTTTCCAAGTTCTACAATTCATCCTGCAGTCGCTGTTGACGTACAGCAAGCTCCAGTGGTAGTGCCAACAGTAACAGGTTATTCAGAGCAACGTCAACAGGGTTACAGTTACCAAAAACCTAAGGTAGTATTCAATGAGCTTCCAAGTTCTACAGTTCGTCCTGCGATTCCTTTCGACGTACAGCAAGCTCCAGTGGTGGTACCAACTGTTCAAACCATACAAGAGCAACCTTCTCCAATTCCAACTTACAACATTGACCTGAATTTAAAACCAGCTGTCGAGCAAGTTGAGCAAGTAAATTTGAAGTTTGAACAAGAACTAAATAAGCGACCTCAGGTATCATCACTTCGTCCAGCAGTTGTTTCGTATAATATTAACAGTAGACTCGAACCTTTGGAAGAAGCTGTCGTGATTTCACAGTCTGGCCAAAATGTTGAATCTGTCACGAGCTCCCCACCTGCAATTACTTACAATTTTAGAAATTTTGCCAAAACTCAAGTTCCAGATAGAGCAAACATTTTCGCCATCAACAGTTTACCAGAACCACAAGTATTCGTAACCTCAACTGTTCAACCTGCAACAGTTTTAAGTGAAAAGGTTCAACCTTTTGAAGTGCAAAAGGCCCAATTTGTAATAAACACTGAAAATGCTGTTTCACAGCCTGCTTCGGTTTCGGAATATGGATTCAAAAATTATCCCAATTTAGTACCAATTGATCAATCTAACACTGCTGGAGTTGTTATAAAAGACACTCTACAACAGCAGCCAGCAATTATTTCTAGTTACAGCTTCGAAAATTCCCAATATAATCAAAATATCAAACCCAAATTTGTTCAAGTTACACAAAAACCAATTTACAGCGACGATCAACCAGTTTTTGTACAACCATCAATTTCGACTAGTTTCAAACAGACGTCAGATGCTTACGTAGCTTCCATTGCCCAACCAGTGTCGAGATACAGTTTCCAGGACATCGTTAAAATTAGACCTCTTCAAACAGTTACTTCTGAACGTATCCAAGAGCAACCTCCAAGTAGCATCTTTCAGGGTTATCAGTATCCTAAACCAAACGTAGTGTTTGAAGAGAAGCGATTAGAACCATCAATTACTGTTACTCCAACTCAAAACAACTTTGAGTACATCAGAGTAAAACCATCGCTTGTTAAAACCAAAACAGTTAGTGCAGTAACGCCGATTACGATTGAAGACACAATTATTACCAAGCAAGAAGTTAAAATTGCTCCTTCGGAAGAAAAATCGGGTTACTTTTATTCCAAACCATCTATTCCTTTCCAAGAGGGGTTAGGAGATTATGGTAATAAGGAACCAATAGAAGAAGAACCGTTTGTTGCTAAAAAGACTTATCTTACGTATCAACAAGTTGATGAGCTACCATCAGCACAAATAAAAAATGAAAAACTATCTCAAATAGGTGTGAAGAAAGGCTCTATAATTGAAGATTACACTTACTCAAGTCCTCAAACAGTTCGAATTGACCAAGTTGTTTCACAACCATCAATTACTTTCAATGAGGGAATTTCAAAACAATATAAAAACGAAGAGACATTTGGTGCTAAAAATGCTTACTTTGGCGGTCAAAATGGGAAGAAAGTTGACGATTACTCCACGACTCGGGTGAGTCAAAGTGAATCGGTGTCTTCACAAAATTTGAAAGAGTCGGGTTATTACTACCCTAAACCGTCAGTTACGTTCACTGAAGGGTTTGAAGATTATGGAAACAAGCAGCCTGTAGTAGAAGAAGCATTTGTGGCTAAAAAGGCGTATCTTACATACCAACAAGAGTCTGAACCTCAAAAGTATCAAAATGGAGCTCAAAGAGAAGGTAAAAGTGGCACTGTTTATGTTGAAAACTACTCGGCTACCCAACCTACGAAGAACAAATTTATTAGCCCAATTTACGTCGAAGATAGCACTTCTGAACCAGAATTGTACATTTCAACTCTTGAGAACAACGAAGAGGTTATTGAAACTACAACTGCAAGAAAAGTGGCATTAAACTCACGTGGTAATTTTAATTACAAAAATAGCGTATTAGAAACGTCTACTCTCACAACACCTCCAGCTCTTCCAATTCAAAGATTCCTTTCTGCACAAACTCAAGCACCTGAGGACACAGAACCATTAACATCAAAACCGAAAGAAGAAACATTGAGACGAACCTACCTTCCGGCAAAATTAAAATCAGAGCCAAAATCAAAAACTTACATCCGAGTTAACGACTTTAATCCTCTTTTGTCAGCAAAATTAGGTGCCGAATGCACATGTACGTCAAATACTGTAACTTTAAGAAGACCTTCGGTGGCTAAATCTAAAAATGTCGACGAGCTTCCTTCTGTAAGTCAAGATGATGGCGTTGTTGTAGAAAACTATTCGTTTGAACCCCAACGAACTGAAGATGTTAGTTTGCGATCGTCAGAAGATATTTCAACTAATGTGCAACCGTCGGGGAAGATTGTAGGCAAAAAATTGGTGAGAATTCGTCCTGTAACAACAACAGAGTTTGTTGAAATAGAAGAAACAACGAAACGAGCACGTAGCAGAGGTAAAGTTACTACGGAAGGAGTAAGGAGTCGTTCTTACGATAGTTACGAAGCCACAGTTTCGGAAAGCGACACAAAGGCCTTACAAGGTACTAGCGTTAATAGTAGAATTAAAGAAGCGACCACTCAAGCAATTCAAGCCTCTTTCGATCGATACGGACCTGGTGGTTTGAGAAGTAGCAAGGAAACTTTACAAGGTACCGTCGACTGTCAAAGAGAAGGCTTGTTTAGACATCCTGAAAAGTGCAACAAATTTTACGCTTGCAGATGGGATTGTAACAAAAAGAAGTACACGTTACACGTTTTCAATTGTCCCGTACACTTAACGTTTGATTATAATATGGGAGCGTGCAATTGGCCGAGTAAAGGTCCAGCTTGCGCTGGAGATACTCTTTTACCTAACGAATAATGTGCTCAATGCTTATATTAATGTATTATTTTATTTGTATTTTTTTTAAATTGTAATTTAAACTCTTTTTTTTTTATAAAAATATTAAAAATGTTTGTGCGTTTGGTTTTCTTAAATGTTTAAAACATCGGGAGCTGCAGTAGTTGAATTGAATGTAGTTTGAAGAATATGGTTTACTGTAGAAAAAAATTTTATGAGGAAAAGTTGAAGGAGGGCAAAAGGGCTATCAAATGATACTAAACTCGACTTTTTATCAGATCGACGCTAGGCGTCGCGACGTTGAACTTTTCATTCTCTTATGGAAATCTATTGTTTTTTTGCAGAAAATTACTTAATTGGCTTGTGTAAATTCAGCTACCAAATGGGAACTTTCTATCTTGTATTTTTCTTAATTTACGCAGCTTTCATGTTACGTTATGTTAATATGTTACTTTATGTTATTTTTTACGATTAAAAATAACTATTAAGACTTAGTTTTAGAAACACAAGTTCCTTAGAAAATAAAATTAAATTACAGTAATTTAGTAAATTATTTATAAAGAGGGTTATTTTAAGTTTTAGTCGTTATTTTTCATCGTAAAAAATAACATAAAGTAACATATTAACATAATGCAAGTTGATCAGGAAACAAAATTAAATTACTAAAATTTAATAATTTTATTTTATTTCCAAATCAACTTGCGTTTCTAAAACTTTAAAAACTAAGTTTTAGTAGTTATTTTTCATCGTAAAAAATAATATATCAACATAACGTAACATAATTTTACTTAGAAAAGTTGTGTAAATTAAGAAAAGTACAAGATAGAAAGTTCTCGTTTGGTATCTGAATTTAGACAAGTTAACTGAGTAATTCACTGCAAAAAAACAGTAGGTCTCCATAAGAAAATGAATAGTTGAACGTCGCGACGCCTAGCGTCGATTTGATAAAAAGTCGAGTTTAGTATCGTTTGATAGCTCTTTTGACCTCCAGAAAGATTTTCTTAAGAATTTTTTTCTAAAGTAAACCATTTTCAAACTACAATCGAAAAACTATGACTTAAAAAAACATCCTGTATAATTAGCCAAGTAAAGGTCCAGCTTGCGCAAGACACCATAAATAATGTACTAAATGCTTATTAATGTATAATTTTATTTGTATTTTAAAAAAATGCAATTTAAACTCTCCTTTTTACAAATTTTTGTTACATATCTTTGGTTTCTTTAAATGTTTAAAATAACCGGAGCGGCATGTAAAGCCAATTCCTTTACGTATTTATTCAAAATCGGTTTAACTTCTTCAGCTAAAAATTCATCGACTTGTTCCGGAGCTCTTCCGGTGAATGTTACTGGATCTAAAAGACCGTCCAATTCATTCAAAATTGGTTGGAAATAAGCATCACTTCTGACTCTCTCGATCAAATCGTTGTCTTTACCGTGCTGTTTAACTTGAGCAGCAGCTTCGATGGAAAGAACTCTAATCTTTTCGTGACAAACTTGTCTATCCCCTCCTTTTTTAACCATAGCCATGATTATGTTTTCGGCAGACATAAATGGCAACTCTTGTAAAATATGTCTGTTGATGACTTTTGGATAAACGACTAGTCCTTGAGTAATGTTAAGTAGAGTTAATAAGATGGCGTCGGCGCCTAAAAAGGCTTCGGCTAAAGTGATTCTACGATTAGCCGAATCGTCGAGAGTTCTTTCTAACCATTGGACAGAATGGGTGTTGGCTGCGTTTGAATACAAAGCCATAACGTGACGTGCAATTGCACAACAACGTTCGGATCTCATGGGATTTCTTTTATAAGGCATGGCAGAGCTACCAATTTGGCTTGCTTCAAAAGGTTCTTCAATTTCTTTTCTATTTGCCAACAAACGTAAGTCGCTGCACATTTTATGGATGGTACTACCTAAGCCTGATAAAGAGGCAATTACTTCTACATCGACCTTACGGGAGTAAGTTTGTCCAGTTACTGGATACGATTTTTCGAAACCGCTCAATTCGGCTATGCGTTTATCTAAAGCAATAACTTTAGCGCTATTGCCATCGAAAAGTTGTAAGAAAGAAGCTTGAGTACCGGTAGTTCCTTTGGCACCTCTAAACTTAAGATCGTCTCTAGCACGACTCAAAGCACGTTCGTCCATGAGCAAATCGGCTAGCCATAAAGTTGCCCTTTTACCAACAGTAGTCAATTGGGCCGGTTGTAAATGGGTAAAGCCTAAAGCTGGAAGAGCTTTGTAAGTTTCGGCAAAGTGAGATAAATTTTGGATGACAGCGGCCAAACGTGGCAATAAAATGTTGAATCCATCTTTTAAGATTACCAAGTCGGTGTTGTCGCCCACAAAGCACGAAGTTGCTCCTAAATGGATTATCGGTGCAGCTATTGGGCATTGTTTAGCAAAAACGTGGACGTGAGCCATAACGTCGTGACGTGTTAAACGTTCTTCGGCGGCGGCGGCTTCGAAGTCCACGTTGTGCAAATTTTTTTCCATTTCGGTAATTTGTTCATTGCTTATTTGGAGTCCCAATTCCTGTAACAAATAATTGATGTTAAATATAGTCTTCACTAATCCTCCCTTGCTTTTTTAACGGTAATAATTCAATTCCGAATGATATCATTACAAGCAGATATGTTTTAATCTAATGATTTTTAATGAAATTTTAAAAAATCCTCCATTACAGTGTAGCCATCTTTGTTTAATGTAACTGATATTACTGTTTAACCTCTTCAAACACTTACTTCTAAACGTATCTAAGAGCAACCTCCAAGTAGCATCTTTCAGGGTTATCACTATCCTAAACCAAACGTAGTGTTTGAAGAGAAGCGATTAGAACCAGTTACTGTTACTTCAACTCAAAACAACTTTGAGTACATCAGAGTAAAACCATCGCTTGTTAAAACCAAAACAGTTAGTGCAGTAACGCCGATTACGATTGAAGACACAATTATTAGCGAGCAAGAGTTAAAATTGCTCATTCGGAAGAAAAATCTGGTTACTTTTATTCCAAACCATCTATTCCTTTCCAAGAGGGGTTAGGAGATTATGGTAATAAAGAACCAATAGAAGAAGAACCGCCTGTTGCTAAAAAAACTTATCTTACGTATAAAAAAGTTAATGAGCTACCATCAGCACAAATAAAAAATGAAAAATCTCCAATAGGTGTGAAGAAAGGCTCAATAATTGAAGATTACACTTACTCAAGTCCTCAAACAGTTCATATTGACCAAGTTGTTTCACAACCATCAATTACTTTCAATGAGGGAATTTCAAAACAATATAAAACCGAAGAGACATTTGTTGCTAAAAAAGCTTACTTTGACGGTCAAAATGGGAAGAAAGTTGAAGATTACTCCACGACTCGGGCGAGTCAAAGTGAATCGGTGCCTTCACAAAATTTAAAAGAGTCTGGATGTTATCTGTTACGTTCACTGAAGGGTTTGAAGATTATGGAAACAAGCAGTCTGTTGTAGAAGAACCATTTGTGGCTAAAGAGGCGTATCTTACATACCAACAAGAGTCAGAGCCTCAAAAGTATCAAAATGGAGCTCAA
This sequence comes from Malthinus seriepunctatus, assembly GCA_963924605.1. NCBI lineage: Eukaryota > Metazoa > Arthropoda > Insecta > Coleoptera > Cantharidae > Malthinus > Malthinus seriepunctatus. The sequence goes on from OZ004603.1 coordinate 21,453,201, forward strand.
AAAGAAGGTAAAAGTGGCACTGTTTATGTTGAAAACTACTCAGCTACCCAGCCTAAGAAGAACAAATTTATTAGCCCAATTTACGTCGAAGATACCACTTCTGAACCAGAATTGTACATTTCAACTCTTGAGAACAACGAAGAGGTTATTGAAACTACAACTGCAAGAAAAGTGGTGTTAAACTCACGTGGTAATTTTAATTACAAAAATAGCATCTTAGAAACGTCTACTCCCACAACACAGAAGAGCTGGAGAGGTCTTCCAATTCAAAGATTCCTTTCTGCACAAACTCAAGCACCAGAAGATGCAGAACCATTAGCATCAAAACCAAAAGAAGAGACATGGAGACGAACGTACCTTCCGGCAAAATTAAAATCAGAGCCAAAGTCAAAAACTTACATTCGCGTTATTATTTGCTTCTCCCCCCCCTCCCTTCCAAATAACGGTAATAATTAAATTCCGAATGATGTCATTACAAGTAGATATGTTTTAATCTAATGATTCACAAATTCTAGTAAATACAAAATAACTCGACTAAAAAAATTGTGAAATTAAAAAAAAATCCTCCATTACAGTGTAGCCATCTTTGTTTAATGTAATTGATATAGATGAGTTAAACAAGGGCGAAAATGTTGAAATTTGACAAAAATGTGTGATGTCTTAATATAAATAAAGCACAGATAACATTATCTCTTATCGTTTACGATAACACAAATATGAAGCAAACATACACAGGTGTAACACGCCCTGTATAACGACAGGTAATTAATAGAAGAAAGTGCTCAAAAGTTAAAGAAAACGCGGCAAAATGGTGAATATTGCGACTGTTGGAAGTATTATGCTAAAAGTATTTAAATTGGTGAGTTTTTAACTTAAATTTGAGTCATCAAAATAATTTTTGAAAAAAGAAATTTTACAATTAAAATCAAAAAATGTGAGCAATTAATTCAAAACTGGAAAGCGCCCTTTCCAAAAGTATGTAAATTTTTGTAAAATATTTAAAAAATAATTTAGTTTAATCAACCATAAATCAGTAATCAAACAAAAAATTTGATAACGGAAGCGAAGTTACGACGTACGTACTTTTGGACAAGAAAAATACGCCCGCACGCGCGTCGCTCACACGCAATAATTAAAAATTTTCTTTTTTTCCGCAGGTTCTCAATTTAATAATATTAATTTTATACCGAACTGGTTACTCGGGACAATTTTTGGGCGTCGGTGGCACATGGAATTTAAATGAGGAAAAAAATCCAGACGCCGAAATAGTGGCGTCTGGAGTTTTCGTCGGATTTTTCATCTACACCTTGGTCTCCCTGATAAGTTACTGCTTTGCTACGGGCGATCATAAAAAGTAAATATTTCCTTTCATTAGTACTTTTAATTAACTTAACTAACCTTATGAATCATTAGTTATTTTATTGAGGTTAAATAAGTTTAATCTGTTTTATAATACATCACTAGATAATTTTATTAAAACAATTGAATTTTGTTTTTGTTTTGTTATTTTTTAGCACGTTCACGGATATAGTTATGAATTTTATTGGTATTTTCATGTGGGTCGCTGTAGGAGCCACTGCTTTACATTATTGGCACGGGTATCAACCTGAGCATAAATACGTTCACATCTCTCCAGAAAGACAGGTAATGCATAAAAATTCTCTTCTCTAACGCTCGGTTGCATAAAGGCGAATTATATTTTAATCCGAGAATTAGATTTATAATCCTTAGATATGGCAACGTTACACAATAAACTAATAAATAAATAAATAAAAATAGCAAAGTTTGACAAACCGTATTCACAATACAACACAAAAATAACTTAACCTCAAATTTTAATTTTAATTTACAAACGTCAAACTTTGACATTACAGTGTGTAACATTGCCATATCAATGGATAACAGTGACATTAAATGACAACAGTGTAACTATACGTAAGAGGGTGATTTTTTGACAAATTTATTTCTGGACGACTCCTTATTTTCAAAATTTTACTGAGGTATTTCGAGAAAATATAAACTATGTTTAAATTTGAGTAAAAGTTAGTAACCCTGATTTAATGGATATTTTTTAAAATTTTTTGATTCACAATGGCGGCCAATATAACACGATTGTCCCCTTTCGCGGTTATTATCGTATAACTTAGCTGATAATTATTATTCTGAACATCCAAAAACGGCGTTTTACAGACAAGATATGAAGCTATAATACTAATCTAATCAGTTATTGAAATTGTTTTAAAATGGCCTACCCTTAAGGGGTCAAAATTGTTTAAAATTTTAAAATGGTTTTTCTTAAAATTGGCTCCAGCCATATTTTTAATTTTTGGGCACGTTATAGACATGGTAGTTTTTAACTGAATGACGCTTGTTTCATGTCTTAAAATTTTCCAGGACCGGAGTTATGACTTTTTAAAAGTCAAAATTTCATGAATCAAACATCAACCTAACATACATTTTTAAATCATCAAAATCAATGTAATCCAAGGCCTATCTCGATTACTTTTCTTTTCTAGACCAAGGACTCAGAATTTGGAACTTATCAATCTTCCATCCGCTTATCTCATTTTATTACTATTTATGCTGATTCAAGTCTTAATAGAAATTTTATAAATAAAATTGTTTTAATTAATTTAATTTCAGGTTGGACTGGCTTTGGGTTCGTTATGTATAATATCAGGAGCAATTTATTTATTGGATACCGTCACATCAACCCTTCATTTTATAAGAAGCAAAATGTAAAATCGCGCGAAAATTTTTTTTACCATTTAATAACATTTATAATTTAATATTTAAGAAATTTTTTTAAGTGTACACGCAATTTGTAGACTGCGATATTTCAAATTTTATGAAGAATACGAATAACGCGATTTATTTCAATTTAATAGTTTTCCATGACTTTTCACAATTTCAGCCGAATTTTGTCTACTTTTGCAATTATAGATAGGTAGTATGTTGTAGTATATGCGTGGAAGTAAATAAATAAAAATTTTATAAACAAATTCTATTATTTCGTCTCTCATCTCATACTGTTTTTGGTTCGTAAGAGGAATCGAGTGTAACCAGGTGCTCACAAAATGAATGTCCGGGATATCCTCAAAACAATTGAAATAGACCTACGTGACAAGAGTACTATCGTTATGCCCAGGTAGAGACTACTGGATCGCCTGAGACCGCTTTCAGGTTAGGGGGGGTCTGCGAAAGATTCTCTACAAGGAGACCGAATAGTTTTTGAGGCTTATATGGACACGTAGTCTCTCTAGTCTAGTCCTAGAATGCTTCAGACCTTTCCTTACGGCTATTTTGATCTAAAAGAAGGATTACTGATTTAGGAGAAGCCCCCCTTGTAACCCATCCATAGATGTAATTCATTTAGGACTATTAATCTCTCTCTTAGAACTATTTTGACTAAGAAAAAGGACTAGTGATCTGGCCTGAGGAAGTTATTCTATCACCCATGTCCCTTCAGGACTATATTGATCTCTTCCTTAGAACTATACGAGTATACGGGAGAGGACTAGTGATCTGATGGGAGTACTCACTTTGTCCAGGACCATTGATCTTTCACTTAGGAGCGAAGATTACTGATCTGATACGAGAAGTCCTCTTGCGCCGCTCACATGACCTTTGCTCTACTCTCTCTTAAGACTGTTCGGATTTATGAGTGAAGACTATTGATCCGGGAGGTTTCTTATCTCTGAAGCTTTCGAGACCATTGATCTCACCCTTACGGCTGTTTTGATCTAAGTGGGAGGATTAGTGATCTGATAATTACAAGAAGCCCTCTTGCGCCGCTCACACGGCCTCTTATCTACTCTCGCTTACGACTGTTCGGATTTAAGAGAGAATATTATTGATCCAGGAGGTTCCTTATCTCTGAAGTTTTCAAGACCCTTGATCTCCCCCTTACGGCTGTTTTGCTCTAAGCGGGAGGGCTAGTGATCTGATGAGTACAAGAAGCTCTCTTGCACCCCTCACAGGACCATTGATCTACTCTCTCTTAAGACTGTTCGGATTTAGGAGAGAAGACTATTGATGGTTCCTTATCTCTGAAGTTTTAAAGATCATTAATCTCCCCCTTACGGCTGTTTTGATCTAAGCGGGAGGACTAGTGATCTGATGATTACAAGAAGCCCTCTTGCACCGCTCACTGGACCTTTGATCTACTCTCTCTTAAGACTGTTCGGATTTATGAGAGAAGACTATTGATCTAAGAGGTTCCTTATCCCTGAAGTGTTCAGGACTATTGATCTCTCTCTTACGACTGTTTTGATCTAAGGGAGAGGACTAGTGATCTGATGGTTACAAGAAGCTCTCTTACACCGCTCACAGGGCGTTTGATCTACTCTCTCTGAAGACTGTTTGGATTTAGGAGAGAAGACTATTGATCCATGAGGTTCTTTATGTCTGAAGTTTACAAAACTATTGATCTCTCCCTTACGGCTGTTTTGATCTAAGGGAGAAGACTAGTCATCTGATGATTACAAGAAGCCTCTTGCACCGCTCACAGGACCTTTGAACTACTATCTCTTAATACTGTTCGGAGTTATGAGAAAAGACTATTGATCCGGGAGGTTCCTTATCTCTGAAGTTTTCAAGACCATTGATCTCTCCCTTACGGCTGTTTTGATCTAAGCAGGAGGACTAGTGATGTGATGATTACAAGAAGCCCTCTTGCACCGCTCACTGGACCTTTGATCTCTCTTAAGACTGTTCGGATTTATGAGAGAAGACTTGAAAGCTTATCTCTGAAGCTTTCAAGACCATTGATCCCTCCATTGCGGCTATTTTGATCTAAAGAAGAGGACTAGCTATCTGATGACCAACGCGCCCCGTCCGTGTTTTCGTCTTCCTAGGACTAGTGATTTCTCTCATAAGAGAGAGAATTAGTGATCTGGGAAGAGCCGAAGTTGTCGAGTCGTCCCTATATATTCCAAATTTGTACGTGCACATTTGATAAACAAATTTATTTTATGTCCATCTTGTTTTATTCCGACCCCTTCCTGTCTCTATCTGCGTGACGCTAAAGGGAGTAAATTATTGTGATCTCGATTTTCGGCGTTACATTTAACTTCTTCAAATAAAGTCAGCTTACCGGCCGACAAGCAGACAGAGAGAAAGGTACATGGACATGCAGGGAGGTATATGCCGAAAAGTAACGGAATGTTACGATATTTTGACTAAGAAAACAACTGCAAGTCGCGGATAATAGGACACCAGTCCAATAGGACACTAGGATACCCTGTAAATAATTATAGCATTTCATTTTATTGTCATTTCATTGAATGTCAAAGTCGTGGTCAAAGTCAAAAATTAATAATTTACTAATTAAATATGGGTAAATGTTCGTTAAAAATACCAATTAAAGAGTGTAAAAAATTATTAAAAATTCCTCCATTTTTCTGCAAAGTTGTTGAAGTCGTAAGTCCAAAATAAATTTTAAAAATTAAAAAATTTCACAAAATTTCTCCTTTTAAAACAGTGCATTTGTTTCCTTGAAATGTTATTCCTGACGTTAGATGGCCCTTATATAACTTCGCTTTATGAAACGAGCAATTGTTTAATTATTAGCTCGTATACATACTTCATAGTTATTTTTGCAATGATCCTGGTTTATATTTATGACCAAACCAACGCACTTTTGGAATTAATGGTTATAGGCGTTGGATGTCTTATTAATCTAGCTGTGGCGTTGCCACAACTTATTGCTGATCGTTATACTGATCAATCGTTTATAATTGCTGTAAGCTGTTTGTGTCTTTTAAATGCTATTGTTATGATAGTCGATATTGTTTTCCAAATAAAAGATATGAAATAATACTTTGTTTCTGACTGTTTAATCCAGCTACCTACACGCTGCACGGCTACAAGATAAAAGTTTGTCAAATTTCTCATGAAACGCCCGGTAAACCAAAGTGGCCGTTTACTGTGTGGACAGAGAGGATTGCTCATTAACAGTTTAGTTTAGATCTACGTTTAAAAAAAAATTAGGTGATTCACAAAAACGACCTGAATTTGCGTTTTTCTTAATGTACTACAAATTGGCGCCCGAGCAGGGACATATACAATAAAAATTGTGTAAGGTTTTATGTACGCATCACAAACCGTTCTGGAGACGTTTAATGACGAAATAGAGCCAACTTTGGAGCCACGATAATCAGAGGGATTACGCAAAATGTCATTTTTCTCGATATTTTCCAATGAACCATCCTGTATGTTTTTTCACATTTGGATCACATTTGGATATCATGGTAGTTCAAAGTCAAAGTCAATAAAACGTCAACGTGAAAAACCTACAAATTTATTATGATACCATTTGCGAAGGTGATAAAATTATTCAAAACTGTACCCTTTGTGTGTAAAGTCGTCGAATTTGTAAGTTGACAAATAAATAAAAATATTTATAAAAAAATTTATTTTTTTAGCCGATATGTTTATATGGAGTTATAGAATCAGAATCAAGCCCTATTATAATTATGGCTTACGAGTCACCTCTAATTAGAATCATTTGTATGCACGGTTATTTAGTAATCACCCTTTTGTTTATATTAACATACATTCTTGACGAAACTAACGAACTTTTAGAGTTTATTTTAATATTAATTGGTTGTATTTGTAATCTATTCATTTCACTCGTATATTTATCTGACGAACTTGATGAAGACCAAGGCCCAGAAACAAGTATCTACACTGTATCTATAATGTGTTTATTATGTGGGACTGTAATGTTAGTAGATGTTATTTTTCAATTGTTGGATTTAAGACAAAAATAAAAATATACCTAAGTTACAACTTTGTTTGATAATTCCTCACCATTGGGGTACTCATATATGAGGTAGACTGCGGACTTTTGTAAAGAATAGGGCGGAGCCAATGCGCAATAACGAAAATGTGCCTGGTAACATATGGTCGCATCAATTTCTCCGCCCTATTCTTTTCGTAAGTTTCCGAGTCTACCTTTCTTTCTCTATAGTTGCAATTTATTGGTTTAGTATGACTTAGGGCCCATGACAGAAAAATCGAGGTGAGCTCTTGAGGATAAGCTATTAGAATGTCAACGAACAAAAAAAATCCTATTGGAGACATCGGGCAGTGGCTTTAGGGCTCAAGACTCATCAAGGAAATGGTTATAGAAGAAAGATAACAGTATTCTTATAAAACCATCCGACAAAACATTTTTGTTACTCTCTTTAATGGTTTTAACAGCGTAGCAGCTGGGTTGAAGTTAACCCTCTATGATACACAATTCATAAAGGGGATTTAGGTTGCCCATTGGCGAAGCAATTCATTTTTACATGAAAAGTAAGCTTATACTTGATCATCTCTCTCAGGTGACTTTCTCGCCCAGTCACCAATTAAAAATTCATTCTTAACAGTCCTGAGCGCTAAAGCGAGTGTCAACCGAATGTTCTTGTTCGGTGGCATTCAAATAGCTTATTGTGCAGAAATGGATTCAAATACTACCACATCAAATTTTCTGTTAAGGCCCGTTCACATACACAGGTCACCTAAACGCTGTCCAAACGCTTCGGTTTGACCTGTGCACTGTGCAGGTCGCCTAAACGGTCTCCACACGCTCCGGCTGTACAGGCCAATCCGTAAGGCGAGCCTGTGTGTGTGGACGGGCCATTAAGGCTTGGCCTCCGGTTTGGCCTCTACGCAGGCAAGCCGGAACTATTACTTTGCATCCACATGTACAGGCTTTTACTCCGACCAGGCCTGTGCACTGTGCAGGCGAATTTCAAAGCAACACTTGAAGTTGAACTGCCTAGACGCTCCGGTTTGGCCTGTGCAAGTCGGTCTGCTAAGACCAAACCGAAAAGTAAGTCTGTGTGTGTGGCGCCTAAAAGTTCTTTTATTTTAAACGATAGCAGCATTGAATAAAAGAAACCTCTACTCTATCAGGAACGAGCAAAATAAAGCATCCAATTTTAAATACAGAAAACAGAAAAAAAAATCGAGGACACCTTGTGTTATCACTGTGCAAGTGTGGCAAGTGTGCACTCACTGTCACTCACTGTGTTGTCAAAAATATCACTTATTGCTTATATTAAATTTTAAATCGAACAGAACTAAAATGGGCGAATTAAGTGGAAATACCAGCTTTGGTTTGAAAATCATCGAAGCTGTAAGTTGTTATTTTTATAATCGCTCGCCGAATAAAAATTTTGATTTCTTTAGGTTTTATGTATAGTTGGAGTTCTATTGCAAGAAGATGTAATAATTTTTGCCCCACATTCTATGAATTATCTAATCGACATAATAATGGGCGGTTACTTGTTAATAATATTATGTTTGATTGTCGTTAACATAGTGGACGAAACCAACGATATTTTCGAAAAGTTAGTCTTAGGCGTTGGAATAATTTTAAATATAATAGTCGCAGTATACTTGTTAATAAAACGAAGAGACAGCTCCTTCTTTAAAAGTGAAGATATACTCTATATCGCTATAGTTGCAATTATTAATGCAGTATTTATGTTAATTGATATAGCACTAAGATTTAAAAACGGTGGCGGTGGCGGTAGCAATTGATTAATTTGTTTGTAAAAGTTAAAATAAATAAAAGAAAATTCTCGCTGCCCTGTTGAGACACAAGTTCTACTTCGTTTTTTTCTAAATGCCTATAGAATACTATAGATGGATACTCAGGGGGGTGGGGGATTTACCACTAGGCTAACCTAGGCTGTAGCCTAGGGCCGCACAAAAATGAGCTGTTACAATTTATGTAATTTATGTTTTATTATTTATGGAGTTAAACTGGAGTTAGCCTAGGGGCCCAAATTTTACAAATCCCCCCCTGGCGATACTTAATATCATCCCCTTTTTATCGGAGTTATACTTTAGCGATTCAGTGGCATAGTAGCTCAATCTTGAAGCTCGACGATGAAGCTATGAGGTCAAATGAGAATTCAAGGTAGAAGATATACCTGGACGAAGAAATCATGATTCTGCCACTGAAGAAAAGAAGAGCAAGTTAGTCTACAGAGTAAACAGAAGAGTGATTGACTAGAGGGTTTAAAATAAACTACAAAGATTAAGTAGATGGTCAAAATAACAGTAGACTTCAACACCAAACAATTAATATTTATTACTACAATAAGGATAAAATCAAATATGATGCGTAGATAAAAAAACAAAATAAATAAATAAATAAAGCTCTTCTGTATGACGATGGCTCTTGGCCCTCTCAACAGACTTTCCTTCCGTACGACTACACTAGGACTGGATTCTCTAGTCTCTAGTAGCAGTAGTAGTCTCTAGATCCTAACTAACTGGAGAAAGGCAATTAGCACAAAGGGCAGCTCAAGGGACTTTCCTCCTGTACGACTCTACTAAGACTGAATTCTGGTAATGTAATTCCTAGAGCCTAACTAACTGAAGGAAGGCGATTAGCTAAAAGGTCTGACCCCAGAGAGTGTCTTGCGGTTATCCCAAAGCCCGACCAACGATAGGGATGCGATGATCCCAAAGGCCTGACCGCAAAAGGTGACTTCTGGTTAGTCCAAAGACGTGACCAACGGAAGGGACGCGATGCACCCGAAGGGCTGACTGTAAAGGGCGACTTGTGGTTAGCCCAAAGGTCTGATCAACAGGACAGGTGTGATTAGTCGAAAGCTGGAGAAAGGCAATTAGCACAAAGGGCAGCTCAAGGGACTTTCCTACTGTACGACTCTACTAAGACTGAATTCTGGTAATGTAATTCCTAGAGCCTAACTAACTGAAGGAAGGCGATTAGCAAAAAGGTCTGACCCCAGAGAGTGTCTTGGGGTTATCCCAAAAGCCCGATCAACGATAGGGATGCGATTATCTCAAAGGCTTGACCGCAAAAGGTGACTTGCGGTTAGCCCAAAGATCTGACCAACGGAAGGGACGCGATGCGGCCGAAGGGCTGACTGCAAAGGGCGACTTGTGGTTAGCCCAAAGGTCTGATCAACAGGACAGGTGTGATTAGTCCAAAGCTGGAGAAAGGCAATTAGCACAAAGGGCAGCTCAAGGGACTTTCCTTCTGTACGACTCTACTAAGACTGAATTCTGGTAATGTAATTCCTAGAGCCTAACTAACTGAAGGAAGGCGATAAGCAAAAAGGTCTGACCCCAGAGAGTGTCTTGCGGTTATCCCAAAGCCCGATCAACGATAGGGAAGCGATGATTCCAAAGGCTTGACCGCAAAAGGTGCCTTGTGGTTAGCCCAAAGATCTGACCAACGGAAGGGACGCGATGCACCCGCGAAGGGCTGATTGCAAAGGGCGACTTGTGGTAGCCCAAAGGTCTGATCAACAGGACAGGTGTGATTAGTCCAAAGACCCGATCTCAAATTGTGTGGTGTAGTGTGGTTAGCCCGAAGACCTAACCAACTGGGGCGATGCAATGAGCGCAAAGGCCTGACCGCAAAGGGTTACTTATGGTGAGCCTGACTAAATGAAGGAAGGCGATTAGCACAAATGTCTGACCGCAAAGGGTGACTTGTGGTTAGCCTAAAGGCCTGCCTAATAGGAGCGGTGCGATTAGCTCAAAAACCTCACCGCAACGGTTGTGGTGTGGTTAGCGCGAAGGCCTGACCGCAAAGGGTGACTTGTGGTTAGTCCGAAGGCCTGACGAACGGCAGGGACGCGTTTAGCCCAAAAGTCTGACCGCAAAGGGTGTCCTGGTTTATTCCGAAGGCCTGGCCAACGGGAGGGATGCGATTAGCCCAAAGAGCTTACCGCAAAGGGTGCCAAATCAGACCTGAAAATAAGTCAGAACCGCCTCTCGATCATCGAGAAGTAATAATCCAAAAACAAAACAAAAAAAATAAATTTTAAATCCAGAAAACTTGGAAAAAAAATCAATAACAACTTGTGTTGTCAAAAAAATATCCATTATATTCAATTTGAAATCGAACAGAACTACATACATAAAATGGGTGATTTGAAGAATGTCAACTTTATATTGAAAGTCATCGAAGCTGTAAGTTTATATTTTTATAATCATTTGCAGAATGAAAATTTTGATTTTTTTAGATTTTATGTATAGTTGGAATTATCTTGCAACAAGATATGCTAATTCTTGCCTCACGTCATATCTTTTATCTACTCGACATAATAATGGGCGGTTATTTGTTAATACTATTATGTTTGATTGTCGTTTACATAGTGGATGACACTAACGATCTTCTCGAAAAGTTGTTCTTAGGCGTTGGAATAATTTTAAATATAATAGCCGGGGTATACTTGTTAATAAAACGAAGCGACGCCTTCATTAAAAGTGACGAAGTACTCTATGTATCTATAGTTGCAATTATTAATGCAGTAGTTATGTTAATTGATATAGCACTAAGATTTAAAAACGGTGGCGGTGGCGGTGGCGGTGGTTTTTGATTAATTTGTTTGTAAAAGTTAAAAAAATAAAATAAAATTCTCGCTGCCCTGTTCAGGCACAAGTTCTACTTCGTTTTATTTTCTTAAAGATAGATGGATACTGATTATCACCCCCTTTTTATTGAGTTGTATTTTTACGATTCAGTGGCAGAGTAATACCAACTGACACGCCTACTAAAAAATATCAGACTTCCACTGAATGTGAGTACGAGCTCAATCTTGAAGCTTGATGATGAAGCTATGAGGTCAAAAGAGTCTTCAAATTAGAAGATATAGGCTGGAAGAAGAAACGATGATTCTGGAGAAGAAGACAGTGTCGACGCTGTTAGAATTACCATTGAAGAAAGGGATACCAAGTTGACCTACAGAGTAAATAAAAGAGTAATTGAGAGGTTTACAAAGATTAAGTAGATGGTCTAAATACCAATAGACTTCCGTCCCATCTACGTAAGTACGAGTTCGATCTTGTTGATCCTCATCTGTAGATATATGATGAAGCTATGAGGTCAAATTAGTCTTGAAGGTGGAAGATCGCCATAGATGAAAAAATGATGGTCCTGTAGAAAAACAGATTGTGGCTACGGGTATATTTGCATCGGGAGAAAAAGGCCATGATAATTAAGTGGATCTACTAAAAAAACTCCCGAGGGACAAACGGTACAGAATTAAACGAAGAGGTATCCACTGGATGATTAATACTGACCTTTAACTTAACTGTCATCGTTAAAGCTACATTTTAGCACAATATGGTTGGTTGAGTCGTGCCCGATACCAAAAGAACCAATCATATTGTGCTAAAATGAAGCTTTAACGGTTACAGTTAAATTAACAGTCGGCATAAACCATCCTTTAGACTTTCGAAAGTCAGATAGCATCAACTGACCTATAATTATATTATCTTTGCACCTGGCGGTGATGGGGGTGACTTTTGTCACAAAATATGTGTACCTGATTTCATCCGTTCCTGAGATATAGAATCTAGTGTATGGGAGTAATAAATATGAGTTCTCCAATCACATCTGCTGACTTACTACCTTTAGACGTTGCACAGTCAAAAAAGGGAGGGGTTCAAAGCAACACCAAATATAATGCGTAGATAAAAAAACAAAATAAATAAATAAATGAAGCTTTTCGGCATGACGATGGCTCTTGGATCCCTCAACGAACTTTCCTTCAGTACGACTCCACTAGGACTGGATTCTGGTAATGTATAGTTTCTAGATCCTAACTAACTAGAGGAAGGCAATTAGCACAAAGGGCTCCTCAAGGGACTTTCCTTCTGTACGACTTCACTAAGACTGGATTCTGGTAACGTAATTCTTAAAGTCTAACTAACTGGAGGAAAACGATTAGCATCAAAGGCCCGAACAACAGGACGGATGCGATTAGCCGAAAGACCTGACCGCAAATTGTGTGGTATAGTGTGGTTAACACGAAGACCTAACCAACTGGGGCGATGCAATGAACGCAAAGGCCTGACAGCAAATGGTGACTTGTGGTTAACCTGACTAACTAGAGGTAGGCGATTACCACAAAAGCCTGACCACAAAAAGTGACTTGCAGTTAGCTCGAAGGCCTGCCTAACAGGAGGGATGCGATTAGCCCAAAGACCTGGCCGAAACGGGTGTGGTGTGGTTAGCCCAAAGGACTGACCGCAAAGGGTGACTTGTCGTTAGCCTGACTAACTGGAGGAAGGCAATCAGCACGAAGGCCTGATCGCAGAGGGTGACTTGTGGTTAGCCCGAAGGCCTGACTAACAAGAGGAATGTGATTAGCCCAGAGACCTAGCTGAAACGGGTGTGGTGTGGTTAGCCCGAAGGCCTGACCGCAAAGGGTGACTTGTTGTTAGCCTGACTAACTGGAGGATGGCAATCAGCACGAAGGCCTGACCGCAAAGAGTGACTTGTGGTTAGCCCAAAGACCTGATCGTAAATTGTGTGGTGTAGTGTGGTTAGCCCGAAGTCCTAACCAACTGGGGCGATGCAATGAACGCAAAGGCCTGATCGCAAAGGGTGACTTGTGGTTAACCTGACTAACTGGAGGAAGGTAATTAGCACGATGGCCTGACAGTAAAAAATGACTTGTGGTTAGCCCGAAGGCCTGACTAACAGGAGGAATGCGATTAGCCCAAAGACCTGGCCGAAACGGGTGTGGTGTGGTTAGCCCAAAGGCCTGATCGCAAAGGGTGATTTGTTGTTAGCCTGACTAACTGGAGGAAGGCAATCAGGACGAAGGCCTGATCGCAGAGGGTGACTTGTGGTTAGCCCGAAGGCCTGACTAACAAGAGGAATGTGATTAGCCCAGAGACCTAGCTGAAACGGGTGTGGTGTGGTTAGCCCGAAGGCCTGACCGCAAAGGGTGACTTGTTGTTAGCCTGACTAACTGGAGGATGGCAATCAGCACGAAGGCCTGACCGCAAAGAGTGACTTGTGGTTAGCCCAAAGACCTGATCGTAAATTGTGTGGTGTAGTGTGGTTAGCCCGAAGTCCTAACCAACTGGGGCGATGCAATGAACGCAAAGGCCTGATCGCAAAGGGTGACTTGTGGTTAACCTGACTAACTGGAGGAAGGTAATTAGCACGAAGGCCTGACAGCAAAGAATGACTTGTGGTTAGCCCGAAGGCCTAACTAACAGGAGGAATGCGATTAGCCCAAAGACCTGGCCGAAACGGGTGTGGTGTGGTTAGCCCAAAGGCCTGATCGCAAAGGGTGATTTGTTGTTAGCCTGACTAATTGGAGGAAGGCAATCAGGACGAAGGCCTGATCGCAAAGGGTGACTTGTGGTTAGCCCGAAGGCCTGCCTAACAGGAGGGATGCAATTAGCCCAAAGATCCGACCGCAACGGGTGTGGTGTGGTTATCCCGAAGGCCTGACCGCAAAATGTGACTTGTGGTTAACCTGAAGGTCTGACCAACGGCAAGGATGCGATTAGTCCAAAGAGCTGACCACAAAGGGTGCTACCCAAATCAGACCTGAAAATAAGTCAGACCCGCCTTCCGCTCATCGAGAAGTAATAATACGAGCCGTCGTCTGCGGTGATCTGTCGTAGTTTGGCGCTACTATTAGTATACTACTAGTAGCGCCAAACAAACTACGACAGATCAACGCAGACGACGATACGAGCCAATGAGTGCTTTAATAGTACCAAAGTAAAAAAAATAAATTTTAAATCCAGAAAACTTGGAAATAAAATCAATAACAACTTGGACAACTTGTGTTGTCAAAAAAATATCCATTACGTATATTCAATTTAAAATCGAACAGAACTACATAAAATGGGTGAATTGAGTGGAAATTTCAACTTTATGTTGAAAATCGTCGAAGCCGTAAGTTGATATTTTTATAACCACTCGCAGAATGAAAATTTTGATTTCTTTATAGATTTTATGTATAGTTGGAGTTTTCTGGCAAGATCATGACCCAAATCAGACCTGAAAATAAGTCAGACCACCCTCCTGTACATTGAGGTGTAATTATAGTAGCTATGAGTGCTTTCATAGCACCAAAATAAAAAAAAATTAATCCAGAAAACTTGGAAAAATCAATAACAACTTGTGTTGTCCGTGTTGTCAAAAAAATATCCATAATATTCAATTTTAAATCGACCAGAACTACATAAAATGGGTGACTTAAGTGGAAATTACAACTTTATGTTGAAAATCGTCGAAGCCGTAAGTTGATATTTTTATAACCAACGCAGAATGAAAATTTTGATTTCTTTATATAGATTTTATGTATAGCTGGAGTTTTCTGGCAAGATCATGCAATCATTTTAGCCTCACCTTCTATGTATTATCTGCTGCACATAATAATGGGAGGTTATTTACTCATACTATTATGTCTTATTATCGTTTACATAGTTGACGAAACTAACGTTCTTTTCGAAAAGCTAGCTTTAGGCGTTGGAGTAGTTTTAAATACTCTAGCGGCAATATACTTGTTATTAAAACGAAGCAAAAATGACAGCTTGGATAAACTAGAGGACCCACTATATGTATGTATAGTGGCAATTATTAATGCAGTAGTTATGTTAATTGATTTAGTACTAGGATTAAAAAAGGAGTAATTGATTAATTTGTTTGTAAAAGTTAAAAAAATAAAAAAAATTCTGTTTGCCCTGTTCACGCACAAACGTGACTTTGTTTATTTTCTAAATACCAAAAATAAGAAGAGTATTATCACCCAGAGTAATAGAATGTGCAGAATTACATAGCACACGGTTGGTCGCAAGAGGGATTAAACAGAGAGGTATCCACGAGTCGACGATTCGACTTCCAAAAGTCAGATAGCACCACCTGGTGGTGATGGGTGTGCTTTTGTCACGAAATTCGTGCATCAGTCCCTCAGATAGAGTGTATCCGGGTAATAAATATGAGTCCTCCAATCTCAACTGCTGTAAAACCGTGCTACCATAGTGCTACCCAAATCCCTGAAAATAAGCCAGAAGCTCCCCACCACAACCACCAATCGAGGAGTGCTATGACTCACTATGACTGCTATGTCTTAATAGAAATGTCAGGTTATAAAATTGACGAATTGACGATTGGAATAAAGTTTTCTATGTCGAGTTCCTTTTTAAACGATACAAAAACGAAGTTGGGGAAGTTGACAAGTAACGTCCACTTCGTAACGAAAATCGTCGTTGTTGTAAGTTTTTGTCCAATATATCAAATAAAATTAAATTTTGATTTTTTAGGTTACGTGTATTTTGGGAATCATATGGCAAAAATTTGCCATTTTAGAGAAACCCGATGAGGAGAAGGAGGAGGAAAAATTTGACGCATACTTATATCCAAAAATTATTTATTGTCTCAATATAATAATGGGAGGTTATTTACTTATAATGTTAATTTTTATCGTTGTTTACATCTATAACAAGTCTAATTTTCTTTTGGAAGCCCTATTATTAGGTGCTGGAATATTTTTAAATTTTGTAGTTGCATCATACATGTTAGGAAAAAGACATCATTGCTTTTCCGAAGAACACGACAACGACGCAATAATTTTGGGTCTACTTGCAATGGTTAATGGATCAGCTATGGTAGTCGATTTAGTAGAACATTTAAAACATAATTAATTTAATTATTTTTAAAAGTAAATAAAATTTAAAAAATGCCCAAAGTTCACTTTAATTTTCTACAAGGGTTGATTTCGAATGCCGATATTAGTAGTATACCTATGCGGGTTCTAGACCATAATGTGCTAGACCATATTCAAATATGGAGGCAAGTGCGAATTGTGCGAGCTTAAAAAATATAGTCTTTTTTTAAAAATTTGATGTTTTTAATTTTCGGTTTAACCAGAAGCGTTTTGTTAACCTAAAATGTTTATGAATTTTCAAGTTTTAATTTTTATTACAAAAGATATGACAGATTTTTTAAATTTTTACATTAAAAAAATCATAACTCCGGTCCTGCACCATAATAGTAATTAAAAATGCAGAGTTCGATAGAGAATTAAGTTGTCTGTAACATACCCAAAAATGAAAATAAGGGCCGGAATAGATTTTGAGAAAATTCATTTCAAAATTTTGACCTATTTTGGCCCCTTAAAGGTAGGCAATTTTGACACAATTTTAAAAATCGAATTGGTTAGAACGAAAGCCTTATATTTTGGCTACTTTGCCTTTTGTATTTTTTTATAATAATAATAATAATTACCAAGTTATAAGGGAAAAACCATAAAATGGGACAATTGTTCTATTGGACGCCATTTTGAAATTCTTTTTTTAATTGGGGCTCAGATGTACTATCTTATAAATAGCCAAGTAAAAATAACCACCTTACTTTTGGATACCCTGTATAGATTGAAACGATTAAATAATTTTAATGTGACTAAAATCAAATTTCATCAACATGTATTCACTAGTTTTTGCCCCATAGCTGTTACATCCATCCATCCAGATCAACGGCCTCGAACAAAAAATTTTTATTGTATTTTTAGAATCAGGGGTACTCAAAACGTCGAGAAATGAAAAAAAAATTTCCAATTATAGTTAAAAACGTTATCTGCAAAATAAAATATTTGAAAAATCTGATAAAATAAATCTTACTACTCTCTATGGTCCACTGTAGCTGCGTTCGGTTATGTGCGCCGCGATAGAGCGGGAGTAGAGTTAGAGCGTGGTCATGTGACCGTCGAGTGTTTGGAGCAAAATTTACAAAACCGAACGGTTGGTGGTTGTTAGGTAGAGTGAAAAAAAAATCAAATTAAAAAAAACTAATTAAAAACTAAAAAGTAATAAGATTAATTAAAAAGTAGTCTTTCTGTTTTTTCTGACGATTTCTTTTCATTAATACAAAATTACATTTCAAATTGTAAATTTATACGCCGTTGTGGGCAATTGCAATAATAATAAATAATAAAAAATAAAAAAAATGTTTAAATTTATGAAATAATATACTTTTTTACTGTCCAGATGATGAAAATATGGAAAGAAATATTAAAAAAATAAAAATTGTCACGCCATTTTACAACTTTTCTCAAATTGTACAATTTTAAATTTTGGTATTTTCGAATATCGTATACAAATCGGTCCGCCCTCAAACAACGCTCCACGCGCCGTCAGTCAAGAGCTTGTGCACGCAGAGTCGACTCCGCGTGCACCACTCTGTCATAAACGAACGATCAACAAGTTTGCACTTTTCACTCGAAATTGAATATCCGAACGATCAGGAGCGCTCGGAGCAGAAAGAGCGAATTGAGCACAATAACCGAACGCAGCTTGTAAATGCCGGACTGTAAAACGCTCGATATTCAAGCAAGTTTGGCGCGAGGTAAAACGTAAATGCTCGATAAATTTCGTTTCACTGCACAAGGTTAAAATAATAAAAGGTCGATAAACGTAGCTCGCTGTTTACGGTGCTATTTTAGTACGTTGTGCTCGATATAAATTTTAGATACGTAAATTAATATTCCTAATCATAATATTGGAATGTACAAAGTAATTTTATTACATCGACACTCCACACTAACATAACCTCAAAATATTTAGCTCGGCTGTGCTCCTCGCCTTTTACGATCAACGTGAAAAAAATATTGGTGACAATCAATGGAAGTGAGTGCATGTTCTAGTTCCGCGAGTGATGATAAACTACAAACAATGCCTACTATATCGGAATGCGTAACTATCAAAGAAGAATTCGATTGTGAGTTAGATAACGCACCTCCTAATCGAAAGCGTAGAAAGAAAGTAGATAAGCAGTGGCAAAAAGAAAAGGTGTTCGTAACTAAAGAATCTGCTGAGCAAGCGGTAAGTTCTGAAGCTGTATGGAGCTTTTATCACAAAAATACGGATAAAACCGGAAGCGTTAATAAAGTTTACCGTTGTAATAGAGTTAAATATAGGGGAGAACAGTGTCACGCTGGTATTTATTTGAGTTATCCTTCCCATAACACCGACATAATTTTATACAGATCTCAACTCCCACACACGTGTAACAAAATAATTACAAAATCAAAAAATAAAATAAGCGAAGAAGCTAAAATTGAAATAAAAACCCTATTTGACTTCGATACAAAAATAAAACCCAGGCGAATAATGGACATTTTAGCAGAGAAAAAATTACAACTCCCAACCACAACAGACTTGAACAATTATTTAGCTTCGTTGAGAAAACAAAACCTTGCTTCCCATTCGGTAAGTCTCGGTGAGTTGGAACGCTACTTTAACGACAACTCGGCACTTCCTGACGATGAAAATAAGGCCTTTGTTGTATCACACGAATTGAAATATGACGAGCCATCACATTTTCGCTTTTTCGTATCTACAAAAACTCTCTTGAAGTTAGCTATAAACGTTAAACACGTACACGCAGACACAAAACATACGCTCATTTGGCAAGGTTTTCCCATATTCGTCGTAGGCACAACAGATAAAAATGCCCAATTCCATCCATTTGGATTTGGAGTTTGTTCAAACGAGCACACTGAAGATTTTATTTTTTTGTTTAAAGCTTTAAAATCAGGAGTGGAGAAAACGTTTGCTCAACAAGTGGACCCAAAAACGATAGTTTGTGATGCTTCGCATGCAATTCAGAACGCTTTTAAACAAGTTTTTGGAGAAGACACGTTTGTTGTTACGTGTTGGACACACGTAAAGAAAGACGTGATGAAAAAAGCAGAACAACTCGTACGCTCCAAATCAGACTTGGCCATGCTCATTAGTGATTTAGAAGCTCTTCAATTGAGCAAAAATGAAGCCGTTTTTGCACGAGCATCCGATCTGTTTGCGCAAAAATGGCACGAACAAGAAGAGTTTGTAGCCTATTTCAAACAAGAATGGCTTCATTGTAACAGCAATTGGTTTGAAGGTGCTTCAAATGTTGTGCCTAGTACGAATGATGCGCTCGAAGCTTTTATTCGAGTAATTAAAGATGAAAATACCTTAAGAGAGAGATTTTCAGTTGAACAGTTTACAGTTGTGTTGATGCAGTATTTGCAAACGTGGTCCAATAATTATACAACGAATAGAAAAACTGTAAACACTCAACCAATAGTAGACTTTGATTTGTGGACCGACGCTTACAATTGGACTAAACAAGACAAAAAAGTTCTATCTGAAGATACTCCAATTGGATGTGTGTATTTCACTCCATCTGAAGATAAATGTGAGTGTAGTGAAAATGATGTGGAGAGAAAAAAAGAAATGGATTTTAACTGTTTCGATGATTATAAACAAGTAATGTTTAACATTTGGACTACGACGTTGCCAAATGATAAGGAAAAGTGGATCGATGGAAAGTGCGATTGTCCTGTCTATTTTAGAAATGGAATTTGCAAACACATTGTTGGAATAGCCGTGCGGATGAAAATCGTCATCCCACCACCGGAAGCAAAAGAGGGTCCTCTTAAAAGGAAAGGGTGCCAAGGACGTCCAGCAAAATGCACAAAGGCACTAATAATCCAGTAGACGAGAGGTAAGAATTTAAAAATGTGTAGGTACTTGTGTCAAAAAATTACAGGACAATTTTTCAGGTTGAAAATTTCTCCATCTACATTCAATCTACAGCCACAGGAAATTTTTTTTTAAAGAATTTTTGAAATTTTTTTTAAATGTGAATTCTTTTGATTATTTTTACTTTGTACTTTTGAGGAAATATTATAGGTAAAAAACGGATTAATATGGGATTAGTGAGTAGTACGATGGTCCTTAATTATTCAATTTGGAATTTGAATTAAATATTTTCTTTTTATCCATATAAATTCATGCGAATTCTTAGAAAAATTAAATGAGAAAACCGTGCTTTACAGGGCACAGTGTGGGCCCTGGGATGCATGCAAAAGCGTACAAAACTCAAGATTTCATCAGAATTTTATGAAACATGATACTTAAGTGTTTTTAAGATCACTGATCACAAATTTTACATAATAATAAGAAACTCAAAATGGTGGAACCAAAATGGTGGCCTAAATATAATGGGATATGGCACTTACAGTTAGTGCCACGAAAGTGCTCGAAGTGCTAGTAAGTCACTTACTATTTAAGTGCTTTCGAGGTCACTAATCACGAATTTAGTATAAAAAATAATATTTTTAAATTGTGAATCCAAAATGGCGACGAGAATATACTAATTTGCACGGGATATGGCACTTACAGTAAGTGTCACAAAAGTGCTCGAAGTACTAGTAAGTCGCTTACTATTTAAGTGCTTTCGGGGTCAATAATCACGAATTTGGTATAAAAAATAAGAAATTCAAAATGGTGGATCCAAAATGGCGACGAGAATATACTAATTTACATGACACTTTAGCACTTACAGTGAGTGCCACGAAAGTGCTCTAAAGCACTTAAATAGTATGTGACTTACTATTTAAGTACTTTCAAGATCACTAATCACGAATTTGGTATAAAATATTAGAAATTCAAAATGGTGGATTCAAAGTGGCGACGATAATGTACTAATTTGCATGGTACTTACAGTAAGTGCCACGAAAGTGCTCGAAAGCACTTAAATAGTACGTAACTTACTATTTAAGTGCTTTGGAGGTCACTAATCACGAATTTGGTATAAGAATAAATAAGAAATTCAAAATGATGGATCCAAAATGGCGACGAGAATATACTAATTTTCATGGGATATGGCACTTACAGTAAGTGCCGAGAAAGTGCTTGAAGTGCTAGTAAGTCACTTACTATTTAGGTGCTATCGAGGTCACTAATCACGAATTTGGTATAAAAAATAAGAAATTCAAAATGATGGATCTAAAATGGAGGCGAGTATATACTAATTTGCATGGCACTTACAGTAAGTGCCACGGAAGTACTCCAAATCACTTGGATAGTACCTATGTGACTTACTATTTAACTGCTTTCGACGTCACTAATCACGAATTTGGTATAAAAAATAAGAAATTCAAAATGGAGGATCCAAAATGGCGGCGAGTATATACTAATTGGCATGGCACTTACAGTAAGTGCCACGAAAGTTTTCGAAAGCACTTAAATAGTATGTGATTTACTAGTGCTTAAGTGCTTTCGACGTCACTTATCACGAATTTGGTATAAAAAATAAGAAATACTAAATGGTGCATCCAAAATGGCGACGAGAATATACTAATTTGCATGGTACTTAAACTACGTGCCACGAAAGTGCTCGAAAGCACTTAAATAGTACATGACTTACTATTTAAGTGCTTTCGAGGTCACTAATCACGAATTTGGTATAAAAAATTAGAAATTCAAAATGGGGGATCCAAAATGGTGACGAGAATATACTAATTTGTATGGCACTTACAATAAGTGCCACGAAAGTTCTCGAAAGCACTTAAATAATACATGAGTTACTATTTAAGTGCTTTCGAGGTCACTAATCACGATATTGGAATAAAAAGTAAGAAATTCAAAATGGTGGATCCAAAATGGCGACGAGAATATACTAATTTGCATGGCACTCACAGTACGTGCCACGAAAGTGCTCGAAAGCACTTAAATAGTACATGAGTTACTATTTAAGAGGTCACTAAATCACGATATTGGTATAAAAAATTAGAAATTCAAATTGGTGGATCCAAAATGGCGACGAGAACATACTAATTTTCATGGGATTTGCATGGCGCGTACTATTTAAGTGGTCACGAGTTTTTTGAGGTCACGAATCACGAATTTGGTATAAAAAATTAGAAATTCCAAAAGGTGTATCCAAAATGGCAGATAAAATATACTAATTTTCATGGAGTTTGCTTAAAACTTATGTATTAAAGTATTTTCAAGGTCAATGATCACGAATTTGGTATAAAAAGTAAGAAATTCAAAATGGTGGATCCAAAATGTCGGATAGAATATACTCATTTTCATGAATAATGAATCTTCGAAATATATCTTGATGATATTTTTATTAACTGCCTTAACACAGAACATTAAAAATAAAAAGTCAATTCTATACAGGGTGATTCTAGATAGACGGCCCATTAGAATTATATGACGTTCTATAAGAAATATGAAAAAAAAGTTCTTAGCAAAACTTCATTGTCTCGAAGCAGTTAAATCGTAAAAATAATTTGTAATATACCCAGTGTTTAGCTTAAGCGATAATTAACCTGAATTTGTTATTTTAAATAGAACACCCTATATATTTTTATATTTTCGAATTCCATCACTAACCGTTCTGGAGGTATTCTGCAAGGATTTTTTATCTTTCTATTAGGAAAATTTTTCAAAAACTAAAATTTACTATACAAATAAAGAGAAGGACCACCCTAATGAGTACACTTCTACGCAAAATTGACATTTAATGCTTGTCAAATTAAAATACTTTTGCAACAGAGGGTACTGGTCAAAATGGAACTGAAATTAAATCTAGGAAGCTCCCATTAAATTTCACAGTTACACCTGTCAAAAAATAGCAACACTAATATAAGAAGTAAATCTAAAAGAGGGGAGGAATGGTGGAATGGTGTGTGTTTAGAGATGTAAATTTTGTACTTAAAATTGTCGAAGCCGTAAGTTTACGATGAAACCGTTAATAAATTATACCGATTTTTTAATTTTATGCAGATTATTTGTATAGTTGAAATACTTTATCTAAAAACTGGAGAAGTAATTTGCGTTAGAGGTATAATAAATATGATACAAAGTGTTGCAATTGGAGGTTATTTACTAATAGTAACCACTTTTATAATAGTTTATCTATTTGACGAATCGAATTTTCTTACCGAAGTTATATTGTTAGTTATTGGCGCAGCGTTAAATATATACTGTGCAATGTTTTATATACTCCATTTTGGTTGTGGTAAGGAAAAAGGTGCAACTGAAGAAAAACCATGGAGCAAGAACGATCACACATTTTGTATGTCGATATTTCATATAGCTAACGCAGCAGTTATGATTGTAGATGTAATATTTTTATATAGAAACACGACCCCTTATTAAATCAATAAGCTCTTTTCCTATTAAAGTGTCTTGGGGGGAAAAATTTCAGTGTAGAAAGTGTATGGGTCTCCCTCAAAGTTTAAAGCCAACATTTTTTGATAGCAAAGATAGTTTCCGTGATAGGGCACCATTTTCCATGTCGATAAGACGAGTTCCTCCTTCCTCATCTATAGAGGAAATCTGCCAGTTTTGAATCACCATGTTTTACTAGCCTCCCTTTCGATTGCAACCTTTTACTAAAAACTTAACACTAGCGAGCGAGGTTCTAAGAAAGAGAAAAAACCTGATAAGCGTATCCACCAATATCGAACATAAAATCAAACACTCTGTATATTTCATTCGACGAAACGTCAGTGTCAAAAACTTACAAATAAGCAAGTAGGGCATTATGCTATTAGGAATTAAATTCGCAAAATGGAAAGATCTAAATACAAATACTATGTTTTGGTGTAAGGTCATTGAAGCTGTAAGTTGAAAAACTTTAAAAAACTTTAAAATCACCATCTTTTTTTTATTAATTAGTTCTTGTGTTTATATGGAATTTTTTTACAAGGACTACCAGCAGAAAACTTTATAGGTGTAATGATTTTACATCAGTTTCCTACAATTGCGGCCATTTGTACGGCGGGTTATTTAATCATCGCCATCATATTTATAGTGGGATACATTATAAATGAAACTTCTGAACTTTTAGAATTAATTGTAATATCAGTTGGATGTATTTTATGTTTACTGATGGCAATCGTACAATTCTTCGCGTCCATCACTTGTCATAAAGAGACATCTCTGTATGAATTAAACAGAATTATTTTAATAAATGGGTATGTAATGGGATGTGATGTTGCTTTTCAAACTGTAGAAAGAAAATGTAAATAAAAATATAGTCAAAATAATGTTTCTTAATTACCCTGCCCTGTTAGAGGAACATAAAACCTAGGTTTCTTTTTCTTAGGGATTGGATATAGCTACTCTAGAGCCATCGTCTATCACAAACTACTAGCTTTAATCACATGTTAAAAAAGCGTTTAAATTTTAGTGGTGGTAGCTGGTGATGTGGTGATAGACGATGGCTCCAGGGTGGACAACCTCATTAGCTAAAAGTAGCCCAGTCAAAAAAGCTTATTTTCTCTAATTATCGCAAAGGCGATGGAGGAGGCGAAAACGCGGGAAGTGTTAAAACATCTCGTGTATGACTATAGCTGTGGTAAACATTACCACATATCGCTTAAAATTTTGAAGGAAACTGGCAACTGGCAAGAACTAGAATTAGTCATACACGAGATGTTTGTACACTTAAGCGCTTACGCTAAAATTTAGCGGCGCTTTAGCGCCTTCCCTGCGAGAATTACAGATAAACTGCAATAACAAAGTTCCATTGCAGTTTATCTCTAAATCTTTCAGGGAAGGCGCTAAAGCGCCGCTAAATTTGAGCGTAAGCGCGTAAGTGTACAAAAATCTCGTGTATGACTAATTCTAGTTCTTGCAAGTTTTCTTCAAAATTAAGCGATATGTGGTAAAAACATCTCGGATAAAAAAATCTAATTAAAATTTGCAATAACAAAGTTCTATTGCAGTTTATCTCTAAATCTTTCAGGGAAGGCGCTAAAGCGCCGCTAAATTTGAGCGTAAGCGCGTAAGTGTACAAAAATCTCGTGTATGACTACTTCTAGTTCTTGCAAGTTTTCTTCAAAATTAAGCGATATATGTGGTAAAAACATCTCGGATAAAAAAAATCTACTTAAAATTTGCAATAACAAAGTTCTATTGCAGTTTATCTCTAAATCTTTCAGGGAAGGCGCTAAAGCGCCGCTAAATTTGAGCGTAAGCGCGTAAGTGTACAAAAATCTCGTGTATGACTACTTCTAGTTCTTGCAAGTTTTCTTCAAAATTAAG
Source organism: Malthinus seriepunctatus (assembly GCA_963924605.1). NCBI lineage: Eukaryota > Metazoa > Arthropoda > Insecta > Coleoptera > Cantharidae > Malthinus > Malthinus seriepunctatus. The sequence continues at coordinate 21,478,824 of OZ004603.1, forward strand.
CGATATGTGGTAAAAACATCTCGGATAAAAAAATCTAATTAAAATTTGCAATAACAAAGTTCTATTGCAGTTTATCTCTAAATCTTTCAGGGAAGGCGCTAAAGCGCCGCTAAATTTGAGCGTAAGCGCGTAAGTGTACAAAAATCTCGTGTATGACTACTTCTAGTTCTTGCAAGTTTTCTACAAAATTAAGCGATATGTAAAAAACATCTCGGATAAATAAATCTAATTAAAATTTGCAATAACAAAGTTCTATTGCAGTTTATCTCTAATTCTTTCAGGGAAGGCGCTAAAGCGCCGCTAAATTTGAGCGTAAGCGCGTATGTGTACAAAAATCTCGTGTATGACTACTTCTAGATCTTGCAAGTTTTCTTCAAAATTAAGCGATATATGTGGTAAAAACATCTCGGATAAAAAAAATCTACTTAAAATTTGCAATAACAAAGTTCTATTGCAGTTTATCTCTAAATCTTTCAGGGAAGGCGCTAAAGCGCCGCTAAATTTGAGCGTAAGCGCGTAAGTGTACAAAAATCTCGTGTATGACTACTTCTAGTTCTTGCAAGTTTTCTTCAAAATTAAGCGATATGTGGTAAAAACATCTCGGATAAAAAAATCTAATTAAAATTTGCAATAACAAAGTTCTATTGCAGTTTATCTCTAAATCTTTCAGGGAAGGCGCTAAAGCGCCGCTAAATTTGAGCGTAAGCGCGTATGTGTACAAAAATCTCGTGTATGACTACTTCTAGCTCTTGCAAGTTTTCTTCAAAATTAAGCGATATATGTGGTAAAAACATCTCGGATAAAAAAAATCTACTTAAAATTTGCAATAACAAAGTTCTATTGCAGTTTATCTCTAAATCTTTCAGGGAAGGCGCTAAAGCGCCGCTAAATTTGAGCGTAAGCGCGTAAGTGTACAAAAATCTCGTGTATGACTACTTCTAGTTCTTGCAAGTTTTCTTCAAAATTAAGCGATATGTAAAAAACATCTCGGATAAATAAATCTAATTAAAATTTGCAATAACAAAGTTCTATTGCAGTTTATCTCTAATTCTTTCAGGGAAGGCGCTAAAGCGCCGCTAAATTTGAGCGTAAGCGCGTATGTGTACAAAAATCTCGTGTATGACTACTTCTAGATCTTGCAAGTTTTCTTCAAAATTAAGCGATATATGTGGTAAAAACATCTCGGATAAAAAAAATCTACTTAAAATTTGCAATAACAAAGTTCTATTGCAGTTTATCTCTAAATCTTTCAGGGAAGGCGCTAAAGCGCCGCTAAATTTGAGCGTAAGCGCGTAAGTGTACAAAAATCTCGTGTATGACTACTTCTAGTTCTTGCAAGTTTTCTTCAAAATTAAGCGATATGTGGTAAAAACATCTCGGATAAAAAAATCTAATTAAAATTTGCAATAACAAAGTTCTATTGCAGTTTATCTCTAAATCTTTCAGGGAAGGCGCTAAAGCGCCGCTAAATTTGAGCGTAAGCGCGTATGTGTACAAAAATCTCGTGTATGACTACTTCTAGCTCTTGCAAGTTTTCTTCAAAATTAAGCGATATATGTGGTAAAAACATCTCGGATAAAAAAAATCTACTTAAAATTTGCAATTACAAAGTTCTATTGCAGTTTATCTCTAAATCTTTCAGGGAAGGCGCTAAAGCGCCGCTAAATTTGAGCGTAAGCGCGTATGTGTACAAAAATCTCGTGTATGACTACTTCTAGTTCTTGCAAGTTTTCTTCAAAATTAAGCGATATATGTGGTAAAAACATCTCGGATAAAAAAAATCTACTTAAAATTTGCAATAACAAAGTTCTATTGCAGTTTATCTCTAAATCTTTCAGGGAAGGCGCTAAAGCGCCGCTAAATTTGAGCGTAAGCGCGTAAGTGTACAAAAATCTCGTGTATGACTACTTCTAGTTCTTGCAAGTTTTCTTCAAAATTAAGCGATATGTGGTAAAAACATCTCGGATAAAAAAATCTAATTAAAATTTGCAATAACAAAGTTCTATTGCAGTTTATCTCTAATTCTTTCAGGGAAGGCGCTAAAGCGCCGCTAAATTTGAGCGTAAGCGCGTATGTGTACAAAAATCTCGTGTATGACTACTTCTAGATCTTGCAAGTTTTCTTCAAAATTAAGCGATATATGTGGTAAAAACATCTCGGATAAAAAAAATCTACTTAAAATTTGCAATAACAAAGTTCTATTGCAGTTTATCTCTAAATCTTTCAGGGAAGGCGCTAAAGCGCCGCTAAATTTGAGCGTAAGCGCGTAAGTGTACAAAAATCTCGTGTATGACTACTTCTAGTTCTTGCAAGTTTTCTTCAAAATTAAGCGATATGTGGTAAAAACATCTCGGATAAAAAAATCTAATAAAAATTTGCAATAACAAAGTTCTATTGCAGTTTATCTCTAAATCTTTCAGGGAAGGCGCTAAAGCGCCGCTAAATTTGAGCGTAAGCGCGTATGTGTACAAAAATCTCGTGTATGACTACTTCTAGCTCTTGCAAGTTTTCTTCAAAATTAAGCGATATATGTGGTAAAAACATCTCGGATAAAAAAAATCTACTTAAAATTTGCAATAACAAAGTTCTATTGCAGTTTATCTCTAAATCTTTCAGGGAAGGCGCTAAAGCGCCGCTAAATTTGAGCGTAAGTGCGTAAGTGTACAAAAATCTCGTGTATGACTACTTCTAGTTCTTGCAAGTTTTCTTCAAAATTAAGCGATATGTGGTAAAAACATCTCGGATAAAAAAATCTAATTAAAATTTGCAATAACAAAGTTCTATTGCAGTTTATCTCTAAATCTTTCAGGGAAGGCGCTAAAGCGCCGCTAAATTTGAGCGTAAGCGCGTAAGTGTACAAAAATCTCGTGTATGACTACTTCTAGTTCTTGCAAGTTTTCTTCAAAATTAAGCGATATGTGGTAAAAACATCTCGGATAAAAAAATCTAATTAAAATTTGCAATAACAAAGTTCTATTGCAGTTTATCTCTAAATCTTTCAGGGAAGGCGCTAAAGCGCCGCTAAATTTGAGCGTAAGCGCGTAAGTGTACAAAAATCTCGTGTATGACTACTTCTAGTTCTTGCAAGTTTTCTTCAAAATTAAGCGATATGTGGTAAAAACATCTCGGATAAAAAAATCTAATTAAAATTTGCAATAACAAAGTTCTATTGCAGTTTATCTCTAAATCTTTCAGGGAAGGCGCTAAAGCGCCGCTAAATTTGAGCGTAAGCGCGTATGTGTACAAAAATCTCGTGTATGACTACTTCTAGCTCTTGCAAGTTTTCTTCAAAATTAAGCGATATATGTGGTAAAAACATCTCGGATAAAAAAGATCTACTTAAAATTTGCAATAACAAAGTTCTATTGCAGTTTATCTCTAAATCTTTCAGGGAAGGCGCTAAAGCGCCGCTAAATTTGAGCGTAAGCACGTATGTGTACAAAAATCTCGTGTATGACTACTTCTAGCTCTTGCAAGTTTTCTTCAAAATTAAGCGATATATGTGGTAAAAACATCTCGGATAAAAAAAATCTACTTAAAATTTGCAATAACAAAGTTCTATTGCAGTTTATCTCTAAATCTTTCAGGGAAGGCGCTAAAGCGCCGCTAAATTTGAGCGTAAGCGCGTAAGTGTACAAAAATCTCGTGTATGACTACTTCTAGTTCTTGCAAGTTTTCTTCAAAATTAAGCGATATGTGGTAAAAACATCTCGGATAAAAAAATCTAATTAAAATTTGCAATAACAAAGTTCTATTGCAGTTTATCTCTAAATCTTTCAGAGAAGGCGCTAAAGCGCCGCTAAATTTGAGCGTAAGCGCGTAAGTGTACAAAAATCTCGTGTATGACTACTTCTAGTTCTTGCAAGTTTTCTTCAAAATTAAGCGATATGTAAAAAACATCTCGGATAAATAAATCTAATTAAAATTTTCAATAACAAAGTTCTATTGCAGTTTATCTCTAATTCTTTCAGGGAAGGCGCTAAAGCGCCGCTAAATTTGAGCGTAAGCGCGTATGTGTACAAAAATCTCGTGTATGACTACTTCTAGATCTTGCAAGTTTTCTTCAAAATTAAGCGATATATGTGGTAAAAACATCTCGGATAAAAAAAATCTACTTAAAATTTGCAATAACAAAGTTCTATTGCAGTTTATCTCTAAATCTTTCAGGGAAGGCGCTAAAGCGCCGCTAAATTTGAGCGTAAGCGCGTAAGTGTACAAAAATCTCGTGTATGACTACTTCTAGTTCTTGCAAGTTTTCTTCAAAATTAAGCGATATGTGGTAAAAACATCTCGGATAAAAAAATCTAATAAAAATTTGCAATAACAAAGTTCTATTGCAGTTTATCTCTAAATCTTTCAGGGAAGGCGCTAAAGCGCCGCTAAATTTGAGCGTAAGCGCGTATGTGTACAAAAATCTCGTGTATGACTACTTCTAGCTCTTGCAAGTTTTCTTCAAAATTAAGCGATATATGTGGTAAAAACATCTCGGATAAAAAAAATCTACTTAAAATTTGCAATAACAAAGTTCTATTGCAGTTTATCTCTAAATCTTTCAGGGAAGGCGCTAAAGCGCCGCTAAATTTGAGCGTAAGCGCGTAAGTGTACAAAAATCTCGTGTATGACTACTTCTAGTTCTTGCAAGTTTTCTTCAAAATTAAGCGATATGTGGTAAAAACATCTCGGATAAAAAAATCTAATTAAAATTTGCAATAACAAAGTTCTATTGCAGTTTATCTCTAAATCTTTCAGGGAAGGCGCTAAAGCGCCGCTAAATTTGAGCGTAAGCGCGTAAGTGTACAAAAATCTCGTGTATGACTACTTCTAGTTCTTGCAAGTTTTCTTCAAAATTAAGCGATATGTGATAAAAACATCTCGGATAAATAAATCTAATTAAAATTTGCAATAACAAAGTTCTATTGCAGTTTATCTCTAAATCTTTCAGGGAAGGCGCTAAAGCGCCGCTAAATTTGAGCGTAAGCGCGTAAGTGTACAAAAATCTCGTGTATGACTACTTCTAGTTCTTGCAAGTTTTCTTCAAAATTAAGCGATATATGTGGTAAAAACATCTCGGATAAAAAAAATCTACTTAAAATTTGCAATAACAAAGTTCTATTGCAGTTTATCTCTAAATCTTTCAGGGAAGGCGCTAAAGCGCCGCTAAATTTGAGCGTAAGCGCGTAAGTGTACAAAAATCTCGTGTATGACTACTTCTAGTTCTTGCAAGTTTTCTTCAAAATTAAGCGATATGTGGTAAAAACATCTCGGATAAAAAAATCTAATAAAAATTTGCAATAACAAAGTTCTATTGCAGTTTATCTCTAAATCTTTCAGGGAAGGCGCTAAAGCGCCGCTAAATTTGAGCGTAAGCGCGTAAGTGTACAAAAATCTCGTGTATGACTACTTCTAGTTCTTGCAAGTTTTCTTCAAAATTAAGCGATATGTAAAAAACATCTCGGATAAATAAATCTAATTAAAATTTGCAATAACAAAGTTCTATTGCAGTTTATCTCTAATTCTTTCAGGGAAGGCGCTAAAGCGCCGCTAAATTTGAGCGTAAGCGCGTAAGTGTACAAAAATCTCGTGTATGACTACTTCTAGTTCTTGCAAGTTTTCTTCAAAATTAAGCGATATATGTGGTAAAAACATCTCGGATAAAAAAAATCTACTTAAAATTTGCAATAACAAAGTTCTATTGCAGTTTATCTCTAAATCTTTCAGGGAAGGCGCTAAAGCGCCGCTAAATTTGAGCGTAAGCGCGTAAGTGTACAAAAATCTCGTGTATGACTAATTCTAGTTCTTGCAAGTTTTCTTCAAAATTAAGCGATATGTGGTAAAAACATCTCGGATAAAAAAATCTAATTAAAATTTGCAATAACAAAGTTCTATTGCAGTTTATCTCTAAATCTTTCAGGGAAGGCGCTAAAGCGCCGCTAAATTTGAGCGTAAGCGCGTATGTGTACAAAAATCTCGTGTATGACTACTTCTAGTTCTTGCAAGTTTTCTTCAAAATTAAGCGATATATGTGGTAAAAACATCTCGGATAAAAAAAATCTACTTAAAATTTGCAATAACAAAGTTCTATTGCAGTTTATCTCTAAATCTTTCAGGGAAGGCGCTAAAGCGCCGCTAAATTTGAGCGTAAGCGCGTAAGTGTACAAAAATCTCGTGTATGACTACTTCTAGTTCTTGCAAGTTTTCTTCAAAATTAAGCGATATGTGGTAAAAACATCTCGGATAAAAAAATCTAATTAAAATTTGCAATAACAAAGTTCTATTGCAGTTTATCTCTAAATCTTTCAGGGAAGGCGCTAAAGCGCCGCTAAATTTGAGCGTAAGCGCGTATGTGTACAAAAATCTCGTGTATGACTACTTCTAGTTCTTGCAAGTTTTCTTCAAAATTAAGCGATATATGTGGTAAAAACATCTCGGATAGAAAAAATCTACTTAAAATTTGCAATAACAAAGTTCTATTGCAGTTTATCTCTAAATCTTTCAGGGAAGGCGCTAAAGCGCCGCTAAATTTGAGCGTAAGCGCGTAAGTGTACAAAAATCTCGTGTATGACTACTTCTAGTTCTTGCAAGTTTTCTTCAAAATTAAGCGATATATGTGGTAAAAACATCTCGGATAAAAAAAATCTACTTAAAATTTGCAATAACAAAGTTCTATTGCAGTTAATCTCTAAATCTTTCAGGGAAGGCGCTAAAGCGCCGCTAAATTTGAGCGTAAGCGCGTAAGTGTACAAAAATCTCGTGTATGACTACTTCTAGTTCTTGCAAGTTTTCTTCAAAATTAAGCGATATGTGGTAAAAACATCTCGGATAAAAAAATCTAATTAAAATTTGCAATAACAAAGTTCTATTGCAGTTTATCTCTAAATCTTTCAGGGAAGGCGCTAAAGCGCCGCTAAATTTGAGCGTAAGCGCGTATGTGTACAAAAATCTCGTGTATGACTACTTCTAGTTCTTGCAAGTTTTCTTCAAAATTAAGCGATATATGTGGTAAAAACATCTCGGATAAAAAAAATCTACTTAAAATTTGCAATAACAAAGTTCTATTGCAGTTTATCTCTAAATCTTTCAGGGAAGGCGCTAAAGCGCCGCTAAATTTGAGCGTAAGCGCGTAAGTGTACAAAAATCTCGTGTATGACTACTTCTAGTTCTTGCAAGTTTTCTTCAAAATTAAGCGATATGTGGTAAAAACATCTCGGATAAAAAAATCTAATTAAAATTTGCAATAACAAAGTTCTATTGCAGTTTATCTCTAAATCTTTCAGGGAAGGCGCTAAAGCGCCGCTAAATTTGAGCGTAAGCGCGTATGTGTACAAAAATCTCGTGTATGACTACTTCTAGTTCTTGCAAGTTTTCTTCAAAATTAAGCGATATATGTGGTAAAAACATCTCGGATAAAAAAAATCTACTTAAAATTTGCAATAACAAAGTTCTATTGCAGTTTATCTCTAAATCTTTCAGGGAAGGCGCTAAAGCGCCGCTAAATTTGAGCGTAAGCGCGTAAGTGTACAAAAATCTCGTGTATGACTACTTCTAGTTCTTGCAAGTTTTCTTCAAAATTAAGCGATATATGTGGTAAAAACATCTCGGATAAAAAAAATCTACTTAAAATTTGCAATAACAAAGTTCTATTGCAGTTAATCTCTAAATCTTTCAGGGAAGGCGCTAAAGCGCCGCTAAATTTGAGCGTAAGCGCGTAAGTGTACAAAAATCTCGTGTATGACTACTTCTAGTTCTTGCAAGTTTTCTTCAAAATTAAGCGATATGTGGTAAAAACATCTCGGATAAAAAAATCTAATTAAAATTTGCAATAACAAAGTTCTATTGCAGTTTATCTCTAAATCTTTCAGGGAAGGCGCTAAAGCGCCGCTAAATTTGAGCGTAAGCGCGGATGTGTACAAAAATCTCGTGTATGACTACTTCTAGTTCTTGCAAGTTTTCTTCAAAATTAAGCGATATATGTGGTAAAAACATCTCGGATAAAAAAAATCTACTTAAAATTTGCAATAACAAAGTTCTATTGCAGTTTATCTCTAAATCTTTCAGGGAAGGCGCTAAAGCGCCGCTAAATTTGAGCGTAAGCGCGTAAGTGTACAAAAATCTCGTGTATGACTAATTCTAGTTCTTGCAAGTTTTCTTCAAAATTAAGCGATATGTGGTAAAAACATCTCGGATAAAAAAATCTAATTAAAATTTGCAATAACAAAGTTCTATTGCAGTTTATCTCTAAATCTTTCAGGGAAGGCGCTAAAGCGCCGCTAAATTTGAGCGTAAGCGCGTATGTGTACAAAAATCTCGTGTATGACTACTTCTAGTTCTTGCAAGTTTTCTTCAAAATTAAGCGATATATGTGGTAAAAACATCTCGGATAAAAAAAATCTACTTAAAATTTGCAATAACAAAGTTCTATTGCAGTTTATCTCTAAATCTTTCAGGGAAGGCGCTAAAGCGCCGCTAAATTTGAGCGTAAGCGCGTAAGTGTACAAAAATCTCGTGTATGACTACTTCTAGTTCTTGCAAGTTTTCTTCAAAATTAAGCGATATATGTGGTAAAAACATCTCGGATAAAAAAAATCTACTTAAAATTTGCAATAACAAAGTTCTATTGCAGTTTATCTCTAAATCTTTCAGGGAAGGCGCTAAAGCGCCGCTAAATTTGAGCGTAAGCGCGTATGTGTACAAAAATCTCGTGTATGACTACTTCTAGTTCTTGCAAGTTTTCTTCAAAATTAAGCGATATATGTGGTAAAAACATCTCGGATAAAAAAAATCTACTTAAAATTTGCAATAACAAAGTTCTATTGCAGTTTATCTCTAAATCTTTCAGGGAAGGCGCTAAAGCGCCGCTAAATTTGAGCGTAAGCGCGTAAGTGTACAAAAATCTCGTGTATGACTACTTCTAGTTCTTGCAAGTTTTCTTCAAAATTAAGCGATATGTGGTAAAAACATCTCGGATAAAAAAATCTAATTAAAATTTGCAATAACAAAGTTCTATTGCAGTTTATCTCTAAATCTTTCAGGGAAGGCGCTAAAGCGCCGCTAAATTTGAGCGTAAGCGCGTATGTGTACAAAAATCTCGTGTATGACTACTTCTAGTTCTTGCAAGTTTTCTTCAAAATTAAGCGATATATGTGGTAAAAACATCTCGGATAAAAAAAATCTACTTAAAATTTGCAATAACAAAGTTCTATTGCAGTTTATCTCTAAATCTTTCAGGGAAGGCGCTAAAGCGCCGCTAAATTTGAGCGTAAGCGCGTAAGTGTACAAAAATCTCGTGTATGACTACTTCTAGTTCTTGCAAGTTTTCTTCAAAATTAAGCGATATGTGGTAAAAACATCTCGGATAAAAAAATCTAATTAAAATTTGCAATAACAAAGTTCTATTGCAGTTTATCTCTAAATCTTTCAGGGAAGGCGCTAAAGCGCCGCTAAATTTGAGCGTAAGCGCGTATGTGTACAAAAATCTCGTGTATGACTACTTCTAGCTCTTGCAAGTTTTCTTCAAAATTAAGCGATATATGTGGTAAAAACATCTCGGATAAAAAAAATCTACTTAAAATTTGCAATTACAAAGTTCTATTGCAGTTTATCTCTAAATCTTTCAGGGAAGGCGCTAAAGCGCCGCTAAATTTGAGCGTAAGCGCGTATGTGTACAAAAATCTCGTGTATGACTACTTCTAGTTCTTGCAAGTTTTCTTCAAAATTAAGCGATATATGTGGTAAAAACATCTCGGATAAAAAAAATCTACTTAAAATTTGCAATAACAAAGTTCTATTGCAGTTTATCTCTAAATCTTTCAGGGAAGGCGCTAAAGCGCCGCTAAATTTGAGCGTAAGCGCGTAAGTGTACAAAAATCTCGTGTATGACTACTTCTAGTTCTTGCAAGTTTTCTTCAAAATTAAGCGATATGTGGTAAAAACATCTCGGATAAAAAAATCTAATTAAAATTTGCAATAACAAAGTTCTATTGCAGTTTATCTCTAAATCTTTCAGGGAAGGCGCTAAAGCGCCGCTAAATTTGAGCGTAAGCGCGTATGTGTACAAAAATCTCGTGTATGACTACTTCTAGCTCTTGCAAGTTTTCTTCAAAATTAAGCGATATATGTGGTAAAAACATCTCGGATAAAAAAAATCTACTTAAAATTTGCAATTACAAAGTTCTATTGCAGTTTATCTCTAAATCTTTCAGGGAAGGCGCTAAAGCGCCGCTAAATTTGAGCGTAAGCGCGTATGTGTACAAAAATCTCGTGTATGACTACTTCTAGTTCTTGCAAGTTTTCTTCAAAATTAAGCGATATATGTGGTAAAAACATCTCGGATAAAAAAAATCTACTTAAAATTTGCAATAACAAAGTTCTATTGCAGTTTATCTCTAAATCTTTCAGGGAAGGCGCTAAAGCGCCGCTAAATTTGAGCGTAAGCGCGTAAGTGTACAAAAATCTCGTGTATGACTACTTCTAGTTCTTGCAAGTTTTCTTCAAAATTAAGCGATATATGTGGTAAAAACATCTCGGATAAAAAAAATCTACTTAAAATTTGCAATAACAAAGTTCTATTGCAGTTTATCTCTAAATCTTTCAGGGAAGGCGCTAAAGCGCCGCTAAATTTGAGCGTAAGCGCGTAAGTGTACAAAAATCTCGTGTATGACTACTTCTAGTTCTTGCAAGTTTTCTTCAATATTAAGCGATATGTGGTAAAAACATCTCGGATAAAAAAATCTAATTAAAATTTGCAATAACAAAGTTCTATTGCAGTTTATCTCTAAATCTTTCAGGGAAGGCGCTAAAGCGCCGCTAAATTTGAGCGTAAGCGCGTATGTGTACAAAAATCTCGTGTATGACTACTTCTAGTTCTTGCAAGTTTTCTTCAAAATTAAGCGATATATGTGGTAAAAACATCTCGGATAAAAAAAATCTACTTAAAATTTGCAATAACAAAGTTCTATTGCAGTTTATCTCTAAATCTTTCAGGGAAGGCGCTAAAGCGCCGCTAAATTTGAGCGTAAGCTCGTAAGTGTACAAAAATCTCGTGTATGACTACTTCTAGTTCTTGCAAGTTTTCTTCAAAATTAAGCGATATATGTGGTAAAAACATCTCGGATAAAAAAAATCTACTTAAAATTTGCAATAACAAAGTTCTATTGCAGTTTATCTCTAAATCTTTCAGGGAAGGCGCTAAAGCGCCGCTAAATTTGAGCGTAAGCGCGTAAGTGTACAAAAATCTCGTGTATGACTACTTCTAGTTCTTGCAAGTTTTCTTCAAAATTAAGCGATATGTGGTAAAAACATCTCGGATAAAAAAATCTAATTAAAATTTGCAATAACAAAGTTCTATTGCAGTTTATCTCTAAATCTTTCAGGGAAGGCGCTAAAGCGCCGCTAAATTTGAGCGTAAGCGCGTAAGTGTACAAAAATCTCGTGTATGACTAATTCTAGTTCTTGCAAGTTTTCTTCAAAATTAAGCGATATGTGGTAAAAACATCTCGGATAAATAAATCTAATTAAAATTTGCAATAACAAAGTTCTATTGCAGTTTATCTCTAAATCTTTCAGGGAAGGCGCTAAAGCGCCGCTAAATTTGAGCGTAAGCGCGTAAGTGTACAAACATCTCGTGAATGACTAATTCTAGTTCTTGCAAGTTTTCTTCAAAATTTTAAGCGATATGTGGTAAAAACATTTCAGTGAAACAATAATCTACATAAAATTTGTAATTAAAAATCTTGTCACTTTTTCTCTAAATATTGCATGGAGGCGCTACGTCGCTTTTGAGCGTAAGCGCGTAAGTGTCAAAACATCCATCTTTCTCAAAGAATCTCACCAGTCTCTGTAATGCTGATTGTAAGTGATCTGTAATTATTGGCTTTGTGGCGTTAATATGGCTACCGCAGATGCAAGCAGGGTGAAGAAAAGCAGCAGCCCACGCTTGTAGCAGCAGCAGCAGCAATAGCGAGGCACCATCAGTCACAGCTTTTCCATAATGCGAGGATTTTTGGACTCGCAGCAGCGTCTCACCAGACTTTAAGCCACAGGGTCTCAGGACAAGGCCTTTAAGACCCTTAATACATCTAATTTCCAGTCACCCCCTCCTTATTTCGGTTCTCTTCGGAAACAATTCATTCCAACATTAATTACGCACGTAATAAATGAATGCACATCAAATTAAATGAATGAATCACCTTTAAATGTACTAAAAGTGTTTATAAAAAAAAGAGACAAAACTTGGTGGGTGTAAATAGTTAATTAGCTTAAATAATAGGTACAATTATCAGTTAAAGAAAAGGTTCATGTAGTTCAACTCTTCATTTAACAGTCTTCGTGTAAAGAGCTATAACGGATACACGTGCGTGTGGCATTTAAAAGTTTTTTTGATATCGAAAGTTTTTATAATTTAACATCAAAGTGGCTGTACCAGAATCTTATTACGACGTGCCTAAAAAAATTATGTCGAGCGAAGTTGAAAACAACAAAGAAGAAAAACAAGATGAGCCTAAGACGCCATTGCACAAAAAAATCTTGAACCAGTGGCAAATTGGATTTAAATTAGTAGAATTGGTGAGTTTTTGTTTAAAAATGCTTTTACAAAACAAATGAAAATTTTGTTGCTTGCGATACCCCAACTTGTCCTCATCTTGCTTGAAAGCTTTACTAGAGATTCCTCCAAGACTTTTAAGGAGGTCTCGAGTCCCATTCATCACTAAAACAGTGTATAGAGCTTTAATGTTATTTCTGACAAAAATCTTCTTCCAGATTTTAGCAGCAGTATGCATGGGCTTTATCTACGACCCAGTCCAAACAACAGGAATGGGCAAATCTCACCTCCATCACGTCGGTGTCATGTATACTGCTTACACAGGAAGCATGGTGATCATTTTGTGCTTACTAATTGGACGAATATTAAAAGACACCATCGGGTATAGAACATTATTTGTTTTTTCCACAGCCAACGCAGCTTTGTATTTAACAACAGGCGTACTTTTTACGGCAGATAAAGCCGACCTCACGAAAGATCATTTTTATCATCCCTCACGTTACTTATTAAACATGATGACAACTTCGATTGTCGTGACGTTTTTAAATGCAATAGTCTTCATAATCGATGCTGTACTTACGTTCAAAAGACAACAGAATTTTTAATCGGAAATACATTCATTATACGTGATTCATGATAAAATATGTATTAGTAACACTAACACAATAAGAAGATGTATATAATTAATATATTTGTTTAAATATTAAGTAGAGTAGTTAATCAACAAAAAGGTGAATTAATACGACCTTCTTAGTCACATCTTGGGAATCCCTCGCATACGCAACTTTAAAGCTTTTTTTATTATTAGATGTATCCAATGTAATTAAATTAAGTAATTTAGGCTTAAGTATAATTATTATTTAAGTTAAGTTAAATTTTAGTTGATGTAAATTCGTAAGTACCTAGGACTTACTCGTTATCAAAGAATGCCGTCCATTATTAGTCTGTATTATATAATTATACATAAATATAGAGTTATTGTTTATAATTGATGTACTTTTTACTAAATTATCCACGAATCTTTGTACGTGAAATTTAGTTAACAATTAAAGAAGTTTTGTTTACAAAAAATTTTAAGGCCGCAACTCGGTGAGAAGTCTTGCAAGGCTATCGCAACCAATTTTCAATTTCGTCGACCTACTACAGGCATAAGCAGATAAGCAGATTTATAGACATATAATCAGACCCAAAGGTTTTTGCATTAAAATCATCAATTCTCGAAATTATAGCCTTTAAATGAATATTTTAACATTTGAAATTCTACAAAATTACCAACCGATCGAGCGTCTGACCTACAGGCAAGTAGATAGATGGAATTATATGCAGAGAGGCAATCACACAAGGTTTGGGTATTAAAATGAACATTCTTGGAGTTACAGCCTCCAAATGGATATTTTGGCATTACAAATTTCACAAAACTACATACCAATCGAGCGACTGACCTACAGGCAAGCAGATTGATAGATAGATTAATAAACAGACAATCACACACTAAAGTTTTTGTATTAAATCAACTCGTTAGAAATTACAGCCTCCAAACGGTTATTTCGGCATTTCAAATTTTACAAAATTACCTACCGATCCAGCGACTGACCTACAGGCAAGGAGATTGATAGATAAATTGATTAGCAGACAATCTCAAATAAGTTTTTGTACTAAAATCAACATTTTAGAAATTATAGTCGCTAAACGTATATTTTCGCATTACAAATATTACAAAACTACCAACAGATCGAGCAACTGACCTACAGGCAAGTAGATAGATTCATAGGCAGACAGACAATCAGACACGAAGATTTTTGTACGAAAATCAACGTTCTTTGAATTGAAGCGCTCAAATGGATATTGAGCGTTTACAAATTTTATATAATTACCAACCGATAGAGTGACTGACCTACAGGTAAGCAGATCAATAGATTAACCGGCAAGCAGAAAATGAGACACGAAAGTTTTTATATTAAAATCAAAATTCTTGAAATTATAGCCTCCACACGGAGGCTACAAAATTACCGACAGATTGAGCGACTGATCTACAGGCAAGTAGATAGATTGATAGGCAGACAGACAATCAGACACGAAGATTTTTGTATTCAAATCAACATTCTTGAAATTATAGCCTCGAAATGGATATTTTAGTATTACATTATCCTAAATAATTACCAAAAAATTGAGCGACTGACCTACAGGCAAGTAGATAGATTGATAAGCAAACAGACCATCAGACACGAAGATTTTTGTATTCAAATCAACATTCTTGGAATTATTGCGTCCAAACGAATATTGCGGTTTTACACATTTTATAAAATTACCGACCAATCGAGTGACTGACCTACAGGCAAGCAGATAAATAGATTAATAGGCAGGTAGAAAATCAGACACGAAGGTTTTTGTATTAAAATCAACATTCTTGAAATTATAGCTTACAAATGGATATTTTAGAATTACGTTTTTCTAAAAAATTACTAAAAACTTGAACGACTGACCTACAGGCAAGTAGATAGATTGATAAGCAGACCAGACCATCAGACACGAAGGTTTTTTGTATTCAAATCAACATTCTTGGAATTATTGCGTCCAAACGAATATTGCGGTTTTACACATTTTATAAAATTACCGACCAATCGAGTGACTGACCTACAGGCAAGCAGATAAATAGATTCATAGGCAGGTAGAAAATCAGACACGAAGGTTTTTGTATTAAAATCAACATTCTTGAAATTATAGCTTAAAAATGGATATTTTAGAATTACGTTTTTGTAAAAAATTACTAAAAACTTGAACGACTGACCTACAGGCAAGTAGATAGATTGATAAGCAGACCAGACCATCAGACACGAAGGTTTTTTGTATTCAAATCAACATTCTTGGAATTATTGCGTCCAAACGAATATTGCGGTTTTACACATTTTATAAAATTACCGACCAATCGAGTGACTGACCTACAGGCAAGCAGATAAATAGATTCATAGGCAGGTAGAAAATCAGACACGAAGGTTTTTGTATTAAAATCAACATTCTTGAAATTATAGCTTAAAAATGGATATTTTAGAATTACGTTTTTGTAAAAAATTACTAAAAACTTGAACGACTGACCTACAGGCAAGTAGATAGATTGATAAGCAGACAGACCATCAGACATGAAGATTTTTGTATTAAAATCAACATTCTTGGAATTATTGCGTCCAAACGAATATTGCGGTTTTACAAATTTTATAAAATTACCGACCAATCGAGTGACTGAACTACAGGCAAGCAGATAAATAGATTAATAGGCAGGTAGAAAACCAGACACGAAGGTTTTTGTATTAAAATCAACATTCTTGAAATTATAGCTTACAAATGGATATTTTAGCATTACGTTTTTCTAAAAAATTACTAAAAACTCGAACGACTGACCTATAGGCAAGTAGATAGATTGATAAGCAGACAGACCATCAGACACCAAGGTTTTTGTATTAAAATCAACATTCTTTAAATTATAGCTTAAAAATGGATATTTTAGAATTACGTTTTTGTAAAAAATTACTAAAAACTTGAACGACTGACCTACAGGCAAGTAGATAGATTGATAAGCAGACAGA
Organism: Malthinus seriepunctatus; assembly: GCA_963924605.1. Classification (NCBI taxonomy): domain Eukaryota; kingdom Metazoa; phylum Arthropoda; class Insecta; order Coleoptera; family Cantharidae; genus Malthinus; species Malthinus seriepunctatus. The sequence goes on from OZ004603.1 coordinate 21,494,943, forward strand.
CCATCAGACACCAAGGTTTTTGTATTCAAATCAATATTCTTGTACTTATAGCCTCCAAATGAATGTTTTAGTATTACATTACCCTAAAAAATTACCAAAAAATTGAGCGACTGACCTACAGGTAAGTAGATAGACTGATAAGCAGACAGACCATTCAGACACGAAGATTTTTGTATTAAAATCAACATTCTTGGAATTATTGCGTCCAAACGGATATTGCGTTTTTATAATTTTTTTTAAATTACCGACCGATCGAGTGACTGACCTACAGGCAAGCAGATAAAAGCAGATAAATAGATTAATAGGCAGGTCGAAAATCAGACAAGAAGGTTTTTGTATTAAAATCAACATTCTTGAAATTATAGCCTCCAAATGGATATTTTAGCATTAGGTTTTTCTAAAAAATTACTAAAAAATTGAGCGACTGACCTACAGGAAAGTAGATAGATAGATTGATAGGCAGACAGACAATTAGACAAGAAGGTATTTTTATCTTATTTATAGCCTCCAATTGTATATTTTAGCATTACATATTCTACAAAATTACTGACAGATCGACCAACTGGCCTACAGGCAAGTAGATAGATCGATAGATTGATCGTACAGACAGAAAAGAGCGTACATCCCTGCCAGTAAAATTGTCCTAGCGATGTATCGGAACTTGATATCAGTTTTAATAATAGGCCAAAGTGTCAATACAAAAAATTAAGGGGGTCCATGAATAAATCTTTCGGAAGGTGGATTCAGAAGTTGTAGTTGGGAAAAAAATTTGTTTAAATCAGTTCAACGATTGCCTTTCAAACTTTCATGGGGGTAACCTTCAAGTTCGAATATCTACCAGACATGGGCTGGGATCCTGTAATTATCAGCGTATTGCTACGCTACGCCAAACTACCTACTCCCCACATCTCTCCTACACACTTTTAGAAATTTTGTTAGGGGAACGGAAGGGTATAGGGTAGGTTAGCGTATCGCTACGCTACAGGATCCCGGCCATGGACTAGGCTAGCGTTTCTTTTCCCAAGAGGGCTCACATGGTCTACGGCTAATATTTTCCGTCAAAAATTTAGGTTAGGAAAATAATATTGACCTATCTTGACCTTCTCTCACGAGAACGGCAACGGCCAAGACAAATCTCTTCCAACGGCGTTTGGTGCCTAGTCCTATCGCCATAAACGTTGAAAAGGCGATAGTGAGACATTTTCTTCTAACCTAGCACGATCGAGTGTGCAAGACCACCAGGATGCAATACTCTTAGCTCTTAGCTACTGCTCTTAAATCGCGATGAATTTTCCTTGTGATTGGAGTATTCGGAGAAAGTGTCAGTGATGAATTTTTCCTAAATCATAAACCATAGAGGGGTCTAATAATACGGCGTTGTACTAGAGACTTCGAGAGGGTTCTAAATAGCCACCATTTTTATAATGGTGGCTAGATTTCCAATAGTTGATGGATATGAAAATTTTGAAAATATCTCAAATTTCACTTTTCAGTTTTTTAATAACAAATCCCTAAATTCTCAATGACAGATATCAAAACACTTTGACACTTATCTAATAATGATAACTAATTTTTATACAGAAGTTCCCAGAAAGTCATATAGTCCAATAAGATATGTAGAATGTGTAAGAAAATTAAATAATAAAATAACCTAAAGAAGTAACATTATATTTTTAGCTATTATGCCTCATATGTGGAATAACGGCAATTTACATTTTGAACAACTTTTCAAGACTACATCCTAGAATATGTTCCGTTTTGCTTGTAGTTTCAGTGCCATTTTTTTTCATAACCCTAATAGATCTATACGCAAGGTGTTTATTAAAATCAATGTTATGGACAACGTGGATCTTATTTGCAACTTTAGCCGCATTAACCTTTACTTTGTGTGGTGGATTTTTAATATTTCAATTACATGCAATTAAATCGCCCCTTTACCTGTGGACGATGATGATCAATTTTATTACAGCGCTCGTCTTTTTATTGGAAGTCATTTGTATTATATTGTAAGTATTTCACAAAGTTTAAAGCAAAATAATTACCCAAATTGCCCTTAGCTGGTTGATACAAATAAAAGCTGATCTAAGACCATCAGATGATGAAGAAACTAAAACCTCCATAGTAAGGATTTACAAAAAACCTACGAAACGTTCATCAAAAGTATACAATTCGAGTTCAGAAGAGGGGATAATACGACCATTACAAAAGCCATTTAGACAAGAATGTCCGTGTTGCCAAAAGTATAATAGCGGTGAAAGCAAATCACCTTGTAAGAGAGAAAGGGATGGTGTGGATCCCGAATATAGAAAAGTTGTCCGTAAACGATCTTCATCAAATCCACTCAGTCACGGTGGTACATTTCACGTTTCAAAAGATGTCGCTCCAATTTTAAGTTCTAGAACACCACCACCATCGCCAAAAGAATCGTAAACTCTTTTCCTATCCTCATTTATTTACGTTTAAATCAATCTTCATTTTCTAGAGTTACCTTACAAAGCTGCTCACGTCGTGCTACTGTTCTAAAATCCCAAACGAAAAAAGAGGACAATCGTAATTCTCCGCCATTTTATAAAAGCGAAATTTACGAAGAAAACGAAACCGTTATTGGAACTGCTTTTATTCCAACTTCAACGAAGAAGCCTCAAACGTTAGCGACAGTCAAAGAGGACGATGTGGAATGTTCTGGTAAATTTGATAGAGCTACCATAATTAATGGGCCAGTTTAGTGATATTTCAATTCTGCCTTCTTTAAGAATTTATCTGAGGTGCTAGGCGTCTCTCCGCAAGAGTAATTTTTGCCCCCCTCCGTGGGGCGGGTATGGGAGGTATCAAGCAACTGATACCGAAACGACGATCTAGACCCTTTAGATACGCCCGATCCAGAGTTTAAGATCAGTCCGAAAAAAACAAATTTTTGGGTTGCGGAAATTACTGTAGAAGCTACGCAGACATAACGGCCGAAGCAATCGGCTCAAAATTTGTGTGAGAGGATAACCAAATGACGTCTGACGTGAGACTAGAGCGAAAATTCCAAACTTTTCGCGTAGTTTTTGCTGTACAATTTTTTTTAAATCACACGATTTTTGGAAATTTTGTTTTAACCGCTGCCATCTTTCGAGATTTTTTAAAACTAAAACCGGAGTTATTATGGGGCTACCCCAGAGTACCCAAATGCGAATTTTGGCGTCGATTTGCCGATTTCTATTTTTTGACCAATTAAAAACCTATAAAAAATTTTAGATCCCTTCGATCGGTTCGAATTTTTAGGAGGGGATACCTAGGGGTGTGTGTTAGGTAACTGTAAAATTTGAGCTCTTGCATTTTAGAGGTTACGACGATTTTAATTTTTAAACGAAGTGTAGATTTTTTCACATTTAAAACTCCCGCTCGCCTCCTCCGTGTGTCTTATTCAAAAGTTGACTTTCGTAAGTGGTAGGCGAGTAGACAACGATTATTAAAAAAAAACTTTTAATGAAAGTTTCATTTAACAAAATTTACCTCCATTGATTGGTGACCTTTATCCTTCAAAAGTTATGCTTTCCATCAGCACCAAATTTTCATCCAATTTTTTTTACAGGCCGAAGATCAAATAATTACGACTGTCGTGGAACTCCACGACACTCTGTTTATCAACAATCTTATTGTACCAAGCCCCCAAAATTAAGTTGCGACAATCCATCGAATTGTCCAAATAAACATCCTTTTGGTACGTTCACCCAATAATCAAATTTTAATCATTAAGAAAATGTCACTTTGTAGAAGATACAAGATGTAGTCGATTAAACCCAACAGATAATTCCGATCGTCCAAAAACCGAATGTAACCTAAACAATACGGTAAAAACAAAGATGGTGTTGCATTTATAAAACAAATTTAGGGGTTTCATTCGTTTTAGAGTACCAGAGAACTTTCGAAATATATTTTAGTGAAATTGGAAAGGAAGGCTTTGGAACAATATTTAGAAGAAGAAACTGTACTTCCTGGAACAACCGATTCAGAAAATCGCAGATAGTAATAAAAAATTCTGCACTACCGTGTATACAAGTAGACAGTACCCGTGGATTACCAAAAACATTTAATAAATGAAGAAATTTAAAGTCTTTTGGGTGATTTTAAACAATCATAAAATTTATCATTTTGTCTCTTGTATAGTTTATTTCGAGACACACTGTATATTTTTAAACTTAAATTTAAAAAAAATCCCTTTTTAGTTTTTAGCGACAGTTACCTACGTCTATGGTTTTCAATTGTAAACATTTTATTAAAATAATTTTAAAATTTACAAAAATCTTACCTTTTCGGCTTTAGCCAAATTGACCCATAATTTTCTCCATGTGGAAAACTTTTTTTGGTCACTAAAATTATATTGCATTTCTTTGCTAGCATAGCGAGTGCTCAAAGGTGATCGGTAATTGCAATATTCGCTAGCATAATCGATATTTTCGGTTAAATCCATTTTTAATAAAATACAAACTTTTTTAACTTGTAACAAATTATACAAGTAAAATTAAATTAATTATCATTTATCAAAATCATAACCTCTAACCGAAGATGCATCAGCTGTAGAATCACGTGGTGGCCTGTAAATTAGTGCGCAACTGTCATTGATCAATATTATGCAGTGGCGTAACATACGGGTTATTATTGTTGTAAAAATTGTGCAAATTTTTCAAAAATGACTTTTATTATTGATTATTAAGTATTAATACTGCCGTTTTGTACGTGCAAATTTATACTGAGTGTAGAATAATTTTTGCTTCATAGGGAAATAGCGTGTAAAAACTTATTTTCTCGAATATTGCCTTTCATAATTATTTGATGATAAAAGTCACTTAAACAAAGTTGTAGATCATCTAAAAAGCTACTCAAAACGTACCATACTTGCTATTCTAGTTGAAACGGTTTTCGAGTTATAAGCGATTTTCTTGTATTGAAATTAACACGTGAAATTTGTACTTGCCTTTATTCGTTATTCCTACTGGACTACAGAAAAGGTAATTAGGGTAATTACTCCCTGGCTATTAATAACCCCACTCACTACATTTTTTTGTTTAAAACCGCCACCAATATCAGTGATAGAACGTTACCATGACGTTAGCGAATGAAAATTTCAAGCGAGAACAATTTGGACCAATCACGAGCAGGAATTAGTTAAAGTACACTCTTGCACAGAATTTTTTAACTTAAATACATAACCTCACTTGTTTTTAACATTAAAAGCACTGTCAATAAAATTTAAATTTGCATTTTGTATGACATTTGACGTGTGATTACGATTACTTTTGCGTCTGACTGTACAATGAGCGATCTTTGCTACCTCTAATCGCTAGGCCTTTTGTAAGCTTGGTTACATTGATGTAAATTAAAAATTACAATGTAAACCCACATGCATATTGTGTACTGATCAGTAAAAATCCCCCAAAAATAAAATTTCGGAAACAGTATCGTCAGTGCCGGCACTGGCAATTTAAATTAATTTTTTATCAAATACTATAAATTTAGTCATCGTGTCATCACCATTTGGGTTACTAAGGGGGGGTTTAATTATCTCAAATGTACAGCAAATATCTGATGTGTTGCAAATGAGTTATGTAATTCCATTTATGATAAAAATGTCCAAGGGAGTTACGTACAGGAACGGACTCGTATAGCGTCGTTGAGATAAAACAATAAAAGTGACCCATTTGGACGATCTAGTCATAATACTATATTTAAATATTACAATGCTTTATTCTTCGCTGTAAAATAAGCTCATGAATGGTAAGAAAATCAGCTAACGAGATAATACCATCAAGATGGCCATAAGTGAGGTTGTACTCTGCAAATGTTGAGTGAGATAGGTATTAACTCAACCCTTGTGAGAAATTTTTCCTGTAAGAAAGGTAACAACTACAATTCGTTACCCAATGAGGAGTGCGCAGAGATGGACTGGCCCAAAAAGTAAAAAGTAAAAGTATTATTAAAAAATAAATTTTTTCTCTTTCTAAATAGCACTTAGTGACCCTTTGAAGCGTATCTATATTTATCAACGAGAAAATAATTACGTAAATATTATTAACAATGACAATATTGTAAACAAGTTAATTTGGTCTCTCATTAAAAATGATAGAGATTTAAAAATACAAGATGAATGAAATTAGTTAATAAGCAATAATTTTTATGAAAAATAACGCACGTACGTAAAATAAAAGGTCATCTACGAGTACTTTATCTCTTTTTAATGTATAATGCGTATTTAGTTTGTTATTTACAGTGTTTTGTATGTGACAAAATCATTTCGCAATGGCGCTTGTAATATATTCTTAAAAATTTCTCACGTCCTTTTTAAGTATTTTTTTCTCCTAATTTTATTATTTATTACATGGGCAAACCATACATACGTATATAAATATAAATAATGAAAAAAATTATATAATTTTTTAAAAGAAGTCAAAAGTTTGCAATTTTACGTGCGTTATTTTTTTAAAAATGAAAATAAAATGAAGAAATTGGTTTCAAAGAGCATGTTGTTTTACAGCTTAAGTCATTTTAATAAAAAATAATTAAGACACGTCAGAGTACCACCTTGACTTATTTTTCTAATGCAAGGTACTAGTGGTATTTTTTAAATGTTACAATTATTTCCGCTGCTATGTGTCACATTTTTGTTTTGCTTTTACAAGAAACAACTTAATTGGGGGTTATTAAAATGAAGATTACATGATGAGTTGCTCAAAGTTGAGTGTGCTTGTGGTTTCGTTTGAAAAGGAAATTGTTTTTAAATATCTGTCAACAAGTAGTAATAGTGAGAGTTACTATTATTTATTAAACACATAGACATATTCCAAAATTTAGAAGCTCTAAAAGTAGGTCCTAGATCAACGTAATAATCGAACAGATAACAATCCAAGTAGTTTATAAAACGCTTCGTGCTTCGAAGGTTAAGCTATCACTTGGGAATGCCCTTCATTGCGTGCCGGGTCACGAGGGAATTGAAGGAAACGAAATAGCTGACGAATTAGCTAGAACAGGCTCAAAAGCCCTCCCGATCGGACCAGGGAGAACTTTCTCACTAGAACAACGCACCAGGACAAAGACAGTCGAAGAAATTCATTGAGCACTCGACCACGAATGCTAAAAAGCTTCTTCTATTATCAAAGAACGAAATTAGACTCATCACGGGTCTGTTTACTTGACAGTGCTCAGTGAGGTACCACCTCAAGAGACTGGGGCTGGAGGATAGTGACATATGCAGAATCTGTGAATCGGAGATCGAAACCCCCGAATACATTCTATGCAATTGCGATCCATTAACTCGGCTCAGGCTGAAACACTTAGAGCGGACTCAATTGACGCCTAAAGAAGTAAAAAGCAACTTATCAGGGATGTTTTATAGACGAAAACTTATTGGAGTATTGAGTTAAGTTTATTGACTGCAGGTTCACCAAAGGTGCTATAGAAATCCCAATACTACAGGAATTTACATAGAGCTATTGTTACTCCACCACCATACCAAATTAGTCAGAGGATAAGCCAAAGGGAAGCTGGTCCCTCAGCGACGCCAAATCTTACAGTCTATCGACGACCAACGAAGTGGCGATCCTCTCAGATTTACGTGTCTTCCAAGTTATATTATCTTTTAATTTCATGTTTTTAAGGTTTTAAAATTACATGGAAAGTACCCTTAAATATTGGAGATAGGATAATTATGAAAAAATTATGGAAAAAATAATTTAAAAAAAGTTGGTTTCTTACTTATAAACTAATCGACTCGATACTTTTGAAACGACTCCGATAAACAAAATTAGCACAAAGAACTAAAGATTAATCATTCACATTATCACATTACACGATAAAATAATAAGTGTGTAGAAAAAGCTGCAAATTATTAATTTGATTCAGCAAAAGTTGAATAAGTAGGTACCAAGGAACGTGCTAAGATAAACAGGGCACTGTTTTTCTATTATCACGAATATCTGTACTTTAACATTCGTTTTAATATTTTTCATAGGTACTAAATTAATTTTACTACTATAAACTAGTTAATTCTCAGGGTTAAATATTTTAATTTCGATACGTTTAATTTTCAAAAAGCAATAATTATTGTAGTGGTTCTGAATATACAGCACATTGATTCTAAGATTGTTGCATATGTCTTTTTAAAAACCTAAATAAACGTTAATACTGTATAATGGTAGGTTATGTATTATTAATGCAATTTATTTAAAACTTAATTCGTTGGTAATTTATAATGCGCAGTTAAATATTTTAAGGGCGCAAACACAATTTACAGTGCGCTAACCTAACGCGCAATAAATTTAAAATTATGCAATAAACGATGCCATACAACTCGACGTTAATGGATCGAAGAAGCGTAGACTCACTGTGCTGAGCGGAATAGGTAAGTTAGGTTAGGTTATTAGTATAACACGCGTGACCCTCTAAAAGTGTGTTCAGACTACATGTTCACATGTTCAGACTACATGATGAACTTATACCACTCAGTTATAGTGGGACAACCGTCAAAACTGCTTCACACCCATTCTGTCTTTCCTCAGCTATCAACTGTCGTTAAGTTGCGAGGACAGTAGAATAGGCGATCAGTAGAATCGGCAGTTAATTAAAGTCTTGAAATAGGAACAACTATTTTAGTTTACTGTCGTTCAGTTAATAGAGAACAAAGGTTGAATAAAGATGGAAGGCTGGACAGTATTTATACAGAATGGAATTTGTAGAGAGTAGACTAGACAGTTCTCTCTAAAGCAGGATGTAATGAAGCTCATGAAACAATGAAACACGTGCTTTTTCACTATAGAGAATAATTAGCGTCTAAATATTGGAGCAGACGTATTAGAGAGACTCTAGAATTATCGACTTCATCTAAAATGTCCAGGGTTTGAAGAATGGAGTTTGAAGAAGAAGTAGAAGGCAAACACACTACAAAACTAAGCAGGCTACAAAGCTAAGCACGCTATTGGAATCTATGATGACCCTAGATGTATAGGTTGTGGGAATCTGCCCTACATATTTTATGTCAGTGTCCTGCTTTTGAGGCACAGAGACTCAAAACACTGGATACAACCTACCCAGAACCGGCAGATATACAAAGTATCTACCCCAGTAGGCTGCTAACTTCTTTTAGGAAAAGGGACTAAGGCTGGATTCATAACACCTCTAGATAACACAAAGGATCATTTTGGTCTAAGCATTGGGACCTAAAAAAGAAGAAGTGAACACACTGCAAAAACTAAACAGGCTTCACCTGAGGACGATGATAGGTCTACTACCAGGCCACTGACCCATAAACCAAAACCTTCGCCCTATTCCTATTGGCACTAGATGTAAAGGCTGTGGGAAGGAAAATGGATCCGCCCAACATACTTTATCCCAGTGTCTTGCTCTTGCAGGACTGAGACTCAAAACCGCCTACGCAGAACCAGCTGACATACAAAGGATCCACCTGAGTAGACTAGTAACCTTCTTTGAGGAAACGGTACTGAGGTTAAATCCATAACCCCTCTGGCTAACACGATGGGTCGTATTGGTCTAAGTGTTAAGGCCTGAAGAAGAAGAAGAAGTAGATGGCAAACGTACTGCAGAAACTAAGCAGGCTTCATCTGAGGACGATGAAAGGTCTACTACCAGGCCACTGAACCATAAACAAAAACCTACACACTATTTGACCCTAGATGTAGATGTTGTGGACAGGAAAATGAATTCACCCAATATATTTTATGTCAGTGTCCTGTTTTTGCGGCACTGAGATTCATAACACTGGATACCACCTACACGGAACCAGCAGACGTCCAAAGAATCTAACCCAGTAGGTTTTAACCTTCTTTGAGGAAATGGGACTAAGGCTGGACCCATAACCTCTCTGACTAACACAAAAGATCGTTCTGGCCTAAGTGTTGGAACCTAAAGGTGAAGAAGTAGAAGGCAAGCACACTGCAAAAACTAAACTGGCTTCATCTGAGGACTGTTATAGGTCTACTACTAGGCCACTGAACCATAAACAAAAACCTACACACTATTTGACCCTAGATGTAGATGTTGTGGGCAGGAAAATGAATTCACCCAATATATTTTATGTCAGTGTCCTGTTTTTGGGGCACTGAGATTCAAAACACTGGATACCACCTACACGGAACCAACAGACGTCCAAAGAATCTAATCCAGTAGGTTTTAACCTTCTTTGAGGAAATGGGACTAAGGCTGGATCCATAACCTCTTTGACTAACACAAAAAGATCGTTCTGGCCTAAGTGTTGGAACCTAAAGGTGAGGAAGTAGAAGGCAAACACACTGCAAAAACTAAACAGGCTTCATCTGAGAACTGTTATAGGTCTACTACCAGGCCACTGAACCATAAACAAAAACCTACACACTATTTGACCCTAGATGTAGATGTTGTGGGCAGGAAAATGAATTCACCCAATATATTTTATGTCAGTGTCCTGTTTTTGCGGCACTGAGATTCATAACACTGGATACCACCTACACGGAACCAGCAGACGTCCAAAGAATCTAACCCAGTAGGTTTTAACCTTCTTTGAGGAAATGGGACTAAGGCTGGACCCATAACCTCTCTGACTAACACAAAAGATCGTTCTGGCCTAAGTGTTGGAACCTAAAGGTGAAGAAGTAGAAGGCAAGCACACTGCAAAAACTAAACTGGCTTCATCTGAGGACTGTTATAGGTCTACTACCAGGCCACTGAACCATAAACAAAAACCTACACACTATTTGACCCTAGATGTAGATGTTGTGGGCAGGAAAATGAATTCACCCAATATATTTTATGTCAGTGTCCTGTTTTTGGGGCACTGAGATTCAAAACACTGGATACCACCTACACGGAACCAACAGACGTCCAAAGAATCTAATCCAGTAGGTTTTAACCTTCTTTGAGGAAATGGGACTAAGGCTGGATCCATAACCTCTTTGACTAACACAAAAAGATCGTTCTGCCCTAAGTGTTGGAACCTAAAGGTGAGGAAGTAGAAGGCAAACACACTGCAAAAACTAAACAGGCTTCATCTGAGAACTGTTATAGGTCTACTACCAGGCCACTGAACCATAAACAAAAACCTACACACTATTTGACCCTAGATGTAGATGTTGTGGGCAGGAAAATGAATTCACCCAATATATTTTATGTCAGTGTCCTGTTTTTGCGGCACTGAGATTCATAACACTGGATACCACCTACACGGAACCAGCAGACGTCCAAAGAATCTAACCCAGTAGGTTTTAACCTTCTTTGAGGAAATGGGACTAAGGCTGGACCCATAACCTCTCTGACTAACACAAAAGATCGTTCTGGCCTAAGTGTTGGAACCTAAAGGTGAAGAAGTAGAAGGCAAGCACACTGCAAAAACTAAACTGGCTTCATCTGAGGACTGTTATAGGTCTACTACCAGGCCACTGAACCATAAACAAAAACCTACACACTGTTTGACCCTAGATGTAGATGTTGTGGGCAGGAAAATGAATTCACCCAATATATTTTATGTCAGTGTCCTGTTTTTGCGGCACTGAGATTCAAAACACTGGATACCACCTACACGGAACCAGCAGACGTCCAAAGAATCTAACCCAGTAGGTTTTAACCTTCTTTGAGGAAATGGGACTAAGGCTGGACCCATAACCTCTCTGACTAACACAAAAGATCGTTCTGGCCTAAGTGTTGGAACCTAAAGGTGAGGAAGTAGAAGGCAAACACACTGCAAAAACTAAACAGGCTTTATCTGAGAACTGTTATAGGTCTACTACCAGGCCACTGAACCATAAACAAAAACCTACACACTATTTGACCCTAGATGTAGATGTTGTGGGCAGGAAAATGAATTCACCCAATATATTTTATGTCAGTGTCCTGTTTTTGCGGCACTGAGATTCAAAACACTGGATACCACCTACACGGAACCAGCAGACGTCCAAAGAATCTAACCCAGTAGGTTTTAACCTTCTTTGAGGAAATGGGACTAAGGCTGGACCCATAACCTCTCTGACTAACACAAAAGATCGTTCTGGCCTAAGTGTTGGAACCTAAAGGTGAAGATGTAGAAGGCAAGTACACTGCAAAAACTAAACAGGCTTCATCTGAGGACTGTTATAGGTCTACTACCAGGCCACTGAACCATAAACAAAAACCTACACACTATTTGACCCTAGATGTAGTTGTTGTGGGCAGGAAAATGAATTCACCCAATATATTTTATGTCAGTGTCCTGTTTTTGGGGCACTGAGATTCAAAACACTGGATACCACCTACACGGAACCAACAGACGTCCAAAGAATCTAACCCAGTAGGTTTTAACCTTCTTTGAGGAAATGGGACTAAGGCTGGACCCATAACCTCTCTGACTAACACAAAAGATCGTTCTGGCCTAAGTGTTGGAACCTAAAGGTGAGGAAGTAGAAGGCAAACACACTGCAAAAACTAAACAGGCTTTATCTGAGAACTGTTATAGGTCTACTACCAGGCCACTGAACCATAAACAAAAACCTACACACTATTTGACCCTAGATGTAGATGTTGTGGGCAGGAAAATGAATTCACCCAATATATTTTATGTCAGTGTCCTGTTTTTGCGGCACTGAGATTCAAAACACTGGATACCACCTACACGGAACCAGCAGACGTCCAAAGAATCTAACCCAGTAGGTTTTAACCTTCTTTGAGGAAATGGGACTAAGGCTGGACCCATAACCTCTCTGACTAACACAAAAGATCGTTCTGGCCTAAGTGTTGGAACCTAAAGGTGAAGATGTAGAAGGCAAGTACACTGCAAAAACTAAACAGGCTTCATCTGAGGACTGTTATAGGTCTACTACCAGGCCACTGAACCATAAACAAAAACCTACACACTATTTGACCCTAGATGTAGTTGTTGTGGGCAGGAAAATGAATTCACCCAATATATTTTATGTCAGTGTCCTGTTTTTGGGGCACTGAGATTCAAAACACTGGATACCACCTACACGGAACCAACAGACGTCCAAAGAATCTAACCCAGTAGGTTTTAACCTTCTTTGAGGAAATGGGACTAAGGCTGGACCCATAACCTCTCTGACTAACACAAAAGATCGTTCTGGCCTAAGTGTTGGAACCTAAAGGTGAAGATGTAGAAGGCAAGCACACTGCAAAAACTAAACAGGCTTCATCTGAGGACTGTTATAGGTCTACTACCAGGCCACTGAACCATAAACAAAAACCTACACACTATTTGACCCTAGATGTAGATGTTGTGGGCAGGAAAATTAATTCACCCAATATATTTTATGTCAGTGTCCTGTTTTTGCGGCACTGAGATTCAAAACACTGGATACCACCTACACGGAACCAGCAGACGTCCAAAGAATCTAACCCAGTAGGTTTTAACCTTCTTTGAGGAAATGGGACTAAGGCTGGACCCATAACCTCTCTGACTAACACAAAAGATCGTTCTGGCCTAAGTGTTGGAACCTAAAGGTGAAGATGTAGAAGGCAAGTACACTGCAAAAACTAAACAGGCTTCATCTGAGGACTGTTATAGGTCTACTACCAGGCCACTGAACCATAAACAAAAACCTACACACTATTTGACCCTAGATGTAGATGTTGTGGGCAGGAAAATGAATTCACCCAATATATTTTATGTCAGTGTCCTGTTTTTGGGGCACTGAGATTCAAAACACTGGATACCACCTACACGGAACCAACAGACGTCCAAAGAATCTAATCCAGTAGGTTTTAACCTTCTTTGAGGAAATGGGACTAAGGCTGGACCCATAACCTCTCTGGCTAACACAAAAGATCGTTCTGGCCTAAGTGTTGGAACCTAAAGGTGAAGATGTAGAAGGCAAAAACACTGCAAAAACTAAACAGGTTTCATCTGAGAACGGTGACAGGTCTACTACCAGACCATTGACCCATAGACGAAAACCTACCCACTATTGACCCTAGATGTAGAATTCGCCCAACATATTTTATGTCAGTGTCCTATTTTTGCGGCACTGAGATTCAAAACACAGGATACCACCTACACGGAGGATGGAACCAGCAGACAAAGAACCCACCCTGGTAGTCTACTAACCTTCTTTGAGAAAGGCTGGATCCATAACATATCTGCTAACACAAAGGGTCGTTTTGGTCTAAGTGGTAGGGCTTAAAACAGGGTCCTTAGAAAGGGGAATAAAAGAGTACAATGGACTATCGACTATATTCAGGAACCTATTTGCAATCCGTCTTCTGATCGTGCATCTGATGCATACTCATATCTACCCTATTGAAGCAAAATTAACTAGTGTGTTATTGTTTATGTCTCTCCAACCTCTCCAAACGATTTTGACTCATACACTCATACGCATGTCAAAACCTAGTTTGTCTAATTTTCCACTTAGTTTTCGAAATATCAGTAATTATCCAAAATTACTTCTAAACGTGCATGGACCATTTAAAATAATTATTAAAAAATTTTACGCCTTAAAAGTATAGCTGTTTAAGTATGCTAAGTAGGCACAACCATATAATTTGTATCTATTCATTACATGAGCTACTTACTACCTTTTAGCTTTTACCACCATTAAAACAAACAACAGGTGGAAGGGAAATTAGCGTCTCGGAAATGTTAGCATGTAATTTTACTATCTTAGTTCAAGTGATAGTGATAGTGACACAGTAACGGTGTTTTAGTAAAAAAAAGTTGAAGATTTAAAAAAAAGTGAACTTATAAAAAATATATAGGGTAAAAGAGAAAACTTGGGCCAAATTAAAAAAAAATTATAATCAAAGAGCGCTCGATCAAGGAAAACTATAACTAATTATGTAATTTATGGATTAGTAATTGATTAAATAATGATCATACGGTGTTTTTTTTTAGAAATTATTTTTACTTGAGCTTAGTATGGTTAGGCCCTTTGGGCTGTATAGTTTCGTCGTGTAGCAGTTGAAAACGTTTCAATCTCACAACTACTCGTGTTAATTATTTTAAAAAAAGTGACCTTTGTGGTTTTTAATTATATTCAAATTGCAAAATATCCTTTTTTATTTAAAATTAAATTACGTTTTATTAATTATAAAAATCACCGTAATTGTTGTGCCTTGTTGTACAGGGTGAGGCTAAATAGGTGGGCCATTAGAATTCAATTATATAGAGTTTTTTGAGAGATATCAAAAAAAGTCTTTAACAAAACTTTTTTAGTTTGAAATGACCTATATTATAAAACTATTTTAGAATATACAAGGTGTTTAATTTAAAAGATACTTAACCTAACTTTGTCATTTTGAATGGAACACCCTATATATTTTTACATATTTAAGTTTCCGGTATAATTTATAATTAAAAATGTATAAGGTTAGATGTACCTATCACTAACCGTTCTATAGATATCGTCACTTTAAAGCAGAAATAGGGTCATTCGGAGTCAACTTTGAAGTCGTTATGCCAAAACAGTGATAAGATTTTTCAAATCTGCTTACACCACCGACTATTGATAACTAAAAAAGTACGTGGTAAAATTTTTCAAAAGGTTTAATGTCACACAGAGTGATCACTTGACGCGAAAATGTAAGTTTACTCGATTTTCTTAAATGGAACACCCTATATAATTTTGCAGATTTGGATTCCTATTAAAAAGTAGATGCTAAGTTTGCAAAAATATACAGAGTGTTTTATTTGAAAAATCGAGAAAAAATTACATTAGAACACAAAGTCTACTGCCATACAGTGTGATCACTTGACGCGAAATGTAAGTTTACTCGATTTTTTTAAATGGGACACCCTACATATTTTTGCAGATTTGGATTCCTGGTAAAAAGTACCTGCTAAGTTAGCAAAAATATACGGAGTGTTTTATTTGAAAAATCGAGAAAAAATTACATTATAACACAAAGTCTAATGCCATACAGAGTGATCACTTGACGCGAAAATGTAAGTTTACTCGATTTTCTTAAATGGAACACCCTATATAATTAGGCAGATTTGGATTCCTGGTAAAAAGTAGATGCTAAGTTTGCAAAAATATACAGTGTTTTATTTGAAAAATCGAGAAAAAATTACATTAGAACACAAAGTCTAATGCCATACAGTGTGATCACTTGACGCGAAATGTAAGTTTTCTCGATTTTTTAAAATGGAACACCTTACATATTTTTGCAGATTTGGATTCCTGGTAAAAAGTAGATGCTAAGTGTGCAAAAATATACAGAGTGTTTTATTTGAAAAATCGAGAAAAAATTACATTAGAACAAAAAGTCTAAAGCCATACAGAGTGATCACTTGACGCAAAATGTAAGTTTACTCGATTTTTTTAAACGGAACACCCTATATATTTTTGCAGATTTGGATTCCTGATAAAAAGTAGATGCTAAGTTTGCAAAAATATACAGAGTGTTTCATTTCAAAAATCGAGAAAAAATTACATTAGAACACAAAGTCTACTGCCATACAGAGTGATCACTTGACGCGAAATGTAAGTTTACTCGATTTTTTTAAATGGAACACTCTATATATTTTTGCTTATTTGGATTCCTGGTAAAAAGTAGATGCTATGTTTGCAAAAATATACAGAGTGTTTTATTTGAAAAATCGAGAAAAAATTACATTAGAAACCCCATTTGAAAAATTAGAGAAAACTTACATTTCGCATAAAGTAATCACCCTGTATAGTATTATTTTTTTTTGTAAAACTTTGTGATGTATTTTATAAGTTGACTATTATCAGTAGACGGTGAAACAAACACATTTAGAAAATCTTGATTATAATCCTGGCAGCATGGCTCCAAAGTAGACTCTATTTAGGCATTAAAGTGACAATATCTCCAGAACGATTAGTAACAGGTACATTAAACCTCATACCATTTGATTACAATTGTTATGGAGAATCAGAATATGCAAAAATATATAGGGTGTTCTATTGAAAATAACAAAGTTAGGTTAGGTATCTCGTAAACAAAACACCCTGTCTATTCTAAAATATTTTTACGATGTAAGTCATATCTAAGTAAGAAAGTTTTGTTAAAGACTTTTTTTCATATCTCTTACGCAACTCTATATAATTCGAGTGGCCTGTCTACCGAGGTTCACTCTGTATGTGAGTAAATTAAAAGTACAATTAGGGAAAAATGTGCGTATATTACGTAAAAATAGCGTCAAGGTGATCTCAATGTATAAGGACCTTAAATAATTTTTTTTAAAACAAATTAAGTCCACACGCGAAAGAAAAACTTTTAATTTGTCGACTTACTTTATTATAAACAATTAAAATTTTGTTTCGAGCGTTTTTGTTACGTACAAGCAATGCCACTTTGATTTAATTTGGTCTTGAGTTTAAAACAATTGTTTTACAATTTTTAGCACAATTACGCGTTTGTTTTAAAAATAAAAATTTACTTACATAAGATCTGTAAAACAACAAATTATTTAAATAAACATAAATTTTACTTTTAAATACAAATTTATTTGTGTATAGGTAGGCGATTGTTTATAAAACAAAAGTGTGCTTTTAAGAAGATTAAAAAGAAAAGTGAAAAGGACTTGAAAATTCTAATTAGGATATTGTTGAAATGTTAAGTGATTGGAAAACTTGTGGTCACACTCTTTGCTTATTATTATAAATTATAATAATTATATTAATTAGGTTATAAAAACTACACCGCAGCTTGCTTCTCTCTCTAATTGTGTTAAATTGTTACGGTGTTAATTAATTATGTATAGTGTGTTGATAAACATTTAAAAAACTTTTATACAAAATGGCGTTTGATAGATGGACATTCTTAAAAGTGGTTGAAGTGGTACGTATTGTAAAATTTTTATTTAGTGTTGGTTATTATTGGGGTTTTGGGCTCTTAGTTCATAAATAATTAACACAAAAATAGTAAATGGGGAAAAACTTGTAAATTATGTTTAAATAAGCCTCCATTTTGAATTGATCAATACTTCCAAGCGATTATAAAATGACTGTATGAATATCTCTATTATTTAACACTATTTTCGGTTAACAAAACGCTTCCGGTTAAACCGAAAGTTACAAAAACATTAAAAGTTTTTAGGAACACCTTGTATATTTTTAAATATTTAAGCTCGTATAATTAGCTGTTACACGATACCAAACACTTTATAATTTATAATTGGAAATGGAAACAACTTTTTTAATTTAAATGGAACACCCTGTATATTCTTCAATTATTTGAAAGATCGCAAAATTATCTATCTGACGATACCCAACACGTTATACTTTACTTCCGGTTTAACCGGAAATGGGACCAATTTACGCACGAAAAAGTCCTGTTATAGGTCTCATTAGAGTTTTCCCTTGCAACCTGCTTAAAGCCCTTGGTAAACTAATTATCTTAATAGTTTTTATTTTCACTTTTTCTAAGCACTCTAATTATATTTCTTTCTCAAGGTCCTAGATGGATAAATAATAACCCAGTACCGAGCCAATCATGGGCGTCGCTTCAAAAAATTTCAGAAAGGAGTAGAATTTTTTCACCTTATGCGCACACAGGCTAAAACTTTTGTCATCTCAAGGTCAACGCGTTTTAAGAAAAGTTAACAAATTTTCTTATCTAATAATTTTATTTTTTAACCTTTTTATTTTTTGCTATGTTCCTAGGTAACATTTTTCATTCTAGGACGAAAACTTTTTTTCGGCGTTTAAAATTTGTTAATTGACAGACTTTGATATTATTAAATTAAAAGAAATGTCAGATTTGCTTGGCTCGGCATCGCTTCTTCCAGCAACTTCACGTATTCGTCCTAGAAATTCAACTTTTCGTCCTTATATCATAAACAACTATTAGCTCATAATAAAATTAAATTTCTAAAACTAAAAAAATAAAAAGTTTGCTTTTCGAACGCCTTAACAATGGTCTCGGGTCATTACCTGGGGGGGTGCTTTGGTCCCCTCCTGCCCCCTAGGCAACGTCCATGGAACCAATATTCATCTAGTCAACTATTAATTGATTAATTTAAAACAATTGTAGAAATAGGTATAAGTAGAATATTTAAAGATTTATTCATATCAAATGTAACTTGACAGTTGATACCCATCCATTAAGAATTACATTATAAAACAAAACTGTTCTTTTTAATGAAGGACATCAATAATGGAGCAACCGTATCTAATTTGCTTTTAATTTCGTTCTGTAGCGAACAAAAATATGAATCACATTAAAATGATACTATTTTAATCGTTGTGACGCTTTGCAATTTCTCTATTTAAAATACTATTTCAAAAGTTTCCCGTCTCATATTGAAATCTTTCTTAACTCTCTACTCTCTCTCTTCAACAGTTGGGTAAAAGGCAATTAAATTAGCTGCGAAAGAAACAGGATCCAACAGAACTATAGCGTTGGAAAAAACGACTTTATAATATGAGCTGCGGTTGTATATCGGGTGCCAACTTTCAAAACGGAACATATGGAAATAGCATTGCAAATTACTTATTTGCAGTTTGCTGCTCGCCAGATAAATATTATTTTCTTATGTTCCGTTTTGAAAGTAGACACTCGGTATAGATCTTATATTTAAACTTTGTGATGAAGAGAAAACAGATTTTATGTATAGCTACCAATTATTGCCAATAAAAGCCATAAAATAAAATAAAAGCCATAACAAGAAATGAGAAAAGAAAATAAGGCTAACATATTTCGATTCCAGCGCACAGAAACGAAATTCTTTTTAGAAAATTTGAGTTTGGACGCAAACCAGTACGGAGAATCTCATAAACAAGCATCACAAATTAGTAAAACAATAGGAAGAAAATAGAGACTACATTGAACACTGGATGAACACGTTCAGTGCCTTGAATACTTACAAACACCGACTAAAATGTTTTTGAATTTTTCTGATTAAGGAATTTATGGATCGGGCAAAGATCGGACAAAAAAATGTAGGAGGAGTAATCAATGATGTAGACCATGTAGAGTGTAGAGCGTGATTAGTAGGAACTTTTGAATCCGGAGAATTTGAAGGACCACGAGATGTGGAGAAGAAGTATGTGGATTCTTCTACAGAAATAAAAAAAAGGATTTTGAACCTTATGTTAATGGGGGTTGCATCACTCTCTATGTATAAGAGAGCACTTGAGCAGATGTGCACTTCTTATTAAGAGGCAATGGATTAATCGAAACGACTGCCGACAATGGAGAACAGGAGGTATAGCTGCACCCTGAAATAAAACGAAAAACGAAAGACATTTTCGGTAAACTTCTCTAGTTTGCTTCTGAAGAATTTTGACAGGATACTACCGATGACTAAGCATAGTAGATAACTCTAAACGCAGAGAACGTAACTATGAATAGGAAACAGTAGCTTACGTGCTTGTGATTCAAGAGACTCAAACTTACCAGTCGAATAAATTTTGGGAATCAGAATCAATCAGAATGAGAAAAAAATCAGTAACAGAATCAGAATATCAAAATCAAAATATCAGAATCATAATATCAGTTTAGAATATCGTAATCATAATATCGGAATCAAAATATCGGAATTCAAACATCGGAATCAGAATATAGGAATCACAGTACCGGAATCAAAATATCGAAATCAGAATATCGAAAAGTAAATACAACTCAGAATCATAATATCGGAATTAAATATCGGAAACAAAATATCAGAATCATAATATGGAAACAGAATCATAATATCAGAGTATCGGAATCAGAATATCGAAATCAGATTATCGGAATCAAAATATCGGAATCAAAATATCGGAATCAGAATATCGTAATCAGAATATCGGAATCAAAACATCGGAATCAGAATATCGTAATAAAAACACAATATTCATAATATCGGAATCAAAGTATCAGAATCATAATATCAGATTTAGAATATCGGAATCAGAATATCGGAATCAAAATATTGAAATCAGAATATCGAAAACTAAATACATATCAGAATCATAATTTCCGAATTAAATATCGGAAACAAAATATCAGAATTATAAATCGAAATCAAAATATTAGAATCATAGTATCAGATTTAGAGTATCGGAATCAGAATATCGGAATCAGAATATCGGAATCAAAATATCGGAATCAGAATATCGGAATCAAAATATCGAAATCACAATATCAGAATCCTAATATCAGATTTAGAGTATCGGAATCAGAATATCGGAATAAGAAGATCGGAATCAAAATATCGGAATCAGAATATCTAAAACTAAATACATATCAGAATCATAATTTCGGAATTAAATATCGGAAACAAAATATCAGAATTATAATATCGAAATCAAAATATCAGAATCATAATATCAGATTTACAGTATCAGAATCAGAATATCGGAATCAGAATATCGGAATCAAAACATCGGAATCAGAATATCGTAATAAAAACACGATATTCATAATATCGGAATCAAAATATCAGAATCATAATATCAGATTTAGAATATCGGAATCAAAATATCGAAAACTAAATACATATCAAAATATTGGAATCAGAATATCGGAATCATAATATCGGAATCACAATATTAGAATCCTAATATCAGATTTCGAGTATCGGAATCAGAATATCGGAATCAGAATATCGGAATCAAAATATCTGAATCAGAATATCGTAATCAGAATATCGGAATCAAATCATCGGAATCAGAATATCGTAATAAAAACACGATATTCATAATATCGGAATCAAAATATCAGAATCATAATATCAGATTTAGAATATCGAAATCAGAATATTGGAATTAGAATATCGGAATCAGCACATAGGAATCAGACAATCAGAATATCGGAATCAAAATATCGAAATCAGAATATCGAAAACTAAATACATATGAAAGTCATAATATCGGAATTAAATATCGGAAACAAAATATCAGAAACATAATATGGAAATCAAAATATCAGAATCATAATATCAGATTTAGAGTATCGGAATCAGAAAATCGGAATCAGAATATTGGAATCAAAATATCGGAATCAGAATATAGGAATCAGAATATCGGAATCATAATATCCGATTTAGAGTATCGCAATCAGAATATCGGAATCAGAATATAGGGATCAGAATATCGGAATCAGAATATCGGTATAAAAACACGACAATAATAATATCGTAATCGAAATATCAGTATCATAATATCAGATTTAGAATATCGAAATCAGAATATTAGAAGCAGAATGTCGGAGTCCGAATCTCGGAATCAGCTTATAGGAATCAGATATCGGGATCAAAATATCGAGATCAGAATATCGGAAACAAAATATCAGAATCAATATCAAAGAATATCGTAATCATAGTATCGAAATAATATTATTGTAATCAGTATCAGAATATCGGAATCCAAATATCGGAATCAGAAATTGGAATCAGAATATTAGGAATCAGAATATCTGAATCAAAATATCCAAATCACAATATCGGAATCAAAATATCAGAATCATAATATCAGATTTAGAATATCGGAATCAGAATGTTGGAATCAGAATATCGAAATCAGAATATCGGAATCAAAATGTCAGAATCAGAATATCACAACTTGTGGCATCAGCAATAAATAAGGGGCGTACAGGGTCGACCTTCATAAGCCCTTGTTGCCTCATGATCTTAATATAAATAACCAAAACTGTTATCTGCCTATTACAAGATCTCTATAATCATACGAACGGGAACAAGGTTCATTGAGAACCATCACATTGCCTTTGAGACATTTAAATAAACGCCCCAAACAAAAATCATAAAATTCCATTTTTAACAAAAATAATTGCGAATAAACCTTCTCATGATGAAGAGTGTAAAATTCAATTACATAAAAAATAAAAATTTCTCACAGATTGTCAATGTTTCATGGTTATAAACATAAATGCTTAAGAACAATCATATTGTTTAATAAACTTTTTTATGAGACAATGCTATTAATTAATTAAAATATGCAGAATTAAAAATTATTTTTTTATGTTAATAGCTATTTGTGCAATTATTCTTAACAACAATATTTTAAAAACCACGAATGTGAAGGTAAAATCATGCACAGCCTATGGCCAAGTTCAAATTATATTTGGTAATTCCTCACAAATTTTCTGAGCTTGGCGAGATTACACCTCTAAGCCGTTCCAGTAATTTAGATAATTTTTTTTATAGCTGTTCGTATTATCTTGTCTAATATGCAAACGTGTCACTGACGATGAGGCTGCACGCTTATTCCTCTACTTACAAAAGCTATCGAGAGAATGGAGTCTTCTCAACAACGTGACGTGGGATAAATTTGGAGCAGCAGTCGCTGATTCAATTTACGGCGGTTATTTAATAATAACAGCAGCCCTATTATTCGGAAGAATTTTCAAAGAAATTCCAACAACGAAAAGAATCATGGAAATATTCTTCTTAGGAATAGGAGCTTTATTTTACATAATTTTAGGTAAGTTCCTACTCCAACAAAATGACCCAAACTCAATTTTATTTTTAGGTAGTTTAGTTTTTGCCGCAATCGATTCAGTTCCATCAGATTTAGTCGACAACGCAGCCGTTTTAGGCACACTATCGTTAATAACTGCCTTTTTATTCTTAATCGATCTCGGTGGTCCAAAGGCTAAACCTCCAACACCACCTCAACCGACGCGAGTTACACGAGAAGTAATTTCAAAACCAACCGAGTCTCCAAACAACAACAACAAACAAGACGCTTACGTCGTCGAATCTGAGTTCAAAAAAATGGAGAGGAAGGAATTAGAAGCATTAGAGCACCACAACAAACGTATGAAAACCCAAGCGGAAAACGGTCAAACTAGCACCGGAAACGGAATGACTGTTATTCCACAAAACGGCTTCAAAAGCACGTCAGGATATAAAAAAATAAAAGAGACGGAATCGCCAAAATCGTTTGGCATTTATGGCAAAGACGCTGTTGATGGAAACGACGACTTGTACGAAGCTGACCATCATTCGCCTGTTTGGAGTCAAATTCGAAAAGGTTTTTACGAAACAAAATAAATTAAATTAAATGAAAGTTTTATTTTTAAGGTCAGTATGGTAAATACGACGTTGTTGTGCCATCTTACGTTTATTCGACAACGCGACCTAAACAAATACAACATCCGAGTTCACCAGGTGATCCTGGATACGTTCAATATACGGCACAAAATTGGGGACAACCGAGTCAAAGGACACCTAGACATAGTCCAACGCAAGTGTAATGAAAACAGTATTTTATTTTTTTACTGACTTTTTTTGTATAGGGATCGAAGTGTTTTTATCCAAAATTCAACCGTTACTTTTTACGAGAAGTTGTAGAGCCTTTAGTTACTTATACAGTGTGTTTTAAATAATTAATAATTTATAATAATTACTAATAATAAAATTATTTAGAACATTCTGTTTGATATTAGTGTGTACGCAGTTAATTTTGTATGTATAAGTATCGAAAGACGACTCGAGCAATTGTCTCCAAAAAAAATTTTTTAAATGTTCAAAAATTTAAAATAATATTTAATTTAATGTAAAAATAATTATAAACCTATTATAATCTCATTTAATCGTTTTTTAAAAATTATTCGAAAATTAATATTTTGCCTCTAAGTAACGATAGGCAACTAATATTACACCTGTGTATTAATCGTACATAAATTTTGTAATAATTTTTTAATTAAATTTTGATTAATATTTTATCGAATGAAATAAATATTACGTTTTATTAAGCGTCTTTTTGTTTTATGAAATTTTTTAAGAGCCATTCTATCGGCTTAAATAAGAAACAGCTTGCTTATATTACTACGATGGAGGAAGTGTCACAAAAATGAAGAAATTTAATAAAAATTGCTAGCAACCAGAGCAAATTGATAAAAAGAATAAATCACTCAGAACATTCCAAAAGCAAATACATAAAATTTTCCACCACAGAAATACTGAAATCGGGCCTGGAAGGTCGGACACCAAAATACAGTTTAAACATGTATTGGTGGTACGACTTGACAGGCCCATTTTATGTTCATGCAGAAGATATTAGGTTTATCTACTCTCGGGGGTACTGGGATGTATTAGACCGACTTAAGTTCAATCTAGAGCTTCTAGAGACTATCTTGGGTGGCTTTTTAAAATAGGAAACAGCCTATATTAGTACGAACTTTGGTTGGAGGAAGTGTCACAAAAATGAAAAAGTTCAAAAAAAATTGCTAGCAACTGCACAACAGAATATATCAGTCAGAACATCCTTAAAGCAATTGAATGGAATTTTCAACCACAGAGATACTAAAATCGGGCCTGGAAGGCCCGACCACGAAATAAAGTTCAAACATGTATTGCTGGTACGACTTGACAGGCCCATTTTATCTTCATGCAGAAGATATTGGGTTGACCTACTCTCAGAGGTACTGAGATGTTTTAGACCAGGTTAAGTTTAATCTAGTGCTTGGAGAATATCTTGGGTGGCTTTCAAAAATAGGAAACAGCATGTATTAGTACGAACCTTGAGTGGAGGATGTGTCATAAAAATGAAGAAGTTCGATAAAAAATTCTAACAACTCCAGAGAAAACTGCATAACAGAATAAATCACTCAGAACATCCTAAAAGCAAAAACAAGAAAGTTTCAACCACAGAGATAGTAAAATCGGGCCTGCAAGGCCCGACACTCAAATAAAGTTCACACATGTATTGCTGGTACGACTTGACAGGCCCATTTTATGTTCAAGCAGATGAGATTAGATATACCTATTCTCAGAGTTACTGGGATGCTTTAGACCAGGTTAAGATTAATCTAGTGCTTGGAGACTACCTTGGGTGGCTTTCTAAAATAGGAAACAGCCTTTATTAGTACGAACCTTGCATGGAGAAAGTGTCACAAAAATGAAGAAGTTGAATAAAAATTGCTAGCAACTCCCGAGAAAACTGCATAACAGAATAAATCATTCAGAGCATCCTAAAAGTAAATGAATTGAATTTTCAACCACAGAAATACTAAAATCGGGCCTGGAAGGCCCAACACCAAAATTAAGTTCAAACATATATTGCTGGTACGACTTGACAGGCCCATTTTATATTCATGCAGAAGATATTAAGTTTATGGTTACGGTCGAGGGTACTGGGATGTTTTATCCTAGCTTAAGTTAAATCTAGAACTTGGAGACTATCTTGGGTGGCTTTTTAAATTAGGAAACAGCTTGTGTTAGTACTTTAGATAGAGGAAGTGTCACAAAAGTGAAGAAGTTCAATAAAAATTGCTAGCAACCAGAAAAAATTGCATAACAGAATTAATCACTCAGAACATGATAGCAGGTACTTGTTAGCAACTCCAGAGAAGACTGCAGCAAATACATGGAATTTTCAACCACAGAGGTACTTAAATCGGGCCTGGAAGGCCCGACACCAAAATAAAGTTCTAAGATGTATTGGATAGAGAACTTTAGATAGAGGAAGTGTCACAAAAATGAAGAATTTCAATTAAAATTGCTAGCAACTCCAGAGCAAACAGCATAACAGAATAAAACACTCAGAGCATCTAAAAGCAAATACATTGAATTTTCAATCACAGAGATACTAAAATGGGGCCTGGAAGGCCCGACACCAAAATAAAGTGCAAACATGTATTGGTGGTACGACTTGATAGGCTCTTTTTATGTTCATGCAGAGGATATCACGTTTACCTACTCTCGGGGGTTTTGGGAGGGTTTTAGGAGGCTTTCTAAAATAGGAAACAACCTGTATTAGTACGGGCCTTGGATGGAGGATATGTAAGAAAAATGAAGAAGTTCAAAAAAAATTGCTAGCAACTCCAGAGAAAACTGCATAACAGAATATATCACTCAGAACATCCTAAAAGCAAATAAATTAAATTTCCTACCGCGGAGATACTAAAATCGGGCCTGGAAGGCCCGACACTAAAATAAGGTGCAAACATGTATTACTGGTACTTCTTCATATGCCTATTTTATGTTCATGCAGAAGAGATTAGGTTTACTACTCTCGGATGCACTGGGATGTGCATCCGTATGGGATGTAATCAGTATGTAAGTAATTATAAGCAGAAAATGAAAAATAAATTTTTTTCCGATTGGATTTTCTTTCCGAGATAATCGATTTCAAAGTTTTCGAAAGAAGTTAAACATTAAAAACAAGGCAGGCCTTTAAAAAAGGAAAATGGAATGTCATATTCCGAGTCGAATTTTAAGCAGGAAATAAGTTTTTGCACGTTTATACGCAAAAAATTAACTTCTTCTGGAAACTTTGTAAACGATTATCTGAGAAACGAAACCCGATACGAAAAAAATTTATTTTACATTTTTGAATCTAAATTTGACGCTGAATATGACACTTCATTTTTCGCCTCGAGTTTTGAATCACCCTGTATTAATCAATATTTTTTAATATTGAAAAAAAATTTTAATAAAATTTTGATAAATATTTTATCGAATAAAATAAATATTAATATTACATTTTTTTAAGTGTCTTTTTGTATTACAAAATTTTAAAAATTCTTTCTATGGAATTTTAGAGACTTTATTTGGAATTTAAAAAGGTTTTTGGATATTTTAGAAAAATGTTTAAATCTGTTGAAATTCGAAGCATTTACCAAGAGCAGTCAACAGAAGTTGTACTTGTGTTATGTGGGTTTTCTACCTGCAAGCACCTGAAGAATTAATCCTCACAGGTATTTTTTAAATTTGCTGTAAGCTACAATCAACCTATTCACATACCAAAGTAACGGGACGTAACTACCTCACCTCTTGTGGCGGTCAGTCTGGTATTGTAAGTTGCAGTTGCGTCGCGGATTATCTGTGTGCGAAAAAAATTAAATTACATTAGTTATAAAGTGTATGTTAAGTGAAAACAAGTGCCAAATGTTGGATATTTAACAAAAAACCAAAAAGTAAGTAGCTATAGTTGGAACTAATTAATGGAGTTTGTTTAAAAGGTCATTTCTTAATTTTTACATTTAATAAGTTGTTTCACGTTGCGGAATTCGTATGAGTAACATTAATATAACATGGTTTCTTAAGGTGACTTTTTAATGCAGGGTCGAGAACGAAACCTTAAAAAGCTGACGTCACACGATTTTTCTTAACCTTTTTCAAAATTTTTTAATTGCGTATAAATTAGAGTTGGGAAATTGTATTTTTTGCTTTAATTGTCACATTAAATTTTGCTCGTTTTATTGCAAAATTAGACCAAAAATTTAAGCAATTATTATTTTTATAAGTCGGTCATAACTCGCAAAAAATTTTTGTACGTGAGTAATAAATTTTTTTAATTAATTCTAAAATATGTGAAACAATAAGAAAGATCTCAATAAGTTTAATGTTAAAGAAAAATTAATTTGAGCAAAAAGAGGTTAATATAAAGGGTGGTTTTATAAAGTCATCTGATATTTTAGCAATTTCCTCGAAGAATTTAAAAAAATTATAAAGGAAATCACAGCAAAATTAATAATATTGCATTACGACGCAAGGCGTCGCTGCTGTCAAATATTTGTTTTCCCCATAGAAACTCAGAATTTTATTATAAAATAAAAACAATGACTATTTTCATATCAATGAAAATCATAAGTGTCAATAAGAAAACAAAAAGTTGACAGCAACGACGCCTAGCGTCGTAATACAATAATATTAAATTTAGTGTCATTTGAAAGACATTTTGAAGTCACACAACTTCTTTCTTTAAATCTATTTGATATGAATGTCTGTTTTCAAAACTATACTAGAAAATTGGAATAAGGTAACTTTTATGGTAAAATAATTAAAGTGAAAATTATGTAATTTGGTCTAAAAATTAATTACTTTAGAGAATAATTATAAGGTCTAGTAACAGTAAGCAATCTTTTATAACGTCGACGTATATATGCTACTTATTTTCAAAGAGTGTTGTGTAAATAAATAAATATACAGGGCGTGTCAAATATTTCATTTTCAATTAATTATTTATTACACTTCAATACATGTAATTTACATAACTTAAAGAGATAAAATGAGGTGCAAAGGATAAGTTTTTACGATTTAGAAATTTTTCGACTTTTAGATTTATTGCGAACGCATTTATTAATTTAATTTTAGATTATGGACTTTGATAAGAAAAAGGTATTGAAGAAAGTAACGATTATTGAAGTAATTTGTATGACTATAAAGTCGGTTTACCGCGGCGCGTTTATTTTTTATTTTTTTTAAAGCCAATGCTCTCTAATTAACTTTACACACTTTCCAAGAGCAAATGGGTTTAATTTGACTAGGAATGTAATTTTAGTTTTCAATTTTTCAATTATGTAATTGCTTTGATAATTTAGTAATTAATTATGAAAGTTTAAAAGGTCTACAAGGGAAAAATGTCGTGTTTTTTTTCTTAGGAGAGTTCAATTCAAGTGCAATTTGTGCGCACCTTTGACTTTTACTTCTGGGCTTCCTGGTTGTAATTATTTAATTATTTATTTCGACGTCGGGCCTTCCAGGCCCGGTTTCAGCATCTCTCTTAAGTTAGTCTAAAACATCCCAGTACATCCAAGGGTTTACTAATCTCCTCTGCATGAACATGAACATAAACTGGGCCTGTCAGTTAGAAGTCGTATCCGAAATACATGTTTGCACTTTATTGTAGTGTAGGGCCTTCCAGGCCCGATTTTAGTATCTCTAAGTTTGAAAATTCCATGTATTTGCTTTTAATATGTTCTGAGTCATTTATTCTATTATGCAGATTCACTGACATTGCTAGAAAATTTTATTAAACTTCTTCAGTTCTGAAATTAATACATATTTGAACTTTATTTTGGAGTCGGGCCTCTCAGACCCGCTTTTAGTATCTTTGTGGTTAAAAATTCCATGTATTTGCTTTTAGGATGTTCTGTGTGATTTATTCTGTTATGCAGTTTTCTCTCGAGTTGCTAGCAATTTTTATTTAACTTTCTAATTTTTGTGACACTTCCTTCATCCAAAGTTCGTACTAATACAGGCTGTTTCCTATTTTAAAAAGCCTCCCAAGATAGTCTCCAAGCTCTATATTAAACTTAATCCGGTCTATAACATCCCAATACCTCTGAGAGTAGGTAAATCTAATCTCCTCTGCATGAACATATACTGGGCCTGTCAAGTCGTACCAGCAATATATATTTGAACTTTAGTTTGGAGTCGGGCCTTCAAGACCCGATTTTAGTATCTCTGTGGATGAAAATTTAATTCATTTGCTTTTAGGATGCTCTGAATGATTTATTCTGTTATGTTGTTTTCTATGGAGTTGCTAGCAATTTTTATTGAACTTCTCATTTTTGTGACCCATTTTCCATCCCAGGTTTGTACTAATACAGACTGTTTCTTATTTTAAAAAGCCTTCTAAGATAGTCTCCAAGCTCTAGATTCAACTTAACCGGGTCAAAAACATCTCAGTACCTCTGAAAGTAGGTAAACCTAATCTCGCCTAATCTCCTCTGCATGAACATAAACTGGGCCTGACAAATCGCACCAGCAATACATATTTGAACTTTATTTTAGAATCAGGCCTTCCAGGCCCGATTTTAGTATCTCTGTGTTTGAAAATTCCATGTATTTGCTTTTAGAATGTTCTGAGTGATTTATTCTGTTATGAAGTTTTTTTTTGGAATTGCTAGCAACTGTTTTGAACTTCTTCATTTTTGTGACACCTTCTCCATCCAAGGTTCCTGCTAATACAGGCTATTTCCTTTCTTAAAAAGCTACCCAAAATAGTTTCCCAGTTCTAGATTAAACTTAACCCGGTCTATAACATCACAGTACCTCTGAGAGTAGGTAAACCTAATCTCCTCTGCATGAACATAAACTGGGCCTTCCAAATCGCACCAGCAATACATATTTCAACTTTATTTTGAAGTCGGGCCTTCCAGGCCCGATTTTAGTATCTCTGTGTTTGAAAATATCATGTATTTGCTTTTAGAATGTTCTGAGTGATTTATTCTGTTATAAAGTTTTCTTTGGAATTGCTATAGCAACTGTTTTGAACTTCTTAATTTTTGTGACACCTTCTCCATCTTAAGTTCGTACTAATACAGGCTGTTTCCTTTCTTAAAACGCCACCCAAAATAGTCTCTAAGCTCTAGATCAAACTTAACCCGGTCTATAACATCCCAGTACCTCTGAGAGTAGGTAAACCTAATTTCCTCTGCATGAACATAAACTGGGCCTTCCAAATCGCACCAGCAATACATATTTCAACTTTATTTTGAAGTCGGGCCTTCCAGGCCCGATTTTAGTATCTCTGTGTTTGAAAATATCATGTATTTGCTTTTAGAATGTTCTGAGTGATTTATTCTGTTATAAAGTTTTCTTTGGAATTGCTATAGCAACTGTTTTGAACTTCTTAATTTTTGTGACACCTTCTCCATCTTAAGTTCGTACTAATACAGGCTGTTTCCTTTCTTAAAACGCCACCCAAAATAGTCTCTAAGCTCTAGATCAAACTTAACCCGGTCTATAACATCACAGTACCTCTGAGAGTAGGTAAACCTAATCTCCTCTGCATGAACATAAACTGGGCCTTCCAAATCGCACCAGCAATACATATTTCAACTTTATTTTGAAGTCGGGCCTTCCAGGCCCGATTTTAGTATCTCTGTGTTTGAAAATATCATGTATTTGCTTTTAGAATGTTCTGAGTGATTTATTCTGTTATAAAGTTTTCTTTGGAATTGCTATAGCAACTGTTTTGAACTTCTTAATTTTTGTGACACCTTCTCCATCTTAAGTTCGTACTAATACAGGCTGTTTCCTTTCTTAAAACGCCACCCAAAATAGTCTCTAAGCTCTAGATCAAACTTAACCCGGTCTATAACATCCCAGTACCTCTGAGAGTAGGTAAACCTAATCTCCTCTGCATGAACATAAACTGGGCCTTCCAAATCGCACCAGCAATACATATTTCAACTTTATTTTGAAGTCGGGCCTTCCATGGCGTTGCTAGCAATTTTTATTGAACTTCTTCATTATTGTGACACTTCTTCTATCCAAGGTTTGTACTAATACAGGCTGTTTCCTATTTTAAAAAGCCTCCCAAGATAGTCTCCAAGCTTTAGATTCAACTTAACTATATTCTTGTGTGTCTAAAATCTCTAGATTGGGTGCCATTAAGTCTAAGATTTTCTCTAATAATGAATAAGAATACATAAATTCAACGTTTTGCTAAATACCTCTAAACAGGTGTGCTAATTGCTCTTAAGTTGAAACGATTCATCACAAATATTTCTCTTCTAAAACGTCCAACTGTTTAGATACGTTTAATTATTATAAAATATAAACTTCTCCATAAGTTGAAATAAAAATAATTAACCTACGCAACAACTGTAAGAATGATAGATGAATCAATCGATGATTGCAAAATTACAGGTGCATCAATATTAAATAATAATAAACAATTTGCTATTTAAAACATGTTGTGTGGAATTTAAAACGACATTCACCTTTATTAATAATTTGTAGGTGCGCTCTATACTGTTTTTTTTTAGATACGAAAGAAGTCATCTTCGATCTTCAATCACAACTTTTTTGTACCTATAAATACTGCTCCGACTATTTTTCTAAAATTTTAAATAAATTGCTTATTTAAAGCGATTAGTTTGTTAATTCACCTTCACCTTTACACTTTCAAATTAATAAAAATAATTTAGGAAGTTGTTAACTTTTTCTTCGACAAATCAATTTTGATAATAATTACTGTTGTATAGGAAATGCATTCAATTTTATGGTAAAGGTTGAAAGAAAGTGTTGTTAAAATTTTGTTAATTGTTTATTAATAACTTGTAAGTTGTAAAGACTTTTGTATTTTTGTGGAATTTGAAAGCAATATTTTTCTAAGGTCAAGACGATTTACTAAGAAGACACTTAACAGAATTTAAACTGTTGATTATATATAAATAAATCCTAAACATGTTCTCTGTTTTTGTTTTTTAATATTTTTCTGCTACTTGAATTATGGGAGAAGATAACTGATATGTACGTAATCATCGTGAGTGCCATTGCTCTATGCAGAGCGTAGGAAACTTTATTGCATACGTTGGTGTTACTGCATTATAATGTCAAGACGTCAAGGTATAGGACCGTATATGACCTATAAAATTGAATGTGGGATTAGAACCACTAAATTGAGAAGCTCTCTCATTTGTTTGTCATTGCCTTACGAAAGGTGACACCGTATACAAACGGGACTAGGTACAAGCTATCTAGAAATGTGTTTTCATATATCCAGACCATCACATACGAAGAGTATTTAAAACTGCTTAACTTAACCTAGTTAATTGTAAGGTGCGTTCACGGAAATATATTATTCGCACGATATAAAATACGTAGTTTTAAGGTAAGCTTGAACTGGAATCTAGATTGCGTGGTCAGCTTTTTAAGTGATCGAAACCAGTCTTTAAGTTCAAAACCAATTTTTACTTTTCCACAAGTATCGTAAATCAAAAGAAAGTATTTTTGAGATAAAATCAGATAAATGCCCATGTGGAGACTTACCGAATCAATATTTATAGTAATTTTTGAGAGGATGTGGAATAATATCTTATCAGTCATCACAAAACAAAATCTATGGCCTACTATGATAAATATCATATATGCGAACTTAAGGGGCAATTTAGCGCATAGAGATGCACTTAGCAACTTATAGATGAGAAACAAAGAAAACCACATTCTTAATCGTACTTTTTACTTTAATCGATCTTTAAAATCAGTGGCCCTATTGCCTAAATTCAAAAAATATGTCAAAGGTCAAAATTCAACTTAGATACTCGTGGTTTCTTAATTTAAAACTTTCTTGTATTATTTGCTGATTTTATTACTTATAAAGGAAGATATTTGATAAAATGGACTAGGTCGAGAGGACACTCTTCGAAGTCCCTACAAAGGAATTACTAGATCATGTAACACGAATCAATTAGGTAGAGTGGTAGAGAGACTTCATGGAGAGGTGGAACTTTTGTAACCGTTCATAGGATAAAACTGCCACCGTCACATAGTCAGAATTCGTGAGCTTTATGGACTGCTGAAGCTGATTCTACAAAGGAAGATGTTTGATAAAATGGACTAGGTCGAGGACACTCTTCGAAGTCCCTAGGAAGGAATTACTAGATCATGTAACACGAATCAATTAGGTAGAGTAGTAGAGAGACTTCATGGAGAGGTGGAACTTTTGTAACCGTTCATAGGATAAAACTGCCACCGTCACATAGTCAGAATTCGTGAGCTTTATGGACTGCTGAAGCTGATTCTACAAAGGAAGATGTTTGATAAAATGGACTAGGTCGAGGACACTCTTCGAAGTCCCTAGGAAGGAATTACTAGATCATGTAACACGAATCAATGAGGTAGAGTGGTAGAGAGACTTCATGGAGAAGTGGAACTTTTGTAACCGTTCATAGGATAAAACTGCCACCGTCGCATAGTCAGAATTCGTGAGCTTTATGGACTGCTGAGGCTGCTTCTACAAAGGAAGATGTTTGATAAAATGGACTAGGTCGAGAGGACACTCTTCGAAGTCCCTACAAAGGAATTACTAGATCATGTAACACGAATCAATGAGGTAGAGTGGTAGAGAGACTTCATGGAGAAGTGGAACTTTTGTAACCGTTCATAGGATAAAACTGCCACCGTCGCATAGTCAGAATTCGTGAGCTTTATGGACTGCTGAAGCTGATTCTACAAAGGAAGATGTTTGATAAAATGGACTAGGTCGAGGACACTCTTCGAAGTCCCTAGGAAGGAATTACTAGATCATGTAACACGAATCAATTAGGTAGAGTGGTAGAGAGACTTCATGGAGAGGTGGAACTTTTGTAACCGTTCATAGGATAAAACTGCCACCGTCACATAGTCAGAATTCGTGAGCTTTATGGACTGCTGAAGCTGATTCTACAAAGGAAGATGTTTGATAAAATGGACTAGGTCGAGGACACTCTTCGAAGTCCCTAGGAAGGAATTACTAGATCATGTAACACGAATCAATTAGGTAGAGTGGTAGAGAGACTTCATGGAGAGGTGGAACTTTTGTAACCGTTCATAGGATAAAACTGCCACCGTCACATAGTCAGAATTCGTGAGCTTTATGGACTGCTGAAGCTGATTCTACAAAGGAAGATGTTTGATAAAATGGACTAGGTCGAGGACACTCTTCGAAGTCCCTAGGAAGGAATTACTAGATCATGTAACACGAATCAATTAGGTAGAGTGGTAGAGAGACTTCATGGAGAGGTGGAACTTTTGTAACCGTTCATAGGATAAAACTGCCACCGTCACATAGTCAGAATTCGTGAGCTTTATGGACTGCTGAAGCTGATTCTACAAAGGAAGATGTTTGATAAAATGGACTAGGTCGAGGACACTCTTCGAAGTCCCTAGGAAGGA
Source organism: Malthinus seriepunctatus (assembly GCA_963924605.1). Classification (NCBI taxonomy): domain Eukaryota; kingdom Metazoa; phylum Arthropoda; class Insecta; order Coleoptera; family Cantharidae; genus Malthinus; species Malthinus seriepunctatus. The sequence goes on from OZ004603.1 coordinate 21,530,200, forward strand.
ATTACTAGATCATGTAACACGAATCAATGAGGTAGAGTGGTAGAGAGACTTCATGGAGAAGTGGAACTTTTGTAACCGTTCATAGGATAAAACTGCCACCGTCGCATAGTCAGAATTCGTGAGCTTTATGGACTGCTGAGGCTGCTTCTACAAAGGAAGATGTTTGATAAAATGGACTAGGTCGAGAGGACACTCTTCGAAGTCCCTACAAAGGAATTACTAGATCATGTAACACGAATCAATGAGGTAGAGTGGTAGAGAGACTTCATGGAGAAGTGGAACTTTTGTAACCGTTCATAGGATAAAACTGCCACCGTCGCATAGTCAGAATTCGTGAGCTTTATGGACTGCTGAAGCTGATTCTACAAAGGAAGATGTTTGATAAAATGGACTAGGTCGAGGACACTCTTCGAAGTCCCTAGGAAGGAATTACTAGATCATGTAACACGAATCAATTAGGTAGAGTGGTAGAGAGACTTCATGGAGAGGTGGAACTTTTGTAACCGTTCATAGGATAAAACTGCCACCGTCACATAGTCAGAATTCGTGAGCTTTATGGACTGCTGAAGCTGATTCTACAAAGGAAGATGTTTGATAAAATGGACTAGGTCGAGGACACTCTTCGAAGTCCCTAGGAAGGAATTACTAGATCATGTAACACGAATCAATTAGGTAGAGTGGTAGAGAGACTTCATGGAGAGGTGGAACTTTTGTAACCGTTCATAGGATAAAACTGCCACCGTCACATAGTCAGAATTCGTGAGCTTTATGGACTGCTGAGGCTGATTCTACAAAGGAAGATGTTTGATAAAATGGACTAGGTCGAGGACACTCTTCGAAGTCCCTAGGAAGGAATTACTAGATCATGTAACACGAATCAATGAGGTAGAGTGGTAGAGAGACTTCATGGAGAAGTGGAACTTTTGTAACCGTTCATAGGATAAAACTGCCACCGTCGCATAGTCAGAATTCGTGAGCTTTATGGACTGCTGAGGCTGCTTCTACAAAGGAAGATGTTTGATAAAATGGACTAGGTCGAGAGGACACTCTTCGAAGTCCCTACAAAGGAATTACTAGATCATGTAACACGAATCAATGAGGTAGAGTGGTAGAGAGACTTCATGGAGAAGTGGAACTTTTGTAACCGTTCATAGGATAAAACTGCCACCGTCACATAGTCAGAATTCGTGAGCTTTATGGACTGCTGAAGCTGATTCTACAAAGGAAGATGTTTGATAAAATGGACTAGGTCGAGGACACTCTTCGAAGTCCCTAGGAAGGAATTACTAGATCATGTAACACGAATCAATGAGGTAGAGTGGTAGAGAGACTTCATGGAGAAGTGGAACTTTTGTAACCGTTCATAGGATAAAACTGCCACCGTCGCATAGTCAGAATTCGTGAGCTTTATGGACTGCTGAGGCTGCTTCTACAAAGGAAGATGTTTGATAAAATGGACTAGGTCGAGAGGACACTCTTCGAAGTCCCTACAAAGGAATTACTAGATCATGTAACACGAATCAATGAGGTAGAGTGGTAGAGAGACTTCATGGAGAAGTGGAACTTTTGTAACCGTTCATAGGATAAAACTGCCACCGTCGCATAGTCAGAATTCGTGAGCTTTATGGACTGCTGAAGCTGATTCTACAAAGGAAGATGTTTGATAAAATGGACTAGGTCGAGGACACTCTTCGAAGTCCCTAGGAAGGAATTACTAGATCATGTAACACGAATCAATTAGGTAGAGTGGTAGAGAGACTTCATGGAGAGGTGGAACTTTTGTAACCGTTCATAGGATAAAACTGCCACCGTCACATAGTCAGAATTCGTGAGCTTTATGGACTGCTGAAGCTGATTCTACAAAGGAAGATGTTTGATAAAATGGACTAGGTCGAGGACACTCTTCGAAGTCCCTAGGAAGGAATTACTAGATCATGTAACACGAATCAATTAGGTAGAGTGGTAGAGAGACTTCATGGAGAGGTGGAACTTTTGTAACCGTTCATAGGATAAAACTGCCACCGTCACATAGTCAGAATTCGTGAGCTTTATGGACTGCTGAGGCTGATTCTACAAAGGAAGATGTTTGATAAAATGGACTAGGTCGAGGACACTCTTCGAAGTCCCTAGGAAGGAATTACTAGATCATGTAACACGAATCAATTAGGTAGAGTGGTAGAGAGACTTCATGGAGAGGTGGAACTTTTGTAACCGTTCATAGGATAAAACTGCCACCGTCACATAGTCAGAATTCGTGAGCTTTATGGACTGCTGAGGCTGATTCTACAAAGGAAGATGTTTGATAAAATGGACTAGGTCGAGGACACTCTTCGAAGTCCCTAGGAAGGAATTACTAGATCATGTAACACGAATCAATGAGGTAGAGTGGTAGAGAGACTTCATGGAGAAGTGGAACTTTTGTAACCGTTCATAGGATAAAACTGCCACCGTCGCATAGTCAGAATTCGTGAGCTTTATGGACTGCTGAGGCTGCTTCTACAAAGGAAGATGTTTGATAAAATGGACTAGGTCGAGAGGACACTCTTCGAAGTCCCTACAAAGGAATTACTAGATCATGTAACACGAATCAATGAGGTAGAGTGGTAGAGAGACTTCATGGAGAAGTGGAACTTTTGTAACCGTTCATAGGATAAAACTGCCACCGTCGCATAGTCAGAATTCGTGAGCTTTATGGACTGCTGAAGCTGATTCTACAAAGGAAGATGTTTGATAAAATGGACTAGGTCGAGGACACTCTTCGAAGTCCCTAGGAAGGAATTACTAGATCATGTAACACGAATCAATTAGGTAGAGTGGTAGAGAGACTTCATGGAGAGGTGGAACTTTTGTAACCGTTCATAGGATAAAACTGCCACCGTCACATAGTCAGAATTCGTGAGCTTTATGGACTGCTGAAGCTGATTCTACAAAGGAAGATGTTTGATAAAATGGACTAGGTCGAGGACACTCTTCGAAGTCCCTAGGAAGGAATTACTAGATCATGTAACACGAATCAATTAGGTAGAGTGGTAGAGAGACTTCATGGAGAGGTGGAACTTTTGTAACCGTTCATAGGATAAAACTGCCACCGTCACATAGTCAGAATTCGTGAGCTTTATGGACTGCTGAAGCTGATTCTACAAAGGAAGATGTTTGATAAAATGGACTAGGTCGAGGACACTCTTCGAAGTCCCTAGGAAGGAATTACTAGATCATGTAACACGAATCAATTAGGTAGAGTGGTAGAGAGACTTCATGGAGAGGTGGAACTTTTGTAACCGTTCATAGGATAAAACTGCCACCGTCACATAGTCAGAGATCGTGAGCTTTATGGACTGCTGAAGCTGATTCTACAAAGGAAGATGTTTGATAAAATGGACTAGGTCGAGGACACTCTTCGAAGTCCCTAGGAAGGAATTACTAGATCATGTAACACGAATCAATGAGGTAGAGTGGTAGAGAGACTTCATGGAGAAGTGGAACTTTTGTAACCGTTCATAGGATAAAACTGCCACCGTCGCATAGTCAGAATTCGTGAGCTTTATGGACTGCTGAGGCTGCTTCTACAAAGGAAGATGTTTGATAAAATGGACTAGGTCGAGAGGACACTCTTCGAAGTCCCTACAAAGGAATTACTAGATCATGTAACACGAATCAATGAGGTAGAGTGGTAGAGAGACTTCATGGAGAAGTGGAACTTTTGTAACCGTTCATAGGATAAAACTGCCACCGTCGCATAGTCAGAATTCGTGAGCTTTATGGACTGCTGAAGCTGATTCTACAAAGGAAGATGTTTGATAAAATGGACTAGGTCGAGGACACTCTTCGAAGTCCCTAGGAAGGAATTACTAGATCATGTAACACGAATCAATTAGGTAGAGTGGTAGAGAGACTTCATGGAGAGGTGGAACTTTTGTAACCGTTCATAGGATAAAACTGCCACCGTCACATAGTCAGAATTCGTGAGCTTTATGGACTGCTGAAGCTGATTCTACAAAGGAAGATGTTTGATAAAATGGACTAGGTCGAGGACACTCTTCGAAGTCCCTAGGAAGGAATTACTAGATCATGTAACACGAATCAATTAGGTAGAGTGGTAGAGAGACTTCATGGAGAGGTGGAACTTTTGTAACCGTTCATAGGATAAAACTGCCACCGTCACATAGTCAGAATTCGTGAGCTTTATGGACTGCTGAGGCTGATTCTACAAAGGAAGATGTTTGATAAAATGGACTAGGTCGAGGACACTCTTCGAAGTCCCTAGGAAGGAATTACTAGATCATGTAACACGAATCAATTAGGTAGAGTGGTAGAGAGACTTCATGGAGAGGTGGAACTTTTGTAACCGTTCATAGGATAAAACTGCCACCGTCACATAGTCAGAATTCGTGAGCTTTATGGACTGCTGAGGCTGATTCTACAAAGGAAGATATTTGATAAAATGGACTAGGTCGAGGACACTCTTCGAAGTCCCTAGGAAGGAATTACTAGATCATGTAACACGAATCAATGAGGTAGAGTGGTAGAGAGACTTCATGGAGAAGTGGAACTTTTGTAACCGTTCATAGGATAAAACTGCCACCGTCGCATAGTCAGAATTCGTGAGCTTTATGGACTGCTGAGGCTGCTTCTACAAAGGAAGATGTTTGATAAAATGGACTAGGTTGAGAGGACACTCTTCGAAGTCCCTACAAAGGAATTACTAGATCATGTAACACGAATCAATTAGGTAGAGTGGTAGAGAGACTTCATGGAGAGGTGGAACTTTTGTAACCGTTCATAGAATAAAACTGCCACCGTCACATAGTCAGAATTCGTGAGCTTTATGGACTGCTGAGGGTGATTCTACAAAGGAAGATGTTTGATAAAATGGACTAGGTCGAGGACACTCTTCGAAGTCCCTAGGAAGGAATTACTAGATCATGTAACACGAATCAATGAGGTAGAGTGGTAGAGAGACTTCATGGAGAAGTGGAACTTTTGTAACCGTTCATAGGATAAAACTGCCACCGTCACATAGTCAGAATTCGTGAGCTTTATGGACTGCTGAAGCTGATTCTACAAAGGAAGATGTTTGATAAAATGGACTAGGTCGAGGACACTCTTCGAAGTCCCTAGGAAGGAATTACTAGATCATGTAACACGAATCAATTAGGTAGAGTGGTAGAGAGACTTCATGGAGAGGTGGAACTTTTGTAACCGTTCATAGGATAAAACTGCCACCGTCACATAGTCAGAATTCGTGAGCTTTATGGACTGCTGAGGCTGATTCTACAAAGGAAGATGTTTGATAAAATGGACTAGGTCGAGGACACTCTTCGAAGTCCCTAAGAAGGAATTACTAGATCATGTAACACGAATCAATGAGGTAGAGTGGTAGAGAGACTTCATGGAGAAGTGGAACTTTTGTAACCGTTCATAGGATAAAACTGCCACCGTCGCATAGTCAGAATTCGTGAGCTTTATGGACTGCTGAGGCTGCTTCTACAAAGGAAGATGTTTGATAAAATGGACTAGGTCGAGAGGACACTCTTCGAAGTCCCTACAAAGGAATTACTAGATCATGTAACACGAATCAATTAGGTAGAGTGGTAGAGAGACTTCATGGAGAAGTGGAACTTTTGTAACCGTTCCTAGGATAAAACTGCCACCGTCACATAGTCAGAATTCGTGAGCTTTATGGACTGCTGAGGCTGATTCTACAAAGGAAGATGTTTGATAAAATGGACTAGGTCGAGGACACTCTTCGAAGTCCCTAGGAAGGAATTACTAGATCATGTAACACGAATCAATGAGGTAGAGTGGTAGAGAGACTTCATGGAGAAGTGGAACTTTTGTAACCGTTCATAGGATAAAACTGCCACCGTCGCATAGTCAGAATTCGTGAGCTTTATGGACTGCTGAGGCTGCTTCTACAAAGGAAGATGTTTGATAAAATGGACTAGGTCGAGAGGACACTCTTCGAAGTCCCTACAAAGGAATTACTAGATCATGTAACACGAATCAATGAGGTAGAGTGGTAGAGAGACTTCATGGAGAGGTGGAACTTTTGTAACCGTTCATAGGATAAAACTGTCACCGTCATATAGTCAGAATTCGTGAGCTTTATGGACTGCTGAAGCTGATTCTACAAAGTAAGATGTTTGATAAAATGGACTAGGTCGAGGACACTCGTCGAAGTCCGTACTAAATCATGTAACACGAATCAATGAGGTAGAGTGGTAGAGAGACTTCATGGAGAGGTGGAAATTTTTGTAACCGTTCAGAGGATAAAACTGCCGCCGTCACATAGTCAGAATTGGTGACCTTTATGGACTGCTGTAGCTGATTCTACAAGGGAAGATGTTTGATAAAATGGAATAAGTCGAGGACACTCTTCGAAGTCCCTACAAAGGATTTACTAGATCCTGTAACACGAATCAATGAGGTAGAGTGGTAGAGAGACTTCATGGAGAGGTGGAAATTTTTGTAACCGTTCAGAGGATAAAGCTGCCATCGTCACGTAATCACAATTAGGAAAAAGTAACTCAAAAACCTGCCGCAGAAGTTGTGAATGACAACTACAAAGAGCTTCTCCGAACAGAGGAAGAAGAATGGTGTGAAAAGTCGACTTTCTAAATTGTTTCCGTCTTTCGACCTACTGCAGTTGTTGTAGACGCACCATAAACTGGCGAGTTATTTTTAACATTGAATTAATTCACAAATACAAACGTCTACAATAAATTATTTAAAGAATTTGGTACCTTTTAAAGTACGTACCTTATAAAAATAATAATTGCAAATAACTGACAATCCCAAATAAAGGTAAATAATCAGCAACAATTGTAATTGTAATCAAAACACGTACAAATGGGTGTGCGACCGCATTGTGAGGCGTTGTGACCTCAACAGGAACAAGATACATTTTTTTGCATTTAATTCCTTGGACATTGAACGATTGAACAGAAAAAAAAAAATTTTTAACTATACCAGACAATAAAAGCTCGCTTGAGACGATTAAGCAAATCACCCCTCTCTTTTAAGTCTTTTCTTTCGAATATTTGTTAAAAATTCCACTATTTAAAAAAAAATTCCATTGTATTTTAAATTAAATTAATAATTTTACGAAGTTATGAAGAAGAATTTATGATATTCATGCCACGCTACCAAAACAAACGGCTTTTTGAAAAATTAACTGTTAGTAAAAATTTAAACATATTTTAATTTAAAGTACTGATAAATACTTTAATTTTGTGTTAAAAACAGTAAAGAAACAATACACTATTTAAAAACTAGTTTACATACAATAATATAACAAATTAACACATAAAATATGAAAGAATTACAAAAAAAAGAAAGCAGAATTGCCTATGAACAAAATAAATGCATTAAGCTAAATGGTGAAAACGCACTCTCTGTTATAAAAAATTATGTATTATTTTAATTTTTCTCTCAAGGTACTCACTTAAAAGGGATATTTAAATTAAGAGAATGTGTGAAATTTGAGATATCATATTTTTGAACCCCACCCTTCACTACTTTATGACTGATCTGCCCTCGAACTGTCACATTAGCTATCAGAGAAAAATATTATAAAAACAATTATTTTGCATTAAAAACAATTGAAACGCCCTTTAACGAGGTACTAGGGAGGAAGGGTGTGAGTTTGACTTCTCCAACACGCATCCCTAAAACCGCCAGTTAGGCCACTTAATTCAGGGGGCGAATCCGATTATATGGACGTTGCTGGTAGTATTTGGAAAAAAAGAGAGCTATAAGCTCTCGGCAGTGAGACCAGAGTACAGTCACGTGCATATCTTTTGGCCACCCAGGCTATAGGCCTAGCACGAATTGTGGGTTCAACCATCAATACCCCCCCCCCTACTTAAACTGAGGGGTAACTTTATTTCCCAACAAGTCGTAAGTCAACAAACTGTGCTGGTATTATGATTGATGGCTGCACCCACAATTCGTGCTAACGTATTGCCGGGGTGGCCAAAAGATCTGCACGGGACTGTACCTTGTGCAACTAGTTCGGTGGACTCTCGTACCAAGGGCGAGTTTCACCTACCTTATATGAGCTAAAAAAAATAACAAATAAGCGAATATTGGGAGAGCCTTAGGCTCGGCATCTGGCGCTCTGTGAGGGAGGGCAGCGGGAAAGTCGTGGGAGGTTTAGGGAAGATACTCTCTTTCTCTTATCTCACTTAACCTAACCTCTCTGAGTGCCCGGGTAAGTACTTGACCGGAAGAGTTACTTCGTAGGTCTTAAAGAGACCCCTATCCTAAGCATCTAGGCAAAGGGATAGCTGATGATAATCAATCAGGCAGTGATTCGACTATGCCGGTTGCCATCATAAACGCAGGGAGGGGGAGGTTAGAGATTTAGGTATCAGGGTGCTTTCTTAGCTTCTGCTTACAATGCGGTTCAGGTGTAGAGTCGGTTCCCAACGTACCAGTTGCGTTTGGTTGGTGGGTTAATGGAAAGGATAAGGGTTCCAAGTGGGCCGGGCCGGAGCTGGGATCCGCTGGATACCATCCAGAGCTGGGATCCTGTAACTCGGCGTGTACGGTGTAAGTGGCGTAACGTATTGCTACTCTTTATCCTTCGCCTAGCAATTTCTAAAAGTTTAGAGGAGAGTATAGGAGAGGGTAGAGAGTTACAGATTCCAGCCTAGGGAGCTTTCGGAATTTAGCTAACAATTCGATGCTGCGGGAGGGGTGGAGCCACAGACTTGGTTTCGCTAGAGTTTGCCACCTCTATTGGAGCTGGTGTCGCAATGGCTGGGAGGCTTCTCGCTTAGTAAGTGGGCATCTTGTTACCACGACATGATGCATGCGTCTTTTCGTAGAAATTTTAGTTGCCACCGGCTCGGTAATGAGGCGCACCATTGGGCGTCAATATCCTAGGTGTTCGGGTGCGAAGACGTCCGAATATCTCCGTCACAGTTGGTCGCTTGCGACCCCTGACATGCGGTCTCTAGTAGTCCCAATATTATACCACTGAGTATTGTAACTGTTATCTTGTAATCGGGTATAAACCCAAGGTACCGGAATTTATCGTGGTGGGGTGTGGGGCGACCGATCCGCCACTACATCAACACTTGATGAGAATGCTGAAGTTCCGCTGACTCTGCTGGGTAGGACCCCCGCTTGCGGGGTGTTATGATTATGGAAGCTCTCTTCTAGTGGCAGGTCAAGGCGGAATGGCGTAAAGATAACTGAAACACCCATCGAACACTTTCTAGTGAGTCACTAGGTGATTGAAAAGCCAATATTTCCAATCAACGCCCAGTTAGAAAGTTATGATGAAGAACTGCATTCACATGCAGCCACACAAATATTCAGACAACCTTTTTCCAAAATTTCGTCTTCTTCTATCAATAGTTTTGCCAATTACCATGTTCCAAAATCTCATTGCCATCTTAAAAGGCTACATGCAGAGATGCAGACAGATAGATAACCTGCTCTTCAAAAATTGATCTTTTCAATGGTCAATGGTCAAGCCATGGATCTCCCAAAGTCTTTCTTTCGCTTGGGATTATCGATCTACCGTTAAAAAGTTACCTTAAAAGTCAACAGAGAGACAGGAAGACAACATTCTCTTTTATCAATTAGTCCTCTTCTGGTCAATGGTAAAGCCAACAGATTTGTTCTGGCGTCACTGCCATCGCGTTGAGATGGCGCATCCGTCTAAGCCTAAAGGAACCGTAAAATGGAATTTTTGGTTTTTTATATTTTGATGATAAAATAACCTTAGGATAACTAGGCGGGAAGACTCTAAAACCATAGCTGTCCGTAACTGCTGGAATAATAGTATATTATAAATTATAATACATGTGTATAAGAAAGACTTTATCGCATTAGCGACGAAAATTACAAGCGCGAGCTTGCGAGTGCTTGTAAAGGCGCGTATGCGATAAAGTCTACTTATACACGAGTATTATACGCTATTTTTTATTATAATTGCAACTAAAACCTCTATAAAAGAGAAAAAATCTGTATTTAAAATTTGAAAATTAAGGGTGCCGATTTTGGATATATTTGTTGCCACAGAGATGCTTTGTGTTTACATTGGAGATCAACAGTTAATATTATTGTTGTTACCTAGACGACTTTATAGAACACTTGTGCTATAATAGTATATTAGAGCACTAGTTTCATAAGGCATCTTGTTAACGTATACGAGTCCAAGTTTAGAAAAAGAGCCGCTTGCGGCGAGTTTTCTAAAGGACGAGTACGTTAACAAGCCTAAACGTGTTATCTATACTATTTTTTCTATTTCGGCATTTCCTAAAAATTCAGGTATTAAAATTGCGTCAAAATAAATTTTTTGGGTTTTTTATGCGCAAATTAATTTATGTTGGCAGTACTTATTCTGACGTTTGACGTTCGTGTTTGAAAGTTAGTCTAATCTGACCAATGAAATTAATTTTATAACTGTCAAATATAATTCCTCTGTCAACATGCAGTGCTGCACATTGAAAAAAATTCCCTAGAAACTGTGCTGTTATAGACTCTATAAGCGTACTATTATGACGTCAAAACAGTGTGCTTATAGGTTTCTTAACGTACCGAAATAGAAAAAGACGATTTTATGAACGCTTTTTAGTGTGAAATTGGCAGATTATAATGCAAGTATAATAAAAAAATAATTACAAGGTCGCTGTGCAAGAGGCGTCATTCCCATCTGCTTCAAATGAAAAAAATAAAAGGAGCAACAGTGTGAAGAGATCACAAATTGAAACTGTCTTTAGCGACTCTGTCGCTCGACAATGAGAATGCGACTTATCTGTATAGATATACTTACCTCATCCTCATAGTAAACAAAAGTTCAAAAGACGCAAACAACCACTCTAATCAAGTTTAGATAAATTATTAACATGTCTTGAATGAAAAATAATTTTTTTTTCAAATGCCAACAACCAGATAGCGATAGATAGAGAAACCTACGTGGTATACACACGTTGGTAATGTTGGCGAATTAACATTAAAATTTCGTTAACGTTACTTATAGCTAAAGAAGTATTGATGGCTGTTGATATAACTGTAAATACTTACAAATAAAAGATTAAAAATTTTAATTTAACGTAATTTTAAAATTCCATCTTCTATTTTTATACACATCATCTTCTTCCTTCATAAAGCCTGAAATACCAGTTTAAAAGCATTTTTTTTTCTTATAAATTAATAGAAAATTTTTTTAATGTAAATAAAATGAAATTTTAATCAATTTGTTACGCTTTTAGTAGTAATACTTAAATAGAATAAATATAAAATGACATAATTCGAGAGAAAGTGTTGTAAAATTGTTTTGAATTTAAGTAAAATATTTCAATTATTCTACTACTATAGAAGCGTGATTTCCTTCTAACTTTGATCGGAATTTACGGAATTTTCAAACAAAAACTTGAATTTATGAAAAAATAAGTTAAGTAACTATACATACAACATGAGGTGTAGTGTAGTGAAACTAATGCCGTTTGAAATTTGCACTAAACTTGGACTTGGAAAAACAGTTATTCAAAATGTCCTAGAACATCCTACTGGAGTCGTGAGAATTTCGGAAACTAGAAGAGATTTTTCTTAACAACACATCTTGTGAGACGTTCTAGGCTTCAGATGACAAACTTTATATTGGACCATCTATCTTGGTTGTTGTTGTTAGTAGAGTCCGGAATTTATGAGAACAATAGGGCGGAGCCAGTGCGCATCAAGTCTCTCCCGATCCTAGCTCCTTACAGAGTGATCTGAGGGTAATTTTACCTCTAATAAAAATTATAGAGTATAAAATTATATATCCGAACCACTAAAAGATTCTATCTTAGCTGCCATAATTATTCTGTTAAAATAAATGAGAGAAAAATTAGTTTTAAGCCGGTTTTTACAACTTGCGATGTCTCATCCGACACTAGCTCTTAAGAGAGTGATCTGAGGGTAATTTTACCTCTAATAAAAATTATAGAGCATAAAATTTTCTATCCGAACCACTAAAAGTGTCTGTCTTAGATGCCATAATTATTCTGTTAAAATAAATGAAAAAGAGAAAAATTAGTATTAAGTCGGTTTTTCCAAAAAGGTGTCTCTCCCAACTCTAGCTCCTTACAGAGTGATCTGAGGGTAAAAGATCCTATCTTAGCTGATATAATTATTCTGTTAAAATAAATGAAAAAGAGAAAAATTAGTTTTAAGCCGGTTTTTACAACCTGCGATGTCTCTTCCGACTCTAGGTCCTAAGAGAATGATCTGAGGGTAATTTTAACTCCAACAAAAATTATAGAGCATAAAATTATCTATCCGAACCACTAAAAGATTCTATCTTAGCTGCCATAATTATTCTGTTATAATAAATGAAAAAGAGAAAAATTAGTTTTAAGCCGGTTTTTACAACTTACGATGTCTCATCCGACTCTAGCTCTTAAGGAATGATCTGAGGGTAATTTTACCTCTAATAAATATTATAGAGCATAAAATTTTCTATCCGAACCACTAAAAGTGTCTGTCTTAGTTGCCATAATTATTCTGTTAAAATAAATGAAAAAGAGAAAAATTAGTATTAAGTCGGTTTTTCCAAAAAGGTGTCTCTCCCAACTCTAGCTCCTTACAGAGTGATCTGAGGGTAAAAGATCCTATCTTAGCTGATATAATTATTCTGTTAAAATAAATGAAAAAGAGAAAAATTAGTTTTAAGCCGGTTTTTACAACCTGCGATGTCTCATCCGACACTAGCTCTTAAGGAATGATCTGAGGGTAATTTTACCTCTAATAAATATTATAGAGCATAAATTATCTATCCTAACCACTAAAGGCATCTGTCTTAACTGCCATAATTATTCTGTTAAAATAAATGAAAAAGAGAAAAATTAGTTTTTAGTCGGTTTTTACAACCTGCGGTGTCTCTCCCTACTCTAGTTCCTTTAAGACTGATCTGAGGCTAATTTTAGCTGCATCCAAAATTATAGAGCATAAAATTATCTATCCGAACCACTAAACGATCCTATCTTAGCTGCCATAATTATTCTGTTAAAATAAATGAAAAAGAGAAAAACTAGTTTTAAGCCGGTTTTTACAACCTGCAATGTGTCTTCCGACTCTAGGTCCTAAGAGAGTGATCTGAGGGTAATTTTACCTCATACAAAAATTATAGAGCATAAAATTTTCTATCCGAACCACTAAAAGCATCTGTCTTAGCTGCCATAATTATTCTGTTAAAATAAATGAAAAAGAGAAAAATTAGTTTTAAGCCGGTTTTTACAACTTGCGATGTCTCATCCGACTCTAGCTCTTAAGGAATGATCTGAGGGTAATTTTACCTCTAATAAAAATTATAGAGCATAAAATTATCTATCCTAACCACTAAAAGCATCTGTCTTAGCTGCCATAATTATTCTGTTAAAATAAATGAAAAAGAGAAAAATTAGGTTTTAGTCGGTTTTTACAACCTGCGGTGTCTCTCCCTACTCTAGTTCCTTTAAGACTGATCTGAGGCTAATTTTAACTGCAACCAAAATTATAGAGCATAAAATTATCTATCCGAACCACTAAAAGATCCTATCTTAGCTGCCATAATTATTCTGTTAAAATAAATGAAAAAGAGAAAAACTAGTTTTAAGCCGGTTTTTACAACCTGCAATGTGTCTTCCGACTCTAGGTCCTAAGAGAGTGATCTGAGGTTAATTTTACCTCATACAAAAATTATAGAGCATAAAATTTTCTATCCGAACCACTAAAAGCATCTGTCTTAGCTGCCATAATTATTCTGTTACAATAAATGAAAAAGAGAAAAATTAGTTTTAAGCCGGTTTTTACAACTTGCGATGTCTCATCCGACTCTAGCTCTTAAGGAATGATCTGAGGGTAATTTTACCTCTAATAAAAATTATAGAGCATAAAATTATCTATCCGAACCACTAAAAGCATCTGTCTTAACTGCCATAATTATTCTGTTAAAATAAATGAAAAAGAGAAAAATTAGAGTTAAGTCGGTTTTTACAACCTGCGGTGTCTCTCCCTACTCTAGTTCCTTTAAGACTGATCTGAGGGTAATTTTAACTCCAATAAAAATTATAGAGCATAAAATTATCTATCCGAACCACTAAAAGATCCTATCTTAGCTGCCATAATTATTCTGTTAAAATAAATGAAAAAGAGAAAAATTAGAGTTAAGTCGGTTTTTACAACCTGCGGTGTCTCTCCCTACTCTAGTTCCTTTAAGAGTGATCTGAGGGTAATTTTAATTCCAATAAAAATTATAGAGCATAAAATTATCTATCCGAACCATAAAAGATCCTATCTTAGCTGCCATAATTATTCTGTTAAATTAAATGAAAAAGAGAAAAATTAGTTTTAAGCCGTTTTTTACAACTTGCGATGTCTCATCCGACTCTAGCTCTTAAGAGAGTGATCTGAGGGTAATTTTACCTCTAATAAAAATTATAGAGCATAAAATTATCTATCCGAACCACTAAAAGCATCTGTCTTAACTGCCATAATTATTCTGTTAAAATAAATGAAAAAGAGAAAAATTAGAGTTAAGTCGGTTTTTACAACCTGCGGTGTCTCTCCCTACTCTAGTTCCTTAGAAAGTTATCTGATGAGAATTTTACCTATTTTTAATAAAAAATAGATTATAATAGGAACACCCTGGAAAATTTGATCCAATTTAACCGACCTTGTATAATCGTCCAATTTCCAAGACTGTTGATACGTTAATACCTATTGGACACACTGATGTAGTATGGAATTGCACCTGACTGTAAATTGGAAAGTCTTGTAGGTATTAGGGATTAAAACTATTTTCTCCAAGTTTTATTTAAAAAAACCTTTTAGCAAGTACTTAAAGTAATAACTTCCGCAAAAGTTTAAGACCTAAACCTCTTAACATACATATAGTTGAAATTTATTATAATATTGGTATTCATTCATTGTAATAAGGTAATGTTTTTTTAACCAACTTACTGTGTAACTACTGTAATACAAATAATGTATTTTTTCTTTGCCAATTGGAAAAGTGACAATTTTTTAAACAAACTTTGTAAATGCAATATTCAAACTTCAAGTTTCTACTACTTGAGCACGTTTTTCGTTACAAAGTGTTATGAATCAAGATTCTTTGATTTATGCGTAGATCGCAATGAGGTACTCCTATGGGACGAATTACAAGGGATTTAAAGAGAATCCAGAGTCCAGACCCAACGAATTTGAATATTTTCTACCTGCCGAACTGCCAATTTGAAACCCACCCTTATTAACAGAGATTATTACTGGATAATCTCTTGCAATTCTCAGTAAGGGAATAAGTTCTTTTATAAGTTCCACCCACACGATTAAAAAGTCAAACATTCTTTTTTAAAACGTTTGTAAATGTTAAAAAAAACGTTTTTAGGCAACCACGAAAAAGTAGAATCCAATGGAACAGTTGTGACGGAGCTCGAGATTAATAGAGTAGTAACGTCTTGGAATTTAACAAAAGAAGACTTTTCTATTCAAGTCATCTATCAAAAGAGCCTTGTTATATCTCCTTTATCATCTCAATCGAGACGAGACGTATTTTTCACTTTAATTATCCAAAGCAACTGCTAAATTCACTTTTAATTTTTGCAAACGACTTCCTCAAATCACTCAAATTAAGAAAAGCTATTTTACGATTAATTAAAAATTTACTTGTTTAATTTCATCTTTTTTACAATAATTTCAAGCAAATTAAGTATACAATAAACGAAATTAAAAATTACGTAAGTTTGATTATTAAAGAGGGAAATTAAACCATTATCATTTTACAAGTTTGAAAGATGCCATCCAATTTTATTATACCGATTGTTAAGTCCTACTTTTATGTATGTGAAATTGACGTCTATTAAATGCATAAAAAAAGTTGGCTAATGAACTAGGCCAATTCTAGGTCAATATATTATTTATTGTTATAATATTATAGTTCGAATTGAATGAACCATTGATTAGAACGTATTTATCATTTTTTTGTTCCTCTTCAATCGAAATTTTTCTGCATTGATACACTTTAAATGGTTTTGTCGAAAACTCCTTCTAAACTTGTTATTGTATTTGACTGTTGAGCTAATAATTGGGTGCGTGTCTGTTGCAAAAAAATCTAGGGCACGTTTCACTATCATCTCGATTGTTCACTTTTTATGTCTAGGAATTTTAATTTACTACGTCCTAATCTCTTCTAATGGTCCTAATTTGATTAGAGAGAAGGTTTAGTGAAGGTGTAGTTTATTGAGAGCTTAAAAGAGGCTCATTAACCAATATAAAGTAAAAGAATAATAATAAACAAATGAAGCTGAAACCTTCACTATTGTTTAGTAATTATAGCCCTTATTATCATACTAAAAGTCTCAATTCTTCCGAGGACGGGTTTCTCCCAAAATTGATTTTGAATTTTTTAAATTACACTTTTTTTCATACTTTCGCCATTATCTCGAAAACTATCTAGTCAGTGAAAAAGTATAAAGAGACAAAAAATGAAGCTTATAAAAAAGTACACAATTTTTGTTTCAACTCAAAAACCGTAAATGTATTGACTAAAAAGTTACAGCCTTCCATACTTTGAGCATATTTCACAACTTACTAATTTCAAATATTCAAGGCATTTTTATGTTCGGAGGGCCGGAACTTTTTCATAACTAAATTTACAATTTTTGACTTTAAATAAAAATTGTGTATTTTTTTATTGGCTTCAATTTTTGTCTCTTTATAATTTTTCTCTGACTAGACAGTTTGCAAGATAATCGCAAAAACATGAAAAAATGTGTAATTTTAGACATTTAAAGCGAATTTTAGGGCTTTTCCCGCTCGGAGGGATGGGGACTTTTAGTATGATAATATAAACTATCTGTACTAAACAATATTGCAAGTTTCAGCGTAATTTTGTTCCGGGTTTACAATGTAATATGAATAAAATTAGTAACAGCACTGGAATGGAAAAAATCTCGACCTTCAAATTTTTTCCCATTTTCTTCAACATACAAACTACTGTCGTTTCTAAAATAAAATTTGTATCGAGATGCGATCAGCAGATATAAAACATTCGAGTATTACCTTTATTTTCGTGTAAGCAAAAGTTTGAATTCTCAAAAATAAGCAAGTAATTACCAATTTTTGGAAATAACTGCATATTTTGATCTTTTTTTATATTGTTGAACATTTTTTGGGAAAACGTTAAATAATGTTGATTTTTATGATTGCATGTTGAAATATTTATACCTACTTTAAGCTTTCTACAAAAAAAATTTATGGTCATCATAGAACTCTTCTTCATTAATTGAGAGTACCTTGAAGATTACGATATTACGGATATTACTAATAAAAAAAAAATCCTTAAAATTGTGAAATTAAAAGACTGATTTTTTTTCAAAATCACACTCTAAAATAATTTTGCATATTAGAACATCAAAGTATAATGTATAAAGATAGTAATCTTACATGGATTTTTTATTTCCTTAATTACTTTTCCAGATTTTTAAATTTATAGAAAAATTGGGTTCTGTTACATTCACTAATTTTTTTCTCCATGATAAATTCCAAAAATCAAAATATTGTGCATTTAATTTGAAGCTAAAAATGTCCTCTTTAACGACGTATTTTTTGTTTTTTTCTAGATCTAATAGGTAATGAGTAATTTCCAATTAACGCGAAATGGGGCGCTCGGTGTCACTTTCATACAGTACACACAAAACAGGTTTACTTTAAATATCATTTTTCTCAAAAACTATTCAATTTTTAAAAAAATTGTAAATAAGATTTTTTTCGTAAAATTTTCCTCTCTTCAATTTTTGACTCTTTATAATTTTTCATTTCTTACCTAGTTTTCGAGATAATCGCAAAAATATGAACAAAAGTGTGATTTTAGATATTCAAACCCAATTTTGGGGTACATCTGGCCTCAGAAGGGTGGAGACCTAATTAAAAATGCATGTCACTCTGGACTTATTTTATTAGTAAATAATGAAGCTCGTATGCCCCCTTTATTTCATTGATCTCTCGTTAACACTCACTCGAAGACCCAAGACTGGATTATCCATGAAGCGTGCACTTCAAGAACCGTTGTTGAGAAGGGTCCAGAGGAAAAACTCTAAAAACCTATAGGATTGAACTCAAAAACGGTGGGTAGGAGGGAAAAAAATTTTCTGGGGGGGGGGGGAGAGGCACAATTTCAAAAGTTTGAAGAAGGGTGACAGCTTTATACGAACAACATATGGTTTCCTTTGTAAAAATGCGTATAATGAAATTTTGGACATTGGGGTAAAGGTACATTACACACACGATGGGCATATTTTTGTTTTGATGGAACTTTTTAACGGTTTAACGAAGAAGAAGAAGAAGAACGAGGACTATTGAAATATTCAAAAATATACAGGGTGTTCTATTTGAAATTGAAAAATTGGTACTGTTTCCGGTTAAACCGGAAGTTCGATCAAAACAAAAATATACCCATCGTATGCGCCACGTAGCGCTACCCTTATATCCAAAATTTTATTACATTCAGCCTTTCCGTTTCAGAGATATTTCTATAGATCCACACTTTCTCCTAACCCTGTATGTCCAAATCACCAAAGAAAATAATGAGGTTGCAATTTAAAAAAATCTTCAATGATGTCCACTGCTCAAAGGTAGAAAAATGAAAATATAGTGAGTTGCCAAAACCACTGGCTTAAGGCCTCAGGATCTTTCAAAGAAATTTTTAGAGAAGGAAAAAAGTAAGAAATATGATAGCATTCGGGATCTAACTTTGATATTTTTTCATCCTTACCAAAAGGATCGTCTTTTTGCTACACACCCACACCCATAAACTTTTAACTCTTAAAGGGCATTTGGGTTCCCCACTGGCAAAGCCTTAAGCCAGTGCTTTTGGCAGCCAACCAGATTTTTGTTTTTGCTGACACTTAAATAGCTTATTCCCAAAATATGGGCCTGAATAAGATCACCCAGATTTTTCTGTTATGGGCCTATAGTCTAATAATTAACATTTTGCCAAATTGCTTTATTTGGCAAATTTGCCAAACAACTTTTAAACAAAAATTTGAATCTTATGTATCAGGTCAACATATTATGGGGGGGGTCGCAGACCGTGGTTTCAAGAGTGGTTAGCGCCTCTTGACCCCCCCCCCCGTGTCGTCGTTACTGAGGACTGAGGTGCTAGAGGCAAAAGTTTCACGAAAAACGTGAAGTGAAAAATTTGTTTCATACATTAACAGTTTTTGCGCACGAATATCTCGAAAACTAAAGGAATAGAACAAAAATTAATACAAACAATCTTGTAGTAAATTTAATAAGCTTTCATTTTGCTAAGAATAATTTTTTTCTTAAGATCTACGGTTTTCGAGATATAAGCGAAAACCCCCAAAACAGGACCATTTCACCGCCTCCCTCCCTTAGCCGTGTAACTAGGACTGGAAACTTTTAGTATTTTAATTTTTTACCCCTAAAACTAATCCAAACACATTCCTGAAAAAAAAATGTTTTCTAAGTATAACACCTTCGTTAACTCGAACTAGAGTATAAATTAACATTTTTGTTTTGTGGACTGCAGTGTATATTTGGAGAAGCCCGAAAATAATTAGCGCCTCAGGTCTCAACATTCGTTGATCCGGCCCTGCTAAGGCCCGGGAATAGGGCATAACAATCAAACTCACATGGGCTTTTGTTTTATTACATCTATGGTCAGGTGTCGTTCACAATAAAGCTATAAAGTCTTTCAATTGTTACCTAAAAAGGTCAATAAAATTCCATGGAAATTTTTATCAGACAAACTGTGAACAATTTTACAGTTTTGGTAATTAAATTTTGTTTATCACATACAAGATGTCACTAAATCTTCTATTTTTCTAATTACTTAAATATTTTTTCATTGATAAGGATCAGATAAGGATTTTTTCAAATCATAACTTTTATTTTCGAAATTCTTTTAATTTGCGAAAATATTGAATTTAAAACATCTAAACATGCCAGGGTGGGTCTGGGAGACACACTTTATTCCAGGGTTAAAATTTAAATAAATTACAACAAAATTCAGATTATTTTCAGCTGTAAGGAACGACTCAGGCTTTTAACTTCTAGGATAGCCTTAAGGCTACTGTTTTCGAAAAGCATATGTGGTTACTACAATTCCTGACCTACACCAATCCCAAAATGTCTTTAAAAGTCGAAATTGATTAATTAAGGAGTTTTACGATCGGAATTCGGAAACATGTGACATTTAACGCTTTTCACCTAAACTTGGAACTTCAATTAAATAATCGATGCGTCCTTGTACTAGCTTCTAAAATTGTCATAATGTTTCTGTTTTTTTGCTCAAGACAGAGCAAATTAAAAATACTGATTATACTTTATAATGTAATTTTGGTAAAAAAATATTTATTACTTTTATTATTAATCAATTTTAGGCAAAAATCGAAAAAAAAATATGTGTGCCAAATTTCTAATTAAAATTAAATACTTTATAATTTTACACTTTTCTTTCCATTTTTTTGAGGGCACTTAACATACAATTAAATTAAACGTTTTGGGAGTCGTGCCCAAAAGTAAAAGCTCTCTTTAATTATAGGTACTTTTGGTTCTAGTACAAATAGCTGTGGGTGTTGTTAGATGTCTGGTTCATTAATAATTTTATATCAAATACAACATCAGATATTAACCTTGCATTTTGAAAAAAAATATTTTTAATAAAGAAAATTGCTTTTTAATTAAGCCTATAACATCAACAACAGACTCAAGAATTTCTTTAATTTACCTTATGTCAGTTTTAAGTTTTAAGCAATGGTTAGATAATTATTTTGTTTTGATTTAATGTTTTGTGAATTAATGTATAACATGCTTGGCATACCAATAGATTTTATTATTCGTAAGTGAAAAAAAATGTAGGAAGTATATTGCAATAACAACCTTGAGTAATTAATACAGTGTGTATGTATATTAGAAAGTAATGATTGTTCTCAACAATAGATTCTGTGCAGTATATTAATTTTAATGATACATCCTTTTTCGACACGTCGACCATCCTTAAACCTCTAAAGTTTCTCATTATTAATCAATTTATTTTTTTACAGGCGATGGTGTCTTGAAACGAAATCATCTGATAGACAAAATCGAAAATGGAGTGGATTAGCGGCGATCTTATTTGGTTTGATCCAGGAGTCGGCCATTGGCTTCCAGGAGAAGTTTTAGAATGTCATCGTAATGCAAACGTTTTAACAGTTCAAGCTGTTATTAATGGAAAGGTAACAACTTTCTTTAAACAACAACAACCTGTAAATAGCAATAAAAGTTAAACAATAAACACTATAAAGTTGTTGTATAAGACAATGTCATAGAATGGTAAAAATAATTAATTGTGTAATGGTTAGTACATGGAGCATGGTTTACTGTAGAAAAAAATTCTTAGGAAAAATTTTCAGGAGGTCAAAAGAGCTCTCAAACGATACTAAACTCGATTTTTTATCACATCGACGCTAGGCGTCGCGACGCTTAACTTTTTATTTTTTTATAGAAACTAACCGTTTTTTGCAGAAAATTACTCATTTGGTTTGTCTAAATTCGAATACCAAACGAAAATTTTATATTTTGAATGTCTCTTATTTACATAACTTTTCTAGGGTATGTTATGTTTCGTTATGTTTATGTTATGTTACACTTTATGTTCTTTTTTATGATGAAAATAAATAAAATTATTATTTACTAACTTTTAATGTAATTTAATTTAATTTTCTAATTGCATTTCTCAACTTTAAAAACTAAGTTTTAGTCGCTATCTTTCATCGTAAAAAATAACATAAAGTAACATATTAACATAACGTAATATAACATATCCTAGAAAAGCTGTGTAGATTAAGAAACGTACAACACAAAAAATTCTTGTTTGCTATCCGAATTTAGACAAGTCAAATGAGCAATTTTCTGCAAAAACAAATAGGCCCTCATTCTTAATAAGAAAACTAAAATATGAACGTCGCGACGCCTAGCGCCGGTGTGATAAAAAGTCGAGTTTAGTATCGTTTAATAGCGCTCTTGACTTTCTGAAAATTTCCTCTGAAAGGAAGTCAAAAGAGCTCTCAAACGATACTAAACTCGACTTTTTATCACAACGACGCTAGGCGTCGCGACATTGAACTTTTTATTTTTTATGGAAACTTATCGTGTATTTGCAGGAAATTACTCATTTGGCTTGTCTAAATTCGAATACCAAACGAAAAGTTTATATTTTGTATGTCTCTTATTTACACAACTTTTCTAGGGTATGTTATGTTTCGTTATGTTTATGTTATGTTACTTTACGTTATTTTTTATGATGAAAATAATACAAATTATCATTTACTAACTTTTAATGTAATTTAATTTAATTTTCTAATTGCGTGTCTAAAACTTTAAAAACTAAGTTTTAGTCGTTGTCTTTCATCGTAAAAAATAACATAAAGTAACATATTAACATAACGTAACATAACATATCATAGAAAAACTGTGTAGATTAAGAAACGTACAAGACAAAAAGTTCTTGTTTGCTAAGCGAATTTTGACAAGTCAAATGAGCAATTTTCTGCAAAAACAAATAGGCCCTCATTCCTAATAAGTAAACGAAAATATGAACGTCGCGACGCCTAGCGCCGGTGTGATAAAAAGTCGAGTGTAGTATCGTTTAATAGCTCTCTTGACTTTCTGAAAATTTTCCCCTGAAAGGAAGTCTAAAGAGCTCTCTAACGATACTAAACTCGACTTTTTATCACATCGACGCTAGGCGTCGCGACATTGAACTTTTTATTTTTTATGGAAACTTATCGTGTATTTGCAGGAAATTACTCATTTGGCTTGTCTAAATTCGAATACCAAACGAAAAGTTTATATTTTGTATGTCTCTTATTTATACAACTTTTCTAGGGTGTGTTATGTTTCGTTATATTTATGTTATGTTAGAGGTAGTACATTATCTCGTGAACGATGCCCTTGAAAAAAGCTACGCGAAAACGGGGCTATTTAGAATGAAGAGGGCTATTGTAGTGAAATTTTAAAAGATAAACACATTGACTAACTTATATAAATGACGGGAGATTTAAAATTTTTTTAAATTGTTAATAAGAAGCAAGTTATTCACATTTTTGATTACTGCGATGGTGTGACTCATCGTTCACGAGATAACGTACTACCTTTACTTTGTGTTATTTTTTATGATAGAAATTATTATTTACTAACTTTTAATAAAATTTAATTTTATATTCTAATTACGTTTCTAAAACTTTAAAAACTAAGTTTTAGTCGTTATCTTTCATCTTAAAAAATAACATGAAGTAACATAATTAACATAACGTGACATAATATACCCTAGAAAAACTGTGTAGATTAAGAAACATACAAGATGAAAAGTTCTCGTTTGCTATACGAATTTAGACAAGCCAAATGAACAATTATTTGCAAAGAACACTAAGCCCACATAAGAAAATGAAAATATGAACGTCGCGACGCCTAGCGTCGATGTGATAAAAAGTCGAGTTTAGTATCGTTTAATAGCTCTTTTGACTTCCTGAAAATTTTTCCTATCAATTTTTTTTCTAAAGTAAATAATATTATAACTACAGTCGAAAAACTAAATTACCAATTTTCGTTTTTTTTTGCTCTAACTAGCTCTAGCTCTAACTCGGTAACCAATTTGAATTTTGAAATTTTCCAAACGGATTCATAAAGTTCATCAAAATGTTCAACTTTTTGCTAAATTCACCAATCTGATGGGCAGGCAGACGACAGACTTTTGTACATTTTTTATCTCGGGGAGGATTCAAACTCTTTGGGTTTTCTGTTTGCTTAAGTAAAACGACCCCTTTAAATTTGTCTTCGTAAACATAAACAAACGTACAAGTTTTGTTTATTTACCAATTTATTATAACAATAAGTGTAATTCAAGTAAATAAACCACTTTTTGTTATAGCGTGTAAGCAGCCTCGTTAACATGTACTTTTAATAGGTACTTTTTTGAGTTTTTCAAGCGAATTAGCTAGCAATTTTTCCATTATAAACCTCTTCCTAAAATTTACTACCGTGAGAAGACCGTACACTTTTATAAACAAAACGGGACAATAATTTGTCATAAAATTTTGTTTTATTTCGTCTTATCTATGTAGGTAGGTTTCCATGGTACACCGACTTATTGCATCTTGTTTTTTCTATTTACGACGATTTAAGTAACAACATAAGACAGTAATTAAATGTAATAATGTGGTGGTATACAAACAAGAGTTAAAAAGATTACTATTTTTTAAGTAGGTCGCACGCAGTTACATACTTTCGTATTGCAAAATCGTAGAGAAAAAAAAAGATATCAGATCTATGATCTTCATGATCATGATCAGGATCATCCTTAGGTAATTTTTAGTTTTTGTAACACTAATTGCAATTATTAATGTCGTCATAGTTCTTTGTTTTACTAAATGTCGTTGCTCTCTTCATTTCTTTTAGTTTGAGGAGGTGTATACTGTATAATTTTGAATTTCTACATCAGCGCTTCACAAGGTGGTAGACTTGTCAAGCACCGACGGATTTACAAAAATGGTTCGATGGAGTCGCTTTAAACATCCCCTCTAGTCTCAAACTGTTCGATCATAATCAACCAATTAACCCTTTCTAAATCCCCACCTCTTCAAAATGAAGTAATAAATATTTCTGATTCGGCCCTAAAAAAAGTAAATCATGGAATCGACTTAATACAAAATAGAAAGAAAATAGAAATTTGTAGTGAAAATACGTTAACTATGAAGATATTGAAAATGGGACATGGCAGAATAAAAATAAATACTGTGCATCTAAACTGTATGGGTGCTGATCTTACAGAGACCTTGAAGTTCCTTAAAATCTCAGGAATGAAGTTGTGACCATCGATAATCGTTAAGGACACGAGCCCAATAGATCCACAGTAGTCTACGGTGGTCCCAGTAAAAAAAATTCTCATCTCCAGATACAGTACGTGCCTATTATGGGTGCCTCAATGGACTGAAGCGTTGCTTGCTTTATGTGATGAAATTGGTTAAGACTTCCAAGGGCATTCGCTATTCAGGCCTCCAGAAACCTCCAGAAAGTGCTCGAAGACCAAGAAGCTATCACTGCTAATCTGTCCACCTTCTCATTTCATTTATAAAGCGTCTGGTAGAGTCTTAGTAGTAGTAGTACTTTCTTAGAGAAACTTGGGCCAAATAATCCATTCGCTGATTCATCACTGTGCTTGCTTTATTTGGTGAAATGGGTTAGGACTTCCAAGGGTATATTCACTGTTCAGGCCTCCAGAAAGTGCTCCAAGACCAAGAGGCTATCACTGCTACCCTGCCAACCATCTCGTCCCATTTAAAGCGTCTGGTAGAGTCTTAGTAGTAGTACCTTCTTAGAGAAACTTGAGCCAAATAATCCATTCGCCGATCCATCACTTTGCTTGCTTTATTTGGTGAAATTGGTTAGGACTTCTAAGGCCATATTCACTGTTCATGCCTCCAGAAAGTGCTCCAAGACCAAGAGGCTATCACTGCTAACATGTTCACCTTCTCGTTCCATTTAAAACGTCTGCTAGTCTTAGTAGTAGTAGGAGTATCTTCTTAGAGAAGTTTCAGCCAAATAATCCATTCGCTAATCCATCACTTTGCTTGCTTTATTTGATGAAATTGGTTAGGACTTCGAAGGGTATATTCGCTATTCAGGTCACCAGAAAGTGCTCCAAGACCAAGAGGCCATCACTGCTAATCTGTCCATCTTCTCATTTCATTTAAAGCGTCTGGTAGAGTCTTATGAGTAGTAGTAGTACCTTCTTAGAAAAACTTGAGCCAAATAATCTATTCGCTGATCCATCACTTTGCTTGCTTTATTTGGTGAAATTGGTTAGGACTTCCAAGGGTATATTCACTGTTCAGGCCTGCAGAAAGTGCTCCAAGACCAAGAGGCTATCACTGCTAACCTGTCCACCTTCTCATTTCATTTAAAGCGTCTGGTAGAGTCTAGTAGTAGTAGTAGTAGTAGTAGCACCTTCTTAGAGAAACTTGAGCCAAATAATCCATTCGCTGATTCATCACTTTGCTTGCTTTATTTGATGAAATTGGTTAGGACTTCCAAGGGTATATTCACTGTTCAGGCCTCCAGAAAGTGCTCCAAGACCAAGAGGCTATCACTGCTAACCTGTCCACCTTCTCGTTCCATTTAAAACGTCTGGTAGTCTTAGTAGTAGTAGTAGTATCCTCTTAGAGAAGTTTCAACCAAATAATCCATTCGCTGACACATAACGTTCGAGCTTTGCAACTCTTCTCTCAAACAGTCAAACCCACGTCGCGCATCTAACAGTTTCAAATGGTTATTAGTGTTATTACATTTACATTTCAACTGTGCTCAAGGGTTTATTTATTTATAACGTGGTGTCATGCAATTCCACCTTGACACATAATATTTTATTGTCAAGACACATTTCTTTGTTTTTCTTCGAGTTACAACAAATGATTACTAATGTTACCAGGGATAACTTAAATTTCTTTGTCATCAAGGTTACAATCTTGTACAAAAGTATTGCTTTAAATTACTACACAAATAGTTTAAGTGAAGAAACGAGGACGTTTGGGGAAAATTCAAGAAAAACTCACGTGAAAGTGCATTCGTTTTCGAAATTAATAGATTTTTATCATACGATTCTCTTCTTTGTTTTAACAATTTATCCACAAAGTTATCTAATTTCAATCACAATATATTGTTATAAATTATATTTATTCAGTAGCGTAGTAAATTAATAAATAAGGGGTCTGTTCATAAATGAGTAGTAAATTTTTTCCCTGTTTTATTGGAAAATATT
Source organism: Malthinus seriepunctatus (assembly GCA_963924605.1). NCBI lineage: Eukaryota > Metazoa > Arthropoda > Insecta > Coleoptera > Cantharidae > Malthinus > Malthinus seriepunctatus. Next base: position 21,556,994 of record OZ004603.1, read on the forward strand.
TGCCTCTCTGACGCCTGACGTTCTACTGTCTACTATTTGACGTCCTGCGACTGACTGTTTTTTTACTTGATTTTCTACTGCCCCTGACGATATACTGTACCTGGCTGCCTACTGTCTGACTGTCGACTGCCGAACGATCTACGGCCTGATGATCTACTGTATGATTGTCTACTATCTAACTGTCTTATTGTCTATTTTCTGACTTAGAACTGTCTACTGTCCGGCTGCCTACAAGTCAGACTGTCTGACAGCTTTACTAGCAAAAGTGTCTAACTTCTAAACTAGGTGTCTTTTTGATGGATCCGTTCTTAAGTGACTAGTAAATTCCTTTTTATTGAAATATATTTGCCTCTCTATCTGTTTGGCTGTCTGATTGCCTGACTATATACTGTTTAACAGCCCACTACCTGGCTGCCTACTGTCTGACTGTCGACTGCCGAACGATCTACGGCCTGATGATCTACTGTATGATTGTCTACTATCTAACTGTCTTATTGTCTATTTTCTGACTTAGAACTGTCTACTGTCCGGCTGCCTATAAGTCAGACTGTCTGACAGCTTAACTAGCAAAAGTGTCTAACTTCTAAACTAGGTGTCTTTTTGATGGATCCGTTCTTAAGTGACTAGTAAATTCCTTTTTATTGAAAGATATTTGCCTCTCTATCTGTTTGGCTGTCTGACTGCCTGACTATATACTGTTTAACAGCCCACTACCTGGCTGCCTACTGTCTGACTGTCGACTGCCGAACGATCTACGGCCTGATGATCTACTGTATGATTGTCTACTATCTTACTGTCTTATTGTCTATTTTCTGACTTTGAACTGTCAACTGTCAGGCTGCCTATAAGTCAGACTGTCTGACCGCTTAACTAGCAGAAGTGTCTAACTTCTAAACTAGGTGTCTTTTTGATGGATCCGTTCTTAAGTGACTAGTAAATTCCTTTTTATTGGAAAATATTTGCCTCTCTATCTGTTTGGCTGTCTGACTGCCTGACTATATACTGTTTAACAGCCCACTACCTGGCTGCCTACTGTCTGACTGTCGACTGCCGAACGATCTACGGCCTGATGATCTACTGTATGATTGTCTACTATCTAACTGTCTTATTGTCTATTTTCTGACTTAGAACTGTCTACTGTCCGGCTGCCTATAAGTCAGACTGTCTGACAGCTTAACTAGCAAAAGTGTCTAACTTCTAAACTAGGTGTCTTTTTGATGGATCCGTTCTTAAGTGACTAGTAAATTCCTTTTTATTGGAAAATATTTGCCTCTCTATCTGTTTGGCTGTCTGACTGCCTGACTATATACTGTTTAACAGCCCACTACCTGGCTGTCTACTGTCTGACTGTCGACTGCCCAACGATCTACGGCCTGATGATCTACTGTATGATTGTCTACTATCTAACTGTCTTATTGTCTATTTTCTGACTTAGAACTGTCTACTGTCCGGCTGCCTACAAGTCAGACTGTCTGACAGCTTAACTAGCAAAAGTGTCTAACTTCTAAACTAGGTGTCTTTTTGATGTATCCGTTCTTAAGTGACTAGTAAATTCCTTTTTATTGAATGATATTTGCCTCTCTATCTGTTTGGCTGTCTGACTGCCTGACTATATACTGTTTAACAGCCCACTACCTGGCTGCCTACTGTCTGACTGTCGACTGCCGAACGATCTACGGCCTGATGATCTACTGTATGATTGTCTACTATCTTACTGTCTTATTGTCTATTTTCTGACTTTGAACTGTCAACTGTCAGGCTGCCTATAAGTCAGACTGTCTGACCGCTTAACTAGCAGAAGTGTCTAACTTCTAAACTAGGTGTCTTTTTGATGGATCAGTTCATAAGTGACTAGTAAATTCCTTTTTATTTGAATATATTTGCCTCTCTAACTGTTTGGCTGTTAGACTGCCTGACTATATACTGTTTAACAGCCCACTACCTGGCTGCCTACTGTCTGACTGTCGACTGCCGAACGATCTACGGCCTGATGATCTACTGTATGATTGTCTACTATCTTACTGTCTTATTGTCTATTTTCTGACTTTGAACTGTCAACTGTCAGGCTGCCTATAAGTCAGACTGTCTGACCGCTTAACTAGCAGAAGTGTCTAACTTCTAAACTAGGTGTCTTTTTGATGGATCAGTTCATAAGTGACTAGTAAATTCCTTTTTATTTGAATATATTTGCCTCTCTAACTGTTTGGCTGTTAGACTGCCTGACTATATACTGTTTGACAGCCCACTACCTGGCTGCCTACTCTCTGACTGTCGACTGGCGGGCGATCTACTGTACGACTGTCTACTGTATTACTGTCTACTTTCTACTATCTTACTGTCTATTTGCTTACTGTCTATTGGATGAGTTCCTACTGTCTGACTTTTTACTGTTTACTGTCTGGCTGCCTACTAGTTAGACTGATTGACCGCTTAACTAGCAAGTGTCTAACTTCCAAACTGTGTGTCTTTTAAATAGGTCGTTTATAAATGACTAGTAAATTCCTCCCCTTCTTTATTGGAAAATATTTGCTTCTTGAACTTTTGACTGTCTGACGTTATACTGTCTACTGTTTGACTGCTTGGAGCTGACTTTTTTTTACTTGATTGTGTACTGCTTTATGATATACTGTTTGACAATGCACTACCTGGCTACCTACTGTCGGACTGTGGACTGCCTAAAGATCTACTATCTAACGATCTACTGTAAGACTCTCTACTGTATTACTGGGCTACTATCGTACTGTCTTATTGTCTGCTGGATGACGATATACTGTTTGACAGCCCACTACCTGGCTGCCTACAGTCTGACTGTGGACTGCCTAAAGATCTACTGCCTAACGATCTACTGTAAGACTGTCTACTGTATTACTGGCTACTACGTACTGTCTTATTGTCTACTGCCTGACTGTCTACTATCTGACTTTTTAGTGGTTACTGTGTGGCTACTTAACAGTCAGACTGACTGACAGCTTATCTAGCAAGTGTCTAACTTCCAAACTGTGTGTCTTTTAAATAGGTCGTTCATAAATGACTAGTAAATTCCTCCCCTTCTTTATTGGAATATATTTGATTCTTCAACTTTTTGACTGTCTGACGTTATACTGTCTACTGTCTTACTGCTTGTAGCTGATTGTTTTTTAACTTGATTGTCTACTGCTTAATGATATACTGTTTGACAATGCACTACCTAGCTACCTACTGTCTGACTGTGGACTGTCTAAAGATCTACTGCCTAACGATCTACTGTATGACTGTCTACTATATTACTGGCTACTATCGTACTGTCTTATTGTCTGCTGTATGACTTTCTACTATCTGACTTTTTAGTGGTTACTGTGTGGCTAATTAATAGTCAGACTGACTGGCAGCTGAACTAGCAAGTGTCTAACTTCCAAACTGTGTGTCTATCTGCCTGCCCTCCTATTGCTCATCTATTGCTCTGCCACTGTACTCACTTGCTTACTTTCCACTTGTTTTAAATATCGATGGTAATTAATGATAACTATATAATTTTACAATCGTTTACCATTCATAGATTCAATGTAGGTAATAACAAATTAGTGCATGAATTTCACTTTCATTTATAGGTATGTTTAATATTGAAATAATTATTATTTATATTGTGATGAACGCATATAATTGTTAATTTTACTTTTCTTCGACACGAACGTGTACAATGAGAGACAAATGAATTATGTATAGTAGGCTATAATAGTAAGAAATCCAAATAATCGTTTCATAACGATATAATAAGTTTTGTGTCATTATGCAACCAAGTTTTTTTGTTCGTCTAAAGATCATTAGCACTGTTCCCAATCTCCACTATAATTTACATACACATTGTAAGTTGGCTTACATTTTTTAAAAGTCGATTTTTTGTGCAACATTAAACAATATGTATAACAAATACAAAATTATATAATTATGTGAACCATTTTTATTTTTAATTACAGCCACAAACGTTTGCCCTCACCGGCGGAGAAGGTTCAGTACGTAGACGTCAAGACTTGGGCACTAATGGCTTCGAAGACATGACAAAACTTACAGACCTACACGAAGCTGCCTTATTATGGAATTTAAAATTGCGTTATGACCGGAACTTGATTTACACGTACGCTGGAAGCATACTTGTGGCCGTTAACCCATACCGGATGTTTGACTCTAGTTATGGTATCGAAGCTGCACAAAGATATAAAGGAAAACTAATTGGTTCTTTACCACCTCACTTATTTGCGTTAGGCGCAGCCGCTTATTCGGCCTTACCGACACCACAAGTTGTCGTAATTAGCGGAGAAAGTGGCTCGGGCAAAACCGAATCTACAAAACTTGTAATGCAATATTTAGCCGCTGTAGCACCTTCTGCACCTAGAGGTCAAGCTTTAGTAACTGAACAAATATTAGAAGCCGCTCCATTGTTGGAAGCTTTCGGCAATGCTAGAACGGCTCGCAACGACAACAGCTCTCGTTTTGGAAAGTACTTAGAAGTTTACTACAAACACGGCTCGATAGCGGGCGCTAGGGTCACACAATACTTGTTAGAAAAATCTCGAATTGTTACTCAAGCACCAGGCGAACGAAACTACCACGTCTTTTACGAACTATTAGGCGGGTTGAGTAATTCAGAAAGACAAAAATTCGGTTTAGTAGAAGCCGAAAAATATTTTTATTTAAATCAAGGAGGTGGTGACTGCTCCGCAGGTCATTCCGGTTCGGGTGCAGATTGGGGCGCTCTAACAAGAGCTATGCAAGTTTTAGGGGTGGGCGAAGCCGAATTAAATGGAATAATTAAAATTTTAGCGTCTGTTTTGCATTTGGGTAATATATACTTTCACCGACGTCAACTTAGGCACGGACAAGAAGGTGTCGAAGTGGGTTCCGATGTTGAAATAAGGTGGGCCGCTCATCTTTTGCAAATTTCAACTACGGGTATGCAAAGGGTTCTTACAACAAGAATAACCGACGCTAGAAACGAACGTGTACATTCACCTTTAAGTATCGATCAAGCGTTAGATGCGAGAGATGCTTTCGCTAAATCTTTATATTCGGCCCTATTCAACTGGTAAGTTCCTCAACACCTACAAAAATCATTTTAAACAAATTTTTAATTACTAGGCTCGTTACGAGAGTTAACTCGATTGTCCAAAGAGGAGGTTTGCACGATGCAGCTCGAATATCTCTTTTAGATATTTTTGGATTTGAAAATTTATCGGAAAATACGTTCGAGCAACTTTGCATAAACTACGCCTCTGAGTCTCTTCAAATTTACTTTAACAAGTACGTGTTTAAACTGGAACAACAAGAGTATTCTAGAGAAAAGCTCGAATGGACCAACTTGACTTGGACCGATAATACACCAGTTATACACTTATTGGGGAAAAAACCTGTGGGTATTTTGCACTTGTTGGATGACGAAAGCAATTTTCCTAAAGCTTCGGATAGTTCCTTTTTGGAAAAGTGTCACTATAATCACGCTTTGAATGAAAATTACAGTAGACCGAGAGTTGGAGGGCGAGAATTTGGGGTAAGTTGACAATTTTTAATTATTTCCTCCATTCTCATCCTATAACAATTTTAGATTCGACATTTTGCTGGACAAGTTTGGTATTCTGTCGATGGATTTTTAGATAAAAATAGAGACGCTTTAAAACCGGAAGTTGTTGATTTATTGGCCTCGAGTAAAGAGCCTTTAGTTAGTGCCATTGCTAAACCGTTGTTTAATCAAGCTCAAATGAGAACGCTCCCAAAAGGTGCAAATGGAAGATTCGTCACAATGAAACCAAGGACTCCAACAGTAGCTGCTAGGTTTGTTCATTTCTTCAATATGTCACAGCCTACTTGACCCACTTTGCATCACGTCCTCTAACCCAATAAAATACTTTTAGATTTGGAGACAGTTTGCACCAATTAATCGAATCCATGTCACGTTGCAATCCATGGTTTGTTCGTTGCATCAAACCCAACTGCGATAAAACACCTATGCGCTTCGACATGCCAGTTGTTTTAGAACAACTACGTTATTCCGGTATGTTGGATACCATCCACATAAGGCAAGCAGGATATCCTGTCAGGATGAAATTCCAAGTCTTCGTAGACAGATATAGGTACACTCTCTAGAATAAGCATTTAAAACATTTTTAAAACATTTCCTCAATAGATACTTACTACCTGGAGGCCTCTCGCGTGGCGCACCATTTCGGGATCTTTGTAGAGCAATATTAGATCAAGCAACACCAACTGGAACAGGTTAAAAACAACTCATCAAAAACAAATCCAATTTTACTAAATCTTATTTTAGCTGGACCAGATTATCAATTAGGAGCAAGTCGCGTCTTCCTTAGAGAAGCTTTGGAACGTCAACTTGAAACTTCACGTACTGGACTTCTCCACGACGCGGCTTTAATATTACAAAAGAACATACGTGGATATTTAGCTAGAAAACGTTTCCGTGCACTAAAACGAAGTTCTGTTGTCATCCAACGCCACTGGCGCGGTTACAAACAAAGAAAAACTTACAAAAAGCTCAAACGGGGCATAATTAAAGCTCAAGCTCTCCATCGTGGAATTAGAGAACGCAAACGCTATAAAAAACGTAAAGATGAAATGAAGAAACGACAAGAGGCGGAAAAAATTGCACAAGAACGTGCAAAAGAACGCGTAGTTAGAGAAACGCAAAGAATTACTCAACGAGCAAACACAGCAAACGTCCACCACCTAGAAATACCTGCCGAATTGGCGTTTATTTTTTCGAAACTCGAAGGATACACGCCACCCCATACAGAACGTAATTTAGTAAAAGTAGTTGGTGGAGTTACAGGCTCACAGCCACCTTTGAATTTACCACAAGACTTGCATCAATACGAATTTAACAAATTCAGTTCAGTTTATTTCAAAAGCGCCGATTTTGGTTTCAAAAAAGAACCCATTTTAGAACCATTTTTATCAAAAGCTGCTGCAAGAGATCAAGATTTTCAAGATTCGGTGGCTCTGTTTAAATTAATTTTGCGCTGGTTGAGTGATTCTCAATTGACTGGAGCTAGAGAACGTGCTCTTGCCGATTACGTCGTTTATAAAGGTTTAAATTCGAGAGGTTTACGAGATGAATTATTGGTTCAATTGTGCAGTCAAGCGTGGAGAAACGAAAATTCTGAACGCATCTGGCAGCTTATGGTGCACTGTTTAAGTTGTTTCCAACCGAGTGCTCCTCTTAGCAAGTGAGTTTAATTTTTATTTTTATTTTCTCATTTTATTGGCTTTTAAATTTTCAGGTACCTTTTGAAGTACGTCACTGATTACTCAACACCCATGTATAAGGAAGTTTTGCAACGGAAAATAACTAGAGGGTTACAAAAATCACCACACTCTAGATCGCTACCTCCTTCCTTGTTGGAGTGGCGTGTATCGCGCCAAAAATCAAACATGGCACTTCCATTAAACTTATGCGACAATTCAGTCTTTACAATAAGCGTAGACTCGTGGACTACGTGCGAAGAAGCTGCAGCTCTAGCTCTATCAGCATCCGAAATAACCGGAACTGGCTGGACTGTTGTGCTCGACGATGCCGGTCTCATTACAGACGGCAACGGCTTAGATTACGTTTTCGATCTCGTATCAGAACTCGAACTATGTCCATCGTTCCCCGCATCAAAATCTCACTTACTCAAATTTGGAACACGTCAACAATCACCAATTGAAGTTGATCACAGCGTTAATAGTCCTCTACGACCTCAAGTACCACCACCGGAACCTCCAATGATGCACTCGCGTAAAGCATCCCCACACGAATCAACAAACCGCTCTTCACCACTCGTACACCCATCTTCGAGAAAATCGTCAAACCAAACAAACAACGATTATTCAACTCAAAGAGAATCGCCCATCATCACAAGCACTCCAGCACGCAAGTCGTCCCACGACGCTCTCTCGCGCAGTTCGGCGCTAAACGAAAGATACTTCGACATTGAAAAAGTCAGATCGCGTAGTTTGGACAACCTACTAAGCGAACCTGAGCCTAGCGCTTTAGTTAATCTTGGTCTGAGCCAGTCGCGATTAAACGATCGATATCATTCGGTCGAACAACTCGCTCCGATTCAACCTGTTCTTTCAAACTCAACTTACATGAGCAAACAAGAAATTGAGTTTGAATATCCCGACGTGTCGAGCGTAAGTACTTCACAACGTGGTGCACCTAGGTATATTAAGTCGCAGTATGCCGGTAAGAAAGCTCCTCCTGGTTCGCATTCGAGTCGTGCACAAATCGAAAAATCTGAATTTGTTGTACGAAGTTCTGCAATGTCGGATACAAGCGAAGCTCCGAGCTTAGCTAGTCACGTTAGAAGAGTGCGAGTTCCTAGTCAAGCTTCCGACGTGGATCAATTTTTAGACGAACTATTTAGTCCAGTTTTAGACGGAAATTTAGACGAACTTAGCGATGCTCGTTCTTTAGCTGCAAGCATCAAAGGTGGAAATAATTACGATGATTTTATAGATACGTTATTTGAGCCCATCGATGATATTTTTGGCGATTGCGATTTTATAGTGGGGAAAATTAAAGGTGGAGGTGAAAGAAATCGTACTTCTAGTCGCGATAGTTCTTTGTTGGATAAAGAAGTTGAAAATTTAACTCTAAGACAGAATCAACAAGATGATTTAGGCGATGAGTCCGAGTCTTCTAAAAATGGCAACGTCGATGATTACATCAGTGATTTGTTTCGCCCAATTTTTATCAACGATAGTTTGAAGAAGTTGACTGAAAAACATAACCTTGTTGAAAGTATTAAAGGTGGGGGAACAACGCATCAACAAGCTGGTACTTCTGGTTATAGTTTTTCTCCTGTGCCAACTCCTCTTGTAAGTCCACAACCGTTAATGTTAGGTTCTCAACAAGATAATTTTATGCCTGTTTACAACATGCAAGGTTTACCTCAAAGCCCAGACGTTATGGCGTATCAACAAAATTTACAAAGAGCATTTTTACAATCAGCAATGGCTCAAAATATACAAATTCAACAACAGTTGTTGGCACAAAATCAAGCTTTGCAACAACTGCTCACCCAACAAGCAGCCGAAAAAAATAATTCTGCAGAATCAAAAACTCGTATAAGTCCAGATCGTAAAAGTAGCTTCAAAACGACTGTTGTAAAACGCAAAAGTAGCTCTCCAAGCGTAAATTCTCTCATAGATTTTAAATCACGAAAAGCGAGCACCGAATCCAACCGCAACGTAATTCCACCACCACCACCAATGCCACCACCTTTAGACCCAAGCGATCCATCCGAAGCGAGGCCTTTCCTCGATCCTTACGGACGCGCAAAAACTGTTAGAATTGGAAAATGGCGTTGGCCACCACCAAAAGACGGAAACGTAACTGACGGTAGCGAAGACTTCATGCACTTCAAAATGCGTCAAAGTCAACGAAAAATAACACCAAATAAAGAACAAGATGTTGTTAATGGACATTCCAACGGTTTGTCGATGCAACAATCAACTGATTGGGGTGAACTCGAGTTTGAACCGTTGGTAATAAGAGAAAATGAAAAGAGTGCAAAGGGAAATTCGCGTAGAAGTTTCGAAGTCGGAGCAAGTAGACCAACTCCTGGTAGCATAGGAAAGTTGAAATTAAGTTCCGAGATGAGACAAAGACTCGAGCAAGTCACGGCGAATCATTCGGTTCGTTCGACTAGTAGTAAAGTTGATAAACCTGCTAGGGTCGTTAATAAACTCGAAGATACAAGAAAAATGATGTTGGAACAACAATTGTCTGGACGTTACGGCGATTCGGTAGATTCGGGACCACCGAGTCACTCACCAAGTCCTGAATCTTCTCCCCACATGCGTTCGCAAAATACTAAATCGCCTACACAACAAAACTGGTCTAATTCCAACTGGAGGCCACCTCCACCACCTATTGGACCTAATTCATTACCGCCTGTTCCATCAATTCCAGCACCACCACCACCCGTGAGACCATCGCAACAACCCCCGATGCCGATAGAACCTGTTAGAGACTCGTTCATGGCTCAACGACAAGACCGCGATACGTTCGGAGTCCATCAAAATCGCGTACTATCGCAAAATAATTCAAAACGTAACTCGTTTAGCGCAAATTGGGACATACAAAATTCTTTACCACACGACCTCCACGACGATACGAGTTGGGCCAAAGAAAAGCTCGATCACGGTAGAAAAGACAGTTGGGATCAAAACGAGTTAAATAATGCGGAACAGACTAAACGCAACAATACCTCCACTATTAATAGTGAAAGGTGGGACGAAACAAGAGCGTACGAACAAATAACGAATAATTTTAAGGAACCAGTAGAACGTCCTACATTTAGGACGCATCACTTGAATAAAATTGCTCAAGAAAGAGAAAAGAAACATTCCGTTTCAACCATAAATACGGAAAAGCCCGACAAATTAGAAGGTAAAATTTAAATTTTGTTTTAGTTTTCTTAATGTAAAGATTTTCGTTACAGAGTGGCCCGAATTTATGAGACCCATTCAAACACCTCCAAAATCAAAATCGCCCGAACCGACTGGTAACTTACAACAAAATTCGCCCAAAGCGTCATCTCGTTTACTTCCGTTTAATGCGACCGCAAGTATAACTTATAACAGAGTGCCATGGTTGCTTCGTGTGCGAAAAGAGGTCTTTTCGCCGAGCGAATCGCTCGGTCCGCCGGCAGCTTTACACTTGATGTTTTGCCAAATCGTCGCGGACGTTTATGGCACGACGGCTTGTTTGAGGTTAGGACAAAACGATCGTCGCGCCGGCATGAACATGTTGTCCGGTTATGGTGTTAAACCAGAAAATTTAAATTCGCCCCATCGTGCTCATATCAAAAGAAATATTGTCGAACTCGCAAGAACTTGGCCTTTGTATTTTGCTCGCTTATTTACAGTTTCTGGTGCAGCACAGGTTGGTCCGACTTGTTTTTGTTTTGCAAACGATTAATTTGAGAAATTTGCAGTTGTCTGAAGTTCAACTACTTGCTGTGTCTCATTGGGGTGTGCATTTGGTTAAGAGGGACGGTAATGGTTTACAAGTCATTGGTTCGGTTGCGTTGGTTGACATTGGATTGTGTTCTGCTCCAAGACCAAACACGATCAATTTGGAAGGGCCGAATGGACGTACTATTGCTTTACACACACTCAGAGCTCAACAAATTTCAGAAATGGTTAACAAATTTTGTACGGAGAGTCGTAAGGTAAGATTGTTTTTTCATTTTCAGCGAGAATCAAAATACTAAAATGAAAATTTTGCATTCGTTTAAATGTGGGGGATTAGGCTTTTATAAGAGGGTCAACAAAAGTAAAGCTTGGGTCTTTTAGTCCGACTAGCATTCGCTCTATGGAGCTATATGGAAACATAGCTTACCCCCTCCAATCGAGGAATTTTTCTCATTCTAGTTTTTCTTCTAATAACCTATCTTTACTCAGCAAGGACAAAAGGTTGAACTGTACGGCTCTGGTCGCCATCTATGGTCATAGACCTCAAGGAGCCAAAGGGGTGTTAAATTATAAGAGGTCAAAACTCATAATAAAAAACCATAGAATAGCTTACGTTAGCTTAAGCTACGGTATGTTAGATTAGGTCTAATTAATATATTTTCATGGGTATAGCAATAATTTTTCCTGATGGCGAGCGGTAGGGATAAGTTAGCGTAGATTTGGTCACGCCTCTTTAATAACTTAAATACAGCAATAATTTTTTATGCTGACGAGCGGTGGGAATACACATAAATTGGTATTTATCCCCACCAACGCAGTAGTCAACGTATTTAAATTATTAAAAGGGCGTGGCCAAATTTGCGGGAACTTATCCCTACCGCTCTTCAAGTTAAATCTGTTTAGCAATACGTTTACTTCGTTGGTGGGGTATCCCCACCGCTAGACATCAGGAAAAATTATTGCTATAGTTGCTCTTCTGTAACATTACCCCTACCTCTTGGGGATACGCACCCACAATTATTACAATAGTTGTGATCCCCCACCTCACTATTATAACTTCTAAACTCACTGATTCAATTAAACTAACTTTTTGGAGCTTGGTTAAGACACAATTTTCATTTTTTGTCAAAATTGAAATTTTTTATTTGTAGGGAGGTGGCATATTTTGTTATTTTCTAAGAGCATTTGTTTTTTATCCCATACAAGTGCGATCTAAGCTATTATACAATAAATACCATGTACTCCTTATTTATACAACGATTGATTTCTTTTTCAAGTGGCACTAATTCTTGAAAGCCTAATAATTGTGCAACTAACAATTATTTTATTATTTTTAAATTAATTAGGTACTTAAAAAACCAAGTGCGTTAATTTAACTTTCATTTAATTCGCTTTATTAGTGAAAATAATTGTCGATATCTCTAAAACGGCATTGATAATAGTTTTCTTTTCTAAACAACTTTTTTACAGAGTTTTACCACAACATTTGTTAATGAAATATTTATGATTTTCACTTTTTTAACTAGAAATGATATCACTAATCTCTGCACGATATTCAAACAATAATCATTTTGAACGTTTTAAGGTTTTGACCTCCACAGAAGTCTATGTATGCAGTTTGTTCTGTGCAGAATCAGCCTGCGGGTAAAATTTTATGCTTAGGTCTCCGCCTTTATAGAAGAGTGTCCCTTGGATTGGATTGGATTGGATCACTGTAACTGGTTGTAGTCGAGGCGGCTGGTCTATCTCCAACAGCTCTCGATTTTTTAGGGGGATTTGTCCCCGGCGAGGGTTGTGATCCGTCCGATCTAACCCTTTTTTTAAAACTGTCGCCTCGGGGGGGGGGGGGGCTGTTGCCAGCTCTGGATGGACCAGGCTGATTAAACTCCCTTCGAGGTACTGGTTGTGACAAATACCCACCTTGGTGGCGGTGAATAGCAATATGGGCAGGCTGAGCGGTAGCTTGCGCTGCCGGCTCAGTCCGTGCCCTCGACGCTTTGCCTCAGCCCCAGAGATTCTATGCCTCTTGGGGAATGATGGCGGCCTTATAGTAGGCGAGGTGTCTACTACAAACGCACTCGTTGTTTTCGAGGTATCTACTAGAGACGCACTCGTTGTTTTCGATGTGTCCTCGAAGGACGCACTCGTTGTTGATGGTCTTGTTTTATTTTTATCCATATTTGGTTTTTGTATATTCATCCCCGGCGGCTCCTCCCCCTACAATTCGAGTCCCACAAGGGGACACAGTCTGACTGTGCCAAGGTTACCCCGGAGATGTAGCCTCCAGAAAGGTGTTGCACACGAGCACCGGTTGACATGGTCAGCCCGACCGCTGCATACCCCATCCTCTCCAAGAGACTCGACCAGCCGGCCCTCTGACGGGACGGCGCAGCCGATTGATCTGGTTGGACTAGTCCAGACCTCCCGTTTATGCAGAAATCCGGGCCAAAGTGGAGTGTTGCCAAGTCACTGACTTGACTCAGCCATTAGGAACACGTGGGTACCTGCTTCTAGTCTGACTTCTCGCCTTTCATTGTCCTAACGTTCGATCAACCTAGCCATAGGTTGAAGCGGGTACTTAAGCATGAGGAGATTTTTATGGCTCCTGGCTAATTCACCCTAGCGAGTGCACTCTGGGGTCCTTAAAGCACGCAAGCCTCTCACCACGTTAAGGTAGCATCAGGTACTGAAGGGGGACATTCGTGCTTAAGTGAGAGAGTTTTTAAATTAATCACTGTGCTTCTACAAATCTCTCTAGAAGAGCGTAAAATTTTAAACCTATTCCTCTTCCATTTTTCACATTCATGGACGGCTCTCACACATTTGTCGGACAACTCCTTTAATGTCATTTGGTTATTTATTCAATAATCCACTCATCTTCTTTTTATTTTGCTATGGTCTCCATATCACCAAGACACCCTGCCACTAATAGCTCATTCTTCAGGTATTTCGTATCTATGGCGCTATGAACTAGATCTACCTTCGTACTTAAATGAAGGTCTTTTCAAATCAAATCCTGGGCTTTTGCTTGTGCTTTTATTCTGCTATTGTCGCCACACTCTGTCATTAATAGTCTATCCTTATGGTATTTCCTATCCATGGCAAGATGAACTAGATATACCTTCGTGCATACGTGATGGTGTTAGGATTAGTATATTGTTAGGATGGAGAGAAAATAGAAGTTTACGCGCAATTAGAATACTTAGTCTGGCTCATGGCTCATTGTGCTGCCCCCTTTCACCAACTCTTCCTGTGATTTCAGTCCTTAATCCATTCCAAGCTTTAGATAACCTCAATGATACGGAAAAGGTGTCGCTGATACTGACCATGTTAGGCTAATAGCGTTAACGCAGGTCTGTGACTTGCGTTAGTCTGTGAAGTCTGTGCTAGTCTGAAGTCTATGACGTTCCATACGCTTCTTTTCCTCCTCTACATGTCGGAAAGTGGAGGTGTTTTAAAATTAAGTACCGTGCGTCTGCTTAAGTCTCTAGAGCGTCATATTTTTTACGTAGACTTCTCCCATAGACGATTCTCAGCCTTATTCGTTTGGCAACACCCTTCTTTCTCTTATTGTGCTATCACTGCCATCAATAAACCGTTCTCCTGGAGTTAGGTCCTACTCATCAGCAGTTTGTACTTGCTTTTATATTGCTGGTTCTTCCTCCTATCTAATTCCTCTCTTCTTATGTATTTATTTCTCTTCTTCTCTCCTCGGACACATAAACACGATGACAAAAGATAAGCGCATATTGGAGATTAGAAGAAAAATGAGAGTTTCTTGAGAAGCCCTTGGGAAATAGAGTTATATTGTACGATAGGGGAGCCTTTTGTACAGGAGTGTACCGATAGAAGGTGAGGGGCGATAAAGAAGAAGATAGGTTAGATTAGAGACTGTCTTATTTTGAAACGGCCTCTTTATGGGGTCTATACTATACAATAGATTTAAACCTGGCGAACGTATAGAGAGGCTTCTTCCACTAGAGGACCCAGGAGGGAGATCCATTTTTCCCCATTATTTGGTATCAATATTCCTCTTTCGTGTAGCTCTAAGTCTCCTCTTCCAATTGAAACTGGCTCCAGTAGTAAATCCACAATGTAAGAGAACATCCCCTGCCCTATACAAATAAATTAACAAAAAGAGAAATAATCGCATTGAGAACTTGAAACTTAAAATTCACACAATTAAACATTAAATTTTTCTAAAATTTATTTGTTTATAATTTAAATTAAATTATAGGATTCTTAATAATTACAGAAAAAATAATTAAGTACATTGATGATTATAATTTTAGTTTTAAATTTGTCTTAACTTGAAATGAAATGAAATTTTTATATTATATTAATAATTTTAATGATTATTGTATCCGTTAAAATTTTATGCTCTAATAGTTTAATTTATAGTTATTTACTTGTTAATTACCAAACAATTAGCAATTATTAATTTTCTTTACCTACTTTTGCAACAAAAATAATTTCAAATCTTTATTAAAAATTAAGAACAATAACTTATAACAACTTACTGTTAATTTAATTTTACGCCATCGGAAAATTGATTGTTAGGAGGCAGTTACAATAATTCATACGAAAAGTTGTTGGCACGAACGAGTACAGTCAACCTCACAATTATTGGCCACCAGGACGGTTATTAGCTAACAAAGACAAAAGGGCAGAAGGGGAGATTGTTGATTTACTACTTGTTTGCAAAATAAAGTTACCTCTCAATTTACGTATGGGGTGTCATGATGGTTACATCCTTAATTCGTGCCAAACGTATAACCAGTGTGGCCATTAATTGTGAGGCTGACTGTACCTAATGGGGTAGTTAAGTTACGTTTAATGCGAATTCGTGAAGTACATACAAGCGGGTTTGAAGTTTGTCAAAAACAAAAAAAACAGAAGAAGGTATCAGATTTTTTATTTAACTATTGAGTTTGTCTCAAAAAAGTAGATCGAAATACCCCATACTGACAAGCAATTTGAAACACCATGTACTTCTTAGCTACTTGTTTTCGAGACTGCTTGAAATTTGTGAGTACTCAAGACTTATATTTTAGAAGTTCTAAAAAAATTTAAAGAGTTAGTTGAATTCCCGTAAGTTCTGAAACGTTCTGGAAGGTCTTAAAGAATTCTATATTGAAAAACACATGTCATAGGGAATGCGCAGTAAGAAAGAGGCAGAGATATAGACAAAAAGGATGGAGAGAGAGAAAGTGGGGAAGTAGAATAGAGAGAGTAGTGTAGAAGGGCGGTAAGAAAGAAAGTAACAGAGGGAATTGGGGGGAGGGAGAATCTGTCATTTCATCTGTCATTTCATTTGTCATTTCATCTATCATTGGATCTGTTATTTCATCTGTTATTTTACATCTCGTGATGGGGGCAGCTTTCATATCGTCTGTTTCTCGTCTGTTATCCCATCAGTCGTCCCGCTGTCAATTAATCTGTCATCTCATTTGTCATCACATGTATCATTTCAACTGTCATCAAATCTGTCATCCCATCTGTCATCAAATTTGTTATCAAATATGTCATTATCTCTAGCATCAAATACATCATTAAATCTGACATACAATCTGACATCTCATTTGTCATCAAATATGTCATTTCATTTGTCATTCTATCTGTCATCTCCACTGTAAACCAATCTGTCATAATATGACTGAATATATTATATTCCGTGAGTCAGAGAGAACAAAGAGGAAACAGAGAGTGAACTACTAACATCTCATTTGTCATCAAATATGTCATTTCATTTTTGATTCTATATGTCATCTCCACTGTAAACCAATCTGTCATAATATGACTGAATATATTATATTCCGTGAGTCAGAGAGAGGAAAGAGGAAACAGAGAGTGAACTACTAACATCTCATTTGTCATCAAATATGTCATTTCATTTTTGATTCTATATGTCATCTCCACTGTAAACAAATCTGTCATAAAGTATGTACAGTCACGTGCATATCTTTTGGTCACCCCCGGCTATACACCTAGCACGATTTGTGGGTTCAACCATCAATAACACCCCCTCTACTAAAACTGAAGGGTAAATTTATTTTGCCAACCGGTAGTAAATCAACAAACTGTGTTGGTGTTATGATGGTTGCACCCACAATTCGTGCTAACGTATTGCCGGGGTGGCCAATACATATGCTCGTGACTGTACCTGTTATCTGTCATAATATGACTGAATATATTATCTTTAGTCAGTCAGAGAGAGGAAAGAGGAGACAGAGAGAGTGGAATACAGAGAGAGCAAGAGAGAAAGAGAGAGAGAGATATAGAGGGAGAGAAAAAGAGAGAGATAAAAAGAGAGAAAGAAAGAGAGAGAGAGAGAGAGAGAAAAAAGAGATAGAGATACTGAGACGGAGAGTTAAAAAGCGCGCGTAACGTAACGCGCATTGATGATCTATGGCCAGTTTCTGGTACATTTTTGCTTAGTTACGGATCCATAACATTCCAAAACTTAACCATTTCTATTGTTTGAAACCGGTTTTTGAACACTTAGGTAATAGATATCTATTCGTCAGTAGATAACTATCTTTTGAGAGACTCGCAGTTAGTATTAAGAATTCTAAGACATTTTTGCAAGTTTCTCAAAGCTCAAACAGCACCGGTACATTTCCAAATATCGCCATCTTGATCATGAGAGCAAATTTTGAGGGAGTTGGTAGGCAATTTCGGTGTAATGACGTCTACAAAAATCACGTTGTCTTTTATTCAAAGTACAGTTCTTACACCTCTGATTAATTAACAGTTACAGTATTAATCATTCTTACTACCACTACTACAGGAATGATAATCATCGGCACATTCAACTTACAACAGCTTGCTCTGTGCTCCAATTTTGATATTATCGAGTCGGTTAACTTGGCGAAATAAAATTTTTTACCTCGAGATCCAAATTTCACTGAAAAAAATTATTTGATTTCTCTTGTCTTTATTCTTCGCATGCAATGAAATAATTATAAACAATTATTTACAAAGAAAGTTGAAGTATAATCATGCAATATGGGTACTTTTATTCCAAACTTTCAAAAAAATGTTAATCGAGTTTAAAAAATAGAGCTTAAAGAACAAAAATTAAATTAAGCGTATTTTAATTGTTTTAATAAAATTATCTTTTTTGGCCATGGCTGCCATTACTTACTTAATCATATAAACGTACGTACAGTGCGAGTGATAATATTGTAGCCATATGCTGTGAAGTCTGATGTTGACCCACATTGATAGGTTGCTGACCAACACTGGGTCAATACAACTATTAGAGCTCATCTAAAAAGTACCGATTTGGCATGCAATCGGTAGCCACGGTACTTGGAGTGGTTCAACCGTTCTTCTGTTTCTTCAGTAGCACTATCAAGGTGAATGTGATACGGTGCACTTGAGTTCCGCTCGCCTTTTTTTTTTTAAATTTATTCGCGCGTCCCTCTAAGTGTGTGTTTACAAATATGTAAAATGTTAATGGAAAATGTTGAAAAATTTCCAAAAAGCGAAATTATTTTAATCGAGGATTAATAAAATGATTTATCGGAAATTTTAAAAAAATGAACAAAACAAAGTGGCCCGAAGTTTTACCAAAAAACTCTTACGAATCGTCGCTCGTTAACAATAAAAATTTTCATTCTTCGCTAGATAGTTTGGCGAATTCGTCTGCACCGAGTGAAAGTGACGATTCCGATTCTTCCGGTATCGACAATAACAATAAAAAAAATAATTCGTTCTCTGTGAAATGTGAAGTGTATGCGCAAAATTCTTGTGGTAGTATATGTTCTTGGACAAAGTCAGAAAGTAGCATCAAAGATACAAATTCGGAATTTTCTTTCGATACGACTTCCATTACAAGCGATTACGAAAAAATCAATGGAGATAAACGTTCGGATTCGGTCATTTCTCGCATGGAAACTATTCCAGAAGAAAATATTAATCCAGAACCAAAAGTTTCTGTAAAAGCGATTTTGGCCAGATTTGAAAATTTAAAAGATAAAGATACCAATAGTGTTATCATGAGTACTACTACGAGTACAAATAATAGCAATAATAATACTATTATTAATGACAATAAAGAGGTTTGTTATAAATTTTTTTACACATTTAAGTTATTTTATTATCGTTGTGGTTATGGACGGTCCTGGACGTTTTTCCAGTCCAGGTGTTTTTCAACATCAAAAAGGTGTATTCATTTCTTGAAGTTGTCGTCAGGGGATGAAGATTAGTTGCTAATCGAACTCGAGGACCCTTTGGGCCCTCCCTTATATTTTAATATACTCATTTTAGTTTTAAATTCGGTATGGTGGACCACACTGGTATAGTGCTGAACTTTTATAAACGATAGGGCAATGACGACTAGGGCTGAGAAAAATATCGATATATCGATATTTTAATCGATATATCGACTAGTCGATATGTTTTTAAAAAAATATAGATATATATCGTTATTTCGATATATCGATGTATCGATATATCCATAAAAATATTGATATATCGATATATTTCCCAGCCCTAGTCGACATTGCCATATCGTTTATAAAAGTTCAGCACTATACGACCCTCGCCTATACAAAGTCCAGACGTTTGTCAGCCTCAAGGTTCATTCATCCCTTTCAGTTGCCTTGTTGTGTTTTGTCGCAATAGAGAGAGAGAATTAGATGTTTTATAAACTAGGCCCTCAAGGGGCCTTTCGGGCCCGCTACTCATATTTTAGTATGAGTTAGTTTTAAGCTAGTTAAGCTAGCTTTAAGTTAGTTTTAGTTTTTAGCTTTAGTTATAAATTCTTGACCGGTGTAGTGGTCCACAGGCCTATAGTCCGAGACTACGGAGTCCAGGTGTTTGTCAGCCTCAAGGTCTAATCATCCCTTGAAGTTGCCTTTTTGTGTTGTAACCAGGGGGAGGGGGTTAGATGTTTATTCAACTAAGACATCGAGGGCCCTTCGGGCCCGCTGCTCATATTTTAGTATAACCGCTTTAGCTATAAATTCTTTATCGGTGTGGTGGTACTCAGTGGTACAGCCCGAGACTACGGAGTCCAGGTGTTTGTCAACCTTAAGCTCTATTCATCCCTTGAAGTTGTATTGTTGTATTGTCACCAGGAAGAGGAGGTTAGATGTTTCATGAACTAAGATTTCGAGGGCCCTTTGGGCCCGCTACTCATTTTTTAGTATAACCGCTTTAGTTATAAATTCTTGATCGGTGTGGTGGTCCACAGTGGTACAGTCCGCGACTACGGAGTCCAGGTGTTTGTCAGCCTCAAGGTCTAATCATCCCTTGAAGTTGTCTTTTTATGTTGTAACCAGGGGAAGGGGGTTAGATGTTTAATGAACTAAGACATCAAGGGCCCTTCGGGCCCGCTGCTCATATTTTAGTATAAGCGTTTTAGTTATAAACTTTTTATCGGTGTGGTGGTACTCAGTGATACAGCCCGAGACTACGAAGTCCAGGTGTTTGTCAACCTTAAGCTCTATTCATCCCTTGAAGTTGTATTGTTGTATTGTCACCAGGAAGAGGAGGTTAGATGTTTCATGAACTAAGATTTCGAGGGCCCTTCGGGCCCGCTACTCATATTTTAGTATAGCCGCTTTAGCTATAAATTATTGATTGGTATGGTGGTCCACAGGGCTATAGTCCGAGTCTACGGAGTCCAGGTGTTTGTCAGCTTCAATGTCCATTCATACCTTGAAATTGCTTAGTTGTGTTGTCCCCAGGGAGTGGGGGTTAAATGTTTAATGAACCAGGGCCCTTCGGGCCCGCTACTCATTTTTTAGTATAACTGCTGTAATTATAAATGCTTGATCGATATGGTGATCCACAGTGGTACCCTCTGGGACTACGGAGTCCAGGTGTTTGTCAGCCTCAAGGTCTATTCATCCCTTGAAGTTGCCTTGTTATGTTGTCACGAGGGGGTAGATGTTTTATGAACCAAGACATCGAGGGCCGTTCGGCCCCGCTACTTATATTTTAGTATAATCGCTTTAGTTAGAAATTCCTGATCGGTGTGTGGGTTTCCTGTGGTACGACTCTGGAGTTGCTTTGGAGTCCAAGATTTGTCAGCCTCAAGGGATGAATATCCCTTGAAATTGCCTTGTTGTGTTGTCGCTAGGGGGAGGGGTTTAGATGTTTCATGAGTTAGGAAGTTGAGAGCCCTTCGGGGACGTTACTCGTATTTTAGTATAACCGCTTTAGTTATAAATTCGAGACCGGTGTGGTGGTCCAAAATAGTGCGGCTCTATACTACGGAGTCCAGGTGTTTGTCGGCCTCAAGGTCCATTTGAAGTTGTGTTGTTGTCAGAAGAAATGGGATTAAATACTTTGCGTACTTCAACCTCGAGAGCCCTTTGGACCCGCTACTAATATTTTAGTATAACATTTTAGTTACAAATTCCTAATGGACGTGCTAGTTTACAGGGTACGACCCTGCACTACGGAGTGTGGGTGTTTGTCGGCCTCATGGCCTTTTCGTCCCCTGAAGTTGTCTTGTTGTGTTGTCGTCAGAGGAAGGGGGATCAGATGCTTCGTGTACTTCGACCTCGACGGCCCTTTTTTATTTTTTTTCAAATATTTTAGTATAACCGTTTTAGTTATAAATTCATGATGGTCTACAGTGGTGCGGTCCTGGACTACGGAGTCTAAGCGTTTCTTAGCCTTGAAATTTTATTCATCTCCTGAAGTTGCCTTGCTGATTTTATCTTCAGGGGGGGGATCGAATTTTCATGTATTTAGGTCTAGGTCTCATCTTTTAGTTTATCTATTTCCTTCACAACCTTGCATCTTCTTTATCGATTTTAATACTTTTATATCCTGCCTCCTTGATCTTCCTAAACCTTTGAGATCCTGTAGGAGTAGACAGTCCCAGTCAGTTTTTGACTTTGATCAAGTATGGTCCAGGTGCTTTTGAAGCTTCATACCTAGACTCTTAGTACACGGGTACATTATCAGTGGTAACAATAGGTAATTAAAGCTGGCCACATTACCTTTATTATAACCAGGACTTCCCTTAAGCGACCGCACTGGTTACCCTCTAAGACTTAAAAGTGTCCATTCCCTTGACAAGGTCTAAGTTTTGTAGAAGCTTCTTTCTGACCCTGTTAAGGATGTTTATAAAATTGTTATGCTGCTTTATATGCATTTACCTACCTCCATGATCTTCCTAGATTTTTGAGGTCCCGTAAGGAGGCCCAGTCAGTTTTTGACTTTGAACAAAAATATGGTCCAGGTGTTTTTGAAGCTCCATACCTAGAGTCTTAGTACACACGAGTACATAATCATATAATCAGATTTTATTGTGGTAACAATAAACGCTTAGAACTGTAAGGCTAGCCACATTACTTTAATTACAGCCCTGAGTCGCCTTCAGCGACCGCACTGGCTAATGGCTAACCCTCTAAGGCTTTAAAGTGCGTCAAACGCGTTATTATAATAATGCTATAATTACAGTTAAAATTGATGCCGTGTAATTTGTTATTAAATTAAGCGTTAAGTATTTACGCAAGTTTAATTTTGCTTGGGGAAATATCTTTCGGTTGTTTTAATTTTTTTAAAACGGCTCAATTAACCCACTTTGTGGTGACTTTTTTGATGCTCCTCAAGGCTTGGCTCATAACATTCTTTTATTATTATAAATTTATTTATGCAAATTAATTTAATCTTAAACGTAAACATTATTTTTCTTTAATCGAAGGTTGAAGAGTTGAAATAACAGAAGAAGTCATCGTCAGTTTCGGTTACGTAACAAGCGCATGATTTAATAAGCTGTGCTCATCTTTATAAACGTAAAAATAATTATGAAAATTTCCAAGAGGTAATTTTTTTACGCCTCGAGATAATTTGATGTTTTCATCTTACTATTGAGTAATATGGTGACTTCATGCTCATCTTTCAATCGCTTGTTCTCAAGCTCTTCGTTGTTTTAAATATAGAAACGAACAGTTACGTGGGAAACTCAAAACTTTAATTTGTTATGTAAGGCAGGCCCAACTAATTACTTTTAATTACCCAAATTCACTTCTGAAAGTGTTAAGAAAGTTATGGACGTCTTCTTCCTGCTCAACAATTCAAACGGGAATTTTTGAGTTTTTTGTCTAGTTTTCTCTGCTTTTTATTCCTTTCCGGTTGTTGGTTTGGATATTTTTTGCACTTGACATTAATTTTTAGTCAAATTACAATTAGTAACAAAAGATGTACTTTTACTAGACCATACAGCTAGACGTTTTACTCTATTACTTTTAACTTTTTATTTTATTTTTCTCTAATGTTGTATTCACAGGACTAATATCAAAGCCTAACCCTAATCATGATGGTTTGTGGTTTGGTTAGCACTAATTTCATTAGCTAAGAGGTCCCTTACTGTACTTTAGAATCCATGGCCGGACTGGTTTCATTTAGTTCCTTCAGCAACAATTTTTAATTTGGCTCTTACGTCCATATGCCACCTTAGAAAGATCAAACATTTGGTTAGGATAGGTTTGGGTAAGGTAAGGCTCATTACTTTAACCTTAGAACATAAAACATGCGGAAGGAGGGTTAGCAACCGCTGCCTATAAGAAAAAATGCGAAGCAAATGACTTTTTAAAAGTCTATGTATGACTCATTCATTCCATCGAGCTTAAATTATCATTGGCTGTCATGATCTTTACCTGTAAGTGGGAGTATAAGCAACTATTTCTATTGGAGAAATTTACTCTTTTATTGCGATCCAAATTATTCGCTAAATGGCTCTTTCCTGATAGAGTAGGGGGTATTTTTTTATTCAATGACTTGAACTGACTGACTGACACAAAAATTTGACCCTTTGCCGACTTAGTCGGTTCCACCTTGTTAGAATTCACAATTAAAGGAACTCTATCTACAGATCCCTCCTAATTTTGTTATAATCGGAATCAGAAGCAAAGAGACTGATATTAGTACTTTTGGAGTTGGGACGCCTGAGTTTTGAAATTTTAAACCTTCTCACAACAGTTTTCAAACTTTTTTAATCTATAATAATTTAATATTTTTATATTCTTTCTTTTTTACTAGCCTACAATCTCTTATCCACGCTACTTGAGAGTGGGTATTTTATTTATTCGAATCATAAATCATAAACCAAGTACTGTTTGGCGTATCGTTATTAACAATAATTGTGATGACAGATGCTTTTTATTTTTCACTGTTAGTTGTAATGGGAAGCTGGTGTAGAGCGTAAGGTGGCGCCTGTTATTACTAAGGTTCATTGTTCTCTTTCTGCTGTTTGTTTTTCACGTCGTCGATCTTTGTTGCTTAAGACCCATTACAAAAAAATTTTTCTCGAAATTGGATTAGTTCTACCCTGTCTAGTTATGTCTAATACAGTGTCTTTGGAAATACACTCAACCCACGTGACCAATTCGTTATAGGCAACCATCACATTTTATTACCATTGGTTTGTGTTGTCTAGCAAATGGTCACCTGGGTTGAGTGTATTTCCGAAGGCACTGTAGATTGTAGAATCGTAAAAAGTGCTAGTTATTGACCAAAACTCCTCACTCACATTGATTAAATGACTCTCCAAGCTGTTTCTACGTTCTGGGTTAACTCGTTAGTCGCTAATGTAATTTATCTCTCCTTGGGTTGCTTCCTATGTCTTTTTCCCATCCCGAGCTTCAAACGTTCTTCTTGACATGCCAATGATGATGAATCCCCAAATCAAATAATTTTTGTTAACTTCGAAAATAAGCAGGGGAAGAAATCATATCTTCGGTTTGTCAGCTACAACAACAACTGAGAAGCTATTGGGCTTTGATTAGTGAATCATGTATAAATCATGGGGTCCGCTCCAGCGACTTCTTGAAGGTTGTTGTAAGAATGCTTTCTCCAATGTTCTAGGGGCTTCCTAGCAGATTCTTGCAGGTCCTAGATCGCTTTAATGAGTTCTATACGTTACCTGAAGCTCACAGAATACTCAGCACCTTTTTGACTGTCAATACGTCTTTCTGCTTACACTTCGGACTTCTCTTCTTATCGTACAACCCACGTTTATTATTGCGTTTACGCAGCACAATACGACTTGTTACAATTTGTAGTTTACCCCCGAGGGGTTATCCATTCCCTGTAGTCAATGTACAAAAATTGAGCTGTTTTCTGCAGTCAATGGCAGCCATTAGCATATGCAGTCATAGGCAGTCAACTGCAGTCAGTGTACAAATTCAGAACAGTAGTTGGCCCTCGTTTACCCCTATTTGAACTGCTGGTCACAGAGAGGTGATGAAGGGGCGGGGCGATAATTTAGTTAATTGATTAATTGATAATTGACACTTATGAATATTCTAAGTGTTTCAAGACGCCTTCATGGAAATTTAAAACTGAAGCACTGATGGCGTAGAAAAAGTTTCCATGCGCTTCCTTCCGCAGTATTTATATGACCACTTCCTTCCATAATTATGTGAAAATTAATTTTAATTATATGTTTTTTCAAAACTTCAATGAGTTTCTCCTCCCCCCCCCCCCCACGCATTAAATAATCTTCAGGAGTTATTAACACACGTCATGGAAGACCTCTTCAAGCATGTCTAACTGTCTATCTGCTTACGTGCCTGTCTCTATACCTATGTACAGTCAGCCTCACAATTAATGGCTACCCTGACTATACGTTTACCACCAATTGTGGATGAAACCATCATAACACCCCTTACTTAAATTGTAAATTGTAACAAGTAGTAAATCAACAACCCCCCCCCCCCTTCTGCCTTTTTGTCGTAGTTGGCTAATAGCCACTCTGGCCAATAATTGTGAGGTTGAATGTATGTCTACCCCAAAAGGAGAAAATATCCAGGTATATTAAAGACCTAGGATCAAAGGGAGGCGGCTGTACTTTCTGTTTAACCTCTTCCTCGCTAATTTTTGGATGGCGGTGGTGGTTGACGTTCCTTTGTCTGTGGTTTCTAAAGACATGACAACTCACAGCGGAACTTGTTAAACCTAGAGTAATTTGAGTATGGTCATGGAGTCAAAATAGTTCTTCTGTCTGTCTATTCGTTCGCTCTCCTGTTTATTATTGAAAATTGGAGTTGAAGTAGCGATTGAAGAAGAACATTACAACTGTTTTTTGCAATTTTTAATAAAATCGACAACTTACAAATTATTTTTGTAATTTGTAATGATTTGCAAATTTTGAACTCTTTTGTTAAGACGATTTGTAACTCTCTCAAAAGCCGATTAACACCTGGTCCTCATTAGTCATTAATAATTTTATATTAGAAGTATCACACGTTCCAATGATGTATAACAGTAATTATATAGTTTTCAAGTTTTTTTTACATTATTATTATTGTAATAACAATTAATTACAGTATTTGTGCGCACAAGATGCTTGAGCAATGTTACTATTTTTATTAGGTAATAAATAATTATATAAAAACAAAAAATAGTACCATGAGGAAATAATGTTTGACGATAGGTATATAATTTGAATTAATTATTAATTACAAATTACTACCACTAGTCATCTTTTAAAAGAAAAATTTTTTTGCATCTTTTAGAAAATAACTACTTTCTCTGTCATATTAATAACAACTTTCAAAATTAATTCAATTTTCACTTCAACAGTATTTAATGTATCGAATGTAGGTAGAAACAGTGAAATTTCCGTATTATAATATTATCGCAAAATGACCAAAAAAATTGTTATACCGGGTGGTGACTGGACCTCTCGGTCATATGAATTTAACATCATACTTTGGTCATTTCCTGCTTCCCAATTTATTTTAGAAAGAAAATCTTCAAATAAAAGGTTTAGAGCATAAAATTCTGCATCTAAATCGATAAAATTATTTACTCTAGCTGCCATAATTAATTTATGGGAAGAAATCAAAAATAAAACAGTATGTAAAAGTCTACGTTAATACCTTAACACCACTCTTGCAACTCTAGATGCTTAAGGAGTAATCTGGCGCTAATTTTACTTCTAATTAAAATTGTAGAACTTTAAATTCCCTATCCGATGCAATAAAAATATTTACTCTAGCTCCCATAATTAATTTATCGGAAGAAATCAAAAATAAAACAGTATGTAAAAGTCGACGTTAATACCTTAACACCACCCTTCCAACTCTAGATGTTTAAGGAGTAATCTGACGCTAATTTTACTTCTAATTAAAATTGTAGAGCTTTAAATTCCCTATCCGATGCAATAAACATATTTGCTCTAGCTCCCATAATTAATTTATCGGAAGAAATCAAAAATAAAACAGTAAGTAAAAGTCGACGTTAAAGAAAACTTATTGCCATGAACTTCTGGACGCAAATCCTGATCTTTAAATTTTTTCAAAAAATCTTCTTAACTCCAGATTTTGATAAGTTACATTTCAAAGCAATTTTTCTTTTAGTACAGTAATCCAAAGGAAAAAGCCGCATCGACATAAAAAATAAAGATACGTGGCTGAAAATTTGGATTTGGACATTATTTAATAATTAGGTAATGAAAAATGCAAAAAACTGAACCACCCTTAAAATTTAAATTTTCGAAGTTAAAACCTCAGGTTACTGTACTATTTGTAGCGATTCCGGATTTATGTAAAAAGTCCCAACACAGAAATTTCATTAGCGATTTCATTAACGTAACGGTTTCTTGTGTTTTCTAACATATCAAACACATTTAAATGATTATGATTACATACAGTAAACAACAATGTTGCTTGTTTAAGAAAGAAATTTTAAAACTATTCATTTGTTATTTCATGGCCACTCGATTTTCTCCATAAAGCGTTAAATTAATAGCTTAAATATCAAGGTAATTAATAACTCAAATAATCCATTAGATTGCATCGTTAAAATCGCAATCTCTGTCTGCTCAATAGTATTAAAATTCAAAATGCCGCCATACGAATATCAAAAGTTGGCTATGAAATCGTGAGATTTAGTATGTTTAGCAAATTTTTGATATATCCAGTAGATAGTCCATATTGGCCTTTGTAAAGCTACCAAATCTCATTACATTCGTTTCATTAATAAAAAAGATATGGAAGAAATAAATAAAACGCAAGATTTCGGTGTTTTTCAAGATATTTCAGCCATGCTGGATTTTTTTATCATAGCTTTAAAGAGCATAAAAATGTGCAAATTTTGTTATAATTTGACCAACTTTTAAGTGTCTTCGTATTTAAGAAATCTCCATGGCGTTTATTGTAAAAGTGACCACCAAAGTGACCGTTCGTTATCGTTGTTCTGCATATTCAGACGTGTCTGGCGGTCTGTCTCTATTTAATATTATATTACCTACTTGCATAAATGTAAAAATCATTAAAACATTTTAATAATCAATAATTATAATATTTTGGAATGGGAAAGTTCTGTAATGACACATCACTTCCTTTAAATTAGTTAAATTAATTAAAATTAAAATAGGTAGGGGGATCGCTTTAATTGAACTATTTTAACCGTAAAAATGTGTAATTAAAAAAATGATTTTGTATTAGGAGATAAAATAGATTAACGGATTTATTTAATTCCTGTTATCAAGACGCAGTTGTAAAGGAAATTAAAAATTGTTAGAAATTAGAATAAATAGCTGCTTTTTTTAATTAACTGATTTATTCAACAACAACGTCCTAAATTGTTAAAAATTTAAATTTACCATATGCCAAAATTTTTTATATTAAATTTCCTGCAAAATTTTAGTTTTTTTTTCTTCTAATTTTAGATGCAAGTGAAATCGTCGCCGGCTCAACCAAAAGTTGAGAAAATCGACAAATTAGAAGTAACTAATAACGCTGTAAATGTGCAAGAGACGCGCAATCAATCTTCAAGAATACAAAGGCCGCAATCGCCACCTAGTAGTCCACCGCCGCCTTCAGGAAAATATTCGCTTCTTCAATATGCCATGAATAATTTTCGTCAAAGTTCTGAGTGAGTAATTTTAATAACTTTTGGGTGTTATCCATCGTAAAAATTTTAAACAAGAAGAGTTAAATTTGGGTGAAAGTTGCACAAAAATGATTGATGGTTTTGTTATATTTGTGTTTGATATCAACAAACAAGCAAAATTAGGCATTTTAGTTTCTTTGACATAATTTTAAAAGAGATTTATAATAATGGCACAATTTAAGAAATAATTAAACGATCGAGAGTGATAAAGGATGCCCACTGTTGAAGGGGCGTCTTAAAGAAAGTGAGATTCCACTTTTGAAGAATTCCCATCGAAACGAACCAACGCTTCCGATTCGAATAATTTGTAAGATCCTTGCTCATTGCTGATCTCCACTCTTCTATAGGGCTTCACGAGAGAGTCTCGCATCGCATAAGAAATCTTAACTCTCGGCTCGCCTCGCCTCACACAAAGTTACAAGTGGGAGATAGGCATGCGAGACTCTAGCGTGAAACCCTACTCTTCTACGAGTTTTATCCTGTGCTAATTGCTACAAAGCTATTGACAATCCTTATCTTCATCTTTATGCAACATTATATGCCCTTTTAGGACTCCTTTGGCCGTTAGTTCGTCTACAGCTTTGATAATCTTTCTGGTGATTGAAAAATTCTTTTTTGGACCCTGTTAGGATTTACGTTGCTCATCATACTCTTCCAGGAGTGTTCTCCTGTGCTAATTGCTACAAAGCGATTGGCGATCCTTATCTTCTTCTTTGTGAAACATTATCTGCCCCTTTAGGACTCTTTTGGACGTTTAAGTTGGTCTACAGTTTTGATAAGGTTTCTGGTGCCTGAAAAGTATATTTTGGGCTCTTTTAGGATTTACGTTGCTTATCATAGTCTTCCACGAGTGTTATCTTGTGCTAATTGCTACAAAGCAATTGACGATCCTTATCTTTATCTTTATGCAACAATATCTGCCCTTTTAAGACTCCTTTGGACGTTAAAGATGGTCTGCAACTTTGATAAGCTTTCTGGTGCCTGAAAAATTCTCTTTTGGGCCTTTTTAGGATTTACGTTGCTCATTATACTCTTCCACGAGTGTTCTCCTGTGCTAATTGCTACAAAGCGGTTGACAATCCTTATTTTCATCTTTATGCAACATTATCTGCCCTTTTAGGACTCCTTTCGACGTTAAAGGTCGTCTACAGCTTTGATAAGCTTTCTGGTGCCTGAAAAATTCTTTTATGGACCCTGTTAGGATTTACGTTGCTCATCGCACTCCTCCACGAGTGTTATCTTGTGCTAATTGCTACAAAGCAATTGACGATCCTTATCTTTATCTTTATGCAACAATATCTGCCCTTTTAAGACTCCTTTGGACGTTAAAGATGGTCTGCAACTTTGATAAGCTTTCTGGTGCCTGAAAAATTCTCTTTTGGGCCTTTTTAGGATTTACGTTGCTCATTATACTCTTCCACGAGTGTTCTCCTGTGGTAATTGCTACAAAGCGGTTGACAATCCTTATTTTCATCTTTATGCAACATTATCTGCCCTTTTAGGACTCCTTTCGACGTTAAAGGTCGTCTACAGCTTTGATAAGCTTTCTGGTGCCTGAAAAATTCTTTTTTGGACCCTGTTAGGATTTACGTTGCTCATCGCACTCCTCCACGAGTGTTATCTTGTGCTAATTGCTACAAAGCAATTGACGATCCTTATCTTTATCTTTATGCAACAATATCTGTCCTTTTAAGACTCCTTTGGACGTTAAAGATGGTCTGCAACTTTGATAAGCTTTCTGGTGCCTGAAAAATTCTCTTTTGGGCCTTTTTAGGATTTACGTTGCTCATGATACTCTTCCACGAGTGTTATCCTATGTTAATTGCTACAAAGCTGTTGACAATCCTTATCTTTATGCAACAATATCTGGCTTTTTAGGGCTCCTTTGGACGTCGAGGGTTTTCTACAGCTTTAATAAGCTTTCTGGTGCCTGAAAAATTCTTTTTTGGACCCTGTTAGGATTTACGTTGCTCATCGCACTCTTCCACGAGTGTTATCTTGTGCTGATTGCTACACGAGATTGACGATCCTTCTCTTCATCTTTATGTAACAATATCAGCCCTTTTAGGACTCCTTTGGACGTTAAAGATGGTCTACAGCTTTAATAAGCTTTCTGGTGTCTGAAAAATTCTTTTTTGGGCCTTTTTAGGATTTACGTTGCTCATCATACTCTTCCACGAGTGTTCTCCTGTAATAATTGCTATAAAGCGTGTGGAAATCCTTATCTTCATCTTTATGCAACAACATCTGCCCTTTTATGACTCCTTTGGATATTAAAGTTGGTCTGCAACTTTGATAAGCTTTCTGGTGCCTGAAAAATTCTCTTTTGTGCCTTTTTGTCGACCTTCCTGTCCTAATTGCTACAAAGCTGTTGACAATCCTTATTTTTATGCAACAATATCTGGCTTTTTAGGGCTCCTTTGGACGTCGAGGGTTTTCTACAGCTTTGATAAGCTTTCTGATGCCTGAAAAAAATTTTTTGACCCTTTTAGGATTTACATTGCTCTTTGCACTCTTCCACGTGTGTTAACCTGTGCTAATTGCTACAAAGCAATTGACAATCCTTATCTTCATCTTTATGCAACATTAGCTGCCGTTTTAGGATTCCTTTGGACGTTAAAGTTGGTCTACTGCTTTGATAAGCTTTCTGGTGCCTGAAAAATTCTTCTTTAGGCCCTGTTAGAATTTAAGTTGCTCATCACACTCTTCCACGACTGTTATCTTGTGCTAATTCCTACAAAGCGATTGACAATCCCTATCTTTAGTACTCTTTTGGACGTTTAAGCTCGTCTTCAGCTTTGATAACCTTTTTGGTTTCTGAAAAAAATTCTTTTTTAGACCCTGTTAGGATTTAAGTTGCCTATCGCACTCTTTCACGTGTGTTATTTTGTGTTAATTGCTACAAAGCGATAAACAGTCCTTATCTTCATCTTTATGCAACATAATCTGCCCCTTGAACAATTTTTTGGACTTTTAAATTCATCTACACCTTTGATAAGCTTTCTGGTGCTTGAAAAATCTTTATTTAGACTCTATCTGCCTCTTTAGGACTTCTTTGGGCTTTTAAATTCATCTACAGCTTTGATAAGCTTTCTGCTGCTTAAAAAATTCTTATTTAGACCCTGTTAAGGTTTATGTTGCTCATCACATCCTTCCACGAGTGTTATCTTGTGCTAATTGCTACAAAGGGACTGACAATCCTTATCTTAATCTTTAAATACTATTATCTGTTCCTTTAGGACTCATTTAAGACGTTTAAGTTCGTCTAAAGCTTTGATAAGCGTTCTTGTGCCCGAAAAATCCTTTTTTAGACCCTGTTAGGGTTTACGTTGCTCATCGCCGTCTTCCACGAGCGTTATCTTGTGCTAATTGTTACAAAGGGACTGACAATCCTTATCTTCATCTTTATATACTATTATCTGTTCCTTTAGGACTTATTTAAGACGTTTAAGTTCCTCTACAGCTTTAATAAGCTTTCTGGTGCTCGAAAAATCCTTTTTTAGACCCTTTTAGGGTTTACGTTGCTCATCGCCCTCTTCCACGAGTGTTATCTTGTGCTAATTGCTTCAAAGCGATTGACAATCCTTATCTATGCAATATTATCTGCCCCTTTAGGACTCCTTTCGACATTGAGGTTTGTCTACAGCTTTAATAAGCTTTCTTGTGCCTGAAAAAATCTTTTGTAGACCCTGTTAGGATTTACGTTGCTCATCGCACTCTTCCACGAGTGTTATCTTGTACTAATTGCTACAGAGCGATTGACAATCATTATCTTCATCTTTATGCAACATTATCTCCCCTTTTAAGACTTCGTTGTAGGTTTTAGTTCGTCTACAGATTTGATAAGCTTTTTCGTGCCTGAATAAATAACTTTTTCATCCTGTTACGATTTAAGTTAGTCATCACACTCTTCCACGAGTATTATCCTGTGCAAACTGCCAAAATAGCAAAAAGCTATTGACAATTATTCGTATCTTCATTTTTATGCAAAGCTATTTGCCCTTTTAGGATATTTTCCCCCATCCACATTCCACAATACCTACTAAATTTCTTTATAAAATGGCTCGGCTCGTCTTTTTACAAATTTCAAGCGATTTGCAATTGCAATTGAAGCTTTTATTTATATGAACAGGAAATAATGGCAATTAAAATACATTTCACTTGTAAATTTAGAGCCCACCTGACATGGACACACTTTCTTTATATTATTTCGATTAATTTATTAAGAATGATTAGTCAATTAAACGATTCTATTCAGTTCTTATGATTTCTTCTATTTCGTTCCTTAGCAAGGCATTAGTAAAATAAGTAACACATACGTAAACGTACATGCATCAGGATGCTGCTATAATTACCTACGTGCAAAGGTAAGAATTTGCGTTTAACGTTTTCATACAATATTTTTCAAATTAATTAATTACTACAGCGAGCGTAAACTGCAAATCGATAAAAAGAACAAAATAAATAAAAAATTTCACTTATTTACTTTACTTATAATGAGGATGATGTATAAATTGCGCTTTTAATAAGAGTTGAAGTAATTGGTTACGTACTAATAATTTAATTCTCTTTTTGCTTCCAATTACAAAAAAAATAGGAGGAGCGCAAGAACTAGATTTTTTTTAAATATGTAGAAAATAAATAATTTAAATACAGCATTAAAGTGTTGATTGATTAATGTTGCGTATCAATAACCCTTGTAACGAACGCTGCTACCCATTGCCCATTGCTTCGTGCACAGCGTTGTTATTGTTGATCCAAATCCAGCGTTCATGGTACTCAAACAAAAGCGCTTGAAAAGAGCAACACGTTGGTGTTTTCATTTTTTTGATATCTCTTAAACTATTCTCAAAACGGCCATTAAAAGCGTTTTAATAGTTAAAAATTAGAAGTGTGTAAGATTAATAAGGCGGAGACTATTAGTATTGATACACTTAAAAAGAGAAATTGACCAATTAATAAAAAATTTTGAAATATTTTTACATAATTAATAATCACCTAGATAAATTAATAAATTCTCATCATCATAGTTTTTTATTGTTGAAAAAATGTCGACCTTGAAATTTAAACAAAACAAGTGAATCTTATTTCATTGTTGCAATTTTGTTTCTGAGAGCAACCTAATTGTTAAGTAATGATTTCAAAAAATGACATAAAAAGAAGATTTTGGTTTGGTTCTTTTGAACAAATAATAAATTCAGGTTAAATTTAATTAATTTTTAACAATTATTTGAACATGCCATATCGTGAGTGTTATGTTAATTGTTTACATTTACTTTTTGCTATAACACGCACTAGTTAGGTGCACTGGAGGGTACTACACATATTGTTAAAAATTAGAAAGCATGTTGAGCCCTTTCTTTTTTTTTAATAAATATTAAACACTACTTTTAGTTACACACTAACAACTCATCATAAATAAAGTATTTTTTCTACTCCCATATGTGAAACTAAGCATTTCGTCATCACTTACTCGTTACGAAAATAGCATTTTCGTCTCTAGTGAGAAAAAGTGTTATTACAAGCAGATGTTATTTACAACATGAGGTGAAACCAGTTTTTTTGTGGTCGGTTCACATTTTAGTAAAAAGAATTATTTTTTTAAAATGTACTAATTATCGTCGTAGAAAAAATAGCATTTACGACTCGAGATGAAATCCGTTTTTTTCGTTCGAAAGATTAATTCACTCGCCCCTACGGGGCTTGTGAATTAAATTCTATCTCACGAAAAAAACGTATGTTTCATCTCATGTTGTAAAAAATACTATTTTCCCCAAATTTAAATAAATATTACAAAAATGCCGCTAATATGTGGTTGGAAAAACAAGGATACGCGTGGGAAACTAAAATTGGAAAATATAAACTTAAGTAAGTAATTTTTAAATTTTAATTACTTACCATTAAAGCAAAATAAAGGTCGTTCCTTACTCGTTACGTTGCAATTGCCCAAGCCCGACTAACAATTATTTGTTAACCATATATTAGAACAATATTAATAAATATTTTAAAAAGAATTCAACTACTGTTATTTGAAGGAAAAACTTGTGCAATATTCGCACGATATTTATTTATTTCAAATTGTTACTCATTTACAGTTAGTTAGTGTTGCTTACGAGGTGTTATTTTGGCGTTACAGATTAGAATTGTTAAAAATGGATCCGACAGCGAAGCCCAAAGAAAAAAAGAAAGAGTGGACGTGGAAGCAACAAACCGATCTTGTTAAATGGCAACCAAACCTCATCGAAGGTCCCTTATTGCGTTTAGACGGCCCCGAACTAACGCCACTAGCAATCGAATGTTTTGAGTGCATTTTACGATATTCCGGAGATCTTCCACTAACACCAGGGATGTCTGAAGTCAAATGCGTCTACACAGTCCTAATGGTAAATGTTAAAAACAAAACATAATAGTGTAACCTAAATTGGTTCTGATTTTTGGATTTTTTGTAATACAGCAATTTTTTTTCTTAATCGATCCAAACCATTCCTGTGAGTTTGTGTACTTATTCTTTGACTTTAGTGTAAAATTTTGTCTTTTTCAAGTTAACGTTTCACTATTTTTTGAATAACTTTGCTTGTATTGGTCGGATCGGGACCAAAAAATTTTCGTTTTATTTGTAATGAATCTCTCTTTAAAGCTGTTTGGGTTAAAATAATTTATATTCATTTCCTAACCTAACAAAATTCAAAACTGCCGTCATTGGTGAGTCGTAGTTTTTGTTAGATAACTTTAGTTTTAATTAATGTTATGGCATGAAACTTGAGGAAGTTGTAGCTGATACAGCAGGCAATCCATATTGCAAGTGTGGTCCAAAAATATTTAGAACAACGGTTAAAATTTGTATTTTGGTTCAAATTTTCTTTTTCATATTTGTTGTGAGCAATTGGTGGTATCGCAATAAATCTTCTCTTTTAATGTTGGAAATTTAATGCTCTTTCAGATGAAAACAAAAACAATCACATCAGAACCATTTTTTCTTCCGATATCATTGAAAAAAAATATAAAATTTTTCAACTGTTTGACCACAAAACCAATTTTAGTGGTTGAAATTTTATTCTTCTTTTACGTCTTTTTGAAAATTAATCATAAAAAGCTCCTAAAAACTATTTTTTGAACATTAGAACTAGTTTTAGAGTCAAAATGTTGCAAAAACTTTCGAAAAAATAGTTCTTCTGATAATTTTTTGTAGGAAATTTAGGATCAAAAATAATTTGTACTCTCACTTCCCACCCCTTTCTTAAAATCGTACACCTACTTCACACCCCTTTTTCAACGCCGTTTGAATTTCCCACCATTTTTGTGACGTCACATCCGGGGCCATCTTGTATTTTTAAATTACACGACCACTTGCCTCCATATTTGAATTTCCCGCCATTTTTAGTCTACTGTGACGTCACATCCGGTCTAGAATCCCCATAGTTTGTTATACTACTATCAGTTTTAATGTTCAAAGGATACTTTTTAGGAGTTTTTTTATGAATAATTTTCAAAAATACCTAAAGGAAGAATAAAATTTCGACCACTAAAATGGTTTTGTGGTCAAACAGTTGAAAAATTTTATTTTTATTTTCAACGAAATCGGAAGAAAAAATGGTTTGATGTGATTGTCTTTGTTTTCATCTGAAAGGGCATTAAATTTAGAACATTTCATGGAAGAATTATTGAAACACCACCAATTGCTCACAACAAATATGAAAAAGAAATTTTGAAGCAAAATGCAAATTTTAGCCGTTGTTTTTAATATTTTTGGACTAAACTTGCAATATGAATTTGCTACTACATCAGCTATAATTTCCTCAAGTTTCATACCATAACATTAATTAAAACTAAAGTTATCTACCAAAAACTACGACCCACCAATGACGGCAGTTTTGAATTTTTTTAGGTTAGGAATCTAATAAAAATTATTTTAACCCAGGCAGTTTTAAAGAGAGATTCATTACAAACAAAACGAAAATTTTTAGTCCCGATTCGACCAATACAAGCGAAGTTATTCAAAAAATAGTGAAGAGGAAACTCGAAAAAGTCAAAATTTTACACAAACTTACTCGATTGAAAAAAAAAGTTTCTATTACAAAAGAAATCCACAATCAGGATAAATTTGGGTTCGTTGACTACACTTGTTTCAAACTAAAATTTAATTTTTGCAGCATTGTCACAAATTCATTCAGTTGAGGGATGAAATTTATTGTCAGTTGATCAAACAAACGACAAGTAATAAGTCTGAAAATCCAGAGTCGTGTCAAAGAGCCTGGCGTCTTTTATCAATAGTTGCTGCTTATTTCGCTTGTTCGGAATCGTTGAGGCCTTACTTGACCGAACACTTGTCGAGCGCAGCTTCTGATCGGCGTAGAATATGTCACGGAACAGCTGCCGTTTGTTTGGCCAATTTGAGAAAAACTCAAAGATGCGGTGGACGTAAAAACGTGCCATCTGTCGAAGAAGTAACTGCCGTTAGTGCCGGACGTAGTGCGAGACGTCAAATTTACAGATTACCAGGTGGTGCCGAAAGAGTTGTTAATACAAGATGCAGTACGGTTGTTGAAGATGTAATAGCCGAACTATGCGGACTTATCGGTGTGACGACAGAAGCGGAACAACAAGAGTTTAGTTTGTATTGTATTGTGCAAGGAGACGCTTTCACGATGCCGTTAGCATCAGATGAGTACATATTGGACGTTACGACAGAATTACACAAAGCAGCTCAACCGTTTTATTTGATATTTTGTCGTTCGGTTTGGTATCATCCGTTGAGACACGACGCTAGTCCATTGTATACTGAAGTTTTATTCAACCAAGTAGCGCCGGATTATTTGGAAGGATTATTGCTCAAGTTGGGAACTGCTAATTTATCTCCGAATATGATTAAAGATATGGCGTTGATAGCGGCGCTTTTGCATAGGGCGGCCGATTTGGGCCACTCTCCGAGTTTGAAGGAAGTCAAATTTTTGTTACCGAAACCCGTGTTGGGTTTGCGCGAACCTAGACCACCACAATGGTTGGCTCTAGTTCAAACCTCTTGGGGTCAAGCTGCAACTTTACAAGTATCGCGTGCGAAACACAAGGTGTTGCAAGTTTTAAGTAATTGGCAATTATTCGGTAGTTCGTTTTTCGCGATCAAGCGCGTTACCGGAGAATCCGATAATTGGATGGATTACATTTTAGCTTTAAATCGTTTTGGAGTTTACTTCTTAGATATGAATACGCACGAAACTATTCATCATTGGCCTTTCGCCGAAGTCATATCGACTAGGAAAGTTAGATCTGAAGACGGTGCGTTGTATTTAGATATGAAATGTGGTAATCTTTTACAACAACGTGTTACACGTTTACAAACAGAACAAGCTCATGAAATTTCTAGATTAGTAAGGCAATATATTAATTTGGAACAAAGTACTAGTTCTAAAAAATAAGACAGTTTCGATTGTAATAAAGTGTAAAAATTATAATTTGCAAATTTTGTAAGTTGTTACCCCCAAATAAAAAAAAAATAATTTATTTTTAACAATTTTCAATTATGAAGTTTGTCTAACATTTTTCTATCAAATGATCAAGAGCTGTAAAATTAAATGTGAAATTATGTTAGACTGATTTAGAAATTATTGACTGAAATTTTATATATCTAACATTTCGCTTTCAATAATTTTTATAAATTTATTATTCAACTTCTATATTTTTTTTAAATTGTACTACAATTTATTATTTGTTGAGTAAACTTTTTAAATATAGATTATTATATACTTACTTTTGCTGTTTTCTTTTCAATAATAGCCATAAACACAAATTGGATTTTATTCGTGAGCACAGTACGATGCTGTTCACATGTGCACATGTTGTAGCCAAAATGGCAATTTTTGATGTCATACAGGGGTAGTTAACACTATTTAGATGGTAATAAACGTAAAATGCATCATTTAATCAACTTTCGTTTTCAAATTAAATTATTTAACAAAAAACCTAAAATTGGTTTATTTTGCGTTGCATAGCGTTGTTAGGCGTTTTATATGCTGTTTTTGAATGTTATAGTAAAATCAGCACTAAAACTCAGCTTTATGAGGATTTATTCCACCAAACTGGTCGAAACCACCTTTGAGTTTGTGGATTGTGGATAAAATGTGCCAACTCAATTAATAAAGGAATTTAATGCTCTACGACTTCTTTTATGAAGACCTTTTCTATAGAAAGAAAGGTTGAGGTGCTAGATGCGAAAGTTTAACGAAAAATGTGAGGCAAAACTTTTTTTTCATAGATTAACGATTTTTGCAGGCGGATATCTCGAAAACTATAAAGAATAATCGTCGCTCAGTTGGAGACGAGGGGGGTTCGTAGCCAGAAATAGAACACACTGTAGATTAGACAAGAGTATCCCCAGACCCCAGCAGGAGTAAAAATCACTAACCAATTAATTAAATTTAATTAATAAATATGAATTAAATAAAAATGAAGACGTATTGAAATTAATCAATTAAACAGGGAGCAAAATTAAGCATGGAGAAAATTGACACGGAACGCGTTTCCGCTCACCACAATGGCCAAACGAAATGAAATTTTGAAATTTTACTTTATATTTAATTGTACAATAAAAAAATTTAAAAATGTTTTGGTGAAAAAAGTTATGCAGAAAAACCAAAACCAGTTGTACGTAACTAGTGCCCTTTAGCGACTTTATCAAAAGTAGGTTATGGTACTTATGTCAATTCACTTAGATAGTTACCATACCAAATTTAATTAAAATCGGTTAAGGGGTTTCTAAAATGTTAACAAAATAGTATTTGAAGAGGCCCGCGGTTAGGGGCTCCCACACCGCTCATAAATTTGAATTGACCAAAACAAAAAAATACGAGTACCTTAATTTTAGGTAAGGAACGTACCCTCAACGTTTGTCCACCTATTTCGGACACACCCTGTATATAGTACCGATGATTTTTGAATTATTGTTTCAGACGATCTGAGGCTGTGAAGTAAGTGTGTGTGTGAGAGAGACAATGCGGACTTACGCGATAATCGAGGACTCGACCAAGAGAGTGAGGAGGTTCGGTGTTGTAGGGCGCGTTGTGCGGTTCGTTATTAACCCCGTCCCTGGCGAGAACAACCCTGTGTCGTGGGTTAAGCAGGCGGTCACGGACATAGTGATACTGTCTACCGATCGTGTGTCACAAAACGATTACGTCGGTATATCATTTGCTATTGCAGATTTCGAGAGGGGCGAGGGGTGGATGAGCGTTAGGAAGTCGTCGGAGGTGAGCGTGGACGACGTATGGAATGTGTTGAGTGGTATATTTCAATCAAACGGTGGAAGTCTCGACCTTGACACCATCGTCCTAACCGTCACCTTACCGGAGGGATCCGGTAAACGCAAAAATCGGTACAACACGTTCGACGAGGAGTGTACTATGCGACGAGGGATTGTGACTATTGGTAACAAAGATCATTTGTGCCTGCCTAGAGCGATCGTCGTCGCCATAGCAAATAAAACCAAGGACCCCGACTATAGGAAGGTGAGCGTTTATTGTAAAATATTTGCGACGAGCTGATTTTTTTTTATCAAGGTAGGCAATGACGCGGCCAAGTTTCAGACCCACCGAGCGAACCGACTCCTGTCCGAGGCGGGAGTAATCATTCTTCAGGAAGGTGCCGGAATCCCCGAGCTACAAAGATTACAACAGCATCTCGAGGGTGCCTACAAGATCTGCGTGTATCAGTACGACACTAAAGGCAAGACTTTGATGTTCGAGGGAGCAAGTCGATCGGATGTTACCCTCAACATTCTTCACCTCAGAGGCCACTACAACGTCATCACATCTCTAACGGCCGCGTTCTGCTGTGAATAGTACTGCGAGCTCTGCCATACCCCCTACAATACAAAAAGCAGACACAGGTGCGGTGCTACTTGTTACGCCTGCCAGCAATCGCCGGTGTGGTGCGCCGGGAATAAAGGTAAAGTGTACGAGCTGTGACAGGTGGTTCAAAAATGCGGTGTGCCTGGATAATCACCTCGCGCCTGCACCACCAAATGCTGCACCACGTGTTTACGTACGGTACGAAAAGACAGAGCACATACTTGCGGAGAGGTCTACTGCAAGATCTGTCGTTCGCATCGACCAATAGACCACCTGTGCTTCGTGGTACCCGACACCGACTCGCCAAAGCTCGAGGGCTGCTCGGTTGCTTGTTCGTCTTCTACGACCTCGAGACGAGACAAGACAAAGTCTTCGACGAAAGAACGGTCGAACATGAGCCAAACCTGTGCGTGGTAAAACAATGCTGCCACGAGTGCATAAACTCTTCGAATGTGACAAACATTCGTGATACATTCGTGAACAACGTGATAAACAATTTCGTAGAGTATATATTGAATAAGAGACAAGTGTTTAATAAAGTAGTGGTGATTGCGCACAACGGGCAAGTCTTCGACCACCAGTTCGTATTAAATTACCTGCTGACAAAGACGGATCTCGTGCCGGAGCTCATCATGCGAGGAACCAAGATCGTCACTATGACTGTAGGAAACGTAAAATTTTTGGACTCCTTAACGATTTTCCCATGGCGCTCTTCATACTTCCAAAAGCCTTCGGGCTGGCCTCGGATCTCAGAAAGGGATATTTCCCCCACTACTTTAATACGACGGAAAATGCCGACTACGTCGGTCCCCTACCCGACGCATCGTACTATTCGCCGGACACGATGAAAGAGCCCGAGCGCGAGGCGTTCCTCGCCTGGTACGAGGATCACAATCACGAAGAATTTGACTTGCGCCGAGATCTAGCGAGCTATTGTGTATCGGACGTGGACATTTTAATGCGAGGTTGCCTCAAGTTTAGGAAACAGTTAGTTTCGTCGTGTAACGTGTGTCCCTTTACGGAGGCTTGCACGATAGCTTCCGCGTGCAACAAAGTGTTTCGACGTAACTTTCTTCGACCACATTCTATAGGTATAATACCCCGGAGTGGTTATCGGTTCCGCGGAGCCGAAAATACGCGAATGCACTACAAGGTACGAGAAGGCGAAAAAATCAAATACCTCGACGTTTGTTCCTTGTATCCTTGGTTGTACAAAAATGGAAAATTTCCGGTAGGCCATCCCAAGGTGTACGCAGGTGCGAACTGCCCCGAAGACATTCGCGGAGGGGTGATCAATTGCAAAATTTTACCTCCTACGAACTTGTATCACCCCGTTCTCCCTTTAAAAATAAACAATAAACTCATGTTTTCCCTCAACACGTGTGCGCATACCCTATCGACCGACGATTGCGTTCACGACGAATCCGAGAGAGCCATGATCGGTACGTGGATTATCGACGAGGTGAAGGTCGCCCTGGAAAAAGACTACTCGATTCTCGAGACATTTGGGAGTACCAGGTCGAGCAATACGATGCGCTCACGTGGCTAAAGGGGATGTTCACCTCGATGATGAACAAGTTTCTCAAAATTAAGCAACAAGCCTCCGGATGGCCCGCCTGGTGTTTGACCAAAGAACAAAAGGATGCCTATCTAGAGGACTTCTTCGACAAAGAAGGCACAAGCCTCGAGTACGCCGAAACCGTCCGATAATCCGGGTCTAATAGTGCTGGCCAAGTTGATGCTAAACTCTTTTTGGGTCGGTCAACGCGAAAACCAACCGAAGACCAAGATCGTCAACAGACCCGACGAGTTCTTCGACATGATGTCCGACCCGACCATCGTGGTAAACACCAATACGTTAATCGTTAATTACGAGCTGATCGAGGAAGCTTACGTGCTCTCGACGGTCAACGTATGCCTAACTGCTTATACCACGGCCCAAGCCAGACTGAAGTTGTACGGTTATCTCGACCAGCTGGACGAGAGGGTATTGTACTACGATACGGATTCGGTAATTTTCATCTCCTACATCGCCTTTTCGCCTACGACCGACACGTACCACAAGGTATGCAAGGTGAAAGGCATATGCATAAACCACGAGGTATCAAAGGACGTCAACTTCAATTCCCTCAAAAACATGATCATCAACAACGCCGAGCCCAAGATGATCGTTCGCAAAGCCATACGAAGAACGGAGTCCCACGAGGTGATAACGAGGAGGGAAGAGAAGGTGTTTCGGCCGACCTCCAAGAAGAGAAAATTTTCGGGTACCGATTCTGTTCCGTATGGTTTTGTAAAAAACATTAATTAATGTACTATAATACCACTCTCTTATTGTTTCAATAAATTATATACCTACAGTGAGATTTATTTAAGATTGGCCATAGGATTTTACTATTTTACATGTTAATTTTTAAATTCCTTGGGATATTTTATTCTATACGGAACATTTAAGAAATTTATGCTATACAGTTGCAGGATAATATGAAGTATCGAAACACATCCAATTTATCCTCCCGTTATTTTTTAAATATTGTCGCTTGTATTCGACGGATGAGGACTAAAAAAATTTCGATTTGTTTGTAATCAATTTCTTTTTACAATTGTCCCGATGACGATACTCTATAAAAAATGTCAAAGATCAGAAGTGTCCACGAAGTGTCTAAAAAGGATATTTATTTTGACGCTCTAATAAAAATTTTTATTGACCTCCACAATTGAAAATTTCTTAATATTTTTAGACCTCTATTTGGTCATGCTCATTTGTTACTATAAAAGCTACAATGTCCCTTAGTTTCATGCCATAACATTAATTTAAACTAAAGTTATTTACGGAAGACTACCAATCAACCAACGGCCGAAGTTTCGAATTTTTTAGGTTAGGAAATTAATTTAACTTATTTTTACTGTGGTAGTTTTAAAGAGAGATTTGTTACAATCAAATCAAAAATTTTTTCGTCCAGGTCCGACTAATAGAAGCGAAGATATTCAAAAAATAGTGAATCGGTAATTTGAAAAAGT
This sequence comes from Malthinus seriepunctatus, assembly GCA_963924605.1. Lineage (NCBI taxonomy): Eukaryota > Metazoa > Arthropoda > Insecta > Coleoptera > Cantharidae > Malthinus > Malthinus seriepunctatus. The sequence goes on from OZ004603.1 coordinate 21,600,673, forward strand.
AATATTTTTGGACTTACGTCAAAGTATAAGTGCCTTTCAGTTAAAATTTAGTTGGGACTAAATTTACAAACTCGCAGAGATGGTTTCGACCAATTAAAAAAAAAAGGCTGTTAAAAAACATTTTTTTTAATTTTAAAAAATCTTTTGCTTCGTTAACTCCACTATACCCTCCTTAAAAAGTCGTAAACAGTTTTATAAAGTCCCTTAAACATTTAGGGTGAAAATAAGGTTAAAATAAACAGTCTAATCTACTTTTGCTTTCAAAAACAATTTAATAGAGATAAAAATAAAATTTTGTGTATTTTGAGTAGCCTATCCTATTAGGCGTTTTATAGCAATAACATTAAAAACAAGTTGAACCATATAAATTTAATTACTTCATACCAATTTAAGGAACAAATTACGATTAACAGTCTTTAAATTTTTAGCACTAGTGGAAATGTTAGTTTGACTTGCACATAAGAAAACAAAAGCTTTGATCGCCTGGATATTAACGTGGTGATAAAGGATGTTAAAATCGGTACCGTTTCCAACCAGCTTGTCGCAAGGGTTTTCTTTCGACATGACAACAGGATCGTACGTTTCGTATTTACTATTTTTATAAATAATTTCAACGTTCGGTTGTGCGTGAGACTCATTTCTACACAACAAAATGTTATTTTTGAAATTTCTAGCTTGCAAAAATGCCTTTTCTACGTTAAAATCGGAAAAGTCGGTTTGAGTGCCTTGGCTGTTGGGATAAAAACAAAGTTTGAAAATTAACTGATAGTCGGTTTGTTTTAAATTGTAAAAATGTTTTCTTAATCTATTTTCCATATATTTAATATATCCAATTTCGCTTGCGACCGATTTTATGTCTGATGGTAATATACAGGGTGTTTTACATTTGCGATTTCCATAATTTGTTGTTGTAATACAATTTTTTTCGTTGCTTTTTGGATAAATTAGCCTCCTATCGCTACGTATATGAGGTCCTTTGGTAATTTTTAATTTACTCGGTTTGATTCCTTCCTTTTCGCTTTCTTCCCCATCAGTAACTGTCGAAAAATCCCAATTGTTTAAAAGCGTCTCACTGGAGTCGTCGTTAAGTTTTGGCACATTTTCATACCTTAAACTTAGCAACTGACAAATCGACTTTTCGTCTTCCTTTAATATTTTCACATCGCTTACACCTAAAGCTACAACCATCTCTTCCTTTTCCTCTATACAACGAAATTCGTTTCCTTGAAAAACTTTCTTCTCTTTTTGTTTCTTTTTCTCTTCTTCAAGTTTCAAGTGTTTCGCTTTACACTTTTTACAATTTTTAACTTTAATTTTATAAGTTGCCTTTTTTTTCTTCAATATATTGTTTAATTCCTCTAAACATAACTTATTTGGAGCTACGTGTTTGGAAATAATTTTTTTGTCTGTTTCTATTATCTTCACCTTTTCACTTTCTTTGACTTCGGTTGAATGATTACTTTTTTTAAATTTTATTAAATTTAAAATTACTTGTTTGAGAAATTGCATTTCTTCCTTTCTATTCTTCTCGTTTGATTCTTCAACTTTTTCACCTTTTGACTTTTTAATCCAAACGTCTTTATTTGGTTTCTTAACAATTACCCCTTTGAATAACTTGGACGAGAGTTTAGGTTTTGAAATTGTACTTTCATCAGGTGATTTTGGTTCTCCTAGTGGTGGTCCTTGGACAGAGCCTTTAATTTCATCAGTTTCTAATTTGTTAGAATTTTCTAAATTTATACGTACTATATCATCAACAGATCCATTCTTTATAAATTCGTAAGATTCGGGATCTTTAGTTGGTCTTTTAATAATTGTTTCTTTGGGTAGCTTTGGTGCGCTTACAGATTTTTTAGGTTCAATTTTTGAAAGGCTGAGCTTGTCGACACGTCTTTTATTTGCAAGTTTAACAGGTTTTTCATCATAGAAAGAAATTTTTATTGCGTTACTGCTGCCTTCAATTATAATTTCACGTTTGTTTAAAGAGGGGGTACTCTCCACTTCTTCTTCTTCCTTTGATGTGCTTATAATCTCAACTTCATTTTCGGGCTGTTTGTGAATCTTTATAGGAATTTCATACATCTTGTTTTCTTTCTCCTTCAACAAGTTCAATTTTTCTTTAGGAGTTTTCTCTTTGCGGCTGATGGACATAAAATTTTCATATTTTAATTTTTCTCCAATATTTATAATTTCATCTTCTGATACAGTTATCTAAAATGATTGCGTTAGTCCTAATAGCTTACAATTTTAATTAACAAATACAGGTTTTTGTTCCTGATTGCACCGTAAAGGTTTGAAAACTGGAAAAGGGTCCCCTTTTGGGTATTTCAACTTATTTTCGGCGTCTTCTCTACAATCGCTCGATTCGAAATCGATTACTTTTAAAATTGAACTATCTGATATATGTGGTCGCAATGTAGAACGAAACGCACGATACGTTGGATTTAGATCTATACTTTGAATAAATTCTTCGCTTTCGGCGCTCGATTCCCTTAACGAACTTATTGAAGTTGCCACTACAAAACATTGAGTAACATGTTTTTGGGAAAATTCTCCTGTTGTTTGAGAAGAAGACGGCTGTTCTACTTTTGAGTTAAATAAATTTTTGAACTTATTTACAATATTAATATTTTTAAAAAAGCTGCTGAACTTGGATGGATTTTTGAAAAAACTTCTGAATTCTTTGTTTTCGTTCTTTTGTACTTCTTTATCCATTTCTCAAATAATATGTTGAACTATTTTCTGTTCTAGTTACCTAAATATTATAATAATTTATAACAGGTAGTAAAATGTCTATAAGTTGTCTATAATTACTATAAAGTCTATAATTGACGCAATTAACAATAATAAATTATTGACTTTTTAGTAAATATTTAAAAAATAATAAATAATTAGGTACCTCAAATTAAAATAAATTTATATGGCATTTTAAAGCGTTTCTTTCACAAAAATTTGATACATTTGACAGTTTCAAAAATACATTGACAGTTTGCAAAAACTGAAATTTTGATTAAAATTTGTTTCCAAAAAATAACTTGACGAGACCCTTTAAAATTGGATTTAACCAAAATTTACCTACTATCAACCAGTTTAAAACCCATTCTACGAAAATTCAAATCTTTTTTCTTCCTTTTGAAAAGGTGTTTGAAGTAAGCCGAAACTATTTAACTTGTAACTTTTGCTGATATTTACTGTCTTGTTAAAAGCAAAATTCATAAATCATTTATAATTTGTTATAGCTTTTATGACAGTAGGTAAACTTTATTTAGGTAATTTAGATTATTTATAGATTGTTCGCATCCTCATAATTTAGAGCTTGCTCAATATTTTTGAATGAACTGAATTATATTTGAGCTTATGCCAATTTTTAATTCCCACACAGAAAGTTATGAATGAAAAATATTCTCTGAGGAGCAATATAAGTTTTCAAACTAAAAGATGTTCGTTATTGTTGTCGGAAGAAAGGTGGTCTTTATGTACAATGTACTTCAATCTCTAAGGCCCATTGTACTACCCATTGTTCCCACTGCTCATCTTCTAGTCTCTAGTGTATCCCTTCTCTTTAAAAGTCTACAAGATTGCTTTTAAGATTAGCTAATAGCTACACCTCCGTTTGGACCATTTGTTTTATGGTTCAAAAGAGTGTAAGTCCTCTGTGATACAGAACTAATCATTCAAAGATTACCTGAGAGGTGGTTTCTTCTTTCTCGCCACAGAGCCTAAGCCTCTTCTCTAAGTATATTCCATATCGTGTAGACTTGTAGATGATTCCGAAAATTTCAATATCCAGTAAGAAGGCCTGTGAACGTCTTAATCTGAGTTCTAGCAGAGACAGTCGTCTAACATGTTCTTCAACGTATCAGATAAGATCTGTTAAATATGAATGGCGATTGCTGCTGTAACTCGTCATTCTGTGGTAATTTAGAGTAAATAGTTTGGAGGATTCACGTGTGGTGAACAAACAGATCGAATTCGATGAGAAATTGATTCTCAAAAATAGTTTAGTGATACACTCGTTGCGTGCACAGCTGCATATCCTAAGAGCCAGGCTTTGTCATTGCTTTGAGGACTAATTATTCAAAGATTACCAAAGATTAGGTGGTTTCTTCTTCTTCTTCGCCACAGAGCCTAAGCCTCTTCTCTATAGATGATTCCGAAAATTCCAGTATCCAGTAAGAAGGCTTGTGAACGTCTTAATCTGAGTTCTAGCAGAGACAGTCGCCTAACATGTTCTTCAACGTATCAGATAAGATCTGTTAGATGTGAATGGCGATTGCTCCTGTAACTCGTCATTCTGTGTTAATCCAGAGCAAATAGTTTGAAGGATTCACGTATGGTGAACAAACAGATCGAATTCCATGAGAAATTGATTCTCCAAAAAATAGTTTAGTGATACACTCGTTGCGTGCACAGCTGCATCATCCTGTAAGAGCCAGGCTTTGTCATGGCTTTGAGGACTAATTATTCAAAGATTACCTGAGAGGTGGTTTCTTCTTCTTCGCCACAGAGCCTAAGTCTCTTCTCTAAGTATATTCCATATCGTGTAGACTTGTAGATGATTCCAAAAATTCCAGTATCCAGTAAGAAGGCCTGTGACCATCTTAATCTGAGTTCTAGCAGAGACAGACAGTCGCCTAACATGTTCTTCAGCGTATCAGATAAGATCTGTTAGATGTGAGTGGTGATTGCTGCTGTAACTCGTCATTTTGTGTTAATCCAGAGCAAATAGTTTTGAGCATTCACGTCTGGTGAAGAAACAGATCGGATTCCGTGCGGAATTGATTTAAAAAAAAATAGTTTAGTGCAATATGCTCGTTGCGTGCACAGCTGCATCATCCCATAAGAGCCAGACTTCGTCATGGCTTTGAGGACTACTTATTCAAAGATTACTTGAGAGGTGGTTTCTTCTTCTTCTTCGCCACAGAGCCTAAGCCTCTTCTCTAAGTATATTCCATATCGTGTAGACTTGTAGATGATTCCAAAAATTCCAGTATCCAGTAAGAAGGCCTGTGACCATCTTAATCTGAGTTCTAGCAGAGACAGACAGTCGCCTAACATGTTCTTCAGCGTATCAGATAAGATCTGTTAGATGTGAGTGGTGATTGCTGCTGTAACTCGTCATTTTGTGTTAATCCAGAGCAAATAGTTTTGAGCATTCACGTCTGGTGAAGAAACAGATCGGATTCCGTGCGGAATTGATTTAAAAAAAAATAGTTTAGTGCAATATGCTCGTTGCGTGCACAGCTGCATCATCCCATAAGAGCCAGACTTCGTCATGGCTTTGAGGACTACTTATTCAAAGATTACTTGAGAGGTGGTTTCTTCTTCTTCTTCGCCACAGAGCCTAAGCCTCTTCTCTAAGTATATTCCATATCGTGTAGACTTGTAGATGATTCCGAAAATTCCAGTATCCAGTAAGAAGGCCTGTGACCATCTTAATCTGATTTCTAGCAGAGACAGTCGCCTAACATGTTCTTCAGCGTATCAGATAAGATCTGTTAGATGTGAGTGGCGATTGCTGCTGTAACTCGTCATTTAGTGTTAATCCAGAGCAAATAGTTTTGAGCATTCACGTCTGATGAAGAAACAGATCAGATTCCGTGCGAAATTGATTCTCCAAAAAACAGTTTAGTGATGTGCTCGTTGCGTGCACAGCTGCATCATGGAGAAGCCAAACTTCGTCATGGCTTAAGAATAGTTTGAGAATAAATAGGTAGAATTATGGTTTATGTTGTTGTGATGTTTCCTTAAATCAATGAGGATTTATAGTACTCTTTAGACAAGTGCTTTAATTGTCCACGTATCCTAAAATGTGGAACCATGGCTCATCAGTCATCAGTGAAGAAGGGTACATCCAGAATTTCCTCACCTTCATTAATGAGGAGAAAGTTCTGAAATTTCTCTTTCAAATTGAGTAAGGACACATTGTATGGAAGTTTTACTTTACTTTCACAATTTATTCTGTGAGCTATAATCTAAGCAAGTAGGTATCTCATAGACTTCCTTGGACTTTGGAGCATCCTATCCTGAATATCGAGAACGGGTGTTTCGTTAATTGAAGGCTTTCAGAATCGTTTTGCAAGTTTTCTGCATCTTGTTTATTAGGTTTCTCACCACGTTGCGGCGGGGAGCTCGTATGTCTTGAAATTTGTTCTCAAACATTTCCTCGGCATTCTCCATCAATCACTGTACTTAAACACTTTCTCCAAGAGGCGCACTCTCTCTTCAGTAGTTTACACTATAGTCGTTGGTCGAGAAACAATGTTTATCTTCCAAAACAGTAAAGAAGCACGTCCAAACAAGTGTTCATGCTTCTTCTTCTTCTTTTTGACGAGGAAATCCCCAGTTACTCTTCAATGTATTAATTTTCTTGGGAGGTGAAAGCTCCGCTCCGAAAATGTTGTTTTGGTGGACGTCAAGGTGGTTCCGTTATTGTCAGAGGTTTAGTGGTCTGTGAGCTTTTATAATTTTTTTACCAGAGGTGGGATACTGACCTTGCTCCTAAACCCTTCTCCTTATCTAGGCTTGAAATCAACTAAAGAGTACCAATAGATAGTCAGATACCTCTTAGGAGAAGTTTGTGTTGATGCACATAGCAGAAACTTTAAAAGTTTAAAAAATACTAAAAATTGTTTTACACCGCAGTAACTTTTGGCACAGTGTATAAAGTGTCACTTTAAACGCCCTTCTGTTCACATACGAACTAGGGCTATTTCCCAAGTAACGCAGGACATTATATCCACTTTACGTCCACGAGAGGGACCAACCACTGTTCTGAATTTGTACACTGACTGAAGTTGACTGCTCATGACTGCATATGTTATGGTTGCCATTGACTGCAGATGACTACTATTGACAGCTCAATTTTTGCACATTGACTGCAGAGAGTAGATAAACCCCTCGCGTCCATATTTTGTGCATACATCCATAGACCATTATGAACGTCCAATGGACATGCGGACGTTCTTGTATTAGTTGGGTTATAGTAAAAGTACCTATGTACGCTACGTGGTCCTTCGAGCCGGATTTAAAAAAAAAAATTTCAAGGAGAACTAGATAGAAACAACTGAACATCGATATCTTTATTATAACTTTTGATTTCAAACATGCAAAGACATAAATAATAATTTTTGTACCGTTACATTAAAAAGTAAAATATAATAATCATAATAAGCGCATGTTAATAAAAAAAAGAGTTTAGCCTTTTAAAAAGAATTAAATTAATAAAAATTACACGAGATAGCTCCAGGCAACAATTTTCACGCTATGAACAGTTTTATAAACAGGTTTTATTTAAAATTGAATCCAAATCTGTTGTAAGAAAAATAATATTAATAATTTTTGTTTGTATAAACTAATTCGATTTTTTTCAAGTATACTCACACTTATGGGAAGAGGTCATTGAATTTTCTATATTTATATTTTCTAAATATACATACATAAATATTTAATAACTTTTAATGCTCTTTATATACAGTGTGATTTTATTCGCTTCTTTAAACTCGTCTCCAATTATATTAATTTCCAAGCCATTTTACGCCACTTGTGCGTTGATCATATTTAAAAATTGATAAACAAGCTCATTGCCTTAGTCCAACCCTGAAATACGCGGACGCGGAAAGATTAATCCCTGAAAGAGATTAAACACAATGAATAAATTATTCCATAATGTAAAATTCGCATTTTATCTAAAATATGTTTTGGTATTAGTTACATAAATCCCTGAAAAAAACGAATCATTGATCAGATTCAAGGGAAGGTCGGAAGGTCTGTTGATCTCCATTTGGCAGAAGATAATTAATAATTATTAAGTGTATCGTCTTGATTTTTTGCATCAAAAACGAAATCGTATAACGAAACCTTAGCCTTCAAAAGAAGAGGATTGCATAACGATTGATGAGATATTGCTTGTCAATCACTACGGCACTACATGACGCTAATGAAAGCCTAGTAGGATATTGAAAACACTTACGAGTTACAGTGTGGCTGAATTAAATGATAGAAAGCGGTTACAACGTTAAAATAATTTTAACAAATCCCAGGGAAATATCTGACTACAATCTACAATATACCTACCTCTTAATATGTTTTCTCTTATTTTCCTGTTAGTTTTTACCTTCTGAAATAGCTTCCATTAATAAATGACAGACAAACGGACTTAAGACAAACGCACCGACAGTCAGATTGACAATCAGAGAGTGTGTAGGTCATCAGAGAGTGTTACTGTCAGGCAATCAAATAGTCAGACAATTGAAGATCCAGGAAGTCACATTGTAAGCAGTTGTAGAGTCATACTACAGTCAGTTAGTCAAACAGTCAAACAGTCAAAATGTAAGGGGGCGTGGCCAGCGCTGTCATAGATTTTAAAGTACACTACGAGCTACAAGTATTTCAGTCGCTAAATTTGACAAGTAACTGTCACTAAAATTGAATGTAGGTTAATATCAAAACAGTGAATTTGAAAAGTACAACTTACTCTCATTTTGAAAGGTTTTTTATCATAATCTAAAGTAGTTGTAGATACACGCGACTTTTAACTATGCCCGTACCTAATCTGAATTCTTGGTTATGATTGGACGAAATTTTTCCCGCGTGAAATATTTTAAATAAAATCATTTTAGTTGACATATTTTCAGTAACGCAAAATTGGTTGGTGGAGCTTTAATTATTAAAGCATCAATTCACTGTCTCAATATTAGCCTATATTCAATTTTAGTGACAGTTACTTGTCAAATTTAACCACTGAAATACTTTTAACTCGTAGTGTACTTCAAAATCTATGACAGATCTGGCCACGCCCCCTCAGCTCGCTAATAAAGCTGCCTATTACCTATAAAACAATCGAATAAAAAAAGCAATTGATATTAAACATATAAGAATATCAAAAAAAGTGTAAAAATAATTCATTAAAAAACTACTAAAAAAATTTAAAAACGTATATTTTTGAAAAGAGAGAAATTAGCTTTGCAACAACATAAAATTGGCGCATTAAAAAAAATCTATTGTTTATTAAATTTATTGTTTTTAGTAGTGCCTATTAAACCTTTTTTGAAAATTGAAATTATCTTGATTAACAATAAAGTTATAGGCATTTAAAGAAAATGAACGTTTTCAGTTTTTCTAAATATCTAGAGTGCTAATAATATTTTTCAAAATACAAAAGTAAGTCGAGTTGGCCATGAAAGAGGCTACATTTGGTGTCATTTAACCGACTTCGTATCTCTTACGGTTTACGAGATCCCCCCATAGTAAGCATGCAAAGTGGGACACCCTGTATGTCACCATGATCTGTATGTTGAGAAGCACTGATCTAGGGATATACATTACATACAGTGTGATACAAAGTCATCTGCTATTGGCTATTATTAATGTTCCATGGCAAGAGCTATGAAAATTTTCATAAAATGACAAACCAAACATTGGATTCGGTTCAGTGGTCTCTTCTAAAAAATTTTATTGCATTTTGGGACTCAAGAGGGAGAAATTAAATATTTTTTGAATGTTTTTTTTAAAGGACAACAGAAAAATGAAATTATCCGAAATCAAAAAACTGTTTGAATAAGATATAACTCTTGACCAATAAATGAGTCGTTTCAGATAATTAGACGAACCCTGTATGAAAAGCAGGATTCGAATAAAAAAACTTTTACACCCCACAGAGATACTTTTTCAACTTATTGGACATTTGGGCAATGCCTAGTAATAATAACTTACATCCTTGACGTGGACGTATTTTTTGTTTAAAAACGGTGAAAATAAATATACAAACAACGGATGTGGCCATACGAAAAACTTTTTTTATATTTTTTTTTATTAAAATTTAATTTGATATTTTATAAATGAAATAAAATACATTCAAGAAAATTTTAAATCATAAACTTTTAAAGAAATGCACAAAAAAATACAACAGGAAAAAGTTCCTCGTATGGCCACATCCGTTGTTTTAAAATTGCTTTCGTCCGTGATAGAACCTAGAACTTCTGCGTGTAAGCAGAATTTTTATACATAAAACTGTCTGAAATACTAATTTCATTATTTTTTTAATTAGGCATAAATTGAAGTTCAAAAAATATATTTTATATGTTCATAAAGCTAATTTTCCGAGCTTTCAAAATATTGAAAAGTATACAGGGTGTTCCATTTAAATTAAGAAATTTGATCCCATTTCCTGTTAAACCGGAAGTCAAAATATAAAGTGTTTGGTATCATTTAATAGCTAATTTTACGAGCTTTCAAAATATTTAAAAATATACAGGGTGTTCCAAAAAATGTTAACATTTTTGTAATTTCCGTTTTAACCGGAAGCATTTTGTTAACCGAAAATAGTGTTAAATAATATATATTAATGTAATTGGTATATATAGCCATTTTCAAGTATTAATTTCTATTACAAAAGAAATTAGAGATTTTTGAAGTTTTGACATTTAAAAAATCATTACTCCAAAACGGCTCGAGCGATTTTGATAAAAATTTATATTTCGATTGAGAATGACGTTTTCTGTATATTTTCTGTACATATCCAAAAAAGAAAAAAATATGGCAGAGTGAATTTAGAGAAAATCCATTTCAAAATTTTGACCTACTTTGGCGCCTTTAAGGGTGGCCATTTTGAAACAATTTTGAAAATCAACTTATTTAAGACGAAAGCCCTACATTTTGGCTGTACAATGCCGTTTTGAAATTTTTATAATAATATTTACCGGCTAAGTTATAAGGGAAAAACCACAAAATGGGACAATCGTCCTGACATTTTGGTTCAAAAAATCGAAAATTTTTTTTTTCATTATTGGAATCAGAAGGACTCAAAACGTCGAGAAATTAAAAAAAAATTTTATTATTATTTTTTTTTCTCGATTATAACTTTCTTGGATTGGAAAAAGTTAAAAGGGAAATCCATGGCACCCCTATGACTAACACCCTGACGAAGAAAATTTATAGTTTTGTCCCAATTTGTCAAAATAAAGTTTATATTTAGCAATAATTACGAATTTTCTTTATTACCAAAAATATCTTTTTGCAATTTTCCCAAATATTGCAGTTGCAGTAATTAATCAAAAAGTCAAACCACGCAACGCTCTTAAAATAATTTTAGCCAAATTTATTTTTGCCAAAAAGTTTGTTTATAATAATCAACATCTAATTTAGTAAATTTATCAATATTTTTGTTATAAAGGTGTCGTCCCCACCGAAATGCACCTGCTAATGTTGTAGTAGGACGTAAAACGAGTAGGTCGACCACTTCACAGTTCTCACTGCCGTGTCGTGAGTCGGATAAAACACCGCAGCTAAGTGCATGTATGTGTTGTGATAAAGTGCGGTAAATTTAACGATTTTAAACAAGAATAAACAAAATTTTTTGTTTATTGAATTAAACATATTGTTTATTTATAGTTTTAAAAATACGTGATGAAAATTAACTTACATCCTTGTAATCCTAAAATCGATAAGGACAAAAACTTGAAGGACCAAATTTGTGGTTTGCATTGATGAAAAACTTCATCCTTACTAAAATTGAAAAAAAATCTCAATTGGTGTGTTTAATTGAAAAAGGATCTTCCTGTTGATGAATTAAATGACGTTAGGTGGTGTTTAAAATTAGTTGAAAGATTTAGTGTGAAAAACTGTGGCGATTGCAATTAACTCTTCGAATTTATACAGGATGGAGTAAAAAAAATATTTTTTGTGTGTAAGTATTAATTATTTATGTCTGGATTATGCAATGATAATTAGTAGGTTCCCATGCGTAAGTTTCCAATGAAAAGAGCATGAATTCAGGGTTAGTGGATCAGTTGATTGTTGTTTATTATAGGACACAACTTTTGACACAAAAACTAATATAAAATGTTCAAAAGAGAAACTGGCACAGTTTTTAAATTAAAAAAAAATTTTAAGACTACCACAAAACGGACAACGATATAATTATAAATTTTTTTACAACCACAAAGTTAATTATTTTTATTACATTATCGTAGCGTAATTTTAAACCGAAAGCAACAATTTGTAGGACACACTGTATAAATTATTTAGAAAAAATTTTTATTTATTTAAATTATCCTGAAGGCTGGGTAATAAAGTGTAATCAAAACGGACTCTTAGCCCTCGAGATAAAGTATCTTTTATTTTCTTTCATAATACAAACAGAAAAAATGTTTTTTTTTCCATTTTTATAACACCAAAATATGCTTTTATTGCTGAAATTTATGCAATTTTGTTAGCGCAGGTAGATGAAATTCAATGGGGAGACTTCTCAAAGCCACCTTAAAATATTTTATTGCCTATTTGGGTCGATTTACAAAAATATTATGTCACCCTCTAATAAATGCATATTTTTCTTAATGCAAAATTTGAAAAAAAGTAGTGGTTTTGTATATTTAAAGGTAGCCATCCCTTGTAGTTCCCAGAAAAAAGATTTAATATGCACGAGGACTTTAATGATAATCTTTCTTCAAAGGGGGTTTTAATTCCTCACCTCTCGTACAATTCCAGGAGCAGAAGTAGCCAATTTTTGGATTTTTCAACAACACAAAAGCTAAATGTTTCTCTTCAACAGTCCCTTCTGGTCTACTCCTGGGCTTAAGCCACTTGTTACGTCTTCCAATACGTCCTTATTTCACGCTCATTTCCACCAACTTTCGCCTTTATATTATTTAGCAATTATCAATCATTCATGTCTGCGGTTTTCATACGCTACTTTTATACAATCGTAGTTTCCATTGTGCTACCAGTTCAATGAAGGCCGTAGCTTAAAGTAAAGGCTGGAGCGCCAATTTTAATTTCCGGTGATCTGTTTTTAACAATAGGCCTTCGTCTTTGTCAGGGCCAGTCCTAGCTAAAGCACGCACTTAGACAGGTCTAATTGCGTGGCCACGTCGACGCACCGCACCTCGCACTACCACTAGCACCGCACCCAAAATAAACAAAGCAATGGGCGCATTCACCGGTCATAACAGTTGTTGATCAGCTACTATCATTAGCGCTACTATCGTGCGGTAATTTTTTTAAGTGAGCAGCTATATGACGCAAATGAAATGCGTTAAAATCGAGGTTAAAATGTTCCTAAATCAGGGGTAAAGCACGGGTCACACTAGGCTGGTTACCAGCCGCGAGTTGTGGAAGCCGCTGCTGTCAGCCATCAATCAGCTTGGTGTGAGCATAAAATTCGCCGCTGGCGCCGCCAGCCGGCGAGTATTTATCAGCGGCTGGTGAAATTAAACATGTTCTATTTTGGTAGCCAGGCAGCGTCAACTAGCAGGTCACGTGAGTCACTCGTACCCGCTGCCACCAGCAAGCAGCGCAGTCTGACCACTCAAGCAGCGCATGGGCGGCGAGTAAACCATTGTTTACGTGGACCCACAGACGACATGCTTGCTGAAAGCGACTAAACAAAATGGCGAGTATTAGCATGCAGTCATGCAGTGTGACCGGGTTTCCCGCCACTGATCAGCAGCGGCTGGCAAGCAGCCTAGTGTGACCCAGGCTTAAGTCACCGAACGATTTGGTAGCTGCCCTACAACTGTTACGTCCGGTGAATGCACTCATTGTTTATACTCGGTTTTATATGGCCTAGCAACACGCCCTCATACAGAGTGTATGAGGGCGCCCTCATTTAGTAATTTTTTGAACAAATTTTTTGACGAATTTTATTGACCTACCCTTAAGGAACAAATCTTGAAGAATAAGATAAAATTAGTCTCAATTACACAGGGTGTTCAGTTACTACAGGGTTATTTTAACTCTTTTATTTTAAATAGCACACCCTGTATATTTATACATATTCGCATTCCCCATGATATTTACAATATAACGTTATAAAGTTTAATGCACTTATCTTCAACTGTTCTGGAGATAATGTCACTTCAATGCCGATATGCCGAAGTGGAGTCTACTTTTTGGAGCCATAATGTCAGGCCTGTAGCCAAAATTTTCCAAATCTGTATGTTCCACCGACGATTTATAATAGCCGACTTGAAAAATACTTTTTCAAAAAACACTATACAGGGTGATAGTGTCATTTTATACATTAAACACACTAATACGTATATTTTTACAAATTTGATTTCTGGTGAAAGTAGATAATAAATTTATAAAAATATACAGGGCGTGCTATTTGAAAAATGGCTAAAAACTTTCATTGGAACGTCCTGTCTATTTTTACAAATTTAGTATCTACTTTTGAAGAGGAATCTGGAATTTATCTAAAAATATAAAGGGTGTTGTGTTTGAAAAATTCGAGAAAAACGATATTTTGCATAAAATAATCACCCTGTATAGCAGTGTTGCTTAACCTTTTTTGTCCACGTCCCACCTAAACCTTTTTAAAATATACTTTTTAATATTCAAAAATTGAAAAAACTCGAGTTGCTTCTGAGTCGCCATACGGTTAACTTAAACTCCGGACGAGTCCATTTTTGAATTGCCCCCTTTAACATTCAAATTACCCCCTCTAGCCTACTTTCTACCTCTTTTTTAAATTCGTACGCCTACTTTCCACCTATTTTCGACACATCTTGCATTTTTAAATTTACACGCCCTCTTGCCTCCATTTTTGAATTGCCCGCCATTTTTAATTTTGATGTGACGTCACATCTGGTGGAGAATCCCCAAAGTTATACTACTCACGTTGGGAGACACTGATGTATAGTATAGTATTACGCTTTTTGAAAAAGTTTGCCACGTATTTTGTAAGTTGACTATCATCAATAGTTCATGGAACAAACAGGTTTGAAAAATATTGATTACAGTCCTGGCATCATGACTCTCAAGTGAACTCTATTTCGGCTTTAAAGTGATAGATAGAGTTGCATTAAACCTCTTACACCATTTGATTACAAAAATAATGGGGAATCCGAATATGTAAAATATACAGGGTGTTTCATTAAAAAAGAAAAAGTTTGTAACTGCCCCGCTGTATTTGAACATACTGTATAATGGAGACTAATTTTATATTTTTCAGCAAACTTTGTTCCTTGAGAATAGTTTAATAGCATTCGCCTAAGTAATATGTTAAATGAGATATGAGCGGGTTCCGTACTAATGGCCCACCCTGTATAAAACAATGGGAGATTAAGGCAGGGCCGTAGCCAGACTGTGTTATCAGGGCAGGCTCAAAATATTTCAAGGGAGGCTGAAAGCCGCTAAAAGCTAAAATCAGGGTTTTCTCTCTTCTGGGTTTGAAAATATTTGTTGACCTTGAAATCTTTCCTGAGAATGAAAGTTTTTGCCCAAAGTTTGCAAAAATTTGGCTTTCCAAAATCAATGTTTTCTTCTGCGGCATCAATTAGGAACTTGTCGTTTCATTATTATTGCGAAATCCGTAGAAAGCTCTGGCTAGAACTGGCTTAAAATTGTTAAGGGCAGGCTCAGCCTGCCCTGGCGTACCCCTGGCTACGGCCCTGGGTTAAGGAGTTGAGTAGGGGTCCACTATCGATTTTTTGGGAGGTTAGTTACGCCACTAGGAGCCCGAATGTTTTAAACACATTTTGTTTTGGAACCTAGGTTTTTTCCTTGGTTCTAATTGTGGGTAACGTATGTAGCGGCCCTTATAATGGCTTTGGCTGTTTCTATCTAAGTATTCCACGCTCACCTTCTTCTTTTAGAGTTGTTCTTGTTAAAATTGAATGTTAATAATCGCCTATACTCTGCTTATACTCTTAGGAGATTGGTGTGCTATTTATTCTTAACATACAATGCAGAATACAGTCTGTGGTAATTTGGTGTAATGCGCCCTCTATAGTGGGTTTGCTGGACTTTGGCCTTGAACTATTACCGTTATCATGACTTTCATGAAATTCAAAACCATCCAATTGTAATAATTCTCGCCCCAGAAGTAAAAAGGAACTTTTCTTAAAAATCAAAAGCAAACTTTCCTTTACCTTGGGTAAATGGGAAAGTAAAAGTATAAAAATCTATTAAAGAAATTTTTATTTTTAGCCTCCTTCGCGGTGCTCTTGTACTTGAAGCCCACATAAATTTTGCATTTATTAACATAGAAAGGTTATATCCCCAGACAAACCTCAACTTCAAACTTGATCTAGTAGCAATGAGGTACCTTGAAGTCTACGCTCGTTTTTAAAGAAAACAAATTAATTTTTCTAAAACTATTACAAAGTTTGGCATAAGTCCAAAAAGTTTTAAGTGTAAATGTATTTCAGACATCATTTAGCACTATACTTGTCAATATTGATTATTTTAAACAGTATGTTGTGAAGGAAGAGATCTTCTGCTGAAGGAAGCGTGTTCGTTAAAATCTAAATATAAATTCTTAATGAATCTGAAAATGCTTCCGAGTAGTACTTTTTGAGGCATTTAAAGCTTTAAAACGAGGTTTATTAATTAATGCCTTGTTTACCGTACATTTTCTTAAAATAACGCCAGTTTTGGCAGATATTTAAAATGTGCATCCATTTTCATACTTAACTGAAGAGAGAAAAGCTAAATTTTAAGAGGTGAAAAGAGCTATCAAACGATACTAAACTCGATATTTTACCCCAACGACGCTAGGCGTCGCCACGTTCAAATTTTTATTTTCTTGTGTTTTATTTGCTTGTCTAAATTCGGATACCACACGTGAACTTCCTAATATTTTGCGGTTTTCTTAATTTACATATCTAACTATTTTAGGCGATTTTAGGTTATGTTATGTTACGTTACAGGGCCGTAGCCAGACTGTGTTTTCAGTACAGGCTCAAAATTGTTTAAGGAAGGCTGAATGCTAAAATCCGGCGGGTTTTCTCTCTTTTGGGTTTCTATAATTCTGTTGGCCACTGGAATATCTGCAGCACTGATAAGCACTGATAAGGACAGGCTTAAAACTTTCCAGGGCAGGCCCAGCCTGCCCTAGCGTACCCCTGGCTACGGCCCTGTTACGTTATGTTAATTTATGTTATTATAGTAGTTGATGGGCTAACGCAGGGCACCCACTTAGTACATGCAGTACAGCTGGAGCGGGGGCTGTCTAGATGCTTATTTAATTTAAAGGTGATAAGTGTCTGAAGGGTAAGGAAAAAATTCTTCAAAACTTATAAATAAAAATTAGTGGTGG
Source organism: Malthinus seriepunctatus (assembly GCA_963924605.1). Taxonomy (NCBI): domain Eukaryota; kingdom Metazoa; phylum Arthropoda; class Insecta; order Coleoptera; family Cantharidae; genus Malthinus; species Malthinus seriepunctatus. Next base: position 21,617,714 of record OZ004603.1, read on the forward strand.
GATGCATTCACATAAATTGCATAATAATCTCTAGAATTTAATTGCAATCAAATTAAAATCAAGCGCTGATGACATCATGGGGAATTGCGTTCCATGTGTCGAAGATGCGGTTAATTAAGAAATTCTAACGCTTCCTTTGTTAAATAAGTTTTAGAGAATGTCCGCGAAGTCGAGATCCGTATTTAGGGAAAATAAAAGAATAAGGTCACCACCACCACCAAGTTTCAGTTGCTGATAGTGTTTTCAGACTATGAAGGAAATTTTACACAAAACTTCTCTACGTTGAAACCGTTCTGGGACCTCCCAATATTATGAGAGTCTTAAAGAGGCCTTTTCGTAGGTTTTAACTCAAAAAACAAAATAATAATTTTAGTAGGAAACCCGAGGAAACCTAAAACTAATTGTACGCTTCAGAAAACCATTTAATCCACCACTGATTAATTGATTTTGCGACATAACAGGACACCAAGGAATTGGCCATGCTTTTACATTTAATAATGTCTTCAGGGTAGATAAGATTTAGAGTTATGGTTACACCCAAAACGCACAAGACACTTTTGAACGTTTCCATACATTAGCGATTTTTATGCGAGTGGATATCTCGAAAACTTTCAAGAATAGAGAAAAAATGAATAGAAACGATCTTGTAGTAAATTTGATAAGCTTTCTTTTTGTTAAGAATAATTTTTTCCCTAGGACCCACCGTTTTGGAGATAAAAGCAAAACCCACAAAAACGGGACTTTTGCACTCCTACAACCGTCCCACCTTTAGCTAGCGCCTTCTGCAAGTACAGGGTCTTTGTATACAATTAATTATTAAAGTTTTATTAATTTATTTTAACAAAAACTTAATTTACAATAGTTTTCGGCAAATCTATTGAATATAAAAAGTGAATTGCAAGGTTAAAACTAACTTAAAATGAAATCGATATAATCAAAACGATTTTTCTAGAATTAGGTAAAACGAGAAACGAAATATTAATTACAGCAATTTTTATTTAATTTCCTCAGAATTCTATTATTGTTTGTTTAGCGTAGGTACATAATAATTGTAAATCTTGTTGTTTACACATTTTCTAAAAACAGCTAAAAACGTAAATTTACCAAAGATAACAAATTGGATTGATGTCTGATAAAATTGCGTCTTTTTTTTGTAAATTTAAAAATTTGAAATTTTATTAAATTGCAAAATTCCCATGTTGTAATTAATTTTCTCGTGGTTAACCATAAAAATAAATTTTTGTATTTAAGATTTTATTAAAAGATACAATTTAATGCAACTTAAAAAAAAAACTATTGTGTGTATATTGTAAAACATAACGACTTTGTTAAGTACATAATTGTAGGGTACTTAATTGAAAATTATATTTTCTAACAATAATAAATTATTGATAATTTTTAATTATTACATAATTTTTTGCGAAGCGTACGGTTTAATTGTTTAAAGTTTTTCTAATAAGTTTATGTCGATGTGTTCTTGAAAACTTCTTGTTTTTCTTGAAACTTTCTTGAAACTTCTTGAAAAAGTCTACAATAGCTAATTTTTTTAACTTTTTAATAGTAAATATTAGTATATTGAAATATAAGTGTCGCAAGGTAGCATTTTTTCGCACAAAGGCAAAGTTTGCAGACCGAGCGGCAAATGGCAAATGGAGTGCGACAAAAGCTCTTGTACTTTAATACACTATTAAAAATTTGGCTATTATAGCCCCTATGACATAAGTGCTTTATTCTATTTTGCAAGGATTTATTTTAAAAGTTGATTCTTATAAAATCGTGAAGGAAAAATTTATTTGCGAATGAAGATTGAGCCAAAACCAGCCTGATGCTGTTTCTACCTCATTCAAGACAAATATTTATGCATTTGATCATTTGATATACGTATACAATGACTTGAGTTAGTAAATATCAAGGGTTGAGTTAAATTAAATAGAATAATCAAGAAATCAAAAAATTTTCCAACATTCAAGTGTTTTCAATAACAATAATTTTAATTGATTATTTGACATTTAAACTTTGAATTTATACGTTTTTATTCTAAAAATTCAAGCTCCATTTATCAGAATGAATTAAACAAGTATTTTTTTGTCTTATCAATAGACATAATTTTCCATTTGTTCAAATTTCCCAGTTAACACGTGACCGCGGCTCACGTGAAAGGGTTTGACATGTGAAATCATACTTAAGTAATTTCCTTCTTTCCTGTTAATTTTAGTGAAAAAAGTTTCAAATAAAAGTTGTAGAGCATAAATGTTTGCATCTAATCCAATAAACAAAATTAATTTTGCTCGTATCATAAGGGAAAAAATTAGATATGAAAATGATGAAAATTAGATACCTCAAAAACTCAAAATACTGATAGCCATGTGGGTTTTGATAAACAAAATATTATATTTCGTGAGTGAATTGACAGCGTTTATTAGTCAGTGTCATAGTTACACAATTTATTAAAACAAAAATCCATGGCTATCGCTCTCTAATTTTATCTAGTTAATTTCTACTGTTACAAAAGACGGGGTTTCCAAAACTTTTTCTCTAATGGAGCACTTGAGGGTCTTAGTGTAGGCAAATGCCCAGCTTTTGGGCTAATAAGCTTTCAAACATTGAGCATGAGAGGTTTATCCACAGTCAGGTGAAATACAAAGGGTCCATCCTCGTAGGTTTCGAGAAAACAGTAAATTGAGCCTTCTTATTTTACAGTCAGCCTCACAATTAATGGCCACCCTGGCTATAAGCTGAGCACTAATTGTGGGTGCAACCATGATAACACCCCGTACGTAAATTGAGGGGTAACTTTATTTTACCAACAAGTAGTAAAATCAGCAACCTCTCCTTCTATCCTTTTGTCTTTGTTACCTAATAAATACCCTCGCGTATAGCCAGGGGGGGCAATAATTGTGAGGCTGACTGTACTTCCACTCGAATCGTTTGTGGACTATACGTATACTTAATGCCGATAATGCATACAAGAAGAAAAGTGATATGTTAACTAGTCAAAACTTTCGTTGAATACAAAATACATCACGTCTTGCAAAAACAGTTGAATGTAAAATAACAGAATGTAAATTTGTGCAAGTCCCGAAACTGAAATAAATTTTCATTACCTACCTAAAACGTGGAAAGAATAAGAGAAATATATAGAACATTATAGAAAAAAGACATGTTTTTCATTTAAATTTGTAAATTTCCAATTGCAACAACATTTAGAACAAGGTTACGATAAATAAAAATAAACAATTAAAACGTTATAAACTATTTAATTAAAACAACATAACCATACTTTTTTCCATTAAAAATTGCAATTTTCTTACAAAATAAGAACTTACATTGGATGTTGATAAAAAGTTTCAAAAATAGTATTTTTTACAACATGAGATGAAACATACGTTTTTTTCGTGAGATAGAATTTAATTCACAAGCCCCGTAGGGGCGAGTGAATTAATCTTTCGAACGAAAAAAACGGATTTCATCTCGAGTCGTAAATGCTATTTTTTCTACGACGATAATTAGTACATTTTAAAAAAATAATTCTTTTTACTAAAATGTGAACCGACCACAAAAAAACTGGTTTCACCTCATGTTGTAAATAACATCTGCTTGTAATAACACTTTTTCTCACTAGAGACGAAAATGCTATTTTCGTAACGAGTAAGTGATGACGAAATGCTTAGTTTCACATATGGGAGTAGAAAAAATAATTTTTTTTATTAATATCATAACGCAATTTCTATTTGTTATCAATAATTTTATGATAAATATATTGGGCACGTGTACTTTGTCTTCTTCGATTGTTATTCAACATATCTGAAAGTAAATATTTTTGACAAGAAATTCGAAACCTTAAAAAAAATTTGGTTCATTTTAATTGCGTTTCAAAAAAACATTTCTAAGAAATTATTTTGACTCATCGATAATTAGTGCATTAAAAGATAATTTTCCGTTGGACAATTGCAAATCACTGAAATGGGGGTTCCAAGAAGAAGATTCTTTTGAAGGTTTTGAAATTTTATGGGTAAAAAGTGGAAATTTATCAATAATTCAGCAATGAACTTTAATTTGCCTTTTAAAAGATAAAAATTGGCCATAGCAATTAATTGTCGATAACCTATGACAAAATTTGATGATTTTCCGACTTTTTGATCACGTCAGGGGGGTCGTTTTCATTTTTTATTTTTTTGGGGATTCCATTCTTTACGATCTTAAGATTGAAGGAATTTAGGTCAGACGATTGATTGTGCTTCTCGTGATTTATTTATGAATTTTTGTACAGCTTAGTCACCCTTTCCATGTTTCTTGATCTCCAGTCGTTGTAGTCATTTGTTTATCTTATATATAAACATTCTTTGCTTCTTCCCATCCACGATCGTCAAGGCCATTGTTCTTATTGTCGTATTGTAAGCGGAAGAATAGTTAACTGTGTTTTTTGGAACCTCAAATTTATGAAAATCCTTCACAGAACATTCGCGATCTTCGTCCACAAAGCCTGGACGTGGACTTTTCACGAAATTCAATAGTAGACAGATTTATTTGTTGGGTATAATGAGTCCATTTCAAGCTAAAGCTTGACTTTTGGGCTTTTAGGACCCAGCTGGGACTGTAAGGAATATCAGTAGTGTAGGTACCACATACCAAACCATAAATGCATTTTTTCTGTATTTACATGCCTTATTGGCAAGGGACTGGACACAAAGACGGTTTGCAACGCCCATTTGAGCTAAATTTGGCCCCCTTAAGACGAGGCTGTTTTGCTACTAACTTTCGTGACATTCTTCCTTATTAGTTATTACACATATACGTATGATTATATGGCTTGAACTCTAAAGGCAAAAAACTTTAATTTTGGGTTCCATACCCACATTATAATTGCCAACAATTTCGTAATTATTTTTTTTTCCATAGTATAACATAAAGAATATGGTTGTTTTTAAAATAACTGTAAATGAAAAAAATTTGGAAAGTAATTTTAGTCAAAATTTAAGCTTTAAATTTATTATATCATTTAATTTAAATTTAAATCGACATCAAATTAAAATGATTTAAGCAATTGTAAAATAGTTGAAGGAATTAAAATTCTTTAGTTTAGTTCCTGTATCTTGAAAATCAAAAACCACTTTCTCGCTATAACGTAATTTTCGTTAAATTAAATTTTCCATTGGTATAGGGTGTTTCTTTATTGTATTCATCTTTCTTTATCTCATCATATCACATTTTCTAATCATTTTGTCTGCATTGTTTAGACGACTACTCCCCTGTTAGCCTATAGACCTTTTATTTTAAAATTTTCATAGTATAAGTATACATAGTATGCCATTGCGCATGTTTGTGACGTCATCACGAGCCAACACCCTTCTGACGTCAGGTCTAGTACGATTTTCGTACACCGAAATGGCATACTATGTACACTTATACTATGATTATTATAGTAAAATACAGTAGGTTAGGTTAGTGTAAACCGTGTTAGGTTAGATGAGTATAGGTCATGTTAGGTTAGGCCATGCTAAAGATCTATTTCAGCCAAATACTGTCCTGTTTGAATTTGCTTATTATCTGTTCTTTAAAAAGGAGTTAAACTCCTGTACACGATTCTTCGGCCTCTCAAGTCGCAGTCTAAAGGCAAGTTTAGTGGTTAAGTCGGTTGGAAGACGAAAACTGAAATATGGCCCTTCTGAAAAACTGTTAAGGCCAGTCCACATACACGGGCCTTGCCTGGACGCTGTCCAGGCGCTCCGGTTTGGCCTGTGCAGGCCGCCTGAACCGAAAGACAAGCCGGTGTATGTGGATGGGCCATTTAGCGTTAGAACGAGCGTCTTGCCTCTCACGGATAGTAAATTATCTAGGCTACTAGCCTAGAGGGAGCTGCTCATCTGGCTCATCTGTAATCTCTTATGGTTTGGATTCCATGTTAAACTGTATAGATTCTTTATACCCAAGGATGAACGAGAAGTGGATAACGAGCAATGAGGAGAGCAGGAGAGCTAAAAATTGAGTTTTTGAAACGATTATTAAACCTTGGAATAGTTTGATGATGTTATCAAATTCTCTATAATATAGTAGAGCACGTTATAGTGAATTGAATTATAATTAATAGATATTGAATGATTAATTAACATTCAATTATAAGAATTTTATACGATTTGCGCTTAAGAAAATGATTCACTTTATGATGGTGCGCATCTATTTAAAACGATTTTGTTATCATTGGTATGTTTTTTTAACAAAATTACTATAAGTATGAGAAAGTAGTAGTAAATAAGAAAAAGCACGTGCTATTGTTTAAAATTTTATTTTATTACGACCATCCTTGTACATGCCAATAATTGTTTTCATTGATAATTTCTCCACGGCCAAATTTGTATTACGTACAATCGATAATTAATAATTTTAAATGACTAAACGTGCTGTTGATAAACCATTTATGAGCGTGATAACTCAATTTTTTTAATCTTGAAAAGAACTCATAATGTGGCCACAACAGGACTTTTTCATTGTTTTTTTTTTAAATATTTCATATTTAACTAAAAATAATAAAAAGGCCCGACGTTTATGGGGTTTGAACCGACGGTAATCAGATCCTGCGATTTTGAACAAACTATTACCCTATTACCTTCATCCACACTAACTTGAAGCTCTGACTGTACCTTTTTAAAGCTCTCTCACGCCCATATTTTTTTAAATAGGCGTCTAAGGGCCAGTATTATAAAGTTTAGTTAACCGCAGGTTGACTCAACCGTAGGTTGAAATTATAACTAAACGCCAATTTCACTATTATATCCAATTATGTCAAACTAAAATGACACAGTCATCCTTAGGTTGAGTTTCAACCTTCGTTTATAATATTGGGCCTTAGGGCCGTTATTATAAACGACAAATAAAGTTTATCTCAAGAATAAAATTTATCTTTTGTAGACAAGGCAGCGTAGCAACGTTAACAGTGTCAAAACGTTACAGTGTGAATATAAACACAACTGACACAACACAAAAGAACTTAACCTCAAATTTTAATATCTATATTCAAACTTCAAATTTTGACATTATAACGTTACTACGTTGCCATGTCTAAAAAAGATAAATTTTATTCTCGAGATAAACTTTATTTGTCGTTTATAATCCCGGACCTTTTATTCAATTTCCTCTATTTATTATTAATTCACCCTGTATAATTTCCACTGTAATTGTCCGTTTACAACACAATGAAAGCCTTGGAATAGTTTATTGATTTATTATTACATATTTAATGTATAGGAATTGCTCAGGTGGATACAGTCACCCTTGGGTCATGATTTATTAAATAGGGGGTGACTTGACACAATAAAGTTGATTATATTCTACACACCTGCTAGAAGTTTATATAGGGTTGTTTGTATTATTGATTTTATCCAACTTCTCGTATATGTCCAATGTTTGTGTGCACACAGCAAATATTTACCCAACGAATAAAATATCGGAATAATGAAATAGAATTCAATTTTGTTATTTATCGGTGTGCAATGTAAGCCTTTTGAGGTTATTTAAGTTGTTAATGTATCTAATACCTACAGGGTGTTTACATGATTAGTTGGGAAATTTATGACTAACAGTGCTTATTGGAAACTTAAGAATTGACCCCTTTCAACAAGACATCAGTTTTTAATTTTCTGACTCATTACATCTCATTGGTGCACCCTTCACCATAGGGTCACCATATACCTTTCTGAGACTTGAGCAAACTCCTCTAGTGATAAGTGCTCATAACTCGAAAATTGCTTTAGCTACAATAGCAATTGTGGTATGTTTTGAGTAGCTTTTTAGACGATCTACAACTTTGATCTAGTGACTTTTTCCATCAATGGATTACGGAAGCCAAAATTCGTAAAAAAATATTTTGCTATGTACCAAAATCCATTTGAACACCGTCATTTACTCCATGCTCGCTAGTTTTTAATTTTCCGACTCATTACATCTCATTGGTGCACCCTTCACCATAGGGTCACCATGTACCCTTCTGAGACTTGAGCAAACTCCTCTAGTGATAAGTGCTTTTAACTCGAAAATCGCTTTAGCTACAATAGCAATTGTGGTATGTTTTGAGTAGCTTTTTAGACGATCTACAACTTTACTCTAGCTACTTTTCCCGTCAAGTGATTACGGAAGCCAAAATTCGTAAAAAAATATTTTGCTATGTACCAAAATCCATTCGAACACCGTCATTTACTCCATGCTCGCTATAATTTCCATTGTTTAAAAAAACAAAAACATTACAAGGCTCGTAAATGTTTTGACTTAAAGTTCATCCACCCAAAACGTATAGCATAACGTTAGATGTGCTTCCTGTGATATTACTCATGTGCAATGCAAAGAATCATCTTTTATAATAATTAATCGGTCAAAGAGTTAAAAATATATCTACCGTGGGAAAAGTTGCAAAAAAATGTTCTTATTTTGTTTTGTATTTTGAAACTAATGAGAGATCTCGTTGCAAAAATAAATAATTTCAATACGTTTAAATACGCGTTTACTATCACTTATTAGTACTAGATACATGATTCAGTATTTAATTATGTTAATATTGAAAATCTCACGATTTAATCGATTTCGATTTAAAATGATTCACTTTTTTGAAAATCGTGACTTTTTAGGGTTTTGAAGACGATTTTAAAAGAATGTGGAAATTGACCAAAAATATTAATCATAATTGAGGCAACCTTTTAAAAAGTAATTAGTGTGTATGCATTGGACGATGATTATTAAAATTAAAATTAGTCACAAGTTACGGTTTTTCTTAAATATCGAAATTATTTCCACATTTACTCAACTTTTAGGTTTTCAATTACGCAACTTTAACAAGCAAAATTCAGATTTTTCCTTTATGATCAAAAAGCAACGTATGTGGTCATACCAGGAACTTTTTCGTGCTTACTATTCTGATTTCCGGTTAAACTGGAAGTAAGGTACAAAGTGTTGGGTGTCTCAAGAGAGCTAATTTTACGAGCTTTCAAAATATTTAAAAATATACACGGTGTACCTAAACAATTTTGATACTTTCGTAATTTCCGGTTTAACCGGAAGCGTTTTGTTAACATAAAATGGTGTTAAATACTGATATTCGTAGGTTTGATACAAACATCAATTTTAAAGTTTCCATTTCTATTACAAAATAAATTAGGGATTTTTGAAATTTTGACATTAAAAAAATCATAACTCCGGTCCTGCATCATACAAGCAATTAAAAATGCAGAGTTCGATAGAGAATTACATTTGTTATAACATATCCAAAAATGAAAAAAAAAGTTGGGCCAGATCACGTATCTTTCGCTATTGGTAGTCTTTCAAGACATTGTACGATCTGTTAACTCTGTAGTTACCTTTTATCTATTCCTACGACCCTTTTAGCCATCTTTAATGCTGTATTTTGAAACCCCTATGTTATTGCATGGTCTAATTGAAAATTCACGACCTTATACAATAATTAATCAGTCTCAGGGTTGGATTCAACCGTATTAAGCATTACAGCAAATGCTGTTAACGATGCTCATACCTCGGTACCTACATAAACAATAATTCAAGTAAACGATGTCATGGGCTCCTAGGTAAAGTGAAAGAGTCTAAAGTATTATAGTAGAAGTAATTACGAAAAAATTAAGCCCAACATGCAACATATAAATTATACACGTATGTCGTATATTAAATAATCAAATTTTGACGCTAAAAGGCAAAATTTCAATAATTTCGTTTGAGATTAAAAAAATTCACATGCTATAATAATTTGTTTACATACTGTTATCACGAAACATTTTAGAATAATTGATTAAACACATGTTTTTAATTTATTTAACACTTATTAATTTGATAAATTAATAAGTATTATATTTTCTTATTAGTGCGAAGCAGTAATTTAATTAAAATGAGTTAGAGGAAGGTTTTTAAATGGATTTAACAAACCGCGTATATACAGGGTGTCACAAAAAATAAAAACCAATTATTTTGTAAACAGAAAAATTGTGCCCGAAATAGAGCAATCTCGATGACGTGTGAGCGGTGTTGTCTCGAGTTTTTTGAAGTTCTTCGGTCCGAAACATTATCAGCCATTATCTGGTGCAAGGGAGCTTTGATAATTTTCCATCTTTTCAAAACTGGTTATATCTAGCATTTTCAAAAAGGTCAGACGGCTTATCTAGATCTATCTACGAATACGCCATATTGTTTGCCCCAAAGTTTATAATTTACAATAAATATTTTCCACCTCATTTTATAAACTAGTAAACAAACAAAGTATGATTGAACTAGTACAAAATATTATGAAAGTGAACAATTTAACATAAAAACAAATTGAGAGTGCCTCAAACGTGTTAAGTACGTAAAAAATTGCGTTTGAAATTTAAACCTTTAATCCCAACGTCACTGTCAGAAAGTTAAAGGTCTCGTATTAAGAGAATTAAAATTTTAGAAAGGTTATAAGGCGAATTACACATACACTTGTTATAGGATTAGATAAATCCGCTTCTTTGTTAAATCTTGACAGCCCCGGACTGGCCCTGCGGGCGGACCGGCAATCGCCTGTCAAATTTGGGCCAAATGACATTGTGATCAAATAAAAATATTCAGAGTGTGATAAAAAATTTGGGTGTGAGGTCCTGCTTCTTAGCACGATTAAAGTTGTACTTGAGAATGTCACAATGGGTCGAAACTTACGAGGAAAATTCGTCCTTAATAAATGAACTTGGCTGGCTTCTCAAAGGGATTTTTTTGAATCCTTGATGTGAGTTCTTATACACCTGAAGGGACTAGTTAATTGTTTTAAATTATCGCAATGAAGAAGTAAATGTTTATAAACAAAGCGAAAAATTAGAAAAACATTATTAACATCATGTGTTCCGTCATAGTTCATTAAAAGGTCAAGGTTTTATCATGACCTAAGAATTTTTTGTTTATATTTTTATTAAAATTCAATTCAGATAAAGACATTTAAAATTGCAAAATTTAAAATTTGGTTAATTAAAAACCAAAAAAAATAAAATTCAGTTTCACCAGTATTGAGACCATTGAGACTCAACAACAGTTATTATTAGAGAAGCAAATAATCCCATAAATTTTAATCAATAATGCAACAAATTAATTAAAAACAATTTAGAAAATATGTAACTGTAACAAACATAAATTTTATCCCAAAATTTGTAGACGGAACTCCATTCAATAAAATTAATTTATACAAAATCGCTTGAATAGAAATCTAGTTCGTTAAATTAACATAATGCATAATTAATAAATTAAAAGGCGTTGTTCTTATGTAATATTATAGTCAAATAATACTGTGTGTAAAATGATTTTTGGAACATGGGGAAACAGCGCCATCTCACGAACAGTTACTATATTATAAAACCTAATCATTAATTTAGTATCTGCAATTTACGAGGTATTCATTCAAATGTGAAGAAATATACAGGGTGTGCCATTAGACAAAATTGAAAAAAATTACGTTTTGCATAAAATAATTAAATCACTCTGTATAGCATCATGCTTTTTCGAAAGTTTAGGACGTAGATATTTTGTAAGTCGACTGTTATTAAGTCAGTAGAATAAAGAGATTTTCAAAAATTTTGATTAAGACCCTGAGACCATGACCAGGCTACTGAGTAATGACACAAAACCACCCTGTTATACCTCTCTGATTTTATCAATTTTTTGGAGTCCAACACGTCTTCCTCGTACACTAAAATTAGCAAACAAAGGTACGAATTCCTATGTAAAATAAATTTTTTAGATCTTTCACGTTTTTAGGATCCCATTGCCCAAAAAATGTAAACAGCTAAATAATTTTACAAAAGCGGAATTTTTCATAAATAGTTTGTTAAATCAACAAAATAGCTCGTGCGGTGGCAATCAGTAGAAATATGCGATTATCACTCCATCATTCCTAATACTAAACTAATTTCATTTCCCCACAGGAAAGTTACATTTGTCAAAATTGTGATAAAAGGCTGTGAAAATTATGAAATTACTAAAAACTTGATAAGGCATAAGGATACTTTGAGGAGAATCTTTAATAGAAGGCAAGTGTCTGGAAAGGTTCTGCACCGCTGTCTTCCGGTAGCGGACATTGGCAGCACTTCACAAAAGTATTTTTCTTTTTGGCCCAAACTCATCCACTAATTCAAAATTCAATTCATTCTATTGCTTTGACAGTCAGTGGTTCAGTCGCTAGATTTAGTAATTTATTCCATTGTTTTGACAGTGATCCAGTCGCTAGGTTTAACGATTCATTTCATTGTTTTGACAGCATTCCAACCGATGAATTTAGTGATTCATTCCATTGTTTTGACAGTGATCCAGTCGTTAGATTTAGCGCTTCATTCCATTGTTTTGACAGTGGTCCAGTTGCTAGATTCAGCGATTCATTCCATTATTGTAACAGTGATCCAGTCGCTAGATTTAGTAATGCATTTATTTGATTTGACGGTGATTCAGTCGCTAAATTTAGATATTCATTCGATTGTTTTGACAGCGATCCAGTTGCTGAATTCACTAACTCATTCCATTGTTTTGACAGTGCCTAAAGTCACTAGATTAAGGGATTCATTCCATTGTTTTGACAATATTCCAGTTAACGAATTAATTAGTTCAGTGCATGGTTTTGATAGTGATCGAGTCGCTAGATTCGGCGATTCTTTCAATTGTTGTGACAGTGGATTTAGTAAAGCATTTCATTGTTTTGACCGTAATCCAGTCGCTAGATTTAGCGATTCATTGAATTGTTTTGACAGCGGTTCAGTAGCAGAATTCAGTAATTCATTCCATTGTTCTGACAGTGACCATTCAATTCATTGTATTAACAGTGATGCGGTCACGAGATTCAGCAATTGTTTTGACAATAAACAAGTTGCTAAATTTATAGTGATTCATTTCATTGTTTTGACAATGATCCCGTAGCTACATTCATTCCATTGTTTTGACATTGATACATTCGCTAGATTTCGTTTTTTCCCTTGTTTTGACAGTGTTCCGGTCGCTAAAGTCATTTCATTGTTTTGACCGTAATGCAGACGCTAGATTCAGCGATTCATTTTATTATTTTAACAGTGATTCGGTCGCGAGAATCGTGTCATTGTTTTGACAGTGATCAAGTCGCTAGATTCAGTTATTTATTCATAGTTATGTCATTGAATTGACAGTGATTCAGACGCTAGATTCAGAGACTCACTTCATTGTATTGACAATGATCCAGTCGCTAGATTCAGTTATTTATGGATTGTTTTGACAGCGATTTAGTAGCTAGATTCAGAGATTCAATTCATTGTATTGACAGTGATGCGGTCTCGAGATTCAGCAATTGTTCTGACAATAAACAAGGTGCTAAATTTAGTGATTCATTTCATTGTTTTGACAATGCTCTCGTAGCTACATTCATTCCATTGTTTTGACATTGATACATTCGCTAGATTTCGTTTTTTCCCTTGTTTTGACAGTGTTCCGGTTGCTAAAGTCATTTCATTGTTTTGACCGTAATGCAGACGCTAGATTCAGCGATTCATTTTATTATTTTAACAGTGATTCGGTCGCGAGAATCGTGTCATTGTTTTGACAGTGATCAAGTCGCTAGATTCAGTTATTTATTCATAGTTATGTTATTGAATTGACAGTGATTCAGACGCTAGATTCAGAGACTCACTTCATTGTATTGACAATGATCCAGTCGCTAGATTCAGTTATTTATGGATTGTTTTGACAGCGATTTAGTAGCTAGATTCAGAGATTCAATTCATTGTATTGACAGTGATGCGGTCTCGAGATTCAGCAATTGTTCTGACAATAAACAAGGTGCCAAATTTAGTGATTCATTTCATTGTTTTGACAATGCTCTCGTAGCTACATTCATTCCATTGTTTTGACATTGATACATTCGCTAGATTTCTGTTTTTTCTATTGTTTTGACAGTGTTCCGGTCGCTAAAGTCATTTCATTGTTTTGACTGTAATGTAGTCGCTAGATGCAGGGATTCATTTTATTATTTTAACAGTGATTCGGTCGCGAGAATCGTTTCATTGTTTTGACAGTGATCAAGTCGCTAGATTCAGTTATTTATTCCATTATTTTGACAGTGATTCAGTCGCTAGATTTAGAGATTTTGCTCTTTGTATTGACAGTGATCGGGTCGCGAGTTTCAACGCTTGATTTAATTGTTTTGACATTAATCAAGTTGCTAAATTTAGTGATTCATTTCAACGGAAGCATTTGATAATGCTTCCGTTGCTCTATTCATTACATTGTTTTTTGGCAGTGATCCAGTCACTAGATTCGGTTATTTATTCCATTTAAATTCATCAGATTAATCAAATCAATCAGACATTTATTCCAATCGCTAGATTCGGTTATTTATTATATTGTTTTGACAGTGTTCGAGTAGCTAGAAGCATTTCATTGTTTTCATCGTAATCTAGTCGCCAGATTCAGCGATTTATTTTATTTCTTTGACAGTGAACCGGTCGCTAGAATCGACGATTTGTTTCATTGTTTTGACAGTGATCCAATCAGTGTTCATAGCACTGGATCGAATTGTTTATGGTGAGGGTAACAACTGAATGTAAAACGTAGATGTTCAATCATTGGTTATAATCTTATAATATTACCAAATTACGATCAAGGGCTGTATACTAGAATTATTAGTTCTAGATGAGCATTAGGTCGAACAGCTTCAAAATACTCCAGTAAAAATTTTGGTAGCTTGGATTTTGAATTGAGAACACTGTTTTTTGAAATTGGGAAAAACAAGGATACATAAAATATCAGTAATTTAACAAAAGTATTAATTAAAGCCGTCGTAGTTTTTAATTATAATTACACGATACCGCAATTTTTCGTAAATAAACAAATTATTAAATACATACATTGAGCCGTCATTATTCTATCAATTGCGATTGTTTATAATTATTTAAGGAAGTTATTATATTTTGATAGCTTTTCAAGGATAATTGTATAAAACCTAATTGATTTTTTATCGTAAACTTTTCAAGTACAACCCATAACTTTTTTTCTCGAATCGTCTAAGAAAGTCGATGTTTACTTTTTACACGAGGCGCTAAATTTAAAAGGCAATGTGGTGGCAAAAAAAGAAGGAAGTGCGCTTTGAAATTTTTTTTCAAAAAAATAAAGTGATATTTGTAAAATATACTAAAAGCCATCAATTAAAAAAGGTCATTAACATTACTTAAATATAGAAATTAATTAGCTATTAACAAGGGAATATCTTGTTTCTTTTAATTTGATTCATAAAGCCGACAGTTTTTGTAAGGATTTTTTTTAATTTGGAAGATAATATTTAATTTTATTGCACTTATCACACTCAATAACAACAATAAAATAGTTTTTTACAATAATAAAATGATTTAAGACGGTTAACGCCAAGGATTTGTTAGGAATTGGGCGTTATTTGAATTTAAAGGTGCGTCGACACTACGCCGATCGATAAAGTCGGTCGACTACTTTTAATAGATTTTTGCAGTTTTTTAAACGTCCATTTAAACAACCAGTTGATGATAATTGGTGTTTACAATCATTGTAAGTGTAGACATTGTTATTTTTTTTTTTAAGTGAGAATTTTAGTTCAATTTATATTTTTCATGAAAATTATGTCATAATTATTCATTTTGATGTTTTAATAGAGTTTATAAAATCAATTAATCTTATTACATATTCATATTCATGATACATAATATTTTAAAATGTCTTCGGAACTAAATATGTTGTGGCAAAAATGCATAAAGACGCAACCAAGCAAGCAACTTCCTGGCGCCTACTTTCTTATTATAAATTACATAAACTCAAGACACGAAACTAATTAAAAGGCTTATGATAAAGATCACATCAGATATAAATAAAATAAAATCAAGTAGCATCTTATTTAAAGACGACGGGCGCCGTCGATGTAAAAATATTACTAGTCGCTCAAGGTCTGCAAAAAAGTTCAAAAAATACTTTCTTGAATTGTAAAAAAATTGAAAAAAGTAAAAGGAAGTTCAAATTTGCAAAAAATTGTTTATAAAACAATTGTAATAATAGTTAATAATTTAGTAGCGTGACAAAATATTTTACGGTAAATAAATTTCAAGTTTGTTCACCTTAAAAAATATTTTTCTTCTTTTCGAAGATAATTGTTGGGTTAATTATCAATGGCACCAGACTACATTTTTTTTTGTTTTAAGTAAACTAGATAATAGAAATACCGTTTGATTGTTTTAAAAAAAATGTATCATTAACCTCCGTTAAAAGTTTAAACCGATTTTAACCAACAATGCATTAAAGTGGCGAAAAGCCTTTTCATTAAAACCCATTAACAACAACCGTTTTCTTTTGTTCTTTTGTCTTTTTTTTTAATTACACCAAATTAACATAACATATCAAACACGTTTATGTAATGTTAGATGACCAAATAATGAACTTTTAACAAATTCTTTGTCACTCGAACTAAATTAAAAAGTAAAACCACAAGGATTAGTTTATTCTTTCAAATTAAATTTCTCACGGATGCAAGTGAAAGTAAAAACCCACAAATCATTCAATATTGCGCTATATAACATAATACGTTTACTGTATATTTATGTGCTTTACAATAGGATTTTTGACTAATCGCCGTTTGTAATGTTTGATGCTTTCACTCATCTTCAAAATCCGGGTTAGAAGAGTTCGTATACGCACCCTAATGTATACAGTGTGTCTGCCCTAACTTTGAGTAACATGTCTTCACCAAAAAATGTGATAAACGCCTATTTTACAATTCAACCCTTAAGAAAGGAAGGTTCACAAAATTTACATTTTTCGCCATATTTTAAGAAGTCCATAACCTTGATGTTGATGAGATTTGGTCCAGATACTTCCCAGTAGTATAGCTACGTTGTTTCTCCACCGAATGTGACGTCACATCAGAATAAAAATACCGGGAAATTCAAATATGGAGGCAAGTGGGCGTGTACATTTAAAAATGCAAGATGACTTCGAAAATTGGTGAGAACTAGGCGTACGAATTTTAAAAAGAGTTGGTAAGTAGGAGTACCAACTTAAAAAAGTATAAAAAGAATGTTTCTGATAAAAATTTGATCAAATCTACTAGAGGGCGCTGATTATTTTCGTCACAAATTACCTTCTCTACACCATTTTGCTCAAAACTTGGTAATACAAGTGGAGATGGAGACTTGCAACACTTCCAACAACTTGTGACGTCACAGGCCACGCCCCTTTTTAATAACTTTTAGGTTATTATTGCGTAGGATAGACCAGGTTAGGTTTTTTTTGTATTATTTTACCCTCTTATGCCTATCACTTCACCAGAGTTCCCAGGAGAGAGTGTTAATCTCTTTTATTGGAATTAAAGTTCCTACATCTTCGGTGGACCATGTAGTCAGCTAGCAATTTTCTGAACTTTTGATAATTTATTAACGTTAAGTTATCTGTCTTTTCTACAATGAAGGTAGCGCCTCCCAAACATGTGATTCCAGTGGTTAATAAATCCATTGCTGCTCACTGTAAGCACAGTACACCCTTACATAATATTTCACGCCACCACTGCTTCTCTAAAACGTTTCTTCTTTTAAATAAAAAGGTCATTAGCGTAGATTCAAAAGCCTGATTTTGGGTCTCGAACTTGTATTCTCATTCAATTATATAGGCCAGTAATTTTTGAACCACCCTGTATAATTTTTAACCGTTTAAAAAAATATTTTTCAAATATTTTAATATGCTCATGACCGTGAAAAGAGAAGAAGATGGTGTATTATTAAAATTACTTAATTGTGGATTATGAAATTTGAATTTGAAATGCATCCGGTTTAGAAAATTCTTTTTCTTACACTTGGATGAGAAATTATGCACAAAACGTTATTAAATAATAATAATAATTTAAATAAAATGCACAATTTTACTAAACTTTTACTAAACACCTCTTCTTTTCAAAAACTGACTTTCCACTTCGCTATTTGCAACAATTTAAAAAGTAGTTTTGTGAAATTCGGTAACAAATTTTTCTAATCCCAAATGGATTTTACCCTTATAGAGATTCTCAAAAGATTAACCCATTTCCCTTAAATAAGCACAATAATTATTTAAAAAAATAATTTTTCGTTGAATCGAATGGATAAAAGAAAACTTGCAAAGCTTCAACTTGAAACACTTTCATAAAATGATATTTTAAAAATAATTTTGCTATTTCCAAGGCAGCAAATAACTTAAGTGCACTCTTTAAGAAAGAATTATTATTAAAGAATATTTAATCTCATACTATCTGTTACACGGTGCCAATTTAATCTAGGTTAGTAGAGTTTCAAATTTAGCACTCTAATAAGTAAACAGAACAATTTTTTCTCCAAACATCGATTCAATCATCGATCGGTTTCATTTAACAAAACCATTCGTACGATAAACCCGTGGATAAACCTTTAAAAAGTGTTTTATCGTTCTTAAAAATATAAATAATTAGAATATTCTACAATTCCGCAGAGAGGAGACGTTAAAACCAATTTGAACCAAATCCCTTACGGCCACAATAAGCAACCTTTTGATTTTCACATTTTCAGCCAACCTTTGATGCTAGATATTGGATAAGCAGCAGATGGTGAAGAAGAGTTAAATAGATTCTTCTCAGATACAGTGGCCGATTTAGAATCGTGCTCCAGGAGGTGAGATACTTTGGTATAATTTCCGAAATACATTGGTGCAGGTGGACAACTCCTGTACAAAACCCTTCAAGTTCAGACTTGTCTCAGAGATACAGCAGCTCAGTATTTACTTAAGTGGGGACCTTTTTAAATTTACGACGAGTCCCGTTATGAGAACAGCCGGAATCCATCGGGAACTGAATATTGAAAAGACGTCGTACTTGGACCATATCCTCCAAAACCCGAGATGTACTCTCCTAAAGCTGATATTTATGGACACTATTGAATAAAGTTGATGTTTAGGCCTGAAACAGAACAAACAGTCATGGCTTAATGACACCGGTCTTACAAACGGTGAATTAAGGAAAGAAACAAGACGCCTACAGCCTACAAATAGCGCAAATGAAAAAAAAAGATATACAGCTATAATTTTTAAGACCACCAACCAGTAGCCCTCTGTGATGGCTGTGTTTGATTTCTATTCACTATAAAACCCCTCTCTGTGGCACTAACCTTTTTTATTAAGAGGTTTAGGAGATCTTTGAAAGACACCCTCTGCTTCAGTCAATGCAGAGGGTAGTGTTGGATTCGAGGGGAAGAGGGCCGCCTACCAACTAAATCCTTTCCTCTTTTCTACAATCTACTCGAGAATCCGCTTTCGTATTTCTTCGGATGTAGATTTGTCAGGAGCTCTTTGTCCTCTCCTCGTTGTTGCCGTTTTGCTCTTTTCCTTAGCAATCTTATCTGGCGTATTCCCAGATGTTGATGTTTAGAGCAGGCGTCTTTGCTACTCTGGTGAGCTAACTCTGCTATGGTTCCCAAGCCTTCCTAGTCTCGGAGCACAATGTTGACGAGATTAGCTGGAGTGAGTGATCGCACCTGGGGAGGCCAGCTTCCCGATTCGAAGCTTGTAGGCGTTGAAGCATCTATGGACTGTTATGAGTTGTGTCAGGTGGTAATACAGTTCTTCGTGTTTCCTCTCTACCCATTGTTGGAAGTTGGGTATGAGCGATCGGGTCCATTGGCCTTTCTGTTTCTATCCAGCACACGACAATGGTGTTACTGCGAGTTGGGTTGTCCACGCGTCTTGTGACTCTCTCTCTAGGGCTAGACAGTGGATCTGTGGCATAGTGGCCATCACTAGCACTGCATTTAACGCCCAGTGCATCGTGCCAGCCGAGAGCCGCGTACAGCATGATCGATTGCTCAACCATGCCGAGCAGTTTCCTTTTTGCGGGCTTGGGTCTTTTCTGAGACTGCCAAGATGTGCTAGGCGTAGTTTAAACCTAACCTAATGTAATGGTAATTAAGCAACAAAAGTTTGGTTGAACTTTTGATGGTAGATTTATCTCGATTTATAGATAACGGTAAACAAAATCTTAGCCCCCCCCTCTCTCACTCTCTTAAGGCATCCACTCTTTAGACGATATTTAAACAACCGGATTGTCTATACAATGAGCAATCGCCCAATTTCTGAGCTCAATAAAAATAGGAGATCCTAATATCGCCTGGTAGATGTTTGCGAAATGTGATCGAAAGCAAGGAAATTGCTCAACCTGGTCGCCTTAAATTGCCTAAAATAGATTATTTGCGAGAACTTTTGTTCCATGATCAGAAAATCCATTAATTTACATTTTGGATCTGCTTATGCCTTCTTCCTTCAGTTTAATTTGAAAACTTCTCAAGAACACATTTTAAAACTTTTAACTGGTGATACCAGTCATCACTTTATCTAATTCTATAATATCGGATAGCCTACGCATCGACAGTGATATTTTCTCGAAAGTAGCGAAGTTGCTCAATCCGGTTGCATCAAATCGTCCCGAGTCTAGTTAATGGTGTTCTTAAGAAAAATTATGTTTCCAAAAGATGTTGGTGTTCAACCCAAAGTTTCTCAAGAACGTGCTGGTGCTGTCCAAAAGATCAGAAAATCCATTAATTGCCCTCTTGGATCTGTCAGCTTATACTTCTCTAGGAGAAGCTTTCAGTTCAACTTGGAAGCTTCTTCTCAAGAGCCCACTTAAAGACTTTTTTTAACTGGTGATATAATGGTGGAATAACTCCACTTTTGGATTACGCACCATGAAGAAAAATCTTCAAGGTAAATTCAGGAGTTTAAACAAATACCTAAAAATATAGTTCTTATAAAATGCTCGTTGAAAAGTTGTTTGTTTACATGTCACTATTATAAAGTATAAACGTCTTAATTATGGTATTTATACATATTTTAGTGTTCTTGTTGCGGCAACACGTCTACATACTTTAAAATATTTTTATTCTTACCATCGAACTATTAACAGTTATTATTCTTATATCTTTTAATTGAAAAAAAAATTACATATTTTTAATTATACTTCGTGTGTTTAATGTTAAATAATTTAATCGATCGTTAATTATTAAAAGTTTGTTTTCGTTTTTTATTACAATAGAATAAACACAGCTGCTATTTAACATAAACAAAAGCTGGTGAGTGAAAATGAAAATTTTTGCACTTTACGTAATTATCAGACATTTATCAACCGACAAGATGGTGTAGACGTAAATCGTTGTCTTTTGTTTCTTATTCTTCATTTATTTTTACTTATTTTATTTCTTTCGACTGTCATTTGTTGTTGAAGGTGTCAGAATTCCAATGGGTCATGAAACACACACGTATAGGTAATTGTTTTTTATTATTAATGACACGCGATGAGTTTAAAAATAATTTTACTTTTTTGTCTGCACTGCTACTACAGCACTCTAAAGTTCTGTAGCACAGACTGCTTTGTTTCTACATAATCCTTCGTCCATGTCTAGCCACCTATGTGGAATGTGGAATTGCTCATGATTATGAACTTTCCCTAATCAGAGTTCATCATCATGTACGTACTAACTACATCTTTGGACTCTCCAGTGGTATTTTCAGAAGGATCAGTGCTGCTTGATTTTGAATTGTGATAGACACTTATTCTCTTCAGTCTTCACTTGTTTCTTGCATCCTTGCCAAAACCGTTCCACTTTGTGCTCTTCACTTCTAATTGTTTTCTGATTTCCTTGTAGTTCTAATCTTGTCTGATGTTCTTTTTACTTATAGGGAAGCGTTTCAAATCAAATCCATACTTCATTTCCATACTTCATTTTCATACTTTATTCTCATACTTCATTTGAATACTGCATTTCCATACTTAATTTTCACAGTTCATTCACTTAATATAGTCTCGTTTTTAGTAAGGTGGTCCATTTTTACTGCGAATATCCACTTCCATATCTGGTTATTTCCATCTTTATTGCTATATTAAGGGGTGCAGTCTAATGATGGGTATTAGAAGTGTTAAAATTCCAATAAAACTAATGTAATATGTGTTTGTTATAGAAGTGTCGGTCTCTTTAAACTTTTACTTTTACCCCATTCGGAATGTGTTTGATGTTATCATTAAAAGAGAGATTAACAGATGTTAGGTATAATTAATGGCTTAAAAATTAATTACAATGGTATTAAATTTTTATCATCAGTATAAATTCTTTTATAGTACAACTTTTGCAACAAGGACACGCTAATAAAATAAAATACACCAGACTGCTTGTAGTCTGGCAATGTTTTAAGATGATATTATAAATATTTGAGTACACAAAAATCATTTTGTGTATGTGGATATTGATAAAATATTATAACGTAAACTAAAATTTAAGTTAAAATTGCGCACCCTGGAAGATTGCCAAATGGAAACTTACGCTAGTAAAATTTTAAGGGAAAAGTTGAATTGTTACTTTTACGAGTTTATATTTATATATCTTTTCAGATTATACTACTAGTCAGTCGTCTTGGTGCCTACTTCGGAACTGGACCTTCCAACCAAAAAAAGAAACCATCTTAAGTGCAACGATAAAGAAGAGAAAAGTTTATTTATTACTAGTGCAAATTTGAACAATTAAAAGAAAACATAAAATTTAGTGAAAGTGAAACGATGCCTCGACTTGTTAAGTTTGATAAACTAAACACTTAAAAATGATCAAAATGGAAACTTTACGTATTGTTTACTTGTTGTTATTTTTTTGTCTTCACACAATCATTTGTTTTCCAACAAAACCTCTAAACGAACGCTCTACAGAACTCGCTTGGCAAGCTTGGTTATTAGTCGACGATCAAAATCAAAACAAACATTACGATACAGACAGTTTGACGAGACGTCGTATAACACCAAAATCAGTTTTTATTGCGCCAACCTTTAGTCCAGAATCGTTACCAGCTTGTGCTGACGGTTATCGTCCTGATCCGATGGGTCGTTGTATTAAAATTATCAAATTGGACGAAGAAGCCCATTTGGACTTTTTGTTAGAAAAATTAAATGCTCAGTTTGGTAATTATGACGAAATGGAAGAGGAATCTCAGGAAGAAAATATACCTAGTGGACCTTTTCAAGTCAATATACCATTGAATGGTGTCGATGAAGAACAAAATAACGATGGGTCGGAAGATTTAGATATTGCTATTGTTGTAGCACCAACTAATGGTAATTTTGGATTGGAGAAAGATATCAGAGATACCATAGATAAAACGAATGCAATCAATTCACATACTCAAACGTAAGTAGAAATTAGAAAATGTTATGTAGGGCATGTCGAGGGATATTTAGCAAACGTAGAGCTTAGGTTCTAGTTTGTTAAAAGTTAATGTTCCAATACTAACCTATGATAGGATTTTAGGAACTAACATCAATAACAATAAACGCAGTTAAATCAAAACTGTGCTCTTTACAGAGGGACGTAAATAGAGATATTTGATAATAATTTGAATAGTAGGTAGAGTAGGGTTGTATTTGCTTTATATTAAGATACTGTCACTATACTCAAAATCATGAGCCTCTCACAGCTCCAATTATTACATCTATACAACGGCGCATACTACATTATTTTGTAGAATATTCCAGAATCTTCTTGAAACTTTATAAAAAGTTCGTTTATTATAGTTGCTTCAACTTCACGACTTCTAACGTGCCCCCCCCCCCCCCCGTAGCACGTCCCATACAGGTTCTATAAGGTTTGCAACTAAGGAACATGGCGAGTCTAGTTCAATTTTCCTATGACAATAATTGTTACCAGATCTATTCATACAATAGAACAGTTTTTTATTTTATGGTGAGAGTTAAAGAAGAGATTTGAAAACTATGCCGTTCAGCCTGTGATCACTTAACTGTTATATCTGCTGAATGCGCCCAGTGACACGCCTCGCTACATGTGGTCTAGCATTATCCACGAGGACATAAATCGTCGATCGTCGATAAATATAGCAAACAGAACTATGCGATTTGCCAAAACCTCCTCAATATAAAAATCTGCAGTCCTCCATCAATATACAATTGTCCTTATAGACCTCTATTGCTATTTTTGCCCATGTCATGGCTGAACTGGAAGCTAAACATGCACTCTGAGAATCGTTCCGTCGTTCGTCTGCAGCATACTCGCTTTCTTCCGCTTGGTGCAAATGTAGGCAGAATCTAGCACGTGCTTACGAATTATTTGCTAGGGCCACGGCAGACATCGATCTATGTTTTACATTTTTGAGTTTTAAACTAAGCAAACACGCGCGGATGCCTTGCAAATAATAAAATGGTCTACTGTAGTCGTTCCGATTGTGATCGGGATGATCCAATACGAGGGTTTTGGATGGCCTATTTCCAACTGATTTTATAGCGCGTGTCTGCCGCGACATAGTGAAAGATCAACATCTTATTATTACTTGTCTTAGTGAGGCCGTATTGTTTGTTAAATAAGCAGGGTCTGCTATGGCCTTATAATAGAGCTTCTATTGTCTACTTCGATCTGATGACTAAAAACTACATCCAAGGGCCGAGACCGACACCCGTGTCTCTTTTCATAAATTTAAGAAGTATGCGTCTTTGCGTTTAATGTGTTAGACCCTTCAGTAACGAACACACTACTCCATTCTGCAGGCGTCCAATTTAAATAGTCACGATAACACTGGTAGTCTTGCTACTAGGTTAAGTGGAAGATTGGAAGTAGTTTATGTCCAAATCCCCTGTAACAATCCACAAACTGCGATTACTTCTCCGTTCTCTTAAAATACTTCTCTTCAATGCGTCGTTTAGAGAAAATAGCCCCAAGATTTCGAAAAGCTTCTTAAACGGTTAGAAACATACTTGTCCCTTTTAGAATGCTCCTCAGAAATGTCTTGCGAATTGGCTCTAAAGGCACCTAAAACATATTAAAATCTTATTAAGTCAGTTTACTTACCTACTTAGTACCAAAGTATTAGAAAATTTCAGAGCTGCGCTCCAGATACTTCATTAGTTACTTCTAGTTCAATACCGGTTTGCTAGACCAGGATTTCGATGAACATCTCATCTCCAGAAGTTTTAAGTGTTTAGGTCGATTTTGCTTCATTCATAGCGATTTTCTTCATTTTCAATTAGTCTATTTGTTAAATACTAGTGCGTGGATATACAAATCTGCAAATTTCGATTATGAAATAATTGATGAAGGTCGGTCTGCTTTATGATTAGGGAAATCAAATTATTGAAGCATAACTCAGACTATATAATTTAGTGCAATCAAGGCTAAAAATATGAATTTGAAATGTACAATTTAAAGGTTAATTTTCTTATCTAAAGATAAATCGTACGACCATCCTTCCTGTTTGGATTTGAGCAGCTACGAGTTTGTAAACGATCACGAATTGTAACAATTCCATTTTAATGGTAATAATTGTTATATTGTAATGGAAAATGCACAACTAAATACCTATTACCTAATTATACGAATCGGCATGAAAAAAATTCTCACGCCAAACAATAAATATAATACTTTTTAATTTGCTGTATAATAAAATAAATTAAATTATTGCACACTTTCTTACAATTTAAATTGATTTTATAAGATTATTATCTAAATAATAGTTACAGTGTAACTGACATTATGTAGTTTTGTTGCATTCAAAAAGGACGCAATATAATATGAAAAAAAGTGATTCAATTCTTTTTTAAAATGGAATTAGAGCAGTTAAATTAAAACAAACCTTGAAATGTAGCAATGGCGACATTCTGGTTATAGTTATAATGTTATAATACTATAATAGTTTGATGATAACATTAAAGGTCCTCGTAGGTTTATAATTGAAACAAAAAACAAATGACATCTAGGTGGCACTGTATAGCGAGCTATGAAAGAACTGTTTAACCATCGAGGTGATGGAATACATCCTGAGTATTCTTTCAGAAATCCATTGTTGACTAAGTCGGTTTTCTGATAGTCCAAAATACAGATTGTTCTGTAAGAGAACTTTCCATTATGGAATGATTTTTATCAACCCTTATAGTAACCATTGTTGTAAGTAGTTATTTTGTATTTGCTGTAATTAAAATTATCTAGTATCAAATTATAATTGCGTTTAACCTTCTATTTCAACCTTTGAAGCTATATTACTTAAGCATGTGAGTAGAACAAGTAGAAATTACAATAAATTACATATATATCAATTATAATAAACTTTTTTAAATTCTCCAATACAAATTATTGCAGATATATGCCTTTCCAATTCTACGACAGTACAGAAGCTTTATTAGACGTATTATTAAGAAACACATATTTCGGACACAGTTTATGGGGGCGAAGTTATTTACTGGTAGGACTTACAAATTCTTTTTATCTGATTTAAAAAAGAGGTTTAAAATTAGTAGGCATCTTAATTAATAAACGATAAGTTATTAGTCGCTAATTATCAATAATTAAAAATGAGTTTTAAGTACATCCTTAAATATCGAGGCAAGTTAAGACATTGACCTACATGTTCACCTTCAATTTTGTTTCAATTTATTTTGTAAAGCACTTTCACTCTCTTTCAACTTCTTGTTAAATGTCTTCTTTATAGTTATTTAAATACTGGAGGAAGTTTAATTTTATTTCTATTATTTACAACTTTTTCTTTTTAAATGGTTATTGGAACATTAACTTGATAGTTAATTTAATTTTCTTTGGAAAACCATAAACAATTGAATACCAGGTGCAATAAAAATCATTTTGATTGTTTTAAAGTAATCGTATTTTTTCATTTAAACAATCCAAAACTTTTCACTGAAAATTACACTCTTTGTTTTTAATTTTTCAGGAAAAAATCGTCAGAAGCTCAAGATCAGCTTCAACAAGAAAATAATACCGATGCGCCAAAAATCGAAAATAAATTCGCTTTAGAAGAAACAACTCTTCAAGTAGAACCAACAACAACAACCGAAATTCCTACAACGACGGAAGAAATCATTTCGACGACAACAATCTCAGTAGAAACGACGAATTTACCAAACGTTGAATTAGAAACAACAATTAACCCAGAGCACGCTTTATTTTTCTTACAACAAACGTTAAATAACACAAAACACGTACAAAACGGTACAAACAATGCTGGAGGCACTCCTGCAATCGAATCAAGTCATAATGTAATTTCAAATCATAGTTTAACGACCCGTTTATCAAATTCAACCTTCACAATTGACGCTACCATCAATATAAACAACAAACATCACTTACCTGTTAATTTAAAACAGGAACAAGAAATAAATACGCCAAACTCGGAAGATTTGATTACTTCAGAGAACTTTCATCAATCAGGTTTTATAAGATTTCCAACAGAAGATGAAACGACACAAGAAGAAATAAAATATCCAGAAAAACTAAACCAAAACTTATTACCATACACAAACTATCGCCCACCAAATATTGACAATACAAAACATATAACAAATACCTTTTTAGAAAATTCCCCGCCCGTTAGAAATTTAAACAATAAATTTACATTCGAAAATCATCCCACAGATAAATTATTGGAACAACTCGAATCTGACCCAGAA
The DNA here is from genome assembly GCA_963924605.1 of Malthinus seriepunctatus. Classification (NCBI taxonomy): domain Eukaryota; kingdom Metazoa; phylum Arthropoda; class Insecta; order Coleoptera; family Cantharidae; genus Malthinus; species Malthinus seriepunctatus. The sequence goes on from OZ004603.1 coordinate 21,645,168, forward strand.
ATTCAGCGCCAGTTAGAACAAGATCAATATAAATCGGATATAAAATATAAAGTCACAAGAGACGCGGTTTTTAATCATAGAAATCGTGATAAACAAAGTAGTTTGTGGTCGTTACCTCCTTCGTTCATAAATTCTAGTCAGCAAAAACCAATTTTATTGAGGTTTTCTGGCAGAAATGTTAACAGCCGGCAATTATTGGCAGAACATTTAAGGCCTCATACCGAAAGCTCACAAGCTTTTTATAGAGAATTTCCAACTGAAGATTTTTCATATATTTTTGGTGTTAATCAAAATCATAGGAGAAATCGTAGATGATATAAAGAGACTTTTTATAAGTGTCGTTTGTTGAATGTATGTTAAAGTATTTACCAGAGCTAAAAATTGTATATATTAGTCAACCGTTGATGTAAATGTTGTATTAAATAAGTACCTAACTATTGTGATTATATCTTGTGTGTATTATTAATTTTTAATGTTAGTTTATAAGAATCCAAATAAACGTACAATTTTGTAAATTTAACATTGGCAAATGTAGCACTAGTTGATGTATTTAAAAAATTTCTAGATGTAGTTTTCCTTAAAAAATTAATAACACGAAACGAATTAAACTGTTTTGTTTTTGTAGCAATACTGATGTCTATAAATGTATTTTGTATTTATTTCAATAAATGTAAAAAATCAATTACTTACGTATTATTAAAGAAAACGTTTCAAATACTCATTAAAGATAATACGTCTCGCATATAAAAACTTGTTATCCAATACGAACTTTGTTCAAATTGCCGAGCTTATAATGAAAAATCACAAACTATTATAACTATCATACATAACTAATTTCCTAATGCATTTTAAAGTTGTATATATAATATCTTGACTAAATAAGCTTTTTAAAACCGACAAATTTACTAATAGTGACCAGTAGCCAGTAGGTAGCTTAAGAGTCGACATAAAATTATTACTATTTATGGATTACTTTAATTACAACAATTGCACTGATTTCTGCTTAATAATCAAAAGCATTTACTTTTATTTATAATAAGTAATAAAAACACTCGTTTTCGTAGATAATTATTGAGGTTATGTTTATTTTGAATTTTTGACAACCACGTGACTGTTGTAAATAGAAGGAGCGTTCACAAAAAATTGTTATTTCTTGCCTACAAAATATAAAAATTTTATATTTTAAGCTTTACCGGCCATTAAAACTTTAAGAACATATTTTTTGCCGCTAAAACTAAAGTACAAGCAAATTAAAAATAGTAAAACGCATTTAAAAAAATTATGCATGCAATGAACGATTGTGAACTACTCTTAAATTAAGAATGACAATAACATAACCTCACTTTTAATTTTTGAAATTACTTTTTTGCAACCCATAATTTATTTCATTAATATGCACAATAAATTAATAGTAAGGACATTCTTCAGTACTGCTAAAAACTGTAAAAAGGTGGCACTTAATAATTTAAAAAATAAAGGTAGTAGTTCTACGCAATGGTTAACTCGACAGTTGTCAGATCCATACGTCGAAAAAGCAAAAATGATGAATTACAGGTAGATATTATTGATTTATTCCATACAAGTTTCTTATACTCAACTTGCAGATGTCGAAGTGCATTTAAATTAATTGAAATTGATGATCGATTTAAATTTTTAAGACCTGGACAAATTGTAATCGACTGTGGTGCCGCACCAGGGTCTTGGACTCAAGTAGCAATCGATAGGGTTAATTCGAATAGTTCAAACTTAGAAGCAGATGTTGGTACAGTAATTTCTATAGATAAGCAACAATTTTTCCCAATGAAGGTGTAAGATCGTTGTTTTAAGTTTCCAACTATTAATTATTACCTTGCAGGGTGCTACAATATTAGGAAACTCTGATTTTACTCATTCAACAACCCAAGACGAAATAAAGAGAATTTTAAATAATAAATTAGCTGATGTCGTTATATCAGATATGGCTCCAAGTGCAACTGGAGTGAGAGAAATGGATTGTGATAATATTTTAAAGTTATGTTATTCGGCACTTCGGTTTGCTATATTGATTTCAAATACTAATGCTAGTTTATTGGTTAAATTGTGGCAAAGTGGTGAAGCGAAAATATTAGAGAATGACATGTCGCGTTTTTACGAGTCGGTAAAATATGTTAAACCTAATGCTAGTCGTAGCGATTCTTCTGAAATATTTATGTTAGCTAGAAATTTTAAAGGTTTAAAGAAAAGTTAATAAATTCTTAAATTATCTTATTGCTTGTAGTAGTTATAAATTAAAACTTACAAATAATTTTAAAATTAAAGTTTAAAGCTAGACAACGTATAACTTATTAATTTTAAATATAAAGTTAGTAATATTTCAAGTACAAAATACACAAATTTATTTATAATATATACGAATTCCTTGAACAATGCATTTTTAACAATTACTCGAATTATGTTTCCTACATATAATTGCTAATCTTTCTAAATCATCATAACTGGCATTTTCGACACCAAATTGAAAGTCTCTCATAAACTGTTCCACAATTTTCTTAGCATCGGCATCCGAATAATGTGTACGTAACTTACGTTCAAGAATATGATCTAAACTTTCAACTTTCTTTATTATAAGATGTAACTTATCACCATCTTTTATTGTAGGGTAAAACCCTACTGTACGTTCGTCTGATAACGATTTACCCATGTGTAGCAACGTTTGAAGTTTAACAGGAATTCGTAAATCATATTCAATTTTCTTTTTGATATCTAATATACTTGTACTTTCGTTCACGTCCACAAAATACACTTCACGGTGGATAACTTTTATATGCAGTTTCATTATTTTATAGTAATTTGTTGATTAATTATATAAAAATTTTTAAGTAAAACACAATTGCATTTGACATCAACGAAATTTGACAGAAAGATTCGTAATTTAATAAAAGTGAGGTTAGTTTTCAAAAACTTTTTTAGAACTTAATTCGCATTTACACTGTTATGGGCTATATTTTTTCAATTTACGTTATTACGAATCAAAATATTAGAACTTTACAGAATTTAAGAAATAATGAGCAAATTAATTTAATTTTGTAATATTTTTTTATAATGTTTAACATAAAACAATAAAACTTTAATTATTTTGTTCGCATCAATCTTCGTACGCCACTGATTTTTGTATACATTTTAAATCTTCAATCGACAAAAAAAATTTTAATTATCTCAAGGACCTGTTAAACAACAAACCGGTCTTATAAATTTGTCTGCAATTATAAGTATTTATATAAACGTTACATCGTTAAATTGCTTGCTTGGCAGGTTGTTGTAATTTGGTGATTACAAAAGTGAAAGTATTCAAAATTATCTAATTTCCTACAAATTTTTAGGTGGCGACTTTAGTTGCAAGTGATTGTTCGTGTGTTGAATAATATAAAATCAACGTAAAAATGAAGACAAAGGCATCTACTGAAATGGTCCAAAGGGCAAGAGCTACATTTGCTACAGGTGTAACGAAACCTTTATCATTTAGAAAGAAACAATTGAAGTCATTACTTAAAATGTACGAAGAGAACATGGACGTTATTTTAAATGCTCTATTTAGCGACTTACATAAAAGTAAGCAAGAATCGATCATAATGGAAGTAGAACTAATTGTCAACGATTTAAGAAACGCAATTTTTAACATCGACGATTGGGTAAAACCGGAATACCCATCAAAAGAATTTGCTAACATGTTAGATACAGTATACGTTGTACCAGAACCATACGGAGTAGTTCTTGTTATCGGAGCCTGGAACTACCCGTTTCAAATTTCACTAATTCCACTAACAAGTGCTATCGCAGCAGGTAACTGTGTAATTTTAAAACCATCCGAACTCGCAAGTGCAAGTGCAAAAGTAATGGCCGATATAATTCCAAAATACTTAGATAACCAGTGTTATCAAGTCTTCCTAGGAGGTCCTCAAGAAACTTCTGACTTACTAGAAGAAAAATTCGATTACATATTCTTTACCGGTTCTACTCAAGTTGGTAAAATTGTTCATGCGGCTGCTAACAAACATTTAACACCGACGACTTTAGAACTCGGTGGTAAATGTCCAGTTTATGTAGATGATTCTGTAAACATAGAAGTGGCCGCTCGTAGAATTATTTGGGGTAAATGTGCTAACGCTGGTCAAACTTGTATCGCGCCAGATTATATCCTTTGTTCGAAGAGTGTGCAAGATAAGTTAGTACAGGCTGTTGGTAAAATTTTAGAAGGGTTTTATGGTAAAAGTTTAAAAGATTCTCCTGATTTGTGTAGAATTATCAATGATAAGCATTATCAAAGATTATCAGGTTTGATTAAGAGTGGTAGGGTTGTTGTTGGTGGCGAAGGTGATCGTGCTTCAAAATTTCTTCCATTAACCATAATGGTCGATGTGAAACCTAACGATCCTGTTATGCAAGAAGAAATATTTGGGCCTATTTTACCCATTTTAAATATTAGTAACGCTTTCGACGCAATTAAGTTTATTAACAGTAAAGAGAAACCTCTCTCTATGTATATTTTTTCAAATAATAAGAAAGATGTTGATTTGATTCTTGAAAATACGTCGAGTGGGGGAGTATGCGTTAATGATACTCTAATGCATTTTGTTGTCGATACTTTACCTTTTGGTGGAGTTGGACACAGCGGTATGGGGGCTTATCATGGAAAATACGGTTTTGATACTTTTACACATAAAAAAGGAGTTTTATATAAAAATTTGGGTTTTATTGGTGAAACTTTATCATCTAGTCGTTATCCTCCTTACTCTCAATCCAAAATACGGCTTTTAAGCCAATTATTAAAGAAACGTAGAAGTTTACCTTTAACTTATTTACCGCATGTATTTATGTTCTGCTTCGGGTTTGTCATTGCTTATTTTTGTAGAAATTTTATGTAATGTATTGTAAGTTTTTAAGGTGAAGGTGTAATGATTGTATAAGTTTTTTAATTGTGTTTTAAATAAGAAAGTTGTAATTTTGTAATACGCTAATTGTGTAGGGTGTTTGGATAAATTATGTCATTAGTTTTAGTTAACTGTTATTTTTTAACAAAACTAATCATTAGGGCTCCTACAGACACGTCCAGTAATTTAGTTAGTCCAGTAGCCAATAATTAGTCGATTTAATTGTTTACTACTCGACTAAATTTTAATGTCCCAATATGGTAAGTTACTAAATTACTCACTACTCGAGAGTAAATTACTGGTCGTGTCTGTACGACCCTTACGAGCCTTTATAACAATATATTTAGAAGTTAGGAATAGATACAGATATTATTTTTAAACTTTAAGAAATATATTTTTAACTAAGTAATTTGTAATGACCATGAAAATACTCTCATTTAAAAATTCAAAATATTTTCCTAAAATATCATGCTGTGATTGCGATTGTAAATGATTGATCAATTTTAATTTACTATTGTTTTGTAATTTTTTATGATGTTAATGGTAGGTTTTTTACAATATTTAATTTGAAACTATTGTTTTAAATAATAAAAGAATTAAACTGGAGCCAATGATTTGTTTTAATGCTCTATAGGTGTTTACTTGGGTGGATGTTTATGCTTCCTACTTCCTAATATAAATAAATAACATTTAATGATCTCTATTAAAATCATAACATTTTTATCATAATTAAAAATTTAAATAAAGGACATGCCAGTGGCGTAGTATGCTATAACTTGAACAAAGCTTCAATCATAACTTCTCACTTGTAATTATTGTAACCAGAGGCTGAGCTGCCTTGAAAAGTTTTAAGCCTGTTCAAACCAGAGCTTGCTAAGAATTTTGCAATAATAATAAAACTTGGTGAAAACAAAATAAAACTATTGGTGCCGAAGAAGCAAACAGTGATTTAGAGAAAGTCAACTTTTTGCAAAGTTTGGGCACAAAACTTCCATCCTCCGAAGAGATTACAGTGGTCAACAGATTTATACAAACCAGAAGAGAGAAAACCCTGATTTGAGCTTTTGAAGAAATGAATACAAACAACGGATGTGGCCATACGAGGAACTTTTTCCGGGTGTATTTTTTTGTGCATTTCTTTAAAAGTTTATAATTTAAAATTTTCTTTAATGTTCATTTATAAGATATCAAATTAAATTATAATATTATTATAATATTTGACGGACAGTAAAAAGTTCCTCAAAATTCAAAAAGCTTAAAAAAAATTTTCTGTTAATTGCTGCCGTGTCCGTCCGGGATTGAACCTGGGAATTCTATGTGTAAGCAAAATTTTTAGGTATATATCTTCAGATAGCTAATTTTACGAGCTTTCGAAATATTTAAAACTATACAGGGTGTTCTATTTAAATTAAGAATTTGGATTCTACTTCCTGTTAAACCGGAAGTCAAAATATAAAGTGTTTGGTATCGTGTAATAGCTAATTTTAGAAGCTTTTAAAATACTTAAAAATATACAGAGTGTTCCTAAAAATTTTGATATTTTTGTAATTTCTGGTTTAACCGGAAGCGTTTTGTTAACCGAAAATATTGTCAAATAATAGATATTCATGAGATTAATAAATATATCCATTTTTATTTTTTCATTTTTATTAAAAAAGAAATTAGAGATTTTTGAAATTTTGACATTCAAAAAATCATTACTCCAAAACGGCTCAAGCGATTTTGATAAAAATTTATATTTTGATAGAGAATTGCGTTGTCTATAACATACTCAAATTTGTTGAAATCGGCCGAAACAGTTTTTGAGAAAATCCATTTCAAAATTTTGACTTACTTTGGCCTTAAAGGTTAGCAATTTTGAAACAATTTTGAAAATCGACTTATTTAGGACAAAAGTCTTATATTTTGGCTGTACAATGCCATTTTGAAATTTTTATAGTAATAATTACCGGCCAAGTTATAGAAAGGAAAAAACGCAAAATGGGACAATCGTTCTATTGGCCGCCATTATGCATAAAAAATTTGAATTTTTTTTGAGTTAGGGCCCACGTGTACTATCTTACAGCCAAGTAAAAATGAATTTGGTTCAAATTTGCAAATATGCGCCCAAAATAACCACCTTATTTTTGGACACCCTGTATAGATTTCTTATAAAAGCTTAGTTTGCTGATAAAATAATTTTAAAGGAATCAGGAGGACTCAAAACGTCGAGAAATGCAAAAAAATTTCTTATTATTTTTTTATGTCTGACATATAAGAAAATAAAAGCGCTAAGCCAACTAAGGGATCATGCATGCTGGCCGTTAACTTAAGCTTTAACCTTGAAACGTTGCATTGGTTTCCCTGTAGTCAACTCAAGGTTAAAGCTTAAGTTAACGGCCAGCATAAACGACCCCTAACAATGAATACCATTTTCTTTTAGTGTATGTAAAGTTGCCTATCTTTAGGCGTTTATAGCTTTAATGAATAAAGTTTGTTCATCAGAAATATTTATTTTTTCTTCAAACGTCAGAAAAAGTCGCCTTTGTGTCACTCAATAGGTAACGGTGAAGTTTAACTTTCCCGCCGAGGCAGGAAAAATTGTCAGAAAAGTACTTTTCTCTGTCTAGGAGGGAAAAGTAAAATCTTAACCACACATTATTTTTATTTTTAACGTAAAAAATGTTTTTTAAGCATTTGTAATGTAAACAATTTAATGTTTTTTAAATTTTCCTTTATAATTAGTTCGTTGCGTTTAATAATTAGCTTTTCTTACAAATTTAAGTTAATTTTAAAAAATATTTGACAATTGAACTACAAGTAATTGACAAGAGATGGTGCTGTTTCAAAAATCAAAATTTTCAGTTTTACGCTTTACGTTTGCAGAAAAAATTTAATGTTTTATACGGAGTCAAAGTAGTTTTGTGTGACTCGCCTGTATTGCCCGACTCGCTCGCTACGCTCGCTCTTCAGCCAAACACAGTCTTATAAAACAAATAACTATTACTTGTGTCTACCTTTGAAAATCAATGTTTACAAGTTTGTCTTTCAAAGCTTTCTAAAAACAATTTAGGGACATTTTTGATGCTACTGACAGCTGACAGAAATTGTTTAATCATAATTTAATGAATTTGTAAGTGAATTAAGCATGAGTAACAAGTAAAGTATTATACATTACACGCCAAGTAACTGTTTTAACAGGCTCAAAGAGGCTCAAACTCAGGCATTTACCTTCGTGCGTCAAAATGCTATCTTGTGACACATGTATTTTAATATATTATTTCAAACCACCATGTTTTCATTCGGTAACGAATTGCCTGTTTAAAAAATCACTCTTGAGCGGCATTTTCTGGCGCCAAAATCATTTGCTATTGCTGAGTATCGTATTCATTTGTATTTTTCCTTGACTTACCTGGTTTTTCTAATACTTTCAGGACACAGAGACAGAGTCCCAGTTCCCATTAGAATCTGTAATTATTTTTGGTCCTCGTAAAGCTGCGGTGTGCCTCAAGGTTTTATTATTGGATCCTTTTCTATTAGGCTTTTTATTAAGTTTATTTTTCTCACTCTGTTATGGATAGTCCACGAGTCCACACACACAGGCTTGCCTTCCGGTTTGGCTTGTGCCGGCCGCCTGCACAGGCCAAACGGGAGCGTGTGAACACTGTTTAGGCGGCCTGCACACGCCAAACCGGAAGGCAATAAGCCTGTGTGTGTGGACGGGTCTTTATATACACTACTTTTCTTTTCATCTTCAAATTTTTATTCGTACTCTCGCTGATAATTTTGACTGAGGGACGACCCACATTGATAATACGGCCTTGATTTATCATTTTTTATTTCTAAAATTAGCATTGCTTCGGCGATTTGAGCCATCAAAAAATTAAAATATCCTGTGTTTTGCTAAAACTATCATACAAATAATAATATTAACATCATAAATTATGGGAATCACATTACTGATTTTTGTATTATGAAAAATAATATAATAAGTGCCATCATAAAAATGCCATATGCCTTGGGAAAAAACTGTAAAAAGTTTAAAAATAGTTCAACTTTTACTTGCGAGTTGCGTTGTTTTCTCCTATTTTTCATCCCGATTATGGGGAGTTTTAATCTATTTTGGAATAACTCATAGTTACTTTAGTAGCTTAGTACATTGATTGTTTCTATTCGAGTACTTTTATATTGATTTTTGTATAATTGTGATAAAAATCAATATTATTTAATTAGTGTGTAGTGATGCGTGCGTGACTTACCTACATACCTAAGAACATAAGAGAGGTAAAATAATTTTATTTAAAACTAAATCTGATTATGTGATTATTGGTTCAATTTAGGCTATTTTTTTACTTTGTACAAAACAGTTTTATGTTGAAGTTAAGTACTGTGCTGTGTGTTCTCATATTTATATCTTACTTTCATGATAAGAATTTATAAGAGAATTTTTTAAAACGCACGATGTACAAAGTAATCTTATAGATACGTTTATTCCATACGTAATTCCATAATATTTAATAAAGAAATAAGAACTATGGTGAAACACTATTTCAGGAATATCTTCAGAAGAATTTCATTAAGTAGGCACATTCGCACATTTTTGCTTTTATATCAAAATAGGATATTGTTCTAAAATAATTGCTTATTATCTAATAATAAATTAAAACAAAGCATTGTTCCTAAAAGTTATTTTAAAATATTCATGGTAATAAAAACAATTGAGATATTCTGAACTTTGAATTATTTATCTGATAGCCATGACCAAAGCAAGCTATATTTTTTTGGAACCATTAAAGTAGGAAGTAGGTATAATATTATAACTAAATATAAAAAATAATTATTACCTATTTAATTTATTGTTTAAAAATGTTAATTGTGGATTGTTATGATTCCCTATATTGTGACCATTATTTTTCAGTTTTTTCGTTGAGTTGTTATAGCAAAGGTCAATTAAATTATCAACCGCGACGTGTATTATCGCTCTTCTCTCTAGCCTTTTTGATTGGATTTGATGAAAGCTAGTCAACAATATACTAATAAACATTTAAAACATTTAAATACGTTTTGTTAGTCATTCGATTAAACAGTAGGCGCTGCTATAACGATATTACACCTCGAGCCAAATAGAAAATAGAACTTGATCGACTGGAATTTATTTAAAAAGGGTAATTTTTACAAATTAACTAATAATTAGTTTTTCTGAATTTTTAATTTATGATAACATAAATATTTATAAGAAGTTAAACTTTTAGTGTTTATGTCAGGTTATTGGAAAAAAAAGTATGATATCAGACGAATTTAATGAAGTCAATTTTGTTTTTACCAGAATTTTCCGTTTATGTGTTTAAATGATCGGTTAAAATAAACACTATAAAGTGACTTGCAATTGAATTTAATCAGCTTCTATAAACATTATTGTGTTAGATTACGCTATGATATGTGTGACAATGTACAATAGTTTGTTAAAAAAATTCTTTTAAATTAAATTTTACTGCAATTAACAGAAAAAAAAGAGGTAAATATTTGCTGCGTAAATTTTTAATACCCAAGAGTGTGCCATATACAGTAGAAAGAGTGGTCCTTATTTATACATTTTGAAATTTGAATTGTTTCACCCTCTGAATATTTTCCTAAAGGTGACTTAAGTCACTTAAGTCATACGAAACCATTTTGGCTCAAATCTCACAGGGATCCGAAATCAGAATATACATATATCTGCATCAAGATGCGATGTGCCTAAAAACTTTTGATTGTTTTCTAAAAACTGGAAAACTGAGCGATGAATTTTTTGAATGGGTACTAACACGTATTTTGAAACCTCGTAAAATTAGCCTTAAAGGGGGTGTAAACCAAAAAAACTTTTATTCGCTAAAAAGTGCTAAACAAATATCTAAGAACAACAGTGAAAACCGCACTTTCTTAGCACAAATATTAACTAAGATATAAGCTCTTGAGTTCAAAATTCGTGACGTCAGATAGACAAAATTTCATGATTTGCCCTGGTTGCTTAGGGATATACTTTTCATACATTAATTTCTAAACTGCTAATTGGCCGATTGCGACATGTCTCGACATTTTGTCTACATGACGTCACGAATTTTAACGCAAAAGTTATATATATACCCAACGGTCCATCACAGCTACGTGCGGTTTGAAAATTTGTTCTTAGAATTTTCTGTACTACAACTTTAATTTTTGGTTTACACCCCCTTTAATAAATTTTATGAATCTTAAAGTTTTCTAAAGTACCTTTATAAAAAAAATCAGGTTTATAAATTATTTTAATTATCTACAATAAAATGCTAAATTATGGAAATTACAATTACATACCTACATTTTACAATAATGAATCAAAGGACAAGGTCGTAAGAGCAAAGCCCATTTGATTTTCAAATAGAAGCGTGCTTACGTACATTTTATGTCATTCAAATTTTTTTTTTCATTAAATACAAATACTGGATTAGTAATACATAAGTATTGACAACTAAACAATCATTTGATCATTTGAAAAATGTTTGCAAATAAGAATAAGTTTCTACATGCGACTAAAACAAATCAAGAGGAAAACTACTTTTCCACACCCCCAAAAAATGGTAATTTAAAATTCAAAAGCAGCTAACATTTTTATTATTTATTTTCAGATACAACAAACCATTCCAAAATGAAATCAGTCCAAGAAGTAGTGGAAACCGCACGAAAAGCTTTCAAAAATGGAAAAACTAAACCTTTGGAATTTCGCGAAAAACAATTACGGAATTTATTACGTTTTTATGAAGAAAACGCCGACGAATTTATAGAAGTCCTTTCTAAAGATTTGCGCAAACACAAACAAGAAGCTCTTTTATCGGAATTAATGTTTGTCCAACACGATTGTAAAGATGTAATTGATAATTTAAGAAAATGGAACGAACCCGAAGAACCACAAAAAGGCTTAACTAACATCTTGGATAAAGTATTAATTCAAAACGATCCTTATGGTGTTGTTTTAATAATTGGCGCTTGGAATTATCCACTTCAAATACTGCTTTTACCGATGGCTTCGGCGATAGCTGCAGGAAATTGCGTCATTTTAAAGCCATCAGAAGTAGCACCGGCAACGGCAAACTTAGTAGCTAGTGTTCTACCAAAATATTTAGATAACGATTGTTTTCAAGTTGTAAGTGGAGGTCCACGAGAAACAGAACAGTTGTTGGAACAAAAATTCGATTATATTTTCTTCACCGGTTCAACTCGAATTGGAAAACTTGTGCACGCTGCTGCTAACAAACACTTAACCCCGACAACATTAGAGTTGGGTGGTAAAAGTCCAGTTTATTTGGATAAATCTGCAAATATCGAAATTGCCGCACGTCGTATCTTATGGGGCAAATGCTTAAATGCCGGACAAACTTGCGTCGCTCCAGATTACTTAATGTGCCAAAGGGAAGTCGGTCCAAAATTTATCGAATGTGCCCGAAATATTTTAAACGATTGGTATGGTAGCGACGTTCAAAAATCGCCCGATTTGGGCCGTATAATCAATGATAATCATTTCGAACGTTTGGTCAAACTGATGAAGAATAGCAATGTTGTTGTGGGTGGTGGTAGTGATGCTCAAGAAAAGTTTATACAACCAACAATTTTAGACGACGTTAAACCAGATATGCCTGTTATGCAAGAAGAAATTTTCGGTCCAATTTTACCAATAGTTTATGTCAAGGATGCAGAGGAAGCTGTTCAATACATTAATGAAAATGAAAAACCGTTGGCTTTGTATGTTTTTTCTAAAGATAAGAGCGTGGTGGATTTTGTACTTGAAAATACTTCGAGCGGAGGAGTTTGTGTTAATGATACCGTCATGCATTTAGCTGCAGACAATTTACCTTTTGGTGGTGTCGGAAGTAGTGGTATGGGATCCTATCATGGAAAATTTAGTTTTGATACTTTTGTACATAAGAAAAGCGTTCTTATTAAAAATTTTAACGTAATTGGGGAAAGTTTGGCCTCTGCACGGTATCCTCCTTATTCAGAGTCAAAAACTAATCAAATCACGCGGTTATTAACAACACGATTACCTCTTTCTTTCAAATCATTGTCACAATACTTAGTTTTTGGCTTAGGTATTGCATTTGCTTTCTTTGCCAATTTTTTATTAAAATTTTACAATAAGAATATATTTTGAATTTTTTTGGTATATGTTGTTTAATTTGTTTATGCACTTTTTTACATAATAAATTTATATAATTAATAAACAATATTTATAATTTTTTTTAATCATTCTACCATTAGAGATAATAAAGAGAACATGAACTATGATAGAATTTAAACTTGATTTGTTTCTAAATTTTTATGTTAAAGTTAAGTAATGTGCTTCCATGATAAGAATAAGTAAGATTTACTTTGAATTTATAAAAATGTACTATGTACTTTTAGATACGTTCATTCCATTCGTAATTCCATATTTTATAAAGAAATGAGAAATATGTTGAATTTATAAAAATGTACTATGTACTTTTAGATACGTTCATTCCATTCGTAATTCCATATTTTATAAAGAAATGAGAAATATGTTGAAGCACTATTTCAGAAATATCTTCAGAAGAATTTTTTTGGGTATATAGCCACATTTTTGCTTTAATAAGTTTGTCAAAATTGGAAAGAAAGTGTTCTAAAATTAGTTATTTGTTTTATAAGGAGACAAAGTGGCGTTTTGTGTGACAAGACTGTGTTTGGCTGAAGAGCGAGCGTAGCGAGCGAGTCGGGCAATACAGGCGAGTCACACAAAACTACTTTGACTCCGTATAAAACATTAAATTTTTTCTGCAAACGTAAAGCGTAAAACTGAAAATTTTGATTTTTGAAACAGCACCATCTCTTGTCAATTACTTGTAGTTCAATTGTCAAATATTTTTTAAAATTAACTTAAATTTGTAAGAAAAGCTAATTATTAAACGCAACGAACTAATTATAAAGGAAAATTTAAAAAACATTAAATTGTTTACATTACAAATGCTTAAAAAACATTTTTTACGTTAAAAATAAAAATAATGTGTGGTTAAGATTTTACTTTTCCCTCCTAGACAGAGAAAAGTACTTTTCTGACAATTTTTCCTGCCTCGGCGGGAAAGTTAAACTTCACCGTTACCTATTGAGTGACACAAAGGCGACTTTTTCTGACGTTTGACGAAAATAATTATTTATAGTAATAATTAATTAAAACAGAGCCTTCTTTCTATAGTTATTCTAAAATCCTCATGGTAGATAATAAAAACAATTGAGATTTTCTGAACTTTGAAATCTTTGTATAATTTATGATAGCCATGACCAAGAGAAAATACTTTTTTTGGGACTAATATTTTATTTAAAATACAAAAATTATTACCTATTGTTTATTTAGTTGTTTAAAAATGTTAATTGTGTGTAGTAGAGGGCAATTGAATTATCAACCGAAACATGTATTATATTATCACTCTTCATTTTAGCATTTTAATCAAAATGGGATATGATGAATGATAATGTATTTAAAACTCAAAGTCTTTTCTTTACCGGTAATTATAGGAGCTCCTACTGTACTGATTTTAATTATTTTAAATAAAAGCTCTCGACCCACAGAGTTGTCATCACTAATTTATATTTCTTCAAATTATCAATTTCATGCATTTTTTTAAATACTAAATTGCTACACTTATTACCTGCTATCTTCCCACTTCAACGTAGTTCGATCACGTTGAATGACTGACACGTCTATATCGTGCATTTAACTATAAACTTGGTTTGTACAACGTGCATTATAATAACTTTTGAAAATTTCATTTTTCTAGCGAATTCATATCTTCAAATACTTTTTGTCGAATATCGACGGGGGTGAACACTCATTCGTTCGATAAACAGTGAGTGCTGCTAGAGGGTAATTTTTTCAAATTAACTAATAATTATAATTAGTGTTTAAAATTTTTAATTTAACATAATATAAATATTTATAAAAAATTATACTTTTAGTGCTTGTTATGTCAGGTTGTAGCAAAAAACTATGATGCTATCAGATTTTAATTTTGTTTTTATCATAATTTTCTGTTTATATTTTTGCTCAGTTAGAAAAACTATAAAGTGACTTCCTATTGTATTTAATCAAGACCCACAATCATTATTGTGTTAGATTTCGCTATGATATGTGCGACACTGTAGGTACAACAGTTTGTTAAAAATTTTAAGATTTTAAATTTAAACAAGTAGTGTTTTTTTAAAATTTAAATTTTACAGCAATTAATAAAAACAAAAAGGTAAATATTTGCTAGACGTAACTTTTTAATACCTACTAGGGTGGTTCTTATTTATACATTTTGTAATCCATTTATTTAAAACGCAAAGCCCTTTTCTTCACCGGTAATTTTAGAGTGCTTCTACTGGACCAATTTGGAAATTTTTTTTTAAATTGAAGCTCTCGACACAGATAGGTATGTCAGCACTAATTTTTGTCTCAAATTACCAATTTTATACATTTTTTAAATAATAAATTGTTACGGTTATTAATCTTATCTCTCCATTTTAATAACGTTCGATCATGTTGAATGACGAACACGCCTATTTCGTACATTTAACAACAAACAATCATCTGTGTAGGTAATAAGTGCATTATAATAATTTTTGAAAATTTCATTTTTCTAACGCTTTCGTATGCTCTGTGTGCTTTTTTTTAACTCTAAATATTAGATCAAGTATATCATTTGAATCGCAAGGGTAGATAAAGTGATACAATACCCTCGAAATTACTAAACTAAGTGTGTGAAGTTCATGAACTTCTCGAAATTCGATTAGAAGACGTAAAGGTAAAAAAGGTTTATTGAAATACGTATACGCAGACACAATCTTATTAAAATTGGTCTGAAGTTTCTAAAATATTTATCACAAAATAGTGTTTTGGGGCAGGTCAGAGCTCCCATCTCCATAAAAATTGAAATTGAGGAAAACAAAAAAAATACGGGTATCCTATAATTTTAAGTAAAGAACATCTACCCCTAAAGTTTGTTCAAATATCACCCTGTGTTTTTGAAAGTTTTAATAAATAAATCTCCAAGCAAAGCCGTTGAAAAAAAAATCAAAATTGCGACCAATTTTCCATATTTTGTGGTTTTTCCCTTACAACTTTTCAAAAATTTCAATAAGGCAAAGTACAGCCAAAATATAGAGCTTTCGTTCTAACCCACTGATTTTAAAAGTTGTTTCAAAATTGCAATCAAAATTTCTTTTGAGCAATTTTTTTTATTGTTGGATATGTTACAGACAACGTAATTCTCTATCCAACTCTGTTTTTTTTATCAACTTCGCCTGAGCAGAACCAGAGTTATGATTTTTTGAAAGTCAAAACTTCAAAAATCTTATGAAAAAAGAAGAAATTAATAAACATTTTAGTTTTTTATTTTTAAATTAAATGAAAATTATTCAACCAAATGCTGTTTATTGTATAATATTAACATATTAAAAAATCACATTACAAAATATAAAATACAGGGTGTGTCCGAAATAGGTGGACAAACGTCCAGAGTACGTTCCTCACCTAAAATTAAGGTACTTACCCGTATTTTTTTGTTTTGGTCAATTGCAATTCTTGAGCGGAGTGGGAGCCCCTAACCGCGCGGGCCCCCTAAAACACTATTTTGTTAACCTAGTAGAAGTCCCTGAACCGATTTTAATTAAATTTGGTATGGGAACTATCTAAGTGAATTGACATAAGTACCTTAGCCTACTTTTGTTAAAGTCGCTAGAGGGCGCTAGTTATGTACAACTGGTTTAGGTTTTTCTGCATAACTTTTTTTGCCAAAACATTTTTATATTTTTTTATTGCACAATTAAATGTAAAATTTCATTACCTAAAAAAAGTATCAGTGTATCTTTTTCCTAAGATACACAGTTTTCGAGAAAAAGACTAAAAATACTGACCCAAACGAAAATTTTGAACTATTTTTTCAATAAAAAGATAGTGGGAAAGCTGATTTTTCATTTTCAAAACTTGTGTTGATAATTTCTCTAATTTTAGTGCAATTTTATTTTAGAAAATTTAACACAATCTTTAAAAATCAGAAATCAGCTTTCCGACTATCTTTTGGTATAGAAAATAGTTTAAAATTCTTGCATTCAGCCTGTATTTTTCGTCTTTTTCTCGAAAACCGTGTATCTTAAGAAGAAGATTAAAAAATACTTTTTTTTAGATAATGAAATTGTAAGTACATTTAATTATGCAATAAAAAAATTTAAAAATGTTTTGGCTAAAAACGTTATTGCAGAAAAACCGAAACAAGTTACCCGTACCTAGCGCCCTCTAGCGATTTTTACAAAAGTAGGGCATGGTACTTATGTTAATTCACTTAAATAGTTCCCATACCAAATTTAATTAAAATCCGTTAAGGGGTTTCTAAAATGTTAACAAAATAGTGTAAGGGGGCCCGCGGTTAGGGGCTCCCACACCGCTCAAAAATTTGAATTGACCAAAACAAAAAAATACGGGTACCTTAATTTTAGGTAAGGAACGTCCCCTTGAAGTTTGTCCACCTATTTCGGACACACCCTGTATAGAAAAGCACAAAATATAAGAAAAAATCACTTGGCGCAATTGCGAAGTCCTTAAAACCCTTACACCTACTAATGAACTATTTTTTTCTTACGACATTTATGCTATTTATACTAATCAGAAGGAGTTCTTCTAATGTTTTCTTTGCTATTTTCGACTCGGGAAGTCTAAAAACGTCCAAAAATTAAATATCAAAATAACTTATTTTTTCGATCATATGACTTTGTCAAAGCATAAGGAAAAAATAATTTATGTAAATAGTACAGATATACCATGTCAATTATTATAAAAATCAAACATTTCTTTGTATTCATCAATATTTAAAAAAAAATATTTGAATTTGCAACAACGTTACTTAACAATTTGACCACTACGAGTCGCTAATTCTCATAGTATGCATGGCGCCTATAAATTGGTATGAAAAAAAGCTGGCTTCTAGAAGCTGTGATGTAAGGCTATAGCTAAATGGCCCAAATAATGGTAATTTCCAATTTAAAAATAACTAACATTTTTAAATATATTTTTAGATACAACAAACCATTTCAATATGAAATCAGTTCAAGAAGTAGTGGAAACCGCACGAAAAGCTTTCAAAAATGGAAAAACTAAATCTTTGGAATTTCGTGAAAAACAATTACGGAATTTACTGCGTTTTTATGAAGAAAACGTCGACGAATTTATAGAAGTCGTTTCTAAAGATTTGCGCAAAAACAAACATGAAGCTTTTTTATCGGAAGTAATGCTTCTCCAGCACGATTGTAAAGATGTAATTGATAATTTAAGAAAATGGAACGAACCCGAAGAACCACAAAAAGGCTTAACTAACATCTTGGATAAAGTATTAATTCAAAACGATCCTTATGGTGTTGTTTTAATAATTGGCGCTTGGAATTATCCACTTCAAGTACTTCTTTCACCGATGGCTTCGGCGATAGCTGCAGGAAATTGCGTCGTTTTAAAGCCATCAGAAATAGCACCGGCAACGGCAAACTTAGTAGCTAGTGTCCTACCAAAATATTTAGATAACGATTGTTTTCAAGTTGTAACTGGAGGTCCACGAGAAACAGAACAGTTGTTGGAACAAAAATTCGATTATATTTTCTTCACCGGTTCAACTCGAATTGGAAAACTTGTGCACGCTGCTGCTAACAAACACTTAACACCGACAACATTAGAGTTGGGTGGTAAAAGTCCAGTTTATTTGGATAAATCTGCAAATATCGAAATTGCCGCACGTCGTATTTTATGGGGCAAATGCTTAAATGCCGGACAAAGTTGCGTCGCTCCAGATTACTTAATGTGCCAAAGGGAAATCGGTCCAAAATTTATCGAATGTGCCCGAAATATTTTAAACGATTGGTATGGTAGCGACGTTCAAAATTCGCCCGATTTGGGACGTATAATCAATGATAATCATTTCGAACGTTTGGTCAAGCTGATGAAGAATAGCAATGTTGTTGTGGGTGGTGATAGTGATGCCCAAGAAAAGTTTATACAACCAACAATTTTAGACGACGTTAAACCAGATATGTCTGTTATGCAAGAAGAAATTTTCGGTCCAATTTTACCAATAGTTTATGTCAAAGATGCAGAAGAAGCTGTCCAATACATTAATGAAAATGAAAAACCGTTGGCTTTGTATGTCTTTTCTGAAAATAAGGGTGTGGTAGATTTTATACTCAAAAATACTTCGAGTGGAGGAGTTTGTGTTAATGATACATTATTACATGCAGTTGCAGAGAATTTACCTTTTGGTGGTGTCGGAAGCAGTGGTATGGGATCCTATCATGGAAAATTTAGTTTTGATACTTTTGTACATAAGAAAAGCGTTCTTATTAGAAATTTTAATGTAATTGTGGAAAGCTTGGCTTCTGTACGTTATCCTCCTTATTCAGAGTCAAAAACTAAACGAATGACACGCTTATTAACAATACGATTACCTTTTTC
Source organism: Malthinus seriepunctatus (assembly GCA_963924605.1). NCBI lineage: Eukaryota > Metazoa > Arthropoda > Insecta > Coleoptera > Cantharidae > Malthinus > Malthinus seriepunctatus. Next base: position 21,664,545 of record OZ004603.1, read on the forward strand.
TTTCAAATCATTCTCATATTACTTAGTTTTTGGCTTAGGTATTACATCGGCTTTTTTGACGAATATTTTGGTAAACGCTTACAATAAGAATAAAATTTAAAATTTTGTGGTACCTATATTTTTTTTATTTTTTTAAATGCACTTTTTCATAATAAATTTACATAATAAACAATATTTTTTAATTTTTTTAATCATCTTACCATTATAGATTATAATGAGAACATGAACTCTGATTAAATTTTACCGTGATTTGTGTGTGATCAGAATATTTGAATTACAAAGGCTTTATTTTTAACTGTTGAAAACAAGACAGTTCTTTGTAATCTGCTCTAATTAGTGTATAAATTTAAAAAAAAACTGTTAAAACGATTAAATCAAATATTTTAAATATTCGCTACGTATTACTACTTACTTTAGTGCGTAAAAACTCAAAAAACTAAAAAACTTATAATTAAATTATTTCGACTCATCCTGTATATAAAACACAAATATTTATTTTCAACACGTCAACTGTCAAGTTTGCTCTAATTAATTGAGTGCTTGTGAATAACATGAACAATATTTTTCACTTATAGTTTTATTAAAGACCCACAATATAAATAAATTCAACTAAAATTTTAATTAAAATATAAATACGGCGTAATAAATTGATTTATTTATAGATTTATTTTGTGAGGTTATGTTAGATATTGTTGGTGGCTGCAAATTTTGAACCTGTGACACAAATACTCAAAATATAAACGGTTGTGGTTTCTTTTGGTGATATGATTACAATTTAAAAATGAATTTAGGACGAAAAAATCAATATGGCAATGGTTTAATTTATGCTGGTTTTAATCAAGATCAAGGTTAGTTCGTAAACGAGTTTTTCAATTTTTACAATTTCAACTTTTTAGGTTGTTTTGCATGTGCAACAACTAGAGGTTTTAGAGTATACAACTGTAATCCTTTAAAAGAAAAAGAACGGCAAGATTTTCCCGATGGTGGATTTAGTTATATCGAAATGTTATTTAGATGTAATTATTTAGCGTTAGTCGGTGATGGTAGTACTTCGAATTATCCCTCGAATAAAGTTATGATTTGGGACGATTTAAAAAAACTTATATCAATATCGTTAGATTTTAATGCACCCGTTTTAGCTGTTAGGTTACGAAGAGATAGAATTGTAGTTGTTCTAGGTAAGTCCCTTACGAATACTTTTTTCTTTTCTAACGAGTTGTTTGTAGAAGGACTAATTAAAGTTTATACATTTACTCAAAACCCGCAACAATTACATGTATTTGAAACGAGCGTGAACCCTAAAGGACTTTGTGTGTTATGTCCGAACAGTAATAATTCGTTACTGGCTTTTCCAAGCCGTAAAATTGGATTCGTTCAAGTTGTAGATCTCGCTAGCACCGAAAAACCACCGTTAGATATAAATGCACACGAAGCGGCACTTAGCTGTATATCATTAAATTTACAAGGAACGCGTTTAGCTACTGCAAGCGAAAAAGGTACTTTAATCAGAGTGTTTGAAACTACCTCTGGAACTAAAGTTGCAGAATTGCGAAGAGGCGCTAATCAGGTATGATTTGAAAGGTGATTATGATTGTTGTAATAAGGCTTTAATTGTAGGCTTCTATTTATTGCATTAATTTTAATCAAGCGTCTACTTGTTTGTGCGTTTCGTCCGATCACGGTACAGTACATATATTTGCACTCGATAATCCGAAATTGAATCGTCAATCGACGCTTGCACATGCTACGTTTTTACCTAAATATTTTTCATCTAATTGGTCTTTTTGTAAATTCACCGTACCTAATGGTCCTCCATGTGTATGCGCTTTTGGAACTGATAATTTTTCTGTAATTGGTAAGTTTTATAAATTGTTTATTTTAAAAAAGTAATTAAAATTTTTTTTAGTGATTTGTGCCGATGGTAGTTATTATAAGTTTTTATTTAATAATAAAGGAGATTGCACTCGAGATGTTAGTGCACAATTTTTAGATACGACTGATGATCAACCCTGAGTCATTTGTTTATAAGTCGGTGCTTTTTATGCACAAATGTTGATCTTATTAAAATGATTATTTTTGTATAATGTAAATGTTACATTGTTTTGGAAAGATGTTAAAATTTTTTTAATGGAGATTATTAATTTTTTAATTGATTTTTGTTGAGATTTATACATCACACGTTTTGGTTATGCGATCAGCATAACAGTGTGTTCCTGGATGGGGTTGCCAATAGGGAAAAAATTTTTATTTTTCATTTTAAGTAAAAATAGTATTCTTTATAAAAAGTTTTGCTTCTTTTCACACTCCCAAATATGCAAAAATATTAAAAATAAAAAAGTTATTGAGCTTTTTATCTAAATTTTTTAGACTTTTTTTTCCAAAGTTCTAATATTTCGAAATAATTTCGAGAAAAAGCCAATTTTAGGTAAAAAACTTTTGCTTTTTGAAAAACTTGAGAATCAATTCTTAAATTTGAGTTTGAACTTACATAGCGTCAAAAAAACTCAACAGTTTTATCAAGTCCAAAGAATTTAGAGGAAAAGCTCAATAACTTTTTTATTCAATACTTTTTTTGGAATGTTTTTGCATATTTGGGAGTTTAAAAAGAAACAAAACTTTTTATAAAGAATAATTTTTTAACTAAAATTGGCTTTTTTTCGAAATATTCGAACTTAGAAAAAAAAAGTCCAAAAAATTTAGTGGAACAGCTCAATAACTTTTTTATTTAATAATTTATTTGAAATGTTTTTGCATATTTGGGAGTTTAAAAAGAAACAAAACTTTTTATAAAGAATAATTTTTTTACCTAAAATGAAAAGAAAATTTTTTTTCCTATTGGCAACCCCATCCAAGGACACACTGTAGTTTAAGTTAACTATGCAATCTAAGAAATCATTTTTGGAATTGTATAAGAATTTTTATAAATATACAGGTATACAAAAATGCACGATACTTGTTAAATTCTACGAATTTATTATAGATATAATTATTTTATGTATATCCAGTCGCTGTATTGTTAAGCTAATTAAATATATTTTATATTATGCAAGCTGATTCAAATTTAAAGGGGTATTAGAAGACATTTTTAGTTTATAATAATAAAATCTTATTGAATTAAAGCTTTAAATTTGAATGAGTTTGTATATTTAATTTATTGGCTGTTACCAGTGATTTGACTTTAATAAAAATCCGAAATTGAACTCGATAGGTAAAATGTAAAACAAGTATTTGGAATTCAAAATTTTTAACTAATAATAAATACATTTCAAGTTCATTTTACAACAACAGTAGATATAAGTGCTTGAAGCTCATCTATTCTTCTAAAATACGGAAATTTTTTTGCAGACCAAACGCTGATCTTTGAAGTGCTTTTAGCAAACTTTGTGAAAGTGTCGAATTAAACAATTTGTTTTTTTTCGGTATATAAAGGAGGTTTAACAGTATGCATGTAACCACCGTAAGCTTGTACTATAGTTGGAGTAATTGTAGGATATCGTGAAGTACAACTGCCAGTTGTTAAAGTGGTGTAGTACAGCAAAATCGTGTACCAAAATATTATAAAAACGGTTGAAGATCCCAAACTGATTGCTGAAATTAAAAATGATGTTTATGTTAATCTCCATTAGCGTAAATACTTACTCAAAACATTAAAGCTAATGTAAATTCCAGGAAGCATTTCTAAGTAAGCAACAAGAATAGTTGAAACCGATAGTAAATAAGTTGTTCCGCTTATTAAAATCCACGGTATGATGTAAATTGAACTTTTTGTAGCAATTCCATAAACCATAAGAATTGCAGCTGAAAGATTTAAACAACCAACCCAAGTGCATATGTATAAAATCCATATTATCACTAAAAAATTAGCCATTTTGTATTAAAAATTGTGTATTAATTAAAGGCACTTACTGAGAACAAAGTGTTGCGATAATTGTAGTTTAGCTTCATTCGAGTTGTGCCGTTTGTCTTTATCATATTCGTAGTAAATTCTTTCTTCTTCTTCATCCAAATCTGCTTTTATGAGCTCCCAAACGTTTTGCGTGTGTATTTTTCCCAAAGCCGCACATGTTGTTGAAACAGCAGTGATTACCTTTTAATTATCGAAATTAATTTAATTTTGGAAATAAAAATTAATTACTTACAAACACAATTATCGAAAATAAAAACGCCCATTGTTGTAATGATAAACACAATTTGTGTATTTGATTTCCACTCCGAATTTGCATTTTGATTATTTATTTATCAATTAGTAAATATGTTACATTTCTTTTAATTTTAGCCATTATTTTTATTTTACACATTTTATAGAGAACATCACGTGAATGCAGTAAACTGAGGTAAATTACTGCCCTAATGCTTTGTTGCTCTTATTTACTTGGCTTTCTCCATGCGTCTATCTCTCTTTTGCCGTTTGCATGGAGTTCCAACAAAAAATCAATAATTAATAGCGCATAGGAAGACTTGAGATATTTTAAGAAAATTGCAAACTAAATGTCAAGCAAAAAGTAATGGAATTATTGAACAAACTTTAAATTATGGACGTTATTTGTTTATCAAAGGTTATCAGTATCAGAATTAATTGAAAATTACTCTTTTGGATTCCTACTCGAGATTGGGTACTTAAAAATTCAAAGGCTTTCGATTAGCTTTGGAGCTCGTTATGAATTTTTAAAAATTCCAAATTGAATGTATACTCTGGGATCCAAATTCTCTTGATGATGACTTTAACGAGCTCATCAGGGAATCTTCTGTTATACGCAATTACAACCACTGCGTGTTTGTAGCATAATGTGCTTTTGAAGATTGGAAGATCGTCCATTTCAGAGCGAACTTCATTCGACACCGTTAGATATGATCTGATGATCAAAAAAAGTCCTGTTGTAGCCACATCAGAGTTTTATTTTCAGGTTTCGTTTGTTGTGATAGGCAATAAATCAAAATGTTTTGTTTCCAAAGAAACACCATACTGAACTATCCCTTAGTCCCTTAGCCCCTTAGCGCTTGGTTAGCAACTGTCTTAATAATTGATAACTGCTAATCTGTAGAACTTTTTTTTAAATTTAACACTATAAAATTCCACTCAAGCACATCTATAATTGAACAAGATGCTGCAGTGGCCAAGTGAAAGAGTTAAACCTGGTGGAGTTTTCCAACCGGCCAAAGTATCGTACAGTGCAGAAACTAAAAATTTTATAAAAGGTAACTATTCGACAGGCACGTAAATACGGGAGGGCCCAGGCCTGAGGCCTACCTAAAATTTAGCTGGCCCTCCCTTGTGCCCACCCTGATAAAATGACAACAATAAGCGAAAATTCAAATATTTACAATAATCTGAATTCTACGCAATATATTTATGGGCTGCTACATATTATAATGATATTATGAAGCTAGTTACGTGCCTGCTATTTGAAAACCATTTTTTAACAAAACTTAACAATTTTTTTAGTTCTATTGGACGAAAGCAAATTAACCATGATGCAAAGACAAAAAGTCAATTATTCGTTACGATCTGGAGAACCGTTACCATCGTTGGCACGACCATCGAAGAGTTTTAGCAAAAAACCAACAATTTTAGTAAGACCAGGAACGTCGAAACGAAGAAGTCGCAATGCAATAGTCAATTCGGGAGCTTACGAAGTTAATAGATACATACCGAGCTTTCCAAAAGTCGATAGGGAGAAAGCAAAGAAACATTTGCAAGAATTGATGGCTAATGGGAAGAAAATGGCGGAAAGTCCAAGAAGACCTAAACCTACTAAAAAACAAGAAGGAAGAGGAGATGGTCCTCCAGAAAATAGATTTGATCAACGTAAGTTTTTGCTTTGTATATTGAAAATTTTTTACAATATTTTTCTAGTTGTACGCGAAATTGAAGATCGTAAAAATTGGTTGAAAGAAATGGAAGAGTTGGGTGAGGGAGAAAAATACAAAAATGTAATAGAATTGCAAATTCAAGAAAAGTTAAGAGAGATGAAACAAATGAAAATGGATTTACCTGAGACGTGGAAGAAATATTTTTAATTAATTTTTTTCAGAGCGCCCTAGTGAAGCTACAAGACACGAACTTCCAGGACATCCTCTCTCTAATCGACCCCTTCTTGATATATTACAAATAATTAAATTACCGACAAGTACATTGTGACATTTATTGATAAATTAGATGCATTGTTGAATAAATTAAATAATGACTTTACATGTAGTACCAATCTTAATTTTACAGATGTAACTTATAAAATTATGAACTTAATTCTTTGCCACACATTTATTCTAATAATAAACATATATTTTAGTACGACTTGCATTAATTTTAATTGGTGAGTTATTTCAACAATTTAATTTCACTTAAAACTTCTTTTTTAACTTTAGGAATCCTTTGGTTAAAAATAAATTTCACTTAAGCGCATTGATTTTGGCTAGGGGTGGTTCCAAAGGTATTCCATTTAAAAATTTAGCCAAAGTTGGCGATGAAACAATTTTGACGAGATCTTTGGACGTTGTTAAACAAACCACCGGATTCACTTCGATTTGGGTGTCCACTGATCACGAATTAATTTTTAACGAAGCTTCTAAAGGTGAGAATTTTTATTTTCCAAACGATAGATTTGATTAATTTTTCTATAGGTTGCGATAACGTGCATTGGAGGTCTCCCGAATCGGCAACCGATGATGCATCTTCAGTTTTTGCGGTTCAAGAATTTTTATTACACCATCCACAAGTTGATGCGGTTGCTTTGATTCAGTGTACTTCTCCTTTCGTCCAAAAAGAATATTTGGATGAAGCCGTCGAGTTATTCGATTACGGAGACTCTTCTTGCGTTTTTTCTGTTACAAGGTTTGTTGATTGGTTCTTTTTCCAAACTTGGACTGTTTTATTTTTTGCACAATAGCAGAGCTTTACTACGTAAGCCGCAACATAAAACGGAATGTTTGTCTTGTATTCTACGCTGTATTCCTTACTTTGCTCTTCGCTTCCCTATATGTCAAGTTATCAGCCAGTTAAGAAATTTAATTTCTTGACATTATAAGACTCCCTTAGTTTAAAAATGCAATAAAAGAATAACCTTAGGAAAAGTTGGCACACAATAACATTCTAACGACAGATCGTTGATCGCAAGCCAAAAACCTTGGAAGGCCCAAGAAACGATGAAAGTGAGACTTTCGGTCTGTTAATTGACGTAGGTAGCAATTAAAGAACAAAAAAAAGCAATTTTTAAAAATATCGTTTTATGTCTGTATGTCTCTAGTCTTTCAGGATAACATTATATTCTAATGGCAGATCGTTAATCCTAAGCAAAGAGAAATTTTGCAAAATCTAAGAAAGGATGGCAATGAGACGGAGGCATGAAAATTGGGGTAACAATTTAAGAAAAGAAGAAGGGCAATTTAAAAAAATATCGTTATCTGTCTGTATGTCTGTAGGTTTTAAGGATAACATTATATTATAATGGCAGATCGTTGATGCCAAGCAAAGAGAAACCTTGAAAACTCGAGGAACCGATGGCAGTGAGACTGAAATATGGAACTTGGCGTAACAATTAAAGAAATGAAGAAGAGCAATTTTTAAAAATATGGTTATCTGATCTGTCTGTATGTCTCTACTCCTTCAGCATAACATTATATTATAATGACAGATCGTTGATGCCAAGCTAAGAGAAACCTTGAAAACTCCAGGAAACGATGGCAGTGAGACTGAGATATGGAACTTGGCGTAACAATTAAAGAAAAGAAGAAGAGCAATTTTTAAAAATATGAATATCTGATCTGTCTGTATGTCTGTAGTCCTTCAGCATAACATTACATTATAATGGCAGATCGTTGATGCACAAGCAAAGAGAAACCTTGAAAACTCCATGAAATGATGGCAGTGAGACTGAGATATGGAACTTGGCGTAACAATTAAAGAAATGAAGAAGAGCAATTTTTAAAAATATGGTTATCTGATCTGTCTGTATGTCTGTACTCCTTCAGCATAACATTATATTATAATGGAAGATCGTTGATGCCAAGCAAAGAGAAACCTTGAAAACTCAAGGAAACGATAGCAGTGAGACTGAGATATGGAACTTGGTGTAACAATTGAACAAATGAAGAAGAGCAATTTTTAAAAATATGGTTATCTGATCTGTCTGTATGTCTGTAGTCCTTCAGGATATCATTATATTATAATGGCAGATCGTTGATCCCAAGTAAAGAGAAACCTTGAAAAATCCTGGAAAGGATGGCAGTGAGACGGAGACATGGAAATTGGCGCAACAATTAAAGAAAAGAAGAGGAATTTTTCAGAAAATGGTTATCTGTCTGTCTCTCTGTAGTTCTTAACGATAACATTATATTCTAACGCTATCAGATCGTTGATTGCTAGGGATATCTTGGAAATCCAAGAAGCAATGGCAGCAAGGCTCGTCTGTCTCTCTATTTATTTGTTTGTCTATCTGTTTGTTTGCCTATCTGTGTAACTCTCTGTGTGCCTATCTGCCTGCCTGCGCAGTTGCATAACTGTCTACCCGCCTGCCTGCTGCCTGCTCATCTGCCTGCCTACTTGCTCGTTTGAGTTTTCATTTTATCTTTTTAAAGCGTGTGGTAGTATACACCAAGGGTGGTCAACTTTATTAAATATACGATTGACTGTTTTTCTTAAAAATGTGTGATCTACCTACTAAAATCTTGACGTCAGCTGTTATACTAAAGTCACGTTCATGGCACGACTGAGTCAGGTTTGCATGTCGAAATCGTCTCATGTCGGCTATGATCTGGCAAAAATCGCTTCGCGATCGACTTGTTGGTCATTCCTGGTATACACGATGATATTTGCTACCATGAAAGCTACTATCACGAGACTGTCAAATTTAACAGATTTATGCTGGCGAATGGTAAGGATAAGTTCGTGCAGATTTGGTCACGTCTTTTTAATAATTTAAATACTTTTACTACTGCGGTAGTGGAGTTAAATACAGATTTAGTGATCTGCGCATCCCGAGGCGCATCCCCACCACTCGCCAGCTTAAATCTGTTTTGCGGTAGTAGTCTTTAGTAAAAATTCTTGTTTTTGTCACCACTCCTTAGTCACTTGTCTTAAAGTTTTTATTGTGTTGAGAGCCCAAAGAGTTGTGCCTTATAATATAAACCAGCGTGTATAAAAAATTAATGATTAAAAAGAAGGGATACATTGAACCAATTTTGTGACTAAGTGTGGATTTTACAATACACATTAATTTATCCTTACATTTTAATTTTAGTCTCAATATAAACCGGTTCACGCTATTGTTCAAACCTCTTTATACTGGGACTAAAATTAAATCCTAAGGATAAATGTGTAATGTAGAATTCGGCCTAAAAAGAGCACACTTATGTTATATTTACTGATATTTACCATTACACTTTTGAAGGTGACTTTTTTAAGCTATTTTAATCAATTTGCCACCTTCCTTCCTTCCTGTCTGCTATATGTGTTTTTATATCACAATTTAATATTTTTTTAGGTCACACAAGTTACGTTGGACTATTTTAAAAGGTTACGCTATACCAATAAATTTTAATCCAAAATTTCGACCGCGCAGACAAGATTTTAAGGAAGAATTTATCGAAAATGGCATGTTTTATTTTACATCGAGACAATATTTAGAGAAAGGCTTGCTACAAAATTACAGGTAAATATAATCGATTTAAGAAAAAATAAATATTTGCGAGTTCTACTTTAAATTTTGATTAAATTCCACAATAGTAGGTTACGACTTTCATTTCTAATTTCATACAAGAACGCAAAATATTCTCACATTTTTCGCACAATAGTTAACAACTCATGTTAAACTTTTTCAATTACGTACGAGTGACTATTAATTAATTGTACATACTGTAATAAAACTAATTACCTATTATAAATTGTTTAATGTTGGTGTTTAAAAAGTGAAAGTTGTAGTGGGAAAAACTTGGGAAGAGAGTGCGCACAAAGTACGGAAAAATATTATTTCAAGGTACTTATTTACTAATTTTATATTGCACTTTAAAAAAAATAGTCTTAAAATATTAATGATAAAAAAATTTGTGTAAAACAACTAATACCTAATCATTTCATGACCAATAATGTCACATGTTTTGATTTGATAACTCCCTCGCGGCTACGATTATTCAATTATTATTATGTATAAAACACTCTAACAAACAACAACATTAATAACGCTCATCTTAAATTCGCAAAAAAATTTTAGGTGCAAAATTGTGATCATACCAGAAAAGGATAGTTTCGAAATTGATACAAATTGGGACTTGTGGCTCACAAACAAAATTCTCGATGACAACCGATTTTAGCGAAGGTAAGTCCAATTATATTCCAATTTTTCCAAATAAACAAACTATTTTTTAAGGCAAAATACCAGCGTTTTATAGAGAAGTTTTTGATGCTTGCTCTTTAAATGGCGATCCGATACACAGGGACGTGTTTAAAGAACTTTTAACTGCGTGCAAATTAGAGCCGTCGATTTTGAAACAAATTTGGGACCTCACAGGACCAACGCAAGGATACATCACAAGAACTAACTTATACAAAGCTTTAGCTTTGATAGCATGGGCTAAAGAAGGCAAAACTTTATCGAGCAAATTATTTGATAGTGTAACTAATGGTGGGCGTTTATTTTTCTTAATTTGTTTCCATGACTCACTTTTATTTTTTTAGAATATCCAACACCAGAACTTGGTGATTTGGCTATAATTAGTAAATATAAAAATCAATTTGGAGTTCAGACTAATTTGGCCCATTTGGGGTTGTCTTATGCGGATATTAAACAATTGGACACTATAAGCGTGGAATTGGTGCCTGAGAAAAAAGGGCTCATTATTAAATATTCCGAATACGTAGTTGGATCAAGCAGGCTAAATACAAAAGTTACCAGAAGATATAATGATTTTGTAGCTCTGTATGAATTATTAATTGGCAGATTCCCGTATAGGTATGTCCTAGAAAAAAATTCGTTATTGTCATATTTATTATTCAAGGCCAACAACAGTTATCTTTTTAATATCTAAGTTAAATAATTCGCTTGTGTATTCAATTTTAGAAACAACAAATTTATTTGTTATGCAACGTCATTTTTGGCAAAAAAAAAAATAACACTTTTGTCATCCTTGAAAAAAAAATACCTTGTTTGTTACAATAACTGAACACTAACGAGAGGTGGCAAAATAAAAAATTCATTGATGGGGAATTGTCATTCCCATCTAAAGCAAATGAGTTGCTCACAAACTTTGCTCACAACACGATTTTCTGTTTAGAATCATTCCGAGACTTCCTCCCAAAAAAATTGTATCAGACTCTCGTTTCTTGGAGACGAGAAGACGTGGATTACAACGTTGGTTAACCTTAATTTGTAGACACCCAACAATCTCTCAAGATTCTTTACTATTATTTTTCCTTCAAGATCAAGGACCCGATGTACAATATCGCATACGTGACATCTTTAGAAAGGCTCCCGACGAATTTATGACATCAGATATTGCAGCAACCGCTAAAGTAATAACATTTTTTAATTAACCTTTGGGCATAAGTAAAAATTTTTTTGTAGAATTTACTGCCGAGCGATTGTACGGAATTTGCTTCAAATCGAGAACAAGTGAGGCTGTTGGTGCAGATTATAAGTAGGCTCAAACAATTGACAGACGCTGGTGTTGAGAGGATGCAATCGCGTGTACGCGATTCTGAAGATTTATCGAATCAACTTAAAGCTTTAAGTAGTGTTAATCCAGAAAGTTTGACTACAAGACATTGGAAACACATGCAACGTGGATTTTCTGCGCTTGCAGAGTAAGTACACAAGTGCATGACATCAGAAAGGGGCTTTGGTGGCAGTAAAATGCGCGGTTTTTACAGAAAATTTCTAATTAAATAAAAAGAGTTCTTGCTAGTTCTCGCCGATATTTTTTTATAAGTCCCTGAGTGATCAGGGGCGTGGCTTATGACGTCACACAAAATGATGGGGGTTTTCAAGTTCTTGATGTGTTACTAACTGTCCAAGAAAACTCAACGTTTATTTAGGCAGATGTTTTCTAAAGTCGAAAGCATCAGCTAAGTCTAAAAACGTTTTTCTCATTTGTGGACAAAGCTGGGAGGAGGGGAGGGGGAGTTAAAATTTGTATTGCAGTTCCTTATGGTGGAAACTACAGTTTATTGTGGGATCCAGTTGCGATTGACCTTCAATTTGAGGTTCATCTAGAGATTTAAAGGTTCAGCATCCGTGATTTGGGCAATTTCGGAAGCACTCTGTACAAAACTCAAATTTAAAAACAGTTATAAACATTGCATTTTGTTGTTTCAGAAAAATATTAGCACTTCCGGCCAAAATAAATTCTCATGCGAGTGTAGAACAAGTAACAGTATGTGATAGATTGGATCTTCTTTTGGAAATTTTGATAGGCCATCGAGATTTATGCGAACGTTTAGAGCGTGGCTTAGCTAACGACCACCAAGCGGCCTTAGCCAAAATGTTGTCTTTAAAAAAGAGAAAAATACAAGGCGTTATTAAAGGGGCCGATGTAAGTATTATTAATTTAACGCGAGAGCGTGTAGTTCGGGCCTCAAAGGCCCGCTCTATTTTCTTGTAAATTGCAATCTTAACGACTTAAAATATTTATCCTCGTTTTTGGACTTACATAAACAGGGCTTTTGAAGACTTAACGTAAGACAAGTTTGTAGAAATTGGCTTCAGAATACTTTTTTCTGTGACGTTTTTGGCCACGCCTCGAATCAGCTAGAGACATCAACTTCTTCTACCACTAGTGCTCCAATACCGATAGCACCGTTTAAAAAAATTTGGACTCCCAAAATTCAAATTTACCGCCAAACAAGTGGTGATAGGTGTCCAAGCTTCTGATTAGCCAGAGGCGTGGCCTATGACGTCACAAGAAGTAGTGGGGATTGATAATTACTTGATTTTTATGAAATTTTATTATTGTAATGAAGTATTATTGAAATTTTGGGACTGAAAAAAGTATCCAAATAATATACAGGGTGAGTCTAAATTAATGATCCATTAGAAGTATATGGAGCTCTACAAGAACTCTTGTAAAAGAGTTTCTAACATAACTTTCACATCTCAAAGTAGCCTACATTTTAAAAATATTTTAAAATATACAGGGTGTTTTCTTAAAGCCCTACATAACCTAATTTTATTATTTAGGATCTTCGAAGCCCGGTTTATGTGAACTTGTACGCATTCTAGAATTGAGGATAGAATTGAATTTGATTTTTTGTAGAACCTTAGTGTAGAGCGTTTAGAAGTAAAAGTATTAGCACAAGAAAATATTATATCTAATATGGAATTACGATCAGATTTTAGTTTATATTGTGTTCATATGGAAACGCAATTGGTGCATACGTATTTAGAAACACTTTCTGATATTTTGGGAAATTACGTTTGTTTGAGAACTAGAGCTCACGCTGAGGTAAGACTTGACGTTTTGAAGTGTTAGGGCCGCTTTACATGGACTAAACGTCGTACTAATTCTTAGTACTGAATCTACTCAAGGAGCAGAAGCACAGGAATCTAAGCTTTAAGAAATTTCATCGCGCGACCGTGCACGACGTTAAAGCTTAGATTCCCGTGTTTTTGCTCCTTGAGTTGATTCAGTACTTAGAAGTTAGTACGACATTTAGTCCACGTAAAACGGGTCTTATAGATGAAACAAAATTAATACCTTTATCTTTTGTAGTTGGAAAAGTTATGGAATGATGTTGTTCCAGTAACAGAAGAATATTTTTCAATGCCGAAGACAAGTAAAAATGGAGTTAACAAATGAACAAGCATTGTTTTGTAATTTATGTTTAATCAGAGCTCTCTTTATAATAATTCACAGTGCCTTAATTAATTTTGTATGTTCATAATGTACCTCAATAATATTTTATAATATATTTATCTACTTGGTATTTATTTACGTAATGATAGTGGTACTAATAAAGTAATGAGGATATTGTGTGTAAATAAAAAAATATTATTTTAAATAATTATGCAGTAATTATTATTGTTTATAAGTCGTTGCATTATCATTACTTGTTATTACTAATTAAATAAGATCGAAAATGACTTAAAGGTGATAATTCGGTTGATAAGAAAATTATAACAACTTTTAGAGGTAAGGTCAAAGAGAAGAAGTGCAAAAGGTCGTTTATATCATGGCAGACTATTAAAATGAATTTTCCTTATCACAAAATTAATTAGAATTTATTATAAATCCAAGATATGGAATTAGGGAACATTCAAAATCATATTACATAATAATAATATTATGATGACGATGACCTTCAGTGTTTGTCCTCTGCTTTTAAAACTAAATTATCTTAATTATTATTACCAATATTATTGTATTAGGTGTTAGAAAGTGTCGTTTATCCATATTAATAAAACGTTAAACCCAAAACTATCCAACAGTTTCATAGATTAGCTGATCCCTGAAAGATCTAATAGGTTCAGTCTGCTTGTCAAGCTCAGTTTTGTCTTAGCTTCTCTGTAAATAGTAGTGGTGTTATTTTTTTATATCGATGAAAAAATCGAGTCTCAGATGGGCTAGCCCCAGCTCATGTGCTGGTGTGGTCTTATTGATAATTCCGTATACCTTATACCATGTCTTGCATAGGGTTAATCTGCTTGTCAAACCCTATTTTGATTAAAGTATTATCTTCTTTCGGATCTTCTGCTGGATGTTGCGTCCATCCTGAGGTCCACGCACTGCGATAGCAGGCTGGATGTTACCTTGTAAGAGTTTAAAGCTTGCAAGGCATAGCTTTGCTGTTTATCGATATTAGTATTGGCCTTACAGAATAAGATGATCATGGAATTATTCAAAGAGCCCATTCAGGAAATTTCAGCAGCTGAGATGCTGAGTTATTTACTGTGTTATGATTGATTGCTATTACCTATTACTCAGCATAGCCCCTGTGACCGTGCCTGAAAAGGCTTAGTGATTATAAATTATCTTAATGCCATTGAACTTTAATTGTACAGCAATTATTGCACGACCTGTTCCTGTTATGTCTAAATGACCAATAAATAAAATAAAAAACCAAAATTGATTTTAATTATGAACTAAAAGCAGGGTCGTGCCTAGTTTATTTTGAGTTCAAGGAAGCTAATTCGAGTGGGCTAATTGCCCACCGCCCACCCAGTGGCACTATTAGCATAAGTAAAAATATTAATTTAGTCTAAGCTGAAAGTAGCTTAGTAAAATCCTCTTCCATCGCCCATTCCACCATTTTCTTCCCTCTTCGCTCAGTTTGAGACTGACGGTAGTTAAACATTCAGTGTCTAATACACTGCTTCATAAGTCTTTTTACTCTCGCGGCATGTTTTTCGACAAAAAAATTCGCGGCACACATGGAAAAGTAAACTTCTAAAACAATGAAAACTGAGGTTAGGTAGGGGAGACTAGGACACGTTCGGACACTTTTTTTTAAACAACGATTGCGCTATTAATTATAGTGATGTAGTGCCTTTCGATCTAAACCATATCTAAACACATAAAAATATTTGTCGTAGCCATCATAATTAATTTATAACAATTAATGAAAGTTGAAAAATTATAATAAGTCCAATTCTACAACTCGCTGTGCCTCTCGAGGTTCTAGCTCTTTAAACAGTAGTCTGGCGGTAATTTTACCTCTAATGAAAATTATACAGCAAACAATTCCCTATCGAAATCCGTAAAATTATTTGTCCTAGCTGTCATAATTAAGCATTAGCACCCTAAGCAGTACAACGAGAGGGCACCGTTCAGATCTTCTCCGTCTACAGATGCTTCTCTTTTGTGGATTGAGTCCAGGAATATATCAAATCCTCAATTCGAATTGAGAGATGCTCTGCAATAGCTGATTTTGGCACAAATTCAGTAGGGTCTTAAACTGTAGGTAGAGCCTCTGCTTTTCTATCCACGCTAGTATCATAAGCCACTTGCGCTCATTTCTTTAAGCCTGTGCTCACTTTCGTAGAGTGTTAATCGATATTAGTATGTATCTCTAAACAGGTTCTGATTTTGGCCTTGATAGTCGCGCATATTTTTTTGCTTTTCGCCTACTGTATCGATTCTCTGGGTACTGGCACTCTGGGTATCATTTTTAGGGTCTTTCTGAATTTGACATTTTGGTTGTATTCTTTTTAGGTTTTTAGGGATTCTCAGGGGCAAATTGACTATAAGAACTAAAACATTAAGCCGAAAATGGCTTATATTACTATTTCGTTGCCCTCTTTTTAATTTGGGCCCTGAGGAGTTCTCCCGTTGCCCCCTGCCTTGGTACGGACCTGTGTAAAGAATTCCACACCGATAAAGAAATTGTTTATTTATTATGAAAATTACCAATTTAATGATTAAACTGTAAATTATTTTTGTTAAAATTTGTTTTGTATAAGAAAGTGTTTACAATGTTCTTATTATTTAATTAAATTGTTAGCTCATGTCCTATTATTTAATTTGATAATTATTGACCCTATGGCTGTTAGTAACAATCAAAACTTAAAAGCGATATCATTCGAATATAAAAGTTCAAATTTTTATTCCATAATTATTATTATTCAATAAACACATCACCATGAAGGTACTCGCATTAGTCTTCTTAGCAATCGCCCTCTCCGAGGTAAGTTCTAAAACAAAATTAATCGTTTTTAAAATTAAAATAATTTTAGGCCAGACCTTTCAGCGAAAGCGAATTAGATGCAACCGATTACTTCTGCTTGCAAAAGTTGTCATTGGACAAAAGCGTCGTTATCAACAGTTACGATGAAAACGATTTAATCAAAGAAGGCAACGCTCAAATGAACACATTTTTTGAATGTGCATGGGAAAAGGATGCTTTGGTAAATTCCGATGGTAGCATAAATTACGATGCTCTTAAAAATTACGTAGAAGCTAAGGCTAAGGTTGTTTTCCCTGCTAAAGATAGCGCTTTTGTTGCTAACGAAGGTATTAATGCTTGTAAAGAGATTACTGGAAGCGGTCATGGTGATACTTATGTTAAGACTTACAACTGTTTGTACTCGAAAATTGCATCTCTTGTCTAATAATTAAAAACATAATGATTAAATAAACAATTTTTGAGAATTTTCTATTTATTTAAAATCTGCTCAGAGCCGCTGTTAGCCCCAATGACGTCAGTGAGCAATATCGACTTGAATGGATTCTGAATCGATTTATTCGTACTTTACCTTTAAATGGACGTGTAAAATCAGCTGTAAGCTTTATTTAAATCTTTCGTTGTCTATAAGCTTATCCATATCCATCCGCTGTATAGAATTTCTATATCAATAGTATATTGTTTTATGAGGAGTAAAAGTACTTTTGCTCCGCATGAAACTTTTTTTTTCTTCAAATGTAAAATTGAAACTAAAAATCGAAAATTTTGAAAAGCGCCATCTCTTTGTAACGATGCAAAATTCTATCCGGATGCTGGACTAAAATACTGGCACAGTATTACAGCATCCTGGAAATTTTGTATCGTTTAGAGCAGCTATTTGTAATTTTTTCTTTAGTTTTCCCCTAAGCGCCGCGAATAAGTTTTACATTCCCTGGTTCAGCTTTTACTTTCATTTGAGCCCAATCTCGAAGAGATTGGATCAAAATTACTCAACTTTAAATTGGACATTTTTATTATCAACAGTTATCACTAATAACAATAACGCAGCTGATTTCCGCTAACTCCCGAACCAGAATAGTTAGAGCCCCCATTTAATTTTTAGTGTAACTTTGGGGTCATTTTTAACACTTTGTAATTTAATTCAACCTTATCAGTTGATTAATTCGTAATCTATTTTTTTTAATTATAGGTTTGTAAAGTTATTAAATGTTTGAATTCAATTTAAAACCACGTCGAGTATTATAATTTGCGATAGGATGTAATTAGTGTTTTTTTCTTTTACTTTCTGAATTAATTACCACCCTTAAGTAATTTCCACCCTTTAAATAATTTTTATTAAATAGTTTAAACCTGAAATTTTAATTGATAATTACAAATTTTATACCGACGTGCTTGTAATTTTGGTGCGGTTCGGTTCCATTTAGCTAATTGTTATTCTTGAGCTCGCCCTAATTAGAAAGTTATTAATTTATTTATAATAACTAGAGCAACAACGCGCGCATACGCGCGCTACTATAAAATAAATAAATTTAATCAATTTTATACAGCGTGACAGATGACATTGACTGACAGACAAAAGTGACATTGACAGCGACAGATGACATTGACATAAGTGACATTGACAGATAACCTCCCTGACAGATGTAAAAATTGACATTGACAGATGTTAACTATGGTGACAGACAAAAGTGACATTGACAGATGACCACTGACATTTGAACCTAAACACTGACATTGATATATTATGTTAACTATGATGACAGATATATTATTATAAGTTACATTAACAGTGATAATTGACATTTACATCTGATGACATTGACAGATGACATTGACAACTTACATTGACATTGACAGAAGACAGAAAACCTCATTGATATAAGTGACATTGACAGATGACGTGACAGACAAAAGTGACATTGGCATAAGCTAACCTGACTGACAGAGGACAGATAACCTCCCAGACAGATGTCAAAAGTGACATTGACAGATGTCTACTGACATTTGACCTAAACACTGACAGATGACACTAACAGACAAAAGTAACATTGACTGACATTAACAGATTGATATAACCTAAACACTGACAGACAACATTGACATATGGTAACTATGGTGACATAAACATATGAAACATGGTTACTATGGTGACAGACCACTCCACATTTTTTTAAACCAATCCCTACCAAACGCTCTATCTCTTTTATTTTATATAACTCTGTCGTTTTCGAAGCTTACTACGCATTCCTTATCACCATGTGTTTTTTATTGTGGAAATATAACTCTGTCCTTTTCGAAGCTTACTACGCATTCCCTATGACCATGTGTTTTTTATTGTGGGATTAACTGGTAGTCGCTCTTGTATTCAATTCCTTTTGCTGCTTTCCTATTGGCTATTGGCTGCTTCTGATAAATCGAGCAAAAATCAAATAGTTGTTTTCACAACTAATACAAACGTCAACATATAGTTCTTTTTAGAGCTTTCTACCACAGTATCCATAATAAATAAACTTATGGCACCAAGGTCTACTCTACAAGATGATCACCGCTCGATATCCACTATCGATAACGAAGCTCATCGCCTCCTTCCTTTCCCGTCGATCATTCAGGGTCAAGATCGACGACGCCCTATCCACCTCCAGACCTATCCTAGCCGGTGTCCCTCAAGGTGCTACCCTATCTCCGCACCTCTTCACCATCTTCACAAGCGATATGCCAGTCACCGAAGCTACTAATCTTTATATTTTTGCAGATGACACCTGTTTCATGGCCAGCATCAGGGACCCTCGCCTAGTACGATACCGACTTCAACGAGCAGCCGACAGCCTGGAGCTCTGGTTCAAGAAATGGCGAATCTCCGTCAACGCACAGAAGAGTTCGTCCATTTACTTCTCCAAGCGACCAAGTCTTCGTCGTCCGCCAAACATCGAGATCTTCGGCGAAGCCATTCCTTGGAAAGAGGAAACCCGATACCTAGGACTAACCATCGACAAAGGACTGACCTGGAAACCACACATCCAGGGAGCTATCGTCCGAGCACGAGCTGCATTTTCATTACTATATCCGCTTTTTTCAGGTACAACGCTGGACCTCAGGAACAAGCTGCTTCTATACAAGACCGTCTTTCGACCCATCATGACGTACGCCGCACCAGCCTGGGGCTACGCCGCACCGTCCAACATCAAGAAGATGCAAGTCGTCCAGAACAAGATCCTGAGGACCATTGTCAACGCACCATAGTTCATCCGGAACAGCGACCTTCAACGGGACCTACAGATGATGAGCATCCAGGATTACATCCGAGAAGCAGCCTCCAAGTTCCATGAGACAACACTGGACCACGACAACCCCACCATCCAAGGACTATGGGGATACAACATCAACGAGTCTAGGCTTCGGAAAAGACCCAAGTTGGTTCTTGACCGAGCCTAATTATAAGCTCGTTTCCGCCATCAAAATAGACTGGCGCTTATCGTCAGTGACTTCAGTCACATTTCACACTTCAACATTAATCAATGTTTTTTCTTTTTCAGATTCGACCGATGAAGGAGGTAAAGGGCAAAGCCCTGGTACTCCATTAGCCAAATTCCAGATTCCAGATTCCAGATAAGGGACTTCCAGCTTCACCATCGTGGTGAGTGGAAGTGAGCTTTTGTTAATTTTCCCCTTGAGTCAATTTTCCCCTTGCCATCAGCAAAGCCGTGTTCATTAATTAATTTTTATTTCTTTTTCCCTTGCCTTCAGCAAAGCCGTGTTCATTGATTAATTTTAGTTAATTAATTATTAATTATTACTTTATTCCTTTTTAATTATTTCTTTTGCGTGCTAAATTAATTAATTAATTTTATTTTATTATTTAATTTTTATTTAATTTTCCTTTGTCTTCAGCAAACGCGTGTCCGTGTTTACTCTAAGGTCTAGTGGTCTTATCTTGAGATCTGTTTAGGTCTCGAGGGGAGGTCTGTTGGTCTGGAGAAACACGCAACCTCCGTGTCTTGTTCGTTAGGTCTGTTGGTCTCACTCAGAGGTCCTCTCTGGCTCTTAGAGTGAGGTCTGGTGGTCTAGCGACAGGAATCACCCTTTCGATTTGTTGGTGTCCTTATTTTATTTTTGTACTGGTATCATTTAGGTACTTACAGTCGGATTTTTTATAGACTACCGACACGTGACCACCTTGATATGTATAAATAAACATGAAAACGACTTATTTCGTGAGTTTAATTATTTAATTTAGTTAATACATTTATTGTTAATTATTAATAAATATTTATTTAGAAAATTTATAATTAAATTAATTATTTATTGAATATTTTAAAAGTCACGTGTCGATAGTCTTTAAAAAATGCGACTATAGAATTATTTTTTTACTTAATAAATATTTTTTTTCTTGAATGTGTGTTTCATTTCTAACATCGAACCCTCCTGTCTCCAACTGAGCGACGCTAAAGGGAGAATCGAGTTAACACCCGATTTCCGGTGTTACATTTGGCGCCCAACGTGAAGCTATTGTGAACTGTTTTCATGAACACACTGTATGTCTTGATATGAAATTTATGAGGTACTGGTAAAAACTTTTATCTTCAAATTATTACAACACACGATTAAAATTTTTTTTACCCGAGATTTTGAAATTTAAACACCTTTAACAAGTTTTTAAAGTTTTTATTTCCTAAATTATAAATTAATATCAATATTAAGTACATTAATATCATTGTTTACTCAGTTATTTTTGTAATCAACACAAATAAAGAAATAAAATTAGTCGTAATCGAAGCATGGATTTATGTTTTGGTATACCGGCTTTTCTTTTAATTCTAGAGCAGCTTAATCCTCAATTCTTATTAACAAATTAGCTTATTTGAGAACAAAATTTAAAAATAAATACTCAAGTGATATACATTTTTGAAATCAGCAAAAAAGATTCTATGAGATGGTGCTTAAACAAAAGATTGCGCCTATTTAAAAAACTAAAGTTGATGATGGCTCCAGAAAACCGAAACGTTTTACATCAACTGTGTTTTCGGAATCGGGTGTAGAATACAAAATGGCTTAGGAGAAGTTCGGTCAGATTTTAAAAATTTTTGATAATGAGGAAAATAAAGTCGAAAAACGGAAAATCAATTTTTTGTTTTTTTGTCAATAATTCAAAAACAAAAGCAGCTAGGGCACTTTTCTTTTTAGATTATTAGTCGGCATAAAATTCCGCAACTTTGCTCCAATTTAACCGTTTCTCTATCTCTTCAAATAAGCGAGATCCCTATGCTGCCGGTCGAATTTAAATAACCCTGTATGTTCACAACATCACAACGCACATGGCTTGGCATGGCTTTCTTGGAGGGAAAGTCGGTTACCAATCGGTTTTGAATAGCAAGCCTTAAGAGCACGGCTTCTAAAGAATGCGCGGGAAAATTGATATTTAAACATTCTGCTCGTAAACGTTAATAGCGACCGTTAATATCCGGTTGATATTACTAATAGTGTAATAGCGAGCTAATAGTCATAATCCCTCATAGGGTAAGGTTCAAAAAATGCAATGACATACTTGTATGTAGGAAATAAGAGCGTAATTAGTGAGAAAAGTCGAATTGAACTTGGTGTAATTAAAAAAAAAATAAAGGATGTTGGGTAAAAAAAGGCATCCTCTGATTTTTTTAGAAATGAATTTGGATTAATTAAGAGGTAAAAATACTAAAAGTCCCCAGTCCTAGTTATAGGTATAATTTTTTATGATGGCGAGCGGTGGGGATACGTAGATTACTAAATTTATATTTAACCCCATCAACGCAGTAGTAAACGTATTTAAGTTAATTGAGAGGCGTGGCCAAATCTGCGCTAACTTATCCCTACCGCTCGCCACCATAAAAAAATATACCTATACACGACTAAAAGAAGGGGTGTGAGAAAGTCGCGTTTTTAGGGTTTTCGCTTATATCTCGCTTCGCTTAATAGTTTTTGAGTTATTCGCTCGCGAAAACCGTTAAAGTATGAAAAAAAGACTTTTACCTCAAGTACAATACGTAGGAAAGGAATTTTTTTGAGTTTTTTCTCTACTTTTCTTGATGCCTTTTTTATTCATGCCCTTCATGGATAATCCAGCCCTAAGTCGAAACCTTCATTTCTTCGGCTTGTGTGAATGCAGCTTTACGTAACAATATTTTTATATTATATTTATGTTGAGGTTTTATGATTTTTATTATTTTATCGATATTTTAATTTCTTTACTTTATAGATTGACGTCGATAGTCAAAGCATTAAAAAACTAAAGTGAGCGTTAAGGATGGAATTTGCTCCATTTGCACTTAACAACTTATTGAAGAGCAATAAGAAAAATAATTTCAATTTTCTTCAACCGCTGGACATTTTACCTTAAAACAGCTATCATCTTATATGTATATGTCACACGATATAGGGTGCTATTGCAGATTTTGAAATTGGTGGTGTTTGTACGACTCCCGGTTAAAAAATAAGGAAAATGTCTTCTAAATCTGTGAGACACACTGTATAATTATTATGAATAATGTTCACAAAAAATCTAAACCTTAAATATGTTGCTGATTATGGTTATCTTCTATTTCTATACACACAAACAAGAGTTTCAAAATCAAACAGTTCATATGTGGTTTTTGTACTAGTTCTTTCGTTCTGTGTTCTGTATTGCTCCTCTTTGTGTAGGTAAACCAGATTTAGCCTTTTTTCCAGTCTATAAGTAGTTAATTCCCGTTTTGCTTCCTAAGCCCTTAATTTTTTTTAAATCGAAAGTGTCTCTTTGACATTGTAGGAGGATTTTTAGAGGAGCTCTTGGTGTGGTGTTCATATTCTAATCATCAAACACTAACAAGCTACTTATGTACTTAAGTTTAATGTTTTTATTTTCTAGAACAATTACCTACGAGTTTTAAAAAACTTTTACACGTCTTTACCAAGTAGAGTAGTAGTCTAGTCAACGAGCGCTCAAAAAAGGGTTGTAGAGGACATGGAAGAGAGTGGAATTTTTTTCTTCAGGAATGTGTTTAGAGTAGTTAGAACTTAAAAATACTAAAAGTCCCCGATGCTAGCTATATGGCTAAAGGAGGGAGGTAGGGGGTGGAAAGGTCACGTTTTTGTGGTTTCGCTTATATCTCAAAAACCGTGGGCTCTACGGAAAAAATTGTTTGAAGAAAAAGTTAGAAAATTTGATAAGCTTTCATGTTGATAAGAATACGTTTTTGTTTAGGACCCACCGTCTTAGAAATGTAAGCGAAAATCCCAAAAATAGGACCTTTCCAGTATCCACCCACCCCTCTCTGATTTAGTCATATAGCTAGGACCGCGGAGACTTTTAATATTATTACCTCCTAACTACTCTAAGCACATTCCTGAAAAAAAATTCCACCCTCTTTCTACTCCTCTATAAACCCCTTCGTTGACTAAACTAAGGGCTATGGGGACCATTTTAAAAGTTTTAATTTCTATCTTTGATGCTAAAATGACATTTTGCATATCTTCGGTAACATTTGAAAGCTCTGTAGGACTGTAGGAATTAAAAAACAATTTGGCAATAAGTGAAGAAGTTTACAACAGGTTTTTGTCAAGTCGTTCCTTTTTATAGGTGGGTTAATGGTACCTGTTGTTTACCTTGCAATTTTAATTTTACGAAAATATCAAGTATTTACGTACAAACACAATTTCAAGGACCAATTTTGATTTTTTAAAACAATCAAAAAAATTTTTTTTGGAAATAACAACAACGATTGTGTTCAAAATGTTATAAGATTGAAATTTTGGTTTTATTTGAAAATTTCTAAAAAGTCATTACGAATAGTTCACCTAAATTTGTCTACTTTTTTTAATTAAATTTTTAGGCCAAAAAATATTTATTATTGTAAAGTTTAAGTAAACAAATTAAATGATAAGTACTTTCTTAAACGACCGATAAAAATCTACAATATTCAAGGATCCAAAAGTTCAAATTATATCAACATGATAAATCAGTCCAGTCTAGAAGTTTCAGTGGGAAAGTGGTCACGAACAAACAGTTTTAAAATCATGGAGACGGATAAAAATATTATCTACGGTGCAAAATCTCCGGTGGAAATTTCAAAAAATACGTTAGGACAACAACTTTACGAAAAGCTAAAAGAATTTGCACATTTGCCAAATGCAATTGTAAGTAAATAAATAATTTTAACGCTTAAGTGTTAAGGCCTGTCCACACACACAGGCTTGCCTTCCGGTTAGCCAAACCGGAGCGTGTGGACACCATTCAGACGACCTTCACAGGTCAAATCGGAGCGTGTGGACACCGCTCAAACCGCCTGCACAGGCCAAACCGAAAGAGAAGGTCTGTGCGTGCGGACGGGCCTTAAGACGGACATAAAGGCTTGTACACACACAGGCTTGCCTTCCGGTGTGCCTATACACATACAGGCCATCTGAAAGCTGTCCACACGCTCGGGTTTGGCCTGTGCAAGCCGTCTGAACGGTGTCCACGCGCTCCGATTTGCCCTGTGTGTCTGCACAGCCTGTATGTGTGGACGGGTCATAACAAGCACATGATGAAGGGTAAAATTAAAAATTAATTTTAGATCGATGCACACACAAATGTGAAATTATCTTACCAAACGATTTTGGATAAAACTCGTTGTTTGGCGATCCATTTGCAAAAAATGGGCTTAAACGAAAATAGCGTTGTTGGAATATTCAGCGAAAATTCCTTGGAATTTCTTTTACCTATTATATCTTGCATGTATTTAGGAATACCAGTTACAACTTTTAACCCCGACTATACTACAGGTTAATAACAATACTTTTCAAAAATAATACTTTCTAAAATCCACTTTTTAGGAGAAGTAATTCACGGTGCTCGCACGTCAAAACCATCCTTAATATTTTGCTCCAACAAAACCTTAAACGTCATGCTCAAATCCAAACAAGAATTGCCGTTCGTTCAAAAAATTGTAGTTTTAGACGCAAAAATCATCAACTTGCAAAGTTTAGACGAACTAACCAACAATTGCACGAGAAACGAAATGGAAGCGTTCAAACCACTTTCATTCGATATCAAAGAAAGGGTTGCTTTTATCATTTATTCGTCTGGAACGACTGGTTTACCAAAAGGTGTCCTAATGACGCACAACAATTACAATGCAACGCTTGCTTCAACTGTTTTGTAAGATTTTCATTTTATGAATGACACTAATTAAACTTTAAATTTTAGCAACCCTCGTTATATGCCCACTCTTGTACTACCGGGGCAAGGTTCCATTATGGCTTTTTTGCCATTTTATCACGCTTATGGATTACTAGTACTAATTTTGAACGTTCTCAAAGGACGACAAATAGTTATGCTTAAAGCTTTCATACCACAATTATTTTTACAATCTATTCAAGATTACAAAATTACCGAACTTAACATCGTTCCCACGTTAGCAACTTTTTTGGTTAAAAGCGATATGGTAGATAAGTACGATTTATCCAGTCTCAACGACATCTTATGTGCATCAGCTCCTCTTGGTAAAGAAACTGAAGACGAACTAAAAAAAAAGTAAAACAACTTTCAACGAAAATCCAAATTTTGAGCTAAAATTTTTTCAGATTAAATATAAAAGTCGTCAGACAAGGTTACGGTATGACTGAAATTGCCATGGTAGCAACAATGTCGCCGTTTGGTCCAAATACTTTCGGTTCGTGTGGAGAAGTCGTTCCATATTTAATGGGAAAAGTCATCGATCCTAACACAGGAAAAACGTTAGGACCTTTTCAAACCGGCGAACTTTGTTTTAAAGGCGATGCCGTTATGAAAGGATATGCGAATAATGTTGAAGCTACAAATAATACAATCGATAAAAATGGTTGGCTTCATACTGGTGATGTTGGCTACTATGATGATAATAAATGGTTTTACATTGTGGATCGTCTGAAAGAACTAATTAAATACAAAGCGTTTCAGGTGAGAACTTGTAATTTTATTGTTCCATTTCAGTGCCAAAAGCGTCTGAACTCGGAATTAAATATTAAAACTGAAACATGAGTCAATATTCACTATCTACTAGTTATGAGGGATTCAATAAAATTTATTTTATAGGTACCACCTGCTGAAATTGAAGCAATTTTAATATCCAATCCAAAAATAATAGACTCCGGCGTAATTGGAGTACCCGATGAAAGAGCTGGTCAGTTACCGATGGCATTTATTGTTAAACAACCAAACGTGCAACTCACTGAAAAAGAAGTTCAAGATTATGTTGCTAGTAATTAACGAATAATTTTAATTAATTCACATTTAAAATTTATTTTCTTTTTAGAACACTTATCACCACAAAAGTGGTTACGAGGAGGAGTACGTTTTATAAATCAAATTCCCAGGAACCCGACCGGTAAAATTTTAAGAAACGAGTTACGTAAACTTGCAGAAGTACAAAAATCCAAACTGTAATTTTAAAATGTTATTTTTTAATAAAATTGTATGTGTTTGTTATAAGTTAACTTATAGGGTGATTGGAACAAATAAAAGTTTGTTGCATAATTATCTGCAACCCTTATATTAAAAATCAGAGATTATTAACGTTAATTCGTGAATTTTTCAAAAAGCAAAAAAATGCTTTCAAGATTACTCTGCACATGAGTACAATTATCTCGATCTACAGATAGATTCGATTATCTAAGTGGGGAATGGGTAGCTAGGGAGATAGTTGCTATGTAAACAGATAGATAGATTAGAGAGTAATAATAAACATAGATAACAGAATTATTGATAATAAAGATCACGAATAATTTAATAACTGGGTTTTTCATTGATTTAATAAAATCCTACATCTATAGATAATTAATTATATCTATCTACAATGAGTACTCAAGGACATGTTTAATTATCTCATACTCTGTATTTGCATGTAGATTAAACCCCAGTGTTTTTCGTGACGTGCTACCTTCAAGTTTTAAAACCATAAAGCTAGAATTTACATTATTCTATTAAGAATTACTCCTAAAAGATACCTTCTTTCATACACACAAAAAGATTTAACGTTTGGTTGGTTGCCTAAAATTAATTTTGAGACACCTAACGACATCTACTGAAAAACTGATAAACCTAATAATTTAGTTCTATTAGTTGAGGTTGTGAACCTTGATAAATGTCAACGCTGTCAATGTCACTACTTGCTGTATGTAACGATATACAAAGAAACAGCTTTGGTGGCTTTGACATTACAATATAAATAAATAATCTTGTCATTTAGATTTAGAGGGTGATTGTACACCCTCCAAGAACATTCTGTAAACCATTTCAACTGTAAAATTGACTTGAGAAGCCAATATGCAGCTGTGCTTATTGGCAGTGATGCATTAAACCGTCGTCTGCGTTGATCTGTCGTAGTTTTACGCTACTATAAAGTCATACCAATCACTCAAAATCGTGCGATGACATATGCTGTGAAAATAAGGTAGATGGCTCCACTTCAGGGAACATAGGAATTTATTTTACCGATAGTCAATTAAACATTTTGTTGTGACTGGTGCAAATTTCATATTGACATTTGGGACACCAATCACAGCACAGTTAAATACATCTCGTACTCTATGAAAGGAGGGGTACAGTCGCTGTTTTCTGAATGTAGCTTTAATTTTGTCGTTGTCAAATAGACAGTGACAGTATGATGACATTACTCCAGTGTAAAACATGTTATTACAGTTTCCATTGTTCCCTGATGCACCAGCGCCTCTAGTTGCAATTTATTGGATTGGTATGATGGTATGACTTTATACTAGCGTAAAACTACGACAGATCAACGTAGATTAACGCATTAAACAAAATGTAAGTATTCAAGTAATTGTAGTGAATTTACATTAGCAATTATTTTTTAGAAACTACAACCCTACAACTTTGGCTTGGAGGAGATCATCTAAGTACTCTTTTGCTGCCACTGACGATCTTCAGCTGAAATAATTACGTATAGTTTTATTATTTTTAAGTTCATACTGTAATTAAATATACAGGTTGAATAGTTCGAGTTAGCACATAGGAAAATAATGAGTGGGAACAAGTACGAAATATTTTTCAATGATTACGAGAGAGAAAGAGTTACTTTTAGATAAAAGGAAGGCGTCAATTGTTAATTTCAAATTTGAAGTACACGCCTGCAATTTTTGATAAGTGATAGGTATTTATTTTTACATTTTATTTTAATTTTATTATTGGTATTTTATTTTAAAAATGGTTCTTGATTTAAACGAAAATAATTAGATTATGAATTATTGAACGCCTATTTTATATCTAAAAATAACTCTTTCTCTCTCGTAATCATTTAAAAATATTTCGTACTTGTTTCCACTTACTATTTTCGTATGTGCTAACTCGAACTATTCAATCTGTATGCTATTATATTGCAGGTACAAGGTACTACATTTAAGTTTAAGAACTTAATTCTAAACTAATAGAGTATTATATTTTAAGTATTTATACATTTAAACAAAGTTTTTTTATTGTAAATCTTAATTGTTACTACATACCCTTTCGTGACGATTGCCGTACTTGTACGTTTTTCATACTCTACATTAATGACCTACCGCCGTACTATTACGTTATGAGTCATATGTTCAAACTGTCACCGTACGCAATTATCTAAAAAATTTCTTCTGTGAGACGGTTACCGTACATGTACGACAATACTTACGCCGTCCATGGGTTGGTAGAGTGCAATTTATCGGTCGTCCTGAAAGGGTTAAATCTAGTCATTTTTTAAGCATTAACTTATATGTAACGTACAAAACATATGTGCTAGACGGGTTGCATATCGGTTAGGCGTATACAAAATAAGTATCGTACGTTTTCGTGCATTTTTAATTATACTCGAATTTTTTAAAGACTACCGACACGTGACCAACTTTATATGTATAAATAAAGATGAAAACGACTTATTTCGTGAGTTTAATTATTTTTTCTATTTCCGTACGTTAAGAAACCTATAAGCACACTGTTTTGACGTCATAATAGTTCGCTTATAGAGTCTATAAGAGCACTGTTTCTAGGGAATTTTTTTCAATGTGCAGCACTGCATGTTGACAGATGAATTATATTTGACAGTCATAAAATTAATTTAATTGGACAGATTACACTAACTTTCAAACACGAACGTCAAACCAAACGCCAGAATAAGTACTGCCAACATAAATTAATTTGCGCATCAAAATCCCAAAAACTTTATTTTGACGTAATTTTCATACCTGATTTTTAGGAAATTTATATTATTATTTTACATCTGTTGTAATATTTGTTCTTTATTTTATTGCAATAAAAATACAATACGTGGTGTTTAAAAAATTCGACTATAATTAAAATTCAGCAATAGTTATAATGATGAAATTTCTTATAACCAAAATTATACAAGTAGTCAAAAACCTTAACCATAAAATAAAGCAGTAGTTACACAATTGAACAACAGAGAAGTTTAAGCTGAATGCTTTATTTTATTAAGTTAGAACAATATCTTAGCTTAAATTGTTTAACCCTGGTATTAATTTATTAGTTGCCTTGTTAATGTGCAAATACACTAGCTGATGTAATTCAAATTTTATTTTCCCTTGCAGATTGGTCAGTGTTCACCATAGAGTACCTATGGTGAACTATGATGAACATTAGACATGTCATGTCAAAATTGAATAAGAACTGAAATCAATAATAATTTAAGTATAATCTTGCAATGTTTCACAAATTGCACTTACCGAAATCGAAATTTAGAATCTAAAACAACATAATTATAAATAAATAATTTAATTTTACTTAACACTTGTATTAGGTTCTGCAGTTGTCATTGAGATTTAGAGTACATCCATCAGTCGAAGATGGAAAGTCGTCTTTAACTCATAGATTTTCTTCAATTATTCCATAAATAGTTACGAAATACATCAAATCGTTCTTGCCACTCCATTGTCTCTCTTGATATTTCCGATTATTCGAACTTGACACTTCTATCGCTGATGGTCCATTCAATCAAATACAGTTAATCGACAAGCTATGGAAGGACTAATTCCAAAAGTGACCCTAAAACAAGAAATGTGTAATACCTACACTCGTTAATTATTACCATCGATCAAAGTAACTGTAATAATGTACAGGCAGCTACTTTTGTCACTTTTGGTTCATTTGTTTTCAAGTAGATGACGCTAGGTGCGTTCAAATTAACGTTAGGCAACTTGCAATGCGGGAAATCTTTTTATGTGTATGAAAAAAGCTATCTTTTAGGGGTAATTCTTAATGGAAATATGTAAATTCCAACTTCGATCGTTTAAAACCCATCATGTTTTTAAGACACCAAAAGTTATGTATTTTGGTCTATGAGCAAAAGCAGAGAGCATAGGTGCTCTGTTTTCGAATATTCAAAATAATGACAGTTTTGAATAAAAAAAACTAAAAACTAAATTTCAATTTTTGATCTTATTTTTACGAATCTTCCAGAAAATAATATGCTTGATGCTTATTTTTCCATGTATGGTTGCAACATCGATGTTGTCTTCAGAATTAATTTTCTTGAATTCTCAAAAACAACATTTTGAAAAAATAGATACATCAAAGAGAATAATATTAATGGAGATTATGTACTGATTTTATCTTAATTTTGTGCACTAATGAAGTGCATGTAAGTCACAAAAGATTCTTTTTGTAAATTTTATTTTGAATAAAATGTTTGTGTGGGTAATTTTTCTTTTTTTAAAGAACAATTCATCTTGCGTTTTACATACAAAACCTTATTCAGTAGTAAAAACGAGAAAAAAGTCGCCTATAAGACTAGCAATAATCTAACAACCCCCAGGAGGAAACGCGTCATTTAAAGAATTGCCGTTAGGATTGTCCTGCTGAAGCATCTTAGAGAGTATCTCGTATTCCTGCTGTATCTCTATCGTTTCAAAAGCTTCAAGGCTCGCGTATGTCATTCGTTTATTCCTCGAGGCTATAGTGGGATATTTAAACTACATCTAAACAACGATAGTTATTTCCAACATTTTTAAAAAAGAACGCTAATTAAAATTTTAATGGCGTTAAACATTAATTAAATTTATCACCATATATTTGTTGTAAAGCTCATTTTGAACTTAATTTAGGTAAATAATTTATGATATTAGTAGCAAAAAGCTACTGGGTATCTGCCACACTATAGATAAAGAAGTTAAATGTCTTTCGAGTTCATAGGTTAGCCATATAACGAGAGATAACTACAAATGTTAACTTACACTGAAGCAAGAGAAAATGTCTTTCTATTTAATTTACTATTCATAAAGAAAATGTAGACGCTTTTTTTGTAACTTTGTATATTAATACATAAAAGGAATAAATTTCATGCGGTTTGGTTCGTTTCTGTAACTTAATTAAACTTTCGCAGGTGCTAATGCTATTTAATCTAATAAACTAATGTTTTAATACTTGTATCTATAAAATTTAATTATTATTGTGTAACATCCTATATAATTTTTATTTTAACAAACTGGGTAGGTAGATTAAATGAAGACAAAATTATTCTCTCCAACACAACAATGTACGCAATTTAAATCTTAAAATACAAATTGCTCTTCGTAAATAGTACTTTAAACGATGTATCAAATATCTTATTTTTTTGTAAAACGTCGCTAGTTGGAAATTTTCTGGAAAAAAGATCGAATTAGGCTAATTACTCTGTTTTGTTTAAATCGGAAAATTGGGCTAATGATAAGAGGGTAAAAACGTATATCTTTCGATTAAGGTTGTTGAAGCACTTAACAACTATGTTTTGCTTCAACGGTTCAATATTTCCTCAAAAAAGTGTTAGAAATAAATCCTCTAAACTGATCAGAAGTTTCAAATATAAATTTTCTTTTTAAATATCCCGAACGTAGTTCCAACATGAATTATAGAGTAAGTAAGAGTTTAAGGGCAATTCCGCAAAATCCAGATTGGGGTCCTCTGCACCTACACATCCTCGTTAATAATCATTTTAGACTTAGAAATTTGAGAAAAGAATATAGGGCTGATACGCGTTACGAATAGAATTCCGCTATAACGAAAATGTGTCTGGTAACTTCTGGTCGCATCAATTTTAGAGATACCTACAGAGAGAGAGAGCATTCGCTCCCTCTATCTGTAATACGCAAGATATTGGCTACGCCCTACTATTTTCGTAAATTCTAAGTCTACAACAAATAGATTTTATAACGAATTTTTATACTAAACGAATTTTTGGGGACCCTTTATATCCTGGGGCTTTCCAGCAACGCGGGCTCTGCAGGCCTGTTATTTACGCCACTGTTGGAAGGGATGGAAGCATTGTGTTAGCCGCATTACCTGAGTCACTTTATAGGAGTTTTCAATGGAAAAACTTTTTTACGTTTGTAAGGTAGATTCAATAGAGAAGAACCCGCTTGTTAGGCGGTCGAGATACATCAGTACGCTCATGCGTCCACTGTCACAAACGTCGAATAAGTACCAAAGTGGAGTAGTCTTAACGAAAGAAAAGCCAACCACGTGATTATAGTGTCGACACTGGGCTTTGAAGCCACGCCTCCAGCAGATTAGGTCACGTGGTGGCTTTTCTTTCGTTGGGACTACTCTACTAGGATATCACAAGAATGTAAAGCATTGCCAGCTTTAAGAATTTGGGGATTTTTAAGTCTGAAACCATCATATCTCCGCTACCATACCAGTCTGTCTATGTACGCAACTGCACGCCTTGCTGCTTGTATGCAGTGGTGGCGCTACCTATTCTTGAACCCTGCAAATTTCAAATATTTCGCCCCCCTTTTGTTGTTATTATTATCATCATCAATTTTATACAATATTTGTAATGAGGCTATCCCGTGTCGCTTTTCTCATATTGCGCCGCTAACATGTTGCGCTCCATGCGACGCTTACTTCGCTTACCACCTAGCGCCGCCACTGCTTGTATGTTTGTCTGTATGTATGCGTCTCTGCTTATTTATGACCTTAGACAAAAGTCTGCACTCCCTGCCATCTCATCCGTTAGTCTATCCATCTACATGCACGTCCTCAAACTCAAAGACTTTGTTGCCACATGGTAACGGGAGCCATGAAAATCACACCCACCGCAGTTCTAGAGGCTCTGCTCTACCTCCCTCCACTAGACATACATGTGCAAGATATGGCAATTACAGCCGCCCTTCGAGTGCGAGGATGGGGATTGTGGTCTATTTACAGCGTTTCTCAACCTGGGGTTCGCGACCCTGAAAGGGGCCGTGTACTTTGTTTTGGGGGTCTTGACTACTAGAAAAATCTACAGTGAAATTTGAGCTTTCATTTGAACATCTCTGAAAGAGCCAGCAACAATAATTTGCATAAAACTTCAGACAGACAGGGGGTCGCCAAAAATAATAACTAGAATTTTGGGAGTCGCGAACCAAAAAGGTTGAGAAACGCTGCTCTATTAGATATGGAATCTACGGACACGCCAAAATTCTCGAGTAATGCTATAAAAAGCTACCTCTTTGGGAGATAGATGCAGATCGTATGACTCCTAAATATATATTCAATAGAAAATTTCGAATTCTGTCGAATTTCACAGATACCATCGAAGCAGATATCTCAATATTCACTGATGGGTCAAAAAACCAAGAGGGAAATATGCTTCGGTATTTGAAACCGAACTGATAGCGCTAATATAATCCTAGATAGGAAAATACACAATAAAAAGAATTTGATATCATCGGACATCAAAAAAACTGCTTTGCAAGTTCTAAACACTTGCAAGATAACCTCCGGCTTCCTTTTGGAGTGCGTGGAGACGCTGAACCAGATATCCAAAGATAATGCCTTTAGCCTTAGCCGTGTCGAAGGACATCAAGATAATGAGGGTAACGAAAAACCAGATGAGCTGGCGAAAAAAGGTTCAAAAAGTCTTCTCTGTGGCCCTGAACCAATCATAAAACCAGCCCTAAAAACTGTCGATGTCTTCCTTAAGAACCATACTCATCTAATATACACTAGAAGATGGACAAATAATGCAAGCTGTCGTCAGAGCAAAAACTCCATACCAGCTTCCTCAAGGAAGCTTGCAAACTACTGTCTACAGCTGTCCCGAGTTAATCTACTAACAATTGCAAGGATACTCACGGGACACTGTCGGTTAAATACGCATCTTCACATACTGGGAATAGTAGATAATCCCAGATGTCGAGCATGCGATTACAAAAACGAGACCGCTGAACACGTGTTTTGTCAGTGTCCAGCTCTAGCGGCTACAAGAGGATCCCTTTTGGGGGACTTCTGGCATGGCCAGAATAAGCGCCATTCCTCCCTCCAGAGTTCTGAAGTAGATCCTAAAAGTGGGATGGCTTGGGATCTGTTGGGCCTGGGGAGGCTGCTTAGAGGCTACAATGGACCCAAACAAGTGGTCTAAGTGCTAGGAGCTTGCTCCCCTTCCACTAATAATCCAGAATACATGCACGTCCCTCTGTTTATTTGTCTAGCTGTTTGTCTGTCCAGGTTCACCTAGCTGTCCTCCTAAGTGACAAAAATTTACTTATTGATAGTTTAAATTATAAAAGTCTCAAGCGACACAAATCATTTATAAATTTACAAAAGAGGGAAGGAAGATGAAAATAAAGATTTAAAAAAAAATTCTAGTTTTCTTTAGTGGAAGGAAAAGGAAATTGCTAGAAAAAAAATAGCATTGGGGAAACAAAACTTATCTTTTTCAATTTAATCTCAACTTTGGTACAATTATGTTATATTTGTTTCATCCACACTTCCTTCGAGCGTTTTTAGTCTTTACTATATTACAAAATTGTAGACAGGATAACGTTTGCCCACGAGACTAAAGAAATGTACGATATTTATCTACACTGCGGTTGGTCGATACATCCACACATCCCATACATTCTATTTACACTGTTTATGCATATTCAAATGTCAAAATCGTTACTGAGATAACGCAAAAAAAACTTAAAATTGGTAATTTAGTTTTTTCGATTGCAGTTTGAAAAAGGTTTACTTTAGAAAAAAAATTCTTAGGAAATTCAATTCAATTTTTTATTTTCTTACGATCTGGATTATTAGTGGAGGGGGAGCAAGCTCCCAGCACTTAGGCCACTTGTTTGGATCCACTGTATAACTTCCAAGCAACCTCCCCAGACCCATCAGGTCCCAAACCATCCCACTTTTAGGATGTACTCCAGAACTCTGACGGGAGGAGTGGCGCTTATTCTGGCCATGTCGAGTCAGTCAGAAGTCCCCCAACACAGATCCTCTTGTAGACGCTAGAGCTGGACAAAAACAACTTCGTTTTTATATTATTTTCCATGGCAAGAGAAATAGGCCTAAAATCTTCGTATGTAGTTTACAGACTCGCTACGCTCGTTCACCAAACTTAACACACTCGCTACAAAAAGTGACACTTTTACTCTTTATAAAACAATGCATTACTATTGTTTTTACTACACTGAGATAAATAATGTAACCAACTTTCAAAACGTTTTATAAATGTTAAGCTTTCATTAGTACTAGGAGCTTTATAATAGTAAGATACTGCATGTAAAGGTAGAAATAGTTTCAAGAGATTAAACAACAACATACAAACTTGTAAGCGTTGACCAAAATCTCTATGAATAATTCTGAGTATCAAGTTTCCTTAAATTACCTCATATACGAGTACACGTATATTATTTCAGGAAAATTTACTTCTCTGAACGAGCAGTGAAGAGTTTCACATTCAAGTTTTTGAAAACGACCCATTATTGACGTACACGTAAAGCCATATTTTAATTAATTATTTAACAATGCTTTGATTATATATGTGGCGAATTTATGTAACATTAGATGGATTAGTAATCAAAAGCTGGAATATTCTGTTCAGTATCCAATCAGTACAACAATACCTACCTACCTATTATTAAAGTGAAAACGCAACAAGTTGCATTGCAAATGATATTTAATATTAATATTAATAAAGAGGCAATAATTGAATAATTATCGATTATTAAAATAACAATCTAAACTGCTCAATTTGTTACTCTACAAGAACATTTAACTTCCATTTTAATCCGTATAATTTAAGACGCTCTAAATATAAAAAGTTGCATGTAAATCATAGC
Source organism: Malthinus seriepunctatus (assembly GCA_963924605.1). Classification (NCBI taxonomy): domain Eukaryota; kingdom Metazoa; phylum Arthropoda; class Insecta; order Coleoptera; family Cantharidae; genus Malthinus; species Malthinus seriepunctatus. The sequence continues at coordinate 21,701,197 of OZ004603.1, forward strand.
TAACTTGATTCTAGTGGCTTTATTATTAAAAGAATAAATCAAACTGTCATTTTTCGCGATTTATAATTCTTTTAAATTTGTTTCAAATTCAAAATAGTTACCGAGATAACGCAAAAAAACAGAAATGTGTAAATTTTTACTGTAATTTGAAAACGGTTTACATTAGAGAAAGAAATTTGTGAAAAACTTGCAGGAGGTCAAAAGAGCTATCAAACGATACCAAACTCAACTTTTTATCACATCGACGCTAAGCGTCGCGATGTTCAACTTTTAATTTTCTTACAGCAACTTATTGTTTTTTTTGCTTAAAATTACTAAGTGGGCTAGTCTAAATTCAAGTACGAAAAAAAACAATTGGTTTCCGTAAAAAAATAAAAAGTGAACGTCGCGACGCGTAGCGTCGATGTGATAAAAAGCCGAGTTTAGTATCGTTGCAAAGCTCTTTTGACCTCCAAGTTGACGGTAATGTTACCATGATCTGTAGTACAATCCATATACTTCCAAGATCTTTAAAGCCTCTTTAAGTCGAAAAAAAAATTTGCATTCGTGTAGAGACTTTGAAGTGACTAATCGCATATTAAAGTTAAATGTAATTGGAACGCAAGTCCTGTTGGTTAATCCATAAACTTAAATAAATAATCGTATAAGGTTAAAGAGTACTTATAAAATAATAATTTTTAATTTAATTATAATCGCTTCAAATATTAACCTCATTGTAACTCCCACATTACACATAATACGCAAAAGACAAACATTTTAACACCTAGGTACTTTGCAATTTTGAGTGGTAGAATAATGTTGACTTTAGCAATGTTGCTTTTTATTTAATTTCCACGTTTATTTTCTCTTAAAATTTCTTTTCAAATTTTTAACCATTAAAATTAGGTCGCTTTAAAAATCAAACATTATTAATTGGGAATAATTTCAATTATTTGTGGATAGTAAAATAAATCTACGACGATAATAATGATAATTAACTTAGAGTTCAGTTTAAAATCTGTTTTGGACTAGTTGAAATGTTTAAGGACGTGCAACTGATGTTTTAGTTAATAATCTACCCTCAATTTAAAGTTAAAATTTATTCAACAGATTATTTGTATTAAGTTGGGTCTATTAGTTATCACAATATCATAATTTAAAGTTTTAATAGGGATTAAAGAAAATTGTTTTTGTCATTTACATTAGGGAAAGCCGAAAATCACAGGGGAGGATTTCTGATTTTTTTGTAAATTCTAATTTGTCTGTTATTTACAAATTTTGTAGGGCGCCAAAAGAGCTATCAAATGATACCAAACTCGACATTTTATCACATCGACGCTACGCGTCGCGACGTCCAACTTTATCTTTTCTTATTGTATTTTTTTCATTACAGTTACTCAGTGGTCTAGTCTAAATTCGAGTACGAAAAAAAACAATAGTTTCTCGTAAGAAAATAAAAAGTGGACGTCGCGACGCCTAGCGTCGATGTGATAAAAAGCCGAGTTTAGTATCATTGCAAAGCTCTTTTGACCTCCAAGTTTTTTTTGTTATGTAACGTTATGTTAATAAGTTACTTTATGTTATTTTTTACAATGAAAAATAACAACTAAATTTTTGTTTTTAAAGTATTAAAAACGTGTTTATTTAGTGGAGCTAACGTCTTGGAAGATCTGACAATAAGAAATGAAAATTAATTAATCATCGGAAATGAAAACTCGAAGAATTAAAAGAAAAAAATAGAAAAAGTGATAACCTCAATAATTGTAATAAAGTTTAGAGATTTTAATTAAATATATTTCGTTAGTGAAGCGAAATACGTACGAATATAATTGGAAACTCGCAATTCATAATAAAGTACGAAATTAAATTTTAACCAAACTACTTTATTTCAATTAGTTGGCAATTGGCAAATTTCCAGCAAATTATCATTTCGGTTTTAAAGTACGATGAGGGGTGATAAGGTGTCGCGAAACTTAATTATAGCTCTTTATTTAAAAAATAAGCGCTCATAATCGTCGCGTTTTAATAAAAAATGTTAAAAATTCAAATATTTTGTAAATGTTTTATTTACATTATTAACTTGTACAAATTTTTATTTACATATTTAATAATGTACACCTATTTAAAATGATATTTTAGATATCAACAGGTAGTTTAATTAAAAACAAACAATTTTTTCAATAATTAAAACGAATAAATAATTAAAAAGCCTTTCAAAAAAAATTTAAAAAATTTGAGCATTTCGAAAAGTTTGAAAACAACCCTTAAGGCTATCAAATATATTTTTTGGCAACAAAGATCACCCCCTTAATTACTAATTTTAATAATTAAAAAATATACACATTTAAAATTTACAACATTTTTGAATTTTTTTTATAATAATTGAGGCGCATTCACATTTAAATTTCTTAATCGAGTTTATATTATATTACTTTAATTACATAAAATAAATTTTAATTGTTGTTTTGTAATTTTTTAATTGAGTTTATGAATAATAATCTTTTGTTGAAATAGACTGAAACGTCTTTATTTAGGAAAAATGTGAGGAAAAGCAGAAGTAAATAATTTATCAAGATGTGGCTGTGCTTCCGATACCGGCTATTAAATACAGGGTCCGCCAACGCTGCTGCAGTGGCGCAAAATTATACGTCTATAAGGCCTGTGCTTTAAAAGTTATTTAGTTTGTAAGAGGCACGTTAAAAAATTTGTATACGATTTGATTCATAAAAATATTAGTTATAGTTAGGTTGGGTTTAATGGAACACCCTGTATATTAACATCACTAAATATTTCTATCTAATCCAGTATGTATCTCTTAAGGCTCGTCTTCACACACAGGTTGCCTTCCGGTTTGCCTGTGCAGGCGGCTTGCACAGATCAACTCTGCAGAGGTCAAACCGGAGAATGTAGACATAGCGTTCAGGTGGTCAAACATGTAAACATAGTGTTCAGGAGCATGTGGACAGCGTTTAGGTGACCTGTGCAGGCCGCGGCTCAGGGAAACCAGAAGGCAAGCCTGTGTGTGAAGACGAGCCTTTAGAGAAAATTTGTACTCTTGTTAAGGCTCGTTTTCACACACAGGCTTGCCTTCCGGTTTGCCTGTGCAGGCGACCTGCAGAGTTCAAATCGGAGAGTGTGGACACAGTTCAAACGCCCTGCAGAGGTCAAACCGGAGCATGTAGACATAGCGTTCAGGTAGCCTGTGCAGGCCGCCTGCACAGACAAACCAGAAGGCAAACCTGTGTGTGAAGACGAGCCTTTAGAAAAAATTTATACTCTTGTTAAGGCTCGTCTTCACACGGAAGGCTTGCCTTCCGGTTTGCCTGTTCAGGCGACCTGTACAGGCCACTTGAACGCTGTCCAGACCGCCTACACAGGCCAAACCGAAGCGTGTGGATATGGTTGAGGCGGCCTGCACAGGCAAACCGGAAGGCAAGCCTATGTGTGAAGACGAGCTTTTAGAGTTCATCCAAATTGGAAATGGACCTGTCAACCAGTTCGTTATTCGTTGTGTTATTGGGGCGTCATAGGGGGTAGGACGCTGGATAAGCTCTACTCCTAAGTTGGATCACAATTAGCTGACATCTTGACTAATTCCAGCAGACTGTCTGCCATGTGAATTCATCCGAATTAACGAGGGTTTACTGTACAGTATGTCCGGATTACAAGAAAAAAAAAATTTCTCATTTCTTATTTTTCAGAAACTTTTATTCTTGGGGACTAATTAGAAATGTAAGTAGTCTAGTATACGAAGGGTTATAGAGGACTTGGAAGAGGGCGGAATTTTTTCTTCAGGAATGTGTTTGGAGTAGTTATAAAAAATTATAAAAGTCCTCGGTCCTACCTATTATATGGCTAAGGGAGGGACGGGTAAAAAGGTCCCGTTTTTTATAATTTCGCTTATATCTCCAAAACGGTGGGTCCTAGGGAAAAAATTATTAAGAAAATGAAAGCCAATCAAATTTACTACAAGATTGTTTCTATATTTTTTTTCTTTATTCCTTATAGTTTTTGAGATATCCGCCCGCAAAAATCGTTAATGCGTGAAAAAAAATTTGACTCGAATTTTGTTTTTCGTCTAACTTTTGCGTCTAGCACCTGAACCCTTCGTATTACAGTAAATGTCTTTAGAAAAGAAGTTAATTTTTTTTACTATTTTATCTTCAATTGGTGAGAATTTTACATAAATTAATGATTTTTGTGGGCGGATACCTCAAAAACTATAAGGAATAGAGAAAGAATGAATAAGAACAATCTTGTAGGAAATTTGATAAGCGTTCATTTTTGTAAAAATAATTTTTCCTTAAGACCCACTGTTTTCTAGATATATGCGAAAATCTCAAAAACGGGACCTTTCCAATCGCCTTCCTCCCTTAGCCATACAGCTTTTACAGCCATACAGCCTTTACAACCATACAGCCGAGAACTTTTAGTATTTATAGCTCCTAACTACTCCAAATATATTCTTGAAAAAATTCAACCCTCTTCCATGTCCTCTACACCCCTTTTTTGAGCGTTCGTTGTCTTGACTAAATAGTAATTAAATATTCTACAGGGTGATTCGAGTAAAGCGTATTTTCTGTTTAAGAATTATTGGGGACTATTAGCGAAGCACTGGAAAATTCTTTTCAATCATTTTTCTAAGATACTATAAAGGTCGGAATTTTTAATATTGGGGTGTCGTTCACCATTCCCTGTTTGGATATAATTAACAGTGCTGTTCCAGGTGGCGTAAGGAAAAAGTAACTAACCCTACACAGTAGATACCCCCACAGCTATAATAACCATAACAGTTAATACCGCACACCAATTAAAATAAAATTAAGGGAATTACATTTGGAAAACTTGAAAAGCTTAATCTTGAGAAGATTAAAATGTTTCAGCCTACTTCAAAAATGTGATAAATATTAAAACCTTATATCAATTACAAACTAAAACTTAAAAACTAAATAACAAAATATTTAAGTGCCATATTTAATTATTTTGCCTTGCTAATTAAGATAAAATTGAAAAGCTCTGCTTATTAAAAAGTTGCCCTTTTAAATAATAATAAAGATCAAAGTTAAAAGAAAATTATCTTATTTGCATGTAAATAAACCTTTTAAAGTTACATTTCTTCTTTAAATAAATAAAAAAAAAAACAACCCCGAAAGCATACAACTTATATAGCTAATTAGAGTACAATTAGAATACACTATTTATAGTTGATTAAAACACGACTGGTACTGTTTTAAAAAAACAAGAACTAATCAATCAAAAACAGAAAAAATTTATGCACTTTACGTAAAATACAAAAACAAAACACGGTGCTCAAATCAAGATTAAATATTCACGAAATGAATAAAACAAACGAATTAAAATATCATCAATTTCTTTCGGGTAAAAGCAGAAGACATGGAAACAAATAATGTAAAATTGACAAGAATTAAATTGTGTAAATTGTTGTAATTTGTAAAAAAAATTAAATCTGCTCTAATCGTCCCTTTTTTCCGAAAGAAAACCATATAAATATGGCACTAATTAATTATACAGCACAACCCACACGAACACGTTTAGCTTAAATTGTAGACTCCATAACTTACGAAAAGAATAGGGCGGAGCCAATATCTTGCGTAGTACAGATGGAGGGACTGAATGCTCTCTCTCTTTCTCTCTCTCTCTCTCTCTCTCTCTCTCTGTATATCTAAAATTGATGACACCAGATGTTACCAAACACATTTTCGTTATATCGCATTGGCTCCGCCCTATTCTTTACAAAAGTTTCGCAGTCTACCACAAAACTATTAGTGATAACTTAAATAAAATTAAAACCATAATTATTTACAATTTTACAAATTTGTAATTATACACTAACCCTTTATTAGTTGCTCTTTTTTAAAAAAAATAAAATGATAAAATTCCTAACGACGAATAGTAATATGCTACGTTGTCTCACCATTGCCATCACTAACGTTTGTTTCCAATTCTTCACCTTTTTGCAAACAATCCCTTACTCCTCTCAGGATAATTTCAACCCTTCTATCTAAAGCTACTAAATGGGGCTCCCAAAGCACAGGAGCTACGGGATCCTTGGATAAACTGCGTCTCAAGGCTTCGCCTAACTTGACAGGTCCATTGTGAAAACTGCAACAAAAAAACGTATTATTGTAAAATAAATTCAATTTTTTGAGGTTAGAAAAATATTTCTTGATTTATTTAGACTGATATCTTAAAATTCTTTAGTTTAAATTCTTTCAAAACTACATTATTGCAACTACTACTCTATTAGTCCAAGGCTCCGCCTAGAAAGTGCAAATTCAAAGATTTGTCATAGGCTTCTACATACATCTATACACATATAATAAAGACAGACATACACACTGAGAGACAAACAAAAATTCAGAAAGAAGAAGTTTGTAACGAGGCGGATTTCTTATCAGTTCAGAGTAGTTATAATCACCAAGATTCTTGCTCTGATCTGTGAAATGCAGCATCGTTCCCGTTCATTAACATTAGTTACCTCGGGTCCTCTGATTATTTTTATTAAATTTAATTTTTTAATTAACCTCCCTGTATCTGCTTGAAAACCTTATGAATTGTTATCCGACGCCGGTCGCTTCGTTCCATGTAAATGCGGACGCATTGAATTCCAGTGCCCGCGATAAGTCAAATATTTAATTTCTTAATATCCATTTGTTACTTTGTTTAGGCCCTTCTGGCATCCCAAATTAAGTTTACTACAACTTTGAAATTATTTACGTCATTAAGATTTAGTTGAAAATTATTTGGATAATTATTTATTAAGTAGCTGAAACCTCGTGTTAATTTTTTTTCCTTTCTTCTTAATTCTTAATTAATTACAACTCCTTGATTTTGTTCTTATTGTGGAAATCACCTTCCTTGATCTTATTCAGTAGTTTAATGTCATTAATATTCTTTTAATGTCGTTTAAATGAGTAATAACCATGGTAGAGCGATGAGAATAACTTCATTCGAAAGCTACTGTTTCCGCGCACCCAGTCATTATAAGTCTTACGTTGGCACGCGAGGTGTCGACGTTCCCACTTACATCCAAGTCAACCCAGCGCTCTCATTGGTTCTCCGCCGTAAGTAGTGGCGAAGCTCTAAGTAGGAGTCCCTTTCATTAGATAAGGGAGTCTAGTGTTAACATCGAGTCAGGGATGACCGCTGAAGCGTCTTCTACGATTTTCTTGCGGTCCTTGACCTCTCAACGTAGTGGTAGCTGCTTCGCGGTGGTTTCTAGAGCCATTGTGGAGTAAACGCATCCGCTTGTCGCCCTGGTAAATCCCCCCTTAGTGGTAGCTACTTCGCGAGGGTTCTTAGGAACCGTGGAGTTACAGCCTCCGCTGGTCATCGTAGGCCCTCATTAATTTTATTTTTAATTGAGTTTCAGCCGAAGAAAAATAGTGTTCTTTTATTCAGTTGAATTGTACCATTTTTGTTTTTTTGTACTATTAACTATACCTAGTGGTTTATTTTGGTATTAAATGTATTTGTTTATTTAGTGCGTGTCTTTTAATAATTGAGTTCGAACCTACCCCTAACTCCCGACTGAACAAAGCTAAAGGGAACTTTTACGAAGATCCAAATTTGGGTCTTATATTTGGCGCCCAACGTGGGGCTTTAAAAGTTCAAATACACCACCATCCCCCGAAGTCACCCTCTTGGATATTCCAACCCCGCGTTTGGGCTTACAAGTTGACTAACCAACAGAATGGAAGACAGTGTAATAAATTAAGACAGATATGAATGTAAACAGGAAGACATACGGTCATACAGAGACACAGCTAGATAGACAGACGAACACGCAGACAGACGAGAGACACACGAATAGGCAAGCCCATAAAACAAGCAAGAATCGGTGAGAGAGGCCGACTGATAAATGACTGACAAGACAGGCAGTCAGACGAGAGTGTGGCTAAAAACGTGTGATGTAATGTTGGTTGCCTACTTTTAGGCGTTTCTAAAAAAAGCATGAAGTCACACTCACAACCCTAAATTCTACCAGGGTAGTTTTCAATAAGAGTAAAAAAAGATAATTAGTAAGACGAAGATGAATTTAGATTTATTTAACAATTTAAACCTTTTATTGTACTAATTGTACTAAAAATAATAGCAATCATTAAAATGTCAACTTTTCAAGTGTTAAGAAAAGTTAAATGAGAGCGAGTCCTTAATCACAAATTATTAATAAGGCTAAAAAGCCTTCACGTTTTGTAAAGAGAAATAATTTAAATAAATATGGTATCTAAAATTTATAAGAATAATGTAATTTAATATATCAAAAGACGTAACAAAATTACAGAAATGTAACAAAATTACAATATAATTTATTTTTAAAATTTTTCTAATTTTATAACATTTGACCATTTTCATTATTATTTTTTGAAATAAGAAATAATACATTTAAGTATAGATTTTCGTTTTAAAAACAGGGCCGGAGTGGCCCTACTTTCAGCAACAATTTTTCAAATTTTTCCAAAACATGATTGTTCGTCAATACAACTCTGAGAGGAATTTTTGCACTTTACATTAATTCTGCTATAATGCCATTAACTCCTTTTTGTTTGTATACAGAATCGTATAAGGAAATGTTTTAAATATTATGAAGTATGTGCTTTCTTTTTTCGTTTACAGCTCTTTTAAATTACACGATGGCTTCGGGCATAAACTCCATTTAACCTTATTTTTACATTATCCCTCGTTTTAATGGGAATAGAATTATTATTTTTACACAAAATGGAGAATTTAACAATATTTTAAAGCTTTTGTATTACTTATACGAGGGTTGTTGAAAAAAATCCCTGTTTAAAACTCCTACCCTGTATTACGCTTCTTAGAGTCGTCGAAAAATTCAGTGGTGTCGCAAACATAATCTTATTCAAACAAATACATTCTAATCTTAGAGACCAAGAGATAACCAAGAGATAAGCGACGAATCAATCCAAATTAAATACATTCTGAGTCTCATAGACCCATTAGTTTAAAATAGTATTAGTCAACTGAAAATCGTGCCACTTTGCACCAATCGCAGGTAGGTCTGAAACGACGGTTTAGCGTGCCTTCTAGACCTTAGTTGAATGACGTAAATTACTGGGTTTATCCGCATCTGCATCGTTGGATGGCCCTATATTCATGATGGTAGTTCTCTAAATTTCAGCCATTCAGGTTAGAGGTACATTAGCTATCGTATAACCTAATAAGACCTAACCTAAAGAAGGGGGGTTTCTATAGAATCCTAAGTTTGAAACATAAGCGGTGTAATCTATCCAATCAGAGAGGATTCGGGTCAGTCTTGGCGTGGCATTACATAAGACAGGAAGTCATACCGTTTAATAGTCGTACCATAGTACCCAACTACTATTTACTGCTTTAGTACCATAGCCAGGGACCTCACTATTGTCGGTAACTACCGCACTGTCGTCCATCAATGTCACATGTCACCGCGTAATCCTGCACCATTATGGTCATCTGGAATTGATCGTTTATTTCAGTAATTCGATAGTGACGAAGTGTCTTCTGCCGGCTGAAATTATATTAGACATCGACATATTGAGGAATCTTGCCCTGCAACTACCTTTGATGTGGCATCAAAGACTCTCAAAGCGTCAGGTTTTTTCTAAGTGAGAGGTGGGACTCTTAGAAAAAGACCACACCGCCCGGTACGATGTGGTAGTGTGGCATTCTTACCCACTAAAACTACCCCTCGTAAAGGTAGTAAGGGTTTGGGTACCGAGAATACCCGATGACAGAGCAAGAGTTATGGTGGAGCTATAACAGCTTAGCACAGTATGAAAAAAAAAGTCGGGTGTAAAACTATTATAATAGAGTCGAGTAGAATATGAGTAGAAAAAAAATAATAGAGTGTGGGCACATTAACAGTCATAGTACAGAATAGAATCCTCGAATTTTCATTTAAATTACGGTGCTGCTTGGGCTACCAAAGCCGAGAAATCCCGCGCACAGACTCTCCAGCGCTTCTACCGCTTCCAAGTTGCCCATAACCTGTCGTCACGGCTGCCATCCTCCAGCCTCACATAACGCTCGATACTCGTCCCTCAGATTTAGCGTCCGGGGACACCACAGAAGCAGATGCTCGAACGTTTGCCGCTGCCCACAGGGGCACGTATCAATGGGGGCCAGGAATATGCCTGGAAATTCCGGTTATAAAGGCCACCTCCTCGAGGCCGAGCCGCTCCCTGGCTACGAAATCGACGAAGAAGCGACCCGCCGACCCCGAAGAGGGTGACGCAGCCAGCTCCCCCGCAAATACCTCAAGCTGGCGTGCTAGGTATACAGTAACCCGAACGGGCACCGCCAAGTCCCACAGTCCATCGCACACCTCTCACTTCAAGAGCATCACAGAATCCCTCAGCGCCACCAGCGCCACCTGAAATGTGCTGCATCCGACTGGCAGTTTGTAAGTTCCCGCCGCTCTTCTCCTGAAGATTCTATAGGAATATCCCGCCCCGCTCTCTCCTGAGTAAGTCGCAACTGTCACGAGTGTACAGTTCTCTGGAAGAGGGTCCCGGATGGCGCCAATGCGCCTGAATGGCAGCCGGCGTCCAGGGTAGTGTCAAAAAGGTAGATTTCGGCACCGCTCCGTCTAATTCATTGTATCCCGTCAGCTTGATCAGATCCCCATAGCACACGCCAAGCCTCGCCTTCCTCACGAAGAAAAGAGTCCGCGGAGAAAGGTAAAGTGTGAGGGCGGTCGGTCCATCCAAGGCGACGTAGAGGAGGTCCTATAGGTCCTTGCCATTGCTATCAGCAGAAAACGCTGATGCGCAATGCGCCCTTGGCGTACGCTCTTGTTGGTACTTCACCCCATTTGGCCACGGTATACGACATCACGGGTAGGAAGAGGCCCTTATAGATTGAAAGAATATTGGATGGCGACAGTCTGTACTCGGCTGCCAGCGACCTCCTCAGCCTCTGCACCACACCAGACGCTGTATCGATAGAGCGTAAGGTTTATTACTAAAGCGTCTCCAGTCCGGCTGGAGTTATTTTAGACGTCGACATATTGAGGAGTCTTGCCCTGCAATTATCTTTGATGTGGCATCGAAGACTCTCGAAGAAAGCGTCAGGTTTATTACTGCAGCGTCTCCAGTTCAGCTAGAATTTTTTTAGACATATCTGAGCAATATCCCAAAGACCCAATTCACCCCTGCTTAAGAAAAACAAAACTCACAGATTGAAATTCCAAAAAGTAAATTTAAATTTAAATTAAAATTGAAAACAATTTAAATCCACGGGAATTAAAATAAAATAAATAAAATGAAATTGAGGTGAAATAAATTATGAGAAAATGTCTTTTTGTTTCAGTATATATTTAGTTAAAGTTATATAATTTAAGAAGCTAATGGAAAAGAACTGTGACCATTTTAGGTTCTTGAAAATCAAATAGCTTCCTAAAGTGACACTTGATGATTACTCGGACGTAAATAAGATCTAAAAGCTTCATTCTTTAATGGAATTCAGTTTATGTGCCAATCTAAAATTCTAAGACCGGGTATTTTTTTTAAGATTAATTCCCAGATTTTCTCTCCTTTTTCGAATAATTTTATCCTAAAAATGAAAAACTTTTTACTTACAACAATTTTTCTATTTTTATTTTTAATTAAAAAATATTTTTTCTTCTTCCTCCAATCGAATTCTTGGGATTAGTTTATATATTTGACGACTAAATAAATTACCAATATTTACCTTAACTGTTTGTTTGTTTTCTCGCTGCTTTCTTTCAAAAGAAAAAGGGACTTTTTATATGCGTTAATCTAATATTGAATCTATTAAACTTGATGTCTTTCCATAAAAACTACATTTAAGTAATTAGTTCGATGGCGAAATGAAAATTTTTATTAGATATTTTGTACTAGGACTTTTCTTTTTATTATTAACCACAATACCTACTCCAAGAAAATTAAGATTTTGAGTGCATTAAATGGAATAAATTCATAAATTAAACTGAATTTTTGTAGAAATGTTATAATGACGTCCAGAATTAGCACTCGGCCATTTAAATCGGTCTGCAAACTTGGCCTTCGAGCTACAAAATGCTGTTGCATTTATTTGAATAATACTCTAATATTTATTTTAATTTGTGTCACAGACAGACATATATAGTGAGGGACAGACATACAGATAGACGGAGGCCGACATTTTTTTTAAATGGCGAACCTGAGAGGTAAGAACCTTTAATTGTTTGTTTAGGAGAAATTCTGTGAATTTATTCCACTATAAACGTCTGTTTATGCGCTAATTCGCTTACCGTAATAACACAAAAACAGTTTAATGATAATTAATTTCTTTTTAAATTCAATCAATTGGAAATTAGTGTAAATGACAGCCATTTCAAAAGCTGGATATTAATTTGAAAATTAGTTAATTTAATTTGGTAAATCTAGCAAATTAAGTTTAGTGGTTTGTAAAGGATGCGATAATCCTTTTTAGATGTGTTAACAAACGAATAAACATTGATTTAATTAAAGTGCATCTTTTTAAATTTAAAGCAATTACACTTTAACTGTAATTGACATTTTAAGGACGCGTGGTTCAAATTTTTCCACTCTTAGTTACTAGGAAAATTAAACTTTTTCAACTATAAGAAAAAAATTTTTCCTTTGCATGTTGGTCATTGGTTTTCTTTTACACAAAAAAAATTCTTGATTTTAATCGTTAAGTTTATTAATTAGTTCTACCTAAATGCGAATTTTTCTTTTAATTTAAAAGTTTTCTTTACGGTTGACAACACTTACCCTATCTTTACTAAAGAATTTTCAACTTGATTACGAACAGTTTCCACATATTTAAAAAGTAAAGCTTAGAAATCACATTCCGCAAAATAAATATACAGATAAAATTGTATAAATTAAGCTTTTCTATTCTCAATTTATTATATATAAATTATTATATCTAAGGGCCGATTTTACAATCATGGTTTAAGCTCGTCTCAGCTAAACCAAGTATGATCCCGCATGAGCGCATGCGCTGTAAATCTCTCGTGACGTAAACGAGTTACGGCGCATGCGCTCATGCAGGTTCATACCCAGTTTAGCTGGGGCCAGCTTAAGCCAAGATTGTAAAATCGACCCTAAAGGAAACAAGAAAAAAAGCGACAGATCATAGAGACTCAGACTATATTCAGAGAGCTATATCTCTTCTCCGACTTAAGCTGTTTGAAGTCAATTGACCTCGAATAAAAATTATAGAGCATAAAATTATTTATGAAAATCAATAAAAGCGTCTCTCATAGTTGCCATAATAAAAACTATCAAAAAAACAAAAAAAAATGTATTTTAAGCCGGTGACATGCGACGTCGCTCTCGACTCTAGCTCCTTAAGGACTGATCTGACGGAAATTTTACCTTAAATGAAAATTATAGAGCATAAAATTATCTATCGGAACCAATTAAAAAGCTGTCTTAGTTGTCATAATTAATCGATCAAAATAAAGAAAGAACAAAAAAATATATGTATTTAACAAGATTTTACAACATGCGCGCGTCTCTCCAGACTATAACTCTTTAAGAAGTGATCTGACGGCAATTATACCTCTAATGAAAATTATAGAGCATAAAATTATATATCTAAACCAAAAAAAGTATCGGCTTTAGTTACCACAATTAAGCTATCCAAATAAAGGAAGAACAAAAAATATGTAATAAGCTGGTTTTTACAGGCTGTGGCGTCTCTTCCGACTATAATTCTTTAAGCAGCGATCTGACGGCAATTTTACTTCTAATAAAAATTATAGAGCAGAAAAGTAGCTATTGAAATCAATAAAAGTATCTGCCTTAATTGCCCAAAATAATCTAACAATAGAAAGAAAATGCAAAAAAATATGTAATAAGTCTATTTATAAAGCTAGAGATGCCTCTCCCGACTTTAGCTTCTTGAAGAGTGCTCTGACGGTAATTTTACTTCTAATAAAAATTATTGAGCAGAAAATTAGCTATTCGAACCAATCAAAGTAAATTATTTAGTTGCCCTAAATAATCTATCAATAGAAAGAAAGGACAAAAATATGTAATAAGTCGGTATTTAAAGCCAGAGGTGTGTCTCCCGAGCTCCCGACTATAACTCTTCGAGGAGTGCTCGCACGGTAATTTTACCTCTAATGAAAAATTATTGAGCAGATAATTAGCTATCGGAACCAATCAAAGTAAATTATTTAGATAAATAATCTATCAATAGAAAGAAAGGACAAAAAATATGTAATAAGTCGGTATTTAAAGTCAGAGGTGTCTCTCCCGACTATAACTCTTCGAGGAGTGCTCGCTCGGTAATTGTACCACTAATGAAAATTATTGAGTAGATAATTAGCTATCAGAACCAATCAAAGTAAATTATTTAGTTGCCCTAAATAATCTATCAATAGAAAGAAAGAAGAAAAAATATGTAATAAGTCGGTATTTAAAGCCAGAGGTGTCTCTCCCGACTATAACTCTTCGAAGAGTGCTCGCACGGTAATTTTACCTCTAATGAAAATTATTGAGCAGATAATTAACTATCGGAACCAATCAAAGTAAATTATTTAGTTGCCCTAAATAATCTATCAATAGAAAGAAAGGACAAAAAATATGTAATAAGTCGGTATTTAAAGCCAGAGGTGTCTCTCCCGACTTTAACTCCTTGAAGAGTGCTCTGACGGTAATTTTACCTCTAATGAAAATTATTGAGCAGAAAATTAGCTATCGGAACCAATCAAATTAAACTATTTAGTTGCCCTAAATAATCTATCAATAGAAAGAAAAGACAAAAATATGTAATAAGTCGGTATTTAAAGCCAGAGGTGTCTCTCCCGACTATATCTTTTCCTCTAATAAAAATTATTGAGCAGAAAATTAGCTATCGGAACCAATCAAAGTAAATTATTTAGTTGCCCTAAATAATCTATCAATAGAAAGAAAGGACAAAAAATATGTAATTAGTCGGTATTTAAAGCCAGAGGTGTCTCTCCCGACTTTAACTCCTTGAAGAGTGCTCTGACGGTAATTTTACCTCTAATGAAAATTATTGAGTAGATAATTAGCTATCAGAACCAATCAAAGTAGATTATTTAGTTGCCCTAAATAATCTATCAATAGAAAGAAAGAAGAAAAAATATGTAATAAGTCGGTATTTAAAGCCAGAGGTGTCTCTCCCGACTATAACTCTTCGAGGAGTGCTCGCACGGTAATTTTACCTCTAATGAAAATTATTGAGCAGATAATTTACTATCGGAACCAATCAAAGTAAATTATTTAGTTGCCCTAAATAATCTATCAATAGAAAGAAAGGACAAAAAATATGTAATAAGTCGGTATTTAAAGCCAGATGTGTCTCTCCCGACTTTAACTCCTTGAAGAGTGCTCTGACGGTAATTTTACCTCTAATGAAAATTATTGAGCAGAAAATTAGCTATCGGAACCAATCAAATTAAATTATTTAGTTGCCCTAAATAATCTATCAATAGAAAGAAAAGACAAAAAATATGTAATAAGTCGGTATTTAAAGCCAGAGGTGTCTCTCCCGACTATAACTTCTTGAGGAGTGGTCTGACGGTAATTTTACCTCTAATGAAAATTATTGAGCAGAAAATTAGCTATCAGAACCAATCAAAGTAAATTATTTAGTTGCCCTAAATAATCTATCAATAGAAAGAAAGGACAAAAAATATGTAATAAGTCGGTATTTAAAGTCAGAGGTGTCTCTCCCGACTATAACTCTTCGAGGAGTGCTCTGACGGTAATTTTACCTCTAATGAAAATTATTGAGCAGAAAATTAGCTATCGGAACCAATCAAAGTAAATTATTTAGTTGCCCTAAATAATCTATCAATAGAAAGAAAGGACAAAAAATATGTAATTAGTCGGTATTTAAAGCCAGAGGTGTCTCTCCCGACTATAACTCTTCGAAGAGTGCTCGCACGGTAATTTTACCTCTAATGAAAATTATTGAGCAGATAATTTACTATCGGAACCAATCAAAGTAAATTATTTAGTTGCCCTAAATAATCTATCAATAGAAAGAAAGGACAAAAAATATGTAATAAGTCGGTATTTAAAGCCAGAGGTGTCTCTCCCGACTATATCTTTTCCTCTAATAAAAATTATTGAGCAGAAAATTAGCTATCGGAACCAATCAAAGTAAATTATTTAGTTGCCCTAAATAATCTATCAATAGAAAGAAAGGACAAAAAATATGTAATTAGTCGGTATTTAAAGCCAGAGGTGTCTCTCCCGACTTTAACTCCTTGAAGAGTGCTCTGACGGTAATTTTACCTCTAATGAAAATTATTGAGTAGATAATTAGCTATCAGAACCAATCAAAGTAGATTATTTAGTTGCCCTAAATAATCTATCAATAGAAAGAAAGAAGAAAAAATATGTAATAAGTCGGTATTTAAAGCCAGAGGTGTCTCTCCCGACTATAACTCTTCGAGGAGTGCTCGCACGGTAATTTTACCTCTAATGAAAATTATTGAGCAGATAATTTACTATCGGAACCAATCAAAGTAAATTATTTAGTTGCCCTAAATAATCTATCAATAGAAAGAAAGGACAAAAAATATGTAATAAGTCGGTATTTAAAGCCAGATGTGTCTCTCCCGACTTTAACTCCTTGAAGAGTGCTCTGACGGTAATTTTACCTCTAATGAAAATTATTGAGCAGAAAATTAGCTATCGGAACCAATCAAATTAAATTATTTAGTTGCCCTAAATAATCTATCAATAGAAAGAAAAGACAAAAAATATGTAATAAGTCGGTATTTAAAGCCAGAGGTGTCTCTCCCGACTATAACTTCTTGAGGAGTGGTCTGACGGTAATTTTACCTCTAATGAAAATTATTGAGCAGAAAATTAGCTATCAGAACCAATCAAAGTAAATTATTTAGTTGCCCTAAATAATCTATCAATAGAAAGAAAGGACAAAAAATATGTAATAAGTCGGTATTTAAAGTCAGAGGTGTCTCTCCCGACTATAACTCTTCGAGGAGTGCTCTGACGGTAATTTTACCTCTAATGAAAATTATTGAGCAGAAAATTAGCTATCGGAACCAATCAAAGTAAATTATTTAGTTGCCCTAAATAATCTATCAATAGAAAGAAAGGACAAAAAATATGTAATAAGTCGGTATTTAAAGCCAGAGGTGTCTCTCCCGACTTTAACTCCTTGAAGAGTGCTCTGACGGTAATTTTACCTCTAATGAAAATTATTGAGCAGATAATTTACTATCGGAACCAATCAAAGTAAATTATTTAGTTGCCCTAAATAATCTATCAATAGAAAGAAAGGACAAAAAATATGTAATAAGTCGGTATTTAAAGCCAGAGGTGTCTCTCCCGACTATATCTTTTCCTCTAATAAAAATTATTGAGCAGAAAATTAGCTATCGGAACCAATCAAAGTAAATTATTTAGTTGCCCTAAATAATCTATCAATAGAAAGAAAGGACAAAAAATATGTAATTAGTCGGTATTTAAAGCCAGAGGTGTCTCTCCCGACTTTAACTCCTTGAAGAGTGCTCTGACGGTAATTTTACCTCTAATGAAAATTATTGAGTAGATAATTAGCTATCAGAACCAATCAAAGTAGATTATTTAGTTGCCCTAAATAATCTATCAATAGAAAGAAAGAAGAAAAAATATGTAATAAGTCGGTATTTAAAGCCAGAGGTGTCTCTCCCGACTATAACTCTTCGAGGAGTGCTCGCACGGTAATTTTACCTCTAATGAAAATTATTGAGCAGATAATTTACTATCGGAACCAATCAAAGTAAATTATTTAGTTGCCCTAAATAATCTATCAATAGAAAGAAAGGACAAAAAATATGTAATAAGTCGGTATTTAAAGCCAGATGTGTCTCTCCCGACTTTAACTCCTTGAAGAGTGCTCTGACGGTAATTTTACCTCTAATGAAAATTATTGAGCAGAAAATTAGCTATCGGAACCAATCAAATTAAATTATTTAGTTGCCCTAAATAATCTATCAATAGAAAGAAAAGACAAAAAATATGTAATAAGTCGGTATTTAAAGCCAGAGGTGTCTCTCCCGACTATAACTTCTTGAGGAGTGGTCTGACGGTAATTTTACCTCTAATGAAAATTATTGAGCAGAAAATTAGCTATCGGAACCAATCAAAGTAAATTATTTAGTTGCCCTAAATAATCTATCAATAGAAAGAAAGGACAAAAAATATGTAATAAGTCGGTATTTAAAGTCAGAGGTGTCTCTCCCGACTATAACTCTTCGAGGAGTGCTCTGACGGTAATTTTTCCTCTAATGAAAATTATTGAGCAGAAAATTAGCTATCGGAACCAATCAAAGTAAATTATTTAGTTGCCCTAAATAATATATCAATAGAAAGAAAGGACAAAAAATATGTAATAAGTCGGTATTTAAAGCCAGAGGTGTCTCTCCCGACTTTAACTCCTTGAAGAGTGCTCTGACGGTAATTTTACCTCTAATGAAAATTATTGAGCAGAAAATTAGCTATCGGAACCAATCAAATTAAATTATTTAGTTGCCCTAAATAATATATCAATAGAAAGAAAGGACAAAAAATATGTAATAAGTCGGTATTTAAAGCCAGAGGTGTCTCTCCCGACTATATCTTTTCCTCTAATAAAAATTATTGAGCAGAAAATTAGCTATCGGAACCAATCAAAGTAAATTATTTAGTTGCCCTAAATAATCTATCAATAGAAAGAAAGGACAAAAAATATGTAATTAGTCGGTATTTAAAGCCAGAGGTGTCTCTCCCGACTTTAACTCCTTGAAGAGTGCTCTGACGGTAATTTTACCTCTAATGAAAATTATTGAGTAGATAATTAGCTATCAGAACCAATCAAAGTAGATTATTTAGTTGCCCTAAATAATCTATCAATAGAAAGAAAGAAGAAAAAATATGTAATAAGTCGGTATTTAAAGCCAGAGGTGTCTCTCCCGACTATAACTCTTCGAGGAGTGCTCGCACGGTAATTTTACCTCTAATGAAAATTATTGAGCAGATAATTTACTATCGGAACCAATCAAAGTAAATTATTTAGTTGCCCTAAATAATCTATCAATAGAAAGAAAGGACAAAAAATATGTAATAAGTCGGTATTTAAAGCCAGATGTGTCTCTCCCGACTTTAACTCCTTGAAGAGTGCTCTGACGGTAATTTTACCTCTAATGAAAATTATTGAGCAGAAAATTAGCTATCGGAACCAATCAAATTAAATTATTTAGTTGCCCTAAATAATCTATCAATAGAAAGAAAAGACAAAAAATATGTAATAAGTCGGTATTTAAAGCCAGAGGTGTCTCTCCCGACTATAACTTCTTGAGGAGTGGTCTGACGGTAATTTTACCTCTAATGAAAATTATTGAGCAGAAAATTAGCTATCGGAACCAATCAAAGTAAATTATTTAGTTGCCCTAAATAATCTATCAATAGAAAGAAAGGACAAAAAATATGTAATAAGTCGGTATTTAAAGTCAGAGGTGTCTCTCCCGACTATAACTCTTCGAGGAGTGCTCTGACGGTAATTTTTCCTCTAATGAAAATTATTGAGCAGAAAATTAGCTATCGGAACCAATCAAAGTAAATTATTTAGTTGCCCTAAATAATATATCAATAGAAAGAAAGGACAAAAAATATGTAATAAGTCGGTATTTAAAGCCAGAGGTGTCTCTCCCGACTTTAACTCCTTGAAGAGTGCTCTGACGGTAATTTTACCTCTAATGAAAATTATTGAGCAGAAAATTAGCTATCGGAACCAATCAAATTAAATTATTTATTTGCCCTAAATAATATATCAATAGAAAGAAAGGACAAAAAATATGTAATAAGTCGGTATTTAAAGCCAGAGGTGTCTCTCCCGACTATATCTTTTCCTCTAATAAAAATTATTGAGCAGAAAATTAGCTATCGGAACCAATCAAAGTAAATTATTTAGTTGCCCTAAATAATCTATCAATAGAAAGAAAGGACAAAAAATATGTAATTAGTCGGTATTTAAAGCCAGAGGTGTCTCTCCCGACTTTAACTCCTTGAAGAGTGCTCTGACGGTAATTTTACCTCTAATGAAAATTATTGAGTAGATAATTAGCTATCAGAACCAATCAAAGTAGATTATTTAGTTGCCCTAAATAATCTATCAATAGAAAGAAAGAAGAAAAAATATGTAATAAGTCGGTATTTAAAGCCAGAGGTGTCTCTCCCGACTATAACTCTTCGAGGAGTGCTCGCACGGTAATTTTACCTCTAATGAAAATTATTGAGCAGATAATTTACTATCGGAACCAATCAAAGTAAATTATTTAGTTGCCCTAAATAATCTATCAATAGAAAGAAAGGACAAAAAATATGTAATAAGTCGGTATTTAAAGCCAGATGTGTCTCTCCCGACTTTAACTCCTTGAAGAGTGCTCTGACGGTAATTTTACCTCTAATGAAAATTATTGAGCAGAAAATTAGCTATCGGAACCAATCAAATTAAATTATTTAGTTGCCCTAAATAATCTATCAATAGAAAGAAAAGACAAAAAATATGTAATAAGTCGGTATTTCAAGCCAGAGGTGTCTCTCCCGACTATAACTTCTTGAGGAGTGGTCTGACGGTAATTTTACCTCTAATGAAAATTATTGAGCAGAAAATTAGCTATCGGAACCAATCAAAGTAAATTATTTAGTTGCCCTAAATAATATATCAATAGAAAGAAAGGACAAAAAATATGTAATAAGTCGGTATTTAAAGCCAGAGGTGTCTCTCCCGACTTTAACTCCTTGAAGAGTGCTCTGACGGTAATTTTACCTCTAATGAAAATTATTGAGCAGAAAATTAGCTATCGGAACCAATCAAAGTAAATTATTTAGTTGCCCTAAATAATCTATCAATAGAAAGAAAGGACAAAAAATATGTAATAAGTCGGTATTTAAAGTCAGAGGTGTCTCTCCCGACTATAACTCTTCGAGGAGTGCTCTGACGGTAATTTTTCCTCTAATGAAAATTATTGAGCAGAAAATTAGCTATCGGAACCAATCAAAGTAAATTATTTAGTTGCCCTAAATAATATATCAATAGAAAGAAAGGACAAAAAATATGTAATAAGTCGGTATTTAAAGCCAGAGGTGTCTCTCCCGACTTTAACTCCTTGAAGAGTGCTCTGACGGTAATTTTACCTCTAATGAAAATTATTGAGCAGAAAATTAGCTATCGGAACCAATCAAATTAAATTATTTATTTGCCCTAAATAATCTATCAATAGAAAGAAAGGGCAAAAAATATGTAATAAGTCGGTATTTAAAGTCAGAGGTGTCTCTCCCGACTATAACTCTTCGAGGAGTGCTCTCACGGTAATTTCTCCTCTAATGAAAATTATTGAGCAGAAAATTAGCTATCGGAACCAATCAAAGTAAATTATTTATTTGCCCTAAATAATCTACCAATAGAAAGAAAGGACAAAAAATATGTAATAAGTCGGTATTTAAAGTCAGAGGTGTCTCTCCCGACTATAACTCTTCGAGGAGTGCTCTGACGGTAATTTTTCCTCTAATGAAAATTATTGAGCAGAAAATTAGCTATCGGAACCAATCAAAGTAAATTATTTAGTTGCCCTAAATAATCTATCAATAGAAAGAAAGGTCAAAAAATATGTAATAAGTCGGTATTTAAAGCCAGAGGTGTCTCTCCCGACTATAACTTCTTGACAAGTGCACTGACGGTAATTTTATCTATAATGAAAATTATAGAGCAGAAAATTAGCTATCGGAACCAATAAAAGTATCTTTCTTACTTGCTATAATTAATCTATCAAAATAAAGAAAAGACAGAAAATATGTAATAAGCCGGATTTTTTAACATGCGGGTGTCTCTTCCGACTCTAGCTCTTTATGGAGTGATCTGACTGTAGTTTTACTTCTATTGAAAATTATAGAGCATAAAATTATCTATCGGAACCCATAAACGTATAAATGAATAAATGAAAAGCGTATTAATGAGAAATTGCAACGAATCAATCATCTATGTTTAAGTATAAAAGTTGCGACAATAAAGGAAAACTTGAAAAACTTGTAATTACTCGTTGTGAAATTTTGAAATACAAAGCAAATAGAGATAATACTTTGTCATAAAGATTGAACAAAAAAGAATAAACTCTTATTGTAGTAGTAGTGTTTGTAAACTTTAAACAACATTTTAAGTTTTGTGATGCATATGAGTAGAAAACAAACACTGAAAAGTGTAAAGGCGTTTAGATACAAAGAACCACAGGTTATATGTTTTAATAATAAATATCACAAGATAGCTGTTAAACGTACGTATTGTTGGAAAGTGCATGTAACAAGAAAATATAACAAGTAAATTGTTTAAGATAAGCTTTAACTTGTTAGGAAAAATGAAAAAAATTTTCAAAACTATATGTAGTATGTCTTAAAAGTCTTATATAATTTAAAAAACTAAGTATGAGATTTCAACTCTATACATGAAGTTATTTTTAAAACGAATGATACATTGTACACAACTTTTTACTTCTTCATCTAGTACTTCGCATACAGCCTGTTTATCAAATATCTGCCCCCATCTGTTTGTTTGCCTATATTGCCCGTTTATCGATCGCTCAATTACTCTCAGATTCAGTGTCTTTATGAGCACATTTTTACACGCAGTAGCCAGCCAAAATAGCGACCTTCCTTCAACTTCCTTACAAGCCCGTCTCGTAAATTTACAACCCCTAAATAAGAGTCGAACGCTTTATAAAACTTGAAGTGGCGAAAAGATAATCAATGATTTGAATGTGATGATTGCGATTCTAAAACTGGTATCTCATTGTAAAAATTTTCATAAATATTTGTATAAAATTTGTTATAAAACTGGTTTTGACAGTGTGCTCGGCTATATTTAAGAAGTTTTTATAAAAACTGTATTTATGAAATTATGCTACTTCACGTAAATATTTTGACGTGACGTCACATAAATACAAACTATTCTATTTTTGTAGAGCTTGGAGGTTTTCCAGCTTATGCACCACATTCTACAATCCGTAAAAAGAATGATAGCAAATTATGACAGTGTGGTATAACCCACATCATGACATATTTTTATAAAAATATTTATTAAAATATTGATAGTCAGCTAGGTGCTTAAAAAACCTCATTTTATATCAACAGCAATATTGTTGGAGCAAAACCAATATTTCAAAACCTCATAAGTCCGTTCAAACATCACAAAACCAAATATATTTAAATAGACGAATCCACACAAATAAATTAATGGCCAATTCTCTAATTACTCCCTTGATTATAAAGTTAATTAACAGAAAGTGCAGTACAATTACAAATTACCCTTCTCCACTCACCAACTAATCATTCTAAAGTTTAATTTCTAATGTACATATCTCAATTGAATTTAATAAACTACAACTTCTTGTCCCATTAGAGTGTGTTGGATTGTTGGATAACAATAAAACTATAACGTTTTGAATTGAAGTTACCATCGGAAACTACCTACTTAGTTGTAGAATATTAAAAGAGTTGACTAAGTAAATATAAGTAACGATTGTATTGAATTTAAATATTAAAATAGTAAGTGCTCGTTTAAAAATGGAATAAAAGTTCAAGAAAATCTTAAAATAACATAAGGTGCCGACTTTTCAATTTTTAAGTTACTTTTTAAATCTCTGTCAAGTAGGCAACCACTTGTTTTGCTTATTTCATCTACTAGCGCTTATTAAAAATTAATTTATATAGATTGATCCAAAGGTTAGATCGATCAACCGGTTCTGCACTCTGAAAAGAGTTGATTTAATGTCAAAAAAGGGTTAAATCGGTTAACCATAATAACCATAGAGTATGGATGCGTATGGAAATCACAGAGGAATAATTGAAAATTTTTATTTGTTTTTCAACTATTTCTGTTAATTTTTGAAATTTTCAAATTAAGTTTCTGGCGTTATAAAGCATCTAAAATTAATTTTGTTTCCTGATTTAGATAGAGAATTTTATGCTCTAAAACTTTTATTTAAAGATTTTTTTTCTAAAATAAATTGGGAAGCAGGAAATCACCAAAGTATGATTTTGAACGTCAGCCATTTTGAGTCGTCCATCAAAGTGACATTTAATTATTGTCACTAATTAAATTTTTAAATGTGTCTGAAGGACCTAAACAATTTCAAGGAGGTAGTAAAATTGCTTTGGGGATGTCAAAAGGGCTAAAAAAGGTAAAAAATATTTCATTTATCGGGAACGGTTCGAATTTTGTGTGACAACCTTGCTGCATTTGCATGGCTGGAACGCGACGGCCTCGGATAAACTTCATACGGCGTGCACACAGATGTAGGGAAATGAATTAACAATTAAATTTAAGGAAAATAATTAGGGGAGCTAAAGTAAACTACCATGGCTATTTCTAAAGAGGGAAAAAGGACACTGCATTTTACAGATCAGAGCAAGAATCTTGACGATTCATAACTACTCTGAACTGATAGGAAATCTGCTAAGTTACAACGTCACACCGTAGGTAATATATAGCTACTATATAAAAGGCACCCGTCAGCCATCTTGAGGCTTATGTCAAAGTGACGTTTAATGTAATAAACATACAAACTTAGTAATCAAACAGTGAACTGTTTTATCGACTTTACGTAAATGTCACTTTGACATTAGCAACAAGATCGATGACAAGATGGCTACACTTGTGACGTCACGCACCCTACACTAATAGATTTATAAACTGCTATTAGACCGAGGACGTTATTGCTACTATACCTATCCCACTTAGCATGCTCACCATGGGGATCTCGTAAACTGTAAGAGATACGAAGTCGGTTAAATGACACCAAATGTAGCCTCTTTTATAGCCAACTCGATCGTACTTTTGTTTTTTCAAAAATATTATTAGCACTCTAGATATTTGGAAAAACCTGAAAAAGTTCATTTTCTTTAAATGCCTATAACTTTTTTATTAATCAAGATAATTTTAATTTTTTAAAAAAGGATAATAGGCACTACTAAAACCTATAAATTTAATATACAAAATTTTTTTTTTATTAGGCCGTTTTGGAGATATAATGCAAAGTTATATTTTTTAAATGCAAAAAAAAAATTCTTTTGTTTATTAAATTTATTGGTTTTAGTAGTGCCTATTATCCCTTTTTTGAAAATTGAAATTATTTTGATTAATAAAAAAGTTATAGGCATTTAAAGAAAATCAACTTTTTCAGTTTTTTATAAATATCTAGAATGCTAATAATAGTTTTCAAGAAACAAAAGTACGATCGAGTTGGCCATAAAAGAGGCTACATTTGGTGTCATTTAACTGACTTCGTATCTCTTACAGTTTACGAGATCCCCATGGTGAGCATGCTAAGTGGGACACCCTGTATAAACGACAGCTGACTCGTCATCCATTTTGGTGCAAATGTCAAAGTGATATTTGCTATAAGACCGATAGTACAGTTCCCAAAAATAGCTCAATATGTATCTGTTTATTTTACCACGAAGACACTGATGAAGTACTTGACAGTTGCACCAAAATGGATGACGAGTCAGCTATGATTTATATAGTAGTTGTAGATGGCGCTGTGACATCGCGAATTTTTACTTCAAAGCCTTATATCTTCTAAACGGTTCATCATAGAGACGCGCGGTTTGAAAATTTATTCTTAGAATTTACTGTACCTACTGTAAATATAACTTTAATTTTTGGTCTACACCCCTCTTAAGTCCTAGATAAATTACCAAATATTTGTCGCCCAAAAATTCCCAACTTTGCTTTGAACAGTTTTAGAGAAACTTGAGGAATTTGAACAAAACATTTTAATAATTTACTCCACCCTTATTTAACTGAATAAAATTACTCGACAACCTATTAACTTGAAAGAAAATTATTTTAAAATAAAAATTCTCTCTTCTTGAGAGAGATAAAAATCGTATTATAACTTTTAACATGGCTTTAAGTTACGAAATAATACCTTTTCCTACTATTAAGATACAAGATAACAAACTTACGTTGTTTGTGTCATTTAATAAACAAAAGTAATTGGTTCCGGTTTAAACTGAAGTGTTGGGTAGAACAAAAACTTTTTTCTCCTGTTTGGTATTAAAATTTGTGAGTTATTTAACTCAACATAATCGAGATATGTACTTTGTTAAACTAAACATTTTCTATTGGAAAAAATTTATAAAATTTAAATTAATAGAAAAGGGAAAAATGAGTTTTTCTTATTTACAGCTGTAAGTAGGTACTTTATACAGTGTGTCCGAAAAGTAATGGGTAGATTTTATAAAATCTTGTCCATGTAGACCTGATGGCTTATGGTTATCTGTTGATATGTTCTCAGTCACAGGTGCTTCCGCTCGCCCATATCTCTGCTTGGATGCTGGTCTGCTACCGAGTCTGCTACCCTGCCTACCCGTCATCAGTTAGTCGGTCTTTCCCCAGCGCGTACTACGTCATCGTATAAGGAAAAAAATATTCTTATTAAAATACAGAACTTTTGGGACACACTGTACAATAAACACGTAAAAGCTTGATTTTTATTCTTTTTAAGTAATAGAAAAATGAATTGAAATCTTTTCGGATGTTGTTAAATCAGTTTTTGTGTTAGATGAGAGTATATGTGTGGAGCGGTAAAGTAAAGCAGGAAATTGACTTTTATAAAATGTGTAGTGTTTATTCAACCAAGGGAAGCTTAAGCGTTCATGCATGTTACATGAGCATTTATCATCGTTCTAGCTAGATTCACTAACAATTCTAGTATGTTCGTGTTAAAAAATAAATTTTTTTTTTAAGATTTTGAATGCATTATTTTTTTCTCAATTCAAATTTTTTTAATCAATACCGTTGCACAACGTAGCTGCAAAAAATTCGTATAAATAGTAAATGAAGTTGCCATTTTGACGCTCCGGAATTCAAATTTTATTCTCATACTTGAAGCCGCTCGCTATTGAGCATTCGTAAGTGCCTTCCTGTAGTAAAGCTCTACAGAAGCGCAACTAAAGCTTCCAGGCTATAAACCAATTGGATGGGTCCATTGACTCTTCGACAGTATTTCAGCATATCTGAAACCGTTATGTGTTCAGAGGTATGCACTTCTTAACTATATGAGTAGTTTTTTATACCAACTGATAAGAAACGAGTACTAAAGCCATTGTTTATATACCTTCATTTATCTAAACTCTTCTTTCCTATTTGACTTTTAAAAATTGTTAAGAATGGTAAAATAAGAAAAGGAAAATGTCTTTTAAAATATCCAAACCCGCAGCTACCTCCGATGATACTGCTTTGCTGTCTAACATTCGAAAAGTCCAGGAAGTGTATCAAACCTAATATGGCGAATATGACTCTTGACCAGAGAAGAGTATTACCAAGCTCCCGAATGGCCAGATGGCCACATAATCCCGGATCTTTGGCTAAAGGAGGTCGACCTTCAAACTAGTCATCGATAGTTGCAAATAAAGAGGATTATTATTATTAATTGTATTCCTGAGGCTGGTCCCTAGTGGTTCCTTGCATGGTGACCTCTCGGATCTATTGTTCGCCTCGGACTTGGTCTTCCCTCATGAAAGTTCTGTGCTTTTGATAAAGTCAAGAATTTTCCTAATAAGTTAGATAAGTTAGGCTTGATAGGCTTGAAGTAGGTATTGATAGTTCTCTTTGGAGTATCTCCTCTTTCCCGAGAATGCTTTAACGACTTCATGTGAAAGCTTCACAGTGTAGCAGAAGATGAATTAGAGTTTCCTCCTTCTTTGCACATCCTCTGCATAGAGGGTTTTCTTATAGTCTCATTGTATGCAGGTGCTTTTTGAGCTGACAATGACCCGTTACTATTTCCCTTTCCCTGTTGTAGTTCATCTCTGCTCATTCTGAGTAGAGAGCGAGTTTTTTCGTCAGAGGGCTTCTCCAGTAGGGCTTTAGAATTTCCCTGCCCAGTAGTTTCCCTCTATGTTTAATATGCCACTTCCCTAGAAGTGGCTTTATTTCTCTCTTTGTTATTTCATAAGAAATGTCAAAGGTGGGTTCGGATCCAATGGGTCTTATTTTACTGTCCTCTTTGGCCAGATCGTCCGCTTTCTCGTTCCCTGATATGTTGGCATGATCTGGCACCCACACCAGGTCGATAATTTTCCTAATTGATAAGGTAGGCAGTTCTCTTTAGAGCATCTTCTCTTTCCCGAGAAATCTGTAACGACTTCTTGTGAAAGCTTCACAGTGTAGCAAAAGATGAATTAAAGTTTCCTCCTTTGCACATCCTCTGCATAGAGGGTTTTCTTATAGTCTCATTGTATGCAGGTGCTTTTTGAGCTGACAATGACCCGTTACTACTTCCCTTGCGAGTTGTAGTTCATCTCTGCTCATTCTGAGTAGAGAGCGAGTTTTTTCGTCAGAGGGCTTCTCCAGTAGGGCTTTAGAATTTCCCTGCCCAGTAGTTTCCCTCTAGTGTTTAATATGCCACTTCCCTAGAAGTGGCTTTATTTCTCTCTTTGTTATTTCATAAGAAATGCCAAAGGTGGGTTCGGATCCAATGGGTCTTATTTTACTGTCCTCTTTGGCCAGATCGTCCGCTTTCTCGTTCCCTGATATGTTGGCATGATCTGGCACCCACACCAGGTCGATAATTTTCCTAATTGATAAGGTAGGCAGTTCTCTTTAGAGCATCTTCTCTTTCCCGAGAAATCTGTAACGACTTCTTGTGAAAGCTTCACAGTGTAGCAAAAGATGAATTAAAGTTTCCTCCTTTGCACATCCTCTGCATAGAGGGTTTTCTTATAGTCTCATTGTATGCAGGTGCTTTTTGAGCTGACAATGACCCGTTACTACTTCCCTTGCGAGTTGTAGTTCATCTCTGCTCATTCTGAGTAGAGAGCGAGTTTTTTCGTCAGAGGGCTTCTCCAGTAGGGCTTTAGAATTTCCCTGCCCAGTAGTTTCCCTCCAGTGTTTAATATGCCACTTCCCTAGAAGTGGCTTTATTTCTCTCTTTGTTATTTCATAAGAAATGCCAAAGGTGGGTTCGGATCCAATGGGTCTTATTTTACTGCCCTCTTTGGCCAGATTGTCCGCTTTCTCGTTCCCTGATATGTTGGCATGATCTGGCACCCACACCAGGTCCATAATTTTCCTAATTGATAAGGTAGGCAGTTCTCTTTAGAGCATCTTCTCTTTCCCGAGAATGCTGTAACGACTTCTTGTGAAAGCTTCACAGTGTAGCAGAAGATGAATTAGAGTTTCCTCCTTCTTTGCACATCCTCTGCATAGAGGGTCTTCTTATAGTCTCATTGTATGCAGGTGCTTTTTGAGCTGACAATGGCCCGTTATTATTTCCCTTGCGAGTTGTAGTTCATCTCTGCTCATTCTGAGTACAGAGCGAGTTTTTTTTGTCAGATGGCTTCTCCAGTAGGGCTTTAGAATGTCCCTGCCCAGTAGTTTCCATCTAGTGTTTAATATGCCACTTTCCTAGAAGTGACTTTATTTCTCTCTCTGTTATTTCATAAGAAATGCCAAAGGTGGGTTCGGATCCAATGATCTAAAACAATCTAGCGCATTCAGTTTACGGATGCCGTCCGTTACTAGTCCGGAACTCACCTCACAGGCGTTCAGCGCTTTTAGGGCTGCTTGGCTGTCAGATAGTACGAAGATTCTTTGGTTGTGATATTCTCTATCTAACAGCATTTGCGCACATATTGAGATGGCGTAAATTTCTGCTTGGAAGACGATTACGGGCTCCCCGAGGCTTGAGATTACCCCTTGCCTCAAGTTGCCGTCCCCAATAATTCCAACTCACATACCTGCTGGGTTTTTAGAGCAGTCTATGTAGAATACAAGTCCAGTCATTTTGGCCGCCTTGCATTCTCATTCTTCCTTTGTCGGCATGTTTATTTCTTAGGTTTTTGCGATGGTTATTCTGTCAGACACCAGAGAGGGAGTATAAGGGTGTGCTTCCATCTCTCTTAGGATTGAGGCATGTCCTTGCCCACTTCTTCCTATGAAGGAGTGAATTTCTAGTCTGTAAGCCTCACTTAATGCGTTGGCTTTCACCACCAGATGTAAAAGTGGGAGGTTCAGCATTGTCTCCATTGCTGCTGTAGGCGTA
Organism: Malthinus seriepunctatus; assembly: GCA_963924605.1. NCBI lineage: Eukaryota > Metazoa > Arthropoda > Insecta > Coleoptera > Cantharidae > Malthinus > Malthinus seriepunctatus. The sequence goes on from OZ004603.1 coordinate 21,731,237, forward strand.
GTAGAACTTCAAACTCATCGATAGTTGTTGCTGTGAGACGTTAGATTATATTGAGGATAGTATTCATCCTAAACCGTACATTTCCACCAAAAGATGATATCATCTACGCCTACAAATGACCACTAAATCCCAGACACCCGGATAAAGAAATCTAATCATAAAACAAATGACACCACTGAGAACACCTCTTTCTCTCACTCTTTCGGAATGAGCTCTCTACCCATAAAAAAGTTTTTGACAAAAGTTATTTTTTAACTAAACAAAAATGTTGAAAGTAACAGAAAATACTCCAATTTCGTCTAAGAGCTTTCGAGATACGATTGAGTGCCTTAAACATCTTCTCTTAATCATTAATCTCACCGAGGGACAAATTTGAATCTAAACATGTAGCGATAGTAGTTTGGTACGAATTTTCAACTGTTAAAAGTTAACTTAAAAGTTTTTAAAACGCGATACATAGAAAAAAAACGACGGCGTAGATACGTCAAATAAGGCTTTAAAGTCAACTCGAGAGGTGATTTATTGCATTGGAGGATTTAATCGTTATTTAAAATTGGATAAAAATAAAGCAATAACCTCATATAAAATAAAGAAAAAAAAAGGGACAAAATTTGACATAAATTGTAGGTAGGATACAAGTAGGTGGTATACTAAAGCGGTTAAAACGCGTGTATCACGCGATTGCGATCTTTTCCATTCATTCGTTTGTATCGTTTAACCGCATCCAAAATGAGCAGTACTAGAGCAAGATTACTTTTTGTTGGAAGCTCCAATCTGCTACTGAATAGTAACAGGTCACGATATAAACACCATTACATACAGAAATGTAAAACTGGCACTTTTCTTCCAAAGTATAGAAGATGTTTACATTGTTTGGCTTAGGTATATACAGGGTGAACTAATAAGTGTGGTTAGGTCGATGTCTCCACTACTATAAATTATCGAGAGAAAAACCTTTGTATGAAAATGAAATGAAAATGTCGTACTTTCTGTACGACATGGATGTGAGATAACCAAACCAGCTTGTATTATTTTTAATGACACATCCCGTATATTTGAAAGCCATAAAACTGACAAAATTGAACTCCGCGTTTTAAGTTGTGTCTACAAAAATGACAGTACTTCAATTGCATTTTCTGGCTTAAATGTCGAGTTTATGAAACGTTACTAAGAAACCGTTTCTATTAGAAATTTCATTGTCTACAAGTTTTATTAAAAACAATTCTTTATAGCCATTCAAAATTTTGAACAGCGTGCAAAAAACTGAAACTAAGCGTTTTATGTTATGTCTACAAAAATGACAGTACTTCAATTGCATTTTCTGGCTTAAATGTTGAGTTTATGAGAAAATACTAAGAAACCGTTTCTATTGGAAATTTCATTATCTACAATTTTTATTAAAAATATTTTTTCACAGACATTCAAAATTTTGAACAGCGTGCAAAAAACTGAAACTAAGCGTTTTATGTTATGTCTACAAAAATGACAGTACTTCAATTGCATTTTCGGGCTTAAATGTTGAGTTTATGAAAAGTTGCTAAGAAACCGTTTCTATTGGAAATTTCATTGTCTACAATTTTTATTAAAAATATTTTTTCACAGACATTCAAAATTTTGAACAGCGTGCAAAAAACTGAAACTAAGCGTTTAATGTTATGTCTACAAAAATGACAGTACTTCAATTGCATTTTCGGGCTTAAATGTTGAGTTTATGAAAAGTTGCTAAGAAACCGTTTCTATTGGAAATTTCATTGTCTACAATTTTTATTAAAAACATTTTTTCACAACCATTCAAAATTTTGAACAGCGTGCAAAAAACTGAAACTAAGCGTTTTATGTTATGTCTACAAAAATGACAGTACTTCAATTGCATTTTCTGGCTTAAATGTTGAGTTTATGAGAAGTTACTAAGAAACCGTTTCTATTGGAAATTTCATTGTCTACAATTTTTATTAAAAACATTTTTTCACAGACATTCAAAATTTTGAACAGCGTTCAAAAAACTGAAACTAAGCGTTTTATGTTATGTCTACAAAAACGACAGTACTTCAATTGCATTTTCTGGCTTAAATGTTGAGTTTATGAAAAGTTACTAAGAAACCGTTTCTATTGGAAATTTCATTCTCTACAAGTTTTATTAAAAACATTTCTTTATAGCCATTCAAAATTTTGAACAGCGTGCAAAAAACTGAAACTAAGCGTTTTATGTTATGTCTACAAAAATGAGAGTACTTCAAGTGCATTTTCTGGCTTAAATGTTGAGTTTATGAAAAGTTACTAAGAAACCGTTTCTATTGGAAATTTCATTGTCTACAATTTTTATTAAAAACATTTTTTCACAGTCATTCAAAATTTTGAACAGCGTGCAAAAAACTGAAACTAAGCGTTTTATGTTATGTCTACAAAAACGACAGTACTTCAATTGCATTTTCTGGCTTAAATGTTGAGTTTATGAAAAGTTACTAAGAAACCGTTTCTATTGGAAATTTCATTGTCTACAATTTTTATTAAAAACATTTTTTCACAGTCATTCAAAATTTTGAACAGCGTGCAAAAAACTGAAACTAAGCGTTTTATGTTATGTCTACAAAAACGACAGTACTTCAATTGCATTTTCTGGCTTAAATGTTGAGTTTATGAAAAGTTATTAAGAAATCGTTTCTATTGGAAATTTCATTGTCTACAATTTTTATTAGAAACATTTTTTCATCGCTATTCAAAATTTTAAACAGCGAAAAGAAAACTGAAACTAAGCATTTTATGTTATGTCTACAAAAATGATAGTACTTCAATTGCATTTTCTGGCTTAAATGTTGAGTTTATGAAAAGTTACTAAGAAACCATTTCTATTGGAAATTTCATTGTCTACAAGTTTTAGTAAAAACATTTCTTTATAGCCATTCAAAATTTTGAACAGCGTGCAAAAAACTGAAACTAAGCGTTTTATGTTATGTCTACAAAAATGACAGTACTTCAATTGCATTTTCTGGCTTAAATGTTGAGTTTATGAAAGGTTACTAAGAAACCGTTTCCATTGGAAATTTCATTGTCTACAAGTTTTAGTAAAAACATTTCTTTAGAGCCATTCAAAATTTTGAACAGCGTGCAAAAAACTGAGACATAACTTTTATGTTATGTCTACAAAAATGACAGTACTTCAATTGCATTTTCTGGCTTAAATGTTGGGTTTATGAAACATTATTAAGAAAACGTTTATACTGGAAATTTCATTGTCTACAATTTTTTTAAAAACATTTTTTCACAGTCATTCAAAATTTTAAATAGCGTACAAAAAACTGAAACTAAGCTTTTTATGTTAGGCAAATGAAATGGACAGCTTTTCTATAGCAATTTCTGGCTTAAATGTTGGGTTTATGAAAAATTACTAAATATGGGTGTGTCTGAACAGTTATTTCATCATTTTAGGTTGTAGTACTATTGTTACCATAGTGAACTTTTATTAAAACTGTTCAACCGTTCTTTTCTATTGATCCGAGCCATTCTTAGCGACTCACCTTGTATATTTCTACCTCTGCAATTTACTTTAAACGTATAGGGAAATTAGCGAATAATCATAAATAATTTATATTACTAAACAAACAATTAATTTGCCTAAATTCGTAGGATATGGGAAACACAAACAAATTTTAACAATAATTCCAATAGTTGGGCAAAGTTTATTTAAACGCAAACATTATTTGGTATACAAATTTCTTTTGAGTATTTTTTTAAAATTAGTAAACTACATGGCCTAACATCAAAATGCCGAGTAATTTAAGCAGAAATAGAATGAGTATTAATATTGATGAGACGTGCATATTTTAGTAGCCAATCTTTGCTGTTGTGTAATTCATGCAACGTCGAGGTATTTTACCCCCTTAGACACGATATCGTCTCGTATTACTCGTCTTCGGTAAATCGCTTTTTATAGTACCTCTTTATAGGCACGAGGGCCTAGAGAAGAGTGATTAGGAACAAAAAAAACGAGATAATCGCGTCCATGGCTAAAAGATAAAGTGATGAAGCGTTGTAGTTAATTTTATGTGCAATATGTAAATCTCTCCCTATTAAAACTTCGCAAGTAGCTTTCAATTTCCCTTTCTTTATTATTACACATAAACTCGAAAAAAGTACGTTATTAAAACTTTTAAAAATTTAAATTTATTTCCCGAATTTGACCGTTTGTCATTTTGTCAGTTGATTTTTGTTGTTCACAAGTGAAATTTGTCTGTGACATTTTCAGAGAGAAATATGTTGCATTTCCCGTTAATGATCCCCAACATTCTGTAACTAATACATATTATACAGTTGTTTTGGTTGACTGAAATTAATTCACCTCTTGACAGATTGAACAAAAAAAATAAATTATGGTTTAATTTTAATTGAAACTGGACGAGAAACACGTATTGGACGTTTTCAATGAAATTTTACGTGTGCTTCGCTTAAAAACGAATTTATGTAAACAAAGAACAGTTTTTCGCAATTCCTCATAAATTTTCATTGAACGGTTACGAAAGTAAAATTTTTTTGATATTTTAAGAGAATTTTTTAAATAAAATTGCACGATATAGTCACGTACATTTCAAATGCCTGTGGTGGTAATGACCCAACATTTGCACAAAACAAATAATAATTCAGGAAATCGTTGAAATTGTTAACCTTTCGTACCTTCGAACTGTTGCTCTTTTAATATCGCATTCTCCTCTTCAGTGGGCGATGTTTTAAGAGCCTCTTTAGGTATCGTCTCTTTCTTTTAAATCACCCTCAGAAAGCGTAGTGGAGCTCCTTGCTTGGAACCCTACTGGCTGAGCTGCCAGAAGTCCATTTCTGAACTTTCAGAATTTCCTTAAAACTTCAATTGCAATTTTTGCTGCTCCTAAAGAAAATCTCTTGAAGAAGAAACTTTCGTCCTACTTGGCAGTAGTCGAAGGAAAATAAACTTTTGAAGAATTTTCCGATTTTTAAAAGAAGATATTTCTTCTTTTATGCCTTGTAAGTTTTTTAGACATCGATAACTCTATAATGTCTCTAATTTCCTGCCATAATATCCTTTTTTACCCCTGCCAGATCTCCAAATAAAATACTGAACTAATGAATCATCAATCAATAATCATAACTAAATCAAAAACAAATTAAAAGTTTTATTAATTAAACATAAATGAATTGATAACAACTTTGTTATGGTAAACCATTTCCCGAAGATTAACTCTTACAAATGATTGGCTCATTCGATTTAATTTAATTTGGCACGTTTTTTGTTTGAAAAATATTCCAGATAATTTCACTTAAATAAATCTCGACTATACTATGTGGTGGCTTAGGGAGAGATTTGAAATTTACAACAAACAAACTACCAGTGTCAAAAAATGCACACAAACGAAAATAAAGCAAATACTTCCTTCCCCCAAATAGATTTTCAACATTTACAAGCCAATTTTAAATCGATCTGCCCTTGTCGTCATCTATTAAACGTCCAACGCTCAATAAATTTAACAAACTATTCACACTTTTTTTTATCGACACAAGAAAAACGTAAAATAATTGGAAAAATGATGAAAGGGAGTATTATTTGATTAAATAAAATACCTGGATTAATCAAAACTAATTAAATTTCCGTCTCTACCATTATAGCTCTTTTATGAATGATTTGAGGGTATTTTTACCTCTAATGAAAATTGTAGAGCATGAAATTATCTATTCGAATCAATAAAAACATCTGTCTTAGCTATCATAATTGCTCTATCAAAAAAATGAAAAAGACAAAAATATGTATTAAGTCGGTTTTTACAACATGAGGTGCCTCTCCCCACTCTAGCTCCTTAAGGAGTGATCTGAAGGTAATTTTACCTCTAATGAAAATTATAGAGCATAAAATTATCTATCGGAACCAATAAAAACATCTGCCTTAGTTTGCATAATTAATCGATTAAAATAAATAAAGAACAAAAAAATATGTAAAACCAGTTTTTATAACATGCGGCGTCTCTCCCGAATATAACTCTTTAAAAAGTGATCTGACGGCAATTATAGTTCTAGCGAAAATTATAGACCATAAAATTTTCTATCTAAGTCATGGAAAGTATCTACCTTAGTTACCACAATTAATCTACCCAAACAATGGAAGAACAAAACAATATGTAATAAGTTGGTTTTTTAAAGCCTGCTGCGTCTCTCCCGACTAAACTCCTTGAGGAGTGCTCTGACGGTAATTTTACCTCTAATGAAAATTATTGAGCAGAAAATTAGCTATCCGAATCAATAAAGACATCTGTCTCAGCTGTCATAATTAAGCTATCAAAAAAATGAAAAAGAAAAAAAGATGTATTAAGTCGGTTTTTGCAACATGAGGTGTGTCTCCCCACTGTAGCTCCTTAAGGAGTGATCTGAAGGTAATTTTACCTCTAATGAAAATTACAGAGCATAAAATTATCTATCGGAACCAATAAAAACATCTGCCTTAGTTTGCATAACTAATCGATTAAAATAAATAAATAACAATAAAATATGTAAAACCAGTTTTTTTAACATGCTCTCCCGAATATAACTCTTTAAAAAGTGATCTGACGGTAATTATAGTTCTAACGAAAATTATAAAGCATAAAATTTTCTACCTAAGCCATGGAAAGTATCTACCTTAGTTAACACAATTATTCTACCCAAACAATGGAAGAACAAAACAATATGTAATAAGTCGGCTTTTTAAAGCATGCCGTGTCTCTCCCGACTATAACTCCTTGAGGAGTGCTCTGACGGTAATTTTACCTCTAATGAAAATTATTGAGCAGAAAATTAGCTATCCGAATCAATCAAGACATCTGTCTCAGCTGTCATAATTAAGCTATCAAAAAAATGAAAAAGAAAAAAAGATATATTAAGTCGGTTTTGACAACATGAGGTGTCTCTCCTCACTGTAGCTCCTTAAGGAGTGATCTTAAGGTAATTTTACCTCTAATGAAAATTACAGAGCATAAAATTATCTATCCGAATCAATAAAGACATCTGTCTCAGCTGTCATAATTAAGCTATCAAAAAAATAAAAAAGAAAAAAATATGTATTAAGTCGGTTTTTACAACATGAGGTGTCTCTCCCCACTCTAGCTCCTTAAGGAGTGATCTGAAGGTAATTTTACCTCTAATGAAAATTATAGAACATAGAATTATCTATGCGAATCAATGTAGATATCTGTCTTAGCTGTTATAATTAATCTATCAATAAAAATGAAAAAGAAAAAAAATGTATTAAGTTGGTTTTTACAATACGAGGTGTTTCTTCCCACTCTAGAGCTCTTTAAGGAGCGATTTGAAGGTAATTTTACTTCTAATAAAAATTATAGAGCATAAAACTATTTATACAAGCTAATTAAAACATATGTTTTAGTTGTCATAATTAATCTATCAAAATAAATGAAAAAGAAAAAAATATGTATTAAACAGATTTTTACAACAAGCGTTGTCTCTCCCGACTCTAGCTCCTCATGTAGTGATCTGAGGGTAATTTTATCTCTAATAAAAATTATAGAGCATAAAATTACCTATCTCCCCTAATCAAATAAAAAATCTATCTTAGTTGTCAGAACTAATCTCCCCAAATCCCGAAATATAACGTAAATATTCAAGCGTTTAATATTCAATCTGAATTTGCAACAAAGTGCAACCAAACATAAACAAATGAATGTTTGAAGATCTTGATCAATATTATCTTATTCGCCATATTTTTTAATCGTCCCTCGTATAAGTAATTGTGGTATTTAAAAGTTTAATTAAAATTAATATTCAGGGTAAAACCATCAGCAATCAATTTAAAGTTTTAAAAAAGTATAGAAAAGATTTTTTTCCTCCTTAAAAATTATAGTCCAAGGTGGCTCCATCGGGAATACTGCAAACTACCCTTTTAATAGAAAAGTGTAGTTTCAGATTCGCGTGTAACGATAGCCATTTACGCTAATTGCGTTTGGAACAAAGAACACAAAATGGATTCTTTTAAGAATGGATAATAGCAAATACTTACAACGTTGAGTTTCATAATTAGTTCCTCTCATGAATTTATAAGATTTGCTTTTCTTTTTAACGCTAAACGAAAAACATTTTCCAAGTTTTGCCCTCATATACACATACACACACCAACGCACACAAAACACAAAAAAAACTAATTAAGAAAATTCTTTAGGTTATTTTTTGAAAAAGGTAGATTTTGAGCGACTGTTTTAAATTAACCTTTGTTTACTTTGATTGAATTTCTAAATTATTTATGTTAAACAATTCAAAAGTAATTTTAAAGACACTCACTTGATTAATGTTTGTAATGTTGATTGGCGAATCATACAACATTGTAAGACTGGTGCTAGAATTGATAGTTCGTCGTGGAACGCTTTTCCGAAACCTCGTCCGTGGTCGAGATGTAACGGAAAAGTGTCGTTTCCAAACAATCTAAAATTAAAAATTAATTATCAGTCCCAGTTTTTTTTTTTCAAAAATTCGACTTACTTGAATGTTTCGTAATGATGTCTGTCCATGTTACCGATTAAGAAGTCTATCACAGACATGTCCATTAGATCGTATAGACGTCTACCTTGATCGTATGGTGGTATTTCTCTAACTACAGAACAATAATTTGCTTCTGTTTCCCATTGAGCTTTTCTTCTTTTGTGATAGGAGCGTCTCCAAGGATGCCTCCAAACCTAAATTACAAATTTAACATTATTAGTGGAGTAGTATAGTATATAAAAAAATATAAGAAAGTCATAAAAGTTTGACTCTTTGCCTTTCACTGCGAACATTTTTGAACATCTCACTAAATTCAAATTCAAATTCAAATAGTTTCCTTATAAATAATAATAAAATCCTTCCTTAAACAAATTTAAGGGAAAAATGTTGAACCTTTTTTGAATGATTTATGATAGGTCCCCACAGTGAAAGGCAAAGAGTCAAACTTTTATTACTTTCTTATATATTTTTATGCACTATACACAGAGACATAAGGTTCAAAATAAGTACAAAGGGTGTATTGGTACGTTGTAGGGGTGCTAAAAATAATTAAAAGTAAAATTCCTATTTTTCGAAACAAAACGTACAAAAAATATTCAATTCTCAAGCAGGAGATTATGTGGGTATGTGGTTTTCTAATTAGAACTTTTCTTCAATTATTTTTAGATAAAAGTTTGAGCATTAAAAACTTTTCTTGATAAAGGAATGGATTTGGGCATTGCGCCAGGCGTCACAAGATAAAAATATTCATATATTGTTCCTCTTAAAATGCAAAGAATTGTCAGGGAAATACTGTAAGTGGATTTCCAACGAGGTGAACTTAAAAAGATTTTTACACAACATTTTACTAAGGAAAACTTAAGTGTTAATCACATTTGCCTAAAAGTGAGCTTTAAGAATCCGTTTAGAAAATTTCAAAATTTTCATCGAGATAATGCAAAAAAAACTGTAAACTGGAAATTTAGGTTTTCGACTGTAGTTTGAAAACCGCCATTTTAAAAAAAATATTCTTAAGAAAATCTTTTAAGACGTCAAAAGCGCTATCAAATGATACTAAACTCGATATTTTATCACATCGACGCCATGCGCCGCGACGTTTAATTTTTCATTTTTTTACAACAAAAAGTAACATATTAACGTAACGTAACATAACATAATTTATACAAGCCAACTGAGTAATTTTCTGAAAAAAAACAATTGGTCCTTATAAGATAATAAAAAGTTGAACGTAGCGACGCTTAGCGTCGATATGATAAAATGTCGAGTTTGGTATCATTTGATAGCTCTTTTGACCTTCTGAAAATTTTTCCCAAATTTCTTTTTCTTAAATAAACCATTTGGAAACTACAGCCGAAAAAATAAATTACCAATTTTCAGTATTTTTGCGTTATCTCGGTAACCATTTTGAATTTTTAAATTTTCCAAAGGGATTCTTAAAGCTCATCAAAATATGTAACTTTTTGTTTAATTAACCAACCTCGTAAATCTTATCTTTCTGAGATCCCAATGTTGGTATCATTAAAAAATTTCACCCTTTTATTAACTAACTGACATTTCGTTTCGAAAAACTTTTTGAAAAGGGTCGTGTGAGATTTGCAAAATTAAATTTTCAAAAGTAAAATTAGCAAAGAACAAAATGTCGTTAAAAATCTAAAAGTTTAACAAGCGTCCATTGATATTTATGAGTAAAATCGTACCTTTCTAGGTGCAAGTTCCTTAGAGGGTAGAAAAGCTGCAAAACTTCCTTCGAGCATATCAGGATTTCCACATATTGCGTGTGACGTATCGCAGTAATATGTACACTTCCCATGAAAGCACAGATTGTCTGATGGTGATACAAAAAATGTTTTTAAAAGTTCGCCATCCGCCTTTTGATATAGTTCAGTAGTCATGTTAAGAAGTCTACCAACTACAGGCATGGCCCTTCGAAAACCCAATAGTCTGTAAATAAAGATATATTTTTATTTATTTATAAAAACATATTATTCTCCTACCGACATTACAATTTATTGTTAAAAAAATGTTGGAAAAAATAATCATCAGGTGTTTTTCCACAAGGGAAAATTGTTACAATTAAATTCAGTTTCTATAATCAAATTAAATAATACTTTGATCGTAATTATTAAAACGTGATGTGTAATTTTATAAAAACCACCCTTTGTCCGTTATCCAACAGACTTAATTGTGTTACGTTTGAATTTTAAATTATTTGTAAATTCATTAACTATAACATATTTATAGGGCTTTTGTTGTTAATTGTAAAAATATTTATTAAACAAAAAATCCAATTTTTATAAAATGGACAAACCATAAATTAATTTTTAATTTAGAACAAGTAGGATGAGAATCCCGGATTTTTCAATTTTAATTGCTTTAAGGTGCGTCCACACTATGCTAATTAGCGCGCAGACCGACATTGCCATTCGGCAATATCGAGAATATCGCTGAGTTTTGTTGTACAAAAATATTTTCGGCAAAATGGCCCTGGGTGTAGTAAATTTTTTATTTATTAAGAAGACCCTTATTTGAATCTTAAAGGCCACCCCCTGTACAAAATCGAAACTCGGTTACTTTATATTTAAGAGAAAACCTAATTTCTTTCACATAAATTGCACCCTTATGCTCTATCGAACCAATTTGTAAAAAAATATTTGTACAACCCCTTGAAACCGCTTAAAAAACAAGCAGAAAGGGCGTATACATTTGATACTTGTAAAAGTCATTCCCTTTTTAAAGTTAAAAAGTTTCTGTTTGAGTTTGATAGTAATTTGAAGAAGAAACTATCTCGTAACTTTAGTAAAAACTTACATCATAAATTTTATTTCTACTTTTAAACAAAAAAGGAGGAAAAGAAAGAAAATTTTGTTGTTAAACTTTATTCTAAAGATGGAAAAAATAAATAATAATGTATGTCCTTTTGTAATAAAGTACTACAAGCATCTTACTGTTCAAATAAAAATGATTACAGAGAGATGTATTACATTTAATTTTTCCACTTTAATAATTTTATATTTTATTAGAAAACTAAAAAGAAGCTTCTCGCTTTATACAGGGTGGCCATTTCAATACAAAAAAGTTTCATAGTACTGCTATCATAAATGATTAATTATAAGGGTAAACGCAGACAAACAGGCCCAGGGAGACTTAGAAACCCGCTACTGATTTGTGACGTCAATGTCTACGCTCCTGACTTATAATAAACCACGTGGGCTGCGCCCCCCAAAAGCTTAAAACCCCATATAATTCAAATTATCCGCCAAAAAGTTGTGGGAGGGGACTAGAAGTTTGTGATTGATACGAAGGCGTGACTTATGAGGTCTCTACTTAAGGGTGTGGACTATTAGCTCACAAAAAGGTAGAAATAGAGAGGCTCTAAGTACCCTTTCTTTACGAAAGCTTAAAGCTGCTTATAATTTAAACTTCCCGCTAAAAAAATGGGAGGGGGCTATAAGTTCGTGATTGGTACGAAGGCATGGCTTCAGAGGTTTCTACTCAAGGATGTGAACTATTACGTCACATAAACGTAGAAATAGAGAGACCCTAAGTACCCTTTCTTTACAAAAGCTTAAAGCCGCTTATAATTCAAACTTCGCGCCAAAAATAGTAGGAGGGGACTATAAGTTTGTGATTGGTACGAAGACGTGGCTTAAGAGACCTCTACTCAAGGATGTGGACTATTACGTCACAAAAACGTAGAAATAGAGAGTCTTTAAGTACCCTTTATTTACGACAGCTTTAAGCTGCTTATAATTCCTTCTTCCCGCTAAAAAATAGTGGCAGGGGGCTATAAGTTCATGATTGGTACGAAGACGTGGCTTAAGAGATCTCTACTGAAGGATTTGAACTATTACGTCACACAAACGTAGAAATAGAGAGCCTCTAAGTACCCTTTCTTTAAGACTGCTTATAATTCAAACTTACCGCCAAAAAATAGTGGGAGGGGGCTATAAGTTCATGATTGGTACGAAGACGTGGCTTAAGAGGTTTCTACTTAAGGATGTGGACTATTACGTCACAAAAATGTAGAAATAGAGAGTCTTTAAGTACCCTTTATTTACGACAGCTTTAAGGTGGTAAGCTCCGCCACTAATTTTAATGGGTTCGGCCACCGTAAATTCCGTCGTAATTTGTCACTGTTTTCAAAAAATTTTTTTTGCAAACTAAAGTGCAAGGTGTATTGTAGTGCGCGCCATGGCGTTTTTTAAAAATTTTTAATATTTAGCTTTTCAAATATAGTGATGAAAACTGCTTACAAGTGCCATGCTTTTGAAGCGCTTCATCAAGTACAAGAATGAAAATACCTATGTAACGCACTACAACCATGTCTATATTTTACATTTTTATAAAAAAATCGTGAAAAAGTTTTCATACTTTCTTAGAATTACATGTTAGCTAGCCCGTATTTAAGCATAATTTCGGTATACAATTGCCTATCATTCAGGGACAACTTATTTATTAGCGACCACGGCAGTCGCATGGAGATTTACACTGTAAAAACTTTTTAGATTATTGTTTTCGTACGTTTCGTTCGTCATTGAAGCATTATCTACTTTTGTATTTAAATGATTGCAAAAAAGGAATTTTAATTTAATTTAATTTACGTGATAATTTCGCGTGATATAAATTATTAAAAATAAAAAGTATTTTACCAAAATTTGGATTTAGACTAATTTGGTGATTCTGAACAAATTTTTCCAATAATTTCTTTCAAGAAAATTATGCCTATTATAACTTTTCAATTTTTGGCAATTATTTTTGATAACAGTAGATTTCTGGTTGGCAGTAAAATTATTCTAAAATTAAAAAAGTTCCTGTTTTAACGGGTTAAGTGTAGTCAACGAACCAAAATTTATCCTGATTTTCGGACTTTTTTGGTAACAGCGAGTTTTTTTCCTTAATCGGTCGAAACCATTCCTGTGAGGTTGTGTATAAAATGTCTCAGCTCAATTTTGACCGGAAGGCCCTTATTCTTCGACTTTAGTGTAAAAGTTTGACTTTTTCAAGTTTCCGTTTCACTATTTTTTGAATAACTTCGCTTGTATTGGTCGGATCGAGACCAAAAAATTTTCCTTTTGTTTGTAATGAATCTCTCTTTAAAATAGCCTGAGTTAAAATTATTTATATTAATTTCCTAACCCAAAAATAATTCAAAACTGTCGTCATTGGTAGGTAGTAGTTTTTTCTAGAGAACTTGAGTTTTAATTAATGTTATTGTATGAAACTTTAGGAAGTTACAGCTGATATAGTAATAAATCCATATTACAAGTTGGGTCCAAAAATATTAAGAACAACGGCTAAAATTTGCATTTTGGTTCAAATTTTCTTTTTCATATTTGTTGTGAGCAATTGGTGGTATCCCAATAATTCTTCTCTTGAAATGTAGGAATTCATCTTTCAGATGAAAACAAAAACAATCACATCAGACCATTTTTTCTTCCGATTTCTTTGAAGATAAAAATAAAATCTTTTAACTGTTTGTCTACAAAACCAATTTTAGTGGTCGAAATTTAATTCTTCTTTTACGTATTTTTGAAAATTAATCATAAAGAACTCCTATACATTATTTTTGAACATTAAAACTGGTTTTAAAGTCAACCATTTCGACCACTAAAATTGGTTTTGTGGGTAAATAGTTGAAACATTTTATTTTTCTTTTCAACGAAATGGGGAGAAAACGTGGTCTAATGTGACTGTCTTTGGTTTCATCTGAAAGAGCATTAAATTTCCAACATTTCAAGGGAAGTATTATTACGATACCACCAATTGCTCACAACAAATATGAATTAGAAAATTTGAACCAAAATGCAAATTTTAGTCTTTGTTCTCAATATTCTTGAACCCAATTTGCAATATGGATTTGTTACTATATCAGCTACAACTTTCTAAAGTTTCATACCGTAATATTAATTATTACTCGAGTTCTCTATAAAAAAAACTACGACTCACTAATGGCGGCAGTTGTGAATTTTTTTTGGGTTAGGAAATTAATATAGATTATTTTAACCCAGGCATTTTTAAAGAGAGATTCATTAGATTACAAACAAAAGGAAAATTTTTTAGACTCAGTCCGACCAATACAAGCGAAGTTATTCAAAAAATAGTGAAACGGAAACTTAAAAAAGTCAAAATTTTACACTAAATTCGAAAAATATGGGCCTTCCGGTCTAAATTGGGTTAATACATTTTATACACAAACTCACAGGAATGGTTTCGGCCGATTAAGATAAAAAAAATTCAAAAATTCTCACACTATCACTTTTCATTTTGTTGATTGCTACTAAACTACTGGATAATTACAATTATGTACAATTAGCTGTTACACGATACCAAACACTTTATATTTTGACTTCCGGTTTAACCGTAAATGTTAACATCTTTCTTAATTTAAATAGGAACATCCTGTATGTTTATTACTTTTTAGAAAACTCGTAAAATTAGCAACTGAAGACACCCAACACTTTATACTTTACTTGAGGTTTAACCGGAAATGGGAATATACGCAGCAAAAGTTCCCGGTATGGCCGCATCAGTTGAATTTCAAAACTACAGCTATGTAACATAATTCCGATTTTGTACCACCAAAAAATATTGTTTTTAAGGTTTTTTTAATTACCTATAATAATAATTAAATTCTTCCTTTTATGAAGTAGGTTAAAAATAGATAATTTGTGAGAAAAGTTTTAATTGTATAATACTCAAATAAGTAAAAAAAACTAATCAGTGTTGTTCGATAATAACAAAATATAGGTAGTTGGTATAAACATATTCCTTGAACTTATATTAGATTCTCGCAGGCATTTCTGTGTAATTATTTATCTAAAGACGAATTAACAAACAAAATATAAGTGATTTTATATTTCATATACAATGGGTGAAGATAATTGTATTGTAAAATAAACAAATCCTGATAACAGCATAAAACCGCTGCCATCAAGTTACATACTATCTGTGTATCCCATAGTTATTTTACGTTGTTCAAATCGACGAAACGACTGATTACCGTCGCGTTTGTAACAGCGTAACTTTATCATTTAATTTACCATAAATGAACGTATTGCATCTTACTACGAACTTTACGCGCTCTCTCTTCATGTTCTGGTTGCAGGCGGGACTTTCCGCCTTAAGCTGCTTATAATTCCATCTTCCCGCCAAAAAATAGTGGGAAGAGGCTATAAGTTCATGATTGATATGAAGACGTGGCTTAAGAGGTCTCTACTGAATGATGTGAACTATTATGTCACAAAAAAGTAGAATAGAGAGGCTCCTAAGTATAGTTTCATTACGAAAGCTTAAGACTGCTTATAATTCAAACTTCCCGCAAAAAAAAATAGTAGGAGGGGGCTATAAGTTTGTGATTGGTACGAAGGCGTGACTTATGAAGTCTCTACTGAAGGATGTGAACTATTACGTCACAAAAACGTAGAAATAGAGAGGTTCTAAGTACCCTTTCTTTATGAAAAGCGTATAAACTTGCTTAGAATTCAAACTTCCCGCCAAAAAAGTGGGAGAGGCTACAAGTTCATGATTGGTAAGGGAGCGTGGCTTAAGAGGCTTCTACCCCAGGGTGTGGACTATTACGTCACAAAAACGTAGAAATAGAGAGGCTCGAAGTACTTTCTTTATGCAAGCCTTAGAATATAGAGAGACAGGCGTCTATAGCGTTGACAACCGTTGCCTATACGAGAAAATGCGACGGAAATAACATTGTGGAAAGCATCGGATTTGCATTCACATACGATTACTTGTCTTGCTCTTTCCTGGTAAAGTAACAGCTATTTATTCAATGATGCAAGCTTATAAGGTTGCTTATAATTCAAACTTTCCACCAAAAAAATGTGGGAGGGGCTACAAGTTCGTGATATGTAAGAGAACGTGGCTTAAGAGGCTTCTACTCAAGGATGTGGACTATTACATCACAAAAACGTAGAAATAGAGAAGCTCGAAGTACCCTTTCTTTACGAAAGCTTAAGGCTGCTTATAATTCAACCTTCCCGCCAAAAAATAGTGGGAGGGGCTACAAGTTCGTGATTGGAAAGAGAGCGTGGTTTAAGAGGTTTCTACTCAAGGATTTGAACTATTAGGTCACAAAAAAGTAGAAATAGAGAGGCTCTAAGTACCCTTTCTTTACGAAAGCTTAAGGCTGCTTATAATTCAACCTTCCCGCCAAAAAATAGTGGGATGGGGCTATAAGTTCGTGATTGATATGAAAGCGTGGTTTAGGAGGTCTCTGCTCAAAAACGTTACTAAAACTCAACATTAGAGAGATTTTGAGTGCCCCTTCCTTTAAGAGTGTAACAAAACGTTTATGAAACTTTATTGTACTTAAAAGGCCGCCCTGTATATCTGCACATATCGGGAGATTTTAATCTTGTTAGTAAAGCAGTGCTAGTGAATAAATCACTAAGCTGCCATTGTATGGTAAATATTTTTAATAATAGGGTATTTATTTATCTTTTTTTCTCTAGTATGCATAAAGGGAATAATTTTGTACGCCCAATTTATAAATTGAAGTAAAATTAGATTACCTTTAGAAATTTCTAAAGATAAAAAAAATTACTACAATGTAGATGAAAAGTTAAACTCAAAGACTTTCCAAGATCCACTTAACTTAAACTCAAGACTACTTTAGTGCAAAATTTATTATTTTTTTATTTTTATACAAGACAGTAATTAACTGAGAAAGCGTAGAGAGGATGAAAGATATTAAAGGGTTGTAAAACAAACAAAAAGAAAAATTTGGGATTAATACTCAACTACAAGGGGCTTTAGTTATAATTAGGATCATTTTGTTATTGATAAAATTAAAAGTTTTAAACACCTGAATCCTCAAACAAGGACGTAATTTATACAATGTGTTACCTAAGGAATGGTTCAGTGATGACAGATTTTTAGTGGGGGCACAACTGGATATTCAATAAGGTACTGTCTTATACTGCACCATCAGTTAAGTGTTCTTATTGCCTTCCTGCCTTTCGAAAGACAGTCAAACATGGGAGTGATTTATCATAATCGAATAATTCTGAAATGAAGGCAAGATGTAGTGAATCAAGACGAAGTCAACAAATCAGTCAGTTTGCGAAATGACTATCAGAAGGCAGTTATAAAACTTATCCATCACCATACTGAAATTATATAATAATAGAGCCACCCCCCCTCTTTTGATATATTAACTGAGTTACATCTAAGCCCCCCCCCCATTAAACGTCATATAGATATGTGGTTTATTTATTGGAACCAATAACCAAGAGCCACTGCTATCCAGAAATCAGCTGGAGAAGCTTTAATCAGAGGTGAGAGTTAATAAATTAATTTGGTGTGTTGATAGGAATAAAAATTACGAGACGTGGCTAGTAAGAAGAGACTCTTTAATGTATTAAACAATCGATTCTTTTTTCTCAAACCTCTTCACATTTGAAGGCAGTTCTTATTCTTTGGAGTTCGGCAACTACAGAATAATTACAGAACTTAACGGTTGCACCACAATACTCAAGTTCTTGACGATAGTATTACCCCCCTCCCCCATATTTTGAAAGGTATCGACACCGAAGATAACGTCGACCCTACTAACCCACCAGGTTTGGCAATATCTCAGATAGTGTAGTCTCTACGATATCAATGGGTGCATTCACCGGACGTAACAGTTGTGGAGCAGCTACCAAATCGTTCGGTAACTTGCTCCTGTTTTAGGAACGTGTGCGGAGCGATCGCCATTTTTTCGAGCGCATTTCATTTGCGTATGTTGAATTATCTGAATACCTGCTCATTTAACAAAATTACCCCACGATAGTAGCGTTAGTGATGTAGCGGTTGGTAGCTGCTCCACAACTGTTACGTCCGGTGAATGCACCCATTGATACATTTCTACGCACCGGCTCGCTTCACCCCCCATCTATTTCGGTACATAAAGGCATCATTTCGTTTACAAAGCACTTTACACCTTGCCTAAAATTATCACCAACAATTGTCGTAAATTCGTACCATATTTGAACAGGCTTTCTCTCTATATCTCACATCTCGTGAGTTCGATTAACTCACACGACAGACACAATGTAATTGTGCCCAATAAGGCCTAACAGCGGATGTAGGTTGGACTTATTCGCCACACAACCCTAAAACTGCCAGTTAGACTACCTGATTCTCAAGGAGACTCCGGTTAGACGAACGTCGCTGACAGTAGATGGAAAGAAGTGGAGCTGTCTGCTCGGGGGTGAGACCAGAGTGCCATGTGCAACTAGTTTAATAGACTCTCATACCAAAGACCAGTTTCACCTAGCTTGTATGAGCTATCCCACCTCTGGTGGGACGTGGGACTGAGTAAAAACTGGCGTACATATACGCAAACAATTGGTAGAGCCTTAAGTGTAGTGTCTGGCGCACCGTGAGGGAGAGCCGTGAGAAAGCCATAACGGGGGGGGGGTAGGAGGGATAGAAGTCGGTTCCCGACACCGTTACCGATCGGTGCTTTCGGAAGTTAGCTAAATTTCGATGGTGTAGGGGAGGGAACCCCATACGGGACTATAGCTTTAGTCTACCATCCCTATTGGTGATGGTCAGGCAGTGGCTCAGACACTTCTTTAGCCTCCATTATCAGAATCCAAATTCTGAATGTTCTAAATGCAAAAAAGTACTTTCCAAGGACAAAGCAGAAATAAGGTCGCATTTTAAGAACAGAAAATTACAATAATTTTGTAAGAGAAAGACAAACCCAAAAGCTTCCTTCGACACTGGGATCAAATAAGAGAATTTTTATTAGGAGAGAATATACTGGCCTAATATAGCCAGTAGTAGCGGTACTTCCTGTCCTCTAGTACTCTTAAATTCATCTAGAGATTGCGGTGAACTGAGGACTAAATGAAAAGAGTTGCTACAAAGGGTTACAACAGGGACTCGCTTAAAAGTGGAAATCACAGGATGTGACCCCCATTTGTACTTTTCAGTAGAGCCCCCATGTTTACATCTCCTCACCAGTGACATCGTTTCCGTTACAGAATGTCACGCCTCATTTACAGCCATGTTGACATCCCAATCTTCCAGTTCCCACATCCCACCTCTTTTTTACATTGATAATTCACACTTATTTTTAGACGCCATCTTGTATTTTTAAATTTAGACGCCCACTAGCCTCCAAATTTGAATTTCCGGCCATTTGTATGCTGATGAGACATCACATCCAGTGGAGAAACCATGTAGCTATACTACTAGTGGTGAAGAAATAAAAAAAGATAGAAAAAGCCTTCGACTTGAACTTAATGCACATAGTGTGAACAGATCTTTAGATTCATATCCTAGTGATTTAGATCTTTAGATGTTAAATTTACCTTTAAAAAATATTTTTTATTTTTTTATAGAGGCATTAAAAAACTAAAACTTCAATTACAAGAGCCTTCGTTTGCTATTAAAATTTTGATCACGAATTTTACGTAACCTCAGGAGGTGCTTTGTTTAGAGCTTCACAATTGATATTTTATTTTGATTAAACGCTTTCGATTTATTTAAAAAAATAAATAAATATACTTTTATGAGTAAATAAGTGACACAGTTTAATCCAAAAAGTCCACATATTATCGAACGAACCAGACAAAACAATTAAAAAATTTTCGTTTGAAAAATTTAAATAAAGCGTATCGAGCACTTTGTGTCAAGAAAAAAATTGAAAATGTGTGTTTGTTGACAGAAGTATTTAGTTGGTAAATATAAATTATATTGAAATTGATGTTTGTTACCTGTCCAAGTGGAAAGCGGCAATTTCGGCGTTGTGACGTTCGAAATCCGTGAAATAGAAGTGATTGGGAAGTGTCTGTTGCTCTCGAGGGAATCTGAAACAAATACACATTATCAGAAGAGGGTTTTCGATTAAAGGCATCCTTATCGATAAGAAAACGTACAAAACGCGAGCAAATATTTGTTAATATTTTTCCCTTATATTTTTCCTTTCTTTTTGTTGTTAAAAAAATAAATAAAAAGCAGTTTATTCAAACAATTAATTCGATTGGGAAAAGCGCGTTTTTTGTTTATTTTAGTGCGTGAGAGGGAAAAAGGGTCCGTTTTTTGGATAAATAAATGGATATAGTAGCTGAAGTTGCAATTTCCCTATATCGAAATATTTTATTTCGCGTTTTACAGCTTGTAACCGTATTTATTTTTTGTAAAATAGACGACTTGGTTTTACGATACGTATATTGCTGGCGTGTTACCTGACAAAATCAAATTTGACATTTCAAATGAGCTACTTTTCTTTCCTTCCAAAAAAACACATTTTTACTGATTATTCCCATTTAAATATTTCATAAAAAAGCAATTTAAAAACTTTTTTTTAAACGTTAAAAATTTCCACTAAAATTTACATAACGTTGTAATTTTTCACTCTCCAAATTTTTCTTCCCTTTTCGTTAGAAAAAGAAGCAAAATCGTTTAGAAAAAAAACAAATTGTAATTAAAATCAGATAAAGTCGTTTCGAATAGACTTCATAATAACTTAACAAATTCTCATTTTTTCCTTATAAATAAATTTAATGGCGCGAAAAATATTTATTAGCATAATTTTGACTCGAAGGAGCAAAGTTCCCCTAACTCACAAAAAAATCCACTTTCGATTAATTAGATTATTTTTAAGTCAAACTTAACGACTTGTTTGCGTTTGTAGGGCAACACTTTATAAATTTGCATATTTTAGTACAAAAATCTTACCTTTTTTCCCACCTCTTAACACTTATTACTTGAAGCAAATTAGAGCTTCTTGTGGAATAAATTCAAATCAAGCTTAATTGTGGCACAGATGTTGGTAATTACGTCCTAAACGAGCTACGAAGACTCCCAAAACCGTATAAGTGAATATCGTCTGCCATTTTAAAAAAATGGACGCATCTCGCATTTTTTACCAGTTTCTTGTCGATATCTCAGGAACGGTTCGAATTATTAAAAAAATTAAAGAATTATTTTTTCAAGAAAACAAAATTCTACTTCCTAAAACACAATTATCAACCTCATAGTCATCATTTTGAACTAAAGCCAATTTAATATTAGAAAGGCTTAACTCAATTTCACGTTTTTTCAGAATTTAGAATATATAATCAGCTGTAGCTACAACTCTCCAACAAACTTGTAGTTGATAATTACATTTTCAGAAGTAAAATTTTATGCTCTTCAAAAAAGAGCTCTACAATTTTTACGATAACTCGTATCGTTCTTCAGATATAAGCAAAAAACTGTTAAAAAGGCGGTTTCTAACGAATGAGCAGGTAAGTTGATATTTAGACATTCCGCTCGTAACCGTTAGCGACTTTAATATCCAGTCGATATCAGTAATACTCATAATTCCTGATAAGATGAGGTTCATAGAAGGCAATGACAGTATTTGTATAGGAAATAAGAGCTTAATTAGTGAGAAAAGTTCAAAAAGATGTTGGGTAAAAACAACTTCCTTTATTTTTTTAAATTCCACCAAGTTCGGTTACTTATTTCCTATACAAATATTGTCATTGCCTTCTTTGAACCTCACACTATCAGAAATTCTGATTATTATAAATATCAACCGGATATTAAAGTCGCTAACGGTTACGAGCGCAATGGCTAAATATCAACTTTCCCGCCCATTCGTTAGAAAGCGCCCTTTTAACATTGCATCTGGTAGACATCTTTCAAGATGGCGGCCGACTCACTTTATTTTTTGCTTATATACGATGTCATTACTGACATCTATATCAAATTTCAGCTCGATACGAATTTATACATCGTCCACGTCCGTTTTCGTTATAATTTGTTTACTGTAATCAACTATTTTCTTATTAAGGGAGGTAGGTAACTTTTTTCTTGATTTTTAAATAAAAATATATGCAAAAATATCTCATCTATAAATCAAACTTTAATATGCAAAGATTAAATCCCACAGGTAATCTGAGACGCCATTTACATGTAATACAAAGAACTGCATTAACTTTTTTTTTCAACCCCCAAGCAACGTAAGCCTCTGGTTTAGATATGATAACGAATTGAGCTGTGGCCTACGTGTCGAGGTTTTCAATATTATAATTTGCATATCGTATTGTCTAATGTTGGGAAAATATGGATTTTACTCAGATAAAGTAAACGACACCATTTCCAGGTTTTACTAATAATTTTTACCTAAAATATGGAATAATTTAGAGGGAATGAAAAAAAAAAGTTGAATGAATTGGTAAGTAGTAAAGGAATTATTCATGCACTTTAATATATTAAGCGAAAAAATTTATGTGAATCAGATGTTTTTCTTCTGAGATTTATAATTTTTTTGGGCCGAAAAATCGAAAAGTCTATGATTTATAGCTAATTTCGTTTAAAAATCCTCAAGCTCTGCTCG
Organism: Malthinus seriepunctatus; assembly: GCA_963924605.1. Taxonomy (NCBI): domain Eukaryota; kingdom Metazoa; phylum Arthropoda; class Insecta; order Coleoptera; family Cantharidae; genus Malthinus; species Malthinus seriepunctatus. The sequence goes on from OZ004603.1 coordinate 21,754,056, forward strand.
TTCATTTTTGCTCTTTCATTACCAACTCTAATACAAAAGCTTATTTGTTTAAAACTTATAAAACGAATAATTTCACAGCCTTTTAGATTCAAAGCGTATGTGCGATCGCTCCATAGTAGCAGCTGTTTTAAGTTTCATTTCCACACGGTTTTTTTGTAGTTTCTCTACACAACTGAACAGTTTAAGCTCTTCATATAGAGACTCCAATTGTATTTTTCAACTAAAACGCTGTCCTTTGTATTTATTTAAACACTGGGTATAATTAGTATACTTGCAATAAAATGACTGCATACAGGGTGGACATTTAGTGCGTCAAAGTTCTATAAATCTTTCATCAGTTCATGAAAGCGAAAATTGATCCATCGTTCCAAAAACTTCCATCGTGTAGAAATGTTAAAACTATAATTACATAACATTGAATCGAATTTTCTAAGAAAGATGTTTTCTAAAATGTAATATTCGAGCAAAAAATCACTGCATGAATGAAGCAATAATGCTGTCAAGTTTTAATAACTGCACGCAAAGCGAATGATGTATCATCAATCATTTTAATCACTTATTTACATATTGGCTTCTTTCTAGTTACATCAAAAATCTTATTTAATAATGTAGAAAACATTATTAATTATTGTTATGCACTCTTTTTACCATAAAATCATCAAAATTTCAAAAACTCCCTAAATTTAGGGAAATTGTATAAAAAGTGGCAACAGTGGAAATTTTTAAAAGTGCTCAAAAGTACAGCCAGAAACTTTTGTTTTTTTAATTTTTTGCTAAAACCCATTGAATAAAAAAAAGTTTTATCAGGAAGGAGCATTACAGCTAATAATATTTGAAAGCGATTGAAGGTTAAAATGGCGATTTTCTTTCATTTTCTCCTATGGAAACGGTTGCTTATACTCCCTCTAATAAAGAAGGGTCATTCCAGCCAATGATAAATGAACGGAAACCTAAAAGGGCAATTTCCGTTACACTTTCTCCTATAAGCAACAGTTGCTAACACTCCTTCCTGAGATGCTATTTTCTAAGCTAAAACCAGTTGCCTTAGGCCTCAGCCATTCGTTCTACAGTAATTTCGTATATAGATTATTGATACTATCAATTTTATCCAACATGTGAAAAAGCGACCATCCAAGCTGGGAGTTGAACCCAGGTCACCCAATTTACGTTTGAGGGCTCCAAACACTGAGCTATAAGGGCTCGATTTTTTCACGTGTCGAATAGTGCGTCAACAAAAACATTAAATTTCCTTTACTATTTTATCTTCAACTAGTATGAGTTACAGCAATTCGAAAATTTTAGCGGGCGGATATCTCAAAAACTATAAGGAATAGAGAAATAATAAATAGGAACAATCTTGTAGGAAATTTTATAAGCTTTAATTTTGTTAAGAATAATTTTTTCTTTAAGAACCACCGTTTTTGAGATATAAACGAAAACCCCAAAAGCGGGACCTTTCCACCCCCTCCCTCTCTTAACCATATAGCTAGGACCGGAGACTTTTGGAATTTTTACCCAAACTACTACCAAATTACTACTCCAAACACATTGTAACGATGCAGATTTTTATCCGGATGCTGGACCCAAATACTGGTACAGTTTTACAGCATCCTGGAAATTTTACCAGCTATTTGCCATTTTTTCTAATCCTTTTTCTAGCGCCGCCCCTGAGATCCAAATAAATTTTTAGATAAATTTTAGATGTCCGTGTTCAGTTTTTCAAGCTCCGTCATTTGAGTCCAATCTCATAAAGATTGGACCAGAAATACTTAATTTTAATTTTCTCTATTCTACTATCAGTGATAACAGCTCCTTGTAACTCGGCAACCAGAAGAGCTAGAGCTTCCGCTAAATTTTTAAATGAACTCTTGGATCACTTTCAACCCTATAAAAATTATTTAACCATTATCACTTGAGTATTTCTTTATCTAATAGGTTTTAATTATAGGATTGAAAAGTTTTAAATTTACATAGAACCACGTGGAGTGGTAAAATTTGTTGTTGGAACTGATTAGTATTTTTTCTTTTTAGACTTATGATTCATTATAGCATCCCTATGTATTTTACAGCCCTTAATTAATGTTATTAAATTACTTTAAAGGTGAAATTTTAATTTAAAATGACAAATTTTGTACTGTCGTGCTCGATATTTTTGTGCGGTACTAACGAGCTAAGTTTAAAAGTTATTTATTTAATTAGTAAAATTTATAACATATTAAGTGATTATTTCTCTTGAGTACAATTCAAGTTAGAGTGTTCCTATTGGTTGTCGAGTGGATCCGAGTTGGTCGTCGGATCTTCAATATAAGCCCCTTCTCCATTTCGATAAGGGATTCCTCGTTTAACCTTTGAGAACCCAGTGGCCGAGTCATATTATTAGAGAACTGTATTTTGACCTTCATATATTTTTCTATACTGTATTTTTTTATACCGTTGGGTACATAGTGTTATTTTGAATAAACATTTTTTATTCTGTTTAATTGTCAAAAGTTGTGGTTCTGGTGTTACAACACTCCAGAGCAAAATAACTCCACCGTCTTCCATGTCTTCTACTCCCTTTTTTTGAGCGTTCGTTGACTGGAGTACAAGCCCACTTTTCAAATCACAAAATCTCAATAGCAAATCTACGTCTTTTGTTCTATTATGCCTTCTGTTGGAAAATAATTTCATATTTCCCAAGTAATAAAATTTATTGAAAGTAAACAATTTCCTTTTACATAATGATGAATAAAAACTAAAAAAAAACTAAAATAAAAAAACTGTTACCTAACATTTACGTGACTTTCCCCATTTAAATCAGTAAACACATATGGAATTTAAAATTGACTGAGCTGATTTGTTTTATTCAACATGAATGCAAAATAGCTTATAGGTACGTTCGAATTTTATAATCTTACCAAAAGCCCAAATATGATGGAAAACTAAAAATCGAACTTGATATTAAATTTAGTAACTATATACTACATTTTGCAGATGGATACAAATATTTGCTTTCTTTGTATAAGAAAAGAAATTTATAGAAAAATTTTCAGACAGCTGTTGCTTTCAACTCGCAACATTTTCCTAAAAATACAAAGTGAGCTATTCAATTTCAATATTTTAAATAGCAATATCTCAAGAACGAACGTCTTTTGGTTATGAAACCTAACATCATTTAGTATCTACATTTCAAGAGGAATTAAATAGTAAAAAAATATACAGGGTGTTCTATTTGAAAAAAATGAGAAAAGTTACGTTTCGCGTAAAGTAATCACCCTGTATAGCATTAGGTTTTGTCGTTAATTTTAACACGTATTTTGTAGGTCAACTATTATTATTAGTCGATGGTACAAACAGATTTGAAAAATTTTAATTACGGTCCTGGCATTTTAGCTTCAAAGTTGACTATATTTTGGCATTAAAGGGACAATATCTCAAGAACTGTTAGTTATAGCTGATAGGTACATAACACCTTATACAATTTTTGTTCTAAATGTTACAATGAATCCAAATATACAAGGTGTTCCTTGTTTTTTAAAAAAAGTTGGGCGCCAATATTATAGCGAATCACTCTGTATGTACCTAAATAATTCTAAAATGAATGTCTAATGATCATGAATTATCACGTCAAAATTCGTTTTCATATCTCTGACAGTTAAATAGCAATCCATCCACACATAAATATCCACCCTGTATATTTCACTTTTTGAATTTAGAATTGAGATACAAAGAAAGATAGTGAATATCAGCAGGGTGTTAAAAATGGGTTAACCATGGTTAACCATAATTTATTTAAAAATACTTTATTTTTTGTTTGAAAAATTCAATTACTTGCGTATGGAAACCACGAACGAGCGAAACAAATAAATAAAAATGCTAATTAAAAATCAATTGCCTCTCTCTCTTATTGGGGGAAGATTAGAGAAAGGCAATAAAATTTTGTTCCAAAAGTACTAATTTAATTATCTTTTTTGTTACTATTTATATTAGTATTTTGTAGGGATGTAAATTGAAATAAAACAAATTAACATCTTTTCTAACAACACTTGTAAAAGCACTTCAATTTTGCCATCTACTTCTACAAACATATGCTTGGTCGGGATTAAGATTACCTGACAGCCGAGGTTAATTTGCATGTCCCGAGGGCCGACTATATCTTAACTGTTCCCTTCATGCCGGATGTCCGGTCTGCAACGGTTTAGTACTTGTACCGCTCTTCCACAGATTATTATCAGGATTAACATGGCATACTGAATTGTCTGGAGGTGTTTTGCATACTAAATGGATTAATTAGCCCAAATTATTTTATCTCTTTTAATAATGTTTTCTGAAAACTTTTCACGAAAAGCTTTTAAAAACATTTTTCACGTATTTTTATACAAAACGCAAAATAAAAATAATAAAATTTTGTTTTTAAATTCGTAAAGAAATTAATTAATTTGTTTTTGTTTTGTGACTTCTTAATTGGCCCTTATTTATCTTCTTCGAGGGTTTTAAGTTTTAATGAAGGGTATTTTCGTTGGGGAATTAGTTAAATAAAGTAAAGGAAATTTACAAGTTTGCATTTTTAATTTTCAACAATTAAAATAGCAACCATTTCAAAAAAAATCTTAGACAAATTAAATGATGGAAAATCGTGCCTCGTAAAGCTTGAAATATAGGACGCCCTAAGATGCCTAAAATTCTTTGCTTTTAGACGTAAATTTTTGTTTCTAAATCAGATCTTTTTAAAATGTGTGTTTTCCAACTCAAAATAGTAGATCAAACATCACTTTAACCGCAAGGGTAGATAAAGTAATATTTTAGCCTTTCAAAGGCGCGCCTTGGTCCGTTGAGCTAATGCGAGTGTATTTAGCTAAAAATTCAAAGTCAGGTTGAAATACCTCGATGTGCCTTTGTGACATCACAGAATGATCCATTTACAATAGTTTGCCAAAGTCGCATCTCGATAACTATCGTAGTTGATTATTAACTGACGAGTAAACGGAACAGAGCGGCACGAATTCACAAATCAATTAATTGTCCGCAACTGACGCCCTTTAGCGATTTTTACAAAATTACGACTTTGTACTTATAGTAATGCACTTGCTTAGGTATCATACCAAATCTTATTAAAATCGGTCAAGGGGCTTTTAAAATATTTACAAAATAGTGTTTCGGGCTCCCTTTGCACGTGAAAGAGGCTTCCACGTCTCTTAAAAATCTAAATTGAGGAAAGCAAAAATACGGCTATCCAAATTTTAAGGAACGAACATACTCCTGAAGTTTTCAAACAACGGATTAACACCCTGTATTTTTTAAACTTTTAGTAAATTAATAAATCTCTATAGTCAAGGATGTTGAGACACGTCTTAAACAGCTATCCGACTATCAATATTTTCATAAATATTTTTATAAAAATATGTCATCATGTGGGTATACCACACTGTCATAATTTGCTATCATTATTTTTACGGATTGTAGAATGTGTTGCATAAGCTGCAAAACCTCCAAGGTCCAATAAGTTCACGTAAATACGAAACATGTGTCACCACAAAACAGAGCAAAGAGCACGCTCGCAACAAAAACCAATAGAACTTTCATCAACAAAAATAGCAAAGTCGCATAATGGCGTAAATATAGTCGAGCACACTGTCAAAACCACCTTTATAAAACATTTATAAAAAAATTGATGAAAATATTGATAGTCGGATACCGCCATTAAGGTTTTCCGATCAGGTTGAAATTTTACAGGGATTCTTATCTTTCTAATAGAAAGAATTTTGAAAAATAAGAGTGGCTATTTAAAAAAATTTTCATATACACAAAATAAGGACCGCCCTAATTGCCCAGTTCTACTCATAGTACTCATCCTTAGAGAGATGTACCGCAAGGATAAGTATTGGGTCATCTATCTCTTCTTTTCTGCAATACTTAACTTTTTTCAACGCTTCTAGTTGAATTAATTTTCTCGTGTCGCGTGTTAGTTACAACGAGATGATATTTGTCTCAAAGTCAAAACCATTAATTTAAATCGAACACCCTGTATATCTTCTAAGTTCTTCTAATACAGCCTACTATTACAATAATTATACAAATTTCATTATTTTATAGAAAAGGGGATACTGACCATTTGACCAAGGCATTCGTAACGACTCACCCTGTATAAATTATATTTGTTAAGTCTAAATTAAATAGTAATTAATTTAGTAAGTTTATTCAAAGTTAAAATCGAACACTTTGGTAAACATTCAAATAAGTTAATTTGTGAACTAATTTTATGATTAATGTGATTACTTTGACATAAGAAAATTTATTTGTTTAATTAAATTCTCATCAAATACAAAAGAATAATCGGAACATTTAAATGTTTTTCAAAAAGTTACCAAAGTATTACATTTTCAACACTTTTCATCGATTGCGATTAGAGATATTTTAAAATTATATAGGGTGTATGTTTACTGTTTGTATGAATTGTTCTCTAATTATTAGAGATATCAAAACCAATTTTAGCAAAAATATTTACGTACATACAAGGTGATATACAAAAAATGCCAACTCAAACTTGTGTTTTTTAAATGTAACACCCTGTATATTTACGTATAATTTGATTCCTCTTAACATTAAGAACTAAAATTGTATAAAGTTTACTTAAAATACCGGGTGGCAACTTTCAAAACATAACATATGGGAAATAAGCGATTTTCAATATTAGTTCCCTATGTTTCGCTTTGAAAGTTGGCACCCGGTACAGTAAAAGTTAGTATCGTTATTATGATAAGTGTGAAGCTTTTTTACTAATAGAATAGTGGAATAATCATTTGCTTGACATACTCACCGTTTCGTCAATACGTAATAATACATTTTGATTTCTTTCATGTAAATAATTGAACATAATCAAATTTATGATTATTGCCTATAGTATCATTTATAACGGTGTAATTTTATCTATATGAGATTTGATGGTTAACTACTATACCTATAGTAAAATTCAAATTACGTTAATATGTAACATAAGCAACAATACACAAACGCTTAGAAATAACAAAAGAAGAAAATATAGTATTGCAACTAGATTATTGTATTTGGTATAAATTATTTTTAGTAAAAATTATACAAGATGTTGTTAGTATTTATTTAAATATTAGTAATTTATCTTCGAAAATAACAATAATAATTAGAGTATTGTTAAACTTAGATATCTATGTTTTAGGCATTATGTCAATAATAGTTGCATGTTTAAATAATATAATATTAATATTACACATACTACCTAGATGATGTTAGTGCACATTATATTTTATACAATAGGTTGGGAATGTAATTGACTAATTTATGCACACAATAATGCATTGTCATAGTTACGCGTAATGAACAATAATGTCAAACTATGTTTAATTTGAATTATATTCAATATACTATACACAACATACATATACCGGGTGTATAGCAAATAATTTTTTTTTTGCATTTATATTTTCTAAGATTTATTATAAGTTGGTACATATTATCTCTAATTAAAGCATTGTTTTTTCAAATTTTTTTATTTAAAATGGACGCCAAAACAACGAATATTTCATTTTTGGGTTTTTCAATTGTAACTTTTGCGTAAATTATTATTTTGAAAAACCAAAAAAAGCAACGTATAGTAAAAATAAGAGGCTTTATTCTCAATATAATGGATTTTTAAAATTGCTTCAAAATTGCCTATCTTTAAGGGGTCAAAGTTTGTTCCAATTTTAAAATGGTTTTTCTCAAAATTAGCTAAGGCTGTTCTTTTCAATTTTGGACATGTTATAAACAATTAAGTTCTTAATTTAACGACGTTTGTTTCATTTGTAAAATTTTTCCAGGACCGGAGTTATGATTTTTTTAATTAAAAATGTTTAAAATCTATATATTTTTAAATTGACATCCTGTAGATTTGCAGATTTTTATAAAGCTTTTCAGTGAGTCAAATTTACTTCTAGCTATTTAATAATGAATTGGTCTAATGTCATTCATTCTCGACCAGTCGACCTGATCGAAACTCACCTTGTAAAATATTAATAAACAGAAATTACTTCGGTAATTATAATTCCTTTAAATAAAATCATTATTTTTAACAACTCTAGATAATTTATGAAATTCAATTTAATTTTTAATTGTAATTCGACTTAGTTATTATTTTGTTAACACTGTGTATATCTGTATATTGAATTTAGTACTTATACAAAAGGTAAAGTCACAATATCACTTTAACATCTATTAAGGTGTTTAGAACAATAAATAATAGAACAAGGGTCTAAACTTGACAGTCTAATGCATAATAGTGAGCTTTGGGATATATCACTAGTGATAGTGCACGTGATGTCAACAGAATTTCAACCGCACAAGAGATTTAACAACTTTCATCGTGTGTTTTCTAATCAATATTATAATAGTTGTCTTCAAATGCGCATTTTTATAACCGAAATATAAATATTATGCATTCGTTTTATTTAATACGGCTTAAGCGATCCAAACTAGTATACGTCTAGACGTCGTTTATTTTATATGGCTTCAACATCATAAAGCAAAATTCATGTAAAACATAATAAGATATTCTAAAAAGCTTCAGCGCGTAATTCAATTTTGATTACGTCCACTAAAATTTTAATTTTTCACATAAATGTGAAAAGCAATAAAATATGAGCTGAAAAATTTGTTCCGAGTCGGTAGCAGTGCTGGAGAATTCTTTCACATTTTAATTCAAGATTCGAACTTTGCTTTCTCATGATTGTCTGTCCGTCGGTCCTCCTATATACTTATTGGTCTGTTAATAAAATCCCTCAACAGTCAATCACTCTGCCTGACTAGGCGTGTAGTAATAATATGCTTTAAAATGAATAAATTTAAATACAGGCGTAAGTTTGGACAGATTTGATGTGTAAGATATTCAAACTACTGGAACATTTCTAATTTCCAGCCTTATAAATCTTTTAGGTGCTTTTACGTATGCAGGACATCTATATCCTCTAACTAGCGCTACATTAATTATACACACATGTAAATGGAAAAGTTATTTACCAATACAAAAATATTTTTTCAGCACTATTTAAAAGTAAAATCTTACCTCATCGGTTTAAAAAGAGCCTGTAATTCGTTGGCGTAGTCGATTATTAGTTTGAGTTGGGTTCCTCCATTTTTTTGAGCTGAAAACAACAATTTTGTTTAGAATGGACAAGAAGCTATTTTTGTAATGGTCGTATTCAAGATTAGTAGATTTTCGTAATTGGCCAATTAAAATGTAATGCCTTAGGAAAGCTTAAATTGAACAAAACCGAACAATCAACAAGTAATTTAAAATATACGCCTACGTACAACAACTAAAACTAACATTATATTGATTAAATTGAATTAGCAATTAAGAACAACCAAGGTCCATAATTTTGAGGTTAAAAGCAATCACAGTCTAATTATGATGTCAACAATTCAAATAATTTACTATATGGATCACATGCATTTGGTATTAACTGCTTCTCTCTATATTATTACCATTGCTTACATAACTGAACGAACAATTCATTCATGAAACAAATTAAATTGATTTTCATTATATTTCGACTAAAACTGAGCAAAGCGCTCACAATGTTTATCAAAATTAACCATACAAATATTAATTGTTTAATTGTTTATTTTACATGAACATTATTATACCTTCTATTATCCGCTAATTTAAATTTAGATTAGCCCATAAAGCAAAAATGACAAAAAATGAAACAATAAATGGGTCACAAAGACCAGGATTATTAATACTACAGTTGATGTTTTATAGAAAATAATCATGAGACCATAAAAGCACAAGTTTCAGGACTTTAAACACCCGAATGCCGCCCACTAAAATCAATGTATGATCAAAATCATCCTGACCTTGAAATCACACTTTTTGTGCCCCAAAGACCCGGATGATGCATACTGGAATGAGTGTTTTTAATAAAATAATCATGAGACCTTTAAATCCCAACTTTCAGGACGTTGAGGGCCCGAATTGTGCACACTAAAGTAAATGTATAAAAAAAACAAATGTAGAGACCTTGAAATCACACTTTTTGGGTCACAAAGACCCGTATGATGCATAATGGAATGAATCTTTAAAAAAGAATAACCATGAGACTTTTGAAGCACAACTTTCAGGACCTCGAGGGCCCGAATTGTGCACACTAAAGTAAATGAATAAAAAAAACAATCGTAGAGACCTTGAAATCACACTTTTTGGGCCACAAAGACCCGGATGATGCATAATGGAATGAATGTTTAAAAAAGAATAATCATGAGACTTTTAAACTACAATTTCAGGACTTCAAAGGCCCGAATTGTGCACACTAAAGTAAATGTATAAAAAAAATCGTAGAGACCTTGAAATCACACTTTTTGGGCCACAAAGACCCGGATGATGCATAATGGAATGAATGTTAAAAAAAGAATAATCATGAGACCTTTAATCTACAACTTTCAGGACTTAGAGGGCCCGAATTGTGCACACTAAAGTAAATGAATAAAAAAAAACAATCGTAGAGACCTTGAAATCGCACTTTTTGGGCCACACAGACCCGGATGATGCATAATGGAATGAATGTTTAAAAAAGAATAATCATGAGACCTTTATTCTACAACTTTCAGAACTTTGAGGGCCCGAATTGTGCACACTAAAGTAATTGTATAAAAAAACAATCGTAGAGACCTTTAAATCACACTTTTTAGGCCACAAAGACCCGGATGGTGCATACTGGAATCAATGTTATTAAAGGAATTATCATGAAACCTTTACACTACAACTTTCAGGACTTTGAGGGCCCGAATTGTGCACACTAAAGTAAATGTATAAAGAAAACAATCATAGAGACCTTTAAATCACACTTTTTGGGCCACAAAGACCCGGATGGTGCATACTGGAATGAATGTTTTTAAAAGAATAATCATGAGACCTTTACACTACCACTTTCAGGACTTTAAGGGCCCGAATTGTGCACACTAAAGTAAATGTATAAAAAACAATCGTAGAGACTTTGAAATCACACTTTTTGGGCCACAAAGACCCGGATGATGCATAATGAAATGAATGTTTAAAAAAGAATAATCATGAGACTTTTAAACTACAATTTCAGGACTTCAAAGGCCCGAATTGTGCACACTAAAGTAAATGTATAAAAAAAATCGTAGAGACCTTGAAATCACACTTTTTGGGCCACAAAGACCCGGATGATGCATAATGGAATGAATGTTAAAAAAAGAATAATCATGAGACCTTTAATCTACAACTTTCAGGACTTAGAGGGCCCGAATTGTGCACACTAAAGTAAATGAATAAAAAAAAACAATCGTAGAGACCTTGAAATCGCACTTTTTGGGCCACACAGACCCGGATGATGCATAATGGAATGAATGTTTAAAAAAGAATAATCATGAGACTTTTAAACTACAATTTCAGGACTTCAAAGGCCCGAATTGTGCACACTAAAGTAAATGTATAAAAAAAATCGTAGAGACCTTGAAATCGCACTTTTTGGGCCACAAAGACCCGGATGATGCATAATGGAATGAATGTTTAAAAAAGAATAATCATGAGACCTTTATTCTACAACTTTCAGAACTTTGAGGGCCCGAATTGTGCATACTAAAGTAAATGTATAAAGAAAACAATCATAGAGACCTTTAAATCACACTTTTTGGGCCACAAAGACCCGGATGATGCATAATGGAATGAATGTTTAAAAAAGAATAATCATGAGACCTGTATACTACAACTTTCAGGATTTTGAAGGCCTGAATTGAGCACACTACAGTAAATGTACAAAAAAACAACCGTAGAGACCTTGAAATCACACTTTTTGGGCCTTAAAGACCAGTATGATGCATAATAGAATGAATGTTTAAAAAAGAATAATCATGAGACCTTTATACTACAACTTTCAGGACTTTGAGGGTCTGAATTGAGCATACTAAAGTAAATGTATAAAAACACAACCGTAGAGACCTTGAAATAACACTTTTTGGGCCACAAAGACCCGGATGATGCATAATGGAATGAATGTTTAAAAAAGAATAATCATGAGACCTTTATACTACAACTTTCAGGATTTTGAGGGCCTGAATTGAGCATACTACAGTAAATGTACAAAAAAACAACCGTAGAGACCTTGAAATCACACTTTTTGGGCCTTAAAGACCCGTATGATGCATAATAGAATGAATGTTTAAAAAAGAATAATCATGAGACCTTTATACTACAACTTTCAGGACTTTGAGGGCCTGAATTGAGCATACTAAAGTAAATGTATAAAAACACAACCGTAGAGACCTTGAAATAACACTTTTTGGGCCACAAAGACCCGGATGATGCATAATGGAATGCATGTTAAAAAAAGAATAATCATGAGACCTTTATACTACAACTTTCAGGACTTTGAAGTCTCCGATTGTACGTACTGGTGCTGAAAACCGAAAAGGTTTATATCAAATCTGATTTCAGAATCAATATTGTATAAAAAAAACTTTCCGTAGAAAAGTTCTGTAGATTTTTATAATTTTCAATATTTTATTCTTTCTTAATATTTACAAAACAACAGTAGCAGCGGCGAACTCTTCATTTCAAATTATTAATCAGCGCCAAATCCTTGCGATAATTTAGAGGATTCTCTATGTTCTCAAACAAGGGCAATCCCCATGATTCCAGTCAAATTTGAATAACCCTGTATATATACTCGTACCATACTACATTATAGAGGTTATTTCTTATTTTGTTGGTTGTTTGCATTGCAAAATACACACAAATTCAAATTTATGAATATATAAACAAGACGGTCGCCTAGGTGGTCTCTATTTAATTATTCATTGTCGTTGTAATTTCTTGTCACAAGCGATTATAACAGGCTTTAGTACTTTACATTAAATTTTAAAGTTTAAAGGTAAAATTAGTTTTTAATTTCAAACAAAAAAATTAAATTAACTTCAAAAAAGATGAAGAAGCCTGAGCGTGATCGAAAAATATAGAAAATGAAAAGCCACAGTGCAGTTGCATGCCAAAAATAAAAGTGACCACCCAGTATACTTCTTCATAAAACTTTGTTTATCAAAAAGTTCCAATTAATAGTCAAACCTAACCTATTAAGATCATCTTCGCTCCATTTCCCCAACAAACTATTTAATTATAAACCGATAGTTAATGTCAAGTTACTAAGTAAACAGGCTACAAGAAAAAGCTTTAACGCCGCTATTAAGAATCAGTTATTATTAACATTTAGAACAAAGCTTTCTTTTTAAGAAAATGCGAATGCTTAATTTCTACTGTTAGAAATAATCGAACTACAATTTTAAATAAAAGTTAATCTAAAATTAGTTAGTAAATTATAGTTCGGGGAAAAAGCTCTCTGCTGCTTTAATTAAAATACCAAACTGTTTTACATTAAACATTAAGAGCTGACGTTAAATATTTTAAATTATAATTATTATTTAATTATTACAACCTGTAATTATAATTTATAAAATTCTAATTACATACTGTAATTAAATATTAACTGACAGTTAGTTAATCTGACACTCGTGCTCAAACACAGAAACAAAAAAAGCTCTAATTTTTTTGCTTTTTCTGGCATCTGAGCAAAATTGGTAATTATATAATTTGCTAATTTTACAATAATTAAAAATTTCAATTGTAATTAAGAGTTAGTTAATCGTCAATTACTTCTCAAAAACAGTTAAAATTAAAAGCTCTAATAAAGTACATGTTGTGTAATTTATGAGCCGTTTTTGTTAACTATTTAAACGAAATTTCTCCAATAAAAATTAATAATTATACCTACAATTAGCTAAAATTATTATAATAATTAAAATTTTAACCAACAGTTAATCTCTAATTTCTGTTCCATTTCAGCAATAAGCAAAAGCTTTAATGAATTCCTTTTACACCTTCAACCCCTTTGTGTTAAGAATTAGAGTAAAATCTCTCAAAGGAAATTTGTTAATTAATTAATTAACTACACTTTTAGTTGTTTAAATTCAAGTCTTAACAAATGGTTAACCGTAAATTAAGTCTCAAATACAGTTACAATAAAAAGCTCTAACAAACTGACTACGGTTTACCTCAATAGCACTTTTTTGTTTAAAATTATAAGACAATTTATAAAATTATATACAATTAGCTACTTAATTATAATTAAAATTAAAATTTTAACCAACAATTAATCTTAAATTAATGTTCCAATATACTAGCAAGCAAAAACTCTCATAAATTTTAGATCTTTTACCACCTATACGCTAAGGCAGAATAAAATCTTTCGAAGAAAAATTGTTAATTACGTAATTAGCTGCGAATTAATCGTCAATTAGTTTTGACACACAGCGCACAGGTACAATGAAAAGCTCTAACGAAATATTGTACAGGTGATGTTTAAAATTTGAGCTAAATTTCCCGAATAAAAATTGTTAATTACATAATTAGCTACCATCATAATAATTACAATTTTCTAATTACAACTGCAAATTAATTCTCAAACAGATTCTATAGCTTTGATTCTACAGCTTATTTAGAGCTTTTTGTTAAAAATTAAAGGGAAATTTCTCTAATAAAATTAGCTACCATTATAATAATTACCATTCAAATTAATAACTAATTTAAATTAATTATTAAAATAGTTACAGTTTAAAGCTGAAAGTAACTGTTCTCTCAATAGCATCGTTTCGTTTTTATTTAGAGCAAAATTTTCCTTCGGAAAATTAATAACAGCTTAATTAACTACATTTATAATTACTAAAATTAATATTTCAACTAAGGGTTAATCATCACGTACTTCTAAAATACTGCTACAGTGAAAAGCTCCTTTAAAATGATTGTAAGCTGTACAGCTTACGGTCCTCATAGTTTAAAATGAAAACGAAATTTGATCTAATTATAGTTGGTAATTATAGAATTGCTACGTTTATAATAATTACAATTGAAATTAACAGCTAATTTTAATAAATTAATTAAATAGCTCTAGTTAAAAGTTTAAATTAAATAGCTCTCCAAATAGCATCATTTTGTTTATAATTACAGATTCTTTCAATTATCTATATAATTAAGTACATTTATAATTACTATTATTAATATTTTAACTAAGGTTTAATCGTCAATTACTTCTCAAACACAACTACAGTGAAAAGCTTCATTGAAGTGATTGTATGCTGTACAGCTTATAGCACCCTTACGTTTACAATTAAAAAAAATTTTTTCAAATAAAAATTGTTAATTATACAATTAACTACCATAATAATAATTAAAATTAAAATTTTAATCAACAGTTAATCTAAAGTTAATGTTCAAACACAAAGAATCTAATAAAACGATTGGGCATCTTGTAGCACCCTTTTCTTTAAAATTAAGGGTAATTTCCCCGCGGAAAATTGTTAATTGTATAATTAAATAAAATTACAATTCTTCGAATATTTACCAGTAATTAATCTAGGGATAAATTCATATCGAAGTTAACTTCTTCTTAGTTTTCTTTAACATCTGCTCTTGGAGCAGAATTTTCTTAATAAATTAGTTTATTACGTAATTATTTATAATTCTAATTATAATATACCTATTAACGTTTTATTATGGTTAGTTAGTTAGTCTAAAATTAATTAGCAAATAAAGCTACAAGGAAAAGCTCTAGTCGCCTTATTAAAAATCTCATAAAATAATTCCTTTTCGCCAACAGTTGATTAAAACAATAGTTTATTAAGAAAAATTAGTTAATTATAAATTATATTTTTTAGTAATTAAGGATATTTTAATTAATAATTATTACTAATTACATATTAGGTTAAAGTATGTAAGTGCGAGACGAAAAAGCTCTAAAAACGTCAGCAATTGCAGTTTAGTAATTTCGTCTTGGAATTAATGTAACTTTATGCAAAAGAAATTGTTTATTACACCATTATTAATAATTATAATTTAAAGAACATTTCGTGAAATATTTATTTTGAAGATAAGCGAGAAAAGCTCATTTTTTCATAATTATAACTTGGGAGACGTTATTAATTCTAGTTAACCCAGTTTATTTTTAAAAATTGAGATTTTATTTATACATAGAGGGTGTTTCAAAATTTCTTGCCAAGTATGTCAAAAAAATACACTGTTATGTTTTTCACGCTTCTGTATAATACGCCAGTTTGAAAATGGTTAACGTTAGAAAAAAAACTCTCAGAAGATTTTTAAGAGGGTCAAATGGGCTATCAAACGATACTAAACTCGACATTTTATCACATCGACGCTAGGCGTCGCGACATTCAATTGTTTATTTTCTTATAAAGACGAATTGCTTTATTTTACAAGATAGAAAGTTCTCGTTTCGTATCCGAATGAATACAAGCCAATTAAGTTATTTTCTAAAAAAACAGTAGGCCCCTGTAAGAAAAGTAAAATATGAACGTCGCGACGCCTAGCGTCGATGTGATAAAATGTCGAGTTTGGTATCGTTTGATAGCTCTATTGACGTCTTGAAATTTTTTTTCTAAAGTAATCCCAATTTTGGTACCACTTAAAAAGTCACCTTGTAGTTTGTTCTTTTACTTTTTAAGAGGTAGCAGCAAAAGTATGTAATGAGTCACCTAAGATTTTTGCTCAAGTTTAAAACAAGCATTATTGAATTACCCTGTATATTTATAAAAAATCTTATCTTGTGTCTTATTCAACAATTTTAATCTAAAAGGAAGCAATATAAAACTACACAAGATTACTAATATTTACTACTCCTTTATATTGAGCTTTTCCACGTCTCCAAGTTGTAGTTAAATTAAAATGTAAATGTGAAAGAAGAAGTTTATTAATGTTTTTTATATTTAGAGCGTAAAAAAATGCTTGGAGAAAGAAAAGTTTGGAGTTTGTCGAGAGGAAAAAAAATTCTTAAAGAACCTTCTTTAGATAAGTCAATTTGGCAATTTATAACTCCGTAACACATTATCACCCACCTGTTTAGAATTTAATTTAACAGCAAATTTCATTAAGCATCACCTAAAGGTAATTTTGTTGAAGAGATTTGGTGTTGAGAAAGAAAATAAATTTCGCCCTCATTTCCAAATTGTGCAAGTACGCAGTACACACTCTCCTTAATGTTAAGTTAAAAACACCTTATATTATTATTAAATGCTGCATTTGGTTTCTACATAGCAAAATATGGAAATTCAACCACCATCAATCAAATCATGTGAACGAATAACAGTCAAGTGCTTGTGAAAAATGAGCTTAACGACCGACGCTATTTGTATAACAAGTCGATTACTGGCACAACTTAAAGTCTAATAAACTTTGTTTACTCAAAAGATCAACTTTATATAATATTTTTGAGAAACAAAAAATTAATTATAAAACGAAAGTCATTAAAACCTTTCGTAATAGTTTCACGAGTGGTTGGGGCAAAAAGGGTTGTTCAAAAGACGTATAGTTTAAACTCAAGTGTACGAAGGAGGATTTTCCGAGTATACTAATTTAAAATTAAAATGAATTAATAAATTATTACTTACACACATGGAGAATGGGTTCGGAAGCCATTTGTTGAAGTAATCTGTCCATAAGTTGATCGTCCTTCGGGTAAAGTTCGTGTTGAGAAATTTGAAGTTGGAATTTTTCAATGACTGTTGCATTTTTTCTGCAAATAAAGAAAACTATTATTATTTATACAATATTTGTACAGACTTTACAAACAACAATTATTATTATTGTTTCAAGATTTCTAAGCTAACAACAGTAACAATGTAATAATAGGCAACTATACGTTGCATTGTAAACAGTGTATCAGACTCTCAGTAAATCTGTGCCTCGGAATGTCAGTATTTAACTTATTTATTAATTTCTAAAGGCTACATTAGACAGCACGAGTTTTCAAGATACCAGCTGGTGTAAAAGTCGTCGAGCGACTAGCGAGAAAAATAGCCCAGGTTGCAGCGAGCAAACTGTAAAGCGACTGCTACTTCGCTTCTCGCTCGACGACTGTTTTCATGTTTAAAATCGCCTTAGGCGACTACTAGCAAACAGCGATTTAACCAGCCAGCCAGATTTATTGCACACGTCGATTTAACTAACCCGATAGTATATGATCGAGCGAGTAGCGAGAAAATTAACTCAGTCTTTAAGTAAACTTGCTGGGGCGATGCCAGTGGTAAGTTAGGTAGCCCACATCATTACACTAAGCGAGTTTGTTAGCAACGAGTAAATTTGCACGCTAGTGCTACCTGTCTCGCTGCTCGCTCGACGACTTTTATCGTTAGCGAGTAATTTGTAAACTCGTCTAAAGTATGTAGGCTTTAGCCCACACGCACAGTTATAAAACGCGCCCTCTAGCTCAGTAGAGCTTTCTGAGACAAAGTGTTTTAGTGTTTAAAATCGCCGTAGGCGACTACTAGCAAGCAGCGATTTAACCAGCGAGATTTACAACACACAGCGATTTCACTAGCCCGATAGTAAAATATCGAGCGAGTAGCGAGAAAATTAACTCAGTGTTTAAGTAAACTTGCTTCGGCGATGCTAGTGGTAAGTTAGGTAGCCCACATCATTACACTAAGCGAGTTTGTTAGCAACGAGTAAATTTGCACGCTAGTGCTACTTGTCTCGCTGCTCGCTCGACGACTTCTATCGTTAGCGAGTAATTTGTAAACTCGTCTAAAGTATGTAGGTTTTAGCCCACACGCACAGCTATAAAACGCGCCCTCTAGTTCAGTAGAGCTTTATGAGACAAAGTGTTTTAGTGTTTAAAATCGCCGTAGGCGACTACTAGCAAACAGCGATTTAACCAGCGAGATTTACTACACACAGGGATTTCACTAGCCCAATAGTAAAATATCGAGCGAGTAGCGTGAAAATTAACTCAGTTTTTAACTAAACTTGCTGGGCGATGCTAGTGGTAAGTTAGGTAGCCCACATCATTACACTAAGCGAGTTTGTTAGCTACGAGTAAATTTTCACGCGAGTGCTACTTGTCTCGCTGCTCGCTCGACGACTTCTATCGTTAGCGAGTAATTTGTAAACTCGTCTAAAGTATGTAGGTTTTAGCCCACACGCACAGCTATAAAACGCGCCCTCTAGTTCAGTAGAGCTTTATGAGACAAAGTGTTTTAGTGTTTAAAATCGCCGTAGGCGACTACTAGCAAACAGCGATTTAACCAGCGAGATTTACTACACACAGGGATTTCACTAGCCCAATAGTAAAATATCGAGCGAGTAGCGTGAAAATTAACTCAGTTTTTAACTAAACTTGCTGGGCGATGCTAGTGGTAAGTTAGGTAGCCCACATCATTACACTAAGCGAGTTTGTTAGCAACGAGTAAATTTGCACGCTAGTGCTACTTGTCTCGCTGCTCGCTCGACGACTTCTATCGTTAGCGAGTAATTTGTAAACTCGTCTAAAGTATGTAGGTTTTAGCCCACACGCACAGCTATAAAACGCGCCCTCTAGCTCAGTAGAGCTTTATGAGACAAAGTGTTTTACTGTTTAAAATCGCCGTAGGCGACTACTAGCAAGCAGCGATTTAACCAGCGAGATTTACAACACACAGCGATTTCACTAGCCCGATAGTAAAATATCGAGCGAGTAGCGAGAAAATTAACTCAGTGTTTAAGTAAACTTGCTTCGGCGATGCTAGTGGTAAGTTAGGTAGCCCACATCATTACACTAAGCGAGTTTGTTAGCAACGAGTAAATTTGCACGCTAGTGCTACTTGTCTCGCTGCTCGCTCGACGACTTCTATCGTTAGCGAGTAATTTGTAAACTCGTCTAAAGTATGTAGGTTTTAGCCCACACGCACAGCTATAAAACGCGCCCTCTAGCTCAGTAGAGCTTTATGAGACAAAGTGTTTTACTGTTTAAAATCGCCGTAGGCGACTACTAGCAAGCAGCGATTTAACCAGCGAGATTTACAACACACAGCGATTTCACTAGCCCGATAGTAAAATATCGAGCAAGTAGCGAGAAAATTAACTCAGTGTTTAAGTAAACTTGCTGGGCGATGCTAGTGGTAAGTTAGGTAGCCCACATCATTACACTAAGCGAGTTTGTTAGCAACGAGTAAATTTGCACGCTAGTGCTACTTGTCTCGCTGCTCGCTCGACGACTTCTATCGTTAGCGAGTAATTTGTAAACTCGTCTAAAGTATGTAGGTTTTAGCCCACATGCACAGCTATAAAACGCACCCTCTAGCTCAGTAGAGCTTTATGAGACAAAGTGTTTTACTGTTTAAAATCGCCGTAGGCGACTACTAGCAAGCAGCGATTTAACCAGCGAGATTTACAACACACAGCGATTTCACTAGCCCGATAGTAAAATATCGAGCGAGTAGCGAGAAAATTAACTCAGTGTTTAAGTAAACTTGCTTCGGCGATGCTAGTGGTAAGTTAGGTAGCCCACATCATTACACTAAGCGAGTTTGTTAGCAACGAGTAAATTTGCACGCTAGTGCTACTTGTCTCGCTGCTCGCTCGACGACTTCTATCGTTAGCGAGTAATTTGTAAACTCGTCTAAAGTATGTAGGTTTTAGCCCACACGCACAGCTATAAAACGCGCCCTCTAGCTCAGTAGAGCTTTATGAGACAAAGTGTTTTAGTGTTTAAAATCGCCGTAGGCGACTACTAGCAAGCAGCGAT
Source organism: Malthinus seriepunctatus (assembly GCA_963924605.1). Classification (NCBI taxonomy): domain Eukaryota; kingdom Metazoa; phylum Arthropoda; class Insecta; order Coleoptera; family Cantharidae; genus Malthinus; species Malthinus seriepunctatus. The sequence goes on from OZ004603.1 coordinate 21,774,632, forward strand.
TTAACCAGCGAGATTTACAACACACAGCGATTTCACTAGCCCGATAGTAAAATATCGAGCAAGTAGCGAGAAAATTAACTCAGTGTTTAAGTAAACTTGCTTCGGCGATGCTAGTGGTAAGTTAGGTAGCCCACATCATTACACTAAGCGAGTTTGTTAGCAACGAGTAAATTTGCACGCTAGTGCTACTTGTCTCGCTGCTCGCTCGACGACTTCTATCGTTAGCGAGTAATTTGTAAACTCGTCTAAAGTATGTAGGTTTTAGCCCACACGCACAGCTATAAAACGCGCCCTCTAGCTCAGTAGAGCTTTATGAGACAAAGTGTTTTAGTGTTTAAAATCGCCGTAGGCGACTACTAGCAAGCAGCGATTTAACCAGCGAGATTTACAACACACAGCGATTTCACTAGCCCGATAGTAAAATATCGAGCAAGTAGCGAGAAAATTAACTCAGTGTTTAAGTAAACTTGCTTCGGCGATGCTAGTGGTAAGTTAGGTAGCCCACATCATTACACTAAGCGAGTTTGTTAGCAACGAGTAAATTTGCACGCTAGTGCTACTTGTCTCGCTGCTCGCTCGACGACTTCTATCGTTAGCGAGTAATTTGTAAACTCGTCTAAAGTATGTAGGTTTTAGCCCACACGCACAGCTATAAAACGCGCCCTCTAGCTCAGTAGAGCTTTATGAGACAAAGTGTTTTACTGTTTAAAATCGCCGTAGGCGACTACTAGCAAGCAGCGATTTAACCAGCGAGATTTACAACACACAGCGATTTCACTAGCCCGATAGTAAAATATCGAGCAAGTAGCGAGAAAATTAACTCAGTGTTTAAGTAAACTTGCTTCGGCGATGCTAGTGGTAAGTTAGGTAGCCCACATCATTACACTAAGCGAGTTTGTTAGCAACGAGTAAATTTGCACGCTAGTGCTACTTGTCTCGCTGCTCGCTCGACGACTTCTATCGTTAGCGAGTAATTTGTAAACTCGTCTAAAGTATGTAGGTTTTAGCCCACACGCACAGCTATAAAACGCGCCCTCTAGCTCAGTAGAGCTTTATGAGACAAAGTGTTTTACTGTTTAAAATCGCCGTAGGCGACTACTAGCAAGCAGCGATTTAACCAGCGAGATTTACAACACACAGCGATTTCACTAGCCCGATAGTAAAATATCGAGCAAGTAGCGAGAAAATTAACTCAGTGTTTAAGTAAACTTGCTTCGGCGATGCTAGTGGTAAGTTAGGTAGCCCACATCATTACACTAAGCGAGTTTGTTAGCAACGAGTAAATTTGCACGCTAGTGCTACTTGTCTCGCTGCTCGCTCGACGACTTCTATCGTTAGCGAGTAATTTGTAAACTCGTCTAAAGTATGTAGGTTTTAGCCCACACGCACAGCTATAAAACGCGCCCTCTAGCTCAGTAGAGCTTTATGAGACAAAGTGTTTTACTGTTTAAAATCGCCGTAGGCGACTACTAGCAAGCAGCGATTTAACCAGCGAGATTTACAACACACAGCGATTTCACTAGCCCGATAGTAAAATATCGAGCAAGTAGCGAGAAAATTAACTCAGTGTTTAAGTAAACTTGCTTCGGCGATGCTAGTGGTAAGTTAGGTAGCCCACATCATTACACTAAGCGAGTTTGTTAGCAACGAGTAAATTTGCACGCTAGTGCTACTTGTCTCGCTGCTCGCTCGACGACTTCTATCGTTAGCGAGTAATTTGTAAACTCGTCTAAAGTATGTAGGTTTTAGCCCACACGCACAGCTATAAAACGCGCCCTCTAGCTCAGTAGAGCTTTATGAGACAAAGTGTTTTAGTGTTTAAAATCGCCGTAGGCGACTACTAGCAAACAGCGATTTAACCAGCGAGATTTACTACACACAGGGATTTCACTAGCCCAATAGTAAAATATCGAGCGAGTAGCGTGAAAATTAACTCAGTTTTTAACTAAATTTGCTGGGGCGATGCTAGTGGTAAGTTAGGTAGCCCACATCATTATACTAAGTGAGTTTGTTAGCTACGAGTAAATTTTCACGCGAGTGCTACTTGTCTCGCTGCTCGCTCGACGACTTCTATCGTTAGCGAGTAATTTGTAAACTCGTCTAAAGTATGTAGGTTTTAGCCCACATGCACAGCTATAAAACGCGCCCTCTAGCTCAGTAGAGCTTTATGAGACAAAGTGTTTTAGTGTTTAAAATCGCCGTAGGCGACTACTAGCAAACAGCGATTTAACCAGCGAGATTTACTACACACATGGATTTCACTAGCCCAATAGTAAAATATCGAGCGAGTAGCGTGAAAATTAACTCAGTTTTTAACTAAACTTGCTGGGGCGATGCTAGTGGTAAGTTAGGTAGCCCACATCATTACACTAAGCGAGTTTGTTAGCTACGAGTAAATTTTCATGCGAGTGCTACTTGTCTCGCTGCTCGCTCGACGACTTCTATCGTTAGCGAGTAATTTGTAAACTCGTCTAAAGTATGTAGGTTTTAGCCCACATGCACAGCTATAAAACGCGCCCTCTAGCTCAGTAGAGCTTTATGAGACAAAGTGTTTTAGTGTTTAAAATCGCCGTAGGCGACTACTAGCAAACAGCGATTTAACCAGCGAGATTTACTACACACATGGATTTCACTAGCCCAATAGTAAAATATCGAGCGAGTAGCGTGAAAATTAACTCAGTTTTTAACTAAATTTGCTGGGGCGATGCTAGTGGTAAGTTAGGTAGCCCACATCATTATACTAAGCGAGTTTGTTAGCTACGAGTAAATTTTCACGCGAGTGCTACTTGTCTCGCTGCTCGCTCGACGACTTCTATCGTTAGCGAGTAATTTGTAAACTCGTCTAATGTATTCAGGCTTTAGCCCACACGCACAGCTATAAAACGCGCCCTCTAGCTCAATAGAGCTTGTGCAATAGAGTGAGCAATAGAGTGAAAAAATAGCCCAATCTTAAACTGGACTCACTGTGAAGAAGAAACTAGTCCACAATAAGCGATTGTTGCTTTTCTCATTACTCGCTCGACGACTTTTATCTCCAGCGTGTGAGTGAGTACCTTGTAAACTCGCCTAATGTAATTGAGACTTTAGCCTATACAAACCCACAGCGTACTACAAAACTCGCTCTTTTGTTCAGTAAAGTTTCAAGCGACGTTTAAAATCGCTGAAGGCGACTACCAACCAGAACAAACCGCAAATTAACTAGTCAGATTATATATAGCCAGAGAGTAAAATCTCGAGCGAGTAGCGAGCCAAGTAGTCCAACCATCCACTCAAAACGTAAACGACCTAGGCTGGTCGCATGAGGTCAGTTCCGCTTCCAGCCTCAATTATCGCTATTTCCTGCGCTAGGCTAAGCTTACTTCGAGCACCGAGCTAATAGAACAAGCAAAATCGTATCTAATCTAACAGTTAGGCAGCTCTGCTTAATCACAGAAAAAAAACCTTGGAATACTTTCAGAATCTACAGGCATATCACCTTGTGTTACTTCAGAAGTTATAGAGAACGAAATAGGAGACGAGCTGGCAATAAGAACCCCTCAGAGTATTTTCTACAGGCTTGAATCTGTCCTTTGGATCGGATACAATTTCCACAAACAAAGCCTTGCAACAGTTTGCTGGGAGGGCCTATAAAAAGTAATGGAGAACTCAGTTAATACAGTTGGCCCGCGGGCCTTGGGTTGAGCAGCCTTGCTCTAGAGTGTCCTTAGGTTAGTTCAAAAATTGAGCTTAACTCAGGATATTACGAGCTGCTACAAAGAGCCCTAAGTGACCTATGTACGTATCGATTTTTGTCACCCTCAAACCTAACAATTCTAATCATAATCCCTCCTCTATGTCACCACGTTGGTAATCTCTCAAGATATATTTCTTTAAAATTTCATGCCTCCAGGTTTCGAGAGATCTCAACGATTTTCTCTGAAGTTTTAAAGTTTCAATCTCTCGCTTCTCAATGTTTTTGACTCGCAATGACTATGTCTTAGTCTTAACGTCGTGGTTTTTAAAAATATGTGTGTTTCAGTGCCCTACTGTAGTAAATTTCCATCTCCACACTTAATAGTACCTAATTACTTTAACTCTAGTATGTCTTAACCCTCTAGAAAAATAAGTTGTTTGTATGAACCCCTAAATCTAAATATACAGAGATTTTATCTCTGTAACATTAGCTTTCTGTCACTGTGTTTATCTCATTTTTTCTGATAGATCACAGATCACATGCAGTGTCATTGCTCCGAGTTTAATTAAATGATCCACGTTAGGGGAATACTGGCCTAACATTGTCAGCATCACCTACAAGTCTCTTTGAATAAATTAATCCAAAAGTTTAGATGGATTTAAGACTGAAGGGAAGGAGGATTTACTATTCTATAAGGATGCAGCACAATGGGTCCGACTATAGTTTGTCTAAGCATACGTAAACTTCAGTTTACCCTCGACCCTAAGAATCCCAATCCAAGTCAATAATTCGATGTAATGGTAATCGTAATACAGAACCATAGCAACTGTATCAGAATAAGGAAAGTTATTTAAAAAATTTATAATTAGAATCTTAATCTCAATATCTCAACCCTACTTATACCCCATACTGCTACATCGGTTGTGTAATCAGAGCGATGTAAAAATAACCGACGATGAAAATGACAAGACCCGCTTTTCCCTAAAAATGGTAATTTATAAAAAAAATTATTAAACCTCTTTTTTTAGGGGAAGATTAAAATTGTAGCATGTTTACCAATAAAGTTGTAAGATATCGTGACACGTAATAACGTTGTTCCTTTATCAGCCAATATGAAGTTGATTAGCATATAAACTGCTGACATCCCGCCGGTGATATAAAGACATCAAGCAACTTAATCCATTCTGATTGAACCTCTACCATTATTCGACCTTTACAACAATTTTATTACCTAATTCACCTGATGCGTAATTACATTTTGTGCTTATAAACGCCTCTCTTTATATTACATAATAATAATAAATGTTCAAAATTCAGTTGTGAAAGAAAACATAACTCATTTCCACAAGGAAATTAAATTTCAAACAATTTCTTAAAAAAATCTTTAGAATAGACTCGAAAAATCAAAATATAACCTTAAGCGTTTTGTTTAAATTTCGCATTTTTAACTCAAATTATTGAAAGTTAATACAAACATAAATTTTATAAACTTATTTTACTTAAAGCAACAACTAAAATAAAAAAAAACAAATGAAAATTTTGAAAAAATCACAAGAAAATTTATTAACATACCGGCCCCTCGAATAACATATCGCTTACCTCGAATAACTTACAACATATGCCGCGGCGCTTCGATAGCAATTAGTATTTGATTTTTTAAAAACTTACTTTTACGCTCAATTAAGCGAAGATTTAAATCTTTTATTTTTATTTTTTAACGAGATTGACGTAAATGTTACTTAAAAAGTTTGATTTTGAACCTTTTAACTAATGACTAAACCAAGCACCACTTTGCAGTAAACAGAGTTTAAATTTGATATAAAGTAATGGAAAAAGCTAAAACTTGTGAAAGAAAACGTTTTGATTGATTTCGCAAATATAAAACGCTTAAGCCTCATAGAATTTATTTAATCTGCAAGTGAAAAAATAAATAATACAGGGTGGACACTCATTTTCACTTTTTCATAGAGTGATGAACTATACTACTTTCAAAAAGTAATTTTTGCTACGACTATGAAATCTTATAATACCATTTAGTTCCTACATTTCACGAGGAATTCAAATGAGAAAAAATATACAGGGTGTTCCGTTTGAAAATATCGAGAAAAATTACTATTCGTGTAAAGTAATCGCTCTGTATAGTATTATGCTTTTTTGAAAAGTTCACCATGTATTTTGTAAGTCGACTATTATCAATAGTCGATGGTACAAAAAAATTTGAAAAATCTCGATTACAGCCCTGGCAGCGTGGTTTCAAAGTCGACTCTATTTCGGCGTTAAAGTGACAATATCTCCAGAACGGTTAGTGATGCGTACATACAACCTTATACATTTTTTGTTCCAAATGTCGCGAGGAATCTGAATATCTAAAAATCTACAGAGTGTTTCATTTAAAAAGCGCAAGTTTGAATAGGCACTTGTTTACGAATCACCTTGTATATACCTAAATATTTTTAAAATGTGGGTCCAATAGTCATGTATTAATGTGCCAAAATTGGTTTTGATGTCTCTAATAGTTAAGAAGAAATCATTCGTCCACAAAATAAACACCCCACCCTGTATATTTTTTAATATTTTGAAAGCGCGTTTGATACTCTTTGGATTTAGAAACTCCTATTGTGTTGATTGTAAATTGTAAAAGTGGCCACCCCGTACACTAGAATCCTTAAATACGAAAATTTACTCGTTTAGTTCCATTTTAATTTGAATTTAAGGAAAGACGAAATTGTTATTATTATCAAAATACTTGAATAAATTAAAACTTTCGTTAACGAATTTCAACATAAGACTATTATTTAAAATCAATTAGGATTAAAATCGTTAGGTAATAAAGTTCATAAATTAGTAAAATTGTTAATTCCGACATACCTACATTTTCAACTGGAAAATTCACCTTTTAAAAGTCATGAAATGTTAACGAAGTACACAAGAGTTGCTTTTAACTTAAATGTAGACTTCAAACTAAATTTTAAAATTAAAAAAACAAGTTTGTTCAAGTCCTAATTTTAATGGATTTAAAATCTTTGTAATACAAAAATAAAAATTGTATAAAACAGTGGCGTATCCACAATAATTCTAAAATGGCGCAGAGCATAGACTTCATGTGGTGCTGAAAAGCGTCAGTATCTCAGGAACAGTTCATTTATTTGACTATTAGACCTACATCATTTAGTATCTAAATATAACGAAAAATCCAAATATAAAAAAATCTACAGGGTGTTCTATTTAAAATACATAATATGAAGTCGGCATTGTTTTGTGAATCACCCTGTATACACCTTAATATTTTTAAAATGTAGGTCTAATATTCTTGTATTCGCATACCAAATTTGGATTCAATATCTCTAATAGTTAAAAAGTAATCGTTCGTCCAAACAAGAAACATCCACCCTGTATAATGTATAGTGTGTCCCATTTAAAACACACATTTCCCTGCATTTGTAAAGTTATTTTAGAGAAGCTGCACTTGCGAAATAACTGAGATTTATCTAATATTTTTGTAACGATAGTAGATCATACGTGCAAACCTAGGGACACACGGTATAGTATAGCTTCGTTAATCCGGATACACTATAAATTCAAATATTTGATAATCAAAATTATTCAGAAAAGCCGAAGTTATGGGTCAGCGTTCTTATCAAAAGATTGGCACTGCAACTCAATTTATGCGATACTCAGACATGCAATCGATTTACTTTTACATGCACTTAGTTTTCCACTTTGTGCTTTTTATGGTTACAAAAAAGTTGAAAAGAGAGATTGACCTACCGTTACACGATTTCCAGTGTTGCACTATTAAATTATTCATCATTTGTTCTGAAATTTATACCTCTTGAGAGCACGTTTTTTACAAATAACCTTGTAATTCGAATGACAGCTAGTGGTCGATCCGGATTAACGAGGTATCAATAATTTAATTTTCATAGTCTTCTACATAGATGTTTTGATCGTTTGTTATATGAAAGGGATATTTTAGGTTAGGATTTTAAAGGATTAGAACTTGAGCTAAAGAAGTAAGGGTTGGGGTTAAAAAAAGGAAAAATTTATAAATTTTATTATAATAAAAACGTGTAAAAATTAATGAATTTTAAATCAGTAATTAAACAACAAACTAAAACTTTCGAACATGCAGCGCGAGTTTCCGTAATTACTGGATTAAATAAATTAAGAACCAAGCTAAAAATAATGGAATAATAAATTAAATTTGAAACTGGCGGGTAAAACAATAGAAGATGTCAAGCGACAGTACCGGCTTTTACAATGGTCGTAAATGAGTTCCGCTTTCACAGCCAACCGTGTTAATTGATATTTGATTACACTCTTAATCCCACTATAGTCTTGCTTGATTAACCTCCAATTCTAATTTTCCAAGACAATAATATTCAAATAAGCTTTCTGTCAAAATTTTGCACCCTTAAAGCAACAATTTTCGTACCTGTTGTACACAAGGATCACGGTTTGTTTTTCAACCAAAATTCAATTTTAACATAAAGAGGATTTTAATTATTGTTTTAACAAATAAATTACTAATACCCACATTAAATTTCTATTTTCGTAAACAAAGACTATTTGGGATTTCTGAAATAATTTATTTCAGTTATTCAGCAGAACCTGAAAGTGAACAAATGGCCTGAAGAGTCAGTGCGTGTAGGTCCGCTAATTATCAACATAATAAAAAACACATGGATCATCGGAAATGCGCAGTAAGGTTCGAAAAAGACAGGATAGAAAAAAGAGCTAGAGATAGAGTAGGGGAATTGGTTTAGAGAAATGGAGAGTGGGAGAAGTAGGATAGGGATTAGAAATGTCAATCTGTTACCATAGTTACCATAGTCAATGTCGTCATCTGACACCATATGTCAAGGTCAGAGGGGGGTCCATCTGTCTTCCTACATATGTTAATGTCAATGTCATTTGTCACTATATGTCAATTTCATATGTTAGGTGGAGTTATCTATCAATTCAGAGATTGGTTTAGAGAGATGGGGAGTGGGGGTAATCTGTCACCATAGTTACTATATGTCAAATGTTAATCTGTTACCACGGGGGGTCATCTGAAGCAGGAGTGGAAGGTTTTGGTCAAACCGGTTAGTCTGAAAATTCACAAAACTTTAATCAGGCTCTGCTTTTGTGTGATTATAGCAAATCTTAATAATCGGTAGGTATTTTCCAAATGAAAAAAAATAGAGGACCTAGTACTGACCCCTGAGGCACTTCATTAAGAGTTAGTAGAATTGAACAGTTAAATATTTGAGGATATAATGTATGTAGAGTTACCAAAGGTCTGTGAATTAGTATGTCGAGTTTTGATTAAACAGTTAGTTCAAAAAAATAGCAATAGAGAAGGGGGGGGGGTATACAAAAGGTAAAACAAGCACCACTTCTATAACTCTTCTATCTTCTGAGACATCAATTTTAAATTTTAAGAGGTTGTTCAATAAGCAATTTTTATTATTTAAGCTTTAGTCAAGTTTTTGTTTCACTTCCGGTTTTACCGGAAAAACTTTTCCAAAATACGTAATACTATACAGGGTGATTTCTTGACGCAAAATGTAATTTTTTTCGACTTCTTCAAATGGAATACTCTGGATACTGAACAAGCAAAAATATACAGAGTGGTCCATTTCGGTGGGGAATGGGTTGGCACTCTTTTGTGAAACACCCTGTATGTACAAAGCCAAAACTTATTTTGATACTATCTCGAATAGCTAATGTCCACACAGTAGAACATAAAAATCGTAATATTAAATTAGGTAAAAGAAAAAATTAATTAATTAAATATTTTTAATCAAAAATATCCCGCCTACCTAGATGTATTAAGTATTATTGATAATATAATAATGTTATTTATTTTATTGACCTGTTGGCGTCAGCTTAGATTTCATTATTTTTCACGGAAATCTGATAAAAGAAATATCTGTTATTTGTAAACATATTATGGAGTAGTAAGTGGTGTTAGGTATATAAAAATGTCGGTAAAAAAATTCTCTATTGGAATATTGTAGCGATCCCTTATGGCCTATGAAAGCCTCGTTACTGATGATTTGGAGAATTTGTATACAGAAAAGAAAACTTGCGATGAAGTAACTTGCCAACAGTTTAAAACAAGAAGACAACTTCTCAGCAAATTTAAAATTGCATCAGAGAATTGTAAAATTTTACGTCTGGTTCACTCAATTATATGAGTATTACAGTGCAGAAGTCTCAACGTGAACACTATGGATCAATCTTCGAACAGAAGATTGTAGCTTCGGATCTCATGGATGGAAAGAGTGAGAACTACTAAAGATCCAAAATCTAGAAAACTATGTTACATTGGTCACATCTTGAGAGGTTAGGGGGGTAACAGCTGCTCTAATTTATAATCAAAGGAACGATTTAGGCTCCACGAGAGATAGAAATAAAACACTCATCATTGTTTAAAACAGTCAATCACTAGGGATAGAGCAGCTTTTGAAGATAACATAAGATGGAACTGCTATCGCGAAACGTTAAGAAGATCCTGACATGGAAGAAGAAGGGAGATTCCGGAGTGCAGAACCATTTTATAGGGTAACCGAGAAAATGGGACTGTTATCGTCAAGATTAGGCAGACCTGACATGGAAGAAGAAGAAGGAGGAGGAAGTATCCAAAGTTCAGAACTCTTTTCTACGGTAACAGAAAATTGAACTGCTATTGCCAACATTATGGAGACTTGATATGGAAGAAGAAAGAACATTCCAGAGTGCATAATGCCATTCTAGGGTAACATAAAATAGAACTGCTTTCCCTAACATTAAGAAGGCCCTGAGGTGAAAGAAGACCGAAGATACTGGAGTTCAGAACCATTTGATAAGGTAACAGAGACAATGAAACTGCTATCGTCGACATTAGGCAGACCTGACATTGAAGAAGAAGAAAGAAGAAGTTTCCAAAGTTCAGAACCCTTTTCTACGGTAACAGAAAATTCAACTGCTATTGCCAACATTATGGAGACTTGATATGGAAGAAGAAAGAACATTCCAGAGTGCATAATGCCATTCTAGGGTAACATAAAATTGAACTGCTTTCCCTAACGTTAAGAAGACCCTGACGTGAAAGAAGACCGAAGATACTGGAGTTCAGAACCATTTTATAAGGTAACAGAGACAATGAAACTGCTATCGTCAACATTAGGCAGACCTGACATGGAAGAAGAAGAAAGAGGAAGTCTCCAAAGTTCAGAACCCTTTTCTACGGTAACAGAAAATTGAACTGCTATTGCCAACATTATGGAGACTTGATATGGAAGAAGAAGGAAAATTCCAGAGTGCAGAACGGCTTTCTAGGGCAACAAAAGGTGAAACTGCTATCGCTAACGTTAGGGTGACCCTGATATGGAAGAGGAATGATGATTTCGAAGTACAGACTGCAGAACCATTTTATAAGCTTATAGAGAAAATGGAACTGCTGTCGAGACTGCTGGGATACCTGACATAAAAGAAGAATGAAGTTTCCAAAGTTCAGAACCATTTTCTAGGGTAACGCAAAATTGAACTGCTCTTGCTAATATTATGGAGACCTGATTGGAAAGAAGAAGGAAGATTCCAGAGTACAGAACAGCTTTCTAGAATAACAGAAAATTGAACTTCAATCGTCAACGTGAGAAAACGAGATATATTTCTAGGGTAACAGAAGATGGAGCTGCTATCACCGACATTAGGACATTAGGACGATCTGAAAGGAATTTGAAAAAAGAAGATTGCTCACTCATTTTGGTTAATTATTACAATGCAAAAAGACTGTCAAAGTCTTTTTGGATCTCCATTAGGGATATAAAGAAAAGACGTATTACTTATTCTTCAAAGCACCCATTCTTTTCATTCAACAACATGTAAATAATTTGAAATATTATAAAGCTCTAACCTACTTTATATTTAATAAAGTCTAAAAGTTTCGAGCAACTCTTTAATCGAAATAAGAACTTAATTTCCAAACTTACTTTCTGATCTTATAAAAATACTCCAACTGAATATTAATAACAAATAATAACCACCCTCTTTTAAAAAATATTTTACTACAGGTATGAGATTTTTAAAAGAAATGTGCGACAATTTTTAACAAGATCCTATTTGTTTTTTATAACTAAAATGAAATTCTTTACATAAAATTAGACCATTTATTATTAGAGGTATGACAAGTTCAACCCTTAGTATTACAACACAAGATTCACCTACTAAAATGGAAATTACCGTTCATGCTTATGAGAATGTTGTGAGTAATTTATTCTGTCGACAAAAATTACAAAATATTAAATTTAGGAAAAGAAAAGATTTACGTTACACCTCAAAGATTTTCTCAATTTTTCTTTTTTTCTATTTCAGTGCTTTAATGAGCTTATTAAAGCACCGGTTTTACGTTTCACAACAATGCGTTAATAGAACTCATTAACGTGTTGCTTTTCGGGGACTTTTTTTATCGTATGATAAAACTACTACTACAGTCGTGTGTAAGAGTCCTATTTAACATACTAAAAGTCCCATAAGGCAGCGTTTCTCAACCTGGGGGTCGCGACCCCGAAGGGGGTCGCGTACTGCTTTTTGGGGGTCGCGACTACTCGACAAATCTACAGTAAAATTTGAGCTTTCATTCGAACACCTCTGAAAGAACCAGCAACAATAATTTGCATGAAACTTCAGAGAGACGGTAGGTCGCCAAAAATAATAACTAGAATTTGGGGGTCGCGAACCAAAAAGGTTGAGAAACGCTGCCATAAGGTCTTACTTATGCTAAATACGCCATCATAGAGTACGCCACATGTAGAATTTTCTTCTGGGGCTTCTAATTTTAAATTAAAACTATTCTGTACCAATAACTTTTACTACTTAATGATTAGAAGATCCAATATTAGAAAAAGAATGTTTTTCGTGCTTTTGTACCGAAAACCAGTCTACGACATGTGCTTGTAGGTATGCAAAAGAAAATAAAAATGGAACAAAATTAAAAAGTAGGAATTTTCTTCAGTTATATCCAAACCCAATTTGTTTAAAAGAAAAGAATTAAAGTTTCTCAACTTTACATAGCTTGAAAAGCTTAAAAAGTTTTACATTATTAACACTTGTCGCTTCCTGAACTAAAGAAATTTTATATATCTTTTCAACTTCGTTTTTTTTTAATTTTCAGCTGAAAATATTTATTTAATTTAAATGTACTTTGAAAAAAAATTTTTAATTGCAAATTCCTCTACTTTCAAACGAAAATTTTCTCGTAAAAGACATGCAAAAACTTTTAACAAAGTTGGCCGGTCTTAGGTGACAATAGCTCTCCGAAAATACCAAAAATGAAAATTTTAATTCATTCAAATCGTTGTTACCTCATTTAAGAATATTATATCAAAACATCAAGTACATACTTTTATTAGTAAACTTTGGGCAACAATAAAACAGTCCTCGTAATAGTAATTTTCGTAACAAGTGTGCGGAGGAACCGTTTAGGTTCGAGTGTAGCGAGTCTCGGTAATTGCACGAGCTTGGACAAGCGTTTGAAGCACTTTTTACCAACCATTTTTTTTCTATAACCGTTTGTTGAATAGTTAATATAATTTTAAATTTTTCAAAACGACTGTGTACAGAATCGAAATACCTTTCAAATGAGATGCAACAAGGCCCTCTTTGTAATTTTAAATTTTTGAGTTGGTAGTAGCCCTAGTTCCGAATCGCATGGCCTGTGACTTCGAAAAAAGCTATGCAAAGTCGTAGGTTATATTTTTCTAATAGATAGATACTGTTACGGTCGAGGTCACGAACCATAAGGTTTGAAACTAAGTCTACCTTGGTTTCAGACTTTTATTTTTATTATTTTTTTAACAAAATCGCTTCCAACTAGACAATAGGTAATATTATTTTAAATATTTCAAAACGACTGTGTACAGAATCGAAATACCTTTCAAATGAGGTGCAACAAGGCCCTCTTTGTAATTTTAAATTTTTGAGTTGGTAGTAGCCCTAGTTCCGAATCGCATGGCCTGTGACTTCGAAAAAAGCTATGCAAAGTCGTAGATTATATTTTTCTAATAGATAGATACTGTTACGGTCGAGGTCACGAACCATAAGGTTTGAAAGTACGTCTACCTAGGTTTCAGACTTTTATTTTTATTATTTTTTTAACAAAATCGCTTCCAACTAGACAATAGGTAATATTATTTTAAATATTTCAAAACGACTGTGTACAGAATCGAAATACCTTTCAAATGAGGTGCAACAAGGCCCTCTTTGTAATTTTAAATTTTTGAGTTGGTAGTAGCCCTAGTTCCGAATCGCATGGCCTGTGACTTCGAAAAAAGCTATGCAAAGTCGTAGATTATATTTTTCTAATAGATAGATACTGTTACGGTCGAGGTCACGAACCATAAGGTTTGAAAGTACGTCTACCTAGGTTTCAGACTTTTATTTTTATTATTTTTTTAACAAAATCGCTTCCAACTAGACAATAGGTAATATTATTTTAAATATTTCAAAACGACTGTGTACAGAATCGAAATACCTTTCAAATGAGGTGCAACAAGGCCCTCTTTGTAATTTTAAATTTTTGAGTTGGTAGTAGCCCTAGTTCCGAATCGCATGGCCTGTGACTTCGAAAAAAGCTATGCAAAGTCGTAGATTATATTTTTCTAATAGATAGATACTGTTACGGTCGAGGTCACGAACCATAAGGTTTGAAAGTACGTCTACCTAGGTTTCAGACTTTTATTTTTATTATTTTTTTAAACAAAATCGCTTCCAACTAGACAATAGGTAATATTATTTTAAATATTTCAAAACGACTGTGTACAGAATCGAAATACCTTTCAAATGAGGTGCAACAAGGCCCTCTTTGTAATTTTAAATTTTTGAGTTGGTAGTAGCCCTAGTTCCGAATCGCATGGCCTGTGACTTCGAAAAAAGCTATGCAAAGTCGTAGGTTATATTTTTCTAATAGATAGATACTGTTACGGTCGAGGTCACGAACCATAAGGTTTGAAACTAAGTCTACCTAGGTTTCAGACTTTTATTTTTATTATTTTTTTAACAAAATCGCTTCCAACTAGACAATAGGTAATATTATTTTAAATATTTCAAAACGACTGTGTACAGAATCGAAATACCTTTCAAATGAGGTGCAACAAGGCCCTCTTTGTAATTTAAAATTTTTGAGTTGGTAGTAGCCCTAGTTCCGAATCGCATGGCATGTGACTTCGAAAAAAGCTATGCAAAGTCGTAGGTTATATTTTTCTAATAGATAGATACTGTTACGGTCGAGGTCACGAACCATAAGGTTTGAAACTAAGTCTACCTAGGTTTCAGACTTTTATTTTTGTTAATTTTTTAACAAAATCGCTTCCAACTAGACAATAGGTAATATTATTTTAAATATTTCAAAACGACTGGGTACAGAATCGAAATACCTTTCAAATGAGGTGCAACAAGGCCCTCTTTGTAATTTTAAATTTTTGAGTTGGTAGTAGCCCTAGTTCCGAATCGCATGGCCTGTGACTTCGAAAAAAGCTATGCGAAGGCGTAGGTTATATTCTTCAAATAGATACGGTCGAGGTCACAGACCATGTGGTTTGGAACTACGTCTACCTAAGTTCCAGACTTTAGAAAAAAATAATGAAAAACCTATTAAAATATTTATATAACCCTAATAAAAATTTAATTTTGGTGGATGGCTTTAAGAAAATTCGCAATATAGTTGAAATTTAAAATAAAATTCAATTTTTAATAACCGTAAAATCGATTTTAAAATAATTATATGTGTGCTTGGTGCTTTAACATAAAAACAATTTACTGAAATAAATTTCTCATCATTGATCAACGGATCAGCCCCTAAAATTCAAATTTAAATAAATAAACATTATCTACAATCACATAAATTGTCATTGACTCGATAAAAGTTCCCATGTTGTCATAAATTACAAAATTCGTTATAATTTAACTAATTGTTATAAAAATAGTTTAATTAAAAAACAAATTCCACAAGGCACAATTTTGAAAATTTCGAATTTTTGATGTGTTGAAAATGAAGAAACTCGCTCCCCTCTCTAGGTCTCATTGGCATAAAAGCGTCAATATCTCAAGAACGATTCGTCTTATGAAAATAAAACCCAATATCATTTAGCATCTACTATTGATGAGAAATCCAAATTTGAAAAAATATACAGGGTGTTTCATTTGAAAAAATCTAGAAAAATTACATTTCGCGTAAAGTAATCCCTCTGCATAGAATTATGCTCTTTCAAAAATTTTACCACGTGTTTTCTAAGCTGCCTATTGGCCAGAGTCGGTGGTACAAACAGATTTGAAAAATCTAGATTACGACCCTGGCACCAAGGCTCCAAAATTGACTCTAATTAGACATTAAAGTGACAATATCTCCAGAACGGTTAGTGATAGGCACATAGCACATTAAACAATTTTTGTTCTAAATGTCACGAGGAATTCGAATATGTAAAAATCTACAGGATGATTCGTTAAAAAATGCATATTTAGGTTTGAATTTTTTCCCGAAACACCCTGTACGTATCTAAATATTTTCAAAATGTAGGTCCAATAATCTTGTATTACTATACCAAAATTGGTTTTGATGTCTCTAATAGTTAAGGAGCAATTTCTCGTTCGCACATTAACACACACACACCCTGTATATCTGGATGAATTCAACAAAGATCAATGAGTTAAACAGCTAAATACATCCTGTATAAATAATTATTTTTAATAACCAGTAAGTTCACAGTTTGGTAGGTACTGAAAATTAATTATTTTAGTAAATTAGGAAAAGTTTTGTAATGAAAGGTTAAGTAAAGAAAAATTTTGAAGACTTTTCATGTTAAAATTAAACTGTCGGGTTTATTGTATTAAATCTTTGTTAGAATAAAACATGACAAAGTAAATATTGTCGTGACAAACAAAAATTTTTTAATAAAGTGTAATGATTAATGAGATTAGTATAATTATAAATTTATTGTACGGGGTAGTAGGCTTTTGATGTGATTTCGATTGTTTAATATTTTCGTAATCATTTATAATCGAATTTTATTTTAACTCCCTTTCATTTATTTACACACCCCCAAAAAACACATTAATTATAAAAATTGAACTTTTTTTTAATATTTAATATTGATTTTATAATTAATAATAGTCATTTTTAAATATTTAATTTTTTATTATCAAACAAATCTACCACTTCATAAATTTATATAGCGCCTTAAGTGTTTTGTAAATTAAAAAGTAATTTTTTTTAAACTTTAATAATACATCCCCTTTTTCTGATATTAAAGGGTTGATTATATGCTTTAATTCTAATCATTTAAATCTTGTGTGTATTTTTTTGTCGTTAGTACTTTGTTAATCTAAAAAAGCTTAATCCGCTTATTTCAACTAGGGTCGTAACACTGGTGAAAAACGTTCTAAAATTATCTTTTCCTATAATTTATATTTTACACCAAAAATATGTTTTTTTAAATACAGGGTGCTCGTTGGGTCAACTACACAAAAAAGTAACAATAAATAATATAGATATTTAAAAAAGTGCAGTGTTTGTGTCAAAAATTCGGAGAAACCATACATAGGATCAAAAACTGTTATTAATAAAAGTTATAGATAATGTTATAATAAACAAATTATCTTAATAATATTTTGTCGTACCATGAGCCCTAGGCTAATTATGACATTATTCTCCACCCTCGCTTAGATATAGGTATTTAAAAAAGTGTTATGTTTGTGTCAAAAATTTGGAGAAACCTTACATAAGATCAAAAATTGTTATTAATAAAAGTTATAGATAATGTTATAATAAACAAATTATCTTAATAATATTTTGTCGTACCATGAGCCCTAGGCTAATTATGACATTATTCTCCACCCTCGCTTAGATATAGGTATTTAAAAAAGTGTTATGTTTGTGTCAAAAATTTGGAGAAACCATACATAAGATCAAAAATTGTTATTAATAAAAGTTATAGATAATGTTATAATAAACAAATTATCTTAATAATATTTTGTCGTACCATGAGCCCTAGACTAATTATGAAATTATTCTCTACACCTTTTCTGAGAAACTATCCATTGGATCTAAAATTGCTATTTATTAAAGTTACAGATACTGTTATAATAAACAAATGAGTGTGCATTATTTTTTTATAACGTGAGTACTGTATCTTTAAGCTGACCTTATGGTTTTTGCACTGTCTATGCCCTTATAATATAGAGGTATGTACCCTGGCTAATGCTAAGCAGAGCCAGCTATGAGCCAGCATCTGAAAAAGCTGCAACAAGAGCAAACTTAATACCAGGTAGTGTAAAACATACATCAACTCTTAATCTCCACTGTTCTTTATGAAGTACTACTACACAATCTTTGTTTAAGTTGATGCAACACAATTATTTGTTTTTGGCTTAGAAAGAGCTTTAATCAAAATAAGTTAGTAAAGTTTGACAATTTCTTTTTCAAAATTATAGTCAAACTCGAAAACTAAATTCATTATACTATGTTAGAGGAGACGAATGCTTTGTTGTTCTACTGTTAACCAGTTGAGCTTAAATTTAATTTTAAAAGTTTGATTCTATAATATTCGAAGGTATTTTTCTTGGAAGTCTGGAGCAGGAGAACGTGTATATTTTCAAAAATAAGGATGTGAACTACTGAATTCAATGTTGCGAAACTTCCGTTTTATGCAAAATTGTTCATATTTTAAAACTACGAGTTTTTAGTCTGTGGTGTAAATATACCTAGAGAAATTATGTAACGAATTTACATCTTATTTTGGTTAGTTATGTAATAGGACGACCGCTGAAAAATAAAACTTAAGCTGTCGTAGTTGCGAATAGAGGATGTTTCAGGGTGTTTCATTTAAAATAAATAATTTGGTCATTTTTCCGCTTAAACCTTGTTTGGTATCATGTAACAGCTTTTAAACTATTTAAAAATATACAGGGTGTCATAAAAAATGGAATTTTTTCTTATTTCCGGTTTAACAAGAAGCGTTTTTTGCGTGATTAATAAATGTACCAATTTTAAAATTTTTATTTTTGTTTTTAAAGAAATTACCGATTTTTTAAATTTTGACTTTCATAAAATCATAACTCCGGTCCTGGAAATTTCTAACGAATGAAACGCGAGAATTCGATACAGAACTGCAATGTTTATAATATACTCAAAAATGAAATACGCGTTATGAGCCGATTTGGAGAAAATCAATTTCAAAATTTTAACCAGCGTTCGCCTCTGAAAGGTAGGCAATTTTGAATAAGTTTTAAAAATTGATTAGGTCAGGATGAGAGCGTCATATTTGGGCTATACAACTCCTTTTTTAAATTTTCGTAATAATAATTAGTGGTTAAGTAATAAGGAAAAAACTAAAAAGTTGGACAATCGTTGTATTGGCCGCGCCATTTTGAATTTAAAAATTCTGAAAAAAAAATTAAACAATTGAGGTTAAGATGCAGGTACCATCTCATGTGCGCCCTAAAAGTAACCCCTATTTTTTCAATATAGAAAAAGTATAATAAATTACTCACACGGTATATAAGTAGTGTATGATAATTAGAGAACGGATTCCTAGCAAATTTGCTAGAGGTAAAAATTAATAGCAGAGCAAATTTGACTTGAAATCTTTGCGATTTACCTCAAACGCTCTCACATGGCAAATTTTTTTTATGCTTATATGCTTATTTTTCAATTTTTATGCTTAGAATTATTTTTGTGCTATTTTAGGTCATATTTTCGCAATATTTAAAAAAAAAATTAAATTAACTAAGTTTTAGCTAATAATTTTCTTTTTTTTTTGCTTATCAAAAATATTAGAATTACTTATTATGTTTCTTTTTTAAATACATAGGTAATTAGAAAATAAAAGCATTAGTTTTATCAATACTAATTATGCTAGTAATATTATCATTATTATCAGTAATATATCATATTACTAGCGTATAGACGTAGAGCGCAGTTTTTAACAATTTTTTAAGCGTCAGAAGAAACAAATTTTTAATGAAAAGTTTAGAAATACATTAGTTATTGCATTTTTTAAAATAATCAATTAATTTTTACATCTTTCTGTTGCAATCAAAATTTTTGTTAATAAAAATATTATTTCTTAATCAAAAATTTTCATTTTTAAAGCTTTTTATGTAATTTTGATGCATATTTAATGCATATAATTGGAGTTTTTCATGCTATTTTTAAGATTTATTATGCTTAAAAGTCCGTTCTCTAATGATAATAAACCGAATACATACTGAATTTATAAAATTATTTTAAAATTAATTATCAAAAATTATATTTTAATTTTTCAAAATCATTCAAAATATTAGTTTCAAATTATTATTTTTGACTTCAAACCATTAAAATTATAAATTAAATTAAAAATCCAGTAAATTGTTTACTCTAACAATATTTTATATGCCGGAGAGCAATATGGCTTAATATTAATTATGCAGTTGGTTGCATTAATTTTTGAAGAAAAAAAGGTTTCAAAACGGAAATTTATAAAATTTTCTATCGTATGTTGAAAATGTAGTACACAAACACGAAATGATATAAAGAAATGAAGTATCGCTGCAGGAGACAGAACATACAAGCTCAGCATGCAGTTTGAATATATTATTGTTTTATTCTTTCTTTAGCCGTAGAATCAAGTAAGACTTACCTATAGAACTATTTTAGAATAATAATCTATTAAATGAATATACAGGGTGGTCCATCAATAACGAAACACGAGTGGTTTTTCATATTTAATTTCAATTTTCAAAAATCGTAAAAACACGGCAATTTTATTTTCGGAAAGTGCAAAATTATTTGCTATTAACACCGCCACTTCAACCCCTTAGCGGTGGGGCAAACAACCCCAAAAAATTAATAGGGAAAGAGAGTCGAGCGGGCACGTCATTTTAAATCCCTGTAAAATCTCTTTTCAACGATATATCAATTTTTAAATTTTGATCATTAATTTTGAATAAATTGCCTTCTTAATGCTAAAAATGCCACAATTTTGAAAATTTTTGAATTTGAATATGGCGAAGAAAACATTTACACGACTTTAAAACTTTATTATTGAAATTAAAAAATCGAAAGTAGATATACAAAGCCGACTCTAGGATGGAACTGAAGTAAGTGATGATTTGGCGGGAAATTCAAATTTGGAGGCAAGTGGGCGTGTAAATTTAAAAATAAAAGATTACGTCTAAAAATAGGTGTGAGTAGGCGTACAAACTTAAAAAATAATTGACACGTCAATTTTATTTTTGAAAAGTGCAAATTTATTTGTTTTAATACTGCCACTTCAACCCCTCAGCGGTGGTGCAAAAAACTCCAAAAAATTAATAGGGAAAGGGGGTCGAACGGCACATCATTTTAACGCTCTTTAAAATCCCTTTTCAACGATGTATGAATTTTTAAATTATGATCAATAATTTTAATAAATTGGTTTCTTAATGCTAAAAATGGCACAATTTTGAAAATTTTTGAATTTGAATGTGGTGAAAAAAACATTTACACGACTTTAAAACATAATTACTGAAATTAAAAATCGAAAGTAGATATACAAAGCAGATTCTAGGAGGGAAGTGAAGTAAGTGACGATTTGGCAGGAAATTCAAATTTGGAGGCAAGTGGGCGTGTAAATTTAAAAATACAAGATGGCGTCTAAAAATAGGTGTGAGTAGGCGTACAAACTTAAAAAATAATTGACACGTCAATTTTATTTTTGAAAAGTGCAAATTTATTTGCTATTTTCAATACTGCTACTTCAACGCCTCAGCGGTGGTGCAAACAACTTCAAAAAAATAACGTGGAAAGGGGGTCGAGCGGTACATTATTTTAAAGCTCTTTAAAATCCCTTTTCAGCGATGTATGAATTTTTAAATTTTGACCAATAATTTAAAACGCTCTTTAAAACCCCTTTTCAACGATGTATGAATTTTTAAATTTTGACCAATAATTTTGAATAAATTGCCTTCTTAATGCAAAAATGGCACAATTTTGAAAATTTAGGAATTTGAATATGGTGAAATAAACATGTACACGACTTTAAAACTTTATTACTGAAATTAAAAATGGAAAGTAGATTCTAAGATGGAAGTGAAGTATGTGACGATTTGGCGGGAAATTCAAATTTGGAGGCAAGTGGGTGTGTTAATTTAAAAATACAAGATGGCGTCTAAAAATAGGTGTGAGTAGGCGTACAAACTTAAAAAATAGGTGTGAAGAACCAATTTAAAAATTCAAAATGACACTCTTAAGTTGTTGGTGGTAATTTGGAGAGTGAGATGTGGGAATTTGGAGAGTGGAATGTCAAAATGGCTGTAAATGAGGCGTGACAATCTGCCACGGAAATGATGTTACAGGTGGGAAGATTTAAACATGTGAGCCCTATTGCAAACTAAAGATAGGGGGCAACCCGTTAAACTTTCAAAGGAGGCTTCAATCCTTGCATACAACAGTGGGCATCTGAATAGGGATCCAACATCTGAAGGGGGCATTTAAAATGGGCGCTTTGGTCATTTCCGTTACAAATTGTCACGTTTAATTTACAGTCATTTTGACTTCCCACTCTCCCAATTCCCACATCCCACTCTCAAAATTACCACCAATAACTTGACTGCCATTTTAAATTTTTAAATCGGTACTCCAACTTCTCACCTCTTTTTTAAATTCGTACGCCTACTTCACACCTTTTTTTTTTAATTCGTACGCCTACTTCACACCATTTTTTTTAATTCGTACGCCTACTTCACACTTTTTTATTAAACACTATCTTGCATTTTTAAATTTACACGTCCCCTTGCCTCCAAATTTAAATTTCTAGCCAAAGGTGACGTCACTTCCGTCCTAAAACCGACTTTGTTTATCTACCTACGAACAAATATGAGAAAACACGTTGGTCCGTTTTCGATGAACCACCGTATAGAGAGAAAAAAAAAAGGTAAACAAGAGTGAATAATGATGAAAAAAAGTTAAGAAATTAGAAACATTTTTTTTCTTTATGTGATAAAAATTTAGAAAGGTTAGTTGATATTAACTGGACGTTTCTTGGAGGTTGTTACGTTACAATTTGATCTAATATTTTTAAATCTGAATCCTTTCCTGTCATTTTTGTTGCTATCATTTTATATCAATCATTTGGTGAAAAGAAAAAAAATTCAATTCTTTTTAGATAGTAAAAGTTGAACCTTTTTATTATTAATCAACAAAAAAATCTCAACCTTTCTTTTTCTTTTATAGATCAATGGTAAATTAATGAGGCAAAAATTGTGCAAATGTTGATCCATTTATATAAATAATTTTTCTTTTATCACAAAGTGTGTCTTTGGCGTCTTGGCAATTATATAAACGTGAATAAAAATATAAAACTTTTAACCTCATAGAATGCTTACCTCAATAAAACGTTTTACGCAAAAAAAACAGTGCGGTTTTTCTCGTAAATATTGGATTTGTGAAAATCGCTGAAAAGGGAAAACGTATTGGAAATCATTAGAATAAAAATTTTTCAAGAATTATTTATAAATTTTTATATGCATAACAACTTTTCATAAAAAGATTAAACAACATCAAATCCATATCTTTTAAATTATGATTTTTAATGACGCATAATATAATACCTCTACGTTATAATATTTTCAGTACTTTTGAATTTATTAACTATCCTTATAACTATACAACATGTCGTACTAGTTTTATTATACACGGTAACTAGGTACTAATTTTTATATTTTTAACTTCCGTCCTCATCTATTCTTTGAATTTTTTTTTTTTTTAATTTAGTATAGGTAAAGGCGTTTTAACTACAAAAGCTATTACGCCCATAATTTGGTTTTTCATAAAATAACATTAATTAATAAGTCTTTGAATTAAAATTTTTGTTCTCCCAATTCTCCTAGCTAATTTTTATTCTTTTTTGACTTCCATGAACTTGAAAATTTTTAAATTCAAAATGGCGGCTAATAGAACGCTTGTCCCATTTTTTGGATTATCCCTTGTAACTGTTCCGGTAATTATTATTATAAAAATGTCAAAACGGCATTTTATAGCCAAAATATAGGACTTTCGTTTTAATCTCATAGTTTTTTTTTAATTTATTAAAATTGCCTAACTTAAAGGGCCAAAATAGCTCAAAATATTGAAATGGATTTTCTCCAAATTTGCTCTGGCCGTTTTCTTCCATTTTTGGATATGTGATAGGCATCGCCATTCTCTATCGATTGTCACAAGTTTTAGTGCTTAGTTATTTCCAGGACCGGAATTATGATTTTTTGAATGTCAAAATTGCAAAAATATTTTATTTGTTTTGTAATAAAAATAAAAACTTGTAAAGTGGTAAATGTACAAATCTCATGAAAATCTATTAATTTACACTATTTTCGGTTAACAAAACGCTTCTGGTTAAGTAGGAATTTACAAAAATATCAAAGTCTTTAGAAACATACTGTATATTTTTCATTATTTTGAAAGATCGTAAAAATAGCTACCTGATGATACCCAACACTTTACACTTCATATCTCTTCGAGCTTAGAACATCCCCATGCTGTACATGGTAAAAGTGACCACCCTGTATTACACATCTATATCTATAGTTACTGCTAAATAAATATAGGTACCAAACTAAGCATTTGTACAACAAAATTTAACAGATAAAATTGGATTTTTTGTGAACTTGTGTAAACTTTTAAACATTTTTACTTTAACAACCCCTAAAATGTATTTAAATTTTTATCAAATGTTCTTTAAAATTTTCAAATTACCAAAAAAACGATTTGCCCATGATAGAACTTTTTTCAAACGTATTTTAAATTATTCAAAAATATACAGGGTGTTCTTAAGATCGTTTAATAATTTTCTAATTTCCGTTTTAACCTAAAGTCGTTGTAAAATAAAAATGCCACTAAAAATTTGAAAATATACAGGGTGTTCCATTATAATAATAATTTTTTTGATAGCTAATTTGCTTTAATTTGTAGGCCTATTGAAATTCAAATGGAACAGTCGTAAAAAAGCTAATAAAATGTACGTTTAAATCAAAAATTAATTTCTACACCCTCTGTATGTTAATTGGTGATATCTACTATTTAAACAGCTTCAACTAACAGAACAAAATCATACTTTTATTGACGATAAAAATTTACATAATTTGTAAATTAAATAAAGTAAAAAAATCCAATAAATCAACCACTTTAAATTATCTCTTCTCTTCCGGAATAACAGTCGAAGTTAAATAAAGAAAAAAAGAATATTAAAATCCTCCTCCCTATATCAACTTAATCCTTTGATGTTAACAATAAAACGAAAGTTGATTCCCTTTATAAATACCCATCTGTGTTTTCCAATAGTAACAAGAATATAAACTGAGCTTTTGTGAAAAGTCTTCATAAATACCTATGTCTCATTTGCAAATCAAATTTCTTAATAAGGTAAGAGATTTGAGGAAGAAAAAAATTGCTTTGTTTCCACTTGAATCTGTCCTTATTTATAAGAGGGAAACTTTTTGTCTTACAGAGTGCATGCTTTTGGAAGACAGTCATTTTACAAAAATCTGACAGATGAGGCATCGAGAGCTCGACTTAGAGAGAAACGACTGGGTGCCTCTAAACAAAATCACAATAGTATATTAAAAGACAAGTTTCAAAAGGCACCTTCTTAAAGAGCCGCTTGCGGCGGGTTTACTAAAGGACGAGTACGTCAAACAATTGAATGATGTTGAGGAACAAAGGGCGTCTTACAGAGTGTAAGATTTTGGAAGCCAGTCATTTTACAAAAATCCAACAGATGAGGCAACGAGAGCCCAACTTAGCGAGAAACGACTGGGTGCCTCTAAACAAGATCACAATAGTATATTAAAAGACAAGTTTTAAAAGGCACCTTCTTAAAGAGCCGCTTACGGCGGGTTTTCTAAAGGACGAGTACGTCAAACAATTGAATGATGTTGAGGAACACAGGGTGTCTTACAGAGTGTATGATTTTGGAAGCCAGTCATTTTACAAAAATCTAACAGATGAGGCAACGAGAGCCCGACTTAGAGAGAAACGACTGGGTGCCCCTAAACAAGATCAAAATAGTATATTAAAAGACAAGTTTCAAAAGTCACCTTCTTAAAGAGCCACTTGCTGCGGGTTTTCTAAAGGACGAGTACGTCAAACAATTAAATGATGTTGAGGAACACAGGGTGTCTTACAGAGTGTATGATTTTGGAAGCCAGTCATTTTACAAAAATCTAACAGATGAGGCAACGAGAGCTCGACAGAGAGAGAAACGACTGGGTGCCTCTAAACAAGATCACAATAGTATATTAAAAGACAAGTTTTAAAAGGTACCTTCTTAAAGAGCCGCTTGCGGCAGGTTTTCTAAAGAACGAGTAAGTAAAAAAATTTAATGATGTCGACAGGATAGAGTCACATGCTTTGGACAAACTTGGAACTTTGGAACTATCTCGTAAACGAAACATCCTGTACATTGCAAAGTAATTTTTCAACCACAAATCGCATCGTTAACGAGTTTTCTCTGAAAATTCTTCTTTTACTTGCGACACGTAAATCGATTTGGCCTAGGTATAGAGCTGATCAAAAATCGTCCTGTATAATTGGATATTCTGGTTTTTAATATAAATTTCTTGTTTGTATATCCCCCAATGAAATTGATAGTATAGGAAATCACATTGGTTTTTGCGTATGAAATATGTTCGTTTAGTGCTCCGTGTTATCAGAAGGTAAGACAGTGTGGTAATATCGGAAATATATTCTAGTATTATGGCCAATTCGTATGCATGACCTTTTCTATCTATCTTTATCACCAAGTATATTCGTCCTGCTCTTACGGTTTTGCTTTACGTTTTCATTTTACGATATTTACTTTTATATGGGGTATAGGTAGGATAGCGTTGCATCTTGCGTTTAGCTTAAATATTGTTAAGTCTAAAAAGAGAGAAAACTACAACGCTTTGTACTATATCATAAATGATATTATTTTGACCATTTGCTCTCGTAGTTGTAGGAGAGGGAATTTTGTAATAAATATTGGATTTGAAAGTTAGCCCTTATATACCTACTGCTAGTCTGTGGTGGAGGGTTTTATATATGAAATATGGCTATTAAGGTTTTCGCATATTTTTTGTAGATAAACTCCTCTTGTAAGTTTGAAAAGTTGGGCGTGTTTGGCTTTTAAGCTAATAACTAACATTAAAATTAAATGCTGTGAAGTCAACAACAGAAAGTCACGAATAAAGATAACAAAATTTATATACAACAAACCGAAATTTCTTTAATTAATTTGTAACATTTAATTAATTATAGTGTATGAAACGTTTGACCACATAAATTATAAAATTTTCTTTGCTTTGTGTTTCGTACGTGAGCTTCAACAGAAACATAAGGTTTCAAGTTTGTAAATTATTTGAGCAAATTTCATACCGGGTGGTCATACGGATTTAACATTTAAAACCATACTTTGGTCATTTTCTGTTTACTAATTTACTTTAGAACAAAAATCTTTAAATAAAAGTTTTAGAGCATAAAATTCTGCATTTAAATCAACAAACAAAATTAATTTTGGATGCTTGATAATGCCAGAAGTTTAATTTGAAAATTTCGAATATTAGCAGAAATAGCCGAGAGATCCGGTCACCGTCCTGTAGATGTTAAAGATTTTGAAAAAACAAAAAATTTCTTCAACGAATCATTAGATTGGTCTGCTACGAAGCTCACGAGCTATTGTCGTTAAGCCAGCGGTTTTAAAAGTGGAGCAGCGGTTTCTTGACCTACCACTTAAATGGGTGGTATTTCAGAAGACTTAAATCAACATAAAAAAAATTATTATTCTCATTAATAACTTTTTAATCCACCTGTACACGGACGGTAGCTTTAGAATTTGTTACAACAAAAAAATGTTCTCAACTATTTAGTAACTTAATAATTCATAAGTAAACTTTCAAACCGCACCACCGTTGATGGAAGAATGAAGTAAGAGAAAACAAATTTAAAAGAAAAACTTTGTACGCTACTTTTACGGCATGGAATTACTTCAACCTCTTACACAAACTTAATGGTTTTCGAAAAATTATAATTTAATAAAATTAATTTACCTTTTTAAGCTAAAATTTTTGATTTAACAATTTAAAATTTCCCCTTCGGATTTACTAATTAATTTATAAGCCAAAACAGAATAAAGTTGAGTCAAAAGGGCGCCTCATTGACGTGGAATGACTATTATGGGTTAAGAAAAGCTGAAAATCCTCTAGAATTGAAAGTGGAGCCTTTTGAAAGCTCAAAACTGGAAATTTATTTCGGTACTTCCCCCAATACCATCCTACCCATCACATTAATTCTTAGAGCAATATTGTTCAACATCCCTTAAATTTTTGAGTGCCTGTTTACATTTCAACCAAATTAAAATTAATTCTGTACGTAATTAGTGAAAGAAATGATTTTAAAAGCTTAAAAAAATCATCAATATTCAATAAAGGAGAAATTAATTTTATATATAAATTCAATTTATTTCGTAATCAACTCAAATGCCTCTTGAAAAAAAAATTTTTTTCAGCGAGGGTCGTCGATAAGACTATTGTGGGGTAACTAAAGTCAAGGCATTTCAACTGCTTCTAAGAGGCTTTGAGATTCCAATTTCACGTTAAAAATTTTCTCTATACAAAATTTGTTCTAGGTTTCTTTTATAAATAAATAAAACAATCGAAATATTTTATTTTCATTATAAGTTTGTTTGAAATTTTTTTAAATCGAAAATAGAAAATAAATTTGCGCAAGAGATCAAACTCGTAGGTCCGATAAGATCAAACTTAATTATAGGTGGCGAAACCGGGCCTAAACGTACCTTTATAAACGTCCCAGAAGGTCGTAGAACGATAATATGAGACTCTGATTCGGTTAACGAAACCCAAGTCTTCGCATATATCATCATCGGATATGACCCATTCTTGGCATACCTAAACAGGTTGGCCTTGCCCAAATAAAGAGATGTGGGTAATAGCAGACGTCGGAACACCTACTCTTCTGGTGCTCGCGGACACAAACGTTACGAGATGAATCTCGACTCGCCTGCGTGGTCGGGAAGAGGAAGAGATGGTCACGGGAGTTGGCCAAACCTGAAGCAGTGACAGCGATGACGGTATTTTCCGAAAGCCTAAGTGAGGTCTCCAGGGGCGACATTAGAGTGGTGCTTCGTGGCGAGCGCCGGCAGAGCCATTGAGGACTCGAACATTAACCATAATGCAGACCCACATTACTAACATCAGTCATCTGATAGCAAAACTACAATTCTTCTTGCCCATATCAACCGTCGTATTTTACCTTCCTACTTCAGTTGAGACAAAGTAAGGTCAGAACTCGGGGCACTCATAGC
Source organism: Malthinus seriepunctatus (assembly GCA_963924605.1). Taxonomy (NCBI): domain Eukaryota; kingdom Metazoa; phylum Arthropoda; class Insecta; order Coleoptera; family Cantharidae; genus Malthinus; species Malthinus seriepunctatus. The sequence goes on from OZ004603.1 coordinate 21,803,639, forward strand.
ACCTATCGACGTCTTGGAGCCGACTCGAAAGCTCTCGGCATCTAATCTGCCTTCTACCACCCAACTATTATTACCTACACCATGTTCAACCTAATACTTCAGCAATACTTGTCTTCTGCTCTCTCATCGGGTATTTTCGGTACCCGTAACCCTCACCTCATTCTTCTAGATGTTTCAATGGGTAAAATCCCACACTACCACAACCAGACGGTGTGGTGGCTTTGGAAGATTTCCAGCTCTTACGCAAAAAAAACTATCTTTGACTCAGAAGGAATGTCTTCAAAAGCACATGCACTGTCTGAGAGTGATGGATTTATCTGGACGGACAATAGCAGAATCTGATTTAATATCAATGCACCACAGCACTGCCAGTTCTTTTCTGACATCTTGGTATTCGGTTTCCTAATCACTTGATCAGTGCTATGCACACCTCTAATGTTGTATGTGCCTACCTCTTTTTTTCTGAGAGTGAGAGATGGGAATCTGCGAAAGACACTACACCGCTTCTAAGATGCCCATATCCGGTAGACACGACTGCCAACCCCCGGCCTCGCAAGAAAGGTGATACTAGTGCCTCAGATTTAACGTCCGGAGACACCACAGAATCAGGTGCCATCAGACCATAAACTGAGATACATCTGTTCAGGAAACGTACCATTTTTCATGGTTTTAGGTTAGTTTAGGCTAACATAATCAGGTGTTTCCCTCACTCGACCCTCTCTTGATCTTGGTGGTAGAGCATTTTTTGTTTTTCCTCAGTCTTGGTGCCTCTTGTTTTTTTTTCAGTTAGTTATCTCCTGTGGAGTATTCTGGAACTCATTTTCTCCACCTTAAATATACACGTTGGACGTGTACTCACATGCACCACCATAACCATTCCCTGCTTGCTACGTTATCTTGATGTGTGTCCACGTTGATGCCAGCTCTAGCATCTTGTGATAAGTTCATACATCCTACACTTCATCCAGCCTATGGGCACACTCGTGGTCTCTGGTGGTTTTTGATCACACTTGCGTATCTACCAGTTTGTGTGGACTTTAGATTCATCCACGACGTTCGTTGGACATTGGGCAATGTTGGATTAGGTTAGACCCTTATTAGTCTAAAAATAATTTTTAGCAATTTTTGGGCTTCTTCAGGTCACTCTTCTTGTACTTCTTGTACAGTATTTTGCTCCTCTAATTAAGTTGTCATTAGTACATTATAAATTGTTAAATAAAAGTTCTAAGATTAGGATGAAAATAAAAGGTTTGAAAAATTGTTGCACATTTTTAGCTTATATTAAATGTCTGAAACAGAAAAGAGGGTTGAGAATAAAACGACCCAACTCATATACTTTACTTAAAAAGAAAAAGAACAAGCAACAGATTATTATTACGTTACTAAAACGTTTAATATGAGATTTTAACAACGAAAACGAAAAATATAATAATAATAAAAGGTTTATTCTGGTTTATTCCATAAAAATTGCATTTATGGACGAAGAAAAAAAAATTTGTATCGTAAAAAAAGAAAAAAGAAAAATTGTTCCCATCTAGTCATCCTGGTACAATAAGTTGATATTTTAATGTTTTCAAGATAACGAAAATTCACTCATTTAACAGACTTTTTAAAACATAAATTTTCGTTTCTTGCATTAGATAACCTTTTAACGATTCAAAGGTTAACCGAACAAAAGAAAAGGGAATAAAAGAAAATGCTACAAAGCACCAAAACTTTCTAAAATTGCAACCACTATTCAAATTGTACTTAACAAAATAAAGTTTAACACCACAGTTAAAATTTGTACCTTTTTTTAACAAAAAAAAAAAGAGAAAGAAAAATGTTGATAAAGGTGCTACTCGATGGTGTAAGTAAAAGAAAATTTATGTGACTTTATTGAACAATGCGAGCAATCGAAAAAAATTTTTCTAATTTGGCAATTTGTAAGTAAATTGAAAAAGTTGTAGCTAATGGTTTATTTAACGAAAAAAAAATAAAACCAAAAAACAATATTTTGTATGTACTTGACTTGACTTGACTTTAAACTCGTGTTATATATACGATATTAAATTATATGCAAATGAAGCAAATTGGATAATGGTGTATGTCTGTATATACGATAAAACAAACTTCTCTGGTAGTTGGATTTATTTCAGGTTATATTCAGTACTTATAACTGTAGTCGAGAATATACGGATAGTTTGCTAAATGTTTTGCTTTTTGATTGTTTTATTATACATCTTCCCTTGAAACCGTAACCAGGGCTTCTCAGGCCCTGGACAATTATGCTACAGGAAGATTTTTTAAGGTGGTACAAACATTGGCATCTCGAACAAAAAGTTGCATATTTTAATGAGCTTTAAGAAACCGTTAAATTCAAATGGTTACCCATATATGGCAAAAAAACTTAAAATTGGCAATTTAGTTTCTGGACTGTAATTTGAAAATTGTTTACTTTGAAAAAAAAATTCGAAAAGTATTTTTAGAACGTTAAAAGAGCTATCAAACGATACCAAACTCAACTTTTTATCACATCGACGCTAAGCGTCGCGACGTTCAACTGTTTATTTTATTATGGGCACCTTTTGTTTTTTTATGCAGAAAATTACTCAGTTGACTTTTCTGAATTTGGACACCAAAGGAGAACTTTTTACCTTGTACTTTTCTTAACTTACCCAGTTGGACATGGACAGTTGAAAATCACGACGCCCGGCGTCCTTGTGATAAAATGTCGAGTTTAGTATCGTTTGATAGCTCTTTTAAATAAAGTTTGCTTTAGCAAAAAATTCTCTGGAATTTTTTTAGGAGATCAAAAGAGCTATCAAACGATACCAAACTCGATATTTTGTCACATCGACGCTAGGCGTCGCGACATTCAACTGTTTATTTTCTTATTAGCACCTGTTGTTTTTTTATGCAGAGCATTACTCACTTGGCTTTTCTAAATTCAGATGCCGAACGACAACTTTCTATCTTGTGATTTTCTTAATTTACACAATGGACAGTAGAACGTCGCGCCACCCGCCGTCCTTGTGGTAAATGTCGAGTTTAGTATCGTTTGATAGCTCTTTTAAAAAAAAATTGCTTTAGCAAAAACATTCACTGGAATTTTTTTAGGAGATCAAAAGAGTTATCAAACGATACCAAACTCGATATTTTGTCACATCGACGCTAGGCGTCGCGACATTCAACTGTTTATTTTCTTATTAGCACCTGTTGTTTTTTTATGCCGAGCATTACTCTGTTTGCTTTTCTAAATTCGGATGCCGAACGACAACTTTCTATCTTGTGCTTTTCTTAATTTACACAATGGACAGTTGAACGTCGCGCCACCCGGCGTCCTAGTGATAAAATGTCGAGTTTAGTATCGTTTGATAGCTCTTTTAAATAAATTTTACTTTAGCAAAAACGTTCTCTGGAATTGCTTAGGAGATCAAAAGAGCTATCAAACAATACCAAACTCGATATTTTATCACATCGACGCTAGGCGTCGCGACATTCAACTGTTTATTTTCTTATGAGCACCTGTTGTTTTTTTATGCAGAGCATTACTCAGTTGGCTTTTCTAAATTCGGATGCCGAACGACAACTTTCTATCTTGTGCTTTTCATAATTTACACAATGGACAGTTAAACATCGCGCCACCCGGCGTCCTTGTAATAAAATGTCGAGTTTAGTATCGTTTGATAGCTCTTTTAAATAAATTTTGCTTTAGCAAAAACATTCTCTGGAATTGTTTAGGAGATCAAAAGAGCTATCAAACTATACCAAACTCGATATTTTATCACATCGACGCTAGGCGTCGCGACATTCAACTGTTTATTTTCTTATGACCACCTGTTGTTTTTTTATGCAGAGCATTACTCAGTTGGCTTTTCTAAATTCGGATGCCGAACGACAACTTTCTATCTTGTGCTTTTCATAATTTACACAATGGACAGTTAAACGTCGCGCCACCCGGCGTCCTTGTAATAAAATGTCGAGTTTAGTATCGTTTGATAGCTCTTTTAAATAGAGTTTGCTTTAGCAAAAAAAACACTGGATTTTTTTTAGAAGATCAAAAGAGCTATCAAACGATACCAAACTCGATATTTTGTCACATCGACGCTAGGCGTCGCGACATTCAACTGTTTATTTTCTTATTAGCACCTGTTGTTTTTTTATGCCGAGCATTACTCTGTTTGCTTTTCTAAATTCGGATGCCGAACGACAACTTTCTATCTTGTGCTTTTCTTAATTTACACAATGGACAGTTGAACGTCGCGCCACCCGGCGTCCTAGTGATAAAATGTCGAGTTTAGTATCGTTTGATAGCTCTTTTAAATAAATTTTACTTTAGCAAAAACGTTCTCTGGAATTGCTTAGGAGATCAAAAGAGCTATCAAACGATACCAAACTCGATATTTTATCACATCGACGCTAGGCGTCGCGACATTCAACTGTTTATTTTCTTATGAGCACCTGTTGTTTTTTTATGCAGAGCATTACTCAGTTGGCTTTTCTAAATTCGGATGCCGAACGACAACTTTCTATCTTGTGCTTTTCATAATTTACACAATGGACAGTTAAACGTCGCGCCACCCGGCGTCCTTGTAATAAAATGTCGAGTTTAGTATCGTTTGATAGCTCTTTTAAATAGAGTTTGCTTTAGCAAAAAAAACACTCTGGATTTTTTTTAGAAGATCAAAAGAGCTATCAAACGATACCAAACTCGATATTTTGTCACATCGACGCTAGGCGTCGCGACATTCAACTGTTTATTTTCTTATGAGCACCTGTTGTTTTTTTATGCAGAGCATTACTCAGTTGGCTTTTCTAAATTCGGATGCCGAACGACAACTTTCTATCTTGTGCTTTTCTTAATTTACACAATGGACAGTTGAACGTCGCGCCACCCGGCGTCCTTGTGATAAAATGTCGAGTTTAGTATCGTTTGATAGCTCTTTTAAATAAATTTTACTTTAGCAAAAACGTTCTCTGGAATTTTTTGAGGAGATCAAAAGAGCTATCAAACGATACCAAACTCGATATTTTATCACATCGACGCTAGGCGTCGCGACATTCAACTGTTTATTTTCTTATGACCACCTGTTGTTTTTTATGCAGAGCATTACTCAGTTGGCTTTTCTAAATTCGGATGCCGAACGACAACTTTCTATCTTGTGCTTTTCTTAATTTACACAATGGACAGTAGAACGTCGCCCCACCCGGCGTCCTTGTGATAAAGTGTCGACTTTAGTATCGTTTGATAGCTCTTTTAAATAAAGTTTGCTTTACCAAAAACATTCTCTGGAATTTTTTGAGGAGATCAAAAGAGCTATCAAACGATACCAAACTCGATATTTTATCACGTCGACGCTAGGCGTCGCGACATTCAACTGTTTATTTTCTTATGAACACCTGTTGTTTTTTATGCAGAGCATTACTCTGTTGGCTTTTCTAAATTCGGATGCCGAACGACAACTTTCTATCTTGTGCTTTTCTTAAATTACACAATGGACAGTTGAACGTCGCGCCACCCGGCGTCCTTGTGATAAAATGTCGAGTATAGTATCGTTTGATAGCTCTTTTAATTTAAAAAAAAATTCCCTAGAATTTTTCAGCTAAAGCGCACTATAGAAGCCTATTGTTTTTCCGCAGAAAGTTACCTGTCTAAATTTGGATACTAAACTATCTTATACTCTTCTTAATTTACACAAACTTTTTAGGTTATGTTATGTTACGTTTAACTGCATAGAGGAAACTCAAAGGCGCCACTTGCACCCCCTGTTTACACTAATTAAGACTAAATAATTTTTTTAAATTCAAAAATGAAACATTACCTACCCAAAAAAGAAAAATTTTAACTAACACGAAAAAATGACCTTCTAAATTTTCATAAAAATATGAGGTGATAACAAGGCATTAAATTTCTTTTATGTAACACGATAAAATTTCACGACGCACTTCGTTTCATGTCTCGCATAAATTGACAAAAATTAACGGGGGAGCTCCTCGAACGAATAAATAAAGTATACATGCAACACGAATAATGCATTATAATTAAATAAATTTAAAAAAAAATAGAGAACAAAAAATAAGGGTTGAAAAATAATATAAGAGAAGGCTTTAATAATAAAAGTTGACCCTCTTGAAAATGTTACAATTTTTATAAAAATTTAATAAGTGGTAAGAGAGGTGTGTTAAAATTGTTAAAACAAACAATAAAATTTAAACATCGAATTAACCCACCCCTTTTGCCCTCTTAATAAAATAGGTGCTTGTAAAAGGTCAAAATTAAAATTGATGCTTTTACTAAAGATAAATACTAAGAGTAACACATTATTTCAACTACGATAAGTAACCCTTGCATATTTCTACAACAAATAGAAATTTTCTCAAGTTAAATATTTATAACAACCACCAAACACGTAAATATTTGACAAGAACTTAAGTACAGGGTGAGTCTTGATAGATGGGCCATTAAAATTATACATATAGAGTTTTGGAAGAGATATGGAAAAAAAGTCTTAACAAAAGTTTCTTATCTCCAAGAGAGATCTCCGTTCTGGAGATATCGTCACTTTAATGCCGAAATAGAGTCATTAGAAGGCAACTTTGAAGTCATTATGCCAGGACTGTAATCAAGATTTTTCAAATCTGTTTGCACTAGAGATTATAGATAATAGTCGATTTACAAAATAAGTGGTAAAATTACTAGTTTACGCGAAACTTTAATTTTCAAATGGAACACCCGATATATTTTTACAAATTTCATTGCTGCTATTTGATAAAAAAAAAATTATTTTAGGTTACATTTATCTTCCAGATAACAAAGTTTCGACTCTCCTCCAATGCTGTTCCTAATCAGATTACAGTCGGCTCGTGTCGCAATTTCATTCTTGTGAGTAATAAGCGTCCTAACCAGCCTATTAAATAATATACTATTAAAGCTTAAAGCAATACGTTAATTTGACAATTAAATGGGCACAACAAAGATAAAATTGAACTGAAATACTTAATGTATTTAGTCACACAACATTAAAATAATTCAATAGCATTCCGCAATCGATTTTATAGTTTTAAATCATGATAATATAAGGTAGTTTTAATCTTTTAATGGTAGGAAAAGAGTCAATCCCTTACGTTAAATCGGACATATTTATTTCAAAATTGATAGTGTGAAATTTCAACGTACACTGACTTTACAAAACCTTTGCTTCATTTCTATTATAAATGTCTATGTTTAAAACTTTTCAAATTAGACATAACAAAACCTATTACCGTTAAACAGATACTTGCTAGCTTCTGACACTCTTGGGAAGGACCGATGATTGCTTTAAACCTATTTATTTTTACAAATATACGTCTTTTATTTTGAGATTTTATGGTTTCTCGAGAGAATTATATAAAAAATTGTATTTTTTCTAAGCAGAGCCGCGTCTAACTATTTCAATTATTTTTAGCCTGAAGGGATGATTCAAGAGGCGCTCCGAGCAGGCATAAAAATTTGAGTTCATTCTAAGCTCAAACTAGTTCAATCGCTTCACGTAAGCTTCTGAAATCTGGGGTAATCCTTGGAGCTCTACTCCGAAAGGGTCGGGTTAAGGGCCTTAGAGGCCGCGAGAGATTTTACAAAATAAAAGAAATAGCCCTACTTTCATCTTAATTGGAACCATTTGCTTGCTTTCCAGACGCAAGCTCCTCAAATCTGGGAAAATCTGTATGTCCCTACACCGAAGAGGTCGCAATAAGGACCTTGGAGACCGCGTGAGATTTTACTAAATTAAAGAAATAACCGTACTTTGAACTTAATTGGAAACATTTGCTTGTTTCCCAAACGCGAGCTCCTCAAATCTGGGTAAATCTATATGTCGTTACACCAAAGAGTTCGCGTTAAAAACCTTGAAGGCCGCGTAAGATTTTACTAAATTAAAGAAATAACCGTACTTTGAACTTAATTAGAAACATTTACTTGCTTTCTAGACGCGAGCTTTTAAAATCTGGGGAAATCTCTGTGTCATTGCACCCAGTGGGTAGCGTAAAAGACCTTGAAGGTCGCGTGAGATTTTACTACTTTAAAAAAGAAATAACCGTACTTTGAACTTAATTGAAAACATTTGCTTGTTTTCCAGACGCGACATTCTAAAATCTGGAGAAATCTCTGTATCGCTACCCTAAGGGGTCGCGTAAAAGAAACATTTGCTTGTTTTCCCAACGCGAGATTCTAAAATCTGAGGAATATCTGTGTCGCTACCCCCAGGGGTCGCTTTAAGGACCTTGGAGGCCGAGAAAGATTTTACAAATTAAAATAAACAGCCGTACATGGAACTAAATAGGAAACATTTGCTTGTTTTCCAGACGCGACATTCTAAAAACTGAGAAAATCTCTGTTAGAGACCTTGGAGTCCGCAAGAGATTTTACAAAATAAAAGAAATAGCCGTACTTCGAACTTAATTGGCAACAGTTGCATATAGTCCAGACGCGACATTTTAAAATTTGGGGAATCCCTGTGTCGCTACCACCAGGGACGCGTTGAAGACCTTGGAGGTCGCGAGAGATTTTCCAAAATAAAGCCGTAGGTACTATGAATTTAATAAATTGGAAACATTTGTTTGTTTTCCAGACGCGACACTCTAAAATCTGGGAAAATGCCTGTGTCGCTACCCTCAGGGGGTCGCGTTAAAAATCTTGGAGGCCGCGTGAGGATTTACAAAATAAAAGAAATAGCCGTACTTTGAACTTAATTGGAAATATTTGCTCGTTTTCTAGGCGCGAGCTTCTAAAATCTGGTAAAATCTGCGTGTCGCTACCTCCAGGGGGGTCGCGTTAAAGACCTTGGAGGGCGCGAAAATTTCAAAAAATACAATAAATAGCCGTATTTTGAACTTTATTAGAAACATTTGCTTGTTTTCCAAACGCAAGCTCCTGAAATCTGAGGTACGAGTAGTCTGGGGGTCGCGACCCCTAGTCCCGACATTATAGCTACCGGTACATAACAACTCACCAAATCAAATTTTATTTTTGTTTGAAGTTAGAATAAAGTGAGAGCGACAAATGTGAAAACGTGTTTATGATTATCTTATTTAATTTGGAAGCAGCTTCTTCCGAAAATCATCCCTCAAGTCATGTTTTGCAACAGAAGGCAATTTAAATGCCATGTTCAAGTCCATTGTTGCTTTTGTGTAGGAAGCCATGCAGTACTCGACAAATTAATAATTCTCGACACACGCTTTATGCTTTAAGTCAATGTCAAGCCCCTCTCTTTCTCTAGATTAACCCTTAAGGTATAAAAACGTCAAAAACGTTGTGCATCAGAGTGTATAAAATTGTAAACTTTTCGTAGACGATTCTAAATTAATTAATTTCACATTTAACGAGTTTCATTACGAAATAGTGACACGGACGTTTTGCATCATTCATTTTGATATTTAATGCAACATTTATTCGAGGAAAATCAGTAAAATTTTTATTTTTTTTAATAAAAGCTTTTTTTGTATCGAATTTTATAAACAACGTTATATAAAATTAACTAACTCTTATGCCCTTTATACATTTACCCTACAAAACATTGATGAAAAAAGCATAAAAATAAAGGTTATTGTTGTCATCTCATAACGAGGGTTGAAATTGGACCTTTTAGAGATGTTACAATTTTTAGTGGCAATACTATACAACATGTGTAGGTATACTCTTTTTATGCCACATTTCAAAATATCAGATTTATTTTAAATTTACATTAGGAATTTTACGAAAAAAAACAAAAAATTAAATTTATCCTGCTTCTAGGGGAGAAAATTAGTTTGTAAGTGTAAGTGGCGAAAAACCATATAAAAACCTGTTGTTGACGTTTATTGAGAAATAATTAAAATACAAAGGATTTACGAAGGAAAATTAACGAAAAAAGAAATTTAAGGAAAAAAAAACAAAAAAATAAATTTAGCCTGCTCCTAAAAGGTAAATACCAAAAATATTGGTTAGTAAGTGTAAGTGGCGAAAAATCATTTCAAACCGGATTTTTGACTTTTATTGAGGAATAATTAAAAAACAAAAGCTTTACGAATGAAAATTAACGAAAAACCCTTTTAGTAAACTTTAGAATTTTACTAAATAATTTAGAAAAGATTGCCAACTTTTCCAGATTAATTTTAAAAGAGCGCGAGCTACCTGAAAGTTAGCAAAACAAACCTTAAGATTAAAAAAATATTTTTTTAATTTTTTTGCAAATATATTTTCACAAGGTAAAATTACTTTAGTTGAGCAAAAAAGTGTATTTTTGTCAAGTCGAAACTACCGTCGAAATGAAGGCTTCTCGAGTGTTTGAATTCCCAATAAAATGTATAGTTCGAAAATATACTCTTGAGATTAACTTTATACATATCAAATTTAATTTTTTTATTTTAAAAATGTTTTTTGAAAAAAAAATATATAAAAAGGTTCTTTTCACACAAATTGTTAAGAAGTTTTTTTTTACTGTTATAGTTCGATAACCACTTTAGGCAATCGTGAAACCTACAACTGTTCCCTATTGACAGATTTTGTGATAAAAATCTACCCTATCATCAATACGATACCTATAATGTACAACCAACTGAATTAAATGGATATATTCACATACGTTACACGATATCTTACAATTTTTATGACTTCCTACACAAAAATTCAATACGTATTTATACACTACAGCACTGTCGAAATCACTTATCGAATAAATTCGATAACTTAAAAAATAAACTTATTTTACAAAAATGTCCTTTAACACCTTATAATTCTTTTGTGATGTCGTTACCTTCAGAAGGTGAATTTCATGGTCTTTAGCGAGCACATCAGCTCAAAAATCGAATAATTTAGGGAAGACTTAGATGGAAGAAGTCGCTACTAAAATTACGTGCGGAGACCTTCTCGAATGAGACATTCAGGAAATAAAAAAGAGGCCTATATTCATATCCAAAAATGAGAACAGAGAGAGAGAAGCTCCTCCAAATACTCAAGTCAACAGAGATGCTCAGATAATAATGGAACAGAGGCTACATGCAACAAGTATGTAGATTCTTTCAAATATCTAAAGCACTCTGATAAATAGAAAAAGTCAAAAAGGAGGGGAGGGGGGAAGCACGGATTAAAAATTGAATTTTCCCCCACCCAAAAGCTAATATGGTGCCAAGTATACTACTTATACTTACACCTAATACTAGGTATTAGGCGCAGTGTACACGAACGTATACAGGGATGCCTTACTACACTTTGCAAAAGCACCAAAATACGCTGAGGAACTCAATTGTTACGAATTAAAATCACAATAATAAACAAATGAGGTTATCTAAGAATTTATCTCAATTGTCTTTTAATTGGTTTGAAAGTTCATTATTAAACGTAAACATTAACACAAATGCGCTTATTTCTTTAAATTTTAACCTGTGTGGCCGCCAGTGGCGTAACAATAAGTTGTAAAATGCAAAAATAACTGAAGTAATGTTTTAAACAATTTAAATAGATCTAATTGAAGCTTTTTGAGTAACCAAAATAGGCGGGTACGTAATAAACACTTGGCATAATTATATTTTTAGTATGAAGTAATTTGGATATTAGAACGTGCAACGAAAATCTATTTTAAAAATTTGAAAAAAAAAGTGTGTGAGTTAGAAGAGTGAGTGTGTGTGTAAGATATAAATATTGGCAATAGTCTGTTTGTGTTAGTAGAAACAACAAACAAATTTAAAACTTATCTATATCTATTTCTCTTTTGCTTTTCTCAAGTGTAACAAAATTGTTTTCTAAAATCGAGATTGCTCCGGATATTGAGAAAAGTTTGAAAATTGCCCTTAAGGTTTTTGTAGCTCCATTTCACGTGCAATTTTTAAGAGGTTATTTCAACTTTTAGAAAAAGAAATTAATTTTGAATTTTTCTTTCTTTTTTATCTAGTACAAACGCATTTATTGAAATCGAAAAACTAAATTTATTTATTCGGGGTGGAAATCACCGCTCCAAAAGACATTTGATAAGTTCAAAATTGATCTATCTTATTTATACGACGATTTGAAATTTTCTAACTAAAGCCTTAAAAAAGAAAAAATTCAAAATTCAAAATGGCGGATCCAATATGGCGGACGTTGAATAGCTTACTATGATTATTACTAATAATTTTGAAACAATTTACGCCATAAAGGTTTTTTTGGATTATTGATCAAATATTTTAATCACTCTTCACTTCACATCTCGAGAAGTTTTGAAGAACAGGATTACAAAATAATTGAAAACAGTCGAAAGTCATGGCACACTTAGGTACTTCTTTAAAGTTTTAGAAATTAGGTAACAAACCCAATTACAACATTATTTTACATAATTACATCTATAACAATAACGTAGTTAAAACTACTACACGTTATAGCAACTTGGTGCCATGCGCCTCGCTAAGTTTGATACGGAGAAACTGCAAATTCCGAGAACAAATTTGGGTATTACAGCTAAGGGGTTTTCACAAATTGGTCAGTACACGGTTTTAAAGAAATCGGACCTAATAAACAACCTTATAACAACTCGGCGCTCTGCGCCTTGTTAAGTTTAATTTGGGATTACTGAATCTTTAAAAATTATTAATTTTATAAAGATACTGGGCATTTTAGAAGTTAGTTTTAAACGAATTTTTTTGGCCTATAATAATATAAAAACTCGGCCCTCTGCGCCTCGCAAAGTTTGATTTGGAATTGCAAAAACAATCTGAAGACAACTGTGTAAATATATTTATAACTCGATACATAATAACCTTTTACAAATCGAATAGTATACGCTGTTTAAAAAAATCAGACCTTATAACAACTCGGCGCTCTGCGCCTCACTGAGTTGTATTTGGTATTTCTAAAAATTCTGAGAATTACTCTGCAAAATTATTATTTCTAGATAGAAAATAAACCTTTACAAATTGAGTAGCGCACGTTTTGAAAGAAATCTAACTAAAATTGTCTTATAAAAACTCGGCGTTCTGCGCCTCGCTGTGTTTGATTTGGAATTACTGGAACTTCCGACAATCAATCTGTAAATTTATGATTTCTAGATAGATAATGAGACTTCACAAATCAAGTAGTACACGCTATTAAACAATAGAACCATATAAATACTCGGCGCTCTGCGCCTCACTGAGTTTGTTTATGAATTACTGCAAATTCCGAAAACTATTCCATAAATTTATTATTTCTAGATAGATAACGGGCCTTTACAAATTGAGTAGCGCACGTTTTGAAAGAAATCTAACTAAAATAATCTTATAACAACTCGGCGCTCTGCGCCTCGCTGTTTGATTTGAAATTACTGAAACTTCCGAGAATCAATCTGTAAATTTATGATTTCTAGATAGATAAATGAGCCTTCACAAATCAAGTAGTCCACGCTTTTAAACAATAAAACCTTATAATAACTCGACGCTCTGCGTCTCACTGAGTTTGTTTATGAATTACTGAAAATTCCGAAGCTATTCCATAAATTTATTATTTCTAGGTAGATAACTGGCTTTTGAAAATAGAGTAGCGCACGTTTTAATAGAAATCTAACTACAATAAACTTATAAAAACTCGGCGCTCTGCGCGTCGCTGTGTTTGATTTGGAATAACTGGAACTTCCGAGAATCAATCTGTAAATTTATAATTTCTAGACAGGTAATGAGACTTCACAAATCAAGTAGTCCACGCTATTAAACAATAGAACCTTATAATAACTCGGCGCTCTGCGCCTCATTGAGTTTGTTTATGAATTACTGAAAATTCCGAAGACTATTCCATAAATTTATTATTTCTAGATAGATAAAGGGCCTTTACAAATTGAGCAGCGCACGTTTTGAAAGAAATCTAACTAAAATAGTCTTATAAAAACTCGGCGCTCTGCGCCTCGCTGTGTTTAATTTGAAATTACTGAAACTTCCGAGAATCAATCTGTAAATTTATGATTTCTAGATAGATAATGAGTCTTCACAAATCAAGTAGTCCACGCTTATAAACAATAGAACCATATAATAACTCGGCGCTCTGCGCCTTTTGAGTTTGTTTATGAATTACTGAAAATTCCTAAAACTATTCCATAAATTTATTATTTCTAGATAGATAACGGGCCTTTACAAATTGAGTAGCGCACGTTTTGAAAGAAATCTAAGTAAAATAATCTTATAACAACTCGGCGCTCTGCGCCTCGCTGTGTTTGATTTGGAATTACTGAAACTTCCGAGAATCAATCTGTATATTTAAGATTTCTAGATAGATAATGAGACTTTATAAATCAAGTAGTCCACGTTTTTAAACATAAAACCTTATAATAACTCGGCGCTCTGCGCCTCACTGAGTTTGTTTACGAATTACTGAACGTTTCGAAGACTATTCCATAAATTTATTATTTCCAGATCGATAACGGGCCTTTACAAATTGAGTAGCGCACGTTTTGAAAGAAATCTAACTAAAATAATCTTTTAAAAACTCGGCGCTCTGCGCCTCGCTTGTTTGATTTGGAATTACTGCAACTTCCGAGAATCAATCTGTAAATTTATAATTTCTAGACAGGTAATGAGACTTCACAAATCAAGTATTCCACGCTATTAAACAATAGAACCTTATAATAACTCGGCGCTCTGCGCCTCATTGAGTTTGTTTATGAATTACTGAAAATTCCGAAGACTATTCCATAAATTTATTATTTCTAGATAGATAAAGGGCCTTTACAAATTGAGCAGTGCACGTTTTGAAAGAAATCTAACTAAAATAGTCTTATAAAAACTCGGCGCTCTGCGCCTCGCTGTGTTTAATTTGAAATTACTGAAACTTCCGAGAATCAATCTGTAAATTTATGATTTCTAGATAGATAATGAGTCTTCACAAATCAAGTAGTCCACGCTTATAAACAATAGAACCATATAATAACTCGGCGCTCTGCGCCTCATTGAGTTTGTTTATGAATTACTGAAAATTCCGAAAACTATTCCATAAATTTATTATTTCTAGATAGATAACGGGCCTTTACAAATTGAGTAGCGCACGTTTTGAAAGAAATCTAAGTAAAATAGTCTTATAAAAACTCGGCGCTCTGCGCCTCACTGAGTTTGTTTACGAATTACTGAACGTTTCGAAGACTATTCCATAAATTTATTATTTCCAGATCGATAACGGGCCTTTACAAATTGAGTAGCGCACGTTTTGAAAGAAATCTAACTAAAATAATCTTTTAAAAACTCGGCGCTCTGCGCCTCGCTTGTTTGATTTGGAATTACTGCAACTTCCGAGAATCAATCTGTAAATTTATAATTTCTAGACAGGTAATGAGACTTCACAAATCAAGTATTCCACGCTATTAAACAATAGAACCTTATAATAACTCGGCGCTCTGCGCCTCATTGAGTTTGTTTATGAATTACTGAAAATTCCGAAGACTATTCCATAAATTTATTATTTCTAGATAGATAAAGGGCCTTTACAAATTGAGCAGTGCACGTTTTGAAAGAAATCTAACTAAAATAGTCTTATAAAAACTCGGCGCTCTGCGCCTCGCTGTGTTTAATTTGAAATTACTGAAACTTCCGAGAATCAATCTGTAAATTTATGATTTCTAGATAGATAATGAGTCTTCACAAATCAAGTAGTCCACGCTTATAAACAATAGAACCATATAATAACTCGGCGCTCTGCGCCTCATTGAGTTTGTTTATGAATTACTGAAAATTCCGAAAACTATTCCATAAATTTATTATTTCTAGATAGATAACGGGCCTTTACAAATTGAGTAGCGCACGTTTTGAAAGAAATCTAAGTAAAATAGTCTTATAAAAACTCGGCGCTCTGCGCCTCGCTGTGTTTAATTTGAAATTACTGAAACTTCCGAGAATCAATCTGTAAATTTAAGATTTCTAGATAGATAATGAGACTTTATAAATCAAGTAGTCCACGCTTATAAACAATAGAACCATATAATAACTCGGCGCTCTGCGCCTCATTGAGTTTGTTTATGAATTACTGAAAATTCCGAAGACTATTCCATAAATTTATTATTTCTAGATAGATAAAGGGCCTTTACAAATTGAGCAGCGCACGTTTTGAAAGAAATCTAACTAAAATAGTCTTATAAAAACTCGGCGCTCTGCGCCTCGCTGTGTTTAATTTGAAATTACTGAAACTTCCGAGAATCAATCTGTAAATTTATGATTTCTAGATAGATAATGAGTCTTCACAAATCAAGTAGTCCACGCTTATAAACAATAGAACCATATAATAACTCGGCGCTCTGCGCCTTTTGAGTTTGTTTATGAATTACTGAAAATTCCTAAAACTATTCCATAAATTTAGTATTTCTAGATAGATAACGGGCCTTTACAAATTGAGTAGCGCACGTTTTGAAAGAAATCTAAGTAAAATAATCTTATAACAACTCGGCGCTCTGCGCCTCGCTGTGTTTGATTTGGAATTACTGAAACTTCCGAGAATCAATCTGTATATTTAAGATTTCTAGATAGATAATGAGACTTTATAAATCAAGTAGTCCACGTTTTTAAACAATAGAACCATATAATAACTCGGCGCTCTGCGCCTCACTGAGTTTGTTTACGAATTACTGAACGTTTCGAAGACTATTCCATAAATTTATTATTTCCAGATCGATAACGGGCCTTTACAAATTGAGTAGCGCACGTTTTGAAAGAAATCTAACTAAAATAATCTTTTAAAAACAGCGCCTCGCTTGTTTGATTTGGAATTACTGCAACTTCCGAGAATCAATCTGTAAATTTATAATTTCTAGACAGGTAATGAGACTTCACAAATCAAGTATTCCACGCTATTAAACAATAGAACCTTATAATAACTCGGCGCTCTGCGCCTCATTGAGTTTGTTTATGAATTACTGAAAATTCCGAAGACTATTCCATAAATTTATTATTTCTAGATAGATAAAGGGCCTTTACAAATTGAGCAGTGCACGTTTTGAAAGAAATCTAACTAAAATAGTCTTATAAAAACTCGGCGCTCTGCGCCTCGCTGTGTTTAATTTGAAATTACTGAAACTTCCGAGAATCAATCTGTAAATTTATGATTTCTAGATAGATAATGAGTCTTCACAAATCAAGTAGTCCACGCTTATAAACAATAGAACCATATAATAACTCGGCGCTCTGCGCCTCATTGAGTTTGTTTATGAATTACTGAAAATTCCGAAAACTATTCCATAAATTTATTATTTCTAGATAGATAACGGGCCTTTACAAATTGAGTAGCGCACGTTTTGAAAGAAATCTAAGTAAAATAGTCTTATAAAAACTCGGCGCTCTGCGCCTCACTGAGTTTGTTTACGAATTACTGAACGTTTCGAAGACTATTCCATAAATTTATTATTTCCAGATCGATAACGGGCCTTTACAAATTGAGTAGCGCACGTTTTGAAAGAAATCTAACTAAAATAATCTTTTAAAAACTCTTGTTTGATTTGGAATTACTGCAACTTCCGAGAATCAATCTGTAAATTTATAATTTCTAGACAGGTAATGAGACTTCACAAATCAAGTATTCCACGCTATTAAACAATAGAACCTTATAATAACAATAGAACCATATAATAACTCGGCGCTCTGCGCCTCATTGAGTTTGTTTATGAATTACTGAAAATTCCTAAAACTATTCCATAAATTTATTATTTCTAGATAGATAACGGGCCTTTACAAATTGAGTAGCGCACGTTTTGAAAGAAATCTAAGTAAAATAATCTTATAACAACTCGGCGCTCTGCGCCTCGCTGTGTTTGATTTGGAATTACTGAAACTTCCGAGAATCAATCTGTATATTTAAGATTTCTAGATAGATAATGAGACTTTATAAATCAAGTAGTCCACGTTTTTAAACATAAAACCTTATAATAACTCGGCGCTCTGCGCCTCACTGAGTTTGTTTACGAATTACTGAACGTTTCGAAGACTATTCCATAAACTTATTATTTCCAGATCGATAACGGGCCTTTACAAATTGAGTAGCGCACGTTTTGAAAGAAATCTAACTAAAATAATCTTTTAAAAACTCGGCGCTCTGCGCCTCGCTTGTTTGATTTGGAATTACTGCAACTTCCGAGAATCAATCTGTAAATTTATAATTTCTAGACAGGTAATGAGACTTCACAAATCAAGTATTCCACGCTATTAAACAATAGAACCTTATAATAACTCGGCGCTCTGCGCCTCATTGAGTTTGTTTATGAATTACTGAAAATTCCGAAGACTATTCCATAAATTTATTATTTCTAGATAGATAAAGGGCCTTTACAAATTGAGCAGTGCACGTTTTGAAAGAAATCTAACTAAAATAGTCTTATAAAAACTCGGCGCTCTGCGCCTCGCTGTGTTTAATTTGAAATTACTGAAACTTCCGAGAATCAATCTGTAAATTTATGATTTCTAGATAGATAATGAGTCTTCACAAATCAAGTAGTCCACGCTTATAAACAATAGAACCATATAATAACTCGGCGCTCTGCGCCTCATTGAGTTTGTTTATGAATTACTGAAAATTCCGAAAACTATTCCATAAATTTATTATTTCTAGATAGATAACGGGCCTTTACAAATTGAGTAGCGCACGTTTTGAAAGAAATCTAAGTAAAATAGTCTTATAAAAACTCGGCGCTCTGCGCCTCGCTGTGTTTAATTTGAAATTACTGAAACTTCCGAGAATCAATCTGTAAATTTAAGATTTCTAGATAGATAATGAGACTTTATAAATCAAGTAGTCCACGCTTATAAACAATAGAACCATATAATAACTCGGCGCTCTGCGCCTCATTGAGTTTGTTTATGAATTACTGAAAATTCCGAAGACTATTCCATAAATTTATTATTTCTAGATAGATAAAGGGCCTTTACAAATTGAGCAGCGCACGTTTTGAAAGAAATCTAACTAAAATAGTCTTATAAAAACTCGGCGCTCTGCGCCTCGCTGTGTTTAATTTGAAATTACTGAAACTTCCGAGAATCAATCTGTAAATTTATGATTTCTAGATAGATAATGAGTCTTCACAAATCAAGTAGTCCACGCTTATAAACAATAGAACCATATAATAACTCGGCGCTCTGCGCCTTTTGAGTTTGTTTATGAATTACTGAAAATTCCTAAAACTATTCCATAAATTTAGTATTTCTAGATAGATAACGGGCCTTTACAAATTGAGTAGCGCACGTTTTGAAAGAAATCTAAGTAAAATAATCTTATAACAACTCGGCGCTCTGCGCCTCGCTGTGTTTGATTTGGAATTACTGAAACTTCCGAGAATCAATCTGTATATTTAAGATTTCTAGATAGATAATGAGACTTTATAAATCAAGTAGTCCACGTTTTTAAACAATAGAACCATATAATAACTCGGCGCTCTGCGCCTCACTGAGTTTGTTTACGAATTACTGAACGTTTCGAAGACTATTCCATAAATTTATTATTTCCAGATCGATAACGGGCCTTTACAAATTGAGTAGCGCCCGTTTTGAAAGAAATCTAACTAAAATAATCTTTTAAAAACTCGGCGCTCTGCGCCTCGCTTGTTTGATTTGGAATTACTGCAACTTCCGAGAATCAATCTGTAAATTTATAATTTCTAGACAGGTAATGAGACTTCACAAATCAAGTATTCCACGCTATTAAACAATAGAACCTTATAATAACTCGGCGCTCTGCGCCTCATTGAGTTTGTTTATGAATTACTGAAAATTCCGAAGACTATTCCATAAATTTATTATTTCTAGATAGATAAAGGGCCTTTACAAATTGAGCAGTGCACGTTTTGAAAGAAATCTAACTAAAATAGTCTTATAAAAACTCGGCGCTCTGCGCCTCGCTGTGTTTAATTTGAAATTACTGAAACTTCCGAGAATCAATCTGTAAATTTATGATTTCTAGATAGATAATGAGTCTTCACAAATCAAGTAGTCCACGCTTTTAAACAATAAAACCTTATAATAACTCGACGCTCTGCGTCTCACTGAGTTTGTTTATGAATTACTGAAAATTCCGAAGCTATTCCATAAATTTATTATTTCTAGGTAGATAACTGGCTTTTGAAAATAGAGTAGCGCACGTTTTAATAGAAATCTAACTACAATAAACTTATAAAAACTCGGCGCTCTGCGCGTCGCTGTGTTTGATTTGGAATAACTGGAACTTCCGAGAATCAATCTGTAAATTTATAATTTCTAGACAGGTAATGAGACTTCACAAATCAAGTAGTCCACGCTATTAAACAATAGAACCTTATAATAACTCGGCGCTCTGCGCCTCATTGAGTTTGTTTATGAATTACTGAAAATTCCGAAGACTATTCCATAAATTTATTATTTCTAGATAGATAAAGGGCCTTTACAAATTGAGCAGCGCACGTTTTGAAAGAAATCTAACTAAAATAGTCTTATAAAAACTCGGCGCTCTGCGCCTCGCTGTGTTTAATTTGAAATTACTGAAACTTCCGAGAATCAATCTGTAAATTTATGATTTCTAGATAGATAATGAGTCTTCACAAATCAAGTAGTCCACGCTTATAAACAATAGAACCATATAATAACTCGGCGCTCTGCGCCTTTTGAGTTTGTTTATGAATTACTGAAAATTCCTAAAACTATTCCATAAATTTATTATTTCTAGATAGATAACGGGCCTTTACAAATTGAGTAGCGCACGTTTTGAAAGAAATCTAAGTAAAATAATCTTATAACAACTCGGCGCTCTGCGCCTCGCTGTGTTTGATTTGGAATTACTGAAACTTCCGAGAATCAATCTGTATATTTAAGATTTCTAGATAGATAATGAGACTTTATAAATCAAGTAGTCCACGTTTTTAAACATAAAACCTTATAATAACTCGGCGCTCTGCGCCTCACTGAGTTTGTTTACGAATTACTGAACGTTTCGAAGACTATTCCATAAACTTATTATTTCCAGATCGATAACGGGCCTTTACAAATTGAGTAGCGCACGTTTTGAAAGAAATCTAACTAAAATAATCTTTTAAAAACTCGGCGCTCTGCGCCTCGCTTGTTTGATTTGGAATTACTGCAACTTCCGAGAATCAATCTGTAAATTTATAATTTCTAGACAGGTAATGAGACTTCACAAATCAAGTATTCCACGCTATTAAACAATAGAACCTTATAATAACTCGGCGCTCTGCGCCTCATTGAGTTTGTTTATGAATTACTGAAAATTCCGAAGACTATTCCATAAATTTATTATTTCTAGATAGATAAAGGGCCTTTACAAATTGAGCAGTGCACGTTTTGAAAGAAATCTAACTAAAATAGTCTTATAAAAACTCGGCGCTCTGCGCCTCGCTGTGTTTAATTTGAAATTACTGAAACTTCCGAGAATCAATCTGTAAATTTATGATTTCTAGATAGATAATGAGTCTTCACAAATCAAGTAGTCCACGCTTATAAACAATAGAACCATATAATAACTCGGCGCTCTGCGCCTCATTGAGTTTGTTTATGAATTACTGAAAATTCCGAAAACTATTCCATAAATTTATTATTTCTAGATAGATAACGGGCCTTTACAAATTGAGTAGCGCACGTTTTGAAAGAAATCTAAGTAAAATAGTCTTATAAAAACTCGGCGCTCTGCGCCTCACTGAGTTTGTTTACGAATTACTGAACGTTTCGAAGACTATTCCATAAATTTATTATTTCCAGATCGATAACGGGCCTTTACAAATTGAGTAGCGCACGTTTTGAAAGAAATCTAACTAAAATAATCTTTTAAAAACTCGGCGCTCTGCGCCTCGCTTGTTTGATTTGGAATTACTGCAACTTCCGAGAATCAATCTGTAAATTTATAATTTCTAGACAGGTAATGAGACTTCACAAATCAAGTATTCCACGCTATTAAACAATAGAACCTTATAATAACTCGGCGCTCTGCGCCTCATTGAGTTTGTTTATGAATTACTGAAAATTCCGAAGACTATTCCATAAATTTATTATTTCTAGATAGATAAAGGGCCTTTACAAATTGAGCAGTGCACGTTTTGAAAGAAATCTAACTAAAATAGTCTTATAAAAACTCGGCGCTCTGCGCCTCGCTGTGTTTAATTTGAAATTACTGAAACTTCCGAGAATCAATCTGTAAATTTATGATTTCTAGATAGATAATGAGTCTTCACAAATCAAGTAGTCCACGCTTATAAACAATAGAACCATATAATAACTCGGCGCTCTGCGCCTCATTGAGTTTGTTTATGAATTACTGAAAATTCCGAAAACTATTCCATAAATTTATTATTTCTAGATAGATAACGGGCCTTTACAAATTGAGTAGCGCACGTTTTGAAAGAAATCTAAGTAAAATAGTCTTATAAAAACTCGGCGCTCTGCGCCTCGCTGTGTTTAATTTGAAATTACTGAAACTTCCGAGAAGCAATCTGTAAATTTAAGATTTCTAGATAGATAATGAGACTTTATAAATCAAGTAGTCCACGCTTATAAACAATAGAACCATATAATAACTCGGCGCTCTGCGCCTCATTGAGTTTGTTTATGAATTACTGAAAATTCCGAAGACTATTCCATAAATTTATTATTTCTAGATAGATAAAGGGCCTTTACAAATTGAGCAGCGCACGTTTTGAAAGAAATCTAACTAAAATAGTCTTATAAAAACTCGGCGCTCTGCGCCTCGCTGTGTTTAATTTGAAATTACTGAAACTTCCGAGAATCAATCTGTAAATTTATGATTTCTAGATAGATAATGAGTCTTCACAAATCAAGTAGTCCACGCTTATAAACAATAGAACCATATAATAACTCGGCGCTCTGCGCCTTTTGAGTTTGTTTATGAATTACTGAAAATTCCTAAAACTATTCCATAAATTTAGTATTTCTAGATAGATAACGGGCCTTTACAAATTGAGTAGCGCACGTTTTGAAAGAAATCTAAGTAAAATAATCTTATAACAACTCGGCGCTCTGCGCCTCGCTGTGTTTGATTTGGAATTACTGAAACTTCCGAGAATCAATCTGTATATTTAAGATTTCTAGATAGATAATGAGACTTTATAAATCAAGTAGTCCACGTTTTTAAACATAAAACCTTATAATAACTCGGCGCTCTGCGCCTCACTGAGTTTGTTTACGAATTACTGAACGTTTCGAAGACTATTCCATAAACTTATTATTTCCAGATCGATAACGGGCCTTTACAAATTGAGTAGCGCACGTTTTGAAAGAAATCTAACTAAAATAATCTTTTAAAAACTCGGCGCTCTGCGCCTCGCTTGTTTGATTTGGAATTACTGCAACTTCCGAGAATCAATCTGTAAATTTATAATTTCTAGACAGGTAATGAGACTTCACAAATCAAGTATTCCACGCTATTAAACAATAGAACCTTATAATAACTCGGCGCTCTGCGCCTCATTGAGTTTGTTTATGAATTACTGAAAATTCCGAAGACTATTCCATAAATTTATTATTTCTAGATAGATAAAGGGCCTTTACAAATTGAGCAGTGCACGTTTTGAAAGAAATCTAACTAAAATAGTCTTATAAAAACTCGGCGCTCTGCGCCTCGCTGTGTTTAATTTGAAATTACTGAAACTTCCGAGAATCAATCTGTAAATTTATGATTTCTAGATAGATAATGAGTCTTCACAAATCAAGTAGTCCACGCTTATAAACAATAGAACCATATAATAACTCGGCGCTCTGCGCCTCATTGAGTTTGTTTATGAATTACTGAAAATTCCTAAAACTATTCCATAAATTTATTATTTCTAGATAGATAACGGGCCTTTACAAATTGAGTAGCGCACGTTTTGAAAGAAATCTAAGTAAAATAATCTTATAACAACTCGGCGCTCTGCGCCTCGCTGTGTTTGATTTGGAATTACTGAAACTTCCGAGAATCAATCTGTATATTTAAGATTTCTAGATAGATAATGAGACTTTATAAATCAAGTAGTCCACGTTTTTAAACATAAAACCTTATAATAACTCGGCGCTCTGCGCCTCACTGAGTTTGTTTACGAATTACTGAACGTTTCGAAGACTATTCCATAAACTTATTATTTCCAGATCGATAACGGGCCTTTACAAATTCAGTAGCGCACGTTTTGAAAGAAATCTAACTAAAATAATCTTTTAAAAACTCGGCGCTCTGCGCCTCGCTTGTTTGATTTGGAATTACTGCAACTTCCGAGAATCAATCTGTAAATTTATAATTTCTAGACAGGTAATGAGACTTCACAAATCAAGTATTCCACGCTATTAAACAATAGAACCTTATAATAACTCGGCGCTCTGCGCCTCATTGAGTTTGTTTATGAATTACTGAAAATTCCGAAGACTATTCCATAAATTTATTATTTCTAGATAGATAAAGGGCCTTTACAAATTGAGCAGTGCACGTTTTGAAAGAAATCTAACTAAAATAGTCTTATAAAAACTCGGCGCTCTGCGCCTCGCTGTGTTTAATTTGAAATTACTGAAACTTCCGAGAATCAATCTGTAAATTTATGATTTCTAGATAGATAATGAGTCTTCACAAATCAAGTAGTCCACGCTTATAAACAATAGAACCATATAATAACTCGGCGCTCTGCGCCTTTTGAGTTTGTTTATGAATTACTGAAAATTCATAAAACTATTCCATAAATTTATTATTTCTAGATAGATAACGGGCCTTTACAAATTGAGTAGCGCACGTTTTGAAAGAAATCTAAGTAAAATAATCTTATAACAACTCGGCGCTCTGCGCCTCGCTGTGTTTGATTTGGAATTACTGAAACTTCCGAGAATCAATCTGTATATTTAAGATTTCTAGATAGATAATGAGACTTTATAAATCAAGTAGTCCACGTTTTTAAACATAAAACCTTATAATAACTCGGCGCTCTGCGCCTCACTGAGTTTGTTTACGAATTACTGAACGTTTCGAAGACTATTCCATAAATTTATTATTTCCAGATCGATAACGGGCCTTTACAAATTGAGTAGCGCACGTTTTGAAAGAAATCTAACTAAAATAATCTTTTAAAAACTCGGCGCTCTGCGCCTCGCTTGTTTGATTTGGAATTACTGCAACTTCCGAGAATCAATCTGTAAATTTATAATTTCTAGACAGGTAATGAGACTTCACAAATCAAGTATTCCACGCTATTAAACAATAGAACCTTATAATAACTCGGCGCTCTGCGCCTCATTGAGTTTGTTTATGAATTACTGAAAATTCCGAAGACTATTCCATAAATTTATTATTTCTAGATAGATAAAGGGCCTTTACAAATTGAGCAGTGCACGTTTTGAAAGAAATCTAACTAAAATAGTCTTATAAAAACTCGGCGCTCTGCGCCTCGCTGTGTTTAATTTGAAATTACTGAAACTTCCGAGAATCAATCTGTAAATTTATGATTTCTAGATAGATAATGAGTCTTCACAAATCAAGTAGTCCACGCTTATAAACAATAGAACCATATAATAACTCGGCGCTCTGCGCCTCATTGAGTTTGTTTATGAATTACTGAAAATTCCGAAAACTATTCCATAAATTTATTATTTCTAGATAGATAACGGGCCTTTACAAATTGAGTAGCGCACGTTTTGAAAGAAATCTAACTAAAATAATCTTATAACAACTCGGCGCTCTGCGCCTCGCTGTGTTTGATTTGGAATTACTGAAACTTCCGAGAAGCAATCTGTATATTTAAGATTTCTAGATAGCTAATGAGACTTCACAAATCAAGTAGTTTGTGCAGTTTAAAAGCACGCTTTTAAACAATAGAACCATATAATAACTCGGCGCTCTGCGCCTCACTGAGTTTATTTATGAATTACTGAAAATTCCGAAGACTACTCCATAAATTTATTATTTCCAGATAGATAATGGACCTTTACAAATTGAGTAGCGCACGTTTTGAAGGAAATATAACCAAATAATCTTATAACAACTCGGCGCTCTGCACCTCGCTGTGTTTGATTTGGAATTACTGAAACTTCCGAGAACCAATCTGTAAATTTATTATTTCTAGAGAGATAGTGGGCTTACGCAAAGTGAATTTTGAAGAAATTAGACATTTATAAAAACTCGGTGCTCTGCGCCTCGCATGTTTAATTTGGAATTACTGAACATTCTCAATACTACTCTGTAAATTTATTATTTCTAGATAGATAATGAGTCTTCACAAATCAAGTAGTCTACGTTTTTAAATAATCGGACCTAGTAAAAACTCTGCGCTCTGCGCCTCACTGAGTTTGTTTATGAATTACTGAAAATTCCGAGGACTACTCCATAAATTTATTATTTTTCTATAGATAATGGACCTGCACAAACAAAGTAGTAGTCCTCGTTTTTTAAACTATGGGACCTGATAATAACTCAGCGTTCTGCGCCTCACTTAGTTTGATTTGGAATTACTAAACTTTCAGAGGAGTACTGGGCTAATGGACCTTCACAAATCGAGTTCTACTCGTTTCTTTTTAAATAAAACTTTGTAATAACCTTATAACACTCAGCCTCACAGAGTTTGAAAATTTCTAAGACTAATCTTTAATTTGTTATGTCTAGATCTAGATATATGTATAATAAGTCTTCACAAATGGAATACAGTATGTTTTTTAAAATATAGGATCACAAATTGATCAAAAATCATCTTTAATCATATATTTTTCCAGGAAGTGCTGTATTAGAGCCTACCTTGTGACCTTTCACATTTCTTAAGCTATTATCATTTTTTAGTTCATTTCGAAGTTTTGTTCGACACACTGTATATGAAAACGCAAATTCTAATGGTTGTAAGAGTAATTAGCGGTACCCATTGATAATTAAGCGATGCTCTCACATAAAATTAAACTAAAAACCTAAATAAATTAAGCCAATATAATTACCTTATCTTAATCTTCTTTAACTCGGCAATGGTTGGGTTATCAACGCGAATTAAATCTCCTTCCATACTCTTTTGTATCACAACATTTTCTCTATCAATATCAATTCGATGCTTTTCTCTTTCCGAACTACTCAACATCATATAATCCATAAGATCGCTAAAATCGTCACGTTCTTCTTCTGTACGCTTTTTTGATGGTGCCTTTGATCCTTGTCCCAATTTAAAATTTTTTCCGGTTGCCTTCTGAAGTGTTTTCGTCACTCCAGAAGATTCGATAGGAAAACTTTCTTTCGATGCATTACTGGCGCTAGAAAAATACAAAAAAATGGTATAACTTTCTATACGATTTTATAAAAATAATTTTTTTTTAATTTAGATACAATAGAATTGTTCTAATTAAAAATTTATGAATGATCATGATATTTGAGTTGCATTTTTACAAAACAATACACCGAACATATAATAATGTTTAAAATCCTCTCACAGTTTCACTTCTATTCTTAGGTTGTCTGAAAGCACAATTGCATTATTTTTAATTAACGAGATGAATCTTAATTTTTTTTGCCCTACTAGGTAATTAGAATTATGTAAGAGAATTATACATAAAATTGACAATTGAAAGGATTTTATGAAAATCTTGTTCTATGTGAAAGTAACGATAACTGATAATTTAATTAATTTGGAACAACTGTCTCCGTAACCATTGTAAAAAAACACTTCATAATGGCCAAGAGAGCTGTGATCACCACCCTGCAGGGTTAGGTGAAATTATTCTAAAAGAATAAATAATGAAGAGATGATTACGTCGACTGGTGAAAAGCGTCCCCTACATCCTTCATGGCGTGACGTTAACGTCGGAGAATAATAATTTTTTGGTCGGTGATTTGTTCCCTGCATATAAATAATTACTGATGTACATGATAATTACAACTTTTGTTCAACCCCGTATGTAAGTCTCACATGCAAGTAATTATTACACCGAATACACGGAAAAGGAAACGGTTCCTTAGGTACTTAACAAATATTTGTCTTATGGTAAGGTTACATGAGTAAACATTATGCTTGGGTAAACTTTTCGGTATTTTACACGTTTATTGAAATGTGTAAAATCTTTGAAAATTACCTAATTTCCTCTACAAGTAAAATAAATTTCGTAATTCATATTATTTTACAAAAAAACTAAAATTTTTGTTTTGTGTTAATTTACTTATTCTTACGAAATTTGCATATACAAACAATTAAATTTGTTAATAAAATTAATTACCTTCACAAAACTTTTGTAATTTTATTACGAAATTTAAATTTAACAAATTATTTTTAAAAGAATTCCCCTAATATTTACATCCAAATTAAGTACTAAATTTAATAAGATTTTAACGCTGTTACAAACAAGCTAATCAATTGTTTTATTTTTTCAAAGTCGGTCGAAACCCCAACTAACTACTGTAACTGAAAATACTCAATGTCGCAAGTCGCCCTCGTTTTCAGGCGGTCGAATTAATGATTTGGTAAACGCTGCTCACGACTGTTTTGCATCCCAGAGTAAGCTGGTGTAATCTGACAGTTTTGTCTGTGTAATTCCAGCTTTGGCAATGTAAACTAAACTCGTCAACTACTTTTTAATTCTAAGTTACAATTTATGTCAGAAATCTAAGCAATGAGATTAAATTAGCGACAAACGTTTTCGGAGTGCTACTATCGATTCAAAAGTGTCAGCTAAATATGTAGCTACAGAACAATCGGTCATCTAGTTGGTCTCAACTAAAACAATTTTCTTGGGCATTCTTTGCGAAAAAGATGTTGACTAGAATTATAAAAACAAAGAAACGTGCAGTGAAGATGGTTGCTGATAAACTTTCAGAATAATTTTCTCCAATGACTATTAGTAAATACTTGACTTCAATTGCAATTTCTGGCTTCAATGTTGGGTTTATGAAAAATTACTAAGAAAGCGTTTTAATTGGAAATTTCATTGTCTACAGTTTTATATAAAACATTTTTTCATAGCGTTTCAAAATTATGAGCAGCGTGCAAAAAACTGAAACTAAGCGTTTTAGGTTATTCCAACAAAACTGACAGTTTTTCAATTGCAATTGTGAACTTAAATATTGGGTTTATGAAAAATTACTAAGAAAGCATTTTAATTGGAAATTTCATTGTCTACAATTTTCTAAAAAACATTTTTATATAGCATTTCAAAATTATGAGCAGCGTGCAAAAAACTGAAACTAAGCGTTTTATGTAATTTTAACAAAACTGACAGTTTTTCAATTGCTATTTCTGACCTTAATGTGGGGTTTATGAAAAATTACTAAGAAAGCATTTTAATTGGAAATTTCATTGTCTACAATTTTCTAAAAAACATTTTTAAATAGCGTTTCAAATTTATGAGCAGCGTGCAAAAAACTGAAACTAAGCGTTTTATGTTATTCTAACAAAACTGGCAGTTTTTCAATTACAATTTCTGACTTAAATGTTGGGTTTTTGAAAAATTACTAAGAAAGAGTTTTAATTGGAAATTTCATTGTCTAAAATTTTATAAAAAAAATTTTCATAGCGTTGCAAAATTATGAGCAGCGTGCAAAAAACTGAAACTAAGCGTTTTATGTTATTCTAACAAAACTAACAGTTTTTCAATTGCAATTTCTGACTTAAATGTTGGGTTTATGAAAAATTACTAAGAAAGCGTTTTCATTGGAAATTTCACTGTCTACAATGTTCTAAAAAACGTTTTTAAAAAGCGTTTCAAAATTATGAGCAGCGTGCAAAAAACTGAAACTAAACGTTTTATGTTATTCTAACAAAACTAACAGTTTTTCAATTGCAATTTCTGACTTAAATGTTGGGTTTATGAAAAATTACTAAGAAAGCGTTTTAATTGGAAATTTCATTGTCTACAATGTTCTAAAAAACGTTTTTAAAAAGCGTTTCAAAATTATGAGCAGCGTGCAAAAAACTGAAACTAAGCGTTTTATGTTATTCTAACAAAACTGACAGTTTTTCAATTGCAATTTCTGACTTAAATGTTGGGTTTATGAAAAATTACTAAGAAAGCATTTTAATTGAAAATTTCATTGTCTAAAATGTTCTAAAAAACATTCTTAAATAGCGTTTCAAATTTATAAGCAGCGTGCAGAAAACTGAAACTAAGCGTTTTATGTTAATCTAACAAAACTGACAGTTTTTCAATTGCAATTTCTGACTTAAATGTTAGGTTTACGAAAAATTACTAAGAAATCGTTTTAATTGGAACTTTCATTGTCTAGAATTTTATATAAAACATTTTTTCATAGCGTTTTAAAAATATGAGCAGCGTGCAAAAAACTGAAACTAAGCGTATTACTCGCGTATTATGTTATTCTAACAAAACTGACAGTTTTTCAATTGCAATTTCTGACCTTAATGTTGGGTTTATGAAAAATTACTAAGAAAGCGTTTTAATTGAAAATTTCATTGTATACAATGTTCTAAAAAAAAATTTTAAATAGCGTTTCAAAATTATGAGCAGCGTGCAAAAAACTGAAACTAAGCATTTTATGTTATTCCAACAAAACTTTCAATTGCAATTTCTTACTTAAATATTGGGTTTATGAAAAATTACTAAGAAAGCGTTTTAATTGAAAATTTCATTGTATACAATGTTCTAAAAAACAATTTTAAATAGCGTTTCAAAATTATGAGCAGCGTGCAAAGAACTGAAACTAAGCATTTTATGTTATTCCAACAAAACTTTCAATTGCAATTTCTTACTTAAATATTGGGTTTATGAAAAATTACTAAGAAAGCGTTTTAATTGAAAATTTCATTGTATACAATGTTCTAAAAAACAATTTTAAATAGCGTTTCAAAATTATCAGCAGCGTGCAAAGAACTGAAACTAAGCATTTTATGTTATTCCAACAAAACTTTCAATTGCAATTTCTTACTTAAATAATGGGTTTATGAAAAATTACTAAGAAAGCGTTTTAATTGAAAATTTCATTGTATACAATGTTCTAAAAAACAATTTTAAATAGCGTTTCAAAATTATGAGCAGCGTGCAAAGAACTGAAACTAAGCATTTTATGTTATTCCAACAAAACTTTCAATTGCAATTTCTTACTTAAATATTGGGTTTATGAAAAATTACTAAGAAAGCGTTTTAATTGAAAATTTCATTGTATACAATGTTCTAAAAAACAATTTTAAATAGCGTTTCAAAATTATGAGCAGCGTGCAAAGAACTGAAACTAAGCATTTTATGTTATTCCAACAAAACTTTCAATTGCAATTTCTTACTTAAATAATGGGTTTATGAAAAATTACTAAGAAAGCGTTTTAATTGAAAATTTCATTGTATACAATGTTCTAAAAAACAATTTTAAATAGCGTTTCAAAATTATGAGCAGCGTGCAAAGAACTGAAACTAAGCATTTTATGTTATTCCAACAAAACTTTCAATTGCAATTTCTTACTTAAATATTGGGTTTATGAAAAATTACTAAGAAAGCGTTTTAATTGAAAATTTCAATGATGTGTTGTGAATTAACCACCCGGTACAGTGTACACATTAAAGAAAGCCATTAAGAAGGCATAATATGGAAGTAATAACTTAACATTCATCTTACCTGTGAGTCTTTTGTAGAAATCTCTTCTTAAAACTATTATAAGCGGAACCGGGACCATCTTCATCATGGACGTATTTAACGCGTCCATGCGAAGGCACCAAATGATGTCCTGACATTCCAAAATCCATTTGTAAATCCATTACTAATAATAACGTAAATAGCACCGCGGCAATACTTGCACCAATCACTAAACGTTCCTTTAATTTTAAACCACTTCCGAACATGTTGAATTTAAATTGAAAACTATTTAATTTATTTTGCTGTAAATTTGCAGATTTTGCAGAATCGACAGGAGGTGTTTTTGTCGGTGGCAGTTGAGGTGGTGGTGAATATTTTAATTTTCTATCTTTATTTGTTGTAGATTTGGTAACCTCTCGAGCTTCTGTTTTTGGTTTTGGTTTATCAACAAAATCTTTGGTATGAACACGTGCTGTTTGCACTATTTGTTGCTTTGTATTTAAATCTTTGGCTAAAATTGTATTATTATCGTAGGAACTAATAACATCAGTCGATCGCGTTAATAAATTGTTTTTATTTCGAGTTTTATCTACTTTTGAACGTAACACTAAACCGTTGCTTTCTAAATTATTAACTTGGGAAAAATTATTTTCATCGATTTTCTCAAATTGTCTCTTTTGGTATCTTTCTAAAAATTTACTTGGACGTCGATTTTGATCTAATAAACTAACTTGAGGTTGAGCTTGTTCAAAATCTTCTAAAAATTCTTCTTCAGCTGACCTAACATCAGTATCACCAATTAATCGCGTTAAATCTAAATTATTTGGGTTTTGTTGGGTAACTTTGAATTTTTTAAACAAACTATTTATGGTAAACTTTTGCTTTGGACTACTTGATTGATTAGCTTGATTCGTAAATTGAACCCTTTTGGATGAAGTTGAAGAAGGTTGCGGCGAACTACTACGAAAATTATTATTGTTAACTAAATTTATCGACGATATTTGTCTCGAGCCGAACAAAGATGAATTTCTTAACGATAAGTTTGATAGACGGTTTGCATTCACCAGTTGATTTGGCTGTTGTACGCTCGATTTTCTTGTTGAAGATGGGCTGTAATGTTCGTGTATGTAACCTTCCGAAGATAAGCGCTTTCGAGGTGGCGGTGCTGGTGGACCTTGACTCGTGCTCGTCGAATAAGCACTCGATATGCTCGGTTGTCTTATGTGATATTTTTGGATATTTTCCGCCGATTGAGCTATTCTTTGTTTCACAGCACCTACTAAATTCTGCTGACTTTGTGCGTACCTTCGATTTAATATTACCGAACTCGATGGATCCTTTTTGTCTGATATTGTTAAAGGATGGTTTGAAGGATATGTTTTGCGTATTGGCGTATTTGTGTTGGGATTTTTTATTGGAAAAGCTGATAAAGTTGGGTGTGGGGATGGATTTCTCTTGTTCGATCCACCACGGTGTTCTTGTGATAAATACTGTTGTTGGGTTGTTCCCTGTTGGAATGTTTCTAAATGGGCCGCAGCGCTGTTTGCACATGGCAGCCCTTGCTTAAATTTAGGCTCCAGATTAAACCTGGAGACGATTTACATTTCATCAATCTGAAACAAAATAAAAAACCGTTAGCCAATTAATCAACGAAAAAGTTGTTATGTACACAATTACTTAATCCTCTAAAGGCCTATAAAAACCATTGGTTCAATTAGGTTATGAGATACCCTGTAACGATGCAAAATTTCATCCGCATGCTAGCTTCAATACTGGTTCGGTATTACAGCATCCTGGAAATTTTGTATTGTTTAAAGCAGCTACTTCTCTTTTTTTTCCCTTTAGTTTTCCCCTAGCGCCGCCCCTGAGATCAAAATGGAGATAACTTTTACCTTTCGTGTTCAGCTCTTCAAACACTGTCATTTGAGCCCAACCTCGAAGAGATTGAACCAGAAATACCCAAATATAATCTTTGTATTTTTACTATCAGCGTTATCAGTGATAACAGCCGATTTCCTTGTAACTCGGCAACCATAAGAGCTATGTGAAACTACGTGGAGGGTTATAATTAGTTATAGGAGCTAATTGATGTTTTTTTTTACATAATATAATAATAATTTTTTATTCCCAGTTTTTTACATTGTATGAGTATTTTTAGAAAACAGTGTTCATATAACAATAATAAGTAAAATTAAACAATACATTGATTTAATTGCTCGAAGACGCCTATAAGTCACCTTGTTTTGGGCGCTTCTGTATTTAAAGAAGTTACATAATTACAAATTCTGGGAATATACGCTTGCCATATGTTTCTTGTGCCGGCAAGCTTCTTTAAATACAGAAGCGCCCGAAACAAGGTGACTTATGGGCGTCTTCGAGCAATTAAATCAATGTATTGTTTAATTTTACTTATTATTGTTATATGAACACTGATTTCTAAAAATACTCATACAATGTAAAAAACTGGGAATAAAAAATTATTATTATTATTATTATTATTTATTACATCCGATTTATTACATTACAATCCGTGTTCGAAATCTACATTTCGAACCCTAGGACGAGATTGATCTCTCTCAGAGGACCGCTTTGGATCTTAAAGAGAGGACTATTAATTGATCTGGTGGAATACGCAGTCCCTCTGTTTTGTCCTTTTAGGGTTAGTGATCTCTCTTTGAGATCCAAATTGGTCCTCTAAGAGAGATCACTAACCCTAAGGACTATTGTTCTAGAAGAAGAAATCCCTTATCTGCCCTCCCGTGTCTCATAAGGTCTATTGATCTCTCTTAGAGGACCAATTTAGATCTTAAAGAGAGAACTAGTGATCTGGTGAGTACATTCGCTAGTCTAGGTCTAGAGATCTCTTTCTTAGGAGAGAGAGCTAATAATCTGGTTAGAAAGAGCATCTGTAGTTTTCCAGGCCTAGTGATCTCTTTTAGAGGACCAATTGGATCTTAAAGAGAGGACTATTGTTCTAGAAGAAGAAATCCCTTATCTGCCCTCCCGTATCTCATCAGGTCTATTGATCTCTCTTAGAGGACCAATTTGGATCTTAATGCGAGAACTTGTGATCTGGTGAGTACATTCTCTTGTCATTAGGTCTAGTGATCTCTTTCTTAGGAGAGATCTGGTGAGAAAGAGCATCTGGAGTTTTCCAGGCGTAGTGATCTCTCTTAAAGGACCGATTGGATCTCAAGAGAGGACTGTTGTTCTAGAAGAAGAAATCCCTTATCTGCCCTCCCGTGTCTCATCAGGTCTATTGATCTCTCTTAGAGGACCAATTTGGATCTTAAAGAGAGAACTAGTGATCTGGTGAGTACATTCGCTAGTCATTAGGTCTAGAGATCTCTTTCTTAGGAGAGAGAGCTAGTGATCTGGTGAGAAAGAGCATCTGGAGTTTTCCAGGCGTATTGATCTCTCTTAGAGGACCGATTGGAACTCAAAGAGAGGACTATTGTTCTAGAAGAAGAAATCCCTTATCTGCCCTCCAGTGTCTCATCAGGTCTATTGATCTCTCTTAGAGGACCAATTTGGATCTTAAAGCGAGAACTAGTGATCTGGTGAGTACATTCTCTTGTCATTAGGTCTAGTTGTCTCTTTCTTAGGAGAGAGAGCTAGTGATCTGGTTAGAAAGAGCATCTGGAGTTTTCCAGGCCTAGTGATCTCTCTTAGAAGACCGATTGGATCTCAAAGAGAGGACTATTGTTCTAGAAGAAGAAATCCCTTATCTGCCCTCCCGTATCAGGTCTATTGATCTCTCTTAGAGGACCGATTTGGATCTTAATGAGAGAACTAATGATCTGGTGAGTACATTCTCTTGTCATTAGGTCTAGTGATCTCTTTCTTAGGAGAGAGAGCTAGTGATCTGGTGAGAAAGAGCATCTGGTGTTTTCCAGGCCTAGTGATCTCTCTTAGAGGACCGATTGGATCTTAAAGAGAGGACTAGCGGTCTGCGAGAACAGTGGCCGAGTCACATTCACCGGGACTTGTATTTTAGTAGTTGGTAATCATTTTTTAAGGGAGATTTAATGCAATACTTGGTTTTCGGTGTTATACAACACCCTAAAGGCAAAAGGTCTCTTTAGTAAAATGAAGCTTCCAGGAGTCCTTTCATTACCGAAAACAATTAGAGTTGTCTAGAGTTTATCAAAATCTCTGAATTAATCCAGTTCTCCCTGCCTAAAGACCTCAAAAGACCCTTTGATTTATTTTACACTCTCTAAAGGTCTAAAGGCTCTCTAGTGTAAATGAAAGCTTCCAGGAGCTAACACAACACGTATAAACGACATTTTCCCCAGGAGGCACCACAATAAGCCTGACTAAAGTGAAATGCTCGTTAACTTTTCTTCACCCTCAACTCTAGACTAAGGGTTCCTAAGACCATTATTAGAGTTGGAAGACTTTGTTTAGATCTAATCGCTCTTTATTATGACCTCTTGGAGTCATCAGAAGAGAAAGCTATTTTGGATTACAAAACATTAGACGTGTGTTTTGTATTATATTTAAACAACCCCTCTATACTAAAAGTAATTTACCAGTGTTTTTATCTAAATAAAGATCAAATGAAATATAGAATGAAAAACAATAACAATAGAAGGCATTAAATCAGGGTATTAGATAGGAATTATAATACAATTAAATTCAGAAGCAATCAGATTAATTTGTGTTATCTTTCACTTTCAGTAAAAACAATAATTAACTAGATATCTCTTTTGTTTCGTTAAAAAAGTAAATGTTGAAAGTACACATTATTAGGGTAACATTGGATTAATTTTTTTTGTAATTATAAAACTTTTGTTTATGCCATTTAATATTAAAAGTTGTAAATTTGGATCCTTTGGTGGAGAGAATTATTTATAATGATAAGCTTTTAAAGTTTAATAAAGTGGAAATAAAAATAAAAAGCTACAAGCATTCACTTGAAATTGCTTTAAATGAAGTTGATTTAAATCGTCTTTAAGTTCATTATTAAAGATGACTGTCTTGATGTTTGTACTGTTTGTAGATACAAGGTGATTTTTTTAAATGGTACCAACATTGGTACCGTTTAGAAAATATAAAAATTCAAAATTGTAACCGAGATAACGCAAAAGAACTGTCTATTTAGTTTTTCGACAATAGTTTGAAAATAGTTTGCTTTAGCAAAAAAATGCTCGGGAAAATTCTTTAGGAGGTCAAAAGAGCTATCAAATGATACTAAACTCGACATTTTATCACATCGACGCCAAGCGTCGCGACGTTCAACTGTCTATTGTATAAATTAAAAAAAGTTCTCGTTTGGTATCCGAATTTAGAAAAGCCAACTGAGTAATTTTTTGCAAAAAAAAAAAAAACAAGTAAAAAAAATAAAAAGTTCGACGTCGCGACGCTACGCGTCGACGTGATAAAAAGTCGAGTTTAGTATCGTTTGATAGCTCTTTCGACCACCAGAAAAAAGAACATTTTCAAATTACACTTAAAAAACTTCCAGTTTTTTTATATTAAAAGTTTCAGGTCAAATTGCAGGTTTCTAAAAGATTTTTAAGGCTCAAAAAATTGAAGCAAAATTGGGTCATTATATTTCTTATATTGAATCTATGGTTAAAAGCGTCCCAGCCTTTTGAAATCGAGTTAATTCAACAGGTTAAAGATGAAAAGCTTTTCATTAATTTTGTTAACATGATGTAGTTGAAGTAATTAATTAAAATCAATACCAACGTTTAATTCACAAATTGTAAAAAAGGCAAAAAGATAGTATTTTTAAACAAACAATAATTTGCTAAATTAAAAAAAATTCATTTTAATATACCGAGTGTTGAAAAAAAATTGTTTTGTGTTTTAATCAGCTTGATGGTGGTAATGAAAAAACTTGTGTTGTAAAAAAACTCTAGAAAAAGTAATTTTCATTAAACCTAATTAAAAATTAAATTTGATGTCGTAAAAAACATCATAAAAGTGATGCTTACACAACATTCAATAAAAAATTTTTGTTGATATCGTTCGACTGAGAGGAAAAATAAGGCAAAATATAGTCGTCCCAAATAATCCAAATATTTATAATTTATTTAACGTTTTTTCTGTTGAATTTCATATTGAATCTTTCAATTTTACTATACACAGACAGCTGTCCTAGAATTGGTTTTGAATAAAAAATTCAAATAAACCTTTTTGCTGTGATAATTGGCAAAAATGTTGATGTTCTATTGATAATAATACATTTTTTATAATACAGCTCTGTTGTAAATGTCGAAATTGGAAAAAAGTTGGAGAGAAAAAGTCTTTATACAGGGTGCTATCTCTAAATGGTGCTGAATTTGGTAACTCGGAAAGAGTTACAAGATTGGTTAACCTAGCAAAAAGTTGCATATTTTCATGCGCTTTCAAAATCCGTTTAGAAAATTTAAAAATTTAAAATGGTTACAGCAATAACCTAAAAAACCTGAAAATTTAGTTTCTCGAGTGTAGTTTGAAAATGGAATACTAAAGAAAAAACATTCTCAGGAAAAATTTTCAAGAGATCAAAAGAGCTTTCAAACGATGCTAAACTCGATATTTTATCACATCGACGTTAGGCGTCGCGACGTTCAATTTTCCATTTTCTTATAAAAACCTATTGTTATCTCGGCAGAAAATTACTCAGTGAACTTGTTTAAATTCGGATACCAAATGAGAACTTTCTATCTTGTTCCGTTCTTAATTTACACAGCTTCGCAAGTTATGTTATGTTACTTTATGTTAATGTTACAGTCTGTTACTTTTTACGATGAAAAATAACGACTAAAACTTATTTTTTGAAGTTTTACAAACGTACTTTCATTACAAGATAAAATTATTAGATATTTATTAAGTTATGTCATGTTTAAGGGCCATATTAAGGTCTTAGGGCCGTTTTACATGGACTAAATGTAGTACTAAATCGGCGCGAGAAGCGAAAACACGAGAATTTAAGTTTTAACGTCGAACGTCAAAATTTTTATGTACGACGTTAAAGCTCAGATTCCCATGTTTTGCTCCTTACCCCGATTTAGTACTAACAAGTTAGTACGACATTTAGTCCATGTAAAATGGCCCTTAGAATTATTTATGTACAAATAACTATTTATTTACTTGAAAAGACACTCTGTGCTGGGTCTATAGGTCTCTCTGGGTTTTAGAGATTTCAGAGGTTCCCAATTGTAATTTAGTGCCTTAAAATAACCCTTGAGGGCCATGTAGATTGTACATGACCCTCAAAGGTTATTTTAAGGGTCTAATTGGTTCTAGGAGGTCAATTATGTTTTCTGCATTTACCACTGAATTACTGATTTTAGTGTAGAGGTGGTATAGGAACACGTCTTCTAAGGTTATAGTGATTAGTGAGGTCGCTTTTGTGGTTGCTCTAGTTACAACAATGTCATGGCTAGATTTTTTTTAAACGTCAAATTAAGGCAGTGTGTGTATCGATATTTTCTTTTAAATTTTAAATTTTGAATAAATAAATGATAATTTTGGGTTTAGCTATCTACGTTGTCAGGTATCGGTCTAATTTAGTATGTTGCGGTTATTATCCCTTGAAATTTTTTATTTAATAATTCATAGAAATTTCGATGAAATCGTTTAAAAAAAATTATATTATTATTTTAGCCATTAAAAACTTTTTTTACTATACAATTGATAGAATAATTATTTTTTATTATAACGCCGGTAGATTGAGTCCAATGTTAAGGTATACTAAGTCTCATTATTCGTATAGATCCTACTAATTGACAATGGAGCTGTAATAGGCAACATTTTAAAAATCAATATTGTGAATTATTGATAGAACACATTATCACAGTAACTAACTATATTATTATCTATTATTAGGTCCTTGAGCTAACATTAACAGTTTACTACAACATTTTATGTAAATTTGGCTAATTAATAAGTACGAACAAGCAGATTATTTTACAATCGTTTATAAACAAAAACAACGGATGTGGCCATACGAGGAACTTTTTCCTGTTGTATTTTTGTTGTGCATTTCTTTTTTTATTAAAATTTAATTTGATAATTTTTAATTATAAACTTTTAAAGAAATGCACAAAAAAAAGAAAACAGAAAAAAAAATTCCATTTCCGGTTAAACCGGAAGTCAAAATGTAAAGTGTTTGGTATCATTTAATAGCTAATTTTACGAGCTTTTAAAATATTTAAAAATATACAGGGTGTTCCGAAAAATTTTGTTATGTTTCTAATTTCCGGTTTAACCGGAAGTGTTTTGTTAACCGAAAATAGTGTCAAATAATAGTTATTTATAAGATTGATATAAATATCCAATTTCAAGTTTTCATTTTTATTACAAAAGAAATTAGAGATTATTGAAGTTTTGACATTCAAAAAATCATAACTCCGAATCCGCATCATACAAGTCTTTAAAAATTTACAGTTAGATAGAGAATCATGTCGTCTATAACATATCCAAATCTGTATAAATCGGCCGGACCAGTTTTTGAGAAAATCCATTTCTAAATTTTTACCTACTTTGGCCCCTTAAAGGTAGGCAATTTTAAAACAATTTTGGAAATCGGCTTGGTTATGACAAAAGCCCTATATTCTGGCTGTGCAATGCCGTTTTTAAATTTTTATAATAATAATTCCCGGCCAAGTTATAAGGGAAAAACCATAAAATGGGACAATCGCTCTATTGGTCGCCATTTTGAATAAAAAAATTTGAATTTTTTTTTTCAGTTTGGGCTCACATGTACTATCTTATAGACAAGTAGAAACGAATTTGGCCCAAATTTGCAAATATGCGCCCAAAATAACCACCTTATTTTTGTACACCCTGTATAGATTTCTTATAAAAGCTTAGTTTGCCGATGAAATAATTTTAAAGTGGCTAAAATCAAATTTCATCAAAATCGGTTCAGTAGTTTTTGCTCCACCAGTTACAGACATACATACAGACATTTTAGTCCAAAAAATTAAAAAATTTTTTTTTGCATTTTTGGAATCAGCGTAACTCAAAACGTCGAGAAATGCAAAAAAAAATTCTTATTATTATTATTATTTTTTGTCTCGATAATAATAACTTTTTCTTGGATTGGAAAAAGTTAAAATTGCTTGTTTAATACAGGGTGTACACTGCATGTACATCTAAACCAACTCCTGGGTTTAGAATGGTGGACACTGGAAGCAGAAGACGGGCAAAAACGGAAGAAAAACCTCCAGTAGCTGTGAAACTCGAGGCGGAATTACACCCAATATACAGGGTGTCCCAGGATGGGCTTTTCCCTCTTAGCAACCCCATCATGCCATCATGCCATCATGGGACACATTGGATTATCCTAGATGGCGCTCTGAAAACGAAAAACTTTCTAGATATATCGAAAACAATATTAATAAAAAGACACCCCTGTAGGATGTTGGGCACTATTGGGAAGCTCTTATTGTACCTAATTGCAATCGGAATTAAAAAGGAGCTGGGCGCAGGTGAAATTTTGCCCGAAAGACAACGTTAGACTTCATTACGAGGTAAATTCGCGCCTCCTTTACGATCAGACGTTAACTAGGATTCCTCACCCTCTCAATCCCAACTGATCGTCGAATTGTAAACTTGTTCAGTTAGCAACTAACTCTCGTGCCCTCTTTCTAGGCCTTTTATCAATTCTTAACATCCTATTTACAACTGCAATAAATGCCGTATTGTGTTCTTTGTTTTGATCTTGCATTAACTCAAACTATCGTCCTCGTTACTACACTGTTTGTTTCATATTTCCCACTGGTCTATTTATTAAATAGCGCACAATAGGAAGAAAACAACAGCTCTAAGTAATAGCAATGAGAACACGCTGAGGTTACAAGGATATTTGCTAAAAGGGTGTCACTAGACAGACCGTTTTGTACAAGAGAGAACACAAACAGTGGGTAAAACAAAAACCTAGAAAAAAGCAATCAGAAAAAAGTTAGGTTAGGTTATTTTAAGTTAGGGAGTGCTACTGCCCTCATTAACCTAACCTAAAGTATCTTTAACATACCCTAACCTAACATCTTCATTTGCTTTTCTACAGTTTAGTTTCATGTATCTATAGTTAAAGTGTAAGTGTAAGCCCTTATATTACTTTCCGATACCTTTTAAGGTATTATAGGTATTGTATTAAGTATTGTACGGAATTTTTCGG
This sequence comes from Malthinus seriepunctatus, assembly GCA_963924605.1. Taxonomy (NCBI): domain Eukaryota; kingdom Metazoa; phylum Arthropoda; class Insecta; order Coleoptera; family Cantharidae; genus Malthinus; species Malthinus seriepunctatus. The sequence goes on from OZ004603.1 coordinate 21,845,152, forward strand.
GGGCCCTCAAGCCCGTTATTTACGCCAGTGTTCGTCCGCCTGCCTCTTCGTTTCTCCGTCTCTATATCTATCTCCTACTGTCTGCATGTCTGTCTGGTGGAAGGGTTCTAGAGGTGGGATCAAATCTGAAGATGTTTTAAGCCACATTTGAGCTTTGGTTTGTAGAAAACTTCTATTAAAAAAATTCTTTTATTCTGAACATCTTCCAAATTATTCAAAAATATTTAAACAAAATACGACGTTATCTTATTTAAAGAGTTATTTTCCTTAAGCAAACATAGGAAATTTTCAGTAATTATTTTCACGCCACTTGATTTACTAATTTGCAATTTCAAGGATCTTATTTGATACCATCACTAGTAATTAATAGACGATTAAACAATAAACTAAAAAAAAACAGCTCGTTTTTAGGCACGTTTTGTACATTTTATGGAATGTAAGCAAAGATTGAGTTATCAAAAAGTCATTATTTCTTTACACTATTAGCAGACTTGCTCTTATTACTATTTTGATAATTTGTTTATTATTTTAACCTTCACTTAAAAGTCCAAAGATAACAGTAATCGCATGGAGTTTTTCTATTTCTTAATAAATAAGTAATTATTTCAACAACAATTAAATTTTAATTAAATTACGCATACTAACTTTAGCCAGTAGTGTATAAGGCTCTTGATTAATTTAGTTCGACGTTAAATTTACTTTGGAACTTTTCATTTGTTTCTTTAATTAATAATCAATTCTGATTCGAACTAACTACAGCAGCTGTTAGCTACAATTAAAATTTTATAGTAGTAAAATGCGTCTGAAATTTAACCTCAAATTTTGAGCCACCCTTTGTAGATTTCAGTTGTTTTTTTTTACTGATAGTTTTATTTATAAAGAGTGCACTGTAATTATATTAAATATTTTCACTAAGCATAATCGCAACTGTTCTGATAATTATTTAGAACACACTTAAAGATAATTAAGTAAAAGAGGAACAACAATAGAAAAGTTGTAATTGTTCGCGTTCTTACATAAAATTACTACTTCATTTAATTTTTTGTAGAAGAACATTTAAGAAAAAAAAATACTTTCCTTATTTAGTTCCGCTTTTTAATCTTTTTTTCTCTTCTCGCGGAATTTTTCAAAATATTAAAACAATAAAATGAATGGGTTACAATCTGTTGATGTGAACTTGGTAGTTGTTATCTGTCACAATGATACAAGCTGCTGGTAGGATATTTCGTCTGTTTATCTGTTTAAATGTATGTGTGTGCCCTAATTACTACTAGAAAGCGAATTGATTTGTATAGAAATTACACAATCTGTGTATACCAGTATGTGGTTGTGTGTAAGTTTCTGTCAGGCAAATGCATCAGAACAATGATTTAATCGTTGCCTATGTATAAATCAGTGTTCCAAAAACTATAATTACTAAATTAAATAAAATTAATTTAGGGTATTTTATTTAAGTAGGCATATACAAGGTGTTTAAGAAGTAATGGCACGTTGCGTTTAGCTTTTTTGATTTTCGTAAAATTTTCAAAAAAAAAATTTTTTTTTATATTTAATTTCTAGACCTTTTGAGTCCCTTAAGTCCAAAAAAAAATTTTTTAGAGGTCGGCGGCATGTCTACTCTTTGTTACAAGTATTATGTTATAAAGGGTGGCCAAAAATAATTTTTTTTTAGTTTCTAAATTTGAAATGGCGGCCAATATAACGATTGTCTCATTTTGTGGTTTTTCCCTTATATCTTGGCTAGTAATTATTATTATAAAAATTTCAAAACAGCATTGTATAACCAAAATCTAAGGCTTTCGTTCTACTAGCTTAATCGATTTTTTATAAATTTTTTCAAAATTTTTCAAAATTGCCTACCTTTAAGAAGCCAAAATAGGTCACAATTTTACAATGGATTTTCTCAAAATTTGTTTAGCCGGTTTTTTTCATTTTTGGATATGTTACAGACATCAGCGTTCTCCATCGAATGCCACAAACTTTACTCCTTAAATGTTTCCAGGACCGGAGTTATGATTTTTTTAAATGTCAAAATTTCAAAAATCTGTTATTCCCTTTTTAATACAAACGAAAATCTTGAAACTTGTTAAATGTATCAATCTATGAATATCTATTATTTGACACCATTTTCGGTAAACAAAACGCCTTCCCGTTAAACCGGAAATTACAAAAATATCAAAAGGTTATTGGAAAACCCTGTATACTTTTAAATATTTTCAAACCTTGTATAATTAGCTGTTATACCAAAACCAAACAGGTACCATATTTTTGATACCAAAAACTTCATTATTTGACTTCCGGTTTAACCGGAAATGGAAACAGCTTTCTTAATTTAAATGGTTAGAGGTTAGGTTAGGTTAGGTTAGGTTAGGTTAGGTTAGGTTAGGTTAGGTTAGGTTAGGTAAGGTAGAGGTTAGGTTAGGTTAGGTTAGGTTAATTTGAACGATCGTAAAGTTAGTTATCTGATGTTACAAAACCCTTTATACTTTACTTCCGGTTTAACTGGAAATGTCCTGTTATAGCCACACTAGATTGAATTAGCCACGTTAGAATTTAACAAAACTTGAGTTTTACTACGGTAAACTACGATTAAACCTGATTTTACAATACTAACTTGCCTTGAAGTCAGTTTCAACCGTAGTTTAATTTAAGCCGCTGTTGAACGTCAATTCTAAAATCGACCCTTAAAAATAGCTTTAATACACATGAAAAAGTTCTGCTATGGCCACATCACAGTTTTATTATTTGAAAAAAGTATTTTGATCAAATATTATTTCTCAACGTTTTAAGCCCCACTGAGTCCTAAAATGCAATCCACTGTTTTATTTTTAATTCGAAAGAAGAGCCAAACTAAAAGGGAAGGCTATTAAATTTATTTCTGTTAGCTATAAAATGTGTTAACATGGTCCATACTGTAAACAAACGTAAAAAATCCACTTACAAGTTACTCTCTTTCAAAGAGCAACATGTGGACCAAATTTCAACTTTTAGGTCACACCCAAATAGACATTTTAAAACAAACCAACAAAATGTCAAGTTGGAGGAAAAATTAAAGCAAAAATTCAAAAAAACATTCATCAAATGTGAAGTAACTCCAAGGTGAATAACTAATTACAATACCTTCTCTCTAATTAGTCATTTTAGTAGGCCAACACCCTAACTATTCTAACTATGTTAAATTTTGAATTGCATTACTGGTTAAAACAATAAACCACCATGGCCTTCTTTAATCAATTCTTCAATCTTTAATTTAAAATTAGAGCATGTGTTCGTTCAATTATTAAAAAAAAATAAAGACGAAAATGTCATTAAAATTATTGAAGAGTTTAAAAACGAGTGTAAACAACTTCTTGATGAGCAATAAAATTGTTGTAATTATAATTAGAGGCTATTAAACATCTTGGTTGGAAAAATAGACGTAATAACTAGTACTATTTTGGTGTAACTAATTATGCGATGAGTTAACGAACTTGTGTTATATGGTTAGAAGACATTCCAATAAAATTGTTAGAAAAAAAAGAGAGTCTATCAGAGTATGACTAAACGACTGATGAATTAATTGCTTCACGTTTTAACCTACTGATGATCAAGGATCATAAAATAGTCTTTAAAAGGTCCATTTAGTCCATTTACACCCCTATACTAGTCAACTAAGGGGTTATAAAGGACAGGGATGTGTTTAGAGTAGTTAGGAGGTAAAAAAAACTAAAAGAGGGGGTAGAAAGTTCCCATTTTTGGGATTTTTGCTTATATCTCCAAAACGGTGAGTCTTAGAGAAAAAATTATTCTTAACAAAATGAAAGCTTATGAAATTTTCTATAAGATTGTTTCTACTTACTTTTTCTCTATTCCTCATAGTTTTTGAGATATCCGCCCACAAAAATCGTTTATGTGTAAAAAAAATTTTGCCTCACGTATTTCGTCGAACGATTTTTGTGGGCGGATAACTATAAAACTGTAAGGAATAGAGACAAAATGAATAGAAACAATATTGTAGTAAATTTGATAAGCTTTCATTTAGTAAAAAAAATTTCTTAGGGTCCACTGTTTTTCAGATATAAGCGAAAACCCCAAAAACGGGACCTTTTCGCCCCATTCCTCCCCTCTATAAAACTGAGTTTACACAATCAAATACGCCAGCTCCAGCTAAACAGTTACTTTAGAGGTCGTTATTTTAAATAGTTTTCCAACAAGAAAACATGAAAATGATTATCCTTCAATTTCCTATCGGGAAAACTAAATTTAATGCGGTTTACTTATGTAATTTTTCGAAGTTTATAAAAAAAAGAAAACTGATAGAAAATTTATTGTTAAAAATTTGAAAATAATAGGGACACGAGCCACTCAGAAGTTTTTCGTTACAGCTGATATCCTAGCCACAATTATAGAAAATAAAAACAAACATCTCTTGCACTAAACATAACAAACTATCTCGTATTGTTCTTTTTGGGTAAAATTTTTCCTTTATGGCTTAATAAGATTAAAAGTCAACGCTGTATAAAATAACATCTCTTAAAATGTGTTTTAAGATAAACCACAAGGATTAGATTTAAAATTGTATTATTTTAAAAGGAGCGTCTGTTATTTTTCAATATCACGTATAAAGAGAAAATTTTATTTTTTTCTCTTTTTTCTTTCGACTTTTGACAAATTATTTAAATATAAATTTATATGTGTAATTTCTTAAAAATAAAAGAGAACAATTACCATCTGGAAAATTGGATGGACTCTTTTCTTTATCTCTCGTATTTTAAAGATCTAAAAAGGTGTCGAATTTGCAATTAAGTGTAAACGTTACATTAGAAGCTTTAAAACAACGTAAACTTGCCAGCTCACTCTACAAAACTCATCTAACTTTGTCAAAGCTCTCTAAATAAAAGTTTACAATTGTTTAATATCCAAATGGTAAAATAACAGCGTTTTTATTTAGTCCGTTTTGTAAGTTTCTTTTCAAAAGTTTAAAGATAGTTTTTACAAAAATACACATTACATGAGTCATTAAACCAATAACGATTTTTCCATTTGCAATTTTTCCACCTTAGTGTAAAATACTTCTTAGACACTGTCTTTTTTCAAACTTTTGTAAGTACGCCGCCTTTAAAAGTCTCTAGAGACACTGTTTTCTTATCGAGACGATTCTAAAGCCTTCAACCGACTTGCAAAATCTTCTAAAACTTTGCCTCACCAAGAAAACCCATATCAAGAATCGTTGATCCTTAAAGGGTTCCTATAGCTGTTTTTTGAAGTTTAAAAATATTTTTAAATTGTTTTAGGTCTTTCAGCCATGTCCATTGACTTGTTTAGCCTTTGTACTTTTAAAAAGTATTTCTTATGTTCAGAAACCTTCCGAAGATGGATAGTCTTCAATGAAAAGCTCTCCAAAACTATTAGTTCAATTTAACATCATATCATAACAGTATTCGAGTTCTAATGAACTCGTTTGGGTGAATCTTTTCAGATATAATCAGATAATCACGTTAGGTTAGCCCCTCGGTTAGCCCTTAGATATCTGAGATGTGAGGAGCTATGGGCCTAGGTCAAATCATCAGCTACTCAACCATACAAAATGATGAAAAATCAGTACGAGTATTAAGTCCCTAAATAGAAAATTTTAATAGACTTTCTATAGGTTAGAATTTACGTTAAGCTATAAAACAAGTTCATGGGTCTCTACGTTTAAGATTAAGAATGAAATCTGGATCCAGATCAACTTATCTTTAAGCCACTCAAGCATGCAAGATGATGACAAATCAGGAAGAGTATTAAGCCCCGAAACAGAACAGTTTAAAACACTTTCTATGGGTTAGAATCTACGTTAAGCTATAAAACAAGTTCATAGGTCTCTACGTTTAAGATTAAGAATGAAATCTGGATCCAGATCAACTTATCTTTAAGCCACTCAACCATGCATGATGATGACAAATCAGGAAGAGTACTAAGCACCTAAACAGAAGAGTTTAAAATACTTTCTATGGGTTACAATCTACGTTAAGCTATAAAACAAGTTCATGGGTCTCTACGTATAAGATTAAGAATGAAATCTGGATCCAGATCAACATATCTTTAAGCCACTCAACCATGCAAGATGATAAAAAATCAGGAAGAGTACTAAGCCCCGAAACAGAAGAGTTTAAAATACCCCTCATGGGTTAGAATCTACGTTAAGCTATAAAACAAGTTCATGGGTCTCTACGTTTAAGATCAAGAATGAAATCTGGATCCAGATCAACTTATCTTTAAGCCACTCAACCATGCATGATGATGACAAATCAGGAAGAGTACTAAGCACCTAAACAGAAGAGTTTAAAATACTTTCTATGAGTTAGAATCTACGTTAAGCTATAAAACAAGTTCATGGGTCTCTACGTATAAGATTAAGAATGAAATCTGGATCCAGATCAACATATCTTTAAGCCACTCAACCATGCAAGATGATAAAAAATCAGGAAGAGTACTAAGCCCCGAAACAGAAGAGTTTAAAATACCCCTCATGGGTTAGAATCTACGTTAAGCTATAAAACAAGTTCATGGGTCTCTACGTTTAAGATCAAGAATGAAATCTGGATCCAGATCAACTTATCTTTAAGCCACTCAACCATGTAAGATGATGACAAATCAAAACAGGAAGAGTACTAAGTCCCGAAACAGAAGAGTTTAAAATACTTTCTATGGGTTAGAATCTACGTTAAGCTATAAAACAAGTTCATGGGTCTCTACGTTTAAGATTAAGAATGAAATCTGGATCCAGATCAACTTATCTTTAAGCCACTCAACCATGCATGATGATGACAAATCAGGAAGAGTACTAAGCCCCTAAACAGAAGAGTTTAAAATACTTTCTATGGGTTAGAATCTACGTTAAGCTATAAAACAAGTTCATGGGTCTCTACGTTTAAGATTAAGAATGAAATCTGGATCCAGATCAACTTATCTTTAAGCCACTCAACCATGCATGATGATGACAAATCAGGAAGAGTACTAAGCCCCTAAACAGAAGAGTTTAAAATACTTTCTATGGGTTAGAATCTACGTTAAGCTATAAAACAAGTTCATGGGTCTCTACGTTTAAGATCAAGAATGAAATCTGGATCCAGATCAACTTCTCTTTAAGCCACTCAACAATGAAAGATGATGACAAATCAGGAAGAGTACTAAGCCACGAAACAGAAAAGTTTAAATTACTTTCTACGGGTTAGAATCAACGTTAAGCTATAAAACAAGTTCATGGGACTCTACGTTTAAGATTAAGAATGAAATCTGGATCCAGATCAACTTATCTTTAAGCCACTCAACCATGCATGATGATGACAAATCAGGAAGTAGACTAGGCGCAAAAGTTAAAGTATTTTATGCAAGCGGCATTTCATATAACATTTTGGTAACCGATGTTTTCCCAGTATTTCAACCCTGCTGAATACGAAAATTGCGGTTATCAAAGCGAAATCTTAACCGGAAGCGTGATATTCCAGATGACACCCAAGATGTCAGCTTTGTTATTTTTGATGGAATCATTATGGACAATTAAGACAAATATTTTTATTGGTTCGGATAGATAATTTTATACCCTACAATTTTTATTAGAAGTAAAATTATCTTCAGATCACTCCTAAAAGAGCTAGAGTCGATAAAAGCACCAGTGTTGTATAAGCCGTCTTAATACATAAAGCAGTATATGGAAGCATCTTGGTGAGTTCAGCGAGGAAGCTTTCCCAGTATCCAGCTAGGACGTATTTGTTAAAACATGATCAGAGCAAATCAAGTTCATAAAAGTCGATCATAAAGAGGATATTGCGTCTTCTGTTTTGACAACACACGGTGCTTCTCCCGACTCTCTAAACCCTTAAAGAGTGATTTTACTGTAATTTTTTGTAGACCATAAAATTATCTATCCGAGCTAACAAAAATATTTGTCTTAATTGCCATAATAATTAATCCATCAAAATAAATAAAAAGAGCAAACATGTATATTACGACGATTTTTACGATTTTTTTTTAATAATTAATCCATCAAAATAAATAAAAAGAGCAAACATGTATATTACGACGATTTTTACGCACACAATGTCTTTAGCTGGCTTTCGCTCCTTAATAAGCAATCTTACGGTACTTTTACATTTAATAATAATTGTAGAGAACCTTGTATATCTAATTCAATCAAAACAGTTGTCCAAGTTTCAATAATAATTCTTCCATCCAAATAAATCTTAATTAATAAAGCAAACAACCTAGTCGCCATCTTGAATATCGCGCTTCCGGTTTAAATTTCACTGTGGGTAATCGCAATTTTTGGATTCAGAGGGGTCGAAATATTGGGAAAACATCGGTTACCAATATGTTATATGAAATTCCTCTAGCATTTCGATACTGGGATTTTGTTCCAATTTCACGGTGCTTCTTCCGACTGTAGCTCCTTAAGGAGTGATCTGAAGATAGTTATACCTCTAATAAAAATTGTAGAGTATAAAATTATCTATCCGAACCAAAAAAAATATTTGTCTTAATTGTCCATAATGATTCCATCAAAAATAACAAAGCTGACATCTTGGGTGTCATCTTGAATATCACGCTTCCGGTTAAGATTTCGCTTTGATAACCGCAATTTTCGTATTCAGCAGGGTTGAAATACTGCGAAAACATCGGTTACCAAAATGTTATATGAAATGCCGCTTGTATGGTTAAGAATACGTTTTTTCCGATAACAGTCCTAGTCTAAAGAGTACTAAGCCCCTAAACAGAAGAGTTTAAAATACTTTCTATGGGTTAGAATCTACGTTAAGCTATAAAACAAGTTCATGGGTCTCTACGTTTAAGATTAAGAATGAAATCTGAATCCAGATCAACTTATCTTTAAGCCACTCAACCATGCATGATGATGACAAATCAGGAAGAGTACTAAGCCCCGAAACAGAAGAGTTTAAAATACTTTCTATGGGTTAGAATCTACGTTAAGCTATAAAACAAGTTCATGGGTCTCTACGTTTAAGATCAAGAATGAAATCTGGATCCAGATCAACTTCTTTTTAAGCCACTCAACAATGAAAGATGATGACAAATCAGGAAGAGTACTAAGCCACGAAACAGAAAAGTTTAAATTACTTTCTACGGGTTAGAATCAACGTTAAGCTATAAAACAAGTTCATGGGACTCTACGTTTAAGATTAAGAATGAAATCTGGATCCAGATCAACTTATCTTTAAGCCACTCAACCATGCATGATGATGACAAATCAGGAAGAGTACTAAGCCCCTAAACAGAAGAGTTTAAAATACTTTCTATGGGTTAGAATCTACGTTAAGCTATAAAACAAGTTCATGGGTCTCTACGTTTAAGATTAAGAATGAAATCTGAATCCAGATCAACTTATCTTTAAGCCACTCAACCATGCATGATGATGACAAATCAGGAAGAGTACTAAGCCCCTAAACAGAAGAGTTTAAAATACTTTCTATGGGTTAGAATCTACGTTAAGCTATAAAACAAGTTCATGGGTCTCTACGTTTAAGATTAAGAATGAAATCTGAATCCAGATCAACTTATCTTTAAGCCACTCAACCATGCATGATGATGACAAATCAGGAAGAGTACTAAGCCCCTAAACAGAAGAGTTTAAAATACTTTCTATGGGTTAGAATCTACGTTAAGCTATAAAACAAGTTCATGGGTCTCTACGTTTAAGATTAAGAATGAAATCTGAATCCAGATCAACTTATCTTTAAGCCACTCAACCATGCATGATGATGACAAATCAGGAAGAGTACTAAGCCCCTAAACAGAAGAGTTTAAAATACTTTCTATGGGTTAGAATCTACGTTAAGCTATAAAACAAGTTCATGGGACTCTACGTTTAAGATTAAGAATGAAATCTGGATCCAGATCAACTTATCTTTAAGCCACTCAACCATGCATGATGATGACAAATCAGGAAGAGTACTAAGCCCCTAAACAGAAGAGTTTAAAATACTTTCTATGGGTTAGAATCTACGTTAAGCTATAAAACAAGTTCATGGGTCTCTACGTTTAAGATTAAGAATGAAATCTGAATCCAGATCAACTTATCTTTAAGCCACTCAACCATGCATGATGATGACAAATCAGGAAGAGTACAAAGCCCCTAAACAGAAGAGTTTAAAATACTTTCTATGGGTTAGAATCTACGTTAAGCTATAAAACAAGTTCATGGGTCTCTACGTTTAAGATTAAGAATGAAATCTGGATCCAGATCAACTTATCTTTAAGCCACTCAACCATGCATGATGATGACAAATCAGGAAGAGTACTAAGCCCCTAAACAGAAGAGTTTAAAATACTTTCTATGGGTTAGAATCTACGTTAAGCTATAAAACAAGTTCATGGGTCTCTACGTTTAAGATTAAGAATGAAATCTGAATCCAGATCAACTTATCTTTAAGCCACTCAACCATGCATGATGATGACAAATCAGGAAGAGTACTAAGCCCCTAAACAGAAGAGTTTAAAATACTTTCTATGGGTTAGAATCTACGTTAAGCTATAAAACAAGTTCATGGGTCTCTACGTTTAAGATTAAGAATGAAATCTGAATCCAGATCAACTTATCTTTAAGCCACTCAACCATGCATGATGATGACAAATCAGGAAGAGTACTAAGCCCCTAAACAGAAGAGTTTAAAATACTTTCTATGGGTTAGAATCTACGTTAAGCTATAAAACAAGTTCATGGGACTCTACGTTTAAGATTAAGAATGAAATCTGGATCCAGATCAACTTATCTTTAAGCCACTCAACCATGCATGATGATGACAAATCAGGAAGAGTACTAAGCCCCTAAACAGAAGAGTTTAAAATACTTTCTATGGGTTAGAATCTACGTTAAGCTATAAAACAAGTTCATGGGTCTCTACGTTTAAGATTAAGAATGAAATCTGAATCCAGATCAACTTATCTTTAAGCCACTCAACCATGCATGATGATGACAAATCAGGAAGAGTACAAAGCCCCTAAACAGAAGAGTTTAAAATACTTTCTATGGGTTAGAATCTACGTTAAGCTATAAAACAAGTTCATGGGTCTCTACGTTTAAGATTAAGAATGAAATCTGGATCCAGATCAACTTATCTTTAAGCCACTCAACCATGCATGATGATGACAAATCAGGAAGAGTACTAAGCTCCTAAACAGAAGAGTTTAAAATACTTTCTATGGGTTAGAATCTACGTTAAGCTATAAAACAAGTTCATGGGTCTCTACGTTTAAGATTAAGAATGAAATCTGGATCCAGATCAACTTATCTTTAAGCCACTCAACCATGCATGATGATGACAAATCAGGAAGAGTATTAAGCCCCGAAACAGAAGGGTTTAAAACACTTTCTATGGGTTTGAATCTTCGTTAAGCTATAAAACAAGTTCATGGGTCTCTACGTTTAAGATTAAGAATGAAATCTGGATCCAGATCAACTTATCTTTAAGCCACTCAACCATGCATGATGATGACAAATCAGGAAGAGTACTAAGCACCTAAACAGAAGAGTTTAAAATACTTTCTATGGGTTACAATCTACGTTAAGCTATAAAACAAGTTCATGGGTCTCTACGTTTAAGATTAAGAATGAAATCTGGATCCAGATCAACTTATCTTTAAGCCACTCAACCATGCATGATGATGACAAATCAGGAAGAGTACAAAGCACCTAAACAGAAGAGTTTAAAATACTTTCTATGGGTTACAATCTACGTTAAGCTATAAAACAAGTTCATGGGTCTCTACGTTTAAGATTAAGAATGAAATCTGGATCCAGATCAACTTATCTTTAAGCCACTCAACCATGCATGATGATGACAAATCAGGAAGAGTACTAAGCACCTAAACAGAAGAGTTTAAAATACTTTCTATGGGTTACAATCTACGTTAAGCTATAAAACAAGTTCATGGGTCTCTACGTTTAAGATTAAGAATGAAATCTGGATCCAGATCAACTTATCTTTAAGCCACTCAACCATGCATGATGATGACAAATCAGGAAGAGTACTAAGCACCTAAACAGAAGAGTTTAAAATACTTTCTATGGGTTACAATCTACGTTAAGCTATAAAACAAGTTCATGGGTCTCTACGTTTAAGATTAAGAATGAAATCTGGATCCAGATCAACTTATCTTTAAGCCACTCAACCATGCATGATGATGACAAATCAGGAAGTGTACTAAGCCCCTAAACAGAAGAGTTTAAAATACTTTCTATGGGTTAGAATCTACGTTAAGCTATAAAACAAGTTCATGGGTCTCTACGTTTAAGATTAAGAATGAAATCTGGATCCAGATCAACTTATCTTTAAGCCACTCAAGAATGCATGATGATGACAAATCAGGAAGAGTACTAAGCACCTAAACAGAAGAGTTTAAAATACTTTCTATGGGTTACAATCTACGTTAAGCTATAAAACAAGTTCATGGGTCTCTACGTTTAAGATTAAGAATGAAATCTGGATCCAGATCAACTTATCTTTAAGCCACTCAACCATGCAAGATGATGACAAATCAGGAATAGTACTAAGCCCCAAAACAGAAGAGCTTAAAATACTTTCTATGGGTTAGAATCTACGTTTAGCTATAAAACAAGTTCATGGGTCTCTACATTTAAGATTAAGAATGAAATCTAGATCCAGATCAACTTATCTTTAAGCCACTCAAGCATGCAAGATGATGACAAATCAGGAAGAGTACTAAGCCACGAAACAGAAGAGTTTAAAACATTTTCTATGGGTTAGAATCTACGTTAAGCTATAAAACAACTTCATGGGTCTCTACGTTTAAGATTAAGAATGAAATCTGAATCCAGATCAACTTATCTTTAAGCCACTTAACCATGCAAGATGGTGACAAATTAGGAAGAGTACTAAGCCCCGACACAGAAGAGTTTAAACAATTTGCTATGGGTTAGAATCTACGTTAAGCTATAAAACAAGTTCATGGGTCTCTACGTTTAAGATTAAGAATGAAATCTGAATCCAGATCAACTTATCTTTAAGCCACTCAACCATGCATGATGATGACAAATCAGGAAGAGTACTAAGCCCCTAAACAGAAGAGTTTAAAATACTTTCTATGGGTTAGAATCTACGTTAAGCTATAAAACAAGTTCATGGGTCTCTACGTTTAAGATTAAGAGTGAAATCTGGATCCAGATCAACTTATCTTTAAGCCACTCAACCATGCATGATGATGACAAATCAGGAAGAGTACTAAGCCCCTAAACAGAAGAGTTTAAAATACTTTCTATGGGTTAGAATCTACGTTAAGCTATAAAACAAGTTCATGGGTCTCTACGTTTAAGATTAAGAATGAAATCTGGATCCAGATCAACTTATCTTTAAGCCACTCAACCATGCATGATGATGACAAATCAGGAAGAGTACTAAGCTCCTAAACAGAAGAGTTTAAAATACTTTCTATGGGTTAGAATCTACGTTAAGCTATAAAACAAGTTCATGGGTCTCTACGTTTAAGATTAAGAATGAAATCTGGATCCAGATCAACTTATCTTTAAGCCACTCAACCATGCATGATGATGACAAATCAGGAAGAGTACTAAGCCCCTAAACAGAAGAGTTTAAAATACTTTCTATGGGTTAGAATCTACGTTAAGCTATAAAACAAGTTCATGGGACTCTACGTTTAAGATTAAGAATGAAATCTGGATCCAGATCAACTTATCTTTAAGCCACTCAACCATGCATGATGATGACAAATCAGGAAGAGTACTAAGCTCCTAAACAGAAGAGTTTAAAATACTTTCTATGGGTTAGAATCTACGTTAAGCTATAAAACAAGTTCATGGGTCTCTACGTTTAAGATTAAGAATGAAATCTGGATCCAGATCAACTTATCTTTAAGCCACTCAACCATGCATGATGATGACAAATCAGGAAGAGTACAAAGCCCCTAAACAGAAGAGTTTAAAATACTTTCTATGGGTTAGAATCTACGTTAAGCTATAAAACAAGTTCATGGGTCTCTACGTTTAAGATTAAGAATGAAATCTGGATCCAGATCAACTTATCTTTAAGCCACTCAACCATGCATGATGATGACAAATCAGGAAGAGTACTAAGCTCCTAAACAGAAGAGTTTAAAATACTTTCTATGGGTTAGAATCTACGTTAAGCTATAAAACAAGTTCATGGGTCTCTACGTTTAAGATTAAGAATGAAATCTGGATCCAGATCAACTTATCTTTAAGCCACTCAACCATGCATGATGATGACAAATCAGGAAGAGTACAAAGCCCCTAAACAGAAGAGTTTAAAATACTTTCTATGGGTTAGAATCTACGTTAAGCTATAAAACAAGTTCATGGGTCTCTACGTTTAAGATTAAGAATGAAATCTGGATCCAGATCAACTTATCTTTAAGCCACTCAACCATGCATGATGATGACAAATCAGGAAGAGTACTAAGCCCCTAAACAGAAGAGTTTAAAATACTTTCTATGGGTTAGAATCTACGTTAAGCTATAAAACAAGTTCATGGGTCTCTACGTTTAAGATTAAGAATGAAATCTGAATCCAGATCAACTTATCTTTAAGCCACTCAACCATGCATGATGATGACAAATCAGGAAGAGTACTAAGCCCCTAAACAGAAGAGTTTAAAATACTTTCTATGGGTTAGAATCTACGTTAAGCTATAAAACAAGTTCATGGGTCTCTACGTTTAAGATTAAGAATGAAATCTGAATCCAGATCAACTTATCTTTAAGCCACTCAACCATGCATGATGATGACAAATCAGGAAGAGTACTAAGCCCCTAAACAGAAGAGTTTAAAATACTTTCTATGGGTTAGAATCTACGTTAAGCTATAAAACAAGTTCATGGGACTCTACGTTTAAGATTAAGAATGAAATCTGGATCCAGATCAACTTATCTTTAAGCCACTCAACCATGCATGATGATGACAAATCAGGAAGAGTACTAAGCCCCTAAACAGAAGAGTTTAAAATACTTTCTATGGGTTAGAATCTACGTTAAGCTATAAAACAAGTTCATGGGTCTCTACGTTTAAGATTAAGAATGAAATCTGAATCCAGATCAACTTATCTTTAAGCCACTCAACCATGCATGATGATGACAAATCAGGAAGAGTACAAAGCCCCTAAACAGAAGAGTTTAAAATACTTTCTATGGGTTAGAATCTACGTTAAGCTATAAAACAAGTTCATGGGTCTCTACGTTTAAGATTAAGAATGAAATCTGGATCCAGATCAACTTATCTTTAAGCCACTCAACCATGCATGATGATGACAAATCAGGAAGAGTACTAAGCTCCTAAACAGAAGAGTTTAAAATACTTTCTATGGGTTAGAATCTACGTTAAGCTATAAAACAAGTTCATGGGTCTCTACGTTTAAGATTAAGAATGAAATCTGGATCCAGATCAACTTATCTTTAAGCCACTCAACCATGCATGATGATGACAAATCAGGAAGAGTATTAAGCCCCGAAACAGAAGGGTTTAAAACACTTTCTATGGGTTTGAATCTTCGTTAAGCTATAAAACAAGTTCATGGGTCTCTACGTTTAAGATTAAGAATGAAATCTGGATCCAGATCAACTTATCTTTAAGCCACTCAACCATGCATGATGATGACAAATCAGGAAGAGTACTAAGCACCTAAACAGAAGAGTTTAAAATACTTTCTATGGGTTACAATCTACGTTAAGCTATAAAACAAGTTCATGGGTCTCTACGTTTAAGATTAAGAATGAAATCTGGATCCAGATCAACTTATCTTTAAGCCCCTAAACAGAAGAGTTTAAAATACTTTCTATGGGTTAGAATCTACGTTAAGCTATAAAACAAGTTCATGGGTCTCTACGTTTAAGATTAAGAATGAAATCTGAATCCAGATCAACTTATCTTTAAGCCACTCAACCATGCATGATGATGACAAATCAGGAAGAGTACTAAGCCCCTAAACAGAAGAGTTTAAAATACTTTCTATGGGTTAGAATCTACGTTAAGCTATAAAACAAGTTCATGGGACTCTACGTTTAAGATTAAGAATGAAATCTGGATCCAGATCAACTTATCTTTAAGCCACTCAACCATGCATGATGATGACAAATCAGGAAGAGTACTAAGCCCCTAAACAGAAGAGTTTAAAATACTTTCTATGGGTTAGAATCTACGTTAAGCTATAAAACAAGTTCATGGGTCTCTACGTTTAAGATTAAGAATGAAATCTGAATCCAGATCAACTTATCTTTAAGCCACTCAACCATGCATGATGATGACAAATCAGGAAGAGTACAAAGCCCCTAAACAGAAGAGTTTAAAATACTTTCTATGGGTTAGAATCTACGTTAAGCTATAAAACAAGTTCATGGGTCTCTACGTTTAAGATTAAGAATGAAATCTGGATCCAGATCAACTTATCTTTAAGCCACTCAACCATGCATGATGATGACAAATCAGGAAGAGTACTAAGCTCCTAAACAGAAGAGTTTAAAATACTTTCTATGGGTTAGAATCTACGTTAAGCTATAAAACAAGTTCATGGGTCTCTACGTTTAAGATTAAGAATGAAATCTGGATCCAGATCAACTTATCTTTAAGCCACTCAACCATGCATGATGATGACAAATCAGGAAGAGTATTAAGCCCCGAAACAGAAGGGTTTAAAACACTTTCTATGGGTTTGAATCTTCGTTAAGCTATAAAACAAGTTCATGGGTCTCTACGTTTAAGATTAAGAATGAAATCTGGATCCAGATCAACTTATCTTTAAGCCACTCAACCATGCATGATGATGACAAATCAGGAAGAGTACTAAGCACCTAAACAGAAGAGTTTAAAATACTTTCTATGGGTTACAATCTACGTTAAGCTATAAAACAAGTTCATGGGTCTCTACGTTTAAGATTAAGAATGAAATCTGGATCCAGATCAACTTATCTTTAAGCCACTCAACCATGCATGATGATGACAAATCAGGAAGAGTACAAAGCACCTAAACAGAAGAGTTTAAAATACTTTCTATGGGTTACAATCTACGTTAAGCTATAAAACAAGTTCATGGGTCTCTACGTTTAAGATTAAGAATGAAATCTGGATCCAGATCAACTTATCTTTAAGCCACTCAACCATGCATGATGATGACAAATCAGGAAGAGTACTAAGCACCTAAACAGAAGAGTTTAAAATACTTTCTATGGGTTACAATCTACGTTAAGCTATAAAACAAGTTCATGGGTCTCTACGTTTAAGATTAAGAATGAAATCTGGATCCAGATCAACTTATCTTTAAGCCACTCAACCATGCATGATGATGACAAATCAGGAAGAGTACTAAGCACCTAAACAGAAGAGTTTAAAATACTTTCTATGGGTTACAATCTACGTTAAGCTATAAAACAAGTTCATGGGTCTCTACGTTTAAGATTAAGAATGAAATCTGGATCCAGATCAACTTATCTTTAAGCCACTCAACCATGCATGATGATGACAAATCAGGAAGTGTACTAAGCCCCTAAACAGAAGAGTTTAAAATACTTTCTATGGGTTAGAATCTACGTTAAGCTATAAAACAAGTTCATGGGTCTCTACGTTTAAGATTAAGAATGAAATCTGGATCCAGATCAACTTATCTTTAAGCCACTCAAGAATGCATGATGATGACAAATCAGGAAGAGTACTAAGCACCTAAACAGAAGAGTTTAAAATACTTTCTATGGGTTACAATCTACGTTAAGCTATAAAACAAGTTCATGGGTCTCTACGTTTAAGATTAAGAATGAAATCTGGATCCAGATCAACTTATCTTTAAGCCACTCAACCATGCAAGATGATGACAAATCAGGAATAGTACTAAGCCCCAAAACAGAAGAGCTTAAAATACTTTCTATGGGTTAGAATCTACGTTTAGCTATAAAACAAGTTCATGGGTCTCTACATTTAAGATTAAGAATGAAATCTAGATCCAGATCAACTTATCTTTAAGCCACTCAAGCATGCAAGATGATGACAAATCAGGAAGAGTACTAAGCCACGAAACAGAAGAGTTTAAAACATTTTCTATGGGTTAGAATCTACGTTAAGCTATAAAACAACTTCATGGGTCTCTACGTTTAAGATTAAGAATGAAATCTGAATCCAGATCAACTTATCTTTAAGCCACTTAACCATGCAAGATGGTGACAAATTAGGAAGAGTACTAAGCCCCGACACAGAAGAGTTTAAACAATTTGCTATGGGTTAGAATCTACGTTAAGCTATAAAACAAGTTCATGGGTCTCTACGTTTAAGATTAAGAATGAAATCTGAATCCAGATCAACTTATCTTTAAGCCACTCAACCATGCATGATGATGACAAATCAGGAAGAGTACTAAGCCCCTAAACAGAAGAGTTTAAAATACTTTCTATGGGTTAGAATCTACGTTAAGCTATAAAACAAGTTCATGGGTCTCTACGTTTAAGATTAAGAGTGAAATCTGGATCCAGATCAACTTATCTTTAAGCCACTCAACCATGCATGATGATGACAAATCAGGAAGAGTACTAAGCCCCTAAACAGAAGAGTTTAAAATACTTTCTATGGGTTAGAATCTACGTTAAGCTATAAAACAAGTTCATGGGTCTCTACGTTTAAGATTAAGAATGAAATCTGGATCCAGATCAACTTATCTTTAAGCCACTCAACCATGCATGATGATGACAAATCAGGAAGAGTACTAAGCTCCTAAACAGAAGAGTTTAAAATACTTTCTATGGGTTAGAATCTACGTTAAGCTATAAAACAAGTTCATGGGTCTCTACGTTTAAGATTAAGAATGAAATCTGGATCCAGATCAACTTATCTTTAAGCCACTCAACCATGCATGATGATGACAAATCAGGAAGAGTACTAAGCCCCTAAACAGAAGAGTTTAAAATACTTTCTATGGGTTAGAATCTACGTTAAGCTATAAAACAAGTTCATGGGTCTCTACGTTTAAGATTAAGAATGAAATCTGGATCCAGATCAACTTATCTTTAAGCCACTCAACCATGCATGATGATGACAAATCAGGAAGAGTACTAAGCTCCTAAACAGAAGAGTTTAAAATACTTTCTATGGGTTAGAATCTACGTTAAGCTATAAAACAAGTTCATGGGTCTCTACGTTTAAGATTAAGAATGAAATCTGGATCCAGATCAACTTATCTTTAAGCCACTCAACCATGCATGATGATGACAAATCAGGAAGAGTACTAAGCCCCGAAACAGAAGGGTTTAAAACACTTTCTATGGGTTTGAATCTTCGTTAAGCTATAAAACAAGTTCATGGGTCTCTACGTTTAAGATTAAGAATGAAATCTGGATCCAGATCAACTTATCTTTAAGCCACTCAACCATGCATGATGATGACAAATCAGGAAGAGTACTAAGCACCTAAACAGAAGAGTTTAAAATACTTTCTATGGGTTACAATCTACGTTAAGCTATAAAACAAGTTCATGGGTCTCTACGTTTAAGATTAAGAATGAAATCTGGATCCAGATCAACTTATCTTTAAGCCACTCAACCATGCATGATGATGACAAATCAGGAAGAGTACTAAGCCCCTAAACAGAAGAGTTTAAAATACTTTCTATGGGTTAGAATCTACGTTAAGCTATAAAACAAGTTCATGGGTCTCTACGTTTAAGATTAAGAATGAAATCTGGATCCAGATCAACTTATCTTTAAGCCACTCAACCATGCATGATGATGACAAATCAGGAAGAGTACTAAGCCCCGAAACAGAAGGGTTTAAAACACTTTCTATGGGTTTGAATCTTCGTTAAGCTATAAAACAAGTTCATGGGTCTCTACGTTTAAGATTAAGAATGAAATCTGGATCCAGATCAACTTATCTTTAAGCCACTCAACCATGCAAGATGATGACAAATCAGGAAGAGTACTAAGCCCCGAAACAGTTTAAATTACTTTCTACAGGTTAGAATCTACGTTAAGCTATAAAACAAGTTCATGGGTCTCTACGTTTAGGATTAAGAATGAAATCTGGATCCAGATCAACTTATCTTTAAGCCACTCAACCATGCAAGATGATGACAAATCAGGAATAGTACTAAGCCCCAAAACAGAAGAGCTTAAAATACTTTCTATGGGTTAGAATCTACGTTTAGCTATAAAACAAGTTCATGAGTCTCTACATTTAAGATTAAGAATGAAATCTAGATCCAGATCAACTTATCTTTAAGCCACTCAAGCATGCAAGATGATGACAAATCAGGAAGAGTACTAAGCCACGAAACAGAAGAGTTTAAAACATTTACTATGGGTTAGAATCTACGTTAAGCTATAAAACAACTTCATGGGTCTCTACGTTTAAGATTAAGAATGAAATCTGAATCCAGATCAACTTATCTTTAAGCCACTTAACCATGCAAGATGGTGACAAATTAGGAAGAGTACTAAGCCCCGACACAGAAGAGTTTAAACAATTTGCTATGGGTTAGAATCTACGTTAAGCTATAAACCAAGTTCTTGGGTTTCTACGTTTAAGAATCAGAATGCAATCTGGCCCTAATTTAACGAAAGTTTCAGGCACTCTATCATGCAAGGCGATTATTATACCTTCTGTATGTTCTTTTATACAATTTATGTATTCAAAAATTGTACTTTATAATTAAACTCCACCCTACAGAACGCAATTTTCGTCAAACATTACAATTACACGTTTTTTTGAAATCTGCACGAAGTTGTTTTAATTACATTTAAAATGTAGTTAAGTTCCACTGGGGACTCTATGTATAAGTTTTTAACAAAAATAAAAGCGCATTAGTGTTATTCAATCAACGCCACACACAATTTCAAGTGACGTAACACGTGAAAAGCTCATTAAACTAACAAAACATTTTGTTGAAAAAATAATGACAAAAAATCTAAGCAGCAAATTTGTATAAAAAAAATATTATAATAAAGTTTATTAATTAATTATTGTTATTATAGTCTAAATTATATAAAATTTTGAAATCGATATTGTTTAGTGCAATTATCAACAATTATCATGCAATTTGCAAACGTACGTTTTCTAATTATTGTATGTACAATGAGGGACAATTATTGCTAAATGGGCAAACAACCTACATTTCAAACGTAAATTGTAGTACCTATATTATTTATATTTCAAGTATAAATCGTTTTGGACATGAGCTGCATTTTAAAATTATTTTTGTTTGAAAAATCAAACGAAATTACAACACATCAATTAAAATTGTTATTAATTTTCGAAATTTAAATTCAAAACGATTCAATTTATTTTTAAATTCAGAAAAAAAGTTCCTGGAGGTTTTTTTTTAAATACCATAGAGGTACTTTACTTTTGATTTCCCAATACTTTATTCCTAAATTGACCTGATTGTTAAAAAAATAGCCACGTGAGCATCGGAAAATGATGAGAAATAATTAAAAACTAAAATGCGGTGTTGCCAGAGTTAATTTTAATTACCTAATCTTCACTTCTAATAATAAAACGACCCCCACTACGTTTTCATACGTCACTGGAGACGTCACGTGCTTCGACCTTGTTAAACCACGCCCCCAAATGTAGATAAACGTTTTTAAATTTATTTGATTCTCAATGAGGTTTATTTTTATTATAATTTCATTTAAATGAACACGTTAGAAAAATGTGGGTCGTCGTCCTATACAGGGTGCCCGCTTTTCCGCTAAGATATTGAAATTTCGCTCTCAAACGATTAAATCGATTTCAAAACTATTGCAAAAATTGCTTCTATAGTACCGCACATTTAAATGTTAAATAACAATGTCGGTAAGTGGCATTTAATTAAGCTGTTGGGCCTTAGAATTAAATTATTATTATTATTATTACTATTCATAATTACTGATCGGTAGTTTCTTAAATTATAAGCTTCACTTAATTTATTGTTATTTGTAAAGATTAAACAATGCACAATAAATTGTGTAATAATTATTGTTTATTAAAATGATCGTTATATTTCCATTTAAAAATTAGTTTACAATTAAAATGTTATCGCTTGCTCTAACATGAACTCAATCAATTCGAAATGAAAATTTAATATTTTGCGATATATAAATTTTTCGACTCATGGCATTGAAAACCAGACACTCTGTATTAGTTTTAATAGTAATATTGAGCTCATCGATATTTATCCTCGCCACTAGCAACGTCCCCTTGCTATTTCTTTTGTCCCTCCCCTTTTGCTCTTCGGCAATAGCACGTAATTATCAGTTGTTTAACTACCATTATTGGAAGCCCCTTTCCCTCTCAAATTATTGTACACACTACCCTGTCCATAATTTCGGTTTCAAGTTGGATCAGAATTGTGTTTATTCAATTCAAGCTTGAATACCTTTAGAGCAAAGAGGCGTGGCTTAACAAGGTCGAATTTATTCAAGGTCGATGACGTACTATTAAAGTAGTGGGGTATAATTTTTAAAACTTTTTTAACAACCACCTCAATTTAAATTAATAAAAAGAACTGAAAACCCAACAAAATTTCCTTCAAAAAGAACATTTTTATTTAAATGAGGCGGATAAAAATGAAGCAAATTATTCTAAAAATAATGATTTTTTTTTAATTTAACACGCCTCTAAATAATATTTAGTGCTATAGCTTTTGTCTATCATAATAAAATTTTACGATAGGAAAACTTGACAGCATCATTTCCATATCTGTATGGTAAAAGCTAAGAAAAATATTTTCAAAACCAAACTACATTCAAATCTATTTTCTTTAAGGTGCAAATAGCTTTTAACTTCAAAGTATCTTTATTTTTGAAAAAAAAATTTACAAGCAGCTTAAAAATTCAATGCATATGAAAAGAAGATTTTCCATTTAAACATTTATTTGGTATTAAGTCGTATTTGGGGTTTATTTGGCGCTAAACCTATTGCTTCCTTTGAAGTTTTACTTTTACATGTTATTTGGTTTTGTATTATAAAATACAACCTTTACATAACCACTTACCTTTAATAGATATTAAATTAAACAAATAATTTAAAATACGTCATTTATACCGAAAGGAAATTAGCACGCAAATACAACGGTAGTCAGCTAAATATCTCAAGAACGGTTCGTCTTACGGCTATAAAACCTTATACCAATTATTATCTACATTTCACAAGGAATCCAAATCTGTAAAAATATACAGGGTGTTCTATTTGAAAAAATCGAGTAAAAGTGCAGTTTGTGTAAAAGAATCAGTCTGATAGTTACGGAGCACGTAAACACCCATGTATAGTGGCCATTTTCACAAGATGGCGGACGACGTCCACCTCCAAGAAATTAAGACTTTTTTTGTTTGTTAAGACGTTACTACCAACATCGGTACTCAAAAATTCAGCTTGCTATGATTTTATTCTACTAAAAAACGTAATTTGCTGCGAGTATTAAAAGTTAAAGGTTAAATTTTCTAATTAAAACCCTTCAAGTTACCAAGTGTAAGTATATAAATATAAAGTAAAAGACACCTACGAAAATCAAACTTAGTTCGTAACGTGGGTGACAAATTAAAAATAGAAAGAAGCTAAAGCGTTAAACTTATAGTGGAACACTCTAGAGACTCTGTAAAATTAAAAATATAATTTTCCCTTGATTTTCTAAATAGAACAAACGCGCTAAATACGAACCGTTACAATAATAAATAAAAAAAGGGACACTTTAAAACAAAATTGGATTAACCCAAAAAAATCCAAACGTATTGAAATGTATTTGAAGGAAAAAAGAAACTTTTTTTAACATAAAAATTTTTTTTTTCTATAATAAAACATTTAAAGTGAGTTTGGCAGTTGACGTTGTATATTAAAAACGCAAAATGTATTTTGATTAAATGTCTTGAGCTGATATTACAACATCCATCATATACAAAATAGATTTTTTTTAAAACAAAATTGTCAGAGGTCAACATCGTCAATATGGGGCTTCGCGAAAGGATGTTTAAAAGTTTGACTTATTATTATACAGGGTGGATTTATAACATTTTATTTTCTTAAAATCGCCGTTTCAATCATCGTTAAAATCAGAATAAAAAATGAAATTTATTTATGCCAAAATTCAACATGACACCCATAAGAAAATTAAAAGTTGTCTATTAAAACACAGACATTTAGTAGGCTTAGAAAAAGTTTTGTGCGTTAAATTTGTAGCTCGTGTCAAGTTATGTAAACTTACCAAATTTCATATGAATCCCTTAAATAATAAAAGAGTTATGTAATAAACAAGAAAAAGCAAATTTGCAGCTTTTTCACGATATTTCAGAAACCAAGCAAGCTATTGCAGATTTCGTTTTTATTTCTTATAGTAAATGAAATTATGCACCTTTTCACTAATTTAACTCTTACCGTTTGGGAGATGCCCATAGTGTGCAAGATAAAAGTGACCTAGAAAATCCTAAGTCGAATTTTTGGACGATATACAGGGTGAATAGTTATAATATGGCAGGAATCGCCAACAAGTCGATCGAGAAGCGATTTTTGGTAGCTCATAGCCGACAGGAGACGCTTTCAACACGCAAACGCAACTTAGGCGTGACTCATGGTCATTGCCTGTATCTGTATCATATTATACAACTAAAGGGCCGTGATTATAAACGACAAATAAAGTTTATCTCGAGAATAAAATTTATCATTTTTAGACATGGTAACGTAGCAACGTTACAACGTTACTTACGTTACTCAACGTCACTTACGTTACCTCAAGAGCAGGAGTAAGTTGGAGTAAGTTAGTGCAAGATCAAAGAACATACTTTGTATTTCCTACTCCTCGTCAAGAGCAGGAGTAAGTTGGAGTAAATTAGTGCAAGACCAAAGAACATACTTTGTATTTCCTACTCGTTGTTTAGAGCAGGAGTAAGTTGGAGCAAGTTAGAGTAAGTTAGTGCACGACAAACAAACAGACTTGGTATTTCCTACTCCTCGTCAAGTGCAGGAGTAAGTTGGAGTAAGTTAGTGCAAGACAAAAGAACAGACTTTGTATTTCCTACTCCTCGTCAAGAGAATGAGTAAGTTAGAGCAATTTGGAGTAAGTTAGTTCACGACAAACGAACAGACTTTGTATTTCTTACTCCTCGTCAAGAGCAGGATAAGTTGGAGTAAGTTAGTGCAAAACCAAAGAACATACTTTGTATTTCCTACTCCTCGTCAAGAGAATGAGTAAGTTAGAGCAAGTTGGAGTAAGTTAGTTCACGACAAACGAACAGACTTTGTATTTCCTACTCCTCGTCAAGAGCAGGATAAGTTGGAGTAAGTTAGTGCAAAACCAAAGAACATACTTTGTATTTCCTACTCGTCGTTAAGAGCAGGAGTAAGTTGGAGCAAGTTAGAGTAAGTTAGTGCACGACAAACGAACAGACTTTGTATTTCCTACTCGTTGTTTAGAGCAGGAGTAAGTTGGAGCAAGTTAGAGTAAGTTAGTGCACGACAAACAAACAGACTTGGTATTTCCTACTCCTCGTCAAGTGCAGGAGTAAGTTGGAGTAAGTTAGTGCAAGACAAAAGAACAGACTTTGTATTTCCTACTCCTCGTCAAGAGAATGAGTAAGTTAGAGCAAGTTGGAGTAAGTTAGTTCACGACAAACGAACAGACTTTGTATTTCCTACTCCTCGTCAAGAGCAGGATAAGTTGGAGTAAGTTAGTGCAAAACCAAAGAACATACTTTGTATTTCCTACTCGTTGTTAAGAGCAGGAGTAAGTTGGAGCAAGTTAGAGTAAGTTAGTGCACGACAAACGAACAGACTTTGTATTTCCTACTCCTCGTCAAGAGCAGGAGTAAGTTGGAGTAAGTTAGTGCAAGACCAAAGATCATACTTTGTTTTTCCTACTCCTCGTCAAGAGAATGAGTAAGTTAGAGCAAGTTGGAGTAAGCTAGTGCACGAAAAACGAACAGACTTTGTATTACCTACTCCTCGCCAAGAGCAGGAGTAAGTTGGAGTAAGTTAGTGCACGACAAACAAACAGACTTTGTATTTCCTACTCCTCGTCAAGAGAATGAGTAAGTTAGAGCAAGTTGGAGTAACTTAGTTCACGACAAACGAACAGACTTTGTATTTCCTACTCCTCGTCAAGAGCAGGATAAGTTGGAGCAAGTTAGTGCAAAACCAAAGAACATACTTTGTATTTCCTACTCGTCGTTAAGAGCAGGAGTAAGTTGGAGCAAGTTAGAGTAAGTTAGTGCACGACAAACGAACAGACTTTGTATTTCCTACTCCTCGTCAAGAGCAGGAGTAAGTTGGAGTAAGTTAGTGCAAGACCAAAGATCGTACTTTGTTTTTCCTACTCCTCGTCAAGAGAATGAGTAAGTTAGAGCAAGTTGGAGTAAGCTAGTGCACGACAAACGAACAGACTTTGTATTTCCTACTCCTCGCCAAGAGCAGGAGTAAGTTGGAGTAAGTTAGTGCAAGACAAAAGAACAGACTTTGTATTTCCAACTCTTCGTTAAGAGCAGGAGTAAGTTGGAGCAAGTAAGAGTAAGTTAGTGCACGACAAACAAACAGACTTTGTATTTCCTACTCCTCGTCAAGAGCAGGAGTAAATTGGAGTAAGTTAGTGGAAGACAAAAGAACAGACTTTGTATTTCCTACTCCTCGTCAAGAGAATGAGTAAGTTAGAGCAAGTTGGAGTAAGCTAGTGCACGACAAACGAACAGACTTTGTATTTCCTACTCGTTGTTTAGAGCAGGAGTAAGTTGGAGCAAGTTAGAGTAAGTTAGTGCACGACAAACAAACAGACTTGGTATTTCCTACTCCTCGTCAAGTGCAGGAGTAAGTTGGAGTAAGTTAGTGCAAGACAAAAGAACAGACTTTGTATTTCCTACTCCTCGTCAAGAGAATGAGTAAGTTAGAGCAAGTTGGAGTAAGTTAGTTCACGACAAACGAACAGACTTTGTATTTCCTACTCCTCGTCAAGAGCAGGATAAGTTGGAGTAAGTTAGTGCAAAACCAAAGAACATACTTTGTATTTCCTACTCCTCGCCAAGAGCAGGAGTAAGTTGGAGTAAGTTAGTGCACGACAAACAAACAGACTTTGTATTTCCTACTCCTCGTCAAGAGCAGGAGTAAGTTGGAGTAAGTTAGTGCAAGACCAAAGAACATACTTTGTATTTCCTACTCGTCGTTAAGAGCAGGAGTAAATTTGAGTAAGTTAGTGCAAGACAAAAGAACAGACTTTGTATTTCCTACTCCTCGTCAAGTGCAGGAGTAAGTTGGAGTAAGTTAGTGCAAGACAATAGAACATACTTTGTATTTCCTATTCGTCGTTAAGAGCAGGAGTAAGTTGGAGTAAGTTAGTGCAAGACCAAAGAACATACTTTGTATTTCCTACTCGTCGTTAAGAGCAGGAGCAAATTTGAGTAAGTTAGTGCAAGACAAAAGAACAGACTTTGTATTTCCTACTCCTCGTCAAGTGCAGGAGTAAGTTGGAGTAAGTTAGTGCAAGACAATAGAACAGACTTTGTATTTCCTACTCGTCGTTAAGAGCAGGAGTAAGTTGGAGTAAGTTAGTGCAAGACAAAAGAACAGACTTTGTTTTTCCTACTCCTCGTCAAGTGCAGGAGTAAGTTGGAGTAAGTTAGTGCACGACAAAAGAACAGACTTTGTATTCCTACTCGTCGTTAAGAGAAGGAGTAAGTTGGAGCAAGTTAGTGCAAGATCAAAGAACATACTTTGTATTTGCTACTCGTCGTTAAGAGCAGGAGTCAGTTGGAGCAAGTTAGGGTAAATTAGTGCAAGACAAAAGAACAGATCTATTATGTAAGCTCCCATTTTGCTGCTCGTCAATTGAATTGCCGCAAATGACATTAAACTTTACTTTGACGTTCATACCAAAATGGCTGACGAGACAGCTACCTGTATCATAGTTGATGTCAAGATTTTAGTAGGTAGATCGCAACACATTTAAAAAAAATTTAGTCGATCATATAGGTATTTTATTTAGTGAAGTTGTCCAATCCCATTGGCATGGACGTCGCCAAGGAGGGGCAGGGAGGGGCGCTAGCCTCCCCCTGGCTTATAAAAAATACCAAATATTCCTCTACTGTGTGAGACTCGATGCAGTTCAAAATTTAAAAAATTTGCCTGCAGCGCTTGGGGGCCGTGATAACTCTTTCAAGTCCAGCCCTATGGTAATGTAGCTACGCCACTGGGGGCCAGTGAGAGTTTTTGGTACCGGGGCCCAAAATTTGAAGTGGGGGGCTTGCCCAGAAGAACACAATTTTTATTTTCTACTTAATAGTTCGTTATTATTTTTGGGTTCTTGACCTACCTACCCCATAAGACAACCTTCTTTTTAATTTTTTAGTTTGATTTTTCAATTTTAAATTTGTAATTCCGTTAATTAAATATATTTTTAATTTTATAAATACTTCATTGTTTTTTTTACATAAAAATAAAATTTTAGTAGCGTGTAAAAAATTCTGCCCCCCCCTGAAATTTTTGGAAGCGACGCCCATGCCCATTGGGTTATTTAAAGGCTCTTATTTATGAAAATTAAAGGCTGTTTTAATTAAAACATTCGGTGTATTCCACTATAATCGAATAAACAATTCAATTACGATTCTAAAAAGCCTTTAAAACAATGGGCTTCAATTTAAAAATAAAATCATTAAAACTATTAATACGTTTTCTCTCTGTAATTAGTTGACTGGGTGAGGACCTCGGACGTTTTAGATTCTATTATATTAACTAATTGTGGCATCATTATTCGGGGTTTTAGAAAAACTATTAATCTGACTGGAAAAATCGCTAAGAATCATTTATTTTTTAATTATTTATTTACAAAATTTGGAAATAGATTTTCTCAAAATTTGTTCATTTTATCATTTTTTTTGATATGTTATAGAAATTGCCGTTCTCTATCGAATACTATGCGTTTTATTCCTTAAAAATTTCCAGGGCCGGAGTTATGATTTTTTTAAGTGTCAAAACGTTTCCTGTTAAACTGTAAATTCAAAAATATCAAAATTTTTTAGGAACACCCTGTATATCTTGTAATATTTTTATTGTCTAGCTGATGATACCCAACACTTTATACTTCCGGTTTAACCGAAAATGGGACCAAACTATCTTTAATACGCACTAAAAAGTCCTGTAATGGCTACATTAGGGCTTTTTACTTATTTATCAGCCAACAGGTAATGCCTAATTAGAGGTTGCAATTAAAATTTTGAATTGTATTCCCTTCGTGGAAATTTTATTTAAGTGTACAATGGAATTATATTTTGCAGTCACCGGTCTAGATAGAAGTTAGAAAAATACCATACACTTCCTAAGGACATTCAAAAAAACTTTTCATACAATCCTGATTACATTCTCAAACTCTCCTCGTGTCAAGTCAAAAAGATCGAACATTTAATTTCTCGTTTTAGAAAATAATCAAAATTTTCCTCAATCGTCTACCCACCTTAAAATTTGTGGTTAAAAACTGAAAAAAGTGAGATATTACCTCTACGCTTTGATGAACTTTGTATAGTTATTATAAATTATGATATTTATTAATCACACTTGTAAGAAAATAGTATAAAATTTATTAACCGCATTTCTCTTTTTACGCCAATAAAAACCATTTCATGGTCCAATTAACTGTTAAACGTTAATTGCAGTCGACTTACTAAGTATAAAGTTAATGTTCATTATAACAATGACCTTCTGAGTTTGAATTTTTCTCTCAATCATTTCTAGTAAATACTTAGAGAAAAAGAAAAATGTATTAAAAATTGCCTTCATATTATAGTAGTAACGTAGTAACAAGTAACATGTGACATAAAAACCTTTTTTTTTAGTTTTTCACCAGCTGCTTTTCGTCATTAGCTCAAGTTTAGTAATAAAGTAAACGTTTTTCCTATTTTTATTATTTTAATTTGTTCATATAAAAAAGTTGTGATGTTTACTTTTTATGCTTTCTACAAAATAAATTGAAACTATACAATAATATTAACCGTTCTGGAGATTTTGTCACTTTAACACCGAAAGCTTACTTTAGAAAAAAAATTGTAGAGAAAAATTTTCAGAAGGTCGAAATAGCTATCAAACGATACTAAACTCGACATTTTATCGCATCGACGCTAGGCGTCGCGACGTTCCACTTTTCATTACTTATGGATTTCTACTGTTTTTTTTTTTAAATTACTTAGTGTGCTTGTCTAAATTTTTAAAGCAAACGACAACTTTCCATCTAGTACTTTTCTTAATTTACAGAACTTTTCTAGGGTATGTTATGTTACGTTATGTTACATTATGTTACGTTATGTTACATTATGTTACATTATGTTACGTTATGTTACTTTATGTTATTTTTTACGATGAAAAATAACGACTACAAATTAATTTTTGAAGGTTTCAATAGAAGATAAAATCAAATCAAATTATTATGAATTTGAAATTAAACTAACGTAATGTTTCATCGTAAAAAATAACATAAAGAAACAAAACATAACCTAAAAAAGATGTGTAAAGTAAGAAAATCGCAAGCTACAAAGTTTTCGTTTGGTATCCGAATTTAGACAAGCCAAGTGAGTAATTTTCTTCAAAAAAAAACAATACGTTTCCATAAGAAAATAAAAAGTTTGATGTCGCGACGCCTAGCGCCGATGCGATAAAATGTCGAGTTTAGTATCGTTTGATAGCTCTTTTGACCTCCTGTAACTATGCAGAATTTTATTCGGACTAGATCATGAACATGCGCGCTATCTTCTCTCTGTCTGTTAATGCGTCATGCCTCTTCTATCTATGAATATCATCTGTCAGTTTAATATTATGTCATATCTTCTCATCTGTAAATCTTATCTGTCAATCTCATCTGTCAATCTCATATGTCAATTACATCTGTCATCCCATCTTATATAAGGAACTCATCTCTGAGATGAGATGACATGGGTGACAGATAGATTGATAGACGGGATGACAGATGACCCCCTGACATATGAAATGACAGTTACAGATTGACTTTTGACAAATGGTAACTATGATGACAGACCACTCCCCATTTCTCTAAACCAATCCCTATCTTACTTGCCCCACTCCTCATTCACTAAACCAATCACTATCTTACTTCCCTCACTCTGTCCATCTCTATGCCTTTTTTTATATCTCCGTCTCTTTCGAACCTTACCGCGCATTTCCGATGATCCATGTGTTTTTTTATTGTGAGCATACTGGTACAGTAGTTATCCAATGTTGGTACCACTTAAAAAATCACCCTGTCTACTCAATAATATTATGTTTCATAATCATAAGACTAACCGTATTTGACAATTCCCATCTCCTTACCTTGTGAATTTATTGCCATAAAATCTCACTCACTCTCACTCTTTTTATTAAATAGGCCAATGGGGCATTTGTATAACGAAAGAAAAAAATTAAAACAATAAACACATTTAAAAACCGCAATTACTATTAAAAAATCTTTTTGTTTATACAAATCACAATTGTACGTATGTTTAACCATGAACTTGGAACGGAAATTAATTCACGGTTACATACAAAAGTAAATTGCATGTGGTGGTTAGTTTCTAAAATACATACATCATACATAAAGTTAAAACTGATTGTGTAACTAGAATTTATTACAAATTAAACTTTTATTTTACGTTATGATAGTTTAAAAATATTGTGTGTACAATTTTAATTAATTGTAATTAGTTTAATTCAAATTAACTTCACGCTCTGCATAATTCATAATTTAATACCTTCTAAAAACAAAGTCGAGATTATTTAATTTAAATTATCGAATTATGCGTAAATGAATTATTATTGGTTTATAAAATAATTTAAAATTAAACGCTTAAAATTTAATTTTCGTCGATTAAAATTCACGTCTTCAAAGAGAACCAATAGAAAATTAGAATTTCCGTTTCTGGTTCCTGTCAGCCAATGCAGTGACGTTTTTTGATGAAAAATGCTGATGTGGCCATAACAAGACTTTTTATTAAGCTTCAAGATTTTTAAACCATACAGGATGTCCAGTGTCCCTAAAGGAATTATCTAATTTTCTTGAACTGCACTTGCGGTGTAGGTTTTATTCGAGTTTTATTTTTAGATGAACGTCACTCATACAATTTTTATTAAATTTACCATCATTATAAATAATAATAACAAATATTTCGTGGAACTCATGTGAATCAGGTACAATTATTAGCAATTTTAATAATATAATAATACTCTTAATTATTTAAACTTCAAATAGTTCTGGTATGTATAACTATATTATTAAAATGTCTTCGTGATGAGAATTTAAAATTAAAATATTAAAATTGCGTTCTTCAAAGAGTTTTTAACATATTTTACTTTAAGTGTCTTGCCCAAATGCCTTTTGTAGAGCGTAGGAGACTCCTTCATCCTAGCTATATGGCTAAAAGTAGGAGAGGGTGCAAAGGTCCCGTTTTTGGGATTTTCGCTTATAACTCAAAAACAGTGACTCTTAGGAAAAAAATTACTCTTAGCAAAATGAAAGCTTATCAAATTTCCTACAAGATTGTTTTAATTCGTTTTTTTCTACTTCTTATATTTTTTGAAATAACCACCCTCAAAAATCGTTAATGTATGAAAAAAATATTTTGCTACTACAAGTTTTTCTTCAAATTTCTGCCTGTAGTACCTCAACACCTGTAGGTATTGATTTTATTTAAAAAGGCGTTACATACATACATACATACATACATACATACATACATACATACAGACAGGCAAACTACTTCATTATTGGACTCAGAAGGGGTCACAACGTCCAAAAATTAAAAAAATTCTACACTAAACCAAGTTTGTGCTAAAAATTAAAAATTGAAAACGTAACTAACCTAACCTATAAATTTAAAAAACTATTAAAATCTATTAAACTTTCTTATGTAACGCTTCAAGTTTCATGCAAATTGACTGCATAATAAATGAACGAGATGAAACACCGAAGAATGATTTACACTTGTCAGCAACGAGGAGTCGTCGAGAACTGGAAATTAACTGAAGCTTGAAATTAAACAAAAGAAATGCTCATATGAGTGGGCCCCCCATTAAGATAATAGTTTTAATTTTAGTTTACTCGCAAAGTGGAACTCGTAGAAAATTACATAATTAATAATAGACAAATTCTTCTCTTAATCCAGGACAAAGAGCTTTCTGTACTTGGTTGATCTTGAGAGAAAGTCATAACGTAGCTTTTCAAAAAATTATATGTTTGAGGGACTCGACGATTATTTTGAGCAATAATGTAACTACTCTGGTCAACATGTCAACAATGGTCAACAGCCCAAAAATTTATGTGAAAGATTTGTAAGTTGAAAACTTATCTTTTTAAAGAATTAATAAATTTATTCAAATTGGCTTAAAAAGACGCTCCCAAAACACAAATAAATAATAAACACCTAATTGCTCCAATTTGCCTTTCTTTGTGATTGTTTACGAACGAGTCGACATGTAAATATCCCTTCTAATTTCCTCCATCAACTCTATATTTAAAATGACCCCCTAATTGTGTGTAATGAAGGTCATAAACGTTTCTATTTTGCTACATCAGATTAAATATAAATCAGAGCACATCAAATAGCTAAAAGTAGCCAATTTTATACATCAGGGTAAGTTTAGATCGATGAGCCATTACAATTATAAGGAGTTCTGCAAGAAATACAGGGTGGATTGTGTAGCGTGTAGATGGAAGATTGCTCCTTAACTATTGGAGATATCAAAACCATTTTTTGCATGGTAATATACGATCATTAGACCTACATTTTAAAAATATGTTGATAGCTATACAGGGTGAGTCGTAAAGAAATGTCAAACAAATTTATTTTTTGACATGGATCACACTGTATATTTTTGCATACTCGGATTTACCACGATAGTTAGAACTAAAACTGTGTGTATAAGGTTGCATCTACTAATCACTACCGTTCTGGAAATATTGTCACTTTAAGCCTGAAATGGGGGGAACTTCGGAGCCATGGTGCCAGGGTTGTAATAAAAAATTTTCAAATCTATTTATACAACCGACTCCTAAAACAGCCCTTTCTTTAAGCGAACCTAGAGAGCACTTTTACATGAAACCGTTTTAGGTGTAACAATTGGCGCCCGAGCAGGGATAATAGTCGACTTTCGAAATACGTGGTACAATATTTAATCAAATGGAACACCCTGTGTATATTTTACAATATTTTTATATTTTTTAATCCAATTTGACATTAATAAAAATCCAATAAATAATCAAACTTTGAGTTCATATTAAAGCCCAGATCAACTGTTGAAACAATTTTAAGAGCGCAATCAATCTTAATTTAAAAAAGAGAGATATAATTTTGAAAACCCTTCAAATGTAATATTCATATAAAATTTCGACGAAAACGTAAAATATAGAATAGGGTACAAAAAGAGTCGGAATTTCACTAAAGCTACCAACCAACCACATCAGATATCTAATAATATATTTTTAAACATTTTAACACGCTCAGTGTATATGTTCATCAAAAACAGAATGCAGGTATCTGCGTTATAATTTTAGAATTACTATGAAGGCCACATTGTGTTGTGATGAAAATTTAAAGCAGATGCCAATTTACATTTTAGCTAGGCTACACATAATTAAAATTATGTAAAATTGGGTTATCATTAAAATATTCATCGCTGAAAAACGTAATGCGTACTTTTTCAAAATATTGGCTACAAAAATAAGCTAAAAATTCAAATTTAATTAAAAAGTGTCTAATTGAGCGGGAAAAATGTCAGCTGTTGGAGAACCAACCAAAAACGTTGTATCGCTGAAAAAAACTGTCCATTTAAAAAAATTTTCTGATAAAGGTTTTAGAGTATAAAATTCTGCATCTAAATCATCAAACAAAGTTAATTCTTGATGCTTTATAAGGCCAGAAACTGAATTTGAAAATTTTGAAAATTAGAAATAGCAATTGCCTTGAAACACAAGTAAAAATTATCAAATGTTTTACGTTTTATCTGTCAAAATAATTTTGTATTTTATATTCTGTTATTGTATTTATTTAAATAATAGTAGTTTATGATATACGTGTTAAAAGGAACATTTTATTTTGCGAGTGGAGAAGATTACGAAACGAGCGAAGCGAGTGAAATAACTTTACGAACAAAATAAAATCTTTGAATACTTTAATTTCATTCAAGTATTCAATCGCAATTTCTGATAATTTTCGAAATTTTCAAATTAAATTTCTGACGTTATAAAGCACCCAAAATTGATTCATCCAGTGATTCAGATGCAGAATTTTCTTATCTAAAACTTTTATTTGAAGATTTTTTCGAAATCCCTATGACCGAGAGGTCCGATCACCAACCTGTTGATGGGCAAGCAAGTGGATACAGAACATGTAACGATGCAAAATTCTATCT
This sequence comes from Malthinus seriepunctatus, assembly GCA_963924605.1. Taxonomy (NCBI): domain Eukaryota; kingdom Metazoa; phylum Arthropoda; class Insecta; order Coleoptera; family Cantharidae; genus Malthinus; species Malthinus seriepunctatus. The sequence goes on from OZ004603.1 coordinate 21,880,491, forward strand.
GGATGCTGAACCCAAATACTGCTACAGTATTACAGCAACCTGGAAATTTTGTATCATATAAAGCAGGTACTTGTCATTATTTTCTTTAGTTTTCCCCTAGCGCCAGCCCTGAGATCAAAATCGAGATAATTTTTACATTCCCTTGTTCGGCTCTTCAAGCACTTCCATTTGAGCTCAATCTCGAGGAAATTAGATCAAAATTACCCAATTTTAATTATCGGGATCTGGTTAACGAAACGCCCTTGTTTCATCAGGACCCTTTGACCTCTCTTCATGAGAAGACTCGGGATCTGATGATAGTCATTTTCTTCTGCTTCCTCCCTCAGGACCCCGTGATCTCTCTTCGTGACAGGATTCGGGATCTCATGGACGAAGTCCCTGTTCCTTCATCAGGACCTTGTGACCTCTTTTCGTGAGAGGATTCGAGATCTGGTGAACGAAGTTACTGTTCCTCCATCACGACCCTGTGATCCCTCTTCGTGAGAGGACTTGAGATCTGGTGGATGAACACAAGAGCCGAGTCATAGAGATATTGTTTCTCTCTTAACTTTTGATTTTGTGCTTGTACCTAAGGGTGCTTAGAATTATTTCTTTTATTTTTAATAAACATTTTTTTCCTTGTTGACAGTGTGTTTAATTTCAAACCCCTCCCGTCTCCGGCTTTGAGTAAAGCTGAAGGGATAATTTAGTACACCACCCTGTTTCCGGTGTTACAAACAGACAGACGGACTTTAAGATACAGAGAGCCAGCTGAGGCACAGTGTATCATGGATCATGGGTCTACAGGTGCCTCAATTACGAAATTTCCAGTGTTGCCAAATCGACTACAAAAGCTTAAAATAAAAAGACTTTGTGAACAAAATATAATAAAATTGAAATTGTGAAGTAAAATGTGCAATGAAGTCATCATTTGAACAAAGTACTAAGTGAACCATTAAAATTATTGTTCGAACACGGCAAATAGTTTTGAAGAAAACCATAGAGCCAAGAAGATTACTATCAGCAATTCACAAGGTTAATTTAAAGCGTATAGAAATTTATATAAATTTTAAAGTGCCGGAAATTGTTATGATTTTATTTAAGAACTAAGAAGATCTAAATACACATATGTGAACCTTTTGTTTATTCAGGAATTTTATTTCCACCTTGCGATTATTGATCCACCTTTCTTATAGTAATTGTTATTATTACTAGAGTATCAAATAAAACGTATAATAAAAGTTAAGTATGTAACGGTTTTTTTTAAGTAGTACATGTAAGCGCAAAAAATTATTAATTACATACCTTTATGTAAATTAACATAATAAAAAGGAAATAGAAAATAAATTTACCTAAGGACAAAAAATTAGTTCAAACTCTGCCATTTTCCTCACAAAACCTTTTAAATACCAAACTGAAATTACTTAAATGTTTTATATAATTAACTTCAAATGTCGTTTTTGGTTAAATTATTTGTGAAAATCATCTTTTATTTCTTATTGTTTCAAATTTCATTTAAACAATTTTAACTTTATTAATTAAAATTCCGCAAAATTTGAATAAATATTCGTTCAACATTGTACATACAGGGTGGCAATAATTGCCAATTATTGGCGCCCGAGCATCAGGGATAATAATGGTACAATTTATCAAATGGGACACCCGGTATATTTGTTCACAATATCAACTCTTAGACACGAATTCTTTTGATGTAAACCTGAAATTTTGACCCTCGTGTCTTTTGATAATTTTTGGAGCCACAGATTTTGATGAGTTACATTCCAGAGCAATTTTCCTGTGTGATGATTCCGAGTTTATGTGAATTTGTGCCAACACAGTAATTTTATTTGCGGTTTCATTAACGAAACGCTTTCTTTTAAGTTTTTAAACGTACAAAATTCGTTAGAATGATTATACATACGGTAAACAACAATGTTGCTTGTGATGTCAAAATTATTCATTTGTTATTTCATGGCAATTCGATTTAGTCGATAAATTGTTAAATTAATCTTTCAAGCTAGATAATAAAGTTAAATATCCATCCAGTGTGTGTTACATTGTTGTAATCACATTGAGCAACAGTGAGAGACAAAATTCAAAATTTCATCAGACTTTTATGTGTTTTCGAGGTCACTCATCACGAATTTGATATAAAAAATAAGAAATTCAAAATAGTGGATCCAAAATGGCGGCTATAATATACTAATTTTCATTGCATTTGCAACGCACTTGGTATTTGAGTGTTTTAGAAGTCATTGATCACGAATTTTGTATAAAAAATTCAAAATGATGAATCCAAAATGGCGGCTGGGTAATTCCACGTCAGATCGGCCACTTTTGACCCTTAGGTCTTCAGATTTTGACGAAATTTGGTGTGTCGGTTAGAAATATGTTCAAACTTAAGTGTACAAATTGGTTTTGCGAAAAAATTATTTTTGACCTATCTACGGTCAAATTAATTTTTGAACTATTTTGAAAACATGAATACTCCAATAATTTATAACTCGCGATCTAAAAGAGATATATTTCTGCAAAATACGCCTATTTAAAGCTAAAGGAACGTACTATTTATTTTACGCATCGCTTTTTTAATTTAACGCCTTTATGGTCAAACTGTTCCAGTGTCAAATGTTCAAGTCGAAGTTTCCAAAATACACCCTCTGCGATTTTTGCAATTTTTTGGTATGTTGAGCCCTTATGACTCATGTTTAAGTGAAAAGATTCAAAACCGTGGGCACTCGTCAACTCTTGACGCTACGCGGTATTGGAGAAGAATGGAAACAAAATTTTTTTGAGAAAAGATTGGGGATAGCAATTTTTTTTTCAGAAATCGCTTTATTTTGGACCCATTATTATGAGAGAAAATTTTTAAGAACAGGGGCGTGCGGGAAAAGGGTTAAAATTACCTTTGTTCTTAGCAAAACTGCTAATTTTTGAAAATATCTTCGATCACATTGATCACATTGAAGATAGGAAAAAAATACATCTTAAATAATTTGTAATGTATAAAATTACCAAGAGAATGAGACTAGTCCGAGCCCAAACGGATAATTTGTCTATGCAGAAAAAAATAAAAACCGCGGAAAGTTGACTAATGTTTAATCCCAGTATTAAAGTAATTTTCAAGTCGAAGTTTCCAAAATACACCGTCTTCCATTTTCGAAATTTTTATATATGTTGAGCCCTTATGTCTTAGGTTTAATTAAAAACATTCAAAACCGTGGGCACTCGTCAACTCTTGATGCTACACGGCCTCAACCCTCACACCTCAATCTAAAACCCTCACTGAGGCTTGAGGCCGTGTAGCATCAAGAGTTGACGAGTGCCCACGGTTTTCAATTTTTTTAATTAAACCTAAGTCATAAGGGATCAACATATAAAAAAATTTCGAAAATCGAAGAGGGTGTATTTTGGAAACTTCGACTTGAAAATTACTTTATTTACTGGGATTAAATATTACTCAACTTTCCGCGGTTTTTATTTTTTTCTGCTTATACAAATTATCCGTTTGGGCTCGAATTAATCTCATTCTCTTGGTAATTTTATACATTACAAATTATTTAAGATGTATTTTTTTCCTATCTTCAATGTGATCGAAGATAATTTCAAAATTAGCAGTTTTGCTAAGAACAAAGGTAATTTTGACCCTGTTCCCGCACGCCCCTGCTCTTGAAATTTTTTTCCCATAATAACGGGTCCAAAATAAAGGGATTTCTAAAAAAAAATTGCTATCCCCAATCTTTTCTCAAAAAAATTTTGTTTCCATTCTTCTCCAATACCGCGTAGCGTCAAGAGTTGACGAGTGCCCACGGTTTTGAATCTTTTCACTTAAACATGAGTCATAAGGGCTCAACATACCAAAAAATTGCAAAAATCGCAGAGGGTGTATTTTGGAAACTTCGACTTGAACATTTGACACTGGAACAGTTTGACCAAAAAGGCGTTAAATTAAAAAAGCGATGCGTAAAATAAATAGTACGTTCCTTTAGCTTTAAATAGACGTATTTTGCAGAAATATATCTCTTTTAGATCGCGAGTTATAAATTATTGAAGTGTTCAGGTTTTCAAAATAGTTCAAAAATTAATTTGACCGTAGATAGATCAAAAATAATTTTTTCGCAAAACCACTTTGTACACTTAAGTTTGAACATATTTCCAACCGACACACCAAATTTCGTCAAAATCCGAAGACCTAAGGGTCAAAAGTGGCCGATCTGACGTGGAATTACCCGGCTATAATATACCAATTTTCATTGGATTTGCAACACACTTGGTATTTGAGTATTTTAGAAGTCATTGATCACGAATTTTGTGATTCATAAAGGTCAATCGAAAACACACTTGGTATTTGAGTGTGTTAGAAGTCATTGAACACGAACTTTGTATAAAAAATAAGAAACTCAAAATGGTGGATCCAAGATGGCGGCTAGAATATACTCATTTTCATGAGATTTCCATCACACTTAGTATTTAAGTGTTTTAGAAGTCATTGATCACGAATTTTGTATAAAACATAAGAAATTCAAAATGGTGAATCCAAAATGGCGGCTGTAATATATCAATTTTCATTGGATTTGCGTGAAACTTAATATTTAAGTTATTTCGAGGTCACTGATCACTAATTTAGTATAAAAATAAGAAATTCAAACTGGTGAATCCAAAATGACTGCTTAACACGTTCAGTGCTGATGACGTCGAAAGACGTCATTTGCCTCTTACGTGCCAGGCTTATAATGTCTATAGACATCATACACACGATTACGAACTATTCTTTTAGCCTTTAGATTTACCTGTACGCCTTCAGCTTGCAAGTGTGTGGTTGGCGTATTAATTTTTTTTTAAATCTGTGCTCTTAGTGTTCGTGATAAATGATAGCCAAACAGGACTATCGGAAGTAAAAATGTGCAACCGTGGCAGCCTCTCAGGCATATGCCGTTATATGGGCAAGGCTGTAGCCAGAAATAGATTAAAGTGATCAATGGATTTAAAAAAAAACAGAAGAGAGAAAACCCTGATTTTAGCTTTTCATCCTCCCTTAAACTTTTTTGAGCCTGCTTTCATAAAAAAAGTCTGGCTACGGCCCTGTATGTATAATTGTATATGGGTCAGCAGTGAATGTGTTAATTATACTAATTTTTATGAAATTTGCATCACTTGGTATTTAAGGGTTTTCGAGATCACCACTCAAGACTTTGGTATAAAAATTAAAATTGGTGGATCCAAAATGGCGGCTATAATACAGGGTGTTCGCGAGAAGTGGGCCACTATTGCTATATCCATTAATATTGAAGATACGAGGTCGGTTAAATTTGTAAAGTAGTATAACTTTTTCCGCTGATTGCGATGGTCAACACAAAAAAATAATTGAACATCTAGTTTTCAAGATATTCTCAAAAATAACATTTTTTTACATGGAACACCCTATATATTTTTATGTATTCGAAGAGAACACTGAATTTGGAGTATAAAATGTCATATGAGTTATGTCCTAAAATGAAAAATAATTTACCGATTTCGGATCTTCTGCATTAAACAGATACAGCAATGGTGGTCCCTTGGCACGAAAATCCTGTATTTTTATACAAATTTAGATCCCTGGTAAAATTTAGATACTAAATTAGCAAAAATACCGGGCGTTCATGCCAAGTGAGCCACTATTGCTTTATCCGTTCAATACTGAAGATACGAAATCAGTACTTTATTTTTCATTTTAGGACAAAACTCATATGACATTTTATACTCTAAATGCAGTGTCTTTTTCAAATATATAAAAATATATAGGGTGTTCCATTTAAAAAAAAGTTATTTTTATGAATATCTTGAAAACTAGATGTTCAATTATTTTTTTGTGTTGACCATCGCAATCAGCGGAAAAAGTTATAGTACTTTACTAATTTAACCGACCTCGTATCTTTGATATTAACGGATATAGCAATAATGGCTCACTTCTCGCGAACACCCTGTATACCAATTTTCATGGGATTTGCATGATACTTGGTATTTAAGTATTTTCGAGGTCATTGATAACGACTTTGGTATAAAAAATAAGTAATTCAAAATGAAAGATCCAAAAGGGCGCTTTGTACTAATTTCTCATTGCACTCGCTTAAACACAAAAAGCTCAAGATTTGATTTTTTCTGGATATTTTAAGATATTTCCTGATTTGTTTTCACATCCCTGAAAGGCATGAAAATGTGCAATTTCATAATTTGACCGATTCTGGGTCTTTTCGAGTTTAAGAAATGCCCATGGAGTACAATGTAAAAGTATATAATCCACGCTGTATAGTGGATTTTTCACATTGTAAAAAATATTTGCCTTAATATAAACACCAAAAAAAGAAATATGATATCGAATTAATTCAGATCTTGACATTTTCAATACATAAAAATTTTGGTTTAAGATTAAAATTGTTTTTTTCTTCCTCTCTTAAAAATTTTTTTTCTTATTTTAAAATGTAAATAGTAAATTTTTCAATGTAGATACTAGTTTCAGTTTGTCTTTGTAAAATGATTGATTCGAAAACTATGGAAATAAATGTGTGAAATGGTAAAAGGATAAAAAACAAGAGATGTTAGATGTCACAATTTCGCGTTTTATATGTATAAAAAGAATTTCTTACATTTTGCACAGAACGGTGCAAATATTAAAATGAAATAAGATGAAAATTTGATTTGGAATTTTATTCCCATTAAATGGGAAAACTGTTTTACTTTAGGAATAACTTGGATGAAGTCATGGGTGGCTTTAGCGCGAAGTATAGATAATTAAAGAAACCTGGAGAAATGCAGAAAAACTGACATTATGGGAAAAGACTGTACTTTGTATACAGAGTAGAACACCTCTACCTTCTGCTTCTAAAACACTATCTTAAGCTGTCTTGAAGTAAGTTGTCGAAAGTGGAGACAATAGCAGAGCTTCAGGCAGGGCACTACTGGAGTGTTGAATTGTAACTTGTGAACAAATAGTCTCTCAACTCCACCCAGTAACACTATGGAATTAATGATAAGGGATTACTCAATAAGATGCGTGTATGTGCGAGTGCAAAGATTCCAGATAAGAGATAAATTAATAGTGAACTTGAACTTTGGTTCCACAATAGTAAAATGTAGCAGTTTTAAACCCACTCTGAACTCTGATGATGTTATTTATTAATTTCCGAGTACATCAAAACTTGCTAATAGATTTCTGAATTAACACTTTTCATCATTTTATAGGGTGCCGAGGGCGATTGTAAACTTTCAAAAACTCCTGTTACACTGTGTACTCTCAACAAATAACAGCACAATCAACTCTTTAAAAAAAAGAGTTTGCTAGTTCGTTTAAAAAAAAGAGAGTTTTTTTGGCAAAAGTAAAATATTTGCACACCCTCCATGTATTGACGATATTGTATAAACAAACGTGAACTGAAATTATTAACAAAAGTTTAATTTAGTCGGGGAGTGTGGAGTTAATTGTCATTCATGTCTACTACAATTCTGCAGCATTCACTTCCTCATTTCGTAACAAAAATAATACCGAGCACGAATTATGGATTTAAATTAAATGATTGTCAGTACATGAAACCCTTTAGTAAATAACAATAAAATGTTTACATTTAAAAATAGATTTCAAAAGGATTTTCTTTTATAAAAGAATAAGTCCTCTTATAGATACAAATTTGAAATTAAAAAAAATTGCTAAAAAACAGAATTTCGGTGAATTGGTCGTGCATAGCATATATACAAACAGTCGGGGGAAAGACTCTGATGTGACCATAACAGTATACTTTTTCGTGCGTATCAAAGCCATTTTTTAGCATAAGCATTTAAAATAAATAAATTTGGCTCCATTTCCGGTGGAACTGGAAGTCAAATATAAAGTATTTTATATCAGCAGATAGCTAATTTTACGCTCTTTAAAAATATTGAAAAATATACAGGGTGTCCCATTTAAGTTAAGAAATTTGTTTCAATTTCCGATTAAACCGGAAGTCAAAATACTAAGTGTTTGGTATCATGTAACAGCTAATTATAGAAGTTTCAAAATATTTAACAATATACAGGGTATTCCTGAAAACTTTTTATATTTTTGTAATTTCCGGTCTAACCGGAAGTTTTTTGAAACCGAAAATAGTGTGAAATAATAGATATTTATGAGATTGATACATTTAACAACTTTCAAGTTTTAAGTTTCATTATAAAAGAAAGTATAGGTCTTTGAAATTTTAAAACTCGAAAAATGATAACTCCGGTCCTGGAAATTTCTAAAAAATAAAACGCGTGACATTCGATAGAAAAAGGCGATGTCTATAATATATCCAAAAATTAAGGAAACTGGGTGTAACAAATTTTGAGAAAATCCATTTGAAAATTTTTACTTACTTTGGCCCCTTAAAGGTATCTAATTTTCAAACAATTTTAAAAATCGATTAAGATAGAACGAAAGCCCTTTATTTTGGCTCTACAATGCCGTTACCAAATTTGTATAATAATAATTTCCGGTTAAGTTATAAGGGAAAACTACAAGATGGGACAATTGTTGTATTAGCCGCCATTTTGAATTTGAAAATTTTGAAAATTTATTTTTTCAATGGCAGCTATGCTGTAGGTACTATCTCATAGCCAAGTAAAAATAACTTTGGCCTAAATTTAACCCCCTTATTCTAGGACACCATGTATAGATTTTTTTTGAAAACCTATTTTTCCGATAAAAAATTACAAGGGGATCTCAAAATATAGCAAAATTAAGTAAAAAAATAAAAACATTTTTTGTCACAAATGAAAGCTACGAAAACGTAAAAATAATGACCTATTCCAAAATGGCGGATTTAACATACCTAAGTCGGAAGATAAGAGACTTTTAGTATGTTTGGATTCTTTCGAAGTTAATTCTTTTTTCAAATTTTCAAAAAGTATAAAAAATTGTGATTTCAAAACCTCTTTTTAACCCCTAGCTCTCTTAAAGTTTGTTATTATTTACCTTCAAGTTGTAAATATTGTATAAATCACGTAAAGAGATCTTTTCATAACTTTTAAAATGTTTTGGTTAAAAGTTTACAAATCGAATATTTTGTTAGTGTGTGAAGTCAGGGTCTTGTGGTTTATTATGTCATAAGCAGGTAGGCAAAAAGAAGTTTCTTTTATATTAAGAAGAGGGTATTATGTGAGTAACCCCAAATCGTTAATTTGAACAAAAAAAAACATCTAAAATTACATTTTTTAAATGAAATGTACTCAAAAATTAAAAAAGATTAGTATAAAAATTTTCTTAATTAGTACACAAAATAGAGATTTTCCTCTTTTCTTTTAGTAAAACAAGCAAGGAAAAAGTTTGTAGGTTTAATAAAGATCAGATAGAAGCTGTGAGATTAGCTTTTATAAAATTTATGATATGGGGGTTGTTACAAAACAAGAAAAATGCAATTGAGAATAAAATCTACCACACAAAAATTTGTTTAAAAAAATACATTTTTGTGTCTCTTTTATTATTCAAGAAAAAACTAATTTTATTAATTAAGCTGCGTTCACACCTTGTAGAAGCACGAAGTTGCTCTGTTGTACTTTTTCGACTTTTTACGCTTTTTTAACAAGTTTGTGACACTGAATGCTAGGTTAATTTATTATTTAATCGTCTTAGACTAAGAGTGTCACATGAAGAGAAAAACTACCATTAATAATTCTCTGAAAGGGGGGCCCAAAAAATAGTATTTTGCGTATATTTTAGAAACCCCTTGACCAATTTTAATAAAATTTGGTATACGACCTAATCAAGCGGATTAACATATGTACGAAATCATAATTTTGTAATAGTCGCTAGAGGGCGCCAGTTACAGACAGTTGGTCTTCGTTTCCTGCAATAACTGTTTTGCCTAAAACATTTTTTACTTTATTATTGAACAAACGTAGAGCTTAATTCTTATTCTGAGATGTCACAAAGACACATCCCCATACTTCAATCTGACTTTCAAATATTAGCAAAAAACACTCGCATTGGCCCAGGAGGCCAAAGCGCGTCTGTTGAGGGTAAAGTTGAAGTAATACTTGGTCTACTATTTTCAGATTAAAAAACAGCATACTTTAAGATTTGTTGGTCTTCACTTATTCCATAAATTTGAGCTAAACAGTACATATAGATATTCGTTTCAAATCCATTACTAACTCACTGTATCTAATAGTCGTCCTTTTTACTTTCTTTTTATTGGTTAAGCGCCTTAAAAGAAAAGTTTTTTCTCATTTTTTAAATTGTTTAGAAAATCTTATTAGTTATAATTTTAAAAGAATGGGTGTTCGAAAATTGAGAAAATTAAATAATAAAAAAATTGGTCAATTTTCCTCCTTTTATATTTTTTAAAAGACAAAAAAATAAATTAAATTTCACACCTATTACAAAATATTTCTTTTTCTCATACTTTAATATAAAAGTTCAAAGTTACACAATTAAAAACGATAAAGCATAAAGGAAAACTAATAAGCAGAAAATAGCAAGCACGTAAACGTTTTCTACTTTTTTTTTTACTTAAGATTAGTTAATGATCAAAATAATAAGCTCCTTTTCATTCAATGTAAGCCTATCTTTTGAAAATAAAAGCTTATGAATTTTAATCAAAAGCTACAAACACGATCGTGGGGTAGCTAATAGAAGCAATAAAGAACAAAGCTTTATCTTAAAATTACAAATTTTAAAAATTCTCTTCGGTTTTTTCGTACCTACTTCAAAAAATAATTTTTTTTTTAGTTTAAAAACAAAGAGGTGATGCCGATGTGTCATTAACGATCATTAAAATTCATAAATAAAATAATGTAAATTTAAAACACGTTATAGATGGGCGGACAGACCGACGAACGTACGGATAGGCAGATAGACGAATGAACGAACGAGTAAGATAAAGAGACAGAGCGACTGAAAGACAGACTGATGAACAGACATATCAACAGACCTAATCTAATCCACGACCATATTGAGCTAACCAAAGGTATACCTCAAAGAAGTATAGCAAGTATAACAGCAAGCAGCTCTAACCTAAAATATAAAATAACCTTTAAAATTAAATGTAAGCGGTCAGTTGGATAGTGCTTATTAAATGCAAAGGGTGCACCAATCGTCTTCGCGATAGAAAAAATAGCGGGGGAGCATTTGTTAGAATATAGGGGAGAATAACCCGGTTTTTAGTGGAGACTGGATCAGCAAATAATTGAATCTATTATAAACCCGATGCGGCCGGCAGGCCGCCTGTTAAAGGGCGTTAATATAGAACAAAAGAAGCACCAACCTCCTTAAAACGTCATCTACTCTACATGTTAGCAGCAGAAGCATTTGTAGCAATATGAGGGAAAATTATCCCGTTTTTTAGTGGAGTTCTGAATCCTGTTTTGAATCTATTATAAACCCAATGCGGCCTTCCAAGGCCGCCAATTAAAAAGCGCGAATATACAACAAAAGAAGCACCAACCTCACCGTCATTTAAACATTCACGTCAAAAGCATTTGTCGCAATATACGGAAAAATTGCCCGGTTTTTAGTGGAGATTGAATGAGCAAATACTATTTTAAACTATTACAACCGCCATGCGGCCGGGAGGCCACCAGTTAAAAACGCGAATATACAGCAAAAGAAGCACCAACCTCACCGTCATCTAAACATTAGTGGCAGAAACATTTGTTGCAATAGAGGGGAAAATTACCCGGTTTTTAGTGGAGACTGAATCAGCAAATAATATTTGTATCTACTACAAACCCCATGCGGCCGGCAGGCCGCCAGTTAAAGAGCGGTAATATAGAGCAAAAGAAGCACCAACCTCACTGTCATTTAAACATTCACGTCAAAAGCATTTGTCGCAATATACGGGAAAATTACCCGGTTTTTAGTGGGAGATTGGATCAGCAAATAATATTTGAATCTATTACAAATCCCATGCGGCCAGGAGGCCGCCAGTTAAAAAGCGTGAATATACAGCAAAAGAAGCACCAACCTCACCGTCATCTAAACATTAGTGCCAGAAGCATTTGTCGTAATAGAGGGGAAAATTGCCCGTATTTTAATGGAGGCTGGATCAGCAAATAATATTTGAATCTATTATAAACCCCATGCGGCCGGTAGGCCGCCAGTCAAACAGCCCGAATATACAACTAATGAAGCACTAACCTCACTGTCGTCTAAACATTAGTGGTAGAAGCATGTTGCAATGTAAGGGAGAATTGCCCAGTTTTTAGTGGAGACTGAATCAGCAAATAATATTTGAATATACTACCAATCCTATGCGGCCGGTAGGCCGCTAGTAAAAGACCGTTAATATAAAGCAACGGAAGCACCAACCTCACCGTCATATAAACATTAGCGGCAAAAGCATTTGTCGCAATATAGGGGAAAATTGTCCGTATTTTAGTGGAGGCTGGATCAGCAAATAATATTTGAATCTATTGCAAACCCCATGCGGCCTAGGCCGCCAATTAAAAAGCGCGAATATACAGCAAAAGAAGCACCAACCTCACCGTCATTTAAACATTCACGTCAAAAGCATTTGTCGCAATATAGGGGAGAATTGACGGGTTTTTAGTGGAGACTGGACGAGAAAATAATATTTGAATCTTCTACAAACCCCATGCGACCGTTAGGCCGCCAGTTAAAGAGCGTTAATACAGAGCAAAAGATGTACCAACCTCACCGTCATCGAAACATTTTCGGCGGAAGCATTTGTCGCAATATAGGGGAGAATTGCCAGGTTTTTAGTGGAGATTGAGTGAGCAAATAATATTTGAATCTATTACAAACCCCATGCGGCCGGCAGGCCGCCAGTTAAAAACGCGAATATACAGCAAAAGAAGCACCAACCTCACCGTCATCTAAACATTAGTGGCAGAAGCATTTGTCGCAATATAGGGGAGAATTGCCAGGTTTTTAGTGCAGATTGAGTGAGAAACTAATTTTGAATCTATTACAAACGCCATGCGGCCGGCAGGCCGACTGTTAAAAACGCGAATATACAGCAAAAGAAGCACCAACCTCACCGTCATCGAAACATTTGCGGCAGAAGCATTTGTCGCAATATAGGGGAGAATTGCCAGGTTTTTAGTGCAGATTGAGTGAGCAAATAATATTTGAATCTATTACAAACGCCATGCGGCCGGCAGGCCGACAGTTAAAAACGCGAATATACAGCAAAAGTAGCACCAATCTCACCGTCATCGAAACATTTGCGGCAGAAGCATTTGTCATAATAGAGGAGGATAGTCAGATTTATAGGGGAGACTGTATCAGCAAATAATATTTGAATCCATAACAAACAGAATGTGGCCGATAAATTATCGCATAACGTAACGGATGTATCACACTTCTGATGTATGCTGTATGTATGACGAAGATGTATTTCCCATTAACTTTGGAAAATAGAAGTGAAAGAACGTCAATGCAAAATCTCTTGTAAGTATTAGATATCACAAATAGGAAAGTAAATGCACTTTAAATAAATAAATAAGTAAATAAAATTCACCCTTACACAACATCAATCTTCAACATAAACTTTTCTTATTTTCAAGTGTATTAAATTTGTAAAAAAATTATACTAAAAAAGTTACAATTTCTTATATGAGGTATTTACTGAGGATTTTAATGGATTATTTTCTACTTCGCTTTAGGCAAATGTATATTTAAACACTTCATTAAATGTGAGTCAAAGAAAACTTATTTTACGACAACTTAAAAGAGAGGAATATTTTATTGCCTCAAAACCAAAAGTTGGTAATTTATATAACATTAAACTTAAAGTAAGTCTTATAGCACAGATTATTCATACCAATTTTATATGTAAAAAAGGGGGATGTGTCATAACAAGACTTTCCCGCTTACGTAACCTCAAAAAATAAAAAATCGGCCATTTTTTTAAAAAACTTTGGTGGAAATGATGATTATGGAGGTAAAATGTAGCCAATAGCTTTTTAATACTGTTAAAAGCATAAAAAATGACTTAATCCTGCTAAGTTGTTCTACAAATAGGACGAACCGTTAAAAACGTCTCTCATTGCTTTGCTACCCTTAAATCGACGAGATAGCCACAAAAGTCCCCTTTTATTATAAATTTTACAATAATTATTTTTTGTTTTCTAATTTTTGCAGTTTGTTGTAGGGCCCTCTTAAAAACACTTTGTGACATAAATTGGAGAAATAACATTTCACTGACAGCGTTTACTGGCGAGAGCTTAAGACCTCAAAACCACCTAATTTGCATGTAATAAAAGGGCTTAACCAATTTAATCAATTGAACATTAATTTGTTGAATAAAAACAAGCAAATTTTGACCTTTTTTTGGTTTAATGAGGAAATTTCGTACGCGTTGGATAATCCATTAAAATTTGACTTTATAATCAATAATTTTTGCTTTTCAATGCGTTGTCACATGTGAAGAGACGTGAAATAATGCAATAACGTCTAGTTTTTTAAAAAGTTTGAAGATCACTGTTATAAATCACACGACAAGAAAATCAACAACCATAAATATTTATAACACAAGAAATTTCAACCATTAATCTTGCCATTTTTTGAGTTATCGCAAAAATTGATCTAATTTTTTTTAACCGTTGAAAGAGAAGGAAAAAGTATAATATGTAAAAACATTTAAATATTTTTGAAATAACCTTATTTTACATTACTATAAGGTATAATAAATTTAAGGTAACTTTCGTATTTAGAGGGTGCATACTTATTTAGAAATATTTCTTAGTGTTGTCACGTGCGTCGTCAAGGTAAGGATTCCAAAGCACGTAAAACATTATGTAGATGATATGCCCGTCAACATGTTTAGTTAATAATTTCTGACTTTCTAGTAATGTACGTTGGAAACTTAATCAAGTCACTTACAAATGCATTGTCTTAGCAGTTTACTCCTCCTTTTAACACCAAGCTCAAACGACCAACTTTCCTATAAACATTCGTTTTACATAAAACATTAATATTCATCGATTTCAATTCAAATGTAAATTTGATTTTCAGTAGTAATAATATTTAAACAAACATTTAAAACATCCCATTGTTGTAAAAAAAAAGCTAATTCAAAACCTTTATTTTTTATTTCTATCAAAAGTCAAAGCCACAAAACGGATCAAAGCATGAACGATTTGGTCGAACACACAGAAGAATAGTGTGTGATGTGTAATGCAACAGGAAAAGTATTCAATAGGGGTTCAAACAACGGCTAACCAACAAGTCCATTCATCAATAATGTACTCAAATTAGTTTAAATGTTTACAAAAATAAATAAAAAAAAAGAGATTTAAATTACGTTAAACAAAAGTAGTAAATGAACGTAAAATAGTACAACGAAAAAATCTCTAATTGCGCAGAAAATATTGGTCCGATTAAAAAAATTTTTAGACAAAAATTGTAAATAATTTCATAATGAACGAATTTTGTAAATAAATATTTGCTCTGAATTCAATAATAAAAGACTTATTGACGATATAAAAAAATAATGCGTAATAACCGATGCACATAATCTACAAAAGAGTATCTACATCTTTGCGCCTTCAATAGCTAATGGTGGAAAATCTATTGGTCTGATTGAAAATTTTTAGAAACAAATATTGTAGCTAATTTAATAATGAACAAATTTTGTGAACACACGTTTGCTCTAAATTCAATAATAAAACAATAATTTCCAACTTAAAGAAAGAAGACAAAATAACTGATGCACACCTACAACTCTACGTTCTCAATGACCAATAGTGGAAAATCTATTGATCGTATTGTAAAATTTTCTAAACAAAAATTGTAGCTAATTAAATAATACACAAATTTTGTAAACAAATATTTGCTCTAAAATCAACAATAAAACAATAATTGCTTACTTAAAGAAAGAAGTCAAAATAACTGATGCATACCTACAACTCTGCATTCTCAATGACCAATTGTGGAAAATCTATTGATCGTATTGTAAAATTTTCTTAACAAAAATTGTAGCTAATTTAATATTGAACAAATTTTGTAAACAAATATTTGCTCTAAAATCAATAATAAAACAATAATTGCTTACTTAAAGGAAGAAGACAAAATAACTGATGCACACCTACAACTCTGCGTTCTCAATGACCAATTGTGCAAAATCTATTGACCGTATTGTAAAATTTTCCAAATAAAAATTGTAGCTAATTTAATAATGAACAAATTTTGTGAACAAACATTTACTCTAAATTCAATAATAAAACAATTGCTCGCATACAGAAAGGAGACTAAATAACTGATGCACACCTACAACTCTGCCTTTTTAATGACCAATTGTGGAAAATCTATTGGTCCTACTGTAAAATTTTCTAAATAAAAATTGTAGATAATTTAATAATGAACAAATTTTGTCAACAAACATTTGCTTTAAATTCAATAATAAAAGACTTATTAACTAACCATATAAAGAAAAAATATGAAATAAGAGAATCAGACACATTACGTCTTCGGTAACCCATTAATAATTTATTGTGAAACAACAAGTGGTTTAATTTAGAAAAATTGAAACAAATATTATAGATTATTCAATACCGAATAAATTTTTTCTAAAAATATTTGCTCTAAATTCAAAAATAAACGTCTATTAATATTTGTACATGACCGATAATACCGTCGTATGAAGTGTAAACTCACGTTATTTTTTTTAATTTGAAACAGTTTAGATTACGATTAAGTTAAACTTGGTATAAAAATGAGTAATGGCCTTACTAATTAAGCGTTTCTTTTTATAATTTTAAAAATTATAATTATTTAGTAATAAGCGCCCTTCGGAACCCTTATTAAAGCTTTCAAGTTTCAACCGTTTCAACCTAAGATAAGGTATGCAAATTTCACTTCTTTAATTACGTATTTTGGGATAACGACGTGGCTTTATTTAAAATTATTTTAATAAAAAGGTAAGATAATTTAATGATAAACAATTTTAAATATTTAAATTTGTTAAATATATTTAAACGGTGTTTTGATAACATTTTACTATGAAAATAGATAAAAGTTGCTTTTTTAAGTGACTTTAATATGTACAAGGTGTAAGTAAATAAAAATTTAAAAATAAACAAATATTTAAATTTTCTTAAATATTTATACGTTTTCTATAAAATTTAATCTCTTGAAAATACGACAGGAAACTGGCATGCATTAGATTTAAAATTTTCGAAATGGTGTATTGGGGAACTAAAAATTTCAATTTTTCAAACAAAAACCCACTGTAAATTGAAAATGATTTTCTATCGAATTTTCTTAAAAAATGTAGAAATTTTCTTGTTTTTCTCACAAAGTGAAATTAAATTAACATTTATTCTTTCAATCTATTTTCTTATAAAAATGACTTCAAAGTGTATTTAAAATAAAGTGGCTCATAAATGTTACATTTAAAGAAAAAAGGTTTTTCATTATCAAGTTAAAGGTATGCAAATGGAAATTAAATTCGCGATTGTGTCAAAAAGTTGATGTATAATAAAACAAAAAATTTGTATAATTAAAAATAAATTTAAAAAAACAATGGAAAATAATCCATAGTTTATTATACTTTAAATATTTTATTTTTATATACAGGGTGGCCCCAGCATGTAATTATTTGAATTTGTTACCATGGCAACCACTTTAGGGTCTCGGCACCGTAAAGTGCCTAATAATTATGCTTAGAAAGATGCGCCATCTATTGACATTTAAGTAAAGTTCTTATTTTAAATAGGTAGGTACTAATTTTATCTGACTTTTATAAATATTTACTTGTACTATTAAGCCAAAAAATTTAAGGTTATGTACAATTCATTTGAGTATTGTAAACTTATGTATTCTAAAATTTATTTATTATTGTTTAGTATTGTTTACAGAAGTTAAAAATAGTGTGCGACACGCAAACGTAAAATTTTTCAATCTCTCGGCGTACGCCTCGATTCGAAGGCTCCGCTTTCGCCCGTAAAACATCATTTTACGCCCTTATATCATAATATACTATTTTAATTAATTCTTTAAAAGATGCATATTATGCAGGTTATACATCATCTTAGGGCTAACTTTACAACTTAAAATTTCAACCCCTAAATTGATTTCAAACTTAAGTCATTAGCACTCCTTAACCCCAAACTTATGTTGTGGTAGTTTGTTGAAAAGCTTGTCGAAGACTGTAATCGACCTTATTTGGGTTCAATTTAAACGGTGATCGACGTATACAGGGTGTATCCAACATTGCTTAAAAGTCTAAAAAATGTATTTAGTAATAACAGAGCTCTTCATGGCTGTTGAACAATTATAAAGTTTTGAACCACCTTGGAGCGGTTGAGATAAATTAAACATCCTGTTCGAAAACCCTTTTAGTAGAAAAATTTATATTTATAGTAACTGAGTATTATTTTAGTTGAGTATTCAACTATAAGTTGGGTTTAATGCACGTACTAAAGGTAAATAAACACAACACGAAATGTCTCCGATCTTAAGATCTTTTAAGCTCTTGTGCTTATACACGAACGTGATAGCCCTAAACTTATTTATACAATGTACCAAATATAACACGACACGAGATAACAAACCGATACTTTTTAATTTATTTAACAATAATGTAAAAAATTGCACAAAATTTGCGCCGAGATTTATATTTTAGATTCAAAGAAAAATTCAAATGTCATGGCTGTCTTCTCAGGTAAAGATAACGGAGAAGTAATTTTTTAGTAATAACAGGAGAAAAATAAAAAAAATATTTTTTTTCCAAATGAAACACCGAGAAAGGTATAAAGTTTAAAACTAAAGAAAATGTAAAGCGATTTTTTATCAAAGATAAAAGTAATTGCCATCTCCTATTATATGACATTTTAATCAGAAGCGTTCAGATTATATTTATACAATCTCAATTTTCCTTCTTAAACGAAAATCTCATTTTGTGCTCTTTTTAATTTTAAATCTACTTTATTCTTTAATTATAATACCTAATTAAATACCTAGTGGTGCTTCCAATAATTAAGTGGGTTACTGTGTACAGTAGATGAAAACCACTATTTACACAAGTGTTTTCTGCAGTGCTATTTTTCAAATTTTGAAATCATTTCATGATCAATTTATTCGAGTTTATTAAATTTTTCCATTTTCAAAATTAACCATAAGTTTAGATCTCTTTAAGAGGGCAGTTTCTAAGGAATGGGCGGGAAAGTTGCTATTTAGACATTTCGCTCGTAACCGTTAGCGACTTTAATATCGGTCGATAATCAGTAATAGTGATAATTACTAATAGGGGAAGGTTCAAAGAAGGCAATGACATATTTGAATATTTCAATTGAACTTTTGGATTTTTGGGTAAAAACAACAGCCTCTGTTTTTCTTTAAGTTCAACTGAACTTTTCTCACTAATTAGGCTCTTATTTCCCATATTAAAATATGTCATTGCCTTCGTTGAACCTTACCCTATCAGGAATTATGACTATTAGCAATATCAACCGGATATTAAAGCCGCTAACGGCTACGAGCGGAATGTCTAAGTATCAACTTTCCCGCCCATTCGTTAGAAACTTAAGTAGCTAACCGAGACTTTCAAAGTTAAAAATCATCAATCGTAAAAAATACTGATATATTTTGTACCTGGCACATTGCTAATAGTTGTATAAATCCTCTGCTAAACCGTCACTATGTTAAGTGAGACACACTGTATATGTGTGCACCTTAGTAGGTGGCTATTAACGATAGGAGTGATCGCATGCAACAGATTAAATAAAAATTATTTCAATTGGGTACACAACAGAAGTATACTCCTATTTATTATTTTATTACCATAACGAGATGCATTATTATTGTTATTACTTAACCTAATTACTAATTAACTTCAGGGACGGGCTCGACTTGCTTTTGCTTTATAACCGACAGACGAAACCAGGTGAACTTTGCGAACAAAAGGAAAATTTAAAAAAAAATAAATTTCCGCATTTTCCCTTATTATACCCATGAAAATAATTTTTAACAAGAAAAAATTTCCGTCTGTCTGTTTATACAGAGTGTATGTTTACAGTGTGAACGAAAGATTGCTCCTTAACTATTAGAGATATCAAAACCAATTTTCGTAAAGTAATGCATAACCATTGGACCTACATTTTAAAAATATTTAGGTATATACAGGGTGGTTAACAAAAAAAAGTCAACTTTAAAGCCATGATGCCAGGGTTGTAATCAAAATTTTTCAAATTTATTTGTACCACCGACTATAGATAAGAGTCGACTTACAAAATACATGGTAAACTTATCAAAAAAGCATATAGTACTATACAGAATGATTACTTTACGCAAATGTAATTTTTCTCAATTTCTTAAAATGGAACACCCTGTATATTTTTAGAAATTTCGATTCCAAGTGAACTGTAGACACTAAAATGATAAGTCTCATAGCTATAAGACAAACCGTTCTTGAAATACGAAGCAAAACTTTGCAAATGAAAAATTCGAGAAAAATCTAATTTCGTGTAATTAAAGCAAGTACCTAAACCTTTTTCGAAATAATTAAAAAATAAATTGGCTCATAACAAAATTTACAATACAAATCAATTTCAAAATTAATTAGTTCTAAGCTTACTGTTTAGTAGTGGTAGATATTATTTTTGAATTAAATTTATGAAATCTATCGGCACTAGCAATTAAAATTTTAAATCGGCTCAACTGCAGGTTTAATTATTATTGTTACATTAATTTTTAATTAATAAACCTACATTTACATTATAAAATTGAAATTTACACATTAAACTAAAAATAATTACGTAAAGTGCAAATAAAGCGAAATAATTTAAATTTAAATAGTAGTAAATTGAAATTTTATTTAAACTCGTTTATAAAACAAGGGATTTTGTCGCCTCAATAAAAAATAATTTTTGTACATCCCTTGTATTTTTTTTTTATTTGTTCATTTAGTCAAAAAACCTTAATTATATTTTTATTATTACAAATAAAACGTTGATTTTTATAGACAATAAAGAGTAAATTAAGGCCTTTATTTTTGTGACGTCAAAAATTTATTTTCGCTTCTTGTTTAACCGGAAGTGATACCAACTTAATAAGTTTAAATGGAATATCCTGTATATAAATATATTTTTGAAACCATCGTTGAATAAGCTTTAAAAAATATTAAAGATACTATGCTTCTAAAATCTATAGTTTTTGAGATAATTAAAGATTAAGGTACGAAAAAGTGTTTTTTTCGAATTTCCAAAATTGGTCGTTATTTTCAAAAAAAAATATAATCATTGAATTGAAATAAGTGAAAAAACATATAATAGTATTTCGAATTTTTATTAAAACATGTTAAAAATAATAGTTTGGTTGTAAGTACCCATGAAAAATAACTATTGTACACCCCTGTGCACAAAAATTGAAAAACGCTTTATAACTTTTTTATTACTATTAATAAAACGTTGATTATTAGAGACAATATATAGTAAATTAAGGATTTTAGTTTTGTGACGTCAAAAGTTAATTTCCGCTTCCGGTTTAACCGGAAGTGATAACAACTTAATAAGTTTAAATAGAACACCCTGTATATAAATACATTTTTGAAACCATCATTAAATAGGCTTTAACAAATGTCAAAAGTACTATGCTTCTAAAAACTATAGTTTTTGAGATATTCAAAGATTAAGATACAAAAGTGTTTTTTCAATTTCCAAAAAGGGGCGTTATTTTCCAAAAAAAAATTAAATCGATGAATTTATTGGAATAAGTGAAAAACATCTAAATATTAGTATTTTAATTTTTTTTTTAATTGTTAAAAATAATAGTTTAGTTGTGGGTCATAAAGGTACCAAAGAAAACTAACTATTGTACACCCCTGTGCACAAAAATTAAAAAAAGATTTATAACTTTTTTATTACTATTAATGAAACATGGATTTTTAGCCTAGTAAAATAAACATCATAAACGATGGTGAAAAAGAAAAAATATCAGGCAGCGATTTTATTCCTGAAATACATTAGGGGTGACCTCCGGAGTATGTGATAAAAATGCACCACCCGCACCCCCTCTGCTTACCTCAGGGGGGAGGCAAACGTATGACTAATTCTAGTTTTTGCAAGTTTGCTCCAAAGTTAAGCTATATACGTCAAAATACCTTAGTTAAAAAATAATGTAGATGAAATTTTTAACAAGAAAGCTTTCTTTTGGGTTTTCTCCAAATATGATAGCAGCAACGCTACAAGACCGCAAAAATAGAATATATTATCTACAATTGGTTTTATAACATACAAGACATTCTCACGTTGACCTGTTTGTATCCTAATGCATAATCGGTATGAATAATGTAAAATAACACTGCCTCTCTTCTTTTAGTACTGTTTTTTTGTCCCAGTGGCGTAGATATGAGGGGGGGGCGATTTTTTAAACATTAACTGCATTATGTTAATTTAACAATAAGTATACAAATTACCATCAATTGCCGTAGAACAAATGTCCCCCCCCCCTCCTCACCAAAAACTGTTTTGTGTTCCTTTAAATTTTTTAGCGTGTAACCTATTTATAAATATGTAAATGATTATAATAATATTTAGGACAAATTTTCAGGTTTAAACAATACATTTAGCGTAGTGAACGAGGGTTTTACTGCTAAGAACCCACACCTTGAACGAATTTAGATGAAATTTTTTTTATTCAGTTCTAAATACCCTAATGATCAAAGTTTATATTGTTAAAAAGTGTGCATTTGTTTTATCATCTTTTTAAACCACTTCTTGTGAATTCAATTTGGAAAATCATAAAAATTAGCTGAAAAAGAATTTTTATTTCAAAATTTTGGGTGCAAATGCTTACGCGTTTGATAATTAGTAACTAAGCAACAAGTTTACGGAAAAAAAATTTCAAAAATGCATGATGAAATTCTTATTAAAATTTAATTAACAAGAGCTAGCGAAGCACTTCTAGGCATCTCAGAAACTTCAAATTTGGTACCAATGTATATCATGTCCTCAAGATTAATAAAAAAAGTCTTCAAGTTCTGAAAACCTTCTGGGAGTAGATTGAAGGGGGAGGGGGGACGCCCCCCGTACTTTTTAGAGAAAATCATACCCTTTTAGGGATCCCTAGAGTGTAATGTATAATGACACCAAATTTCAGGTTCTTAGGATGCTTAGAAGTGCTTGCGACTCAAAGTAACAAAATCACTAGAATTTGTTAAAAAGGTGAGGAGGCAAATGCACACTTTTTTACAGTATAAACTTTGATCATTAGGGTATTTGGAATTTAATAAAAAAGATTTCATTAAAATTCGACCAAGGAGTTAGTTCTTCTCAGTAATATTATTTTTCAGCTAATTCCTAAGATGATGTTACTTAGAATTACAAGCACTTTTAAACATCCTAAGAACTTGTAATTTGGTGTCGTTATAGAATACACTCTAAAGATCTCTAGATAAGTCTGATTTTTTCCAATAAAAAACGGGGGTGTTGACCCACCCCCTTTGAATCGGCCCCAGAGGGTTTTCAGAACTAGAAGACTTTTTTTATTAATCTTCAGAACATCATATATAGTTGTGCCAAATTTTAAGTTTCTGAGATGCCTAGAAGTGCTTCATTAGTGACAGTTAAGTAAATGTTAATAAGAATTTCATCATGCATTTTAAAATTTTTTTTTTCCGTAAACTTGTTGCTTATAGTTACTAATTATTAAACGCGTAAGCATTTGCACCCAAAATTATGAAATAAAAATTCTTTTTTCATGATTTTGAAAATTGAATTCACAAGAAGTGGTGTTAAAAGATGATGAGGCAAATGCACACTTTTTAACAATATAAACTTTGATCTTTAGGGTATTTAGAACTCAATTAAAAAAATTTCATCAAAATTCGTTCAAGGCGTGGGTACTTTGCAGTTTATGCTCTTTTCAGTCTAATATGACTGCATAAACATTTTAATTCTGAAATATTAAGTGAAATTAAGGGAAATTAACTGAAATCATTAAATGAAAGTGTTGTTAAAGTACATGGTGCTTCGGTCGTAGACCGGCGCAGTTAACTATATCGGGTAACCTCCGGTTCATAGACGTGTTTGGTACACGGTCCGGTTTCCGAAAGGATCCCGCGGTGTTCTAATTCTGTCTTTTAAAAGTTTTAAGCAATCAGTATGTCCCCTCCCCTGATTGAGTTAATTCGACGATATAGAAGAAAATTTTTGGAATTACATTTTAATGTTTTGGAAATCTGCCCTGCTCAGTCTGAAAAAATCTACGGGTCCCAAAATAACTTCATATTTTGTTTGTATGCAATTCGCTCTAATAATTTTAAAATATTGAGTAATACTGAGCACGTCCCATTTACATTTTTGAACGTATTTGCAATATCTAGAATCTTCGACACTCAATTGTTTTCTGATTTTCAGAAATTATTGAAAATAATCCATCTAACGACTTCCATATATAAAATTTTTTTACAACTCATACCATAGCCGACATAACTACTGTGACACAAAAAATCAAACACACTGTATATAATGTGCTCTTATAAGCAAATAACTATTTTGAAGGCGTTATACATCCCTAAAAGGCACAATAAATCGATTTTGAGAACAGTTTCCTGATGCTATTAAAATATCTCCACAGCTTTGGATAATGTGTAATTTTTTAACAGAATTCAACAGCTGGTCCTTTAGCTCCAGTAAATCAAAACAAATTTTAGTTTTCATAGATTAAATATATAAGTTATTACGTTTTATTTGCACACGAAATTATTGAAATATGTACACTGATTTAAATTTACCAAGTCATTTGAAGAAAAATCACCAATTTTGCTTGTTATCAACAGTATACAATACATAAAAAAAACCTGAGACGATGAGTAAATTTCAATTAGTTTATCAAAAAGTAGACATATTTTACTTCAAAATGAGTGTTTATTTTCTTCAATCTGTTTAATAATAAAGATTTGACAGCATTTTAAAACCAAATTTGTGTTAAAAAAAAAATTAACAAAAAATGAAGAAATTTCAAATCATGGTTCTTATTATACCATAACGTATAATCAATTTCTTTTGATCTAACTTTGAAAAATAACTAATAAGAAATACTATCCTTTAATGAAAATTTTTTAAATAATTCCTTCCACCAAATATCTTGAAATGTTTAAAGAATAGTGCAAAAGAAACTTTATTTGTTCATCAATACCACAAGAAATAACAAAAATCTTCAAAAATACATGGAAATGAAAGCTGAAGTCTTTAGCTTTAAATTAATATATATTTTGTTAATATTACCATTGTTTATCTCGGAGTAAAACAGCTTTTTATCTATCGGCGCGCAGATATTTTGCATTATATTGACTCACTTGCTTAATAATATTTTTGAAAACATGGGTCTTTTAAAATACATTTTTTAGGAAAACCGTTGCTCTAATGGAAAAATTTTATAAAACATTTTTCTGTAGAAATGCGTCATCTATAAAATAATGCTTTAGTAATTTTTCTCTACATTGCTTAATTTTGGCGAAAACTGGCGGAAACTAGAAGTAGTCATACGTTTGCCTCTCCCCTGAAGTTAGCAGAGGGGGTGCGGATGGTGCATTTTTATCACTTACTCATGAGGCCACCCTCAACACATTTCAGCAATAAAATCGCTGCCATATATTTTTTCTTTTTCAAAACATCTATTTTACTAGGCTATTTTAGAGACAATTAAATTAAGGGTTTTCGTTTTGTGACGTCAAAAGTTTATTTCCGCTTCCGGTTTAACCGGAAGTGATACCAACTTAATAATTTTAAATCAAACACCCAGTATATAAAAATAAATACATTTTTGAATTTCTTATTCAATAAATTTGAAAAAATGTTAAAAGTACCTACTATGACTATGTTACTAAAATTTATAGTTTTTGAGATATTCATAGATTAAGTGAATTAAGACTTTTTTTAATGTTGACTTTATGTCTACTTCTCGGTATATTTGTGAGTTTGGTCACAGTTTGGTATAGCACCAACGAACACCTTGCATTCTACTTTTTTCCAACATAATAACAGATAGAGTTGATTTTTGGAGCAACCTGGAGCTTATCAGAAGGCTACCTTAAAACCGCTATTTAAAAAATTTAATACTTCTTTCGGGGGGCGCTAACTTCATCAGGGGGCTCAGGGTGAGAACAATTTAAAAATTCAAGACCCATCGAGTTACACCTCATTTTGAAGGTCTTTTAAAAAGAAACTCTTTACAACGGACCAAAAGTCTTTACGATGCACTTAACCAAAATGGCGTTTGAGTTTCAAAATAAAATTGGAACAATTTTCCAAAAATTCCCACGCTATTTTGAAAAGATCTAGGAATGCCTACTTTGGATTATAATGTTCGTCTTGAAAAGTACTTTTAAGAAAAAACGATGTCATTGACAAGTATGCCTTTTCGGAAGCTCTAGAGACAATTGAAAATACTCAAAATTAAAATCACGTAATTTTTGTTTGCTCGGCCAAAATACGGATCAAAAAATTTTCTTTTTAAAAGAAAAATTGATTACTACTATTTTATTTCCCTTACACTGTATATAAAATAATTATTTGTTTATGTAATTAGAATATCACCTGTTTTGAATTAAAACGCAGTGCACTTGAAAAATTTAAATACGAGATGCAAAGGGGGGGAATTTGATAACATTTGACGTAAAACTTCTCCTAATTGATAATAAACAGCTTGTTAACAAGTAAATAAAACATAATTAGAGAAACTTACCATTTTTTTTAAACTGTTCATCCTCTTTTTTTAAAAACAAACGAGCATCCAAGTTTGCAACACAATTTTCAACTGCGACTTAAATGTAAAACAAAAATTACAAAAATTATTCTTTTGGATAAGAATAAAATTGTGATAAGACAGTAATTTTGTATAATTTCAGGTCAATTTTAGCATATTTCGTATATTTTTTAAGCGATAAAAAAATTTGATATGCTTCACTTAACAAATCCACCAAAAACACAATTAATTAAGTACCTTCACTTGTGTGTTGTTTTAAAAATTTTAAAAACGACATCCGTTTTAGCGATAAAACGCGTGTTTTTGAGCTCCGTACAACGAACGACATACACCCAACGTTGTTAGCGTTAGACTAAAATTTTATCTTTCAAATGAGAAAACTGATAACCGCTACATACTGCGACTGCTTAAAATTGCGCTCCGCCTTTACGTATACGCGCTCGGCAATGAATACGAAAATAGGAAAAATCTGAAGAAAATAAAAAAAATTAATTAGCATGATGAGAAAACTTAAATAAAAAAAATTTCTTATTCTTACTTCTTGTAATAAGGTTTGTTTTACAACTAAAAATTTACAAGTTGCCCAACGATTTTAATTAAGGAAATCGCGAAAAGTTATTTTACAAAAGGAAAATTTATGCTTTTCTGTAATCATAGAAATTGTTATAAAAATGTAAACTTTTCCTTATAAAGTTCGACAAACAAATTTTATGTAGGTAAAATTGTACAAGTGTGTGTGTATTTTCCTCAATTTTCACATTTTCAACTTCTCAATTTCAAAGGTTATGAGAAAACTTTTTTTTACCTTTTTCCCCTCTTAACAAGTTTTGTAATGAGAACCTTTTTACAATCGTCTAGTTTAGATTTTAAAAGAATTGTTGAAAAAGTTAAACGAATATAGGATCGCACTTCGGGCAATTAAGCTTCTAATGAGAAGGGTTTTTCCAGAACTAATGCTACAAATCTACTTTCAACGAGACCCCCTCGTTTGTCAAATTGTCATATTTTCATCGTATATCATCAACTGGCAGTAACAGAGTTTGAGGTCGGGAGCAGCCTTCCATTTTGGAGTCCTCTCTAGCTCTCTACTACTCAAAACAAGTGAGAGAACATTTTATCCAGAGCTGACGCTTTAGATCTACTGTCAACTCCTTTTTTTCAGAATGTCATATATCCATCGAAGTCAAGTGACAACAATAGAGTTTGAGGTAGGAGAGCCACTTTCCATTTTGGAGTCCTCTCTACTACTCAAAAAGTTTTCTGAAGGATTTCTCTACAATTAATGACAGTTATGGTTACATAACCAACATATGGTTAAGTGACAGTAACACAGTTTGAGGTCGAGAGCCACCTTCCATTTTGGAGTTCTCTCCTACTACTCAAAAAACTTTCAGAAGCATTTTTCCACAGCTGATGCTTCCAATCTACTTTCAATGACACCTCGTTCTACAAATGATCGCATTTCCATCGTATATGGTTAAATGACAGCAACAGTTTTTGAGGTCGAGAGGCAACTTCCATTTTGCAGTCCTCTCTACTACTCAAAAAAAAATTTAAAAGGATTTTTCAACAGCTGATGCTTCCGATCTACTTTCAATGACACCTCGCTCTGCAAATGGTCACATTTCCATTGTATATGGTTAAGTGCCAGCAACAGAGTTTGAGGTCGAGGGCCACCTTCCATTTTGGAGTCCTCTCCTACTACTCAAAGAAATTTGAGAAACATTTTTCCACAGCTGATGCTTCAGATCTACTTTCAGCGAGATCTCGTTCTACAAATGGTCTCATTTCCATCGTATATGGTTAAGTGACAGTAACACAGTTTGAGGTCGAGAGCCACCTTCCATTTTGGAGTTCTCTCCTACTACTCAAAAAACTTTCAGAAGCATTTTTCCACAGCTGATGCTTCCAATCTACTTTCAATGACACCTCGTTCTACAAATGATCACATTTCCATCGTATATGGTTAAATGACAGCAACAGTTTTTGAGGTCGAGAGGCAACTTCCATTTTGGAGTCATCTCTACTACTCAAAAAAATTTGAATAGAATTTTTCAACAGTTGATGCTTCCGATCTACTTTCAACGAGACCTCGTTCTACAATTGATCACATTTCCATCGTATATGGTTAAGTGCCAGCAACAGAGTTTGAGGTCGAGGGCCACCTTCCATTTGGAGTTCTCTCCTACTACTCATAAAAATTTGAGAAGCATTTTTCCACAGCTGATGCTTCAGATCTACTTTCAACGAGACCTCGTTCTACAAATGATCACATTTCCATTGTATATGGTTAAATGACAGCAACAGTTTTTGAGGTCGAGAGGCAACTTCCATTTTGGAGTCATCTCTACTACTCAAAGAAATTTGAGAAACATTTTTCCACAGCTGATGCTTCAGATCTACTTTCAACGAGACCTCGTTCTACAAATGGTCTCATTTCCATCGTATATGGTTAAGTGCCAGCAACAGAGTTTGAGGTCGAGGGCCACCTTCCATTTGGAGTTCTCTCCTACTACTGAAAAAAATTTCAGAAACATTTTTCCACAGCTGATGCTTCCGATCTACTTTCAACGAGATCTCGTTCTACAAATGATCACATTTCCATCGTATATGGTTAAATGACAGCAAGAGTTTTTGAGGTCGAGAGGCAACTTCCATTTTGGAGTCTTCTCTACTACTCAAAAAAATTTGAATAGAATTTTTCAACAGTTGATGCTTCCGATCTACTTTCAATGACAACTCGTTCTACAAATGGTCACATTTCCATCGTATATGGTTAAGTGACAGTAACAGAGTTTGAGGTCGAGAATCGCCTTCCATTTTGGAGTTACAACTCTCCTACAACTCATAAAAATTTGAGAAGCATTTTTCCACAGCCGATGCTTCAGATCTACTTTCAACGAGACCTCTTTTGACAAATTGTCACATTTCAATCGTATATGGTTACCTAAGTATCACCAACAACACGTTTGACGTCGGGAGCTGCCTTCCATTTTGGAGCCCTCTCTACTATTCAAAAGTTGTTGAGAACAGTTTTTTCTAAGCCGATGTTTCAGATCTATTTTCAAGGACACTTGTTAATTGTAATATTGAATTTGGAGCTAAGCTAAATCGGCGCAGAAAGCTTAGATTTCTGCCTTCGCACCTATTCCGTATTAATTATAGTAGTATACTCAGTATTAAAATTAGCTACGTGTCATACGAGGCTAAGAGTCGTTTAAGGGCCGTTTTACACGAACTAAATGTCTGGAAATCTAAGCTTTAACGTCGTGCTTAGAAATTTCGACGCACGACCGTGCACGACGTTAAAGCTTAGATTCCCGTGCTTCTGCTCCTTGAGTTGATTCAGTACTAATAACAAATTAGTATATGATATTTAGTCCATGTAAAACGGACCTAAGTCTTCAGTGCAACGTTATTTCTTGAAATTAATTCTGAATTTATAATTTTTATTTCAGATTAGCAATCAGCAAGTCAAAAACCTTTAAAATATACATATGATATCAATAATTTTGATGCAAAATTATGCATAAACTATACCACATTTAATCCACTATTTTGAATTTTGTAATTTTTGCTTCAAATTCATAATAATTGATACTCTGTTAATCTCTCTTTTGCTGCTAAAACTGATATGACTCATAAAATAATTACTCAGGGTTACAAATATCTATCAATAAATAATCATTTAAAAATTTGAATGTCCTGACCACCTCACTAGCCCTGATTTGAAAAATAAGGAACAAACCTTAGTTGTTGAAGTATCTGTTTCCAAAAACTAACAAGAACTTAATCACACCACGTTACAAATTGTACTAAAAAATTAAATATTTATTTAACAATTTAATGTTAATTTATTGTTTTGTCAAAAACATTTATCTACTCATTTACATTTGGCCACAGTGTAGAACTGGCCCAGTTGACTACCGGACACATGCCTGTGGTGACCCAAATAAACTTTTCCTTACCCGCCGTGGAAATTTACTATTTCTAAATGTCTTGATGGCAGTCTTTGTTTACCATAATATGGTAAACCCTCTGAGAAACACTGCACGTTTGTGTAAACGAAATGAGAGTGATGAATATGAATAGGAATAGATCTGAGCAGATCTTGAACTGAAATCACGGCCCGAAAGAAACGAAAAGTTGGGTTTGAGATACGAAAGAGAAGCGGAATTGAGGATATGGAATAAAAGAATAACAATATGAAGATTTATTGGTAAAAAGGAAAGGTGAGTGTGGAATTATGATGGATATATGATCGAACATACTCAAATTACAAACAAATCGTATGATGCAGGTATTTTAAAGTAAACAATTCAATGATATGAATGTATACTTCCAAGTTCAAGGAAAGAACACTTAAGGCGGGTTGTACCAACCAAGTTCAGGATAAGTAGGTATGTATACGGTGTGCTGTAGATCCATCAAATAAATATTTATAAAATTGATTTTTTTTACCGACACGTGCCTTAGAATACTAGAATAATTAATTTAATAATATTTTTTTTAAATAATAATTAACAATAAATGTAATAACTAAATTAAATAATTAAACTAAATAAATACATAGGAGTATAAATAAATTTATGGTGATCACGTGTCGGCAAAGAAAAAAATTAAAGTACTATACTTGGTCACTGAACTATAGTCACCGTGAACTTGATTGGTACAACCCGCCCTTAATAAAACATTTATGAATAATGACTTTAGTCAGTAGAGTTGGTGCAAGTAGTACTTGAAAATGTTTTCAGATTTTAATAAAATAGACACCTAAAATTACTCCTTAGCGAATGATCTTTCTGAAGATGGTATCATGAAAATTGCCCAACTTACTAATTACAAAAGTGTGATAATTTTTGTGAAAATTAAGTTACAGGGGTGCCCCTCTATAACTTTGTAATTGAGGACTAAATTAATACAAAGAAATTTAACATTTTGTAACAAAGTTAATCTCATCTTATCTTTAGCAAAATTACCATAATACACTTTCATCACTAAAATTTAATTAAAACAGTTGCAACCATAAAAGAGACCAATCTCCACCTCTTACCACGTAAACTGACCTTAACTTTATTAACTGACTTTATTTAAATTAATAATAATAAAATGAGAGGGTTGATAAAGGTATTAAAATCTACACAGAACAAGTGCGTTCATTCTAAAACTTTTCATCCACGTGTATTCCATCCTTGTATTGGTATTTTTTCCTCAATGTCCAAAATTCAAAATGGCACTATTAATATCAATAACTGTATAGTAAGTTTAGGCAATTTTTGAAACATCCTGTTCCACGTCCACGTCCACGTCGACTTATGCCGGAAGTGGAAAATTTTAAAATAAAAACAGTGTTTTATCAACAAACTGAATATTTTAAAGATAAAAATGCAAAAATATACAAAAGCACTTTAACAAGTAATTATTTTTAATAATTACATTATCTATTGAAACACTTAACAATAGATTTGTGCATTCCTAACAAATAAATAAAACATAGTTGGTCATAAAAATCTATTTATTTAAAAAGAAACATACATTTTTGTTTTTAAAATAAAATGCAAAATATTAATTAAAAAATATGAAAATGTTTAATTGTAATAATATAATAATTTCATAACTATATACTTTTCTACTTATTAACTAAACTAAAATTTAATTCTATTTTACATAATTATTGAAAATAAAAATTTATAATTACAAATACCTTTTTACATAGATATAAAATCATCATTTTAAAAGGAAAAAAGTATTTGCAATAATAAACAACAATCATAAACTACGTAATTAAAACTATCCTTGTGTAACAATTATTATTAACAAATCATTGTTACAATAACTAACAATTTTTTTACACATTTTAATGTAATTTAATTATACAAATAGCCATAATTTTTTTGTCCAAATTATTACTATTTACATAGGTAGCAAGTCAATTGTTATTCATTTAACGCTATTATTATTGTGTAGGTTAAAAAATTTGGTCACAGCTTTTTAATGTATATCTACAGGCCGTTTATTTTTCGTACCAAAATTTCGATTTGTTAAAAAAAATTATAAAACTACATATTGCCACAATTAAAAAAGATGTACAAATAAATTATATCGAAAACAAATTTACAATAAATCGGATCAGCGAGCACCGCTTTTTACTTTTTCTACTATTTTTATTAATCAAAGAGTGGATTAATTAAATACGGCACAGCTTCGACAATAATTAATTTTATTATTTTAAACAAATTAAAGTTACTACCGATTTTTTTTAAATTTTACACCAGTAACTTGAATCAATTTTTAGGTCGTTACTTTTTAATGATATATTATTTTGAACCCTTGTATCGTAGATGTGTTTTTTTATCTAATCTGAATTTATTTATCGAGTTTGATTTAATTACCAAACAAATTATAAAGTTTACTTTTGTGAAGTAGCAAAATAGTTCAAATAAATACAGTGCCAAGGCTAACGATGCGAGGGTGGAAGTGTCTCTATTTTAAAACAGTCTAACTATTGCAATACGAATTGTTATAAAGGGTTAAAATTTAAAAAATAATTTTTACACAGGGTGGTTAAAATAAATGCCTCAAAATAAAATTTCTTTTTACAGGGTGAGTTTTCTAATTTTTGACACTGCCACCCTAATATCTCGAAAAGAAGGTATTTTAGAAAAAAAATTCAAGTAAAAGTTGTTTAACCTGAAAGAGCGCACAAAAGAGCATTCTTTATTTTTCTATTGGTGAACGTTTGGGGGGTCAACTCGTTTTTTTAAATGAAAACCTTTATTTTTCCTTAGGATCATTATTTTACATAAAAAAATTAGCAATTTTTGTAGAAAACTTTTTTCTAAAATTCTGAAATATTTTTTCTAAAATTCTGAAAATTATTTTTCAAAAATTCTGAAAATTTTTTTAAAAAATCGTAAATTTTTTACAAAAATTCTGAAGATCTTATCAAAAATTCTGAAAACTTATTTCAAAAATTCAACAAATTTTTTTTTTTAAATTTCTCAAAATTTTTTCAAAAATTCTGAAATTTTTTTTCCAAAATTCTGAAAATCTTTTTCAAAAATTCTGAAAATCTTTTTCAAAAATACTGAAAATTTTCTTCGTTCGAACTTCTGAAAATTTTCTGAAAATTCAGAAAAAATTCTGAAAAATATAGGCCTGAAGAAGATCACCCCGATTTTTCTGTTATCCATAGTCTAATACTATAATTAACATTTTACCGAATTGGAATAATTTTTAAGCAAAAATTTGAATTTTTTGTATCAGGTCAACATATTATTGAGGCAGACCGTGTTTTCAAAAGGCGCTAGCGCCCCTTTACCCCCCATGTGGCGTCGTCATTGCTCCACCAATGAAAAAGTAAAGAATCCTAGTTTATGTCCCTCTTCAGTTCGAATAATTTTTATTTGAATTTTTTTTTCTAAAATACCTCGTTTTTAAGATATTAGCGTGTGAGAAGTTATAAAACTCAACCTGTATACAGGCTGTTTCAAACGAAGTGGGCACCATTGCTTGCTAACTTTCTTATTATTGGAGCTACAAAGCTGGTTAAATTAATAAAGATGCGTAATTTTTACCGCTGATTACAATGTTCAACACAAAAAAACAATTGAACATCTAGTTTTCAAGATATTCACAAAAATAACTTTTTTTTAAATGGAACACCTTATATATTTTTATGTATTTGAAAATAACACTGAATTTAAAGTATAAAATGTCATATAAGTTTTGTCTTAAATTGAAAAAAAAAACTACCGTTCTCGTGTCTTCAGTATTTAACGGATCCAGCAATCATGGCCCCTTGTACTTTTTACACCCTGTATTTTTATACAGATTTGGATCCCTGGTAAAATGTAGAAACTGAATTAGCAAAAATACTGGGTGTTCGTGCGAAGTGAGCCACTATTGCAGTATCCGTTTAATACTGAAGATACGAGAACGGTAATTTTTTTTTCATTTTAGGACAAAACTCCTCTGACATTTTATACTCTAAATTCAGTGTTATTTTTGTGAATATCTTGAAAACCAGATGTTCAATTGTTTTTTTGTGTCGATAAATTTAATTTAACGATTAATTTAACCGGCTTTGTAGCCCCAATAATAAGAAAGTTAGCAATGGTCGGTGCAGAGTTCATTTAAAACAGCCTGTATATCAACATTTTCTGATGCTGTAATTTTATATGGAGACTTTATAACTTTAATGACTTATCAATCCAAACTAATCACCCTGTACATTTCAGAGACCAGTGAATTAAAAATACCGTTCTATCAGGAAGGAGCATCACACGTAATATGTTAACACAAGGGAAGCCTAAAATTGCGATTTCCAATCCTTTTTTTTTATATGAAAAATATTTCTTATACTCTCACTATTCTTGTCAATTAAAATTATCGATATTTTGGATATTATCGATATTTTCGATCATCTATATTTTCGATAACGATATTTTTGATACCGGTATTTTTGATAATATCAATGAAAATATCGACGTTATTGAGATAATGATTTTATGGAAATTCTTCATTTAAGGAAAATATCGAAATTGTTTATCGATCTCATACTCAGTAATATATGTTATAAATATTATTCAACTTTATTAATGAAAAAGAAACAAAAAGTACCAAAAAAATGCAAATGCTTCACCCTGTAGTAAATGAAAAATATCGATGACTATCGATAATACAGAAAATATCGATAATACAGAAAATATCGAAAATATCGTTATCGAAAAAATCGATATTATCAAAAATACGGATATTATCGAAAATATCGGTATTTCGATAAAATGGATCATCACTACCAATGATATGTATAATAGGCAATGGAAGTCCAAAATGGCGTTTCCGTCCCGTTTTGTTTTATAAGCAATGGTTGCTATACTTCTGAACTTTCGTAAAGAATAGGGCGTAGCCAATATCTTGCGTAGTACAGATGGAGGGAGCGAGTGCTCTTTCTCTCTGTATCTCTAAAATTGATGCGACCAGATGTTACCAGACACATTCGCCCTCTTCTTTATAAAAGTTCAGGACTGTACTTGCTAACCCTCCTTCCTAAGATTTTATTTTTTAACTCAGAGACATTGATTTAGGCCACCTTTTTCAGAATACATTTTCAAACGTCCACCACTATGGTCGATTCTCAACACAAAGATCTTCCTCTTTGTGAACAGGTGGCTAAAGCTAAACTCTGAAGGTTTTGGATCCCACCCTTGCATCATTATCGTACCCTGTTGTATAAATCATTGTTAGAGTACTGTCTTTACCTACCGATTAATCAGTTACAATACATCTAAAATCGTAAAATCAAAAGCTACTTTAAATTTGTTAAAAAATTAAATGTGTCTACATCGACTATACTCTTTGCTTCTTAGGCTAATTAGTTTTTTTTTTAAATAAATTAAAACCAATCAATTATTATTGATGATTGAGGTCAAAATACGTCTCGTGTACTAAATAAAAATACTTTAAATAAATCAACTTATAAAATAAAGCCATTTTGCGAGCGGCAAGCATTTAAATTATATGTAAAAATACGAAATAAATATAGAAACAGTTTTTTCAGTCGTTATTAATCTAAATTCAACCACTAGTAAGGAAATTGATTTGTTTTGATGGAAGAAAAATCAAAAACATTTTGACACCTCGATTTGAGCATTACGACAAATAATAATATTATGCTTGTTAGTTCTCAGAAGCTGCACTCGATTCAGCAACTGACGTTTTACAACATAAACAAGAAAAGTTGGGAAACTTCAACTAATCGGTGTCAATTTTCACAATCAGGAAGGATCTAAAAATAAAATTTAACTCAAAAGGTTTTGATATCTAATAAGCAATTTTAAGACTTATTTAGCTGCTAAATACAAATGCTAACAGCTTAAATGTACGTCTTTTTAATTTTTGTATACAGAGTATTTGGTTGATGCTCAAATTTTAAAAGATTTGTTCTAGTACACCTATAAGTCCATTTCCATGCATCATAGTTTTCTATTCGAGCCTTTAAAACTACAAATAAATCCAAATTCATCATGAGCAAAGCTTAAAACCGTCGTCATTACTTTATTTATGATTTGGTCAACTTTTCCAAAATTTACCTAACCGTAACTCCGAAGAGATGTTTTTTAATCTCAACAGTTTTGTTGCGTTTATATGTAAGAATAGTTGGTCTTGCACAATAGAGGTATGACAAATCTTGCATTTCTGAAGAACAGCACGTCCCAAATTTTAAATGAATAAATAAATTATTAAGTTTTGGTTTTTATGTTTGAACAGAAGTAGAAAAAAATTTTTAGCAGCCGATTCAATAAAACTTAGCGATAAAAATGAAAATAAATTAATGAAGAAAAGTAAATGATTTTTTTTAATATCACATCTCGCTCTTATCATCCAAGTTTATCTATTTTCTATACAGTAAATTTTCAAGTATAAAAATGCTACCTTTCAATGTTTGTTTCTATTATTTTTACCCATCACCATTTAATTAATAAACTAGATATTTTGTTACTAAAAAATCACTGTATACAAGTAACAAAAATATACATAAATAGTTTACTAATACAATTGTTATTTACATAGCGGGCAAATATACAGTTTTTGTGCCTACTGGCCAAACAACTACATTTATTTAAATGGCAAATATTACCTTTTAGTTAAATCGAAAGGTAATAAACTAAACTTATTAAACTCACTAATTGCCAGGTTTTACTAAACAAATATTAATTCGGCTTTTTAATATTTCTAAACTAATCAACAAGTTTCGTCAAATTGTTCCCAGCACTTCTAAAATACCTCGACGTTTATTTACATTCTCAAACTCAAATTACTTAATTTAAATAAAAGTATTCTAACTAAATATTTAAGGGTTGATCCCAGAGGGGAAGTTGGAAAAGATTCAAATTCGATGTAATATTTTACTCATCAACCTAATAGTGATATGATAACCATTCTTATGAATACGAAGCTAAAATGTTACTATTTGCAGTAGGAACTACTACAGAATGATTTGTTTGTTGATGTATAGGTAAATGTGTTTGTTGTACAATATTACCTGTCGATATTATATTATCGGTCGCAGTCTGACTTTGACTAACTTGAGGAATTTGTATTGTTGTCGCAACAGACGTTTGAATCGGTGTAGTACTCGGTTGAGGTTGAACAGTCTGATTTGCGGCAACTTGTGCTACAACTTGCGCAACTTGGTTTGCAACTTGATTCGTAGTCGACTGAGTACCGTTTTCCATGGCGTGTTTACGTAAGTGACGTAACATGTTACCTTTTTCGACAAACGTTTTTCCACAGTCCGGACAAGCGTGCGGTCTTTCGCCGCTGTGAGATCTTCTATGCGACACTAAATGGCCTTTGCACATAAAGTCTTTGTCGCACAAATCACATCTGAAGGGGCGATCCGCGTCGGCTCCCTTATTGTGAGAGCGTTGGTGGAAGAGTAAATTGCCTGCAAAAATTTAAAATGTGTAATTAAAAAAAAAATTATATCCGGTACTATAAAGCTCTCAATTAATCAATGCCGGCATTAAATTTAACGTAGAAATTTTGCTTTGCCTTTCAAATTATTGATCAATTCTGATTGGATAAGGACAACTGTAAACAGGTTAATTGTCTGCAAAAATAAAAATTTAAAAATTGTAATAAAAAAATTAATATCCGGTACTATAAAGCTCTCGATTAATTAACGACGGCATCAAACTTAACATAGAAATTTTGCTTTGCCTTTCAAATTATTTATCAATTCTGATTGGATAAGGACAACTGTAAACAGTTAATTGTCTGCAAAAATTTAAAAATTGTAATATAAAAATTAATATCCGGTACTATAAAACTCTCGATTAATTAACGACGGCATCAAATTTAACATAGAAATTTTGCTTTGCCTTTCAAATTATTTATCAATTCGGATTGGATAAGAACAACTGTGTAAACAGGTTATTTCTTTCATTTGACATTGAATTTTATACAGGGTGATTCATTGAAGCGGTCGTCTTCGATAGCTCCCTAGACGTTTGAAATAAGGCATACATTTAAATACAAAAATTATTCAACACCTTATGAAGCCTAACCTAAAATTATTTTTATCTCTACATGGTGAGCTACTGCTGGGCAAGAAAATTTGTAATGTTTTTAAATGGCCCTGTATGTTTTGCTATATTTCGACTTAGCGAAAATTCCTAGGCGGTGTTGCCAAGTTCATTAAAGAGACTAAAAGTTACTTATTTATAAATGAAAAATGACCATAACTCGTTATTTTCAAGTGGAATACCCTGTATATTTTTCTTTATTTTGACTTGTCATTAAGTCGCCTACATGTCCATATGAAAAATTTCTATATTCTTCGCGGTGTTGCCAAGTTATTAATTTTTTTCTCTAAAAAATGCCAGAAACACGTGTTGCTTTATAATATCGTATTAAAGCCGTTGCTGAAGGAATAATAACGAATTTTTTTTCCTAGGCTGTTGTGACTATCCTCTATGCTATGAAATAAAAAAAATTCAATCAAATTGTACAGGGTGTTAATTAAAGCGACCCAAGGTTATTAATTTTCATATGACCATAACTCGTTATTTTTAAAGGGAACACCCTGTATATTTTTCTATATTTTGACTTGGCATTAAGTCGCCTATATGCCCATATGAATAATTTTTATATTCTCCGCGGTGTTGCCAGGTTATGAATTTTTTCTCTAAAAAATGCCCGCAACATGTGTTGCTTAAAAAATAGTACTAAAGCCGTTGCTGAAGGAATACTAACGAAATTTTTTTCCTAGGCGGTTATGACTACCCTCTATGCTATGAAATTTAAAAAGTGCGAATAAATTGTACAGGGCGTTCATTAAAGCAATCCAAAGTTACTCATTTTCAAATTACCATAACTCGTTATTTTCAAATGGAACACCCTGTAAATTTTTCTATATTTTGACTTGTCATTAGTCGCCTATATGTCTATATGAAAAAATTTTATATTCTCCACGGTGTTGCCAGGTTATTAATTTTTTTCTCTAAAAAATGCCCGCAACACTTGTTGCTTTATAAAATCGTACTAAAGCCGTGGTTCAAGGAATAATAACGAATTTTTTTTCCTAGGCTGTTACAACTATCCTCTATGCTATGAAATTAAAGAAGTTTCATTAAACTGTACATTAGGGTGTTCATTAAAGAGACCCAAAATTAGTCATTTTCAAATGACCGTAACTCGTTATTTTAAAATGGAACATTGTATATTTTTTTATATTTTGACTTATTTGGATTCTTAGTAAAATTTAGATACTAAATTTGCAAAAACATACAGGGTGTTCCGATATACTTTTAGTGATTTTTAAAATAAAACACTCTTTGGGTCTTCTCTCTTAAAACACAACTTTAGGTCGCTTTAATGAACACCCTTGTACAACTTAATTGAACTTTTTTTAATTTCAACGCATCGAGGATAGTCATAACTACCTAGTAAAAAAATTTAGTTATTATTCCTTGAACAATGGCTTTAGTACGATTTTATAAAGTATTGCGGGCATTTTTTTTAGAGAAAAAAATTAATAACTTGGCAACACCGTAGAAAAATTTAAAAAATTTATTATGGCCATGTAGGCGACTTAATGCCAAGTCAATATATAGAAAAATATACAGGGTGTTCCATTTTTAAAAAATATATATTATCGCCGAGCAATAATACAACACCCTGTAGAGATGAAAATAATTTTAGGTTACGCTCCTTAAGGAGTTGAATAACTTATGTCTTTAAATGTATGCCTTATTTCAAACGGCTATCGAAGACGGTCGTTTCAATGAATCCCATTAAAAAGAGTAACATTAAGTACCTTTGAGAGGAAAAGACTTTCCACACTCTCCACAAGAAAATGGACGCTCTCCAGTATGCGATCGCATATGATTTATCAAATGTTCCTTCCTGGTGAATGGCTTAGAACAAACATTACAACAGTGGGGCGTCTCGCCGGTGTGTTGTCGTAAGTGATTTGTAAGATGTTCCTTTCTAGTGAAGGTTTTTTGACAAAATTCGCAACGATGAGGAGATTCGCCTGTGTGAATTCGCACGTGATTTGTAAGATGTTCTTTCCTTGTAAATGATTTTGAGCAATATGGACATCTATGTGGCGATTCGCCGGTGTGTTGCCTTACGTGGTTTGTCAAATGTTCTTTTCTGGTGAAAGATTTAGTGCAATAGGTACATTTGTGAGGAGATTCCCCAGTGTGTTGGCGTACGTGGTTTACTAAATGGTCTTTCCTTGTAAAAGCTTTTGGGCAATAACTACAACGGAATGGTGTTTCTCCTGTGTGTTGTCTTACGTGGTTTACAAGATGTTCTTTACGGGTAAACGACTTGGCACAGTAAACACACCTGTGAGGAGATTCCCCGGTGTGTTGGCGAACGTGATTAAGTAAGTGTTCTTTTCTTGTAAATGTTTTTGAACAAAAGTCGCATCTATGAGGTGTTTCACCCGTATGCCACATAATGTGGTTTGTAAAGTGTTCTTTTCTAGTAAAGGATTTACCACAAATTTCGCACCTAAATGGAGTATCGTTTGTATGGGATCTCATGTGATTTGCTAAATGTTCCTTTCTCGTGTATTTTTTACCACAAATTGTACAGTGATGTGGTGTTTCACCGGTATGCCACATAACGTGATTCATAAAGTGCTCTTTTCTTGTAAACGA
This sequence comes from Malthinus seriepunctatus, assembly GCA_963924605.1. NCBI lineage: Eukaryota > Metazoa > Arthropoda > Insecta > Coleoptera > Cantharidae > Malthinus > Malthinus seriepunctatus. Next base: position 21,921,807 of record OZ004603.1, read on the forward strand.
TTTCTTGCAAATTTCACATCTGTGTGGTGTTTCTCCTTTATAGAAAAACAAACAATTAGTAACAAGTAATAAAAAAACTTTGGTAAATATTTAAAAATTAAAGATCTTCAATTTCACCAAATGCGAAATAAAAAACAACGGATGTGGCCATACGAGGAACTTTTTTCGTCCGTCAAATCTTGGAATAATTTTTTTAAATTAAAATTTCATTGAATATCTTATAAATAAAATATAAAAAAAAACTTTAAAAAGTGCACTAACGAAACGTTTGGGTATTGAAGTTAGGCATGAAAACAGTTCCTTCTATGGCCACATCCGTTGTTTTTATTATTAAATTTATTTTTATGTTAATATATATTAGGAATACCTCACAATTAATGGCCACCCTGGCTATACGTCTAGCACGAATTGTGGATGCAATTATCATAACATCCCCTACTTAAATTGAAGGGTAACTTTATTTTGCCAACAAGTAGTAAATAAACAACCTCCCCTTCTGTCCTCTTGTCGTTGTTGACTAATAACCACTCTGGAGTATAGTCAGTGGCCAATAATTGTGAGGCTGCAGTACATTGTATTTAAAAAAAAAATTTAATTGCTTCCGTTAGGCATCGAACCTGGGACTTCTGCTTGTAAGCAGAATCTTTAGGTATTAACTGTCTAAAATAATACAGTCAAAACCGGTTATGGCGACACCGCTTTGTACGACATATCGGATATAACAACGAAATGTAGAAGTCTCTTTTTTGCTTTTTGCATAGTTTTTCTTAAAAACATAATTCCTTAGTACGACTATCGGTTATAACGACCGAATTTAGCAGTCCCTTTAAAGTCGTTATAACCGGTTTTGACTGTAATTTCATTTTTTTTTAATTTTCTAATTGACCTTCAAAATATACATTATTTTATATCTTCAGAAAGCTAATTTTACGAGCTTTCAATATATTGAAAAATATACAGGGTATTCCATTTAAATTAAGAAGTTTGATCCCATTTCCGGTTAAACCGGAAGTCACAATATAAAGTGCTTGGTATCGTGTAATGGCTAATTTTGTGAACTTTCAAAATATTAAAAAATATACAAGGTGTTCCTAAAATTTTTAATATTTTTGTAATTTCCGGTTTAACCGGAAGCGTTTTGTTAACCAAAAATAGTGTCAAATAATAGATATTCATGGGATTGATAAATATATCCATTTTCAAGTTTTCATTTTTATTACAAAAAAATTAAAAATTTTCGACATTCAAAAAATCATTATTTCCAAAACGGCTCTTGCGATTCTGATAAAAATTTATATTTCGATAGAGAATTACGTTGTCTGTAACATATCCAAAAAAGAAAAAATATGGCAGAGGAAATTTTGAGAAAATCCATTTCAAAATTTTGACCTACTTCGACCCCTTAAAGGTAGACAATTTTAAAACAATTTTGAAAATCGACTTGCTTAGAACGAAAGCCCTATATTTCGGCTGTACAATGCTGTTTTGAAATTTTTATAATAATAATTACCGGCAAAGTTATAAGGGAAAAACCACAAAATGGGACAATCGTTCTATTGGCCGCCATTTTGAACAAAAAAATTAAAAAAATTTTTTTTCAATTGAAGCTCACGTGTACTATCTCATAGCCAAGTAATTTGGCCCAAATTTGCAAATATGTGCCCAAAATAACCACCTTATTTTTGGACACCCTGTATAGATTTCTTATTAAAGCTATTTATGCTGAAATAATAATTTTAAAGTGGCTGAAATCAAATTTCATCAAAACCGTTTCAGTAGTTTTTGCTCTAATGGGGGGGGGGGGACATCCATCCATAGACATTTCAATACAAAAAATCAAAAAAAAAAATTTTGCATTTTTGGAATCAGGGGTAGTCAAAACGTCGAGAAATTCAATAAAAAAAAAATTTTTTTTTCTCGATTATATCAACTTTTTCTTGGATTGGAAAAAGTTAAAATGGGGACCAGTTTAAAAATTCAAGAATGTACCGTCGGTAAATTTTCCTTACCTGTATGTTTACGAACGTGATTAACCATATGTTCCTTCCTAGTAAAAGTTTTAGCACAATACTGACATCTGTAAGGAGTTTCTCCTGTATGGCACCTCGTATGATTATCTAAATGTTCCTTTCTAGCAAAAGCTTTACCGCAAGTAGTACAATTATATGGCTTATCGGTAGAATGGCGTTTCATGTGACGTTCCAACGAAGCGGCATTTGCAAAAACGTGAAAACACACGGCACAAGTGAACATACTACCGCCAAGATGACATTTACCGTGTCTCGTCAATTCTTGCGCATTTAAAAACGCCTTACCGCAAACTTGACAAGTAAATGGTTTTCTTTCAATATGATAACGTCTATGCACTATTAATTGATATCGAAACTGGAACATTTTACCGCACAAATCACAAATATGATTTCCAGTTGCAATTACAGGAGTTTCAGTCGTAGTCGAACTTGTCGGCTCTTGTTCATTTTCAACAAGCGTCTTAGGTGTAACTATATGAATATTTCCAGCAATCGCATTTGTAGTTTGTTGTAAATTAATGTTAGTGTTGTTTGTAGTTACGTTATTTTGTCCGCTGGTCAACTCGCCTTGTATTTTACCAAACACTTCGTGATAAGCAAGCAGCTGATTAATTTCTTCCACATTAACCTTATACATATTTTGAACCATTTCAATACCTAAGGATTTAGCTAAATCTTGGTCTTGAATTCCGGCTGAAATTTTAACTATGCTTCCATCGGAACTTCTTACATCGATTAAATTTGTTTTAATGTCTTGCAAACCAAATTGTGCTCCAGAAAGTAACTTGGCACAATTTTGCAAATTCTTTTCGTCTTTTACAATTTGTATACCGTCCGTGTTCGACAAAGGATCTTGATCTGTATTACGTTCATTTTCAACCGCATTTTCCATTCTCACAACATTATCCAAAACTTGTTGAACTTGTAATTGTTGCAGCTGTTGTACAGTTAACGTTTGTTGGTTTAATTGTTGACTTTCGGCTAATTGAATTTGAGCTTGCGCTAATTGGGAAGCAATTAAATCTTTGTGATCTTTACTATCTTCGATTACGGATACTAAGTTGTCTTGTACCATGTTTTGTTGCGATTGATTGTGATTATGTTGCGCATTGTGTAGCTGACTGTGTGTTAATTGTGTTTGAGCTTGCGACACTATCGTTTGTCCGTCGGATTGTTGATGGTTTGATAAAGTTTGATTTGAAGGGTTTTCCAAATGCATCGCACTTGCCGGGATGGCTAAATTTGTAAGTGCTTGAGATGTTGATATACTGACAGGTATCGGAGTGTGTTGTTGTAAAAGTAGTTGATCTGCCGAAAGAAGGCCAGCATGTTGGCTTAACATTGCTTCCTGTAATCATGAAATAAATTTTGTTAACTCAGGTTTTTTTAATGAATAGTTGATTTACCGATACTTGTGGAAGTGGTCCTGGAAGAAAATTGGTAAGGACCCAATATTTAGCCACACTACTCAAAGCAACTTGATTTAACGGTGTGGTGTTAACTCTCAAATCTGTCGGTATGGTGAGAGCCGAAGTTTTTTGCGACGAACTCTATAAAATAAAATTAAATAATAAATAAATCTGTTTAATTAAGTCAAATGTCAAAATTAAAATAACCTTACTTAATAACCAGACATCTGACTGAATATAAATTAGGTAAGTTTGGTAATTTCAAGTTCAATGTTACTTTCAAACAACACGGTTAATGATTTGAGTTTACATAATTAATTTCAAACAATGAAAATAGAACATCAATAATCATTAAAAACTAAAGTAATCAACTTTAATCAAAATTTGATTATGTTAAGGATACTTAACATTTTTAATTCACAATTTTTATAAAAAATAAATTAGAAAAACTCTTTTTTTTAGTTCTTTCAAGACGTACTTCAGAATTTTCTGATGGTGCACCATTGAGATGATTTTGTTCGTTAGAATTCATTATGAATTATTTAAAATCACAACTATTCTAAAATTATTAATTAAAATAAGCACTATTAAGTCATTTTGGTTATTTATTTAAAAAATATCACGTGAAAAATTTTACTGTCATTGTCTAAATACTGCGGGGGACGCGAAGGGAAGCCATTACAAACTAAAGAAACTCAATTTATATATTAAGAATTTATAAAAAACAATTAAGTTTTATGTAGTTGTTAAAAATACTACATATTATTTATATTATTAGTTAATACACATTATTTATAACTAAATTCAATTTAATTTATAACTATTGACGATAAACCGTATCGCTGACGCGGGGCGCAACAAACAATAAACAGAAACCAACATGGCCGATAATAAAGAACACTTGAACTTCAACTTATTAATTTTTTAAATTAATTTCTTTTCAATAAAACCATTTAAGAAAACTTAAATTTAAAATACAACAATCATTAAAACCCAATAAGCATGCCTTTTTTCAAACAGTCATTAAAATTTGAACGATTTTAAAATTAAATTTTGTGCGCTTTTCTTTTGTTAAAGTACCGCCAATTTCAAAATTTTTCAATTTCTTGAACCTTACAAAAGCTCATGTAGTTTTGAATCTTTAATATGTTGTTTGTACCTAGGCCCTTATTAAAAATCCAAGTTTTAGAATTTGGCGCGCCTGTGCGCGCTTCAGTAGGACCACTTTTGTGTCACTTTTTTCAATTTTTGCTCGATAACTCTTTACAAACGCATCCTACGAAAAATATTATTCTTACCTTTTTTGTAGAGCACAAAATTTTCTACAATTTACCCTAAGAACATGTTCTTCTAAAACTCATAGTTACCTAAATACAGAGCTTCAAAGAACAAGATTTTTCAAAAAGTTAAGGAAAACTACCACAAAAAAACAGTCTATTGTGGTCATATTTTTAATTTTTATGGACATAATCTATCTATGGCTACAAAGTGTTACTCAATTTGTCTTTAAATTGGATCAATAAACCGTTAAGATGATGAACACTGTCTTTTAACTTTTTCTATTTCAAGAAAAATTTTTCTACTAAAGATTCAAAGTGATTCAAAATACACGCAAAAAGTAATTTATGAATTAAAGACTTTATTTATTTGAAAAATGAAAAAAATTTTATTTTAGAAACTTTAAAATTATTTCGTTGGCACAATAAGCTTTTATAAGAGATCTACACAGGGTGTCCAAAAATAAAGTGGTTATTTGTGGTGTATATTTGCAAATTTGGGTCAAATTTATTTTTACTGAGCCATAAGAGAGTAGGTACATATGAGCCCTAATAGTCCTGGGGCCTGTAACAGAAAAAAGGGGGTGATCGTATTCAGGTCCATCTTTTGGAAATAAGCTATTTGAGTACCAGCGGACACGAAAATCTGGTTGGCTTCCACAGGCAGTGGCTTAAGCCCTCAGGATCCTTCAATAAAATTCTTAAAGAAGGAAAAAAGTAAGAAATATGACAGCATTCGGGATGCAACTTTGATATTTTATCGTTCTTATAAAAAAAATCGACCAAAAAAATTGGCTGCCTTCTACAATGTCTCTGAGAGCGTGGTAGCTGGACTGAAATTAACGTCTTTATGCTACACACCTGCAAACACTAACTCGTGACTCATAAGCGGTATTTGAGTTGTCCACTGCCAAAGTAACTACTTTTTACGTAAAAAGTAAGATTTTACTTTGCCATCCCTCTCAGGTGGGTTTCCCGCCTTCCTCGCCAATTAGAAATTTATTATTAACAGTCCTGAGGCCTTAAGCCACTGCCTGTGGAAGCCAACCAGATTTTCGTGTTCGCTGGCACTCAAATAGCTTATTCCCAAAAGATGGGCCTGAATACGATCACCCCCTTTTTTCTGTTACAGGCCCCAGGACTATAATTAAAAAATAAATTTTCAAACTTTTTTAATTTAAAATGGCGGCCAATAGAACGATTGTTTTATTTTGTGATTTTTCACTTATAACTTTACCGCTATTTATTATTATACAAATTTCAAAACGGCATTATACAGCGAATATATAGAGCTTTCGTCCTAACCAAGTCAATTTTCAAAATTGTTTCAAAATTGATTATTTTTAAAGCCCAAAGTAGATCAAAATTTTGAAATGGATTTTCTCAAAATTTCCTCTGCTATATTTTTCTAGATTTTTTTGATATGTTACAGACAACGTAATTCTCTATCGAAATATAAATTTTTATCAAAATCGCTCGCACCGTTTCGAAGTTATGATTTTTTGAATGTCAAAACTTCAAAAATCTCTAATTTCTTTTGTAATAAAAATGAAAACTTGAAAATACATATATGTATCAATCCCATGAATATCTATTATTTAACACTATTTTCGGTAAACAAAACGCTTCCGGTTAAACCGAAAATTACAAAAATATTAAAATTTTTAGGAACACCCAGTATATTTTTAAACATTTTGAAAGCTCGTAAAATTAGCTGTTACATGATACTAAGCACTTTATATTTTGACTTCCGGTTTAACCGGAAATCGGATAAAATTGCTTAATTTAAATTGAACACCCTGTATATTTTTCAATATTTAGAAAGCTCGTAAAATTAGCTTTCTGAAAATATAAAATAATGTATATTTTGAACTTCAATTTATGCCAAATTTTAAAAAAATGAAATTTGTATTTTAGACAGTTTATACCTAAAAATTCTGCTTACACGCAGAAGTCCCAGGTTCGATCCCAGACAAAAGCAATTTTTAAAAACAATTTTTTAATATATAATTTAAAAATAAATTTAATACTAAAAACAACGGATGTGGCCATACGAGGAACTGTTTCCATGTCCAAACGTTGCTTTAGTGCATTTTTAAAAGTTTTTTTAAAATATATTTTATTTATATGTATTTATAAGATATTAAATGAAATTTTAATAAAAAACAAATATATAATTACAAGATTTGACAGACGGAAAAAGTTCCTCGTATGGCCACATCAGTTGTTTTTGTGGTAGCTTTCTTTAACTTTTTGAAAAATTTTGTGCTTTAAAGCTCTGTATTTCGGTAACTATGAGGTTTAGAAAAACATCTTATTAGGGTAAATTGTAGCAAATTTTGTGCTCTTGAAAAAGGTTAAGAATAATATTTTTCGTAGGACGCGTTAGTCAAGAGTTGTCGAACAAAAATTGAAAAAAGTGATACAAAAATGGCATACTGAAGCGCCCAAGGCGCGCCAAATTCCAAAACTTGGATTTTTAATAAGAGTCTAAGTACATACAACATATCCGAAATCCAAAACTACCTGACCTTTTGTAAAGTAACCCACCCTTATCACAACCTGACCACTGGGCTAAAACGCAGTTAAGTAATTATTGTAAATCATGGAAATGTATGTATTTTATTATCGAGCAAAATTAAATTGAAATGTTAACATTAAAAATCTTTTATTTGTTTTAAATAAATTATGTTGCAGGGTTATAAATCAAACGAGATAAGAACACAAATAACAACAAATTAACGTTTTAAATATTTGTGTTTATTTATAATTATTGCACTTAATAATTAAACGTGACGTAGGTACTCATAAATAAATACTAGTGATAATAGTGCTAAAATAATTTGCGTTGCGACTCTAAAATATCACACTTTTGGACGGAATTGTTACATAAAATCGCACTTTTAATTTTCTATCTCTTCTTCTATTTCACCTTCACCTTGAGCGTCTTCATCAGCAGATGCTTTAGTAGTTGGTGGAATTAAAGTGCTAGGAGCTACACCTAACCCACGTGCCAATGCTTCAATTAATTCTTTATTTAAATAATAACCGATCGAAACAGTTCCACTGGTGCTTAATAACTGCCTTAGCTCACCAATAAGTTGTTTGGCTTCGTAAAAGTTTGAATTTTTAACGTAATTTTGTATCATTAAAGCGTAAACATCTCCTCGACGTACAGATTCTTCTAAATCAGCTCCACCAGATAAGAGAAATTGTTTACACTGTGTCATTCCGCTCTCACTATCGCCCCTTTCAAACAAACGTCTTATATCGATAAATCTTTTAATTGTAGTCATACGTTTTTGAACTATTTCAGTAGCTCTTTGATACTGAGCTACGGTAGCGCTGTTGGGAATTTTTGATAAACATCGAGAAGCTTCGGTTAGCGCACCATACGCTTTTTCGTAATTTTGAAACTCATCTATTTCAATCTAGAAAATAATTGTAATTTAAACCTTGCATATAGTATTTAGCCATATTTTACCTGTGCACAAGCTACATAAAAGTTAGCCAACAAGTCTTGAGCTTTACCCTTGGAATAAAACGTAATTATATTTTTCAAAATCTCAGGTTGATTTTGCCAATCTAACGATTGAAGATAATTAGCTGCCATTATGTAAATTTCCCTTTGTCGAGAAACACCAGCAAAAAATATAATTTTTTCTGTATCCCCAGATTTTAGCAAAGCTTTCATTGCACGCACCTAAATAATTTGTTTTAATTTCTAATCGTTACAATTTTAACTTTTATTACCCTATCGCCGGCTTGAGTAAACTTTTTTGTTGCAAGGTGATAGTTTCCTTGAACCATCAAGCTTTCAGCAAGATTTTCCAAAATAACATTTTTAGTCGCCTCATCAAGTTGATCTTTTTCAGGAGTTAATTTCTCAGCTAAATCTTCTGTTAGTTGAACATTATGACTCATACAAATTTCAATAGCTTCTTTGTACTGTAAAATATATTTTAGCAATAAGATTTAGTTGCGTTTAAAGTTGACGTACCCTTTTTCCAACAGCTAGCAAGTCGACAGCTTTATCGAATTGTTGATTTGAAACAAAATATTCGGCGCACTTTTTAATTAAAGCCGGATCTGAGTCGGTATCTAAGTTAGTTGTAATTTGTTGCAAAATGTCGAATTGTTGGGCGTCAAAAGAAAGCTCTAAGGCCTTGTGTAACATACCTAAAGAATAAAATGTTAATTTTTTTATTTAAGAGAGAGCGGTTTCTAACGAATGGGCGTGAAAGTTGATATTTAGACATTCCGCTAGTAACCGTTAACGACTTTAATATCCGGTTGATATCACTAATAGTCATAATTCTTGATAGGGTAAGGTTCAAAGAAGGCAATGACATATTTGTAAATAGAAAATAAGAAGATGTTGGGTAAAAACGATTTCCTTTATTTTTTTTAAATTTACACCAAGTTCAATTGAACTTTTCTCACTAATTAGGCTCTTATTTCCTATATACAAATATGTCATTGCCTTCTTTGAACCTTACCCTATCAGGAATTATGATTATTAGTAATATTAACCAGATATTAAAGTCGCTAACGGTTACGAGCGGAATGCCGGGAAAGTGGATATTTAGACATTCCGCTCGTAACCGTTAACGACTTTAATATCCGGTTGATATCACTAATAGTCATAATTCTTGATAGGGTAAGGTTCAAAGAAGGCAGTGACATATTTGTATATAAAAAATAAAAACATGTTGGGTAAAAACAATTTCCTTTATTTTTTTAAATTTACACCAAGTTCAATTAAACTTTTCTCACTAATTAGGCTCTTATTTCCTATATACAAATATGTCATTGCCTTCTTTGAACCTTACCCTATCCGGAGTTATGATTATTAATAATATCAACCAGATATTAAAGTCGCTAACGGTTACGAGCGGAATGCCGGGAAAGTGGATATTTAGACATTCCGCTCGTAACCGTTAACGACTTTAATATCCGGTTGATATCACTAATAGTCATAATTCTTGATAGGGTAAGGTTCAAAGAAGGCAGTGACATATTTGTATATAAAAAATAAAAACATGTTGGGTAAAAACAATTTCCTTTATTTTTTTAAATTTACACCAAGTTCAATTAAACTTTTCTCACTAATTAGGCTCTTATTTCCTATATACAAATATGTCATTGCCTTCTTTGAACCTTACCCTATCCGGAGTTATGATTATTAATAATATCAACCAGATATTAAAGTCGCTAACGGTTACGAGCGGAATGTCGGGAAAGTTGATATTTAGACATTCCGCTCGTAACCGTTAACGACTTTAATATCCGGTCCATATTGCTAATAGTCATAATTCCTGATAGGGTAAGGTTCAAAGAAGGCAATGACATATTTGTATATTAGAAATAAGAGGATGTTAAAAAAAAAACAACATCCTCTGTTTTTTTTTAAATTACACCAAGTTCAATTGAACTTTTCTCACAAATTAGGCTCTTACTTCCTATATTAAAATATGTCGTTGCCTTCGTTGAACCTTACCCTATCAGGAATTATGACTATTAGTGATATCAAACGGGTATTAATGTCACTAACGGTTACGAGCGAAATGTCTAAATATGAACTTTCACGCCCATTCGTTAGAAATTGCCCTATTAAAACTTCAAATTGGAGTTTACCAGCTCGGTGAAACAAAATTATGGCTTTTTCCGAAGATCCGACTTCTTCGAAGTATTTAGCACACTCTAATTTCTCTCTATTTCCTGCAACCAATCCAATATTCCACAAATTTTCAGCCATATGATTTTCTTTACATAAACGTACGCTGTTACTGTAAGCATTTGCCTTGTTGAAATATCTCACAGCATCGTCGACTTTACCATTAGTTTCAAAATAACGAGCTAAATGATAAAATGCAGCTTTATCAGTATTAGCTTGTGCTAAATCAACAGCACGTTGTTCTTCATCCATAAAACAGAGAGAACGAACTTGATTGTAAACATCACCAGCTTTTGAATAAATTTTTAAGGCCATATTAATGTCGCCTTGCGATTCAACATACTGACCCCACCATCGTAGTTGATCGCTGAAAAGTAAAAAATTATTGAATATTGCATACAGCTCCACCAATCAATTTTGCGTTACGAAAAATATGTCAACTAAAATATTTTTTGCGGGAAAAGATTCGTACAATCATAATCAAGAATTCTCGTTAGGTACAGTCAGCCTCACAATTAATGGCCACCCTGGCTATATGCCTAACACGAATTGTGGATGCAACCATCATAACACCCCCTACTTAAATTGAGGAGTAACTTTATTTTGCCAACAAGTACTAAATCAACAACCTCCTCATCTGTCCTTTTGTCGTAGTTGGCTAATAAATACCCTGGTGTATAGCCAGGGTGGCCAATAATTGTGAGGCTGATTGTACAACAGGCATAGTTAAAAGTCGCGTGTAACTACAACTATTTTAGGTTATGATAAAACCTTTCAAAATGACAGTAACTTGTCCTTTTCTAATTTACTGTTTTAATATTAACCTATATTCAATTTTAGTGACAGTTACTTGTCAAACCAAGCGACAGAAATACTTTTAACTCGCAGTGTACTTCAAAATCTACGAAAGAGCTGGCCACGCTCCCTCAGCTTGCTAATAAAGCTGGTGGGACTGTATGATGAATGTTAAATACAGGGTGTTAACTTCCACAGTGAGTTCTTGGGACCAAAACAAAACGTTTGTCCCTCTTGAAATCACATTCCAATATTTGCAGTGCTTTTGGAGCCTATAACTTTTTAAGGATGCATTTTTTGATGATTTAAAGAGAAAGAAGTGTTTTCTTTTGATCCCAGGAACTGTAAAGGTTTGTCGGTTTCCTCAGGGAATAAAATAATGCTTACGGATCGTCAACTTTAGCCATGTATAATTCAAGTTGTCTCGGTTGATCGGATAACATACGAGGCACTTCATATAAATGAGTATTTGCACGTTCGTAATGAACTACTGCTTCTTTAAAATTACCAGCTTGTTCAAACATTCGTGCCCACGTATGTTCAGTATGTTTCAAATGAATTCTATCTTTTGTTTCAGCTATTTTAACAGCACTTTCCATTTTATTACAATTTTGGTAAAACTTATTCAACAAATCGTATCGTTCGCATTGTAAATATAACTGTTCGGCTTCGTCCTACAATTAAAAAAAAAATTTTATTGAATTTAAAAGTTAAATAATTGTTGCTTTAGCACAGTCAAATAACACGATATTTTGCTCTATAGGGGAAATAATTAGAGGGAAGCTGAAACCGTTGAGAAACTGCCCCTCTTGCGTTGTCCACAATTTTTAATCAAAGATAACCGATTTGATTTTTCAGGAACGAATTCTTAGGTCATATATATCTCGACACCACTGAGTTTTCCTCGCTCCACCGCTTGCGTTGTCTACAATTTGGAATTAAAGATGGCCTATTTGACTAACTATGATTACGCTGTATCTCCGCACATAACAATCCAATTTAAATAATCTTTTTTTAGTTAGATAGATAATTTGATGCGCAATTTTTTTTTATCTCTGTATTTTTTTCAAAAATGTACAAAGAATAAAGTTAGGGACCGATTTATCGAAACTGTCTTTGAACTACTATGGAACTACTCAAATAAAGAAAAATACAGGAAATAAATAGGAGAAAGCTGAATTTTTCAGGGATGAATTCCTAGGTCGTATATACTTAGATACCGCTGAGTCCCCCTCGCTCTACCTCTTGCGTTGTATATAATTTTGAATTAAAGATGACGAATTTGGATTTGTAGTACAAAGACAATTTTGATAAATTGGCTCCTAACTTTATTCCCTGTACATTTTCGAAAAAAATATAAAGATAAAAAAAATTACTTCTCAAATTATCTATCGAACTAAGAAAAGATCATTCAAATTGGATTGTTACGTGTGAAGACACAGCGTAATCAAGTTAAGTGAAATCCCCCATCTTTAATTCCAAATTGTAGACAACGCAAGCGATAAAGCGAGGGGTACTCATCGGTTTTTAACTATATATGACCTAAGAATTGATTTCTGAAAAATTTAGCTTTCCTTAATTATTCTCCCAATTTTCCGCAATTTGATTTTCACTATAAAGCCGCATAAATTCGGACCCTAGAAGCGCATTTTTGGCGATTTACTCAGTAACCGATTTTCGTACAATAATATTTTATAAAAGAAAAATATTTTATGAAACAAGAGCTACATCTTTCATCTAAAAGTTTATTTAATTATTTTGTTAATTTCCATTTTATAGTTAAAAGAAGGATTAAAAAGAAAATTTTGATAAATCGACTCCTAACTTTACTCCCTGTACATTTTCGAAAAAAATAGCAACATACAAAAAAGTTTCCCATTAAATTATCTATCAAACTAAAAAAGAATCATTTAAATCGGATTGTTACTTATGGAGATACAACGTAATCAAATTTAGTCGATTTTTGATTCTAAATTGCGGACAACGCAAGCGCAAGAGCGGAGGGAACTCGGCGGTTTTAACTATACACGACATAACTATTTATCCCTAAAAAATTCAGCTTTCCTCTAATTATTTTCTTGTACTACTTACAAGCATGTTGAGTTGAATTGCTAAAACAGCTAATTTTGCTTCTTGTGGTAGAGTCGAATCGCTCATTGCTAATCGTAACGCTCGAGCCGCACGTGCGTCTCCCATGTGACCTAAACAAACACCAGCTACGTCTAAACGTCTCGTTTTAACGCACATTCTAGCCAAACTATTCCAAACACCAGGACTTTGAATTAATTTAATTGCTTTAAACGCCGCATCCATATTTCCTATAAGAACAATTTTTTTACAAACATTTGATCTCCTCTAGTGAACTCACCTAAGCTTATGTTATAACTGAAATCTAAAATGGCTTCTTTGGTTTTCTTGTTGCATGTTTCGAGGCCGTTAAAATCGCTCATAATTTCTCTAACGATATCAGAATTATTTTGAAGGACTATAAATGGTGTCGCAAGTGCCAATAATTTACAATTTGATTCTACGGCACGAATATCTTGAATACGAATTCCATGTTCAAAAGAAACAAACATTGTAACGACAACATGTTCTTCATCTTCGAGGCTCGGTTTCGCTACTAAAATACATCACCAATAAAAAGATGGATTGCATAAAAGTTAATCAGTGGTGTGTTGTAAGCAACCAGTTATAATATAACCCGAACGTTGAGTCTTTTTTCTTTATTTAACAGAATGCAACAGACATATATCCAGCTTCGTTCAACGACTCAACGTTGACGTTATAAATAACCGGTTGCTTACAACACACTACTGATTATGTACTTACAATTTTTTTCATCGCTTTTAGCTTTTCCATATAATGAAACAAAACCAGGTTTAACATTATAGTTATTCAATTTTAATCTTTTTGCGTTACAAATTAACAATCGTGGGTCTTCGTTATCCCAGTGTAAAGAAAGCGGGATACGATTAGAACAAATTTTATTGTAAAAAATTTGTGTCTCGTCCAAATTGTCACTACAGTCATCGATATCATTTTCAATATTCCCAAAATCATCAAACGTGTTACTCTTACTACAATTATATTTGCAAAAGTCGTACAAAATTAAGTTATCGTGTTCGATGTCCCAAATATACAATTTACCGTCAGGAATTAAACTAGCCGAAGCCAACGTTAAAGCAACTTTATTTCCTGAGCTATTCGTTTTTGCTTGAATTATTTCACCAAAATCGCTACACATGTCGTATAAATTTCTCACAGGCGTCACAAGTTTTGGTTCTGCTTCTGCCAAATCGTAAATTTTCAAAAAACCTTCCATGGTAAATATCGTTAAATAATTTGCAGTTACATCCATACCGATAGGCTCGCCTTCTACGGGAACCGTCAACATCGAAGCAACAACCGAGCCATTTCCCGAACGTATTACAACACCACCAGACGTTAAAGCGATAATATTGCCCCCATGTAAAATAATTCCTTCGTTATCGCAACTAAAACTATTAGCTAAACTTATTTGAACAATCGGCTTACTCGTTTGTTTATGTAAATTTGACTCGTAAGTAATTTTATCAGGGCTCGCTTTCAAAACGATGTTGTAAATTGAAATCAAACGTCCGTTTGTGAACGCAATAGAATTTTTATTTATGCTCATGTTGGTCACTTGCATGTTAACCGTTACGAGCGAGTTACAATTTGTTGTTTGCAACAAAATTTGATTAGCCGACTTTTGTGTAGCCCATATTTTTTCGCTAAAGCAAGTGCAAGCGGTTTGTTCTTTCATTATGTACACTTTAGTAACGCAGTTTACACCCAAGAGCGGTAATCTTAAATTAAACGAACCCCACACGATGTGTTTTATAGTACCGTTAATTTTATTAACGTTGTGTACGTCCCACGATTCTTCTGGGTTGTCGAAATATTCTTGTTTCGATTGTTTTCTTGTCCATAAATAAATTCGTCCGCTATTTGTTCCGGCGCATAAAGTTTGATTTAGTTTCGAATAACTGATACAACTAAACATTTCTGTTTGTAAAGGTATTTTGTCTTCGTTATCAAAGTTTGTTACTTTAACCGGAAGGACGTAGTTGTCGTTTGAATCAATATCCCAAACTCGAACGGTTAAGTCGCCTTAAAAATTTGATGTGAGCTTTAAAAAAAGTAATGGTAAGTATACAAAGTACCTGTTAAAATGGCTAAGCAGTTGTTAGATATCCAGACTAAAGTTTGACTTCCGACTCCACGTACTGCTTGTCCACGACCGCTTAGTTTTACTTTTGTAATTTCGGTTAGTTGGCCGTGGGAATCGATGGTAAAATAGCCAATCATTAGACCTTCCATCATTACTACTAGGGCATTTTTGTTGGGGTGGTGTAAAATGTAACTCAAAGGCACCCCTTCTGTATTTAAAACTTCCACACAAGCGCCGTTTTCGTTCACATGGTAAATGGACCCTACGGACAAATATAAAGGTATGAATAAAAGATGGATATTTAGCCACTAATATTCTGGCAGCAGAGCTGCAACTTTTAAGTCATAAGACTCATAAGTCATTCACAAAATTAAAAAGACTTAAACCTTAAGTCAAATCAAGACTTAAAATAATTTGGCTTAGGTTTTAAGATTTTGATTTAAGTAATTTTTTTCAAGTCAAGTCATTTTCGCAATGACTTAAGTCAAAATGAAATGATAAAGTATTTATTTTGACTTACATCATTATTTTTGACTTAAGTCGCAAATCAGTTGTTCAAGTCAAGTCGTTTTCGCAATGATTTAAGTCAATATGAAATATGACTTAAATCTTTATTTTGATTTAAATCATTATTTATGACTTAAGTCGCCAATCAGTTTTTCCGTCAAGTCGTTTTCGCAATGATTTAAGTCAATATGAAATATGACTTAAGTCTTAATTTTGATTTAAATCAATATTTTTGACTACAGTCGCAAATCTGTTGTTCAAGTCAATTCATTTTCGCAATGACTTAAGTCAAAATGAAATGATTATTTTTAATAATTTTATTATAATTATTATTATATTTTATTATAAGTGTTTATTTTGATTAACATCATTATTTTTAACTTAAGTCGCAAATCAATTTCTCACGTCAAGTCGTTTTCGCAATGATTTAAGTCAATATGAAATATGACTTAAATCTTTATTTTGATTTAAAATCATTATTTATGACTTAAGTCGCCAATCAGTTTTTCCGTCAAGTCGTTTTCGCAATGATTTAAGTCAATATGAAATATGACTTAAATCTTTATTTTGATTTAAATCATTATTTATGACTTAAGTCGCCAATCAGTTTTTCCGTCAAGTCGTTTTCGCAATGATTTAAGTCAATATGAAATATGACTTAAGTCTTAATTTTGATTTAAATCAATATTTTTGACTAAAGTCGCAAATCTGTTGTTCAAGTCAATTCATTTTCGCAATGACTTAAGTCAAAATGAAATGATTATTTTTAATAATTTTATTATAATTATTATTATATTTTATTATAAGTGTTTATTTTGATTAACATCATTATTTTTAACTTAAGTCGCAAATCAATTTCTCACGTCAAGTCGTTTTCGCAATGATTTAAGTCAATATGAAATATGACTTAAATCTTTATTTTGATTTAAAATCATTATTTATGACTTAAGTCGCCAATCAGTTTTTCCGTCTAGTCGTTTTCGCAATGATTTAAGTCAATATGAAATATGACTTAAATCTTTATTTTGATTTAAATCATTATTTATGACTTAAGTCGCCAATCAGTTTTTCCGTCAAGTCGTTTTCGCAATGATTTAAGTCAATATGAAATATGACTTAAATCTTTATTTTGATTTCAATCATTATTTATGACTTAAGTCGCCAATCAGTTTTTCCGTCAAGTCGTTTTCGCAATGATTTAAGTCAATATGAAATATGACTTCAGTCTTAATTTTGATTTAAATCAATATTTTTGACTAAAGTCACAAATCTGTTGTTCAAGTCAATTCATTTTCGCAATGACTTAAGTCAAAATGAAATGATTATTTTTAATAATTTAATTATAATTTTTATTATATTTTATTATAAGTGTTTATTTTGATTAACATCATTATTTTTAACTTAAGTCGCAAATCAATTTCTCACGTCAAGTCGTTTTCGCAATGATTTAAGTCAATATGAAATATGACTTAAATCTTTATTTTGATTTAAAATCATTATTTATGACTTAAGTCGCCAATCAGTTTTTCCGTCAAGTCGTTTTCGCAATGATTTAAGTCAATATGAAATATGACTTAAATCTTTATTTTGATTTAAATCATTATTTATGACTTAAGTCGCCAATCAGTTTTTCCGTCAAGTCGTTTTCGCAATGATTTAAGTCAATATGAAATATGACTTAAATCTTTATTTTGATTTCAATCATTATTTATGACTTAAGTCGCCAATCAGTTTTTACGTCAAGTCGTTTTCGCAATGATTTAAGTCAATATGAAATATGACTTAAGTTTTAATTTTGATTTAAATCAATATTTTTGACTAAAGTCGCAAATCTGTTGTTCAAGCCAATTCATTTTCGCAATGACTTAAGTCAAAATGAAATGATTATTTTTAATAATTTTATTATAATTTTTATTATATTTTATTATAAGTGTTTATTTTGATTAACATCATTATTTTTAACTTAAGTCGCAAATCAATTTCTCACGTCAAGTCGTTTTCGCAATGATTTAAGTCAATATGAAATATGACTTAAATCTTTATTTTGATTTGAAATCATTATTTATGACTTAAGTCGCAAATCAATTTCTCACGTCAAGTCGTTTTCGCAATGATTTAAGTCAATATGAAATATGACTTAAATCTTTATTTTGATTTGAAATCATTATTTATGACTTAAGTCGCAAATCAATTTCTCACGTCAAGTCGTTTTCACAATGATTTAAGTCAATATGAAATATTGAAATATGACTTAAATCTTTATTTTGATTTAAATCATTATTTATGACTTAAGTCGCCAATCAGTTTTTCCGTCAAGTCGTTTTAGCAATGATTTAAGTCAATATGAAATATGACTTAAATCTTTATTTTGATTTAAATCATTATTTATGACTTAAGTCGCCAATCAGTTTTTCCGTCAAGTCGTTTTCGCAATGATTTAAGTCAATATGAAATATGACTTAAATCTTTATTTTGATTTCAATCATTATTTATGACTTAAGTCGCCAATCAGTTTTTCCGTCAAGTCGTTTTCGCAATGATTTAAGTCAATATGAAATATGACTTAAGTCTTAATTTTGATTTAAATCAATATTTTTGACTAAAGTCGCAAATCTGTTGTTCAAGTCAATTCATTTTCGCAATGACTTAAGTCAAAATGAAATGATTATTTTTAATAATTTTATTATAATTTTTATTATATTTTTTTTTTTTTTTTTTTTATTAAATTTATTGTGCTTCGACACAGGGGTCATTAGCACTTTTAGAGATAATTACAGTATATATAACATGATTTTTTTAAGAAAAAATTAGAACAAACTTTAG
This sequence comes from Malthinus seriepunctatus, assembly GCA_963924605.1. Classification (NCBI taxonomy): domain Eukaryota; kingdom Metazoa; phylum Arthropoda; class Insecta; order Coleoptera; family Cantharidae; genus Malthinus; species Malthinus seriepunctatus. Next base: position 21,940,520 of record OZ004603.1, read on the forward strand.
ATTCTGTTAAACAGATTGATTTCCTTTAGGTAATTTACAATATTTTGTTTTTCTGATTTAGTCAGGACTTCAGTAACATTCATCGGTATTTGGTGTTGAATTCTTTGATGTGTGTAGCTTTCACATTCTGTTAAAATATGTTTTACTGTGATTGGTGTATCACATGTTTCACACATTGGCTCCGGTTCCTTAGTAATACCATTGATTATACATTATTACTGTATAATCAATGGTAATACGATGCACGTGTGTTATATTAGTATGGCCTATTCTTAGTCGGCATAGCACCACGTTATTATATTTTATTATAAGTGTTTATTTTGATTAACATCATTATTTTTAACTTAAGTCGCAAATCAATTTCTCACGTCAAGTCATTTTCGCAACGATTTAAGTCATTATGACTTAAGTCTTTATTTTGATTTAAATCATTATTTTTGACTTAAGTCGCAAATCGGTTGTGCAAGTCAAGTCATTTTCGCAATGATTTAAGTCAATATATTGACTTAAGTCTTAATTTTGATTTAGATCAATATTTTTGATTTTTAAGTCGCAAATCTGTTATGCAAGTCAAGTTATTTTCGCTTTTCTCAATGATTTAAGTCAATATGAAACGACGTAAGTCTTTATTTTGATTTAATCATTATTTTTAACTTTACTCCTAAATCATTTGTTTCAGTCAAGTCATTTTCGAAATGATTTAAGTCAATATAAAATTACTTAAATCACTGCGAAAATGACTTGAACAATTGATTTGCGACTTAAGAGTTACGTCTTTTCTAAATGTTTTAAGTCTTTTCTTTTGACTTAAGTCTTTACCAGATAGAGTCAAATGATTTAAGTTACAATTCAGTTTGAAAGTTGAATTAAATCATAAGTCTTAAGTTACGAGTTTTAAAATGACTTAAATTGTATGACTTAAGTCACTAAAATGAATAAAGTCAAAAAAATACCTAAGTTTTTCCAACTCTTGCAGCTCTATCTGGCAGTAACATCTACCAATTTCATCCACTGATTAACCCTGCAGTGGTTTCTCAAGGGTTGACAATCTTACTTAAAACTGGCTAGGTGGTTATTTAGAATGAATTTACGGAATGAAAAAAGGGTTAGTCTGAACGGCTTAACGTGTCCTCTGAAGCTGGAGAATATTAAACGTTCAACACTTACATTTTGTTTATAAACTTAATCTAATTTATATCGTTCAATATTCAAAACAAGTTATAAAAACGATATTTTTGCAGTATCTACACAAAAATATTAAAACTAATTGTAGTAAAGATAATCCGTTGATTAATATTTAACATTGGGTTTAGAAAAAATTTAAATTACAAAAAAAACAGCTAAAAGATAAATTATTATTGAATCATATGTGCATTGGAAAAACACATTTCAAATCCCTCCTTTCAAGGCGTACTTTAGCTACGTAAAAAACAAGTTTTAATTGCCTATATACTTAGGAGAGAATAGCAATCCATTCTTAATTTATAAGTCAACTATGTACTGCAAATTTACACCAATTTTTCTTTTGTACGTTTTAATAGGAGATAACAGAGCAAATTGTAATTCAATCGCGGATGATAATGATGTAGATGGTAAGTTATTTTTTAATTATTTAAAAAGTTGTTATTTAAAGTTCAATTTAAGGTTATTATTGGAGAGACTACACTTTTGAAATACCTAAAGATGCTTTACCCGGTGGTACAAACGCACAAGGAGCAACGACATACATAGGACAAATTCTTCATAAAGAACAACTGATACCAGCAAAAATCGACTCAGTCAGTAAACAAGCTTACTACGAATGGGGTTATCAAGAATACAACCCTGCAGAAGGTACTCAACCTATTAAGGTAAAACAATCGACCAATAAATTGGTGACTAAAAAGTACACATCGAATGGCTTTCTATCGAAGCTAAAATTCAGTTTAAGTTAGTTTATCGTTTTGCGTTTTAGATATTATGTACGAATCATCCGGAACAATTTGAATGGTTAACGACTGGCAACGGTTTAATTCAATATTTGCAAAATAAGCATATAGTTAAGGGTGGTTATGAAACTGGAGGTAAACTTTATATAGGAAGAAAAGAATTAGATGGTGAATTAGCTGTAGGCAAAGTTATTCATGGACCTAATCAAAGTACACTAAATACCACTAAAGATGGTAAAGGTACACAACATGCGACTTTTGATGTCTTAGTTTATAATCCAGCTATCCCTAAAAGAAAACAGAAGAATACTTCTGTCACTTCTGTTTCGAGTTCCGCAAATAGTGGTGGTGGAACACCAGTAATGGCGGTAAACGAGTCTTGCGTACAGCATCAAATTACTATAAATTATTTTACCTAATAGTTGAATGTAAATCATCTATCAACAGAATTATTTTCAATCAAACAACCTGTATCCTGTATGTTTCAGAAAAATAAAATGACAATGTAAAAAAATTTAAAATGGGGATTGAGTTACTGCTATTCTACAAGTAACGTCTACCACATTCATACATTGATCAATTCTCTAGTGGTACCCCCAGAGGAAATAATCTTCCCTTGACAATTTTATTTAAAATTTGCTGAGCGATTATTCAGAATGAAAGAATGGGATTGAAAATGCGCATTTAGCTACTGGTATTCTAGCAGTCACGTCGATCATCCACTGATCCACAGATCAATCTTCCAGCAGTATCTTTAGGGGCGCCCGAGAGGTCGCCCTTTTTGACAATTTTATTTAAAATTTGCTGAGAGATTATTCAGAATGAAAGAATGGAATTAAAAATGTGCATTTAGCAACTGATATTCTGACAGTCACTCTATCGTTCATTGATCCACAGATCAATTCTCCAGTAGTACCTCTTAGGGGCGCCCGAGGTGTCGCCCTTTTTGACAATTTCATTTAAAATTTGCTGAGCGATTATTTAAAATGAAACAATGGAATTGAAAATAAGTATTTAGCTACTGACGTTTAGTTTAGCAGTCACGTCTACCATATGGTACCCCTAGGGGTCGTTCTTCTTGACAAGAAGAACAAAATTTGCTGAGCGATTATTCAGAATGAAAGAATGGACTTGAAAATGTGCATTTAGCTACTGATATTCTGGCAGTCACGTCTATCATCCATTGATCCACAGATCAATCCTTAGGGGACGCCCGAGAGGTCGCCCTATTGACAATTTTATTTAAAATTTGCTGAGCAATTATTAGAATGAAAGAATGGAATTGAAAATGCGCATTTAGCTACTGATATTCTGGCAGTTACGTCTATCGTCCATTGATCCACAGATAAATCCTTAGGGGTCGCCCTATTGACAATTTTATTTAAAATTTGCTGAGCAATTATTAGAATGAAAGAATGGAATTGAAAATGCGCATTTAGCTACTGATATTCTGGCAGTTACGTCTATCGTCCATTGATCCACAGATAAATCCTTAGGGGTCGCCCTATTGACAATTTTATTTAAAATTTGCTGAGCAATTATTAGAATGAAAGAATGGAATTGAAAATGCGCATTTAGCTACTGATATTCTGGCAGTTACGTCTATCGTCCATTGATCCACAGATAAATCCTCTAGCAGTATCCTTAGGGGACGCCCGAGGGATCGCCCTTATGACAATTTTATTTAAAATTTGCTGAGCGTTTATTCAAAATGAAAGAATGGGATTGAAAATGTGCATTAAGTTACTGATATTCTGACAGCCACGTCTATCGTCCATTGATCCACAGATCAATCCTCCAGTAGTAACCCTAGGGGCGCCTGTGGGGTTACCTTTTTGGACAATTTTATTTAAAATTTGCTAAGCGATTATTCAGAATGAAAGAATGGACTTGAAAATGTGCATTTAGCTACTGATATTCTGGCAGTCACGTCTATCATCCATTGATCCACCTCTAACCCTCTAACGGTACCCTCTGGAAGTAGTTCATTCGAGACAATTTTGCTAAAATTGTTTTCAGTGGTTATGAAGAATAAAAATGTAAATTCAAAATGAATTTTTGGCTACTGCCACTCCAGCCTCCAGCAATCATTGTCGATAACAAACAGCATATTTGATGATTTCAAGAGGAAATGTCACCCCAGGGGTCTCCTGGCGTGACGGCAGGGGTGCTTCTACAGGGCTGGTTGTGGTAGTAGAAGCTATTGCTATTATAGCAGTTTGCTTACGTTGAAATACCTGGTAACTCTAGTCTAGTCTGGGTTTCTTTTCTAGAAGTGGTATGGTCATGGGATGTCCCCACCAAATAGTGACGACACATTTGTTTTATTTATTATAACTAACCAACAAGTACTCGAACAAGGCGTTACCCTGAATGGCTTAACGTGTCCTCTGAAGTACGAATAGTAAATTTTCAACTCTTACATTTTGTTGAATGAAGTGGATATTTAACTAATTCAATTTATAAAGTTCAAAAAGTTATCAAAACGACGTTCGTGCGGTGCCACACGTAAATTAATACTAAAACTAATTTGAATGAAGATATTGCGTTGCTTAACACTTAACATTGAATATACAAAAAATTTAAATTAACAGAAAACAGCTAAACGATTAAAAAGAACTTAATAACTGCCTAAATATAATTTCTAACGACAAATAATTATTCAAATGCGCATTGGAAAAACACATTTCAAAAAATTACCTCTTCCCAAGGCGGACTTTAGCTACGTAAAAAACAAGTTTTAATAAATAGTCAGATAAGAGAGAGAAGCAATCTATTATTAATTACAAGTGAATTTATAATGTACTGTAAGTTTACACCAATTTTTTTTCTTTTGTGCATTTTAATAGGAGTTAGTAGAGCGAATCCTATTGAAAGCGAACGCGAAGATGATAATGATGTAGAAGGTAAGTTATTTTTTAATTATTTAAAAAGTTGTTATTTAAATTTCAATTTAAGGTTATTATTGGAGAGACTACACTTTTGAAATACCTAAAGATGCTTTACCCGGTGGTACAAACGCACAAGGTGCAACGACTTACATAGGACAAGTTCTTCATAAAGAACAATTAATACCAGCAAAAATCGATTCGGCCAGTAAACAAGTTTACTACGAATGGGGTTATCAAGAATACAACCCTGCAGAAGGAACTCAACCTGTTAAGGTAAAACAATCGACCAATAAATCGGTGACTAAAAAGAACACAACGATTTGCTTAAGTTTGGAATTCAAATTATATTAAATTATTAAAAGTTTGTGTTTTAGATATTATGTACGAATCATCCGGAACAATTTGAATGGTTACCAACTGGCAATGGTTTAATTCAGTATTTGCAAAATAAGCATATAATAATAGGTGGTTATGAAGTTGGGGGTAAACTTTATATAGGAAGAAAACAATTAGACGATGAATTAGCTGTAGGCAAAGTTATTCATGGATCTACTCAAAGTACATTAAATACCACTAAAGATGGTAAAGGAACACAACATGCAACTTTCAGTGTCTTAGTATATAATCCAGCTATTTCTAAACGAAGACATAATACTTCGGTTTCGAATTTGCCAAGTCGTAGTAGTGAAACACCGGTAGTGACGATAAACGGTACTTGTGTACAGCATCAAATTACTATAAATTACTTTTCTTAATACTTGAATGTAAAATCTTCTGTAAAATTATCAATTGTGCCAGTTTAATAAAATAATGTAAAAATTAACTCGACTCGACTCCACTGGGTTTCTCCAGCCTTTTGATTGATTTATTGCTAAAATCAAGTAACTGATTAGTGATTACTTTTATTACAAAATAAAGCTCATTAAATTATATTTAGTTATTAAATAAAATCAAAATCAGTAAAAAACTCGTAAATCATGTAACAAATTTCTTTGAAATGGTTAAACTGAAAAACCCAACTTGTGACCTATGATGACTCTTGCCAATTCTTTAGATATCGATAATCAAACCAAACAAAGTGACTTATTATTGTAAACATTTTAACACTGAATTCCAGTCTAACTAAAGTGCTTGTGATGGCGAAAACATTAAACTCTATTTGTTATAAATTAATTTTAATAACAACTATCGCTTGTGTGGGAATTCAAGCACAAAGTTGCAACATTGGTGGTAATATTATTTACCCTTAAACGTCTTCGTACTCAAATATTAAAATTTAGGATACTACTGGCGAGATTATACAGGTGAAATACCCGACGATGCATTTGAAGGTGGTACCGATTTTAACAACAAACCGATTTATATAGGACAAGCTCATAATCTACACTTAATACCAGCCAGAATTTACAGCACCGATAAAAAAGCTTATTACGAATTAAATGGCGGAGAACATATAACAACTCAAAACGTTAAGGTAATACAAAACTATATAATTGAAACAAAAACTAATTATAATTTTAGATTTTATGCACGCAACGTCCAGAACAATTTGAATGGATTGAAACTAACAAGGAGGAAATCAAACTATTAACAGACAAACGATTAGTAATAGGAGGACACGAACCTGGAGCTACAACATACATAGGAAGGGTCCAATCAAACGGTGAAACTGTAATAGGAAAAGTTCTCACTGATAATTTTTTTTTATTTTCGGGTTTATGGATTACTTCTAATGGTAGGAGTATTAAACATACAACATTTGAAATTTTAGCTTATAAAGCAGACCCAAAAATTGATATTCGCTATGTTACAGAACTATTGGCATAATTTCACTACTTTTTCATTTTTTACAATACTTTAAACCATTAAACTTACCAGTTTGAGTACCAGCAAAAAAGCAATAGTTATCATTCCCATCCTGTATTTTGAACCTCTTTGCTGTAGTCTTAGGTCTCCAATTACTAAACATATCCAAAGCTTGTTCATCACCATTTACAGCAGCTTTGGCAAGACCACCAATATCAAAATCCAGCTGATTTTTAACAGTTAACCGATAAGTCAAGTGTGTTATAGATTCTTTTAAATCATGGTGAAAAACTGTTATAATTTGGCCTTTACCGTCAACTTTCCACCCCACAAGCGACCCCGTCTACAATAACAAATTCAAATAAAAGTCTCATTTTTAAAGAAATAAACTAACCGAATCACACGAAACAAGCCTTCCGCCCTTTTCACTAAATTCAAATATAATAATAGGTGCTTTGTGTGGTCCTAATACGTTAGAAAATTCTTTATCGTTTTCATTCCAAATTTTTATGTCTCCATTCTCCCAACCGGTTGCCAACATATGACGTTCAGGGTGCCATGCAAGTGCTGTAACTTGTGATACAGAATGTGAAGGAAAATTAATGTTTTCCAACGGTTCTCCCTAAAATTCAAAGCTTTAAATTAAGAACACAAATAATCATTACGATTGTACCAAATCGTCAAATATTGAAACAAATCCACCTTTATCTTGAGAGTAACTTGCTATTGCCAGTAAAGGTGAACTGGAATGCCATGCTTGGTTGGTAGAAATTACATTACTTTCTCGAAATCGAACAAGTGTATCAAAATACAGAGTCATAGTTGCTGCAAATTAAAGTTGAATTGTTGTCAATTGTCGTAGCTTGCACGTCTGTTTAGTTGCTAACAGCAACTACGCCTAATAAAAACACTTTTATTATATTTCATTATTTAATATCAACCCCAACAAATTCGATTTAAATACCAAACATCATCAACGATCACATCAAGAAATGTCAAATTCGTGCATGCACGTTAAGTTGGTTGCCTGTAAGTTAGGCGTATTTAAAATTCGGCTAACTTCGCTTTGGTACGAAAAGCATCGATGCAGATGACAGCGTGTTGAAAGAAAAAAGAATAAAGAAACATAACCTCAAATTAAAATTTAGAAAAAGTGTGTTGTTAAATATTTTAAGTTAAAAACATGGGAAAACTAAATGCAGCCCTTTTACGTTACTTATCTGCTACCGATTTTCGAATTCTAACAGCTGTAAGCATAATATGTTATTCCTTACCTCATTTTATTACGAAAACATTTTAGATCGAAATGGGAATGAAAAATCACGAAGTCGTTCCACTAAACTTAGTAACTAGTATTGCACAAATACATTTAGATGGAATGAGCAAAATGTTACGAGAACTTTGCAACCATGGTTTAGTTAGTTACGAATCGAGTAAAAAGTGTAAGTTGACTTACTTTGTTTGCGATTCCAAACTAATTTTAATTTTAGTCGAAGGATATAGATTAACAAACATGGGTTACGATTATTTAGCCATTAATGTTTTGGTTAAACGCGATAGTGTTTGTTACTTTGGAAATCAAATTGGTGTTGGAAAAGAAAGTAATATTTATACAGTCGCTGATGTAAAAGGTAAAGAGTTGTGTTTAAAATTGCACAGATTGGGCCGTACATGTTTTAGAAATATTAAAAATAAACGTGATTACCATAAAAATAGAACACAAACCTCGTGGTTGTATTTATCACGAATATCCGCTACAAAGGAATATGATTATATGAAAGCTTTGTATGCGAGAAAGTTTCCTATACCAAAACCGATTGATTATAATAGGCACTGTATTGTTATGGATCTTATTCAAGGACAGTTATTGTAAGTTTTGTGTTAGTTTGTAATAATTGCAATAAAAAGTTCATTTTTAGAAATTTAGTGAGTGAAGTTTCGGATCCTGAAGCATTATACGGAGAATTAATGGACCTCATTGTACGTTTTGCAAATGCAGGTGTTATTCATGGAGATTTTAACGAGTTTAACATAATTTTATGTGAAGACGAAAAGCCTGTAATTATTGATTTTCCACAAATGGTTTCAATTTTACATGCAGAAGCTAAGATGTATTTTGAACGAGATGTTAACTGCATTATAACGTTTTTTAAAAAACGATTTAATTATGAGAGCGATGATTATCCTAAATTTGAGGATGTCGAAAGAAACGATACTCTTGACTTTGAAATAAAGTGTTCGGGTGTTACAAAAAAATTAGCTAAAGAATTAGGAATTACTTTAAATCAAATAGAGGAAGAAGATGATACGTCAGATAGTCCATTGGAAGATGGAGAACACGATGTAAAAGTCAGTTCGAGTAGTAAAAGTAAAGAAAATTCAACATTTATGTTGGAAAGGTTTCAAAATGATTGCTCAAAGCAAGAAGAATGTGCGAGTAGTCTCGATACTGAAATGCAGAGATTAGAGCTAGAAGGAAATGAGAATGATAGTTCAGATAGTGGAAGTAATTCTGATGTTGGTACAATAGCTTCTGTTGATGTAATGAAAAGAGTGAAAAAAGAAATGTTGGATAAACAAAGAAAAAAGAAGGCAAGAAAAATTGCGAGAAAATCTAAAGCCACCATAACTGGTCGTATGAGGAAAGATGTTAAGGCTACTATTAAAGAGAGCGACGGTATTTGGGGTTGATTCTTAATCAGAATTTATTGTGATAGGTTTTACAAGTGTAAACAACTTTCTAATAATTTGTTATGAAGGACATTTTACGTTGGTGGATCTAACATGTAATTTTATGCCTGTACTTGCAATAAATAATCATTTATTGCATAGGTGATTTTTTAAAAACATCAAAAGAATGTTGTTATGAGTTTATTTAAAAAAATACAGGTAACAGTAAATATGGCTTTGTACGACAATACATTTAAAGCTTAATTATAAATAAAAGATTATATAAAAAGTGTAAATGCTTCACAACAAACTACATTAAAAAAATATTAATTTGTAGAATTTCAAAATTTGTTTTTGGTACAATTGTAAATGCAAAAAGCTTACAAAGTTTTTTTTAAAAGTGCTTTAATAATCTCCACGCCAAACAAAAAGACAATCTATTAAAAATATAACTCCGTTGATAATTGAAAGTGATCCTTTTGCAAGACCATAATTTCTATAATCGCTCTTAAAGGTATCATCGAAATGTCTGATGTTGAGAGCACCTGCTGCTATAAATGCGATACATCCAACGACACAGAAGAAGACATCGATTCTTTTGTTAATGGGTGTTGACATCAAATGTCCTGCAATTTAAAAAACGTTTAGATATAATTAAATTAATATTTATAGTAATGATTTTACCTGCAAAACCTCCTATAAGTATAAGTGTGAAACCGCAAAATGTTCCAGCTGTTAAAATATCGATATCTCGATCAAGAGTTATACTGTGGTAGTGTAGAGCTAGACAAGCAATCGCAAGGAGCTGAAATAAAAGGATTATTACTAATCAATTGATGCTGTTAGTGGCATCAGAGGTATCACCTCGAGTATTGAAATTATTTAAAAACTATTAATTAAAATTGTTTTTGTAGTTTTAATCACATTATTATGATTAATTATTGTGTCACAATTTAGGAGAAAACATTACAAACACATTTTAATCTAAAATTATAAATTCTTTTACAACATTGCTTATGTCATAAATGACATCAACTCGTGAATTTTTAATGGATAATTTTATGCAAATATTTACTATTACACACCCACAATTTCCGTTTTGTGGAGTTAAAAAAAATAAATGAGTGAACTTTTTACACTTTGACTTTAACGAAGAAAATTCCAATTGTAGTTTTATGGTTTCGAGCTTTCAAAAAGAAGATTTTATATAAATGTTGTGTTTCCTTGCAGTTTTTCAGATTTGCATCAATTGAACTATGTGGAACTAATGGTTATTAGTGAAGGCAATTAAACCGAAATTCAAGCATACTTATACCCCAGAGTATTTTGGTCATAGTGACCAATTGACTAAAATAGAAATTTAAGGAGTATACAAACACCAATTAAAAGAATGGTTTTTGTATAGCACCTGAGCCGATTCACGAGCTCCCTCCATAGTAGAAATGTACTCATTATGATTTCATCCAAATATTTTGGTGTCATGAAGATCTTAAATCATTCAACCAACGCCTCAAGAGACCCTGATCTCATGAAACTTAAAAAAAATGTTTAAAAAACCTTGAATTTAACCCGACCCGTTGAATTTGAATGCCGCACCATTATTACCTCATACAATAATTAAAAAACGCGTCCCCGTTGAATATTTACCACACACAGGTGTATAATCAAAAATCTTATTTTCGTAAACCATTTATTATTAAAGGGCACGCAAAAACCGGTTAATGTTATGCGTTATGTCACGATTCTGCCCAGTTTATATTTAATTGCAATTTTTTATTCCAACAAACCTTACCTTAAACTAATTTTAAAACCACATCATGTTGGCTATTTATGGTAGTTACGATTAATTAAAGTAAAAATAAGCACACATTAAACACGTTCGCGCCAGGTCAAGTACATCATCAAGTACAAAAAATAATGGAATAAGATTTCTCTTTTAGGCAGGTACATACATCCCTTTTGGTTTTATTTATAATTGAATTTATTGTTCGTTATAGTAGCTTACAATCCCCCTCCGTCACCCCGCACTAGTTAATACTTTTTAAATTTAAAAGCAAATTGCGACTTTTGAAGCTCATCATGAGACCGAAAAGGCTCTCCGTAGGACCATTTATACAAAACCAGAAGAGAGGAGGAGTGAGAGTCAAGTGAGTACGTTACCTGCTACAGGATAATTGCCTCTTTTATACAGGGTGTCATTAAAAATCCTACAAACTTCTACAGTGAATTTCGTGGAGGAATATAGAACGGCTAGCAGTTTGGACTTCATTTATCTATATCCTAAAATTCAACCATATAAAAGACGAAAATACAAGCTGTGGAAGTTAGGGTTAAAAATCAGAAGTTGGTGTGGTCACATGAATGAATGCACAGATGCACACAAGGGACGACTCCCCCAAAAAAAATGGAATGGAGACCAGGAGAAAAACGAAAGACAGGAAGACCACGAAAAAGTGAGATAGCATGGATAAAAATATCAATAAGTGTTCAAAATTTGGTAGATGAATGGAACAACCGACGAGAATGGAGGATTGACATCGGACAACGTAGAAAGACGTTCGAAACCGATTATAGATTCATAGACAGATAGACGTATAGTTTATCTTTTTTTCTAAGAAAGTGCAATTTAAAGTAACTCATTGACTTTCATTGTAACCCTGACAGAAGTTACTAATAAATCACTCAAGAGCTCCCTTAAATTTATTTAATGTAAGTATTTTTAAAATTTTAAAAGGACGTGCTTTTAACAAAGTTGTAAACCGTTCGAAGAAACTATTTATGGTTATGGCTCTCATTTAAATTGAAAATTTTTGTAAAATAAGGATTAAAATTACTATGCAAGGAATTTCTAATAAACACAATCACTTGACACTTAAAACTTTTTTAATTTCTTATTGTCAGATATTTTCTAATTGTCTTTCAATAACTGTTTCTTCAGGTAAAACAACCCCTTGTCTTTTATACATTTAAAAACTGCTTAAGATTACCTACAAATTTCAATTCAGGTAAAATAGTTTTAAAACGTTTCATTACTTCAACTCATAAACAAATTATTTTTGTAAAACGAATTTTAACGGGATTTAAATATTTTACATCTACCACCCCCTAAAGGTAAGGGTAAAAGCAAGTATAAAAACGACCAAATTGGCAAAGACAACCTTTAGTGGGTCTTTTGCAAAATCGTGCTTTGTTTATCCAATAATATAGTTTTTGTAAGTGTGCGAGTTTACAATTCGGATCTAATACTCTAGTCTAAATAGTAAGTAGGTATATAAATATTTAGTACTGGGTTTTTATCCCGTTAAAATTCGTTTTACAAAAATAATTTGTTTATGAGTTGAAGTAATGAAACGTTTTAAAACTATTTTACCTGAATTGAAATTTGTAGGTAATCTTAAGCAGTTTTTAAATGTATAAAAGACAAGGGGTTGTTTTACCTGAAGAAACAGTTATTGAAAGACAATTAGAAAATATCTAACAATAACAAGTTAAAAAAGTTTTAAGTGTCAAGTGATTGTGTTTATTAGAAATTCCTTGCATAGTAATTTTAATCCTTATTTTACAAAAATTTTCAATTTAAATGAGAGCCATAACCATAAATAGTTTCTTCGAACGGTTTACAACTTTGTTAAAAGCACGTCCTTTTAAAATTTTAAAAATACTTACATTAAATAAATTTAAGGGAGCTCTTGAGTGATTTATTAGTAACTTCTGTCAGGGTTACAATGAAAGTCAATGAGTTACCTTAAATTGCACTTTCTTAGAAAAAAAGATAAACTATACCCATTATTATTCGATATTCTAAAACTGGATGATATTCCCATTACAACGATATTTGAGATCACATGTCGTAGTAACCCTATTCTGCACTAACCTAACCTCTGAGTATACCCGTGCGTTTGCACGAGGCCGGAGGCTTTCGCCTGTAGGTCTTATTGAGCCCCAGACCCAGGTACCGGGGTTAAGGGATCGCAGATATTGATTAATTCGGTAATGGTCACCTATGGGGCCACACCGGCCACCGTTTTACGGTGTGTTAATGTTGGGAGCACTGCTAATGGGCGATAAGTTGTCACTATACTAACCTAACGGCAGAATGCATAAGACCACCAGGGTATGTTTCTTAGCTTCTGCTTGCTATCCCATCCCGGCGTAGAGTCGGGGACGAGACGCACAAGTACCACTGAGTTCGTTCAGGACTCTTTGTAGGTGGTAGGGACACTGGTTCTGTTCCGGGGGACGTGAGTTCTTGATTTGGTCATGAGTTGACTATGACCTATCTCGAACCTAATTTGACCTAACCTAAGGGCCGGTGCCCGACCGTTACCGATCCAGGAATTCTTTCGGAAGTTAGCAAAATATTTCGGTGCTGCGGGATGGGTGGAGCCCCAGGCGGGGCACCAGTTGCTAGCGCCTGCCATCCCTATTGGTGCTGGTCATGCAGTGGCTGAAGGCTTCTCGCTTAGTAAGTGGGATACCGTTATTCATGAAGCGGTGTATGCGCCCTTCTGCAGGGTTAAGTCCCTACCGGCTAGAGTCCCGGGACGTCTGCGAACGTCTTGGCACTGCAGGATCCGGATCCGGCTCGGGCGGAACATCTTCCCGATAATTTGATATGTCATCGAGACCCTTGACACGCGGTCTCCAGTAGTCCCAACATGCGACTGTATGAGCAAGACTAGGTCTGCGAGGTTGTTTCAGCAATGATCCTAACACGCTTTCTGTAATCAGGTCAATCTGACGGTGCTCATCAGAAGCTGTCGTGGTAGGGCGACCGATTCCTCCACCGGCATCATGCTTTTTCGCAAAGTTGACCATGTATTTTTTTAAATCGACTATATTACCAATTGTTTAGTACATTATTTTTAAAAAAATCTTGATTACAGCCCTGGCATCGGGCTCCAAAGTTGACTGTATTTCAGCACTAAAATGGCTATATCTCCAGAAGGGTTAGCGATAGGTACCGAAAACCTTATACAATTTTGGTTAAAAATGTCGCGATGAATCGGAATATGCAAAAATATACAGGGCGTTCTATTTTTTTGTCACCCTGTAACTATACCGGGTGTTGAATGACTTACCGATACATAGGACAATAGCACATAAAATTATGTTTTTATAAATTCCTGCTTCCCTAATTATTTTAGAGCAAACATGAAAGAGACAAAAATTATAAAAAATATTACATTTTATCATGCTCTTACTTAATTTTCGTTAATCAGGATAGCAATTTAAATGACGAACAATAATTTAATTCTGTATCGTAGTAACCAGTAACGTTTAAATCGCTACCCTGATTAACGAAAATTTTAACAACTTCTAAAATCTTTTTTATTCTTAAAGTAAAAGCATGATGACATGTAATACCAGGGGGGGATTTGTAAAATTTGGGCCCCTAGGCTAACTCCAGTTTTGGGCCCTCACTATTGTTATTATTATCTTTAATGGTAATTAAATAATAAAATTATTTTCATGAGCCACTGTATCAAAATTTTGTTTTCAAGTTTTTTTACTTGTACCATTGTAACAGCTCATTTTTGTGCGGCCCCTTTGGGCTTGCGGCCCTAGGCTACAGCCTAGGTTAGCCTAGTGGTAAATCCCCCCCTGTGTAATACCTTTATCGTTTCTAATTTTTAATTTTCCGTAATTTTTATCTCTTTCATGTTTGCCTTATTGGCAAACTAAAACTATTGCCTTATGTATCGGTAAGTCATTCAACACCCGGTATATCTAAATATTTTAAAAAAAATGCAGATCATCATACCAAAATTGGTTTTGAATTCAGATGTCTATCCTGTATGTTATCTAATGGATATTTTGATAAGAAATGAAGAAACCTCATTTTAATCAAAAACGACATTCGTCGATTCTTTCTTTGCCATTGTTATAACAGGGGTGAGGAGCGGAAAAACAGTGTTTATGTTTATATTGTGGAACCAAAGATCAACTGACCCCAAGCCCAAGGGTCACGCATTTTAGGTTTCTACGCCAAGGTCGCCCTAAAAACAAGTTTTTGGTAGAGGTAGCAACGTAAAAGAACAAATCCACGATTTAAATTTCGATTTCTGAAATGAATTTAATCTACATTTTTAAAATGACCTTGAATTTAAGTCATTGTACTCTTCTTCATAGGCAGGTAAACCTTCTAAAAATAAGGCGTAGATTTAACGAGGGTTACTATTTACCCCTTACCCCTCACCTCATAAGGAAGGTAAAAATATCAGACATAATTCTTTACAGGAGCTAGTTTTGTAGATTACAGTCAGAACAATGATGAAGACTCAAAACCTTTGTATTTTTATGGAATTTTTCGTACGATCTGATTAGAAAAATCAATAATCCTATAGATTTGGGGCGACTCCGGGAGTTGTTAGTCACGTAAACAACCTACAGATATTTATTGCAATTTTACTTATTGCAAAATTAATAGCTTAATTAGCAATTGAAATTTAAATAATTATAAACATCCGTTATCTTCATTAAGATTGTAGGAGTATACCTAATGAATTAATTAAATTACAAAAACATTTTCAATTGAAGAAAAATATGTTTCCCATATCTTTTGGTTAATTTAAACAACTTGTTGATTAATTTTATCAATTAAAAAAAATACTTACGAGTTCCAAAACTTTAACAAACGACAATTTACTAATAGCCATTTTTCAAAAAAATATTTCACTTTTTTGGAACAAAAATTCACTCGAAAATATCGACTCAAGAAACACAAACAAACTGAATAGCTTTAAATAAATGTTTGTTTAAAAAACAGCTTGCGGGTGAGGAAATCTTGCGTACTGATGACTTTTTTGGTATAACAATAAATATGTAGTCATCGTTGAGAATGTAAGTTGTGGGGATCCACCTCTCAAGGTTAATTTCTGATTAGGTTTTAAAAGAGCTAATTGTAATTGTAGTTACAGAATTAAAGATGTACTTTTGCTATTTAGTGCATGACCTATTTTCGTATAAAAAAGTGCATAGTTAATTGTGACGTATCTCTGAACACTGAGGACGTCACGTTTTGATGACGAAACAATCAAATGATTAATTTAAACTTTAAAATCGTGCAGTTAACAATAGAACGAATTAAACGAAACTCAAAGGACCTAATAATGCCTTTCGATACAATTGAAAAATTAGAATACGACTGAACTGAACCGATTTTAATTTTTAATGTTTGGTTTGATCGAGAAATCAAGCTGAAAGTTGGCCTGAGATAAAAGTTTAAATAAAAAAATATTCAAAGAATTTTAGAACCACTCGACGAAGAAGTCCTGCTATTTCCAATTTCCACATCAAACTTTTTTTATGGTCAACTTGTTATCGCATTACATAGTATCATGAACTCATGACTTATTTTCAATTAAGTGATATCAAAATTTTTTGATTATTTAACGAGAAATCAATGACTCAAAATTTAAATATAGGAATGATTGGGTCATATCTATATCTATTTAAATTTCCATTTACAATGTAAACTGACCTAATTGCACATTTTTAGGTCAAAATTATTTCTTTTTGCAACTTTTTTTTATAATTTTTTGTATCAGAATAATATTATCTATCGACCATCCAGGTTAATTGTGCGACTTCTTTAAAGTGTTGCATTTTACCTGACCACAAATCGATTGAATAACGAATTTCTATACTAAAGAACAGGCAGGGCTGTACTGGCCCGGTGGGCTACCGGGAATTTCCCGGTGGCCCGTGATGTGGCAATGAAAGAAATATATTGCTAAAATTTAGATAAATTGAAAAAATCAAAAATTGAACCAGGACTTAAAACAACTGTAAAGGCCCGTCCACACACACACACACACAGGTTTGCCTTTTGTGTGGACACTGTTCAGGCGGCCAGAGCGCCTGGACAGCGTTCACACCGTCTACACAGGTCAAACCGGAAGGCAAGGCCTGTGTGTGTGTGGACGGGTGACGGGTCTTAAAGACCGCGCCACACACACAAACTTATAACTTACGTTCTGATTTAGCCTGTGCAGGTAGGTTTCCATATGTCCAGAGCAGACGCTCCGGTTTGGCCTGTGCAGAACGCCTGAACTATGTCCAGGTCCATGTGCATGAGGTTTTCTTGATCTTTCATCTTCCAATCTCCTAAGGTCGTTCACTTAGTAGTACAGCCGTCACTTTCTAGGTCTTTCAGATCTCCTTCACCTCTGAGACTTTCCTGATCTTCCATCTTCTAACCCCCAATTAACCCCATCCACTTAGTAGTACAGTCCTACAGCATTTTTTCTTTCCTCAAGCTTTCCACTAAGCTGTGTTCCCTCTGTATGTGCGCTCTGTATATATTCAGAGCGTTTCAACCGTTTCAGCTAAATATGCAATGAGATATTTTGCGACTGTTGGTGGTAATTCAACAGAAACACAAATAGAGAAAAAAGTATTAGCAAGCAGTCCTATAATGGAGGTATCACAAATTTTCTTTTTTTTCCCTGTGGTACAAGTTTAAAATTTTTAGGCAATTGGAAATGCTAAAACGACAAGAAATGACAACAGTTCCCGTTTTGGCAAATTTATAGAATTACAATTTAACAAACAGTATCATATAAGTGGAGCTTCGATGAGGACGTATTTATTGGAAAAGTAGAGGGTCGTTTGAAGAGTGTACAGTACGTTTTTAATTAACAAATTTAATTAAGTTTAATTAATTGGTTTTTTAGATGCCTAAGGGAAGCGACGAATCGTGGTAGGAAAAACTGTAAATATATGAAATGTGTCCAATATAAGCACTTTGCTAAACCTCGTTTTGGAAAAACATCGTTCATAATTAAACATTTTGCGGATGAAGTTCAGTACGAGAGCAACGGATTTTTAGAAAAAAATCGCGATACAGTAATGGAAGAGCAAATATCAGTTATTAAATCCAGTAAAAGTGACTTTGTTAGAAAATGGTTTTGTGCCGACGATAAAAAGGCGATACCTGGAACAAAACTAAAAGTAGTTTCAGCAAAGCCACTTGTTGATAGTACGAAAACACACAAGAAAACTGTAGATTCTCAATTTCGAGACTCGTTGAATTCGCTCATGACCACTTTAAACGCAACCACACCTCACTACGTACGCTGCATCAAACCAAACGATTCCAAATCTTCATTTCAATACAATCCACAACGAGCTGTACAACAACTAAGAGCTTGTGGTGTACTGGAAACGATACGAATTTCTTCTGCAGGATTTCCGAGCCGTTGGACTTATATGGACTTTTTTTTATCGATATAGAGCTTTGTGTAAATTTAAAGACATAAATCGAACAAATATGAAAGCTACGTGCGAGGCCATACTTAAACAGTATATAAAAGCTGATGATCAATATCAATTTGGGAAAACTAAAATTTTCTTCCGAGCCGGACAAGTTGCTTATTTGGAAAAGCTCAGATTTGAAAAGTTGAGATGTTGCATTATAATGCAAAGCACGGTTCGAGTTTTTATTTATTAGGAAGAAATATTTAAAGATTAAAAAATCGGTCGCGTGTATTCAAAAATACGGTCGAGTACTTTTGGCAAGGAGTTAAAAAAATTTATATTTTTTTACCTATTTTAGTTGCAATGTTTTGTATTTTAGACTTGCCCAAAACTAGACATAGAGCAGCTATTACAATTCAACGCTTTGCAAGAGGGTGGATTAAGTACTTATAAACAATATAAAGACCTTTTTTTAATACTAGTTCATATCATAACCATTGCATTGTTTGATATTTTTGGAATCTTAGAAAATCATTTAATTGTTTCTTTATGACGCGACGTTTCGACAAATGTTTTTTGTCATATTCATGCTCTAAAATAAAAACATTTTCGTTACATACAATTCAAATAAATAAATGTTAACAATCAAACGTATGTTCAAACTTACAAGATGTTGATAGATATTTTGATATTATTACATTTTTGGACATAACAAGACATTTTAAAAGTTTTTATTGGTTTGGAAATACTTTCAGGTAGTTTTCATACTACGGTAGCCAAACAATTTTTTTTCCTCTCCAATTCCATATTAAAAATTATTAATAATTAAAAAGTAACAAACTTGTTGAAAATGTAAATTGTCTTTAAATTGTTAAATTCAATGTCTATATCAAGGTACGAACACAATCAAATTTATATTAATCTAACACTTGTGATTATAATAATGAACTACTATCTCAGTATTTTTAAATTAAAAGTAACTTCTTTCGAACGTGATAGAACCTATTCTTGAATTTATTTTCTTTACTGACACGTGACTTTTAGAATACTCAATAAATAATTAATTGAATAATAAACTTCTAAATAAACATTTATTAAAAATTAACAAATAATGTATTAACTAAATGAAATAATTCAACTCAATAAATACGTCGATTTCATCTTAATTTATACATATTAAGGTGGTCACGTGTCGACAAAGAAAAAAAATCAAGTACAGTGTGTCCAGTATAACGTGCACAGCATGGGGATCTCGGACACCGTAAGATATACAAAGTCGGTTAAATGGAGAAAATTGTGCATGATTTTATGGCCACTTCAATGCTGCTTTTGTTTTTTACAAAAATCTATTAGCACTCTAGATATTTAGGAAAAACTGAAAAATTGCATTTTCTTTAAATGCTTATAACTTTTTTATTAATGGAGATAATTTCAATTTTCAAAAAAGAGATAATAGGCACTATTAAAACGCAAATAATTAATTCATAAAATATTTTTTTAGTGCGCCGTTTTGGAGGTATGATGCAAACTTATGTTTTTTTAAATACAAACCTAACCTCATTTTTATGTTTCTAAAAAGCTAATTTTTTTCTCTTTTCAAAAATATAAGGGTTGATAGGGTTAGTTTTTTTAATTCCTTTACGGTAATTCTAAAATA
This sequence comes from Malthinus seriepunctatus, assembly GCA_963924605.1. NCBI lineage: Eukaryota > Metazoa > Arthropoda > Insecta > Coleoptera > Cantharidae > Malthinus > Malthinus seriepunctatus. The sequence goes on from OZ004603.1 coordinate 21,960,673, forward strand.
GAATATTTTGTTATTTTTGTTCAAATAAATTTTAAAAATCAAGTGTGCTATGACACAATTTCATAAAAAAGAAACAACTAAATTAAATAAATAAATATCAAAAAACGATCAAAATAATTCGAAAAAAAGTACCTTCTAAAAAAAATTTAAAAATAAACCTATCAACCCTTATAGTATAGGCATAATAAGATCGGAGACGGAATTAACTATTAGAAAGCTAATTTCTTCTGAAATACCTTCTATAGGTCCCCCTGTATTTCCCCAGAAAAATCCCAAGAAATCCTCCTTGGGGAACCCTCTTAAATTTTGAATAAACGGCCATCATTTTGCATTTTTCCAAGAAAACGCCATAACTCAGCAATGGACAATCATAGGAAGAGGCTGTTGGTTAGATAATGAGTTTTTACAAACAATATGTTCTATAAAAATTTCCTATTCGAGCAATGGTTTTCTCACAAAATGAAATTTAAAAGAGTTATGTTTTCAAAAATAATATTAAGCAGGCAGATTGCTATGGTGAAAAAAAACATGCGCTCTGATGGACAAAACACCATTTTACTCCGAGACGAACTATGATAAAATTACAATAAAAATATGAATTTAAAGCTGAAGACTTCAGCTTTCATTTCCATATCTTTTGAATTTATTTTTGTTACATCTTGTGGTATTAAATAGCAAATGAAGTTTTTCATGTACCATTTTTTAAACAGTTCAAGATATTTTGTTGGAAGGATCACTTAAAAAAAATTCCTCCAAGGATATTGTTCCTTATGAGTTATTTTTCAAAGTTATGTCATGAGAAATTAATTATATATTTATTTCAAAAAAGCATAGTGATTTTATATTGCTTTACTTTTGGTAAATTTTATTTTCCACAAAAATTTAGATTTAAAGTGCTGTAAAATGGTTAATATTAATGGTATTGAAGAAACTAAAAACTCATTATGAAGGAAAATATGCCTACTTTTTGATACACTCGTTATATTTTACTTCTTATCTCAAGTTTCTTTTTTCTATTGAATACATTGAAGAAGTAGAAAAATAGGCGATTTTTTCTTAAAATTCCTCCTCAATTAAGAGTACTGTACATTTTTAACAATTGCGTAGGCAAATGAAACATTATACCTTATACTATAATATACAAAACTTAGAACGCTTTAGGATTCACTGGGGCTGCAGGAGTAGCTATTAAATTTTGTTAAAAATTTCGACAATATCCAATGGTGTGGAGATATTTCAACAGTATCATCCAACTATTCTAAAAAACGACTTATTATGCCTTTTTGAGAAGTATAATGCCTCCAAAAGAGTTAATTGTGTAAACGAGCACATATATACAGGGCGTTTGATATATCGTGTCACAGCAGATATTTCGACTTTTGTCAAAATTTTAAATACATATTGCAGTAGGTAAATTAGGGTGCTGATGCTGGTTCAAAAGATGAACTCCTGAGACTGGGTACTGGTTTTCTCGGGTAACCGTCAAGAAAGACCCTTACTAGGCGCTATCATTTGGAGTCAGCTGAACTCAGGTTTTTTTACAAGGTTGTAACTCATTCCCCTCCTCCTTCTTCTTTCGGGCTTGGGACCGGGTGGGACCGACATTGGCGGAGTTATGAGCTGGCAACCAAACAAAAACGATTTACCTATAGATATATTGGTTTTCTACAGATTCTTGACCGTCTCTCGCACCCTTTTCTCCATTCTTTCTTATGCATTCATTGTACGTCTTCTAACTCTCATTTTTCCCAAAGAAGATGCAAAATGAAAATGAGTTTAATGAAAAAATGTTGTGAGTTTTCAAACCTGTTTTATGTTATGCAGTAATATAGATATATTGGTTTTCTACAGATTTATGGCCGTCTCTCGCATCTTCTTCTCCATTCCTTCTTATCCATCAATTGTTAGTCTTCTAACTCTTTTCTTTCCATGTCTCTTTGCACTTGTTTTTTCCAATCTTCTGGTGGATCCCCCTCTTTTTCGTTTTTCCTTGGTTGCCAGCTCATAACTCCGCCGATGTCGGTCCCAAGCCCGAAGGAAGAAGGAGGAGGGGAATGAGTTACAACCTTGTAAAAAAACCTGAGTTCAGCTGACTCCGAATGATAGCGCCTAGTAAGGGTCTCTCTTGACGATTACCCATGCAAACCAGTACCAAGTCTCAGGAGTTCATCTTTTGAACCAGCATCAGCACCCTAATTTAACTACTGCAATATGTATTTAAAATTTTGACAAAAGTCGAAATATCTGCTGTGACACGATATATCAAACGCCCTGTATATATGTGCTCGTTTACACAATTAACTCTTTTGGAGGCATTATATAACTCTAAAAAGGCATAAAAAGTCGTTTTTTAGAATAGTTTCATGATACTGTTGAAATATCTCCATACCATTGGATATTGTCGAAATTTTTAACAAAATTTAATAGCTACTCCTGCAGCCCCAGTGAATCCTAAAGCGTTCTAAGTTTTGTATATTATAGTATAAGGTATAATGTTTCATTTGCCTAAGCGATTGCTAAAAATGTACAGTACTCTTAATTGAGGAGGAATTTTAAGAAAAAAATCGCCTATTTTTCTACTTCTTCAATGTATTCAATAGAAAAAAGAAACTTGAGATAATAAGTAAAATATAACGAGTGTATCAAAAAGTAGGCATATTTTCCTTCATAATGAGTTTTTAGTTTCTTCAATACCTTTAATATTAACCATTTTACAGCACTTTAAATCTAAATTTTTGTGGAAAATAAAATTTACCAAAAGTAAAGCAATATAAAATCACTATGCTTTTTTGAAATAAATATGTAATTAATTTCTCATGACATAACTTTGAAAAATAACTCATAAGGAACAATATCCTTGGAGGAATTTTTTTTAAGTGATCCTTCCAACAAAATATCTTGAACTGTTTAAAAAATGGTACATGAAAAACTTCATTTGCTATTTAATACCACAAGATGTAACAAAAATAAATTCAAAAGATATGGAAATGAAAGCTGAAGTCTTCAGCTTTAAATTCATATTTTTATTGTAATTTTATCATAGTTCGTCTCGGAGTAAAATGGTGTTTTGTCCATCAGAGCGCATGTTTTTTTTCACCATAGCAATCTGCCTGCTTAATATTATTTTTGAAAACATAACTCTTTTAAATTTCATTTTGTGAGAAAACCATTGCTCGAATAGGAAATTTTTATAGAACATATTGTTTGTAAAAACTCATTATCTAACCAACAGCCTCTTCCGATGATTGTCCATTGCTGAGTTATGGCGTTTTCTTGGAAAAATGCAAGATGATGGCCGTTTATTCAAAATTTAAGAGGGTTCCCCAAGGAGGATTTCTTGGGATTTTTCTGGGGAAATACAGGGGGACCTATAGAAGGTATTTCAGAAGAAATTAGCTTTCTAATAATTATTTCCGTCTCGAGATAAATTAAAGTCGAAAATGCCTATACTATTATATTTTTGAAAAGAGAAAAAAATAAGCTTTTTAAAAACATAAAATTGAGTGGTGCGCGCTAATATTAAAATATTAAAATATTTATAAGAAAATACATTTTAAAAACATTTGTAAAAGTTTGATAAGTGCGGTCGCATTTTTAAATCGAACCTTTACTAGGGAACTTATCGAGTTTCCTAAAATAAAATTAATTTATTGTGATTAAAATATTTAATTATAAGCGAATACGACAACGATCGAGAAGCCTGAAGCTTTTAAACGAATATCATTCTTTGGAAACGCATTGTGAACGATTACAGCATCAGCTCAACAATCATCACATAAGAAACGACGATTTGACTTTGCCAATTACCGACAGCTTAAACCCTACGAGCGATAATGTCGGAAGATCATGGTTATGGTTCTGCAAGATCGCTGCCATCAACAAGAGGGAAATTGGACACTATAAAATGGAACGAAGGCGAAGAAGATGCAGAAAAACAAGACGTCTGTTTAGTTTTACAATTACAACATAAACTTGAAGTTACTGAAAGAGAAAAAAGCCATTTACAAAAGCGTTTGGACGAATTAGAAACTTCTCCTAAAGTAGAAAAGGCTGAAATTGCTGCCCAAGATGCATTTGTCGAACACGAGATTATGAGATTAACAGCCGAAAATTTAGATTTACAAAACAGAAACGATTTACTAAATGAAACTGTCAGAAAATTAAAGAATCAAATTAAATCTTTAACTAAGAGACTTAAAGAGGGTGGGTTCGATTATGGTGATAGTGTTAATGCAACAGTAGTCGATAACTTACAATCGCATAATAGAGTTCCGACAGTTAGGAAAAAGGAAAGAGAATATCTTGGAATGTTCTCATTTAAAACAAATGAAGAAAATATAATTTTGAAGCAATTAATAATAGGTAAGTTTTTGTTACATTGACAAACTGTGCTATAAAGCTCTCGATTAACTAATGTCGGCATTAAATTTAACGTGGAACTTTCCATTTATTTTTTGACAAGTAATCAGTTCTCATTGGGCAAGGACAACTGCGGGCAGGTCTAATTAATTTAATGTAAAAAAATGTTAAAATACATACTTAATTTATGTTTTATTTTTTCTAGAATTAAAGCCAAGAACTGCAGTATCTTTATTACCGGGGCTACCTGCTTATATAATCTTTATGTGCGTTCGGTATACTGATTATATTAACGACGAAGATAAAGTTCGATGTCTTTTATCTACATATAACAAATGTGTGAAGAAAGTAGTGAAAAAACGTTGCAATGATTTTGAAACAATTATCTTATGGCTCTCAAATACGCTTCGGTAAGATTTAACTCTTTTAACATTATTATTATCCAAGTCACCTATATGTTATATGAATCCCTTTTGACCAAGGCGGGAAAGTTGATATATAAACATTCCGCTCGTAACAGTTAGCGACTTTAATATCCAGTTGATATCACTATTAGTCATAATTCCCGATAGGGTAAGGTTCAAAGAAGGCAAGACATCTTTGTATATAGGAAATATGAGCCTAAAAAGCAGAAGATGTTGTTTTTACCCAACATCCTTTGTTTTTTTTAATTACACCAAGGTACATTGGACTCTTCTCACTAATTAGGCGCTCATTTTCTATATACAAATATGTCATTGCCTTCTTTGAACCTTACCCTATCGGTAATTATAACTATTAGTGATATAAACCGGATATTCAAGTCGCTAACGGTTACGAAGGGAATGACTAAATATCAACTTTCTCGCCCATTTGTTAGAAATCGTCCTCTTAAAGAGCTCTCTTCGTTCTTGCTAAACGCTAACTGATTTTTTTTTTTTTTTAGTTTAATTAATCTTCTGAAACAATACAGTGATGACAAGACCTTTCATCGATCTAATACACCCAAACAAAACGATCAAATTCTCAAAAATTTCGATCTTTCAAATTATAGAAGTTTAATAGCAGACATGGCAGTTTGGATCTATCAAGGTAAGAACAAACCTTTAGTTTTAGCTCTATAAAACTATCGGCTTAATTTCTAATCTATATAAAATGTTCTCACGCTTTGTCAACTTTATTAGCTATCATAAGAAATCTTGGAGAAAAAGTTCAACAATTGATAGTACCTGCAATACTAGAACACGAAGAAATACAAGGTATGAGAAATAAGATGAGCGGTTTTCGTGTTCGATCAAGTAGTATGAGAGACATCGATAGTCCTGGCACACAACAAAAACCAACATATGTACTTTTACAAGAATTAACTAACCATTATAAGCAGAGTTGGGCAAGATACTTATAAAAAGTATCTTTGATACAAGATACATGATAATCCAATTTCAGTATCTTTAATACAAGATACAAGATACTTTCACCTCGAGTATCATAGATACAAGATACAAGATACTTTCATTTTTTGATCGAAAGATACAAGATACTTGATACTTTTTTCATCATTCTATTTTTCCGTGGTTTTATTTAAAAATAGATTAACTAATAGTATTAGAAAAGTCAAACACAAGCCATGTTAACTAACTGATAATGTAATAACTGAACCTTTTCGAGATAAAAAGGTAAATGAAAGTTGAGCCAAGGATTCAGAATAGTTACAGTGTCTGTCTGAATACAAGAGCCAATCAGAATAGAGGAAGGCCATGGGGAAGGGGTTGTTTTATTTAGAAGAGAAATTTGATTTTCCAAAAAATAACCTTTCCCTTGTTAATTCTCAAAAAATCTAAGTAGATACTTATACAATCTAATGTCCTGCCTGGAAATATTACCCTGGGAGTCGTATTTTACCCCTTTTACACAGTACAGAGTCATTAGTCGTTACCGTTATCGCCTGCAATTTTAAAGAATTTAAAATCTTCATACAATAGTATGGCGCCAGAAAGGTCTTAGATTTGACAAACCTGTACCAGCTTTTTTGTCTTTAATTTTATTTTATTTTCTTTTTTTCTATTGATTTTTGAAAAAGTGTTAAAAAAAGTATCTGGGCACATTGAGACTAAAAAGTATCTTTGATACAAGATACATGATAATTCAATTTCAGTATCTTTGATACAAGATACAAGATACTTTCACCTCAAGTATCATAGATACAAGATACAAGATACAAAAGTATCAAAGATACGTATCAAAGATACATGTATCATTGATACTGCCCAACTCTGATTATAAGGTACAAAAATACAATTACACCCTTACAAACAAACTTATTTTTTCGTTTTTAGATGCTCGTTTCTTACGCAGTCGACACTGAAGTCATATCTCAAATATTCAAACAAATATTTTACTTCTTGTGTTCGTCTAGTTTAAATAATTTACTTTTACGAAAAGAACTATGTCATTGGTCGAAAGGACTTCAAATACGACGCAACTTATCGCACTTGGAAATGTGGACAAGAGAAAAACAGCTAGATGTAAGTATTTTATTCATAAAAAAAAATTAAATTAAAGGTAAATTTTAAGGAACAACCCATTCAAGCAACATTGCAACCGATAATACAAGCGACTCAGCTGTTACAAGCCCGCAAATTTGAAGATGTTGTTAGTGTATGTGAAATGTGTAGCGCATTGACTCCGTTGCAGATTTTGAATTTGTACACACCAGTGGATGAGTTTGAACAAAGGGTTTCGCCAACGTTTATAGCGAACCTACAAGAAAAGTTGAAAGAGAGACCGGAACAAGAACAACAAGTAAGTTGGAGATATTTAAACGATTAGTTAGAATTGTATTGATTTTATTTCATTTTTAGACTTTATTAATGGACATTAAACATAATTATCCAGTACGATTTCCGTTTAATCCTTCTGCAATACGTTGAGAAAATATCGAAATTCCTGATGTATTAAATTTACCGCTGTTAAAAAAAATTTAAATAAATGCCATCGATAAGCTCAAATTTGTACAAATTGCTAATAGAGAATAATGTGTAAATCTTTTAAAATAAATATTTATTTGTGATTTTAGACAAAAGCGTTTAATTATATAATCAAATAGAAATATGAAGGTGTTTTAAATGGGAGCATGTTAAAGGTACCAAAAGTTTATGGCCCTAAATAAATTTACACTTATAGAGATTGTTACAATTGTTTAGAAAACACATTCTTTCACACTAATAGAATTAATAGATACGTAATCAAAGACAACATTGACATTTAGGAAGCATAATTTTGAACCTGTAAGGTCAAAAAAATTCAATGAGAATAATCCAAAATTGCTTTATTTAAAACCAGTGTTAGAAATTCCTTCCACCTGCCTGAAAACAGGATTGTAATTTATAAAATGTCAAATATATTATTTATTTTATTACAATAATTGATACAATTACAATATTTCACATTCCACTTCATTATAAAAAATATTTGTATAAATAAAAATCAAATCCATCGAGTAGGTTTTCTCTTACCTAATGTTATGTTAATTCGCAAAAACATAAGTTTAGCTAAGCAAAATTACAGTATATACAGGGTGTCCAAGACGTGGTCAAGTCTCTTTTAAATCTTTATTATCGCTTACATTTAATAAAAATAAGTTTTAAAACGCTGTACTGGATTATTCTTACTCTGAAATTAGATCAACATCAGCAGAGATTGGAAAATTGATACATAAATTTTCAAAGCATTTAACATCTATACAAACGGTTCAAAAGCATCCTATAAGTTGAATTAGAAGTTTTTTGATGTTAAAAACCATGAAAATTGCATATTTAATATTCTTCTTCTTCTACATGCGGTGAATTCAAATTTATTGTGATATAAACAAATTCAGAAAACTTAAATTATTAGTTATTAAAATCACAATAAATAGTATCACAGTTATTATCACAGTTAATATCACAGTAAATCGTTCTTTTCAATAAGTAGAACGTTTCTATAACTTGATAAAATAAGTTAAGAACTATGAAGAAGAAGAAATTAAAATCTGTTAAAATTTGGCATAATACAACAAGAAATTGTAGGTAACCAAGACCGTCACTTCTTTGACTTTTTCCGTTTTTCTCACTCTTCTGGATTTGTATTTATTAATAAATTTTAGAAAATCAGTTTGGATACATTCAGTCTTCTATTTAAGTTTATTATTCTGGAACTTCTAGAACTAAAACTTATGATCAAGTTAAAAAACTGCTCCCAATACTTGATCATCCCAGACTAATCTTTCATCTTTAACAATTTACTACTATAGATTTTCACAGCATCTTAAGTTTCTAAATTATTTTTAGAAGAACAAAGCAGCACCCATAAAGACTAACTCTTCGAAGAAACAATAAAAAATCAGGAAATCTAATTTATCAATTCTACTACTTACATCGAAGCCTGATAAATAACAGTGTGCAATTTCCTGATTTTTTAACAGATCTAAATACGACCACGTCATTAAACTTATTCTAATGGTTTACAAAAAATATATCTCATTTATACATGTTTTAAAACTAAAACTTTTATACAAATCTAACTAACACGGTTCATACATTAAATAATTAGCAGATACATAATATAGTAAGAGAGCCAGAAAGCTTCAGTATGTTTTGTATTGTTTTAAATAAAAATTGTTTAAAAAAATAAAATGTTTTCTTGAATAAAATCGTTTTTATGTAAGCTTATTTCAATTAAAAAATGTAAAAATAATTAATTAGTATAATAATCGAGTAATTTGCTTTATTTAAGCAAATGATGCTATAGCTCAAAGTGCAGTTACTGAGGCAAACCAAGATAATAAAAATTATCCTCTTTAAATGTCTCTAAACCCATAAAAGTTAAAAACAAATAAAAAACTACAGCTGTTCCAGTGAATACATACACCATTAATTAAGTACTCGTTCTCTTAAATTTAAAAAAAATCATAACACTCAGCGAAAACTTTGGGACAAAATTGTTTAGCAAAAATACTATAAGGTACATCTGTTGTAACATTAATTTTTGTATTTACACTATGTTTATTCCAAACATGAACAATATAACTATTTCTAGATAATTTAAGAACTTCATTATTATACTTAGAATTAAAATATTTATACCAATTCGTCCACGGCACTGCATAAAATGCTTCTACAGGATACACTTTAAATCCGTGACAGTCTTTTTGCACCATTTCTTTGGCTCTTTTCGTCTTACATAACTTTTGTAACAATCTAAAATAAAAACAAGGTCAACATAATTCAACTATTTTTTCTACGAATTAAAATTTATCAAAGGAAACAGGCAAATTAAACAGATAAGAATAATCACCTTGTAATGACACCGGGACCGTTATAACCCCAGTCGTTTCCTTTGAAATTATCTCTTAAATCTTCAACACACTTTTGTGAAAGATTGTGTCCTATACCTTCAGAATCAAAACTTAGAATTCCAGCAGCGACGTTTTTAACAGATTCAGCTCCGGCATAATTAGGAGGCACTTTTTCTAAACTTTTTATCACAATTACATCTAAATCTAAGTAAATACCGCCGTATCTCCATAATGTTAAGTAGCGTAAAACATCACTAGCATGTGAAGTCGAGTATCTCGACGATTCTATTTTACCACTGCTATATAACTTTTCTAAAGGTGTATCTTTGGTATACTTTTCGTAATCTAAATGGTACATTTTGATATTTTTGTACGTGGCAAGTGCTTTAAGTATTCGATCCGATTCGCTACCTTCATCTTTAATTAAACCCGGTGATGTAAATAGTAAATACACTTCGAAATTTGGATTTGTAATTGCGGCTGATTCTACAGCACATGCTTGCCGTGCGGCAATTTTAATTTTACCATTATAAAATGAATTGCAGGAAGTTTCGTGAAAAAATATCGATTTGTCTTTCAAAGGACTTGCATCTAAGATGTCAGGCAACGATTCACCTTTTATTCGATAACATTCAATTTCTTTAGTTTGTAAAAATTGTTTCGAATATACTGTACAAAAGATATATAAAAGGCCAATTGTTAAGCAAGCCGCAATTAAAATATTCCTACGAAATTGAAATCGATGAACCATCATCATTAGCTTTTAACTAAAAAAGGTTTAATAATTAATGCTTCGAATAGAAAAATTTGATGTAAAATGTAAAGTATGGATATTTACTTACTTTATTAATTGTTTAATAAAATCATATTCGTAAGTACACGTTGGTTTACAAGAATTTAAATTCTACTACACCAAAGAAGTAAATTGTCAGTATCTGTCAGCTGTCACTGTCACTCCATTTGAGCGATTGTGAACCTCCAAAAACCATGAGTAAATTTTGACAGTTGTTTAAACTTTTGTTGTTGCGTTATCGACGCTAATGAATTTGTTACTGCAAAAGGACGAAACCCAATAATAGAACTTTAATTATTCTAGCATTATCTTATCAATTTAAAATAGTATTTTTAATTTCAATATTTACATACGCATGCGCGTTATAAAATGTAGGTAAATCAGCCGGAAGTGAGAGAAAATGCGTAAACAAAAATGGCGGTTATTTATTATGTTCCTTTAATTTTTTTATAATTTCTTAATTTAATTTAATAGTTTAATTAGTTATTAATAATTTTATTATTAATTATGCTAAAGGAAAAGCAATTAAATATGGGGTCAACAGGTCAAAGTTTAGATTCATACAATGGTGCCCCGGGTACGTATTTGTATTAATTAGATCACTTATATTACACTTTAATTTACAAATAATTCATAAATTGATTGAGATAATACATTTAAATATTTTTATATTGATTCATTAAAGTCAAAGGTTAGTTTTGTTAATGCAAGTCCTATTTTACTTATCGTATCGTATGCAACTATATTTTGTTAAACGTGCTCAATATTTAGTTTTTAGTTATAATGAGTAAGTGGTTTTTATCTTTTATTTATGTGCAAACTTAAAAATATTTTATCTTGTTACTTGTACGTTGAAAAAAATTTAATTGATGCGTTATTGCACTAATTTGTTAAAACTAATTATGTTCATTGTTACTTATGTAAACTTAAATTCGGTAATAATGTAAAATTGTTGTTTTTAGAGCTCACGCCAGAACAACAGAAGATGTTGATTGAAATACGTAGAAGAAAAACTGAAATTCTTCTAGAAATTCAGGTTAGAATTTTTACTTATTGAAAATTTGGTTATGGGTTGTATGTAAAAGTAAATGGTATGCTTACATGAGTATGTAAATAAATAAGATTATTTTATAATCGTAAAATCAAAAGTAGAAGGTGTTGCATAAAATTTTTAGTACGAGAAAATTTATGAAGTTTACTGAAGACATACGTATGAAGGTATTAATATGAAACCTTTATCTAAATGATAAACTTTAATCCGTCAATATAGTTTTGTCTCTAATTAATTATTTAATGAAATTTTTTAGTGAATAAAAGAAAACTTTTATTTTTAAACGTTTTCGTACATGACCAACAGATGGCGCCACATTTAAAAAATTTTAATTTTGAAAAATTTTATGAAAAATGTTAGTTGCATTGTATTTTTAAGTCTCTAATTAAAGCTGATTATGTTAATTAATTCTATAATCACAAAGCCTTTAAATTTAATTAGAATATGTCGTTAAAGATGAGTTTAATGTAAAGTAATTAAATTATTTAATTTGCGGTTTAAGTGTAGAACATTCAACTTGAGGAAATTAGAAAAGTTACCGCACCTAATATAATGTTTTATCCCTTAAAATAAATGCAAACTAGTATAATTTCCCCCAACATATGCACCACCGCATATTATTTCATATTATGTATATCTAAAAGCTTTTATATTAATTAGATTTATTGATTGAAAGTGGGAACACCTTGCTTTTTTTTACAGAAGAGGTCGTTTACATTTATTTTTGATTAGAAAATATTTGTCCCCCAAGGTATTTCCTTGACGTTTTTTAGTTCAATTCGATCATCATTTTTCTTTATTTTAGACAAATTGGCTATATTGACGTCAATTACTTAAAGGTCTTCAAAAAACAATTCATTAGCTCAGTTTATCGAGTTCAAATAAAGAACTAAAATAGAAAGGGCTTCCTTTACGTCACAATGATTATTTTTAGTTTGTCACTTATAATAAAGTTTTTTTTTAATTTGAAATTCGAGTTTGAAATTAGTTTACCTGTTGCATCGTGCAGTGAATTTTATTGATTTGTAACTGTTGGTATCGTTGCAGTTGATTAATTATTTACTATGGTTATTGATACGTCGATGTTCGTGTTGTTGTTGTAACTAAAATTTGTATTGAGTTAGTATCTATAATTAAACACGTTCGTGATTCGATGAAGAAGTTTTCTACTAGGGGATGCCTTGAACATTAACTTTGCTTTCAATATAATAATCAAGGCTGATTAATTATTTTAGTGTTTGATCCAAAATACTCATTTATACTATAGCGACTAAGAGAAGCTTTTTATCAGCATTTCAATTCTCATTAACTTTAATGAGTGTCTTTCGTAGAAAAAATATATCGTTGAGTTGTTGAGGGATTTAAAGAACTTCCTAATGTACTTAAGTTTCTAATCAAAGGAGTGGACTATTACCCTATTTTTCTTCTAGTACAAATAGAGCGAATTACCAAGTCATAAATAAGGCTCACTTCCAACTTATTGCATTTGAGTTTCCCTTCTTGGTTGATCAATAACATATTTGCATGATTCAACTCGACTAGATTTGGAGGAACATATCCGTGAGTGTTACACAAAGTAAGCACATTTTGTTTGATAAACTTTTATCATAGGAAATAGATAAATATTTTAACGGAAGTGCATGTAAGAGTACAACAATCTCTTTGTAACTTTTTGTGTAAATCAATTAATTTATTACAATTTAAGAAATTGTGGGAGTCTTTTAATGTGATTAAGTTTAAAACTTTTGAACTTGGGTTGCAAGTTTAATGAACTAAATTATTATTAGTTTAAAGTTAGTTTGCATTTTATAAAATTTCTTTCAACGATATTAATCATTATGAAGCCTTTTACGTCAAAGCTTAACGTTTCATGACGGTTTGTTGTAACATAAGGCATTATTATTAACATGAAAATGTAAATGTTAATCTCCCTCTTTTTATTTACTATAGTACAATATTTGCTTTCGTCTGTAATCAATCTAATTAATTGAATGGACGGTTTTGCCTGTTGTATATTCATGAAATTGGATGTTGAGAGTAAATGTGGATTGGATTTTGAAAATGAATAGTTATGAGGGTGTAAATTGATGCGTTTTTAGTGTAAATATTTGTATATGAAAGTTACTAAAGGTAGCGTTGCCTATTAGTTTTAGCAAAGACCATATACAAGAGACTACCGAAACCTATATTAAAAAATGTGAAAGGTTTTTAAAGGTCAAAATCGCTTAAAATCCCTCGAAGGGTAAACTTGTTTTACCCCTTTCTTTGTTGCTCCCGCCTTGACATGCTATCTTATTCACTCGAAAATGCCCCGGTGACTAGCGACATCTTCTGTAGCAGGGATTTTTGATCACATTCGGCCCATAAGCTTTGCCAGTCTTACACTGTATAGTCTTTGGTTTTAGTTTGTCAGTGGGGTCTTTCGAGTGGGAGCTAAGGGAAAAATTTCTATCTGTCGGTCGTCACATTAATTGAGAACATTAGACATGTATTACAATCATTTAGTCACTTCAATTGCTCATGGTTTGAAATTTTTATCGACTAATTTAAGAGTAAACGAGAAAAAGAGAAAAGAAAAGAGGCGATGTCTCCATGGCTCTTGTCATGGAGACAGGAAAATTGAGAAATTTGATAGGAACTGAGAAGTTTCCTGACTTTTCGTTTATTTTAAATTTGGCGTAGTAACCCCTGCAGTTGCTACTTGTTAAATTAAAGGACAAGATTGGTATGTACAAGACAATAAAATATTTTCTAAGTGTATAGACACGTCGGCGCACCGCCCGTAGCACTGCTCCTAGCACCGCACTTAGCAACGCACAAAAAGAAATTTGACGAGCTATGGAAGCTATGGTAGTGTTAGTTGCCCCCCCTTTACCCCCTATTATCTTACTCAAAACTACCGTCATTTTTTCCAACGCATATACTGCATTATTTTCTAAGTGTATATAGCCACGTGAGAAAAAGAGAAAAGTGGTGATGTCTCCATGACGAGAATTGGGAGATTTTATAGGTAACTGATGAGTTTTCTGACTTTTCGTTCATTTTAATTGGGCATAGTAACCCCTGTAGTTGCTACTTGTTGGACTAGAAGCCAAGATTGGTCTATGTACTATGTACGAGACAATAAAATATTTTTTAAGTGTATAGACACGTCGGCGCACCGCCCGTAGCACTGCTCCTAGCACCACACTTAGCAACGCACAAAAAGAAGGTTGACGAGCTATGGAAGCTATGGTTGTGTTAGTTGCCCTCCCTTTACCCCCTATTATCTTACTCAAAACTACCGTCATTTTTTCCAACGCATATACTGCATTATTTTCTAAGTGTAGTATTGACACGTCGGCGCACCGCCCGTAGCACTGCTCCTAGCACCACACTTAGCAACGCACAAAAAGAAGGTTGACGAGCTATGGAAGCTATGGTTGTGTTAGTTGCCCTCCCTTTACCCCCTATTATCTTACTCAAAACTACCGTCATTTTTTTCCAACGCATATACTGCATTATTTTCTAAGTGTATATAGCCACGTGAGAAAAAGAGAAAAGTGGTGATGTCTCCATGACGAGAATTGGGAGATTTTATAGGTAACTGATGAGTTTTCTGACTTTTCGTTCATTTTAATTGGGCATAGTAACCCCTGTAGTTGCTACTTGTTGAACTAGAAGCCAAGATTGGTCTATGTACTATGTACGAGACAATAAAATATTTTTTAAGTGTATAGACACGTCGGCGCACCGCCCGTAGCACTGCTCCTAGCACCGCACTTAGCAACGCACAAAAATAAGGTTGACAAGCTATGGTAGTGTAAGGGTGTGCGCAAATTAAAAGATTCGAGCATAGAGTCTAGAGCATAGCATAGACCACAGCGTTCTGGGGTACTCAAATTCAAAGCTGAGAGCATAGAGCATATTACACCCTTGTAGGGACATATGATTCTAGCTGAAATTTCAAACCACTCTATGTAAACTCTATGGTCGAAACTTCCAATTTGCGCACACCCTTAGTTGCCCTCCCTTTACCCCCTATTATCTTACTCAAAACTACCGTCATTTTTTCCAACGCATATACTGCATTATTTTCTAAGTGTATATAGCCACGTGAGAAAAAGAGAAAAGTGGTGATGTCTCCATGACGAGAATTGGGAGATTTTATAGGTAACTGATGAGTTTTCTGACTTTTCGTTCATTTTAATTGGGCATAGTAACCCCTGTAGTTGCTACTTGTTGAACTAGAAGCCAAGATTGGTCTATGTACTATGTACGAGACAATAAAATATTTTTTAAGTGTATAGACACGTCGACGCACCGCCCGTAGCACTGCTCCTAGCACCGCACTTAGCAACGCACAAAAAGAAGGTTGACGAGCTATGGTAGTGTTAGTTGCCCTCCCTTTACCCCCTATTATCTTATTCAAAACTACCGTCATTTTTTCCAACGCATATACTGCATTATTTTCTAAGTGTATATAGCCACGTGAGAAAAAGAGAAAAGTGGTGATGTCTCCATGACGAGAATTGGGAGATTTTATAGGTAACTGATGAGTTTTCTGACTTTTCGTTCATTTTAATTGGGCATAGTAACCCTTGTAGTTGCTACTTGTTGAACTAGAAGCCAAGATTGGTCTATGTACTATGTACGAGACAATAAAATATTTTTTAAGTGTATAGACACGTCGGCGCACCGCCCGTAGCACTGCTCCTAGCACCGCACTTAGCAACGCACAAAAAGAAGGTTGACGAGCTATGGTAGTGTTAGTTGCCCTCCCTTTACCCCCTATTATCTTACTCAAAACTACCGTCATTTTTTTCCAACGCATATACAGCATTATTTTCTAAGTGTATATAGCCACGTGAGAAAAAGAGAAAAGTGGTGATGTCTCCATGACGAGAATTGGGAGATTTTATAGGTAACTGATGAGTTTTCTGACTTTTCGTTCATTTTAATTGGGCATAGTAACCCCTGTAGTTGCTACTTGTTGAACTAGAAGCCAAGATTGGTCTATGTACTATGTACGAGACAATAAAATATTTTTTAAGTGTATAGACACGTCGGCGCACCGCCCGTAGCACTGCTCCTAGCACCGCACTTAGCAACGCACAAAAAGAAGGTTGACGAGCTATGGTAGTGTTAGTTGCCCTCCCTTTACCCCCTATTATCTTACTCAAAACTACCGTCATTTTTTTCCAACGCATATACTGCATTATTTTCTAAGTGTATATAGCCACGTGAGAAAAAGAGAAAAGTGGTGATGTCTCCATGACGAGAATTGGGAGATTTTATAGGTAACTGATGAGTTTTCTGACTTTTCGTTCATTTTAATTGGGCATAGTAACCCCTGTAGTTGCTACTTGTTGAACTAGAAGCCAAGATTGGTCTATGTACTATGTACGAGACAATAAAATATTTTTTAAGTGTATAGACACGTCGGTGCACCGCCCGTAGCACTGCTCCTAGCACCGCACTTAGCAACGCACAAAAAGAAGGTTGACGAGCTATGGAAGCTATGGTTGTGTTAGTTGCCCTCCCTTTACCCCCTATTATCTTACTCAAAACTACCGTCATTTTTTTCCAACGCATATACTGCATTATTTTCTAAGTGTATATGGCCACGTGAGAAAAAGAGAAAAGTGGTGATGTCTCCATGACGAGAATTGGGAGATTTTATAGGTAACTGATGAGTTTTCTGACTTTTCGTTCATTTTAATTGGGCATAGTAACCCCTGTAGTTGCTACTTGTTGAACTAGAAGCCAAGATTGGTCTATGTACTATGTACGAGACAATAAAATATTTATTAAGTGTATAGACACGTCGGCGCACCGCCCGTAGCACTGCTCCTAGCACCGCACTTAGCAACGCACAAAAAGAACGTTGACGAGCTATGGAAGCTATGGTTGTGTTAGTTGCCCTCCCTTTACCCCCTATTATCTTACTCAAAACTACCGTCATTTTTTCCAACGCATATACTGCATTATTTTCTAAGTGTATATAGCCACGTGAGAAAAAGAGAAAAGTGGTGATGTCTCCATGACGAGAATTGGGAGATTTTATAGGTAACTGATGAGTTTTCTGACTTTTCGTTCATTTTAATTGGGCATAGTAACCCCTGTAGTTGCTACTTGTTGAACTAGAAGCCAAGATTGGTCTATGTACTATGTACGAGACAATAAAATATTTATTAAGTGTATAGACACGTCGGCGCACCGCCCGTAGCACTGCTCCTAGCACCGCACTTAGCAACGCACAAAAATAAGGTTGACGAGCTATGGTAGTGTTAGTTGCCCTCCCTTTACCCCCTATTATCTTACTCAAAACTACCGTCATTTTTTCCAACGCATATACTGCATTATTTTCTAAGTGTATATAGCCACGTGAGAAAAAGAGAAAAGTGGTGATGTCTCCATGACGAGAATTGGGAGATTTTATAGGTAACTGATGAGTTTTCTGACTTTTCGTTCATTTTAATTGGGCATAGTAACCCCTGTAGTTGCTACTTGTTGAACTAGAAGCCAAGATTGGTCTATGTACTATGTACGAGACAATAAAATATTTTTTAAGTGTATAGACACGTCGGCGCACCGCCCGTAGCACTGCTCCTAGCACCGCACTTAGCAACGCACAAAAAGAAGGTTGACGAGCTATGGTAGTGTTAGTTGCCCTCCCTTTACCCCCTATTATCTTACTCAAAACTACCGTCATTTTTTCCAACGCATATACTGCATTATTTTCTAAGTGTATATAGCCACGTGAGAAAAAGAGAAAAGTGGT
The DNA here is from genome assembly GCA_963924605.1 of Malthinus seriepunctatus. NCBI lineage: Eukaryota > Metazoa > Arthropoda > Insecta > Coleoptera > Cantharidae > Malthinus > Malthinus seriepunctatus. Next base: position 21,978,953 of record OZ004603.1, read on the forward strand.
GATGTCTCCATGACGAGAATTGGGAGATTTTATAGGTAACTGATGAGTTTTCTGACTTTTTGTTCATTTTAATTTGGCATAGTAACCCCTGTAGTTGCTACTTGTAGAACTAGAGGCCAAGATTGGTATGTACGAGAAAATAAATTATTTTTTAAGTGTATAGCTACGTCGGCGCACCGCACCTAGCACTGCTCCTAGCACCGTACTTAGCAACGCACAAAAAAAAGGTTGGCGAGCTATGAAAGCTATGGTAGTGTTCGTTGCTCCCCCTTTACCCACGTATTATCTTACTCAACATCACTACTGCCATTTTTCCCAACGCATTGTAATGCATTGCATACCTATACGTTTGTTTTTTCTCCTCCCATATTAACTTCTTTTTGTGTCGTTCGTTAATGCATTTTTCTTAATTTCCGCTTCACAAGGCATTATTAATTAACACCTGTATATGTCAAAATTAGCACACAATAAAATAAACTCGGCGAGTATTTCTCCGGAAATACCAATTAAAATTCGTCACAGGCTAAGGTCGGTCATTGTCTTGAAAGGACGCTTCTTGTTGCGAATTACCAACCTCCTTCTTCTTCTCTTCCAATTTGGTTAATACGAAAGAAAATTACGAGCGACTTCTTTAATTAATTATTAAAAGAGGAAAATAAAAGCAATTTTAATTGTTTTCTTTTGCTTTTATAATATGGCTTAAAAGCACCTGTTTAATGCATAAAGAGAACTGTTATGTGTAAACATCTCTAAAAATTTAAATTAATTTTTTTTTGTATAAATAAAAAGTTAGTATGCAGCGGGTCTTATACAACTCACCTGCTTTATTAAATATATTGCTGTTTACTTATCGTGGTAACTGGCAATGCAATATACCTTTATTGTGGAAAAGCAAGATTCCCTCAAGAATACTGTTGTGTAGCACGAAATAGTCTTTAATTTAAAAGGTCTCTGACTTTTTTCCAAATTGATTTTGCAAATTTCTATCATAAAATCGCATAATGTGATTGGTCGACACTTGGAACGAAAGGTAAAAAAAGTTTCAAGCAGAAAACGCCGATTGAAAGATTTAACAAATTATAGGATTATAGCTCATAAAATACATCTCTGCATGATATTGATTTTTATATCTACTCGATAGATAATTATTAAAACTCATATAATCTCGTTCTGGTGGGTTTATTTTAAAGCTTTATAGTTTCAATTTAAGTTTTAAAATTGTATTTGTCCAACTCCATGCATTATTTTCTAAGCAAAGTTTTTTTTAGTGTCCCTCGTTGGGCGCCAATTTTCGCACCTATTAAAAACTAGACTGTTTGAGAAGGGTTCTCAATAAAATAACCTTCGATACTTTAAGTTAATTAATAAGAGAGCTCACGTCGGATGTTAATTTCATTTAAGTTTCAGAATCGCTTTAAAAGAAAATCAAAAGTGGCAGGAGAACGAGTGATTTATTACTGTTATAATAAAAAGAAAATGATGAATGAATTTAATAAAAATTATCGAACATGTTCAACACCAATTTCCATTAAGTGCTTTGTTAAAAAGTTAAAATGTTAAAGTGAATTTCGATTTGTTCTAATGGAACTAGTAAAATCCGAGAATGGCGACTCACAACTTAAATTTTCATTTTAAAGGATGTAAACAAGTTTTGTAGCATATTTTATGTGTATATCATCGGTAATTTATTATACACAGTAGAAAAACAATTGTAGATGTTCGTATAAAACCTTGTACTATTTAAAATTTAAACTAAATACGAAAATTGTGGATAAGGACACAAAAGAATATTTTAAAGAGTTGAAAACAAGTAATTACTTAATAAACATTGGAAAACCAAGAAAATCTACAACTAAACGAATTTTTAATGACTTCTAAGATAGCTTTTTGTTATAGGCTTAAATTTGAATTTAACTCGAGGAAATCGCTAAAGTATAAAGTAATTAGCAATTTATGTGCCTAAAAGTCAAATTTAAAGTGTCGGTTGATGTTGAGAAAATTACCAAGATGTTGCTTACGTCATTGAGAAACCAAATTAAAACTTTTTTATTCTATTACATTTTCCAACTCTCGCAAAATTAATCAAAAACATTTTGACAAAATCGCTCTATGATAACGAAACTTAATACTATAAAGCTCTCGATTAGTTTAGATCGGCATTATAATTAACGTGGAACTTTTGATTTGTTTTTCTAATCAATTATCAATTCTGATTGGTCAAGGCAGCTATTACCTAATTTTAAAGAAGTCGACTCACGTTCAGTTCACGACCGGCAGTGCATGGCCTGCAGGCCATTTATCACTACATACGAACGGTTTTTAACGGCCGTCTTTTCTAATTTATCAAAAAATGAGTGTGTAGTGTTTCGCATGTCGTTATCGGATGAACGGCCACTACACGTGTTAAGTTTATCGATTTGACTTACATTGTTGATTTGACGTAGTTTTTGACTTACACACAGAGAGGCCTTATTTAACCTAACATATCAGACTAAATTACCGACTTTTTGGTATTTTTTTTTCTGAGAGTGAAAGGTGGAAATCTTCGAAAGACACCACATCGCCCGGTATCATGTGGTACCGGGGGATTCTTACGTCTTACCCACTAAAACCACCCCTCCAAAGGTAGTAAGAGTTCGGGTAATGAGAATACCCGATAACAGAGCAAGAGTTATGGTAGAGCTGAAAGGTAGGTAGATCTTAGCACAGTATGAAAAGAAAAACCGGATGTAGAACTATTATAATAGAATCGAGCACAATAATACAGTAGACAAAAAAAGTAATAAGGTATGGACCTCACCAAAACCCGCGCGCAGACTCTCCAGCGCTGCCATCGCTTCCAAGTTGCCCATATTCGGTGGCCGCGGCTGCCATCCCACGGCCTCACAAGAAGCGCAATTCTGGTCCCTCAGATTTAGTGTCCGGGGACACCACATCAGAAGCAGGTGCTCGAGCGTTTGTCGCTGCCAACTGGGGCACGCATCAATGGAGGTCAGACTCATCCTGTTTAAATAAACCAAGAAAGGGCCATAACCTGTGACAGAATATGACAGATGCCTAGTTATAAAGGCCACTTCCTCAAGGCCGAACCGCTCTCTGGCTGCGAAATCGCTGAAGAAGCGATCCGCCGACGCCGAAGGGGGCGACACAGCCAGCGCCCCCGCAAAGACCTCACGTTCTGGCGTGCTAGGTGTTTGATGTAGGACGGCGGCATGGCTGATGAGGCGAACGGTTACCGCCAAGTCCCATAGTCCATCGCACATCTCTCTCTGGACCTCAGTCGACCTCCACGCGTCGCAGACAGTCGTTACGATAGATACCTCCTGGAAAGTCAGGACCACACAGTCGAAACACGGCACCAGCGCATGAGCAATCACAGTATCCCTCAGCGCCGCCTGAAGCGTGCTGTATCCGACAGGCAGCTTGTAAGTCCTCGCCGCTCTTCTCCTGAAGATGCTCCATAAGAAGATCTTGCCCCGTTCTCTCCCAAGTAAGCCGCAACTATCACGAGTGCACAGTTCTATTGAAGGGAGTCCTAAATGTCGCCGATACGCCCAAATGGCAGCCGGCGTCCGGGTGGTGTCGAAAAGATACCGACACCGGTTCGTCTAATTCATTGTATTCCAACAGCTCGACCAGATCCCCATCCCACATAGTATTGTGTGGTGTATGTCTGCCTGCTCTTTGAAGCTTAGACTCGAGGCTGGCTTACTATTGTAAATACTACAAATCGTCGTGCCACCCACCGTGGAACATTTCCAATGTATGTCTGTCTATACTTACATTATTTCTAGTTGTTCAAGCGCTTACGGCCTACAACTAGCTTATTCTGGCCATTAGAAGAACTCTGATCAGCTTGCCTATACAAGGCGATTTTTTAAGTCGTGCCAACATTGGGATCTCGGAAACGGTAAGAGTTACGAGATTGGTTTAATTAGCAAAAAGTTGCAGTTTTAAGAATCCGTTTAGACAATTTCAAAATTCAAAATGCTTAGCGAGATAACGCAAAAAAAAGAAAATTGGCAATTTAGTTTTTCGACTGTAGTTTGAAAATGTTTTACTTGAGAAAAAGTATTCTCGGGAAAAGCTTTTAGAAGGTCAAAAGAGCTATCAAACGATACTAAAGTCGACATTTTATCACATCGACGCTAGGCGTCGCGACGTTCAACTTTGTAGAGGATTGAAAATTGGCTTGTGTAAATTCGGCTACCAAACACTAACGTTCTATCTTGTACTTTTGTGCATTTATATAGTTTCTAGGGTATGTTATGTTGCGTAATGTTACTTTATTTTTTACGATTAAAAATAACGGCTAAAACTTAGTTTTTAGAGTTTTTAACGTTTGAAAAACGCTATTTCATTAGAAAATAAAATTAAATTGCATTAGTTTTATAAATAGTAACTTCTATTCATTTCATTTTCCAATCTTCTAATATAAAGTAACATATTAACATAGCGTAACATAACGTAACATAACATAACGTAACATAACATAACGTAACATAACATACCGTAACATAACATAACGTAACATAACACATAACATAACCTAGAAAAGTTGTGGAAATTAAGAAAAGTACAAGATAGAAAGTTCTCGTTTGGTTAGCGAATTTGGCCAACCCAACTGAGTAATTTGTCGCTAAAAACCTATAGGTTTTCATAAGAAATTGAAAAGTTACACTTCGCGACGCCGAGCGTCGATGTGATAAAATGTCGAGTTTAGTATCATTTGATAGCTCTTTGGACGTCCTAAAAAATTTTTCTAGAGAATTTATTTTCTAAAGTAAACTATTTTCAAACTTTCCTGTCTTACTTCTCGACTCTCTTATTGTCTGCCTGCCTGTCTGTCTGCGGGTTTAGGCAGAAACCTCGTAATAATTGCATCCAGTAATGCATTTGGTCACACTCTAATTTTATCATTCTACGTATGAGTAAATCCTGATTATGAGTCAATAGAACTGTGCTCTAAATTTCTAAATCGAAACACTTTTTATTTAAAAATTTGCATTGAGAGTTTAAAATACAGGCCATTTTACACAAGTTTTTTTGGTAAATATTTTGAAATTTTTTGAATTTGCAATTTCTTGGGTTCGAAACTTATTGCGTCGTCGCAGCTTAGACCCCACGAGGAAAACACGCACCTTTAGGAATCACCGAAGCTCAACCGTACTGTCCTGTCATTTAGTCATGTGTTAGCTATGGTTAGTGTTGTGTAACGCGTTTATACGTTATAATGATCTCTTTACGTAAAATTAAGTTTATTACAAAATTTTTAATCATCATTAAGTGAATCAAAAGTGATTTTAGTGTTAAAAAAAATTATAATTTTAAATGTAGGTTTGTAAATTTTTGTTTAAAAATAAAATTCGCACAGCTTTCTTTATATAAACTAGTTGTTTTGAAAAGTGAAAAGTTTTGGGCAATTTTTAGAGCTTTATTATGTATCATTGTTTACCCCAACCATAGATAAATTCACCCTAATGTAACAATACCGTTATACATTTTACTTAACACTTGATTTATTTCAAATTCGTACTATTGCGTGATTGTACATTTTCCCTATAATAATTTATCCTCCCCAACTTCCGACTTTTATGCCTTTACATCTTCATTTTTGTTTTTAAAATTTCAAAGTTCGTCAATAAACGTTTTAGTCAAAATTAATTTTTTTGCTTTCAACTAAAACATTCTATTGTAAATTCCAAAACGAGCACAACAAGGGTGGATATGGAATATGGATGGGATACGCATTCCTTGTAGAAAATTCATATGAAAATGTAAAGGAAGCTGTGCGTGTGCGTTTTCTTCTCGACTAGTTAGTACATAAATTATTTTATTTTGTCCCAAATTCTACTGCCAAATAAATTAGTAATTTAAAAGACACAATTAAAGCTTCTCAAAGTATTATTAAATTATCTCCAATTTTAACTCATCAGGAAGAAGTTAAAGTGCAAATTTTGCCGTATAAAAATAATACTTTGTAAGACAATTAGGTGCCATTTATAAGTTTTAATCGGTAATGACGTAAATTTGTTATTGAAAGGTATTTTAAGTCATTACCAGAGATATGCGATTATGTAATGTATGTTTTCTTAACTTATTGAACCGTAAATGCAATCAATCAGTAGCGACTTTTACTTGAAGGGTTACAATAATGTTAGAACCAATCAAATTGAAGATTTGAAAAGTGAGTCGATTAAAATTTTTTTTAATGTACGCCACTGGCTCTTGGAAGCTCCTACTTCGGAGTTCGGAAGCTCATAGTGTGTTATATGAAGGCATTCTTGCGTGACATGCTTTTCCACATTAATGCTCACAAAAACAAAGGCTGAATATTTAAATAGTGACGGTCTTTGTCTTAACGTATAAAAAAAGAGAAAAAAAATCCAAGAAATTCAAAATAATTATAAAGTTTAACAACACACCGGTGGGGTTATGGGTTAAATTTTAATTATCAACAACATCTTACGAGTGTTGTGTTTGTAGTCGCTCTTTAAGATTCTACTAAGCATTTCCTGGAAATGTAAAATTACACTCCATCATCTTCACGTATAAAGAGTCCTTATCCTCTATGAAGAAGAATGTCTTCCTCTTTTGAAAGTCCTTTAATACGATTGAAGCGAACACCATCAGATCGAAATCTTTGTAAAAATTCCTGTTTTTTTAATGGACGTTAGTCATTGTCTTTACACAAATATAAATTCTTGCGAATTAATTACCCTTTAAATTAATCATTTCTGAAGTATTTAATCGTTTACGGATGTTTCAAGGATTGTTTTGATAAATGAGCGTTAAATCCATCGGAACTGAAGCGTCTGGGTAAACGATGCACGTCAAGAATTGTTACAACGTATTTAGGAAGAGGTTATTTGTTAATTCATTTTGGGGATATTTGAAGGATTTACCTCGAAAGATGAGAAGAAAACTCAAGAGTATAATAAGCTCGATGCGTAGCGCACAGCGTTTGGTGTTAGACCAGCAGGTTTCATAATTACGTCCAGGCTTGAACTCGGATAGGTGAGCATCAGAATTACTATCACTCAATCAACTGTGCTTCTAGGGCACGTAAAGCCGTCCGTTCAGCAGTAGGTATTTTAAAAGATGAACAACAAAGCTCTTACGATAGTGAAAAAGTTTGAACGTGAGACCCAGTTGTCAGGGCTTATTTACAATTCGTCGAATGCTTCGATATTCATGGACACACCAGATAACCAACGGTACGGCACTAATACACATCCTGAAGGAAAGAGGCCACTGTAAAGCTCGTCCAGGAGCCCCAGGTGTTAGTGCTTATTCATTAAACATATTCCTTCAAAATGCTCGGCGCCTCCACCATATGTCACGGTTATATTCGTGACTTCCTGAGGGATCCTCAGGCTGTACCAGGGTAGTTTCTTACCCATAAGGTTGTTATTACACTTTACACTTAAATACGCGCCTCTGCTCCGTTACGATCAGTCGTTAACTAGATAACTAGGGTTCCTCACCCTCTCAATCACAACTGATAGTTTAACTACAACTTGCTTTCCTTGTGGCAATATTGCAATAGCTCTCAATAGCTAACAGATGCCACTATGAGGCAGAGAAAATCAAACTACCTTGGACACGTAATGTAGAATCAAAAAAGCCTCTGCTGCAAGCTAGAGCTTGTGTGTCTGTCGATCGTTCTAGTTTGTAGCGTTATTAATACGAGATGAGGGCCGCAGCTGAAGTGCCCCAACGTTAAAACTCTAGTAATGCAATACATTGTGGGTGTAAAAATAGCATTTAGATAGTTGAAAAACCTGAAACAGTGAAAGGATGTGACTTTTATGGACCTGTTTCGTAAAGCTGCAAAGAAAATTTTATGGGCCTTAGTTGTGGCCGATGTCTTCATTCTTCAGAGGACATGGCGCGTGAAGAAGACGGATCTGTGTAATATAAATGCTTAGTTATGGTTTCACAAATTTTTATTAGTTGATGAAGAGGGAAGACCTCTTCCTGAAGAAGTCTTTTTAAGAGTGAAGCATTTTGATGATAGTTTTTGGTTTGGTGTTTATCAGCCAATTTGGGGATTTTCTTTAATTTGTTTTAACTTAATTAAGAATAATCTAGTCGACTTCTAAGACACCATGCCGGTGTCTTTTTAGAGAGAGAGTTACAGAAATTATGCTTAAAATGTGAAATCTCGAAATTCTTGTTACTGTTTTCGTTTCGACATTTATACATTAATTTTTGATGATTCATTTCTGAAAACTGTTTATTTTGGAAATTGCCACATTAATTGCTCATTATAGGTCAAACAGCAGTCAGTGTTGATAGCAAAAAAAATCACTTACAAGTTCATCACAAGTTCATTTTCACCACAATTTATCAAATTTTCAAATTTGCTCTTATTTTTGTGTTAAAATTTCTCGTTGACCTCGCTTCACCTGCTGCATAAAATTGTTAAAGACCAACCCAATGTTAATTATTGTTGTTAAAATAACCTAACAGTTTATGTGTACATGTAAAAGCCATAAAGTTATCAAAGGAATTTTCATAGTAAATTGCATTCAATTGCGTTTAATACATTTTTTTAAATTTTTGTTTTGCACTGGTTAACTTTAAATGCCTTAACAATTATGTCAAGAATTTAAATTAACAAATAAATGCAATTAGACAAAATTATAGTTCATAAAGATTAACTTTTATTATTGTATCGAGTCAGGTTGAAGAACAAAAATTAACTTACTCTATTTAATGAGACTGTCGCTTCGAATAATATTGTCAAATGTAACCACTATGAACAACTTGATGGGGTTTTATTCCCAAGTCGAATTCAAACTTCCGTAGAAAGTGAAAGTCAAATTATAGCTAGAATTGGCCAAGACAGTTCATAATTATTTGCAAATTACTAATTGAATTTTTTATGCTGTTGTCTACCTGTCTGTCTCTCTGCATGTCTACCTATTTGTCTCTCCGCATGTCTACCTGTTTGCCTGTCGGTCGTTCTGATTGTATGCGTCTCTGGCTATCTGCCTGTCGGCCTTCGGTTACCTTCCTACCTATCGCTCTCTCTGAATGCCTGGCTATCGACGTGTCTGGCTATCGACCCTGGGGCTGGCTACATATCGGCTTGTCTGGTTGTCGACCTCTCTGGCTGGCTGCCTGACGGCTGGCTGCATGTCTGACTATCTGCCTGTCGGCCTTCGGTTACCTGCCTACCTATCGCTCTCTCTGAATGCCTGTCTATCGACGTGTCTGGCTATCGACCCTGGGGCTGGCTGCCTATCGGCTTGTCTGATTGTCGACCTCTCTGGCTGGCTGCCTGACGGCCTCGCTAGCTGGCTGCATGTCTGCCTCTCTGACTATCTCTGCCTCTCTGACTATCTCTGCCTCTGACTATCTGACTGTCGGTATTCGGCTACCTGCCTACCTACCGCTCTCTCTGAATGCCTGCCTATCGACGTGTCTGTGTATCGACCCTGGTGCTGGCTGCCTATCGGCTTGTCTGGTTGTCGACCTCTCTGGCTGGCTGCCTGACGGCCTCCCTAGCTGGCTGCCTGACGGCTGGCTGCATGTCTGACTTTCTGACTATCTGCCTGTCGGCCTTCGGTTACCTGCCTACCTATCGCTCTCTCTGAGTGCCTGTCTATCGACGTGTCTGGCTATCGACCCTGGGGCTGGCTGCCTATCGGCTTGTCTGGTTGTCGACCTCTCTGGCTAGCTGCCTGACGGCCTCCCTAGCTGGCTGCATGTCTGCCTCTCTGACTATCTGCCTGTCGGTCTTCGGCTACCTGCCTACCTATCGCTCTTTCTGAATGCCTGCCTCTCGCTATCGACCCTGGGGCTGGCTGCCTATCGGCTTGTCTGGTTGTCGACCTCTCTGGCTGGCTGCCTGACGGCCTCGCTAGCTAGCTACATGTCTGCCTCTCTGACTATCTCTGCATCTGACTGTCGGTCTTCGGCTACCTGCCTACTTATCACTCTCTCTGAATGCCTGCCTATCTACGTGTCTGACTGTCGGCGTCTCTAGCTAGCTGCCTGTCGGCCTCTGGCTATGCCTGCCTACCTATCGCTCTCTCTGAATGCCTGCCTATCGGCATGTCTGACTACCGACCTCTGGAGATGGCTGCCTGTCGGCCTCTTTGCCTGCCTATCAGCTTATCTTGGTGCCGGCCTCAAACTGTCTGCCTACCTACCGCTCTCTCTGAATCCCTACCTATCGGGGTGTCTGGCTATCGACCTGCATGCCTATTGCGGCTTGTCTTGTTGTGGATCTTTCTGGCTGGCGGTCTGTTGGTTTCACTGGCTGCCTGTCGGCCCCTCTAATTGGCTTCTTTGACTGTTTGCCTCTCTGACTGGTTTCCTGCCTTTCATCCGCTATTGATGAATCTGTGAGTTTTGTATATTTTCCTCCCTGACTTATTTGGAAATTCGTTGTTCCTTTTGAGGTTGCTTTTTTGTAACTTCCCTATATGTTTGTCCCTCAGCCATATATTTCTCCCATTCTTACGTCTTCTTATTCAATTATTTATCTACTCTTCTGCTCGTCCTATCTGTTTACTACCCCGTCTGTTGACTACATTGTTTCCTCATCCTCCCGTTAGCTGCAATGAGTATTGATTGCTTCATGTTTACCTTTTCTGCGGATGCCTGCGTGTCTATTTGAACACTTAACATCTCTGATTATTTAGCCATCAATCTTAACGTGTTGCAGCTTTCAACAATCGAAAGTTTTAATTCGACTTTAAAATTTGCGAAACTTTTCGTTTTCAATTTTAATGATTATTTGAAAAGAGTAACTTTTTGTCTCGTCCCCCAATCCTACTTAGTTTTTAATGCTCATAATTTAATTAAAACCGACGCTAACAATTGCAATGCTACTTTGTAGAATTAATTTTCCTAATTTATACTGTGAAGTAGATTAAACTACAACGATTTGTCGTTGTTGATCCACACACAAAAAAAATCGTAATTATGAGAGTGAAATGTTGGAAAATTAGAAATTGTTTATGTATTTTCTCTTTCTTTTGTATCTTCGTACAAAAAATTTTTTTAATTTTTATTGTTGAACTTTTTTTGATTCATGCGAACTCGTCATAATTTACAAATTATGACTATGTAGTACAACAACCTAAATAATTTTTTGAATGGTTATTATTGTGATGGTTTTTAATTGGAGAATTTGAATTAAAATAATCCAATTAAATGAGGGAAAATCTTTAAAGTATTATTCATAACGTACCGTTTATACAATTAATGATTCATGTTAGTACAACGATAGTTTTACGGGCGCCTTAATACCATGTAAAAAGGTCCTTGCATACCAATTTTATTATACGTGTATAAAATTTTAAATAAGATAGAAAATGTCGAGGGAAGGTTACTCGAGGTGAAATCGAAATTTCTGCATTGCGAAAAGTGGAAGATTTCCTCAGTATATTTGTAAAATTTCAAGTGCTTTCGAGTTTTGTTAAATTATCAATTTGGATGTGTGTTTCGTGTGTTAAAAATGGCATAAAACTCATTGTTATTTTTTTTCCTATTTTTTGAGGGTCGGTTTGGGAATTTACAAGAGTTGTTTTGTGCTGCTTTTCAGAGCGGTAAAATAAGAGAAATAAAAGAAATGTTGCACCATGCAACTATCCTAATATTTTATCGAGGTTTTGGCAAATTTCCAAATAGAAAGGCGACTTGAGTTATGATAATGTAGTATTCTCCGTAGTATTGTTGTAGTATTTTACAAATATTTAAAAATTTCGAAAATTACTCCTGTTTCTAGCAACCCTACGAGTTGAAATTGTTCAGATTCTTTTATAAATTATTACCAACTAAAAACATTCAAGCTGTTTGGAGGAGGAAGATGAAATTTGGCAAAGAAAATTATTAAAACGACGTAAGACGAAGGAAGGTTTAAGGAAATCGCTTCGAAAACTTTTGTAAAGAGGATGAGTTATCGTGAGCCTTGTTAAAGACGTTTTGCAATGATAAAAGTGAGAGAAATGAAATTGACCGTTGTAGTTGCCAAAAACAGCTGTTACGTAGGGTTTCATTCATCGTTGAAATAAATCCCAAATTTGTTCCTCAAATACGAAGTGATCTAAATAATATTCCATCGTAAGGCTATGTATGTGATAGCTGATCATTTTTCGAGTTTCATATAAATACCATACAACCGGTATCTACTATTATGAAACTCTTAATTAATTTAGTTCTAGAAGTAAATTTAATCGGGAACTTTTGATTTTATTCTTTTAATTAATCTAATGTGATTGGTTAAATACTTGTGGGCCGTTAACATTAATTTTAATAGTACATTAAAGTTTTGTGTTACCGGTTGTAAAACTCTGATTAATTTAGTTCTAGAAGTAAATTTAATCGGGAACTTTTGATTTGTTCTTCTGATTAATTAATAATCGTTTCTGATTGGCTACTAAACACTTCTAAGACAGTTTACAATAATTTTAATCCGATATTAAAGTTTTGTGTTATCGGCTGTAAAAAAGGCTTAATTAATTTAGTTCTAGAAGTAAATTTAATCGGGAACTTTTGATTTGTTCTTCCAATTAATTAATAATCGATTCTGATTTGATAAACATTTGTGGGCCGTTAACATTAATTTTAATCGTACATTAAAGTTCTGTGTTACCGGCTGTACAACTCTTGATTACTTTAGTTCTAGAAGTAAATTTAATGGGGAACTTCTGATTTGTTTTTCTAATTAATTAATAATCGATTCTGATTGGTTAAACACTTGTAGGCCGTTCACATTAATTTTAATCCGACATTAAAGTTTTGTGTTACCGGCTGTAAAACTCTGATTAATTTAGTTCTAGAAGTAAATTAAATCGGAAACTTTTGATTTGTTCTTCTGCTAATTAATAGTCGATTGTGATTGGCTAAACACTTGTAGGCCGTTCACATTAATTTTAATCCGACATTAAAGTTTTGTGTTATCGTCTGTAAAAGGCTTAATTGATTTAGTTCTAGAAGTAAATTTAATCGGGAACTTTTGATTTGTTCTTCTAATTAATTAATAATCGATTCTGATTTGATAAACACTTGTAGGCCGTTCACATTAATTTTAATCCGACATTAAAGTTTTGTGTTACCGGCTGTAAAACTCTGATTAATTTAGTTCTAGAAGTAAATTAAATCGGAAACTTTTGATTTGTTCTTCTAATTAATTAATAATCGATTCTGGTTTTATAAACACTTTTAGGCCGTTCACATTAATCTTAATCCGACATTAAAGTTTTGTGTTATCGTCTGTAAAAGGCTTAATTAATTTAGTTCTAGAAGTAAATTTAATCAGGAACTTTTAATTTGTTCTTCTAATTAATTAATAATCGATTCTGCTTTGATAAACACTTGTGGGCCGATCACATTAGTTTTAATCCTACATTAAAGTTTTGTGTTACCGGCTATAAAACTCTTGATTACTTTAGTTCTAGAAGTAAATTTAATCGGGAACTTTTGATTTGTTCTTCTAATTAATTATTAATCAATTCTGATTGTCTAAGCACTTGTGAACTGTTCACCTTAATTTTAATCCGACATTAAAGTTGGCTGTAAAGTTCTTGATTAATTTAGTTCTAGAAGTAAATTTAATCGCGAACTTTTGATTTGTCCTATTTAATTAGTAGTCAGTTCTGATTGGCCAAGAACTGCTATGGATCGATCACATTAATAACAGTTTTATCTGTTGTTAGCCTTCTTGATACAATCGTATTTTGATGGCTGTATAAAAGTGACTTTATTATGTTGTTACGATGAAAAAAGTTAAATACGCTAATTATTATGGATTTTTTTACCTTTTGGCTATTCAAAGTCTAAAGTTGGATTTTAATGATAGCATTACTTGAGTGAGCATCTGCTTTTTTTTCAAATTATAAATATTAGAAATTTTACAAGTGTTATTAATTTTCTTTGGGTCTTTCTATCTAGCTGTTTGTTTGCCTGGCTGTTTCTGTGTCTGTATGTCTGCTCAGCTCTCTGCTTATTTGTGCGTCATCTTAGCTTACTTTTGATGATATAATAATTGAGGCTTGTCTGATGCCATATCGGTCTGCCAGACTGTCTCTCTGTTTGTCTGTCTTTGTAAGGGTTTTTGCCTGCCTGTGCGTTCATAATTATCCGTCCATGACTCTGGCTGTCTGTAGCTAATTCTTTCGGAGTTTTTCTTTTGCGTTTGTCTTATTAAAATATTTATGTAGTTGCTCGTCACTTTTTTTTCCTCAGACATTCCTTAACCTTCTTGATACAATCTAATTTTGATGGCTGTATTTAAGTGACTTGTTCTGGTATACAAATTTTTTAAATACGTTAATTATCTTGAATTTTTACCTTTTGGCTACGAAATCGAGTTTGCTTTTAAATGACGTCCTCGGCAAGTATTTTTAATGCAATTTTTAAAAAATTACGAGCGTTAGAAATTTTCCAAGTCTCTCCATATGTAGTAGTTGTAAATGTTTTCTCCTGCAACCTCCATAACTTACAATTACTCCAACTGTTTTAATTTTACTTTCAATTTGATTTCTTATCCGAGCAATATCATTAAATGGGTAATTATAATTTTTGTAATTAATCATAACGAGGTTGGAATTTTATTTTTATTGTAATTTTCTAAGAATTTGTTTTTGTACCTTGTATTTTCTTTGTAAATTGCTTCCCGTATAGAGAAAAATTGAGGAATCATTGCTAAATTATTTGACATTGAAGAAGGTCGAATTTCATATACATACAGATGCAAAACTACGCTATTTCTTAGTCCTAAATATAAACTTTGTGCTTTTTCTTATTTCTTGTGCAACTTCAAAGTTTAAATTAAATTTTCACATTTTCTCTTTTTTCGCCTAAACAGAAAAAAAAACAGTAAATTAATTGTTTAAATATTTTCGAAGTGCCCTAAAATGACCTACAAACGTTTACCCAGATGGGTTATGAATAGAAATAGTTTTCGTTACGCCACTGGTAAAATTGTCTCTTAATTATTTCCGCTTCAAATACAAATCAAATGAATCGTTTGTTCTTGTTCCATTTGTAATTTTTATTTATTTATCGAGAAAGGTCAATTGGTTTTTAATAGATGAATTTATTGTCAATTTTATCAATCGTCGATATTTGATCAAACTCATGCCGAATTTGTTCATTTCTATAAAATAGTAGCTTCATGTTTTACGACTTGTTGAAATTCCTGAGCTTGTAATTAATACTGTAGGTAGGCACTTGAGGTATTTTATTTTAAACGTTTGTCGATACGAAATGTAAATATCGTGTTAATTTTGTTTATTTCTGTAATATTAATTTTTATAGCGAGTAAAAGCTTTGTGTTTATTTTTCTTTTTACTAAAAATAAACGACACGTCCACGATGCCCTGACGTGTTGTATACGATGTAGTTTCATGATTTGGTTCGACATAAAAATTCAGTTTTTGCAGTAAAATTTCCACGTTGGAACGAACCTTGTTTGATTATTTGATCGATTGTGTTTACTTTTATGCCAAGATGGAAATAATCGCACGAGTTCGTTACACTTTCAAATAAAAACAAAATAGTAGTGGTCCTACAACACAACCTTGCGGTGCGCCCAATCAGACTATTACTAGTTGAACTAGAAAAATGTTTTGACGACTTTTTTCAAATGTTATTTTAAGAATTGGCCCAAACTTTAAGTTCATCCCCACCCCTTTTTGTTGTTTTTTTATAAATCGTACACAAAAGAGAATAAAATCGAATTTTATTGTCTCTGCTTTTTTTGCACAAATTTGTTGATTGGGGCCAAAAACGCACCACTTGGGGCTAATTGTGAAGTTTTCTCATTTCTTCTCGCCTGTGTGAAGCTTGCCAATTAAAATCCTTTATCTTTGTACGCTTTTACACCGTTGAAAGCTTTGTCACATTATTTACGTAACAAAAAATAAATTCCAAACCACTTTTTCATAATTGAACTTTGCTATTCAACCAATTATAATTAACGATGAAATAAGCACAAATAATTACAATGTCGAGGAATTAATTCTATTGAAATTATTTATTTACATTAGATTATTTAATTTGTTTTGATCAATTTTTTTAATCCGTGGAAATTAAGCAGAAATGTTCCTAAAACCGATGAAGGTTAAAAGTTTATTTTGAGAAAATGTTGTGTTTGGATAAGTATGTTGTGTGTGTGTATACCTATATGAAACCATCTTGATATTACTCTTAATAATTTAAAAGTATAATTCATTGTTGCCCGGAAAATATTTCTTTTGTTTACGTACTTTGAATGTATAATGTAAAATATTAAAATGTGTCACGTCCTTTTCCAGTCACATCATCAGACAATTGCATCGATCAAATTCATTTTATATGCATAGTTGATAAAAAAGTGGCATAAACGAAAAGGGCGTGTCGAACTATCAAAAATAAGACGAAAAGTTTTTATAACGAAAAATCTGTCACGTGTTCTTCGCTGGATTTGCCCGGCGCCTCCACCATATGTCACGCATAAAAAAATAAGCTTTTGAATTTTCTTGTTTTGTCTTGGGATAATTGACGATAAAAATTATTTTTTAAAATTTTGTTCAGAGGCTACAAAGGGAACCGGGCGGAGTTAATGGCTTCTTCAAATTTTTTGCTAAATGTCGATAAATGCAACCAAATTCGAGACACATTTTAATACATTAATGAACTAAGCTTATGGTCAAAATTGAATTGCTCATGGAGTCCTTGTCGTCCCATGCCCACTCACCTTAACTTCAACCCCTTAGGACTTACCTCTTTGGAACTTTCTAAAGTTAATTGACGATTAACGACTTAAAGTTTGACAATTTTTTATCACCATCCTGTATATTTTGTTTCTCTTTATTTACTATTATTTTTTAATAATTTAAATTATTTTTAACTTAAACTTTTGTACATTGTCACTTGTAGTTTCTTGTTTTCACATGAGAATAATTGGTTTCGAATGTCATCTATAGCAGCAGGTAATTATAAGTTGAAAGGTTATGGTTCCACGCGGTTTCAAAGTCCAATTAGATGATAATTAACGCTAAAATTAATTTACTTTTGGTGTCACAGCTCATTTCACCTAATTATCAAATATTTTTTTTAATTAATTTTTATTTTCTATTTTCGCTTTCTTTTATGCCCAAAAAAAGACAACATTGTATTTTACTAAGAGAAGAGGTCATTAAGATTAAATTTTTATCATTATTCGTGCAAGTTAGTAACAATAGAATATTGGGAAATTAGGAGCATCCAAATGCTATTTATTAGATAGTGCAAGGTTATACAGTCAGACAGCTTAATTGTCGTTTGGCGACTGCATTTTAGGAAATAACTCATCTCGAAGCTCTGTACGTGCATAAATTCATACTCATGACTGCCCTACTTTGATCAGAAGCCTTTTGACTTCCTATATAACCTAATTGAATATCGATTTGAGATATGGCAATTTTATTGTTTCTCTTATCTTCGAAATCCAACAAAATGACTTTGTCAGGAATTGCAAGATAGTGAGGCAGGGGAATAATCACACAGGCAGACATACCGACAGTCGGGGAGGTAGCAAGATCAAGATGGACACATACTAATCTAAGTTTGTCGGGTATGGGAGGTACGCTAAGCGGTTTCCTGCTTCTGAGGAAATATTATACGATTGCTAAGAGCTATCTTATAACAATCGTAAAAAAATTTCAGAGGTGGGATTAGACTAGCTCCCTCTCTAACGACAACGTAAGCCTTAGTATTGCGTATATCATCTATGGGAGAAAGTTGAGTGAAGATTATTCATGACAGGTAGAAGAAGATTAGCGAAGAATGAAGAGAAACTGAGCGTGTAGCCGGCAGATAAAACTAAAGATATGCAGATAGTCAAACGACTTGCTGGAGAGGCAGTAGGATAAGGAAGCACTGATTTAGAAAAACCAATAGGAACGGAATAGGCAGACAGGTCCATTTTGGTTAAGAGGAGGCCTTGAAGGGTTTGGGCTAACCTTTGATGACTAGTCAGATTTCCTTTGAGCTGCTATAGTTGCTTAGTTCCTGATGAACAGATTAGGCTTCAGATAAGCAGATTTAAGATCGCTTCAGTCCTCAATCTATCCCAATATTTAAACTAATCCAAGGATGTTGAAGGGCGAGGACACTGACTATATAAGAAGATGGATCCTTGATCTTCTGATTTACGCTAACGCAAAGCAGTGACATGGCACCTGTTTCCTTGTTTCGTTCAGCAGGACTTATGAGGGGACTTTGGATTACTGAACAATATGTCTGACTTTGAACATAATTGCTCGTATAGCTTCAGAAAAGCAGATTTAAGATACCTGCAGTCCTGAATCCATCCCAACTTTTGGAGCAACCCAAGGACGATGGGGGTGAAGTATCCCTCATGCTAGGCCATGGTTCCTGGATCCTCTGATTTGCACTATCGCAGGGCAGTTACATAGCACGTGCTCAATTGTTGCATCCGCTCCATTACACCCTATGCTCTGCATTTGGAGCTTTTAGCAGCACCCATTCTTTGTGGGCGCTTATTTAATCAACAGGGTCCAGGGAGAAAAGGGTGTGATTTTTATACTCTCGAATATCCTCATTTTCGTAAACAAGAAGACGGATGAGGTTAATCATAATAAGAATGACGATTGAGTCGTTAATAAACTCCGAGCTCCTGTTTTGTATGCATAAATAGATTATATTATACTGGCCTACTTTGATGAGAAACGCTTTGAATTCTTAACCTAACTTAATATTGACATTATAATCCAATTGAAATTTTTATATCTTGTGTCTCGTGTCTTCCAGTTACAACAAAGTGTGTTATTTCTAAATTTAACTTTGTAAAGGTCATTATAATTTCATATTACTTACAATATGTTCTATTGAACAAACAGATTGTAATAGTGGTATATTGTGTCTAATGATGATGGTAACAGCATTAAAATGTTAATAATAACCGATGATTGCTTTATAAATAGACCGAATCTAACTAATGTTAGGGTTGTCTCCTTTTATGTTAAAAAAAAGAACCACGTGGAAATTAATTTTACAGCTCAATTATTACCAGTTTGAGGGCATTAATTTAACCTCTTACGCCTCGCCCTTATAAGCGCAGTAGAATTGGGACATTTTGATAAAAATTGTAATTTAATTAATATTTTGCTCATTTAAATTTTCAGTATATTGAAGACGCAACAAAAACCGTCCATGTTTATCTCCACAATTCCAATAAAAGTGTGGTTATCTACTTATTATCATCTTATCAGTGCGATTTAACCTACAAGCAACAAGTTGTTGTAATAATAATAATGTTTTTCAATTTCCACAAACGTAGTTACGTTTATCTCGTCGACGACACAAATAGCTAAAAAGGACAACATTATTAAGTTTCGCCTTAAAAAAATTCCAAGTGCCTTAATCGTCACACGTATAGGAAATAAAGCGCATTTTTTGCCACCGTGCGTGCGTCAATTTCAATAATCAAAAATCAAATGTTGTTGGTCGGTATTGAAGACAAAAAATCTAGAGTGCAGTGTACAGATGTCAAAATGCAATATAATACTATTGGGAGGGAAAGAAAAGGTTCGGTTGCGTCGGTGGCAAACGTTTCGAATTGGTTTTATTCATTAAAAAGGGTCGGCAAGAAGGGAAAAAGTCCACAAAAAAATGTTACGTCTTCAAGAAGCGATTGGGATCTTTCGACATTAACGAAAACTACTGCTAAATGGGTATGTTATTTGTTAACTTTTAAAAAAATTAATTTTTGGCATTTTTCAAAAAAATACATCATTAACGTGGTCGTTGATTGGAAAGTTGACGTTTATTGATGATTTTTGGCTTCGTTGTGAGTGATTTTTTGTTAAATTAGCTTTTTAAAACTTTCCTTTTGTGTATAAAAGTGCCGAATTTGTTGTTGCTCCGAGGCGAATGTTAAGAGTTTAATGTATTTGTTTTAAAAGTTAAGAGGTTTATAAATAACCCTAATTTTTATGTTTTTTATCTTACAAAGTAAATTAAGAAATGAGAGATTAATTGGTATTCATTAAAAATCTTTGAAGTATTAACATAAAGCTGGTAAAAATTTAGGTACTGGAATTAGAAACTCGTCAAGTGGCAAAGGAGTGCTTGTGATTAGAAATTTATAAGGTAGTTATTGTAATCCTCTGGAGGACCTTTTAAAGTGGTTTTTAGCCCTTGGGAAACTACCCAGATTCTCTCTTTGACACAATTGTTAAAAAAAGCAAATTTAAAGGAAAAGTCGCTTGATTTTTCTCTTGGTTTCAGAAAACATTAATACCCTTCCCATTCTCCAATTCTCTAATTTCTCATGTTCTTCATCAACTGTTTAGGTTTTTGTTAAAAATTTTTCTTGCCTTCTTCTGATCCTCATTTGATGTATCTTTAATTTCGAATTTGCACTAGAGGCCTGTTGAATAGAGAAGAACCTACCTGCCTTCGTCATAGCGCACGGAAAGTGGCGAGACGATCGTAATGAAGCACCCTCAAATATACGTACTAAAAGGCTCAGGCGACCGAGATGCATCAGTACGCCCATGAGTATTGCGACCGTACCTCTAATAGCAGTTTGGGCCCACCCGACCAGCTTAAGTCTTGCCAAATGACGCAGTTGGTTCTTCTGTATTCGACAGGCCTCTTCTATATTAAGCAATTGATCATGTCCCTTCAGTTCTGAATCACCTGAATCCATCCCAACCTTTGGATGAACCCATCCAGGATACTGAAAGATGAAGTGTCGCTGATGACACTGGTCTTGTTAGGCCAATACTTCCCTAACATGGATCCTCGTATTAGCGCTAACATAGGACTGTGGCATAAGACATGCTCCATTGATGGTTCATCCTCTTCATTGCATCCCATGAAGCTGAGCCTGTTACCAACACCTATTCAGTATAGATGCTTACTTAATTGAAGGTGTCCACTAAGAGCCCAATCATGCTGTCCTCTAGGATAATCAGGCGACCCTCCTGATCTATCCCATAGCCACAGCTCGCGTTACCTTAGAACTGTTCTAAGGACCGTCTCCTTCGTATGAAATTCCAGTGATGAGAGATGCAATAAGAGATTCTCCAAGGCAGCAGCTGTAAGCCTGTGGTCTCTAAATAAACTGGTCTTTGCACACGAGTTCGATTTTGGTAATAGTTTTTTGTTGGATTCTGGACCACCAAACAACGACAGTATTTATCTCTAAACTATCCTTTTTCATGGTGTAAATTTGATGAGTGACTTAAGCTCTTTCGGATCTTACCATTTACTTCTTAAATTTTCTTGGTTCTTGGTCAAATCCTTGGTCAACAACCCATCAACGATTTTTTTTAAATCGTCCATTGCTTTTGTTCTCAGCAGTGGAAATCTTCTGATTTTCAAAGAGTTTCATGGTATGTGTTTCTCCTGGCCAATTAGTGATGTCTAGCTATTGATCCAGGGGAGGGTTAACGTGGACCTACTCGAAGCCTACTACAGCCCGAACTGTGATTCGTTAACTGACGGTCTAAGGTGAGCCCGAGTTGTGTGGACTTGGTATCCGTCACATTCTCTTTTTCCGTAAGGTTTTTATAACTTCGTATATTATATATAATAACTCTTAACGTGCGTTTGATTACGATTTGACAACTGTTTGTTTTAAGTATCGGTGAGGCCGAAGGCCGAGTTGTGACTAAACTTGGACGAGGGCGAAGCCCGAGTTGTGTGGAGTCATTACGCTCGCACTTTCTTTTTCGTTTAGGGTTTTAAAACTCCACCTACTTTAAGGGACTGCTAATCGGGGATTACCCCCGATCTGACAACTGGTTCATTCCAATAGATTGGAAGCTGTTTATTCAGCTTTACCTAAAAGTCTACAAGTGCAATTATCCCTATACGAGAGCTCAAGGTGACTAACCTTGAATGAGGGCGAATCCCAAGTTGTGTGAAGCCACTACCTCGCACTTTCTTTTTCGTTAAGGGTTTTAAAACTCCGCCTACTTTAAGGGACTGCTAATCGGGGATTACCCCCGATCTGACAACTGGTTGTCCAATAGTTCCGGTACCATTATGACGTTTGGGAGTTGTAATTTGTAGTTCTTGAACGTTATTATTCCAATGGAAGCCCTTTGCATTCCAATAAATTGAAAGCTCTTCAAATTCCAATAGATTGGAAGCTGTTTATTCAGCTTTATCTAAAAGTCTACAAGTGGAATTATCCCTATACGAGAGTTCAAGGTGACTAACCTCGAACGAGGGCGAATCCCAAGTTGTGTGGAGTCATTACGCTCGCACTTTCTTTTTCGTTAAGGGATTTAAAACTCCGCCTGCTTTAAAGGAGTGCTAATCGGGGATTACCCGCGATCTGACAACTGGTTGTCCAATAGTTCCGGTACCATTACGACGTTTGGGAGTTGTAATTTGTAATTCTTGAACGTTATTATTCCAATGGAAGCCCTTCGCATATCAGTAAATTGGAAGCTCTTCGATTCCAATACATTGGAAGCTGTTTATTCAGCTTTATCTAAAAGTCTACAAGTGGAATTATCCCTATACGAGAGTTCAAGGTGACTAACCTCGAACGAGGGCGAATCCCAAGTTGTGTGGAGTCATTACGCTCGCACTTTCTTTTTCGTTAAGGGATTTAAAACTCCGCCTGCTTTAAAGGAGTGCTAATCGGGGATTACCCGCGATCTGACAACTGGTTGTCCAATAGTTCCGGTACCATTACGACGTTTGGGAGTTGTAATTTGTAGTTCTTGAACGTTATTATTCCAATGGAAGCCCTTCGCATATCAGTAAATTGGAAGCTCTTCGATTCCAATACATTGGAAGCTGTTTATTCAGCTTTATCTAAAAGTCTACAAGTGGAATTGTCCCTATACGAGAGCTCATGTTACGGAATTTTTTTCTAAATGCCGTTGTCCTTTGCGAGGTCATGTTATCGTTCTAATCTGTGCCCAAATACGCTTTTCGACTCATCCTTGAATTATTTGTTGATAATAAACCGTCGTTTAGTTAAGTTTTGTTTTGAAAATCAATTAAATCCCTCACTTCCTTTTCCATAGGAAGCGTCATATCGCTCAAACTTACATTTATTTTCCATTTTTTGATGTTATCTGATGCGGTTTAAATAATTAGTCATTAAACAAATGCGGAAAAATTATTGACATTTCCTAATCAGATTAAAAGTGAGTTATTCGACATTGGCGTTATTGAATTTTGCTTTAGTTGCAGTTTGAATTTGCATCAGGTAACGCGGTATTGCAGCATTGCTGTCATATTAATGTCTGCATGTGCAACGTCATTTATTTATAATGATACCATACATCGTCTAGTACGAGTTCATAAATCTCATCGTGCGCTTTTGCTTATATTCAAATGCACTTTGTTTAATAATAATAAAGAAAATTCAGATTAGTATTTAGTGGAAGAGACTAATGATGAAGCTTTTCGCCTTTTTGGGGTGTACTTGATACTTGAACTATTTTTTCGCGACTTGAATTGTTGGATTGCTTTTCCCTAGTGTAATTTTGAAAATTTAAAATTATTGTTAAATTAAAAAAACTTTCTACCAACTCCAAATCACTAAATTTAATCCTCGTATAATTAAAGAGCTGAGCTCTGAGGATTAAATTCTCATCAGCTGTTACGTTTGTTGCGTTACCTGGACATATTTCAGTAATAGTAATACGAATATTGCTATTGCAGCTCGAGATAGTTTTACAACTATTTTGCATTTTTACACCACATTTTTCTCTTCTTATCGTGTCAAATTTTAAAATAAAACCTAACTAGACGTTTGCAAATTTCCCCATAAAAATCATCCCTAATACACTAAACTTTGTGTGTAGCCGAATAAAAATTTATTTTCATTGCTTTACTTATCAACTGTTCGTGTCATGTGCATAAAAGCTTTAAAAAAGAGAAACCATTTTGAATTTTGTAAAAATGTTTTTCTTTGCGGCCACGAAATTTGATGGAAAATCGTTTACTTCTGAGGGATTGTCGTCGATGTGTGTTTTTGTTGTTTATTGATGAATGAAGCGATTTCCGTGGAAAAGAAAGAAAACAAAAGAGCCGGAAAGTTATGTTTTTACCTAATTTCTTCCATTTTGAGTTTAAACGTTGAAACGTGCAGTGTAAAGTCGAGTCGTTTCAGTGGTGTTATGTAAATTAATCAAGAGGACATAATTAGATATTAAAATGTGAAGTTACTGTTGTGAACTTCATTATGGTAATGTAACGATAAATAATAACAGTGATGTACTTTAAAGTGAATTATTTAAATTTTGAAATGTCTGCTTAATTAATTTTTAATTATTTTAGCATAAAAATGCGCACAAGTACACACGGCAGTTGTTGATATACCTTTAAGGTTTCGAGATTACGTTTGAGATAAAACGCTAACGTATATGAACATTTGTTTGTCCATATGTGTAAATATTGAAACTTTCACATTTCATACTTCAAAGGATTTTTAGATAATAACTTTTCGTGTAATTTGTTCTTAAGGCCACTCGCGGATACAGGAGGGGGGCGATCGTCCCATGCTATTGATCTATTTGGTATTAAAATGCAACAAAGCGAGTCTACTGCTCCGTTATACACTAGTAAATGGCTATGTCATTAATGATGATAATATCAATTATTTTAACCCCTCATCTCGAAGACCCCTCTTCCTAAGAATTTTCAAAAATTAAAAAATAATGATTTTTACTCGACATCATTTTGTAATTTTCAGTCTTAAAAATTTGTCGTTACGCTACTGCTGATAACACCAATTATTTTTAGAGCACCCTCACCTCCTGAATGATTTCCAAAATTTCTCGATTTTATTGTAGGAAAAATATTGAATTACCATCAGTTAATTTTATGACCAAATTTTTTTTTTACAATTTCAATTTGTTCTCGATGCTCTCGAGCAATTCGAAGAGACGAGAAAAATATAAATCTCATTTAGTTGGGCTCTTCTCTTTTGAAATTTATAGCGAAAGAAATTGTTTTCTCCGTATAACTATAATTTGTCAAGAGGAGTGTGTATGTCCATTCCATTACACATTTGGAAACGTCTCGAAAAATTTACTGCCACAGTTCAAAAGCTTCGATGGTAATTTGATATAGCCGTTGGCAAGTGTAAAATGTTAAAATTAATGTCCATGTGTTTAAACTCACATACTTTTTGATTGTTTAGTGTTGAGCTGTTAAGGGTTGTACACTGTGATTTGTAAATATTTGGGAGTGTCGTCGAGGCGTTTTAAAACTGCACCTTTCAAAAAGATTTATTATTTTTTTCCCTATACCATCATGATGAGTTTGTCTTGTGTATAGTGTCTCGAAAGTTTATTAATAAACGATAATTATTTGCGTTACGGCCTTACTCTGCTTATTTTGAGGATGTTGCTATTGTCAACTTTAGCCTTTTTAATATTATGGTAAACAAACTAAGTTTTTATACAAACATGTTTTTTATACGTGTGCGCCTATAAACAAATATTGTGTTGATTTTGGTAGACGTAAGTAATTAGTGACCTTATACAAGTTCAAAAAATAAGATCTATCAAAATAAAAATGTTTCAAGATGGCTTAAAAAAATTTCTAATTGACAGCTTAAAATTTATATGAACCTGCTTAAGTGCTTAGATCTAAATATTTTTTGCAAAAGTTTTCACTTGCAAAACAGGTAGATTAATTGTAGTTTTTATTTCTCTCCAACTTCGCGTGTATTAGTTATCTCATTAAAAAATAACAACCCTCCTTCATAGTGGCTTTTTAATCATTTAGTTTTGTAAGTAAGAGGGAATGAAGTGCGCTTTTTATTATTTAATAATGTACTTTCAAACGATTAAACCGAGCACTATATCGCGCAGATGAGTTGCGAGATGAGGGTTCCAGGTGCTCTTTGCTTGCTGGGGGCTCCTTAATAATGCAAATTAATGCCAATCTTAAGTAGAAATTAAAGGAAATTAGTAATTTAGAGATAATTGGTGAGATTAAAAAAAAAGAGCGTTCAATTAGTTTGAATTTTTTTTAATGAAATTCCAAAGGTTGGAAAGTTTGGTTTCCATCAGTTTCCTGTTTCACACAAATCGTTTGCATTAGGTACTAGAAACAATTGGAACTTTTAAAAACCCTGACGTGGACTTATTTGTACGCATTAAAGTAGGTTTTATGAGGTTTCAAAATATTCAAAAATATACAGGGTGTTTCATTTAAAATAAGAAAGTTGGTTCCATTTCCGGTTAAACCGGCAGTCAAAAGAAGAAGTGTTTGTTATCATTCGACAGCTAATTTTACGAGCTTTCACAATATTAAAAATATACAGAGTGTTCAAAAAATTTTGATATTTTTGTAATTTCCGGTTTGACCGGAAACGTTTTATTAACCTAAAATAGTATAAAATAATAGATACTCGTGTAAGAAATATGTTTGCCAATTTTGAAAGTTTGATTTTAATTACAAAAGAAGTTACAGGGTTTTGAAATTTTGATTTTCAAAAACTCATAACTCCGGTCCTGGTAAAATTTAACAAGTGAAAGAAGCGTCGTTCGATTAACAATTACAATGTCTCTAACGTAGCCAAAAATGAAAACAAAATACGGAGTCGATTTTAATAAGATCCTTTTTTAAATTGTAGTTTTAACTGTGGCCGTTAAAAGCGAGGCCATTTTGAAAAATTTTCAAAAAGCGATTAGATTAGAAGAAAAGCTTCATATTTTATCTATACATTGCCGTTTTTATATTTTCATAGTGATAATTATCGGTAAAGTTATAGTTGAAAAACCTGTAAATTATATTGTCCGCCATTTATAATTTCAAAATTAAAAAAAAATCATTTAATTAACGACAAGATACGAGTATACTAACAAAGTCACCAAAGTTAGGTAATGTTGACCTAACTTACTTACTACTAAATATTTTGAAATGCGTCCTAAATAACACCCTTATTATTTTGGGCTTCTTTATATATAGGGTGTGCCACGGGGATGTGGCTATACGAGGAACTTCTTCCAGCCCGTCAATTTTGTATTTTTATTAATTAAAATTTAATTTAATATCTTCAGAAAGCTATAATGTTACGACTTTTATTGTAAAATATACAGGGTGTTCCATTTAAAGGAAGAAATTTTATCCCATTTTCGGTTAAACCGGAAGTCAAAATATAAAGTGTTTGGTATCGTCTAACAGCTAATTTTACGAGCTTTAAAAATATTGAAAAATATACAGGGTGTGTTCGGTAAAAACAACATCCTCTGTTTTTTAAATTACACCAACTTCATTTAGACTTTTCTCACTAATTAGGCTGTCATTTGCTATTTACAAATCTGTTATTGCCTTCTTTGAACCTTAGCCTATCAGGAATTATGAATACTAGTGGTATCAACCATATATTCAGGCCGCTAACGCTTACGAGTGGAATGTCTAAGTATCAACTTTCCCGCCCATTTGTTAGAAACCGCCCTCTTAACCCTTTAACGCCCAGCGATCTCATTTGAGATCAGACAATTTTTTTTATGACCATTTGCAACTTTTGACATGTTTTTTTTTGAAATACAAAACTTAAAAACAATTTTTAGTTTGTGCTTGGGCGTTAATGGGTTAAAGCAATGAGCGGGCAAAGTTGACTTGTTTTAACATTAAATGGACATTAAATGGTTCAGATACCATCACAGACCCATTAACCGCTATATCATTTTAATCGTCATCCAAAAGAGAATCCAAATGTGCAAAAATATACAGGGTGTTCTGTTAAAAAAATGCATTTTTTAAATGTACCTTGTATAATGTATATGGATCATCCTGTATATACAGAAATATTTTTACGATGCAGACCATTACGAAATAATAAAATTTTTGTTTAAAGTACCACGTAGACTACGAATATTATCACAAAAATAATCATAAAAATTTTGATAAAACTGGTTTCGACAGTGTGCTGTGACTCGGCTATATTTACGGAGTTTTTATAAAAACTGTATTTATGATGACTTGACGTCAGATAAATACAAACGGTTGTAATTTTGTTGACGAAAGAACGAATTCTATTGGTTTTTGATGCGAGCGTGCGTCTTGCTTTGTTGTCTGGTGGCACATGTTTCGTATTTAAATGTAGTTCTTGGACCGTGGAAGTTCTGCAGCTTATGCAACACATTCTACAATCCGTAAATATTTTTTTTAGCAAATTATGACAGTGTGGTATACCAACACAACCACACATTTTTATAAATATATTTTAGGAATTTTTATGAAAAATTTATAGTGTGGTTTGTGCTTAAGACTTTTTTTCGTATTTTTCACAAAACTTCATAAAATCCTAATGGCATATCTGTTAGACTCACCCTGTATTTGGATTACATTTTAAAACTTATTTTGATGAAATTTGTGACTTCAAGTAAATTCACCAAAATTGATCCAGACAGACAGACTTTTTTTGCAATTTTGTATTGAGCAACCCCTATTAATTAGCAACACTACAGTTCCACCACCACCACCGATGTGTGAGAAATCTCTTTACCTTCTCAACTGACTTATTGCGATGGCGGGCAGCACCTTTTATTTTAAAAGAATGTCAGAAGTGATTTTGAAACTAGCAATTGTTCTATACAAATCATTTTTTTTCACTTACAGGATACAAATTTTTGCAAACTAAATGTTATAAACTTTTTATTGAGCAATCACCTGTATATCCTCTTTTTGTTGTATTTTACATCCAATGTACTGTTTGTGTGTTAGTCAGGTTTTAGCTACCATGCATCACTTTACATTATGTAATGTACGTGTTCAGCAAATAAAGTAACAATTTTTGATTCAGTTTGAATTATATTTTCTTGGCGTATACACACACACACAACAACAAGAGGGGTGTTCGGATGTTAAAATATAAAAAAAAATGTATAAACTATTTACCCCGTGTTGCGGCATATGCGCCAATTATTTATTTAATCGAATATCGACTTGCTTCTATCTATTTGGTGTACGTATTAATGCGTGCGTGTGTATGTCTGTCTGTTTTTTTAAAATATTTAATTTTGTAAATATTCGTGCCGCTAAAGAGTATTTTTATTTGTAGGCTTTGAAAGATGAATTGTGCGAGGTCGTTTCGGAAATGGAATCGTTGGATTCGGGCGAAGAGGGCAAGAACAGCAATAAGGCCAAAATGATGTCCATAGGTCGTAAGAAATTCAATATGGATCCTAAAAAGGGAATCGAATATTTAATAGAAAAAGATCTTATACAAAATACACCGGAGAGTGTAGCACAATTTTTATATAAAGGCGAGGGACTCAATAAGACTGCAATAGGAGATTATTTAGGAGAAAAGAATGAATTCAATGAACGAGTATTACAAGCATTTGTCGATTTACACGATTTTACAGATCTTATTTTAGTACAAGCGTTAAGGTGAGTTCGACCTTTTTGTTTTTGTTTTGATTTTTTGTGTTGTCGTAATTATGTAATCCTTTGATGTTATTGGGACACAATTTGCCAACTTTTTCTCACTCGAGCGCTAAAAATAAATTTTTAATACTTTTTTTAAATAACCCAGCATAAACATCTTCACCTTTAATTAAATTGTGGGAGTTGATCAATATTTAAACTCCTTTCTAAATAATTACCGATAAATTAGTCGTGACGCAATTTTGCCATTATTAGTATAAGGGGTGGGGTTAAAACTTACTTCCGTATCGTGACTTAAAAGATTTACGTCCCCCAAACTCGTTAATCCATTAACAACCCCACGCAGTCCAATAAGTCTCAAATTGAGCCATCAGAAAATTATTTGATTCCAAAAAAAACTTCCCTCACAATAGGTTATTTCTAGCAAAAATTCGAGAATTTCAGACATTCGAAAATGGGCGTTTGAACATCGTCCTCAGATCCTGACTCTCGTTTGGAAATTTTATCCATTGATCCATTGTTCGATCGCCCTTATTATACCATTAACGCTCAGCGTCGTCATGTGACGACAGACACACTTTATTTTTTATGACTGCAACTTTTGACTATTTTTTTGGAATCCAATAATTTGAAAATTTGTGCTTGGCCGCTAATGGGATACTGCGTTGTAAGTAATCCCCAAAAGTGGGCTCGGTTCCTGCGAATTGGTTGCTTGAGCCGTCCGTCATCCAGTTTATTTGCCAACAATTTCGGCGTATGGCTCTGTGCCGACACAACCCATTCACAACCACTTCATATGTTTTGCCATAATCTCTAGAGTGTGCCAAAGGTCGCTTCTTTAAAAATGTTGCGATTTTGCCCAAGATGAAGGTCAGAGCTTCTGTTCCTAGAACAGCTTTTGAGCCATCTGTAATTTTGTAAACCACGTTATGGTTCATTTTTGGTTTGAGTTTCCAGATCTTTCCGTTATAGAATTACAACTTATGAACATGCCATTCCATTCCATCCGGAGTCATAGCACATAATTTGTAGACATGGGTTTTTGAGAAATTGCCTGGGCGGAGCCAATGCGCTACGACGAAAATCTGACCGATCGCGTAGACGTAGAGTGGCATCAATGTTAATGATGATAGAGTACTTGCTTTCTCCATCCGTACTACGCAAGATATTGGCTCCGCCCAGACAATCTCTAAAAAAATCAACGTCTACTTAAGCTTGGGTTTGGGTGTCGTACAAATTAATTCCTTAGGTAATCAGGGTCGGACTGGCATAATTTGGTGTCTGTTCTCAAAGAGATATTTCTCAGTTTTTCACGTAGTGGTCTTCCTGATTTAGGACCTTGTAACCCACCACAACCTTCTTCATAGAAAGTTTCCGCCTAAATATACTGACCCAACTTGTCACGCACTTCTTCTGCCCATCCAATACCATCAGTTTTATCGGAATAAATTGTTGATAAATCAATCGGTGTCAAGTATGAGCAGTAAGAGAAGTGATCAAGCAGCTTCCATCCTCAAACTTGACATCAAGGCCTTAGCAGCTTACTATCTGTTTATGCTTGTGAAAGAAAGTTCGAGATCAATGAAGATCAGAAGCTGTGACAGAGATTACGGAGTCTAAGTAATACTGAGAAATTACGTAACGCTACGGCTTGAGCTATAGCTGGCATCCGGTGCATGGTGGTTAGGAAAATATTTTCCGACTGCTTCTGGAAAATCCGTCTCTTGTGTTGTTTAGCGTTGCTGCATTTAAGTCGATAAAACCCCTTTTTGTCTTTGCTTTAATTGCTAGAGGTGGTACATTTAGAATGATCTTAAGAACCGCTGCCTGTGACACTAATAGTCAGAAATTGTTGTATTTTGCTTGGACTGGTTTTGGCTGAAGATTTGCGTACCCTTGATCATCAAACCATAACCCTTTGCATGATAATCGGCTTGTTTACAGCATCGTGACTCTTCAGCATCCTTTTGGATAGTAGGTGGAGCGTCATTTATCATAAAATTCCTCTGCAGGTCCAGAAGACCCTGCTTACCCTGTCTAGACAGGCTTTCTTATCTAGCAGTACTCCTAGGTCCCTGGTACTCGATTTCATAATCGACTAAACTAAAAGCTACATTTGATTTCTCTTAAAACTTTTCTGATTCTGAAGAAGGGTAGAATGTAAATATTATTCAGAATTGTCTTTGTCTTTGCTGTGATTGCTAGAGGTGGTATATTTGGAGTCATTTCTAGAGCCGGTGTAGGTTGTGTTTTTGCTTCTGTGACACTAATGGTCAGTAATCGTCATATTTTGTTTCGACTGGTTTTGGCTGATGATTTGCGTACCCTTGACCATCAAACAATAGCTCCTTACGTGATAATCGGTTTGTCTACAGCATCGTGACTCTTCCGCATCTTTTTGGATAGTAGACGGGGTTTCCATTTATCATAAAATTCCCCTGCAGGTCTAGAAGACCCTGCTTACTCTGTCTAAGTAGGCCTCCTTATCTAGCAGTATTCTTAGCTCCTTGATACTCGATTTCATTATCGACTAAACTTAAAGCTACATTTGATTTCTCTTAGAACCCTTCTGATTCTGATTCATCAACATTGAGCTGTTCTCAGTGCTTTTTTCATAGCTGTTGGATAGTTTTCCCATTGATTATGACAGATATGTCGCCAGCAGTCGTCAGCTTAACTATAAACATCGCTCGGACACAACTAGGCACCATCAGAGAGGAAATAACACTGCACTCTATGAGCACGAGCACCCTTAACATGCCATTACCTCTGATCAGTACCATCTTGGATTGTAACCATCTATTACATGCCGTCTACCGGCTGGTGCGATTGCATCATAACAGGTGTACTAAAATGTTGCCTTTATGTCTAGAAATGTTGCCAGAGAGCCAACTCTTTGCGTTGTAGAGCGTACTCCGCTCCAACGCGACTCATTTCAGTGAATTTACCGGTCTGATAAGCAATTTTTGAGATTTTGATTTAGAGTTTGTTTTGTCATCTACCCGCGCTATAATTATGTAATCTTTGATGTGGGAACAATTTGCCAACTTTTTTTCGCTTGCTAAAAATACAACTTTAATACTTCTTAAATAACTAAAAATACTTCACCTATAATTAAATACTCCGTGTGGAGTTAACCAAAATTTAAGCTCCTTTCTAAAACAATTTAGTCGATTGATTAGTTTTGGGGAAATTTTATCATTAAAAGCTAATTAGCGAAACGCTTCGGCGTTAAATATACAGTTCGAGAGTGTCACACGGGTTCAAATTGACAACATCTATTCATTTTCTAAAATTCAATTATTTACTATTGTAGCTTTCAAATTAAAACAGATTATTTCTATTTTTAACCACAATAGTAGTGTCCTTATAACAACTATTTGTTCTTACAGGCAATTTTTATGGAGTTTTCGACTACCAGGCGAAGCACAAAAAATAGATCGAATGATGGAGTGTTTTGCAAAGAGATATTGCGATTGTCAAGGCGAAAATAACATTTTTGAAAATTCCGATACTTGTTATGTTTTATCGTTTGCTATTATAATGCTCAACACGAGTTTACACAATCCTAGCGTTAAAGAGAAACCCAGCATAGAACAATTTGTCAATATGAATCGAGGCATTAACATGGGACACGATTTGCCCAGAGAATTACTAGTGGTGAGTAACCAACAGTGATTTAAAAACATCATTCTAGTAACCAATTTTAAATTTTAGGGTTTATACGATAGCATTAAAGCCGAACCTTTTAAAATACCAGAAGACGATGGTAACGACTTGATGCACACGTTCTTCAACCCGGATAAAGAAGGTTGGCTTTGGAAACAAGGCGGTCGTTACAAAAGTTGGAAGCGCAGGTGGTTTATATTAAATGACAATTGTTTGTACTATTTCGAATATACGACTGATAAAGAACCGCGCGGTATAATCCCTTTAGAAAATATTTGTGTGCGCGAGTGTACCGATAGACAAAAACAATATTGTTTCGAATTGTACGCTAGCGGAGGTGCGGACTTTATTAAAGCGTGTAAAACTGATTCGGAAGGTAAAGTTGTCGAAGGTAAACATACCGTTTATCGCATGTCGGCCGGTAGTGAAGAAGAGAAAACAGATTGGATGGAACGATTAAGTAGAAGTATTAGTCATAATCCTTTTTATGATATGTTAGCGAATCGTAAACGTAAAGCACAACACAATGCTAAAAATTAAAATCGTTGTGTATTTATTTTCTGTATATAATTATTTATTTTAAAAAATTGTTTTTTAATACGTTTGTACCTTTTTCTGAACGATTCATTAATTTTTGTTTAAATTTTGTTAAGAATAAAACCATAAGTTTGTAAAAAGTGCACACTTGAAACGAAATACGTAAAAAAAATTTTAATTTGATTTTAATTAAACACATAATTTAAAATACATTTGGCGGTATTTATGTTAAAGTTGTTTTCATATTTAGAGTAATGCGGGATTAGAAAAACTGAAATTTTTTCAACTACACTCTTCTTAAATTGATTAGTCAGTAAAATAAAGTGAATGTAGTTATCTTAATTTAACTATTATAAGTTTTGTGAGAAACTCGGATTAAATTGTAATTAAATGAATTTCTTGAAAAGTATTTTTAATTATAATCTTAGATTTAATTAACTACTCTTGTGATTGATTTTGTAAATAGGATAAATAAAATTTTTGTGTAAATTAAACATTAACGAAAATGTTTTGTATAGTTCTTGAATGTAAATATATTATACGTTTTTAAATTCTTTATTTTGTTGTTTATTGTATCAGAAACTGTACCCTTATATTGAAAAAGAGCGAAAGTGTTAGTGCAGAAGAAACAATTCTAATAACTATAAGGTAAACATATCAATTTTAACTTTTCCAATCCAAGAGAAAGTTGTTATAATTGAGAAAAAAAAAATAATATAAAATTTTTTTTGAATTTCTCGACGTTTTGGAGCCCAAATTGAAAAACAAAATTTCAAATTTTTTAATTCAAAATGGCAGCCAATAGAACGATTGTCCCCATTATGTGGTTTTTCCCTTATAACTTGGCCGATAATTATTATTATAAAAATTTAAAAATGGCATTGTACAGCCAAAATAAAGGGCTTTCTTTCTAAAACAGTCAATTTTGAAAATTGTTTTAAAATTGCATGCCTTTAAGGGGCCAAAGTAGGTCAAAATTTTGAAATGGCTTTTCTCAAAATTTCCTCTGCCATATTTTTTCTTTTTTGGGTATGTTACAGACAACGTAATTCTCTATTGAAATATAAATTTTTATCAAAATCTCTGGAGTCGTTTTGGAGTAATGATTTTTTGAATGTCAAAACTCTATAATTTCTTTTGTAATAGAAATTATAACTTGAAAATGGATATACAGTAGACCCCCCTTATAACGTACCATTAGAGGCCGAAAAATTTGGTACGTTATAACCGGAAGTTCGTTATAAAAACACAATAAATAAACAAAATATTAAAATGGGACCAAAAATTTAGTCCTTTATATCCAGAAAAACGTTATAAAGGGGTACTTTATAACGGGGTTCTACTGTATGTATCAATCCCATGAAAATCTATTATTTGACACTATTTCCGGTTAAACCGAAAATCACAAAAATATCAAAATTTTTAGGAACATCCTGTGTTTTTTTAATATTTTGAAGGCTCGTAAAATTAGCTTTCTGAAGATATAGAATAATGTATATTTTGAACTTCAATTTATGCCAAAATTATAAAAAAAATGAATTTTTTGAAACAGTTTATACCTAAAAATTCTGCTTACACGCAGAAGTCCCACGATCAATCGTTGAAAGAAGCAAAAAAAATTTGTTTTTAATGTCATGTAATTTACATTAACATAAAAATAAATTTAATACAAAATTAGAAGATTTGACGGACGGAAAAAGTTCCTCGTATGGCCATTAAAATAGTGCAAGTAACTTTAAAAATTCCCGCTTTTTATCTTAGTTCCATTTTATCTCACTAGATGGCGGTCGTATTAATAATCATGGTTTGAAATAAAGTCGACCGTTTTTAATTATTTTTACTTTTGTGTATATTTTTAAGTTTAATAATGTCCAAAAGCACTGCAGAAGATGAATATTCGTTACAATATTTTGGTTTTACACCAGAAGAGTTCGTTAAAGATTGTAAGTTTTGTTTTTTACAATTCTAACCTCACTTTTATTTATTTTTTGAATTTGTTATAGCCTGATTAGCGTTTTCGCTATACACGGCTCTTTTAAATAAAATTTTAATGTCTTTTAATGACTTAATGTTAGTTTAACTTTATTTTACTTTTTTATTAATCGCTTGCACTAGCACTTTCACCATCATCCGACACATCCTGTGACAATTTTCTTTTTAATCTCTTGTGAATATTTGTTCCACATGTATTGTATTCAGCAACACTCGGCCATAGATCTCTTCTTTTTATGTATTTTTTTGAATATTTTTTAATGAACTCTGTAACTTACACTTTTATTACAAACTTTTATTGGGATTGCAGTTCTTGACGTTATTCTTGAAGAAGTGACTTTATTGATACAATATATTATACAAGAAATACCGGAATTGCCCGATTTAGCTGAAACAATTAAGAAGGAGTGTATTGAAATTCACGATATTCTCTGTGATTGTTGCAAAGATGTTATGGTCCGTTTAAAAGTAAAAATTCCAACTACCGTTTAAAATAGCTACTTATAATCATTTCTTTGCAGCCTTTGATTCAAGAAATGTTTACAATTCCTAAAAACGTTTGTTTACCAATCGATGTGAATAAACAAAAAGAATATACAGAAGAAGAAGTGAAAAGCCTTGAACTTGAAGTCGAAGAATTGGAACAGCGTTATGCAGAAGTAAGCGAATTTGTTTGAAAAGTTCAAAAGTAAATTTTTTCTTTGCAGACGCTTACAACTATAGAATATAGGAAAACACATATTCGTTTATTTGAGCTTTTAGAGCCAGTTTACCAAAAAATGGATGAAGCGATGCCATTACTAAAAGAAATTGGTGAAAATGTCAACCAATTAAAAGAATTGAATAAAATAGCTGCTGTACATAATGAGAAAAAGCAGAAATTAGCGATCACTAAAAAGGATGAGATGGAATCGTTCGCTTATATGTTTCGTACTTCTTAACTTATAATTTATAAAAAAGTGTTTAATATTTTTAAAGACAAAGTGCTTGTAGATTAAGTAAATTAAAGTGGAAAATGTGTGCCATATTTGCATTATCAAGGTTGTGCTTTAGCAGGTGTGGAGATCTCGCCTAATTTTCTCACTGATACAAATAATAAATTTATTTTTAAGAGAAATTTGAATATTTAAAATGAATTTACTTATGTATTTGAAAATTTGGTTATTACAAATTTAAAAGCCTTTTACCACTTCGAAGTTGTAAGTCTTTCGCCATTAATTGAAGAGATGGATTTTGTTGTTGTACAATATAATAAAACTATGGAATTGGACTTTAAAATATGTATATTAAGTTGATAGTGGAAGCAATATGTACAAGCGAAGGTGTATTTACAAACATTAATAAGAAACATGTCACTTCAGACCCTGCATTAGTTTACAAAGCATGATGTCACTTGCCTTCCCCTTAATAAAACTAGCACCGTTATATCTTAAATTAGATGCAAAAATATGTTTTTTCTGTCTTTACACTTTTCTGTATACACATTTTTATATAATAAAATAATTATATTTTTATTAGGTTTTAATTCTAAAATCTACATACTTAAATGTTTAATTGTCAAATTTTGGAGTGTTTCACAATAAATATGTGCTATATTGTCTTTGTATCAAAAAATTGTATTTCAAAAAAACTTAAAATTGTGTCTTTTATTAGTGTGAAGATTTGAAAAAACAGTTTACACATTTCTTTACATTTTACAACAATTAGATTGAGGAAAAACACTTAATAATAAAAAATAAGTTTTTTCTGTATACTAAAGAGCACCTAATCTAAATTTATAAGCGTATCTTGAACAGCTAAAGAATTGCCTGAGAGAAATCCATTTGTACAAGATTCAAATTGTACTTTTTCGAGTGTTTTTTTAAATATTTTATTCTTTTTTTATCAATATATCTTTAGCCGTTTTTGGAGACAAGCTTTCTAACAAGCGTGTGGTGACTACTTATAATACTTAATATTCTATAAGATATTAAATTCAAGGCCCAAATTTGTTTTTTGTTTTTTTTTGTATTGGAAGTACTAAGTACAGAATAGAATAGTACATTGCACATTTTAATTGATTAAATTTTTTTTGGACAAAAGTTTCCGGATTTGCCACAATGTACAAAAAAAATCGAGACTTTTAATTGAAACTTTTGTCAACATTATAATCTATTGCTACAGATTCAATAGAAGTCATTCTAGGTCGTTACTTTCTTATTTATTAAATAAAATAGGCACCCATTTCAGTCCTATTTGTTACATTTTTATTGATTGACATTAATAATATAAAATGGACACCTAAATTGGCTTATTTATAAGACCTAAATGACCTTTCTATTGGACCACTCTTTTTTTACTATATTAAGACATGTATAATATATTAATATTTTCAATATAGACCATTATGCTTACCATTTGTAGTGGTTAGGCTCTCAATATGAGTCGAAAAATTTATAACTTAACAGTAACTATTTACAAGCTTTTTTAAAAAAAATTAAGAAATAATACACAACTGTAGTAAAATCTTCGAAAACATACAGCTAAAACGTGTTACGTAAAAAAAACATTAATACTATAAAAACACAAAAACATAATACTAACACTTAGATTAGTCCAAAATACATTTTGTAAATATTTAGTAAAATAGCACCAACCATCACTTAACTTATCGCAGTTCTTTTCATTAAATATTAAGACCATTCTATCTGCAATAACGTATACATCTTACTTACTAGAATATGTTGCTTTTTTTAAAAAATGATTTTTTTTATTGCTATTAATTTGTATTGCCCGGTATGTTTTCTTCGATTTTTAATATTTCGGTCGTTGGATCGTAATGTCCGGCTAAATAATATATGTCATTGTTGTCGTATATTGCTGCATAGCGTTTAGTATCGTCTCCCAGCGCAGCTTTAAAACCGGCCAGCGACAAAACTTCGCATTTATGAGAAATCGTTTGAACGTCGTTTTCGTCTTCGTGCGGAGACTCAAATAAAGCTCCCTAAAAAATTAAAAAAACGAATTATGTTACATCAAAGACATTTAAATAACTGTTTTAAAACCGACGAAAGGCTAGTTCAATCACAATGCTTCTAGAGTTGAAATTATGAATTTTAGAAATATGCTGTACTTACTGGATATTGCAAGTTAGGGCGTTGTTTGGTTTCTTCAGGATGATAAAACCATTTCACTTTGACTGCCATGGAACCGGCAGATTCCCACATGGCCTGAATTTTACCAATGTAAGGCCTATCGGGACTACTCGTTGATAGAAAGACGGCTGAATCACCAACCTTTAATAAATGGAAACCAATTATTTAATAATTTATCTACGATCATCTTAAAGATTTTTAAGTAATTATAAAAACAAAAAAAAAGTAATTTAAGTTCTATTTATCATTATTTAAAACTAAAGTTTTGAAAAATCATTGACATTTGAGTTGTCAAACAAATACAAGTAGCGACATCTATTATCAAGTTGTTTGAACCTAATTAATATATTAAAATTTTCTGAAGATTTTCAATATCATTTTAAAGATTTTTAAGTAATTGTAATAGCAAAAAGAAAGTACTATAAGTTCTATTTAACATCATTTAAAACTGAACTTTTGAAAAATCATTTGACATTTTAGTTGGCAAAGAAATACAA
This sequence comes from Malthinus seriepunctatus, assembly GCA_963924605.1. NCBI lineage: Eukaryota > Metazoa > Arthropoda > Insecta > Coleoptera > Cantharidae > Malthinus > Malthinus seriepunctatus. Next base: position 22,018,113 of record OZ004603.1, read on the forward strand.
GTAGCGACATCTATTATCAAGCTGTTTAAACCTATTTAATTTATTAGAATTTTCTGAAGATTTTCAACAGTTTTAGATAATATTGTACGTAAAGTGGGAAAATCTAAAACACTAAATTAGCAATTACCATAATCGATTCAGAATCCCTCCTAATTTCCTTGAAAAATTCCTTCCTTATTCGACCTTTAACTTTTGAACGCTTATAACCTTTTCCTGACCAACTCCAAAGTTGCTTTTTGTACAAAAACGCAGTCATTTTACTGCGACTTTCGCTAGACTCTTGCCGATCTCTTTTCTTTAACTTCTGCAAAAAAATCACTCGTTAATTCAAATTTACTTTTTCAATTAATCGCTTCACTCACTTTACACTTTGAATCGTTAATATCGTCTATAGTAACTTCATTTTCGGGATCAATTTCAATTTCAGGTTCTGAAAGAGTTGTACTGGTGGAATGGACTAAGCTACTTTGAGGAGAATCGTCGGAATCTTCTTTTAAAACGTCTTCGCTCGTTGACGTTGTCGTGTCGGATTTTTCTAACTCGACTTCAACTTGATTTTTTTCGTCCCCATTTAAAGTTTCACGATGGCGTTTCTTATGTTTTTTGTGTTTCTTGTGATGTTTCTTACGTTTACAATGTTCGTCGCCGCACTTACATTTTTTGTGTTTCTTTTTATCGAGATGCGCAAGTTTGTCCTTTAGTTTGTCGCGCAACTTTTCGCGTTTTCTTTTTTTAAGACGTTTGCGTTCTTGATGCGCAGCAGCTGTACTTTGCTCGAGTTTGTTCTTATCTTCGTTTTCTTTATCCATTTCGTTTACTTTTGGTTTTTCTACTTCTGGGATCGTTTGTGGTGGTGACGAGAAACAGTCGCTTAGACGACGTTCGTCTATCGAAATGCTGTTTAGGGAGGTACGTCTTCGACGTTTACTCAAACTTAATAGAGGATTTGGATCATATTCTAGAAAACAAAAGAACAAATTAAGGAAATCGTTTTAATATTAGATAAATTCTAATGAATTTGGAAAACGAAAACAAGTAGTTATGTGGAAAGACACCAAGAGCTAGGAAGAACAGATAATTGGAATCTGTAACGGATCTCTTTATTTTGTATCTTGTATCCCTCGCATCAGTGGAAGATTATCCTTATCCATGAGACCACATTGATCCACGGCTCATTTAAGCACCACCAAAAACCTCCGTTGCTGGTTTACAGCTACAGTTCCACCACAGAGATAATAGGTGGGCATGTGGAGAAGAATGCAAGAGATACGAGAAAGAAGATAAACTGGCTAAACAAAGGTTTGAGTCAACACTGAGCAATTGCTCATTTGAAGGGGAAAAATGTCTAAAGTTATATTAATCCTACTACAGAGATATAGGTGGTTATGTGGAGAAAAACCAAGAGATACGAGAAATCAGATGAACTAGCTGACAAGGATCTGAATCACCTTATCAGTGTACGATTATCCATGAGAACGCACTGAGCTATAGCAATGGCTCATTTACGTGCAACTAAATCTACGTTGCTGGTCTACAGTTATATTCTTTCCACTATCACAGATAAAGGTCTTTATGTGGAGAAAAATTAAGAGATACAAAAAAGCAGATAACGAGCTAAACAAAGATCTGAATCATCTTATCAGTGGACGATTATCCATGAGACCACACTAAGCCATAACAATGGCTTATTTAAGACCAACAAAATCTCCGTTGCTGGTCTACAGTTATATTCCTTCCACTACCAGAGATATAGGTGGTTATGTGAAGAAAAACCAAGAGATACAAGCAGATGAACTAGCTAAACAAGGATCTGAACCACCTTACCAGTGGACGATTATTCATGAGACCACACTGAGCCATAGCAATAACTCGTTTAAGGGCAACAAAATCTTCGTTGCTGGTCTACAGTTATATTCCTTCCACTACCAGAGATATAGGTGGTTATGTGAAGAAAAACCAAGAGATACAAGTAAGCAGATGAACTAGCTAAACAAGGATCTGAATCACCTTATCAGTGGACGATTGTCCATGAGACCACACCGAGTTATAGCAATAGCTCATTTAAAGGCAATAAAATTTCCGTTGCTGGTCTACAGTTATATTCCTTCCACTACCAGAGATATAGGTGTTTATGTGGAGAAAATCCAAGAGATACAAGGAAGCAGATGAACTAGCTAAACAAGGATTTGAATCACCTTACCAGTGGACGATTATCCATGAGACCACACCTATATAGCTATAGCAATAGCTCATTTAAGGGCAACAAAATCTCCGTTGCTGGTCTACAGTTATATTCCTTCCACTACCAGAGATATAGGTGGTTATATGAAGAAAACCCAAGAGATACAAGTAAGCAGATGAACTAGCTAAACAAGGATCTGAGTCACCTTATCAGTGGACAATTATCCATGAGACCACTAAGCCATAGCAATAGCTCATTTACGTGCAACAAAATCTCCGTTGCTGGTCTGCAGTTATATTCCTTCCACTACCACAGATATAGGTGTTTATGTGGAGAAGAACCAAGAGATACAAGAAAACAGATAAACTAGCTAAACAAGGATTTGAATGAGATAACTGCATGATGATGCATGAGATAACACGCCAACGAACAATGGACTGAAGAGACTTCATAAAGCTCTCTGGGCAATGAGATATCAAGAACCAAAGTACCACATTCACTACTTTTAGTACAGAAATGGACTTACCAACAAACGGATAATCAGATGGAAGATATCGAATATCTTCCATAGCAATTCGTCCACTATCACCATCATCAAACTCAACCGAAACAAACTTCAAATCCAAAATAGGATCTGGAGTACCAGGTTCGGCGATGCTTCCAGGATACAAACAACGATACTGTTGACTCCAATAAGCACAAACGCGAGTTCCAGTAGTAAGTTCTTTGGTGCTCGTAGGTGCGACTTCGACAATCTACAAAAACTATAAATGACGTACGATTCAAACCAATTTTAATTTTGTAACTTACGGCATCACGTAAAATTTCCTCCCTGGACATAATGTGCGGCCTATTGCCCCTTTCTCCATCCAAACTAATCGAATAGACATCGGGTGGTTCGACCGCCTTCAAGTGTCCCGCATAAAACAAACCACCCATTGCGGTCAAAACCCTCATTTTATCCTTTTCCAAATGTTCTGCAGTTAAAACACATCTATCATCGCGCAACTTAACCGGTTCACTAACAACTTCTTCTTTCGTTTCCTCTTGAGAAGGAACATTTTGCACTTCTTGCACAATCTCACTTTCAACTACCTTTTTATTAGATGAATTGTTTTCATTTTCGTTACTTTCCCAATCATTATTAACCTCTTCGTCTTCGACGTACATTTTAACAGTTGGCTCGGCTTTGAGTTTGGGTCGAATTTTGCTGACGCTTTCAGGAAGCTTTTTGGTTGTGTTCGTGTGGTTGCTGTTGTTGTGTTTTAACTTTTTGGCTTTTGGTTTTTTTGTGGGTTCTTCCACGTAACGTGGTGGAGTTGCCGCTCGAATTGGCGCTTCTTTATTTTGCATCTGCAACTTTTGTTTGGCTGCCAATAAATATCCAACAAAGCTACCCGCTTTTGGTTTTTTAGCTACGATGGTTTCGGTGCCGGTACGTTCGTCGTTGCTCGATAGTAGTTTTTTAGGGCGACCGACTTTGCGTTTTTTCGAAGATGAGATTTTTTCGGGCGACGAGTCGCTAAAGTCGGGTCCGGATGAGTAGTTTGTTTCTTTTTTGTTTTCGAAAATGTTTGTTTCTTGATTATTGCTTACGGCACACAGTGTGGGTGGTTTTAGTAGTTCGTATTTGTGGGGTGTTACAGGTACGTCCATTTTATCTAAGAATGGTGGTGGAGTAGCGCTTCGTTCTGAGAAAGTCGATTTTTTTCTCGACTTTCTCTTTTTGGATTCCTTCTCGTCCAACGACTTACGTTTTGGTTTTAACTTATTCAATTCTCGTTGTTTTTCTTTGTATTGCCGTTGCAGTTCGGCCAATTTTAATCTCATGTCTAGTTCGGATGGGTTCATTTCGGGCCAATCGTCTTTATTGTAATTGGGTTGTGTTTTGCTAGCAATAAATTTTTTAGCTTCCTCTTCGGATTCTCGCGATTTGTAAGTTCTATGTACAGATTCTTTGCACGAACACTTTTCACTATAAGCGTCTTTGTAAACGGTTTCGCACACGTTACGTTCACTCTCTTCTTTTAAATTTTGAGCACGTTCAATTTCGAGTTTATTCTTACGCTCTTCTTCCTGTTGAAGATACTTTTTATATTCGCGTTTGAATTTTTTTATTTTCGAAAACGACTCGTCGTAATGTTTGGCTTTTCGTTTTTCGCGTTTACGTTCGTCTCGATTTTTTTTATCGTTCGAATAATCTTTTGTTAAAGATTGTGCTTTTTTATTATTAACTTCTACTTCTTCGATAAACCTTTGTTCCGCTAAAGCGCACAACAAATCTAAACCACCTAACTTATCATCTACGGCATTTGCAATCACAGACTCGGTTTCTTTTATTTTTATCGACATATCTTGTGCATTTTCAAAAAATTCTTCATTCTCCTTTTGATCATTAACATTAATATTATTATTATTATTGAGTTGAGATATGTTTGAATTGGTACAAATTTTTTCAAACTCCACTATACTGTTAGAAAGTAATTCTAAACCACTCAAATCTGGTTTAGACGTAAGTACTAATGGTTCTTCTTGTTCTTGGATTTCTTCAATTTCAGGAAGATTAATTATAATGTCGTCACATTTAGGCGATTGTGACTCGATTTCAGGTACAATTTCTTCTTTATTATCATCTGTATCACCTTTGGTATCGGAAATTTCACAAATTGTTGTGTTATCATCTTCGCTACATATTGGACTATCGGTTTGATTACTTGCATCTTGTACTCCTGGAGACTCGTCTTCTAGATGAGTCGTTTCTGGCGGTGGTGTCAAACAACTAACTGGGGATGTTGCTTGAGACCTGTGTGATGCTTCGGTGGCCGATGCTTGGGATAAAATTAAATTTGTTGGGTGTTGGTAAATGACGTGGGTCGTAACCAATGGGGCCATGTTTTGATCTGTGTAAACGGTACCCGTGTTGCTCCCTATTGTACTTACGGCTTGTAAAGCTTTGGTTTGATCTAAATTTGAAGGGTCGGTTTCGATTTTGATTAGGGTCGTTGCTGGAATGGGCAATGGAATTTTTCTTTTTGTATCTGTTGTTGTGAGAGCTAAAAGACGGGTACTGTGTGTTTGGGTGTGTTGATGGAGAGTTGTACTTGTCGATAGGTAATCGGAAGATGCTGAACTGAGAAGTTGGAGAGGTGGTGGAGGTAAAGGTGGTAGAAAAAGTGATGGTGGTTGATGATAACTAGGCCACACGACCGCCTGCTGAACTTGTTCTGGAAAAACGAAAAAAAGTCACATAAATTAATCTGACAATTGCAAGTTTAAATTGTTAAAGAATAATGGAGTATTGTTTTTGTTATTTAGTATGCACGGTCGTGCACAAAACAACCAATATAATACAAATATTTTGCAAATTAATGCAGTTGGGTCGTTGGAATTCCGCGAAAACTTCTACTGTAACTGTGACATCATAAGCTTTTAACTTTTTTTATTAGTTAGTGACTAACATACCTTACTCATTTAGATAAACGTCCAAACTCTCCTTTTTATTAATAAACATTATTTGCATTAAGTAAGAAAAAACCCTCAAGATGAAAGTGACAAGGTCACATTCTGAAATCAATTTAAAAGACACCCATTCAATCTAATGAATTTAAATCACTAATCTCAGTTGGCGCTTCCTATTATTGAAGTAAAAATAGAAGAGTCTGATTGAGCCTTTATAAATTATAACGTGAGAGAGTTAATTTTGAATTTGTAATCAGTTCGTATTGTTCGCTTGTGCCTTTTAACATATTCTTGTAAAATTAAGAACAATGGAAAGTTTAACGTGGGTGAGGTGATGCCATTAAGTAATTAGCTAAGCGATGTTAATGCATAATTAAATTATGAAGCAAATTTCGTTCGCCGACAATATTTATTATTTTTTACATAATAAACAGACGTTTTTAACGAGTATTACTATTTAATGTGTTCAATGACAATAAAAATAATCGATGTATAAAATGAGTTTTACTGCATGTATAATGATAATGAATAAGCAAAATGATAAAAACAATATAATCGAGCCTTGCTTTATGACAGAATTGCTAAACTATATGTTCGGAAATTGTTCTGAAGAAATGATCAAGAAAACAGCCCACTCTGTTTTAAAACTCAGAAAGCCACGTCATCGTCTTAGTCTTAGCCACGGACGGAATAGAGCCCTGCCAAATCCATTACATTAAAAATTTATAGTCTGTTTAGAGGAAAAACTTAAAATGATTTAATATGATATTCGATGGTATCAGCAAATCCTTTTCATACATTCAAAAGTCGTACTTTGCAAATAACGTTTCTAAGATAATTAGGGAGGAAGTCTAATTACTTTTAACTATATGACTTCATTAAGAAAACACAATTTTGACCATCTGCCAATTCTACGATAGACACTCAGAACTTAGTCGTTGTCTACACAGATTGGACAAGCCTGTGTCCGTATTAAGAATTCCCATCTACTTCATAAAGAACCTTTTTACAGACAGAAAAGTCGTAACACACCCAAAAGCTAATAATTGACCCCGAGGGGCAGCCACTGTTCTGAATTTGTACAGACTGTCGATAACTGCCGTTGACTGCCCATGACTACCGTTGACTGCTCAATTTTGTACATTGACTGCCAAGAGTGGATAACCCTCGTCCAGGCCTGTTTAAAATAGGGGATTGAGTCATCACACCAATAAGTATGTCACATTAAAAATGCTCATCATTCATCATGTATTCAGAACAGAAGTAGGTGCCTCTTATAATCGCGAAGTGGCCAAGAGCCGTTAGTGCTTCTGCAATTGAGAAGTCGTATTCCATTCAGATCAGTAAAATTACTCAATGTAATTCTCGATGCAAAACTATTTTGACTCCACCACCATCCTGAAATTACCTAGGGGGTTAGTCTGAACGAGTAAGACCATTTGTCTAAAAACCCACCGAGAGGCAATTCTCGATTCAGAACTATTTTGAATCTACCACCATACTGCAATTACCCAGGGGGTTAGCCCGGAGAAGTAGGTCCATATGTCTGTAGTCCACCGATAGGTAATATTTAATTCAGAACTACCTATTTGTAATCCACCACCATAGTGCAATTACCCAGGTCCCAGAGGGTTAGCCCGAAGGAGTAAGTCCCTCTGTCTGTAGTCCACTACTTTTCGAAGCGGCATCATTTCTTTGGAACACTAACTTCCACTACATCCAAAAATTGGCGAGGAAGTGTTAATCAACCAACTGTTAACTACGCAGAAAGTTCGCCCGAGTTCGTAACACAGCCGTCTCCCTTTAGTCATTCGGAGATAGCTTCTGTTCCAGGAAGATTAACGTCTGATACATTTAAGATATCGAATTCTGTTAATACAAATTACATTCGATTTCTCAACTAGAGTCAGAGATGTGAACCAAGGTACGCAGATACGCTAACGCAATGTTCATGATGAGAATGATACTATGCTAAACGCACAGAGGCTATAGATCCCCTGGTAGGCTTCCAAAGAGATGACAAGTTTCAAATCATGTCTGTGAGAGACAGAGATGTAATCTGTGATGTACTCAAGAAGTTGCACGCTAATCCTCGACCAGAAGTCATCTGATTCTCGGACATTTGTTTGGGAAATCGTATTCTACCCAGATCAACGACATGAGCCACCAATCTGTGTTAACGCAGTGTTTATGATGAGCAATTTAGCGATAAGACCTAACCTTTTCCTAGACGGAAACTTCGTCTCCTGTCAAGAAAGAGAGTGGTCGTATGCTGTTTACAGAGTACACGTTCTTCACATAGATGGACTATGGATGGAGCTTAACACTATTTAATAGATGGCGACGAGGATGGCAAGTATGATGACATTTAAGAAACGTATCCTGTAGAATGATACTAAGCTAACCGCACAGAAGCTATAGATCCCCTGGTAGGTTTCCAAAGAGCTGATAAGTTTCAAATCATGTCTGTGAGAGACAGAGATGTAATCTGTGATGTACTCAAGAAGTTGCACGCTAATCCTCGACCAGAAGTCATCTGGTTCTCTGACATTTGTTTGGGAAATCGTATTCTACCCAGATCAACGACATGAGCCACCAATCTGTGTTAACGCAGTGTTTATGATGAATGAGAGTAGTCGTATACTGCTTACAGAGCACCACTTCCTCAGATAGACAGACTATGGATGGAGCTTTACACTATTTAAAAGACGGCGACGAGAATGGCGACGAGGATGGCGAGTCTGATGACACTTAAGAATCGTATCCTGTCAACAGAGGCAGATAATATCTGAAGAAGGAAAAATGAGTGAATTCCCCGACACTACTAAAACGGGCATTAATTTAAAGACCACAGAATAAAGATCGGAAAACCATAATCATCAGAGATTGCTTTGATTTTAAAATATCGAACGAGTAGATTGTGACTATAAATTTAATTACAACTTTAATCTTGGCCGTACTATCAAATTAACTCCAAGTTTTATATCATTCGATTTATTTTTCATTGAAATACGTCACGTTTTATTAAGAAAGTTTTCAGAAAATTTTGATAAATAACAGAAAAACAATGGCGTGATTGAAGCCGTTTATACTCCTATTAATAAAAAAAAAAAAGTTTATAAATGTACGGTAGTAATTCACAATGAATTTTTTTTTAAACTTGGGTAATTGAAAAATGTAATAAATGGTTACATAAAAATCTCGTTCGCAAGTACTTGTTTTTGAAGTTGTACGAAATACTTCAAATTGTTTCAAACTTTTATTTCATAATTTATTACTATAAAAGTGCAGATGTTTTTCATATTTGTTCACGAGAACATAACACCTATAATACACGTACGTACATATAATCGAAATTAGATTAGTTTGATTGGTATAGTAAGGGGAGAACTTAAAAACTAAATGACCCTCTTCTTTTCCTCATCGTACAAAAGAATTTATCCCTCACCCTCTAAAAATACACATGAATAGAATTCGATATTCAGCAAAAACATTTTATCATGTTGAAACTTTCAAAACCAACTCTAAATAATTGAAAAATAAAGAAAGAAAAAATTATGTTGCGAATGTATTACAATGTAGATGAATAACAAATGAAGCAATGAAACTTTTTCAAAAAAAGTATAATGGCAATTGAATAAAAGAAAACTTGTAAAAAAGTGAAGTTAGTGAATTAAATGTTGGAAGTCAACTATTTTCTTTGTAATTGCAACTGCAAGTCAATATTAAAATAAATTTGTCTATTGAAGCCATAAAAATGGTTGACAGGGTAAAGGATTATTCTACAGACTGGTAATATTCAACAGTCAAGGGAAGTAAAATGTGAAGATACTAAAAAAACTATTAATAGTACGAGACAAAGTTTAGGTGATAAAAACTTCTATTTTAAGCATTTCGCTGCGTTTCTAATACCTAGACACGATTTCTATAAGTATGTCTTTGATGGATGGATAAACCAACGGATACAGTCGGAAAACCATACAACATTTGGAAAACAAAATCTCTAAACGGCAATAGGTTTGGATTAGTCGAACAAAATGTAAAAAAGTTTTACCTAAAAGCGTTTGACAAGAGGAAAGAAAACACTCTGCAAGACCAGATACACCTTTCAAAAACTGAGTTTGGCATCACAGTACAAGTCTATGATTGATAAAACGAGTCACTTAAATGGTTACATAAGATCTGAGTAAACTTGACAAGACTCTGGTAAAGCAAGATGAGAATTTGGAAGATAACGTTCCGCAAGGCAACACAGAATAACAAAAAACTGTAAACGGGAGATACCATCTAAGGAGGTTTGGAATGGTGGAACAGATTTCAAAAAGTTGTGTAAAAGCGTTTGACAAGATCTTAGTAAGCGATGCTCCAGCGAGGAATGAGAATGATATGCAAGTCCAGATACAATCTCAAACAATTCTAGAATATCATGCAGTATCTAGGTAAGCTTAGCACCACATCAGGACAAGTCCTAGATACAATCTCAAACACTCTAGAATGTCATGTAATATCCACGTAAGCTCTAATCTAACGATTAGATAATATCAACATATCAAGTAAGTTTGTGAGAGGGTAGGTATGTAGAATCAGGAATAAGCTCTAACCGCTAAATACGATCCTAGCAAGCTTCGTAAATAGTCTGTAAAAAAGGTAAGCCATAGTAAAATCTCAAAAAGCTACATAAAAGGCTAGACAAAATCTAAGTAAGCTTGTTCAGGTTCTGTGAGACTAACCCTAGGTTGAAGAAAGCTTTTAACGGCTTGTTACGATTGAGGGCAGTTCAGATGTGACTTGAACCACTATATTTTGACATCTGATACGTCACATTCAAAACTCAATCAAATGGGCGGATTCACCGGACGTAACAGTTGTGCAACGGTTACCAAATCGTCCGCTGACGTACCCGCTACTTTGGGAACGTGTGCGGAGCGGTCGCCATTTTATCGAGCGCATTTCGTTTGCGCTACTTGTTTGTATTTAAATTTTAGATTGTCATTATGACACTTAAATAAAATTCGAAATACCGGACGATGTAGCGCTAGTAATGTAGCAGCTGGATCGGTATACGTTTGCGCTACGTCCGGTGAATGGGCCCATTCAATCAATTGTAACAAGTCGTTAAAAGCTTTCTGCAACCCAACCTAGGCAATCTATAATTCAAAAAGCAGAATCTCAGAAAGTTGGAATGGGAATGTTTCGGTCACATCGGTTGGAAGCGGTCATATCGCCGGTTATTAAAACATAACAATTTTCTTAACAACATCATAGAATAGCGTGACAGGTCCTGAAAAGCAAGGCAGAATTTTGAAAAACTAAAGTAAAACCTAATACAAAGGCTATAAAAATGGCTAGACATTATCTAAGTAAGCTTGGCACAACAAGAACAGCAGTATTATTCCATGTTGGTGTCAAGAAAAGCGTTAAGCCTTGGCAATCGGGGTCCACTTGACAACGTGCTGTGACTACCGGTATACATAGAATATCGTGACAAGTCTTGAAAGGCAAGGCAGAATTTGGAAAAATCAAGGTAAAATCTGCAAAGGCTATAAATGGCTAGACATTACCTAAGTAGCCAAGTAACCTTGGCACAATAAGGCCAGAGTCGTGCTATCGCACGGGTGTCAAGAAAAGCGTTAAGCCTTGGCAATTCGCTACCTTACTATTAAAAGGTTCCATTTGAATTTTTTCAGAAATTGATATTTTTACATAATAAGGTTCTAAATGCCACATATTACCATAAAAAGGCCGTTTTAGTAAAAAAATTGGAATTGTCGAAATTATTTTGCGAACAAAAGTTTTATTTGCATGCTACCTAATGGGATTTTAAAACTTCAATTGCCTATATTCTCCGTACGTTAAATTTGTCAGATAAAACCTTGTAACACCAAGGTAGCGAATTGCCGTCTACTTGACAACGTGCTGTGACTATCGGTCTCTGACATATCAATTATTGCCGCTTATTAAGGCTTTGCGCTTTTCTTAACACTAACATACTAACCTAGAATAGTGTGACAGATCTTGAAGGGCGAGGCAGAACTTGGAAAAACTAAGGTAAAATCTATAAAGGCTATAAATGGCTAGACATCTAAGTAACCTTGGCACAACAAGACCAAAGCCCTGCTATTCCACGGGTGCCAAGAAAAGCGTTAAGCCTCGGCAATAGGCGTCAACTTGACAACGTGCTGTGACTATCGGTCTCCGACATACCCATTATCGCCGCTTTGCGCTTCTCTTAACACTAATATAGAATACTGTGACAGGTCTTGAAAGGCGAGGCAGAACTTGGAAAAACTAAGGTAAAATCTATAAAGGCTATAAATGGCTAGACATCTAAGTAACCTTGGCACAACAAGACCAAAGCCCTGCTATTCCACGGGTGTCAAGAAAAGCGTTAAGCCTCGGCAATAGGCGTCAACTTGACAACGTGCTGTGACTATCGGTCTCTGACATACCCATTATCACAGGTTATTAAGGCTTTGCGCTTTTCTTAACACCAACATAGAATAGCGTGACAGGTCTTGGAAAGACAAGGTAGAATTTGGAAAAAACAAGGTGAAATCTCTAAAGGCTATAAATGACTAGCCATTATCTAAGTAACCTTGGCACAACAAGACCAAAGCTCTGCTATTCCACGGGTGCCAAGAAAAGCGTTAAGCCTCGGCAATAGGCGTCAACTTGACAACGTGCTGTGACTATCGGTCTCCGACATACCCATTATCGCCGCTTTGCGCTTCTCTTAACACTAATATAGAATACTGTGACAGGTCTTGAAAGGCGAGGCAGAACTTGGAAAAACTAAGGTAAAATCTATAAAGGCTATAAATGGCTAGACATCTAAGTAACCTTGGCACAACAAGACCAAAGCCCTGCTATTCCACGGGTGTCAAGAAAAGCGTTAAGCCTCGGCAATAGGCGTCAACTTGACAACGTGCTGTGACTATCGGTCTCTGACATACCCATTATCACAGGTTATTAAGGCTTTGCGCTTTTCTTAACACCAACATAGAATAGCGTGACAGGTCTTGGAAAGGCAAGGTAGAATTTGGAAAAAACAAGGTGAAATCTCTAAAGGCTATAAATGACTAGCCATTATCTAAGTAACCTTGGCACAACAAGACCAAAGCTCTGCTATTCCACGGATGCCAAGAAAAGCGTTAAGCCTCGGCAATAGGCGTCAACTTGACAACGTGCTGTGACTATCGGTCTCCGACATACCCATTATCGCCGCTTTGCGGCTTTGCGCTTCTCTTAATACTAATATAGAATACTGTGACAGGTCTTGAAAGGCGAGGCAGAACTTGGAAAAACTAAGGTAAAATCTATAAAGGCTATAAATGGCTAGACATTATCTAAGTAAGCTTGGCACAACAAGACCAAGTCCTGAACGGCAAGGCAGAATTTGGAAAAGCCCCAAAAACATGAAATCTACTCAGTAAACAATATACGTTCGTATTTATCAATTTCCGTAGGCTGATTCATATTTTTATCGATAATCAATTGGCCAACCGGTAATTACATAAGGCTAAATAACGATAAATCGATAGTTATCAATACAAATCGTATGATATGATGCAAATACCAACCAATATTCTAAATTCCCATATATTTGAATCAAAATTCGAATCCATCACAATTATTTTCGGCCATTGTCTACTACAACATTTATCAAATTTAAACAATTAAAGTTAAATCCGAGTCGCGGTCGTTTTTATCGATATAGTAATTGCATTTTCCCATTTTCTAAACGTTCCATTGTTTATTTGTTTACTTTAATTAATTATTTCATATTTTTTAACCTCTAAACACAATTTTTTTCACTAACACCACTAAAAACTGCTCTAAAATAAATGAATTAATTATTTCACGGTTGCAAGAAAAACAAAAGCTTTCCCCAAATATTGTTTAAAATTAACGACAGAGTGGGATTAATTAAACAATTTTTTCTGATAAAAATGTCCGATTATTTGACTAGCGTGGTTAGTTCCACGTATAAACTTATGTCATTTAAAAAAAACAACAAAACATCGTAAACAAAAACAAAAGAATGAATAAACGTACTTGATTGGCTTTTGTTGTTATTATCACAGAACTGCATTAAACACTTGTCCAAAGAAAACAAAAATAACAAAAAGTGCCGTTTTAAAACAAAATTACTATACACTCTTTTTACAACAAAAATGGTGGCGTGCTTTCTCACTGAAGGGTAAATACACATTAAAGTTAGGAAGGAGGCCACCTATCGTGCATCCCTTGCTTCCGCTCATTGACGCACTAAAAAGGCAGTAGCGTAACATTTATCACAAACTACTCTTTAGATCAAAAACAAACCTTTTCTAGAAAAATCCTACACGATTTAAAAACGTTAAAAAACAAAAGTTGTTTTTAACCTCCCCTTCCTCCATCCACATAAACATTCAAATTAGCGTGACATATACAAAATAAACTTAAATCTAATGATTTTGAATCATCAAAATATTCAAAATTACGCCACATGATGTAATTTACTTGATTATTTTTATTCCCGTCAAAAATTTAATTTTTAACGAGGGTTAAAATATCCTTTTAAATAAGATGGCCTTGGATGTTTAAAAAACCAGTTTTACGATTTTGAAGGTTATTAGTTATTCGATTCAATTTTGACTGACATTATTGCAATCATACATCAATTCATTTTTTTTAAATCACTCTCGGGTTTTTGTTTCATCGTTGTCATAGCAACTATTGATAAATCAACCCAAAACTACATGATTCATTATTTTATCTAGTGGAAATTCACTGTTCTGTCATCAAACAAATGCACGTGGATTGTTTCGTCTTTCAATAAAGTTTTGTACAAAGTACGTGAGTTAGTTCACTCACCCAAAGGGCTCGTCAAACACCACACTCCTCGCGAATAATTCACTTTAGAGTAGTCAAAGAACCAAAATTTATCCTGATTTTTGGATTTTTTTTGTAACAGCAATTTTTTTTTATCGGTCGAAACCATTCCTGTGAGTTTGTGTATAAAATGCCTCAACCCAATTTTGAGCTGAAGGTACGTATTCTTTGACTTTAATGTAAAATTTTGACTTTTTCAAGTTTCCGCTTCACTATTTTTTGAATAACTTCCTTTGTTTTGGTCGGATCGAGACCAAAAAATTTTCGTTTTGTTTGTAATGAATCTCTATTTAAAACTGCCTGGGTTAAAATAATTTATATTAATTTCCTAACCTAAAAAAATTCAAAACTAACGTCAATGGTGGGCCGTCGTTTTTTTATAGAGAACTTGAGTTTTAATTATTGTTATAGTATGAAACTTTAGGAAATTGTAGCTGATATAGTAACAAATCTATATTGCAAGTTTGGTCCAAAAATATTAAGAACAACGGCTAAAATTTGCATTTAAAAAAAATTGCCGACACAAAAAAAATCCAAAAATCAGGATAAATTTTGGTTTTGACTACACTCTACTTGACAACTTCGTGTAAAAATTACTTTGAAATGAAATAAACATTTTTAAGCGCTAAATTGGCTAATTTTTTTCCTGTGGTTTCAATTTATAATTTTGCAATTTTAATCCTCTGTATACCCACTATGAAAGTAATGGTGTAAGTATCCCCGTCAGGGTTGTAATGAATAATTTAAAATCCTCCAGTCCGAACAAGGGGTTTTTCTTCCCTAGATTTAAAGCTCCTCCATTAATATTGAAATGGAACTTAAAATTACAAGCCCTTTAAAGAGCAGAAAAAGCGATTTTTAAACTCTTGAGGGAATATCCTCGTCTATTATCAATTAGTACGACTACATTTGTCACTTTATACGGGCTCACTATACCATTTTTACGATGAAATTTTAATCAACAGGCATTATAAATGAAGTCATCGCCCTTAATTTTGTCATTGACACATCAAAAAGCTTCAGAGCAGCTCTACATGAGACAATGTGTACAAAACAGGAAAATAACATTATGTTTCACATTTTTGTCCCCTCTCTCTTAATATTATTCCCTATAAATGTGCAATTTTAATTATTTACCTATTCCAGTGGTGGGCAAAAGCAGCAAATGTCCAGTGGATGGATCACGAACCAATTGAACTCCAACTGGCGGCACTGGTAGCATCGGTTCCATAGGCAGAGCTGCTGAAACAAATATTATCATATAAACACACCTTTGTACACATTACTTAAATAGTACAGGAAATTTAATGCTTTGCAACTTCTTTTCAGGAGAATTTTACTGTAAAACGAAGGACTGAGATGCTAGAGACAAAAGTTTGATGAAAAACGTAAGGCAAATTTTTTTTCAGAAATTAACAATTTTTGCGGGTGGATATCTTCAAAACTATAAGGAATAGAGAAAAAATAAATAGAAACAATCTTGTAGGAAATTTCATAAGCTTTAATTTTTCTAAGAATATATTTTTCCTTAGGACTCACCGTTTTTGATATATAATCAAAAACCGCAAAAAACGGAACCTTTCGACGTTTCCACCCCCTACCTCCCTTAGACCAATAGCTAGGACCGGGGACTTTTAGTATTAATATCTCCTAACTAGTCTAAACACATTCCCGAAGAAAAAAATTCTACTCTCTTCCATGCATGTTCTCTATAACCCCTTCTTTGACTAATGGGAAAAAAATCAACTTCTGCAAAAATCTTCGAAAGCAGTTCTGTGAAGTTGAGAAAGCTACAAACAAAAGACTAAAAGACTAAACTAAACATATCTAAAGCGAAATCTAGATCCCCAACTGTTAGTTAAATAAGTAGAACTTCCATAACTTATCAAGAATGCAGAAAAAATACTAAACGTTTGAAAAATTAATATTTTCTTTGCATTGTTTCGTTCAACCATTGCTAATAAATGAATGAACGATCATAATCCTGCGTGTGATTGATTGCATTATCAAGAAATCTCTTTGAGATGATGAATCGAATTGTATGAGCCATCACTCCCGATTAAAACCATAGAAAGTTAATGCAATAGAACAATAATAGTCAAATAAGTGAATCTTTAGAAATCGATAAATTATCTATTATTGGTGTGTTTAACCACTAATTAATTTTCCACTATTCGATTATAAAGGGCCATCAACCTTCGACAATTAAAATCCAATTCAAGTTGTTTTATTGAATAATTAACTGATAACCTATAAATTTTAATGAATTCAAACGTGAGGAATTGTGCAAAATTATTTTTTATTGCATTAAACATAGTTTTACGATTCATTAGTGATAAGATAAGGTTTGAAAATTGTTAAAATACCCTATTCAATTTGAAATTATACGATTGTGAGTCACACGGAATTTTTTTAATATTTGATTTCTCTTATCCGCATCAAAGTTCAATTGCAAACTCATTTTTTTTGTCATCAATTATTATTTAGGGTAGTCAAACTGATTTTTTTCAATTTCAAAAGGTAGTCAAATAAATGCATTTTTATGTCGTTAGATTGCTAATCAAAAATCTTCAAACAATGAATTTTATTACCACGCAAAAGATTCCTCAACTAATCAATAAAGAGCGCCCTAAACTAGATGAAGGGAAAAATATTTTAATTAAAACGATACATAGGGAATTTAAACTTTGATAATTTTTCATTCGAAATACATCTTTAAGAACTTAATAATTAAATTGAAATTGATTTAAAGTGAAAAATAATTGATTTAAAAAATTAATTTAATAATGCGCCTGAAAATAGGCAACCTGTTACGCAGTCGTGTATTACGGGTGGTCTAACATACAGGCGGTTTATTGTATTCGCGTATTTACAATTAAAGTTCATTCTTAATTAATAAAGAAAGAACAATATTTTTAAAGCCTTTTAGATAACATTTAAGATTAAAATTGTTAAAAATTTAAGAAAAACACAAAAGTCCTTTAAGTTCGTGCACATTTTTTAAATTATTATACGACAAGGAGGTTGATGTACTTTTATTTATTCGCTCGAGTTGAATGAAATGCGTATGCAAATGTTTTGTATTCAAAGGAGAAACTAAAGGAGACAAGAAGAAAAAAGTCACTTCTTTTATACTTGTCATTTGATGTAAGATTTGCCCTTTTCAAGAATTGATAATAGCCACTAATCAAGATGTAATTCCGTACATGGAAGCACTTCAAATAAAGAAGAAGTTTAAATTACAAATAAGCAATTGGAATTTTAAATAATTGTAAATTTTTGTTGTTCAAATATTTAAAAAAATGTTTGGGTTTGTTAACGATGCAAACCATTTTTTCCCGAGTTTTTGTTGATCTTACAATCGATGATCTCGTAACTACGTGACTTCCTGGGGATATTTTAGAAAAAAATGTGTCAAAACTTCTAATACTCGTCAATATTTGATAGTAAAAATTTACATTATATTAGATAGCTTTTCAGTTTCACAACTGAATCAAACATGTAAAACTTTTTATAAAACTTGTTTCAAACTTAAAACTTTTGAGAACATAAATCACGAGACTCCCATCTTAAATCTTGAACTTATAAAACCCCATACTCGTATAATTTCATAGTTATTTTATCACTTTTATTATTATAATAACTCCAAACCATAAGACCTATGATGATGATGATGATGTCGAATGTGGGCATAAAACGACTGGTAATAAAAATTCAAACTTTTGAATGTTCCGGTCAAATACACAAACAAACCAAATTTTATGCCACAAACCTAGTCATTTAAAGTTGACTCTTTTTTTCGAAAAAAAGCCCCCTGGGCTAACAAAACCAGACTGGCTATCGCTTATTATAATCCAACAACGCGGTTAGTTACGCAACAACATTTATATACGAAAGAAGTCAGCAACCTTCTCTTCCACAACATCGTGATACATAAATTGTTTGGCAAAAATTTTAATACCAAACTCATAGGTATTTGATGTAACACATTATTTATGTTTTTAAACTTTATTTGATGACCCAAATTTTGAAAATTTATTACAATAGAAGCAAAAAGTTGTAGCTTTGGGAAAAATTTACATAACGTCTTAGAAGGCGTCAAAAACGCAAATAAGCGACCTTATTTTGCAATCCTTAAAAGGACGTGTTTTCAAATTCGTCTTTACGGAAGGAATTTTTTTCCTACGCGAAAAAATCTTCAAAAAGGTCAATTTGGTAAGAAATCGTAATTAAAATAACTTTAAAAAAAAGTAGCGAACGTTAGGATAAATTTTGAAAGTGAATAAAAAAAAAACCTCGTTAAAACGTTTTTCGTGTGCCGAAGAGAAAAAAAATCAGAACTCGATAATTAAATAAACTCAAATTACCTTTCTAACTAAAATTAACGTATTTTAACTAATTATCCGTTTCCTATTTTTAGTGTTACGAAAATGAGGTAGGGAGCTAATAAGCAATTACCGTAAAAGATGTCGGTATTTACGGAAAAGAACAGGTGTGGAGTCGCCCACATCTCCCTTTGGTTTGCACTAGACTTCATCAGTAAAAAAATAGTATTTTCAAGGACGTTCAGAACATCGATCATTTGGAGATATTTGGCACCTTACGAAGAGATAAAATGCCTTATAGAATTGGCCTCGAGGTTTTCGAATTGTGGACCTTCCAAAGAATCTTTAGAATCAACCGCATGGATCAGAAGAATCACCAGTGGCGACGAGATGAGCGTTTAAATTGTGGTCGTTCAAACCGTGTGAACAAGTAACACACTTGAAGAAAAAATGCAGTCAAAGCTAGTGAACTAGCATGGAGGTGTCAAAGGTTTCGAAACATTAACAGCCGTTTAGCCACTGACCACATCATTTTACATTTTTTATCCAAGGCAAACCCCACAGTAATTAATCCGAATGTCGGACTAAGTCAAACACCCAAAGAGAATGCCGGGTCCGTAAAGGCACTCGCGGATTTCAAAATGACTTCGCTAACGCTCGTTAGACATAACTAAAACCAATAATGACTTCCGGGAACTAAAGTATGCGTTAAGTTTATAAATGATGAAAATGGAACAAGTTTAAGGGTTCAATGAGGTCCCAATTTCTGCAAGTACGGCAGCTTGAGTTTAACAGCGGTTTAATCTTAAAGACCGTTGAAACTTAATGACGGTTTAAGCTTAATTATGATTTAACCTTAAATATGGTTCAACATTAATGATCGTTTAAGCTTGATAATAATAATTTAAGCTAAAAAAGGAAATTTCAGCAGTTACTGCAGATTAAGCTTAACTAAGGCTTTCATTTTTACTGCGGCTTAAGCTTAACGACGGCTTAATCAATGACTGTTTAAACTGTACGTGACGATTTCAGCCTAACGACGATTTGAGCTAAATTATGCTATAACCTTAATGAGGGTGTTAGTTTAACGATAGTTGAAGCTTAAAAAGCAAATAATAGCATATGTACGCGACTTAAGTTTAGCGAGAGCTTAATCTTAATTACTGTTTAAACTTAGCGACGTTTTCAGCCTAACGACGGCTTAAAAAACAAATTTAAGAAGGTAGTGCGCCTTAAGCTTAACGACGGCTGAATATTAACGACCGTTGAAGCTTAACGACGATTTCCGGTTAACGATGGTTTAACCTTTATGAACGTCTAAATTTAACGATAGCTTACGCTTAACAACAGTTTAAAATGAAGCTTAAAATGCAAATTTAAGAAGGTGGTGCGGTTTAAGCTTAACGACGGCTAAATATTAATGAGCGTTGAAGCTTAAGGACGGTTTCCGGTTAACGATGGTTGGACCTTAATGACCCTTTAATCATAACGATAGCTTAAGCTTAACAACGGTTTAAAATAAAGCTTAAAATGCAAATTTAAGAAGGTAGTGTGCCTTAAGCTGTTGAAGCTTAAGGACGGTTTCCGGTCAACGATGGTTTAACCTTTATGACCGTTTAATTTAACGACAGCTTACGCTTAACAACGGATTAAAATTAAGCTTAAAATACAAATTTAAGAAGGTACTGCGCCTTAAGCTTAACGACTGCTGAATATTAATGACCGTTGAAGCTTAAGGACGGTTTCCGGTTAACGATTGTTTTATTTGAACGAGAGCTTACGCTTAACAACGGTTTAAAATGAAACTTAAAATGAAAATGTAAGAAGGTAGTGCGGTTTAAGCTTAAAGGCGGGTGAATATTAATGACCGTTGAAGCTTAAGGACGGTTTCCGGTTAACGACAGTTTAACCTTAATGACCGTTTAATTCCAACGATAGCTTAGTATTAAGGACGGTTTAAAATGAAGCTTAAAATGCAAATTTAAGAAGATAGTGCGCCTTAAGCTTAACGATTGCTGAATATTAATGACCGTTGAAGCTTAAGGATGGTTTCCGGTTAACGATGGTTTAACCTTAATGACCGTTTAATTCCAACAATAGCTTAGTATTAATAACAGTTTAAAATGAAGCTTAAAATGCAAATTTAAGAAGATAGTGCGCCTTAAGCTTAACGACTGCTGAATATTAATGACCGTTGAAGCTTAAGGATGGTTTCCGGTTAACGATGGTTTAACCTTAATGACCGTTTAATTCCAACATTAGCTTAGTATTAATAACAGTTTAAAATGAAGCTTAAAATGCAAATTTAAGAAGATAGTGCGCCTTAAGCTTAACGACTGCTGAATATTAATGACCGTTGAAGCTTAAGGATGGTTTCCGGTTAACGATGGTTTAACCGTTATGGCCGTTAAATTCCAACGAAAACTTAGTTTTAAGAACAGTTTAAAATGAAGCTTAAAATGCAAATTTAATAAGGTAGTGCGCCTTAAGCTTAACGACTGCTGAATATTAATGACCGTTGAAGCTTAAGGTTGGTTTCCGGTTAACGATGGTTTAACCTTTATGACCGTTTAATTTAACGATAGCTTACGCTTAACAACGGTTTAAAATGAAGCTTAAAATGCAAATTTAAGAAGGTAGTTCGGTTTAAGCTTAACGACTGCTGAATATTAATGACCGTTGAAGCTTAAGGACGGTTTCCGGTTAACGATTGTTTAACCTTGATGACCGTTTAATTCCAACGATAGCTTCAGCTTAAGAACGGTTTAAAATGAAGCTTAAAATGCAAATTTAAGAAGGTAGTGCAGTTTAAGCTTAACGACTGCTGAATATTAATGACCGTTGAAGCTTTAGTACGGTTTCCGGTTAACAATGGTTGGACCTTAATGATCGTTTAATCTTAAGATAGCTTAAGTTTAACAACGGTTTAAATCTAATCTTAAAAAGCAAACTTCAGCAAGTACGCGGCTTGTGCTAAGCTCAACAAGTAAACATGAACCAACAGAAGGCAAATCGCAACTCCGCTATAGTCCCTATTCCATTACAATAACTTTACTGATTTGAATTGACGAGGGAATGTACGCGACTTAAGCTTAGCGACAGCATAATCTTAATGACTGTTTAAGCTTTGTGACGATTTAAGCTCAACGACGACTTGAGCTTAATGATGGTTTAACCCTAATCACGGTTTAAGCTTGACGATAGCGTAATTTAAACAAGCTTAAGAAGCAAAGTTATGAATTCAGTGCGTCTGAGGCTTAATAAAAATAACCGTTTACGCTTAATGACTGTTTCCGGTTAACGATCGTTTAAGCTTAATAATGGTTTAAAATTAAGCTTAAAAGCAAACTTCAGCAGGTAAGCGGCTTATGTTAAGCTCAACAAGTAAACCTTGACGAATAGAGGGCATCGCAGCTCCTCTATAGTCCCTATCCATTTACAATAACTTTACTGATTTGAATCGACGAGGGGATGTTTTTACACGTCACGTATTTTGTTCCCAACTGATTGTTCCTTATTATTTTTAAAAGACGCCAACTGCTCAAATAAATAATAAATTTATCTTTTAGTGACTAGTTCATTAGGATATTATTTATTAACGTTGGAATCATTAACTATACACCAGCAGCCTATATAAACTTACTTAGTTCGCCCTATCTAAACATAAACTCGTCTTCAAACTGTCAAAAGCAGAATCTAATATTAGATCAAATATGTACAAAAGTTAAATAGTGGAGTAAATTTAAAATTAAAAACACCTACTACATTTTAATCCTTAAAAACATTATAAATTATCCATAATGTGGTTAAAACTCAAAATTCCTAAGCGTTTTATAAAAAGTTTAAGAAAGTTAATTAAAAATTATTAAATAAACTGTAAAGTAATAGCAACTACTAACTACCTACTAAAACTACACTTATGATGTTATACCTTATACTATGTGCAGTATTTAATGAGTTTAAACCACATGCTGAGGTTCATACACCATACAGTGTAATGAAATAATCATAAATCAGAATTTTTAACTATTGTTCTATTACACAACGGTAGCACGATTTAATTTTCGGATAAATAAACTTAAAAAAACAATATTTTCAGTGTTTCGAAGGACATGTAAAGCCCTTAAGTCTTAAACTACATTCATTAAGTTGTAAATTCATAGTACCTGATCGTCGGCACTTCTCGGAAAGTAATGGCAAACCACCGAGAGTAAAATTACGTGGTAAAGCTTCCCAAATGAGTTTCGATCCATATCAACATAAAAAGTACTTACTCGAATGCCTACGGTTTAAAAAAATCAAGGCTTGATTGTTGATATGGCCCCAAGTCCGCGAAGAAGAATTTTCTCAATGTGATGATCTCATACCTCTGACATACCTCTGATTTGGTCTCTGACGCTTGACCAACGAAAGAAAAAATACCCTTAAAATACTAATAGCTCAGAAAGCATTTGAGAGACTCTCTAAAGCATATTCTCGTAGAGGAGAGGGGATGTTAAAATAAACCACTAGCTACTGCTTTCAGCCATTTACATAGTATCAGAGACTGATCTCTGACGCTTGACCAATGAAAGAAAAAAATCCCTAATAATACTAATAGCTCAGAAAGCATTTGAGAGACTCTCTAAAGCATATTCTCGTAGAGGAGAGGGGATGTTAAAATAAACCACTAACTACTGCTTTCAGCCATTTACACAGTATCAGAGACTGATCTCTGACGCTTGACCAACGAAAGAAAAAATTCTCTAATAATACTAATAGCTCAGAAAGCATTTGAAAGACTCTCCAAAGCATATTCTCGTAGAGGAGAGGGGATGTTAAGATAAACCACTATCTACTGCTTTCCACCATTTACACAGTATCAGAGACTGATCTCTGACGCTTGACCAACGAAAGAAAAAATTCCCTAATAATACTAATAGCTCAGAAAGCATTTGAGAGACTTTTTAAAGCATATTCTCGTAGAGGAGAGGGGATGTTAAGATAAACCACTAGCTACTGCTTTCTGCCATTTACACAGTATCAGAGACTGATCTCTGACGCTTGACCAACGAAAGAAAAAATTCCCTAATAATACTAATAGCTCAGAAAGCATTTGAAAGAATCTCTAAAGCATATTCTCGTAGAGGAGAGGGGATGTTAAGATAAACCACTAGCTACTGCTTTCCACCATTTACACAGTATCAGAGACTGATCTCTGACGCTTGACCAACGAAAGAAAAAATTCCCTAATAATACTAATATCTCAGAAAGCATTTGAGAGACTCTCTAAAGCATATTCTCGTAGAGGAGAGAGGATGTTAAGATAAACCACTAGCTACTGCTTTCAGCCATTTACACAGTATCAGAGACTGATCTCTGACGCTTGACCAACGAAAGAAAAAATTCTCTAATAATACTAATAGCTCAGAAAGCATTTGAGAGACTCTCTAAAGCATATTCTCGTAGAAGAGAGGGGATGTTAAGATAAACCACTAGCTATTGCTTTCCGCCATTTACACAGTATCAGAGACTGATCTCTGACGCTTGACCAACGAAAGAAAAAATTTCCTAATAATACTAATAGCTCAGAAAGCATTTGAGAGACTCTCTAAAGCATATTCTCGAAGAGAAGAGGGGCTGTTAAGATAAACCACTAGCTACTGCTTTCCACCATTTACACAGTATATCAGAGACTGATCTCTGACGCTTGACCAACGAAAGAAAAAAATTCCCTAATAATACTAATAGCTCAGAAAGCATTTGAGAGACTCTCTAAGGCATATTCTCGTAGAGGAGAGGGGATGTTCAGATAAACCACTAGCTACTGCTTTCAGCCATTTACACAGTATCAGAGACTGATCTCTGACGCTTGACCAACGAAAGAAAAAATTCCCTAATAATACTAATAGCTCAGAAAGCATTTGAGAGACTTTTTAAAGCATATTCTCGTAGAGGAGAGGGGATGTTAAGATAAACCACTAGCTACTGCTTTCTGCCATTTACACAGTATCAGAGACTGATCTCTGACGCTTGACCAACGAAAGAAAAAATTCCCTAATAATACTAATAGCTCAGAAAGCATTTGAAAGAATCTCTAAAGCATATTCTCGTAGAGGAGAGGGGATGTTAAGATAAACCACTAGCTACTGCTTTCCACCATTTACACAGTATCAGAGACTGATCTCTGACGCTTGACCAACGAAAGAAAAAATTCCCTAATAATACTAATATCTCAGAAAGCATTTGAGAGACTCTCTAAAGCATATTCTCGTAGAGGAGAGAGGATGTTAAGATAAACCACTAGCTACTGCTTTCAGCCATTTACACAGTATCAGAGACTGATCTCTGACGCTTGACCAACGAAAGAAAAAATTCTCTAATAATACTAATAGCTCAGAAAGCATTTGAGAGACTCTCTAAAGCATATTCTCGAAGAGAAGAGGGGCTGTTAAGATAAACCACTAGCTACTGCTTTCCACCATTTACACAGTATATCAGAGACTGATCTCTGACGCTTGACCAACGAAAGAAAAAAATTCCCTAATAATACTAATAGCTCAGAAAGCATTTGAGAGACTCTCTAAGGCATATTCTCGTAGAGGAGAGGGGATGTTCAGATAAACCACTAGCTACTGCTTTCAGCCATTTACACAGTATCAGAGACTGATCTCTGACGCTTGACCAACGAAAGAAAAAATTCCCTAATAATACTAATAGCTCAGAAAGCATTTGAGAGACTTTTTAAAGCATATTCTCGTAGAGGAGAGGGGATGTTAAGATAAACCACTAGCTACTGCTTTCTGCCATTTACACAGTATCAGAGACTGATCTCTGACGCTTGACCAACGAAAGAAAAAATTCCCTAATAATACTAATAGCTCAGAAAGCATTTGAAAGAATCTCTAAAGCATATTCTCGTAGAGGAGAGGGGATGTTAAGATAAACCACTAGCTACTGCTTTCCACCATTTACACAGTATCAGAGACTGATCTCTGACGCTTGACCAACGAAAGAAAAAATTCCCTAATAATACTAATATCTCAGAAAGCATTTGAGAGACTCTCTAAAGCATATTCTCGTAGAGGAGAGAGGATGTTAAGATAAACCACTAGCTACTGCTTTCAGCCATTTACACAGTATCAGAGACTGATCTCTGACGCTTGACCAACGAAAGAAAAAATTCTCTAATAATACTAATAGCTCAGAAAGCATTTGAGAGACTCTCTAAAGCATATTCTCGTAGAAGAGAGGGGATGTTAAGATAAACCACTAGCTATTGCTTTCCGCCATTTACACAGTATCAGAGACTGATCTCTGACGCTTGACCAACGAAAGAAAAAATTTCCTAATAATACTAATAGCTCAGAAAGCATTTGAGAGACTCTCTAAAGCATATTCTCGAAGAGAAGAGGGGCTGTTAAGATAAACCACTAGCTACTGCTTTCCACCATTTACACAGTATATCAGAGACTGATCTCTGACGCTTGACCAACGAAAGAAAAAAATTCCCTAATAATACTAATAGCTCAGAAAGCATTTAAGAGACTCTCTAAAGCATATTCTCGTAGAGGAGAGGGGATGTTATGAAAAACCACTAGCTACTGCTTTCAGCCTTTTTCACAGTATCAGAGACTGATCTCTGACGCTTGACCAACGAAAGAAAAAAATTCCCTAATAATACTAATAGCTCAGAAAGCATTTGAGAGACTCTCTAAAGCATATTCTCGTAGAGGAGAGAGGATGTTAAAATAAACACTAGCTACAGCTTTCAGCAATTTACACAATATCAGAAACTGATCTCTGACGCTTGACCAACGAAAGAAAAAAATTCCCTAATAATACTAATAGCTCAGAAAGCATTTGAGAGACTCTCTAAAGCATATTCTCGTAGAGGAGAAGGGATGTTAAGATAAACCACTAGCTACAGCTTTCAGCAATTTACACAGTATCAGGAACTGATCTCTGACGCTTGACCAACGAAAGAAAAAAATTCCCTAATAATACTAATAGCTCAGAAAGCATTTGAGAGACTCTCTGAAGCATATTCTCGTGCGGGGGAGGAGATGTTATGAAAAACCACTAGCTACTGCTTTCAGCCATTTACACAGTATCAGACACTGATCTCTGACGTTTGACCAACGAAAGAAAAAATTCCCTAATTCCTACTAATAGTTAAGAGAAATCATTAGAGACTCTCTAAAGCATATTCTCACGGGGGAGGGGGGGTCAGGTACTAGCTACGGTTTTTAACCATTTACACAGTATCAGAGACTGACCTCTGACCTGATCTCTGACGCTTGAGCAGCGAACGGAAAAATTTCCTAATAACACTAATAAAATACAGAATACTTTTGAGAGACTCTGTAAAGCATACTCTCGTGGGGGGATTTGAAGTTAAGCCACTGGCTACTGCTGTCAGCCATTTACACAGAATCATAGACTGTGGCCTATAACTGAAGTCTACGTGGGTGATGATTTAGTAAACAGTAAAAAAAATTGAAGTATTACTCGCCCGGGCTATTAATTATAACCACTAGCACTCTCGATCTCTCGTGCTATGTAAATCAACCATTACAGATAAAAACATAACTTAAATTCCAAGTAGTCATGTCGCTTTTTAGTAAATTTACAACCCTTTACATACGTATCCAATAACAATAAATGCTCTGCTCGCTATAAATTTTATAAATGGTACAGGGAATTCAGTTTAAAATATCGTGTCGAGCTTATCTATCAACAGATAAATTTTTACAAACGACTCACGTTTATAAAAGTAACGATTAAGTAAATGGCACGTTCGCTTCAGCGTTATAACGAAGGTAATGTGGCTAGCACCCCAGCCTTAATCTGTCTGTTATTATAGTATCTATAAACTAAAAATACAAAATAGGTTATACTCATCAATTTTTAAAGGCTGAATGAGCTACCGGAGGTCGAAAAATTACGTCGTCGAAAACGTCGACATGAGAATCGAACCTGAGACTATAGAAAATTACCAAGTGATTTCTATAATTAATATTATGACTTTGTCCAAAAGTGTAATTTACAGAAACCAATTAGAAGAGTGCGAGAAAACAAAAAGGTAACGTGTAACAATGAAAGATTAACTAAATTAACAACCGTAGATGATGTATGTTCTCATATATTATTAAATTACCGTTACATAAACAACAAAGAAGCCCAAAATCATTAATCGATTTGTATACAAGTACGCAGCCCAAATAGATCTAAATTGTTTAATAATTGACGAGTTTATTTTGTTCTGATACATAATCGATTACTTATCTCAAGTTACAACACCTTAATAGACTCAATTTACGAGGGATAACAAAAAAGTAAAACAAAAAGAAGTTATTAAATTGGTGTAATGTGCAGGGGACTCTTGAAGAAATGAGAAGAAGACTCAAAATGTGCTTAAAAGTTTCTCCGTCAAAATCGAACCCATTGGACAGCCTCCAAGCAGCGACACGTCCATTCCTGTTACTCATTGAACTATCCCCCATTTAGGAGGACCTTAGAGATTTTGACAGACCGAAGATCACTAACCCTGGCCATGTCGAGCCAGAAATCCACTAACATGGATGTTTTAGTCATCTAGGAAATTTCCTATACAAAGGAAAACAAAGGAACCTTTGCATTAGGGTCTACAACTTGGGGGGGGGCATGTCTATCTAATCGATAGTATCTCATTAAAATCCTTGCAATGGCGTACTCCTTGTTCGTAAAACTCTTGCTCAACCTTGTCGCCAATACATTCGATTTGCCCACCTCATGGTATGACAAGAAAGCTCCTCTTGGTTTAGTAACGTGTAGAGTTCTCTCTGAGATTACGATTATAGCCTTCGGATTATTGGCTCTAAAGAGGCCTACCTAAGGACGACTTTACTCAGCTGGTGAAGTCCACTTGGTCAGACGTACGTGTTGGAAGAGTCGGGTAGTCCTGGATGTCCTGCAAGCTTCACCGCCAGACAGTGAAAATGAAAAAAAAAGACAGATAAATAAACTCAAAATGTGTTTCGCAGTTTCTCCGCCAAAATCAAACCCATTAAACAACCTCCAAGCAGCGACACTTACATTCCTGTAACTCGTGAGTCATCGCCTATTTAGGAGAAACTCGGGGATTTTGACAGACCGAAGGTCAATAACTCTGACCACGTCAAGAACCTCTGCATTAGGGCCTACAACTTCTAGGGGGGGGGGGCATCTATCTAACCGACAGTGTCTATCTAAGGACCACTTTCCTCAGCTGGTGAGGTCTAATTGGTCAGACGTGCGTGTTAGACGAGTCTGGTATATTCCTGCAGGCTTCACCGTCTGACCAATGAAGCCGTGCCTCGGTTCGTCAGCTTCTGTTCAGAAAGACACAAGAGCAGCTAACTTAGGTCGTCTGTAAGCAACTGATGACCACATTAGATTGTCTGTAGAGACTCTTTAAGAATCGATCGACAAGTCGACATTAAGTTTCGATAAACCTGTTGTAACCCGAGAGGGAGGGGGGATATAAAATAGAAAAAAATAGACCAAAGCCAGTTTGTTGTCTGACAACTACTTTACTGTTTTTTTAATAATTTTCTGCTCCTAGTCATATTTCTTCAGAAAGAAAATTTTAATCTGACCTCACGTTGTTGCAAGTGGATGAAACAAATACCTAGAGACTTCCTAGATATATTAAATTTTCTAAAAGTATCTCAACTATTTTATGATAAATTGCAAAGATATTATATTCCATAGAGAGTGGAATTTAAAACGCGTATTTATTTTTATGTCATCATCCATCCCTAATTTAATCCAAAAAGTTACTTTATTTCTTATTTTAGATAAACCATAATATTACATTTTTTTTATAAGAAACAAAATAAAAATACACAAATAATAACGAAAATAAAAAAAATATAATCAAACATGGAATCATGGACTCGATACTCGTAACAAAAATTCATGGCATTCTTTTCGAATGATTGAAAATGTACGTAACGAGATATTCAAACAGAACTGAAAACTTTTGAAATAAGTAATTTATGATAAGACCAATAAAACTTGAAATTATACTGGGTGATGAAAATGGTTTACTTCAGAAAAAAAATTCGGGAAAATGTTTTAGGAAGGAAAAAGAGCTATCGAACGATACTAAGGGCGATATTTTATTTGCAAGATATCTACTCAGTTGGCTTTTCTGAATTCGGATACCAAACATTTCTTAATTGACCCAACTATTCTAGGTTATGTTATGTAACGTTTACGTTACTTTTTTAATTTTTTAACATAACTGTCTCCTGTCTGTTACTTATTAACTTATTTTTAAAACTTTTCTCACAAAGACCACCCTGTATAAAACCTTGTTCTCGTAATAAGTACGCAAATTGCATTTTTGTAAGACGAAAGATATAAATGCTAGTAACTTAAAATTAGATTGGAATTCCAATTTCTCGTTCTTTATACCTCTCTCATCCCATGCCATTTTTTTGTTCGCTAATAACATTTATTACTGAAAAGTTTGTAATTGAAAGATTGTAAAAAAGGAAAAACTAGATGCGAATAATTTTAGTGTGCTACCTATAGAATAATTAAATTAACTACCATTTCAAACAGATTTTCTAAAATGTAATTTAATCCATAATTGAAGATTTATAATAATTAAACTTTCTTTTCTTATTATGATCTAGTCACGAGAGAATTCTAATAAAATTTGTCGTAAATAATAGATATCGTTTGTATAATACAATTTGCTTTGAACTTATAAATATTCAATTTTTTATTAATGAACGTCTGTGGCTTGGGATATACTCTCTCCTCTCTAGTAGCTCTCGGAGTTCGGACATCAGAGAGGTATTTCGATTTCTGATTTGAATGAATCGCACGTTATGGAATTTTCAATAAAAGAATAAGATGTCGTGATATTGGATAAGTTGTTCTTATTGAATACGATATTAAATTTTTTTACAATTGAATAAACTTTAACTTCATAATTTTTGTACGCTGTAGTCCCTATAGCATAGCCTGAGACCTAGTGTGAGTATTTTTTATATAAAGTGAGTATAATCACAAGCAGGTTTAAGGAAATCCACAAGATCCAAGACGTTAAAGAGATTCAAAAAATAAAAAATGTACAGGGTCTTCCATACAAAGGAAGAAAGTTACTAAAATAACCTCTACATTTTTTTAAACATATTTAGTCAGACTGACTTTTTCTAAGATTTTTTTTTAATTATTGGACTCAAATGGTTGCAAAATTATATAAAAAATTTCGACTTTCTTGTGATCATAAATATTGTCTACTTTTCTCCATCAGGTGGACCATTAGGTATTAGCTAATGTTACACTTTGTCTTGGAAAAAAAATCTAAAAAAGCATGAGCATTCAAATTTATCACTTTTGCTCGCATCTGAGACATTAAAGATTGGGAAATTCGACTTTTCACTCTAAGGTGTACAAGGTGTGTGCGAAATAGGGTGACTGCAGGAAAGCCAAGACCAGTTGCCCGTAACTAGCGCCTCCTAGCGACTTTTACAAAAGTAGGGTATGATACTTAGTATGGTGTTAATTCGCTTTGTTAGTTCTCATACCAAATTTCATTAAAATCGGTTAAGGAGTTTCTAAAATGTTAACAAAACAGTGTTTTAGGGGTCCCGCTGTTAAAGGCTCTCACACCGCTCAAAAATTGGATTTGACCAAAACAAAAAAAGTACCTTAATTTTAGGTAAGGAACGTACCCTCGACGTTTGTCACCCTATTTCGAACACACTGTATAGTTGTCATTCGTCAATATCGCCATTTCTGACTTTAAAATTAGGTCACAACCAAGATTTCTGGGGTATAGTCAGCCTCACAATTATTGGCCACCATGGCTATACGCCAGGATGGTTATTAGCTAAAAACGACAAAAGGACCAGAAGGAGAGGTTGTTGATTTACTACTTGTTGGCAAAATAAAGTTACTCCTCAAGTAAAGTATGGGGTGTTATGATGGTTACATCCACAATTCCTGCTAAAGGTATAGCTAGGGTGGCCATTAATTGTAAGGCATCAGACTATACCTATATCACCCTCCAACGGGAAGCAAGACTAAACTATCTTGATCTCTGCTATATGAGTTTCTCAATACAAAGCAGTTACTCATCATAAAAAGTTTTGAGATAAATCTATACGTCCCTTTTTGACCCTCACCTCTGTAAAAATTCATCCCTTTGGGTCCAGTTTTGCTCCCACCCGAGACAATATGGGTGGGCTGCTAAATTCAACCTTCAAATCTCAAGCAGTTGTGACTTTCGTCACTATACCTATTGCCATATCCGACTTTAAAATTTGGCCACGCCCATAATTTCTGGAATATATTGCCCCTAACGCTTTCTAACGAAAAGGAAGAGTGAAACATCTTAACCTCTGCTAAGTGAGTTTCTCAGAGCAAAGAAGAACGATGTAAAGTGTAAAATAAACCACAACTTTTTATTCATTACAAAAAGTCTTGAGAAAATCTAGATCTATTGCCCCCCCCCCTATACAAATTCATCCCTTTAGGTGCAATTTTGCTCACATCCGAGACAATAAAGATGGGCTGCTAAATTCAATCTTCAAATCTCAAGCAGTTGTGACTTTCGTCACTACTTATTGCCATCTCCAACTTTAAAATTAAGCCACGCCCATGATCGCTGGAATATATTGCCCCTAACGAGAAGGAAGGGTAAAACATCTTGACCTCTGCTAAGTGAGTTTCTCAGAGCAATGAAGACCGATGTAAAGTGTAAAGTAAACCACAACTTTTTATTCAATACAAGTCTCGAGAAAAATCTAGGTCTATTTTTGCCCCCTCTCCCTATAAAAATTCATTCCTTTGGGTCCAGTTTTGCTCACAACCGAGACAATAAAGATGACCTGCTAAATGACCTTCCACCTCACACAGTTCTGACTTTCGTCATTCCCTATTGCCATCTCTGACTTTAAAATAAGGTCACGCCCATGATTTATGGAATATATTGCCCCTAACGCCCTCTAACGGGGAGAAAGAATATGTCTTGACCTCTGCTAAATAAGTTTTTCAGTGCAAAGAAGAATGATGTAAAGTGTCAAGTAAACCACAATTTTCTATTCAACACAAAAAGTTTCGAGAAAAATTTAAGTGTCTTTTTGCTCCCCCCCCCCGCACAAATTAGTTCCTTTGGGTCCAGTTTTGCTCACAATCGATACAATAAAAATGAGCTGCTAAATTTAATCTTCCCCCTTACGCAGTTCTGAGTTTCGTTATTAACTATTGCCATCTCTGACTTTAAAATAAGGCCACGCCCATGATTTATGGAATATATTGCCCCTAACGCCCTCTAACGGAGAGGAAGAATATGTCTTGACCTCTGCTAAATAAGTTTCTCAGTGCAAAGAAGAATGATGTAAAGTGTAAAGTAAACCACAATTTTCTATTCATCATAAAAAGTTTCGAGAAAAATTTAAGTGTCTTTTTGCTCCCCCCCCCGCACAAATTAGTTCCTTTGGGTCCAGTTTTGCTCACAATCGAGACAATAAAAATGAGCTGCTAAATTTAATCTTTCCCCTTACGCAGTTCTGAGTTTCGTCATTACCTATTGCCATCTCTGACTTTAAAATAAGGCCACGCCCATGATTTATGGAATATATAGCCCCTAACGCCCTCTAACGGGGGAGGAAGAATAAAAATGTCTTGATACTCTGCTAAGCGAGTTTCTCAGTGCAAAGAATAACGACGTAAAGTGTAAAGTAAATCACTCATTTTTATTCATCACAAAAAGTCTCGAGAGAAATTTAGGCCTCTTTTTGCCCCCCCCCCCATAAAAATACATCCCTTTGGGTCCAGTTTTGCCCACAACCGAGACAAGAAAGATGGACTGCTAAATTCAATCTTCCAACTCACGCAGTTCTGACTTTCGTCATTACCTATATTGCCATCTTTGACTTTAAAATGAGGCATGTTTTCTGGAATATATTGTCTGTAATGTCTAGGGCTGGACTGAGAAAAAAAATAGTAGCGGGAAATCTAATAATCCAAGTTTATATTTTTTATTTTTTCAATTTATCTAAATAGTCACACCACGGGCTACCGGGAAATCCCCGAGATATCCCCAGTAGCTCGCCGGGCCAGTCCAGCCCTAGTAACGTCCTCTAACGAGAAAGAAAAGTAAAAATATCTTGAGCTCTGGTAAATGACTTTTTCAGTGTACAAATTTATACCCCCCCCCCCCCCCGTAATTTAGCGCAAAAAGTATTTAAAAAATTATAAATATAATACGACGAGAAAGAGAGAGAAAGAAGACATAACCTCACAATTCTCATTATACGTCTCAACTGTCAACTCATTGTAATTCTAGTTTGGAGTCTTAATCACAGCTTCTAGAAGCCAGCCTTTTTTTCCCAAACCAATAGATGTTAAACTTGAACCAACTTTTAGCGTCTGACGCTGGAAATGCAAGGTTTCTATTAGCTTAGGAAAAAAAAGCTAGCTTCTAGAAGCTGATGTAAGGCAAGCTTTAGAATAAGATGGATTTATTTGTCGTATGTAGAAGAAAAACTTTTCGAGATGGCAGTCAAAAGAAAAACGCATAGTTTTGGTGGAATTCTAGGTAAAGTGGCGTAAATAACGGGCCCGCAGGGCCCACGTTGCGGGAAGGCCCCCAAAACATCATTTAGTATAAAAATTTGTTATAAAATCAATTTATGGTAAAAGTAAAATGATTATTAACGAGGATGGGTAGGGGCCCCCAATCTGGATTTTGCGGGAAGGCCCCCAAACTCTTAGTTACGCTACTGTCTAGGTCTAGGTACTAGCGTAGTGGGCACTCTCCATTGCCGTCACAATCGAACTAACCCGTCAGAGGTCAGAGCCAATCTTCACGACAACACGACAAGCGAACAAGTGAGTTCAGCATGTACCAACGTGGTGTAGGTGCGTACCGCAAAGTAACAGGTAACTTTAATTTAACAATAATCATAATAAGCGCACAGGTAGAATTCTAGGAGGGGGTTTCCCGCGTGTTAAACGATGTAAATTACGACAAAAAATTATTCTAATAATTCATAATAGTTTGTAAGGTATTCTTACTTGGATATTGCCACAAGGTAGGTGTAGCTATGGTTGAATTATGCGAACCTCCTACAGACCATCCGGCTAATCCAGTTGTGCGGTCTTCGGTGCACTGGAGTACAGCTCCGCCTCCTGCTACGCCTGTCGTCGTGCTCGCAGCCATGCCTGGTGCGGAATCTGAAACACAATATTTGACATCAACATTTGGAAGACTTTTTTTCATACCTCTTGCTTTTATAGATCTTAATCGGGAAGAAGAATGCAGCGTGTTATTTATAAGTACCTTAAAAGATACTTGAGAACTGGTTTAAAAGTGCCCGATACGTTTTATGAATAAAAATTCGCGAATAATAATAATAAAAATAGAAAAGAAAGAAGTTTAATACGCACCAATTTCGGATAACCTGGAAAATTCTTTAATGTGAGTTGTCGTATTAACAGTTGTAAGGAGTCCGGCAGGTGGTAAAGATGGTGACGAGACAAGATCGTGATGATGATGTTGTATTCGCTGTCTCGCAACAGCAATTCCAACAGGAATGTTCCCTACGAAAGAATAAAAATTAAAAATAATTTGTACACGTAAAACTCACTCAACTCACCATTTGTAGTTACAACAGACGGCATTGAAGTTATTGCAATATCTGGCTTTTGTGACGGTGACGTAACTTCGATTTTAACAATAGGCGATACGCTAGTGCTAATTTCGGCAACTTGACACGGAGTCGAACCAGGTTCTTTTTTAACATTCACCAAACATCCCCAATCGATTGGATTTGTACGACTGCATCCCGTATTTACATCGACAAATTTGGGTTTGATATTAGGCGACCCGTGACAATTACAAGGGTTTTCGGATTTGACGTAACATTTTTCGTCGCACCTTTTCTCTTGTATTTGATATTTTTTAGGCGATAGATGAGGATAGTCCGGTTGGTGTATTATTATATTTGAAGAATTAAAACCTTTGGTTAATAATTCTAATTGGTGGGTTGCAGCGACCGGTGAATATGGCGAGCCCGGTGGTGGTGTTGGTGAACCGAAGGTGTAACCGGCCGATGAAAATAGAGTTTCTGCAAAATAAGAAATAAATTATTGCGGATTTGTAATTTATAAAAGTCAATCGATTTCAAGTTGGTATTTTGCAATTCAAAAATTTTATAACCACAAAGTTATTAATGTAAAATCATGTAAATTATTCCAATTGGTATACGGTACAGCTGGTAAAAGCAACTTTACGAAATTAATGTGCGCGCAAAGTTCAAAAAGTTCAAATTTAATGCAGCTACCAGTATGACGATGTTAAATTTGGGCAATAATAAACGTTTCTTTAAAAATAATCGATATTCCGCTATGCTATAAAAATTTTCAGCAGATCTATCATGGACGCAATCTATCGAGTTCTGACTTCTGACCACTTATAGAATAAGAATTGTTAAAATTACGCATATAATAATTAATTGACTAACAACTTGTCGTGGAGATACTCCACTCGCTTCGCTCGTTTCGTAATCTTCTCCACTCTCAAAATAAAACGTCACTTTTAACACATATATCATAAACTACTATTAATAAGTTTTATACAGGGTGGCACAGCGAAAACGAAACAATGGTGTTTTCTCATAATTAACTTAATTTTTTCAAAATTCGCTCAGACCCGTCGATTTTATTTTCGAGAAAGACACTTTTATTTGCTACTTTGAACACCGCAACTTCAACCCCCCCAGCGGTGGTGCAATTAACCCTTAAAGTTTTATTAAAGAAAGGGGTCGAGCGGCATATCGTTTAAAAGCCCTTTAAATTCTCTTTTAAACGATGTGTGAATTTTTAAATTTGGACCAACAATTTTCAAGATATTGCGATTTTAAGACAACAGGCAGTTATTATATTTTTCGAAGAATGCGGTCCATTTTGACCATTTGGACAATTTCTCGTTTGGTATCCGAATTTAGACAAGCTAACTGATTAATTTTCTTCAAAAAATAGATTCCCGTAAGAAAATTAAAAAATTGAACGTCCACGACGCCTAGCGTCGATGAAATGAAATGTCGAGTTTAGTATCGTTTGATAGCTCTTTTGACCTCCTTATTATTTTTCCTCTCATCAAGATATATATATTTTTTCCAAGTTTACAAATTTCGTAATTCTCATCGTTTCCGAAATCTCCCTCCATGTATGTACCACTTAAAAAAATTACTCTATACAGGGTGATTTTTTTAAGTGGTACTAACATTGGGATCTCGGAAACCGTAATGGTTACGAGGCTGGTTAAATTAGCAAAAAGTTGCATATTTTGATGATCTTTAAGAATCCGTTTAGAAAATTTCAAAATTCGAAACGGTTTCAGAGATAATGCAGAAAAAATTGGCAATTTCGTTTTTCGACTGTAGTTTCAAAATGGCGTACTTTAGAAACAAAATTCTCGGTAAAAATTTTTAGGAGATCAAAAAATCTATCAAACGATACCAAACTCGACTTTTTATCACATCGACGCTAGGCGTCTCGACGTTCAACTTCTTTCATTTTCTTATGGGGACATATGATTTTTTCTGCAAATATTACTCAGTAGGCTTACTTATCTAAATTCGAATACCAAACAAAAACTTCCTATCTTGAACTTTTCTTAATTTTCACAACTTTTCAGGTTATGTTATGTTACGTTATGTTAATATTTTACTTTATTATAATATTTATGTTAGTTTTTGCGAAAAAAAATAACGAACAAAACTTAGTTTTTAAACTTTTAGAAAAGTAATTTGAGCTGGAAATAAAAATAAATCAAATTATTATTTATTTATTAAATCTTAGTAATGAAATTTTATTTCTTGAATAAATTACTTTTCTAAAAATTTAAAAACTAAATTTTAGTCGTTATTTTTTATCGTAAAAAATAACTTAAAGTAAAATATTAACATAACATAACCTGAAAAGCTGTGAAAATTAAAAAAGTTCAAGATAGGAAGCTGTCGTTTGGTATCCGAATTTAGATAAGCCTACTGAGTAATATTTGCAAAAAAAAATAATATGTCCCCCATAAGAAAATGTCAAGTTGAACGTCGCGACGCTTTGCGTCGATGTGATAAAAAGTCGAGTTTGGTATCGTTTGATAGCTTATTTGATCTCCTAAAAAAAATTCTTAATTTTTTTTTCTAAAGTACGCCATTTTGAAACTACAGTCGAAAAACGAAATTGCCAATTTTTTGTTTTTCTGCATTATCTTGGAAACCATTTGGAATTTTGAAATTTTCTAAACGGATTCTTAAAGATCATCAAAATATGCAACTTTTTGCTAATTTAACCAGCCTCGTAACTATTACGGTTTTCGAGATCCTAATGTTAGTACCACTTACCCTGTATGTATTATCGTATTTCGAAATATCCTGTATAAAATTCCAAAATTGGTTATACACGTATTAAAAATAGGCGATGATACACAATTATCGCCTAATTATTGTTTTTAAAGCTAAAAATAAGCAAGGGGATGAATTAATTGCTGACTCACCCCATATAAACAATTTTGCGGCTTCTACTCAAAAATTTGTAATTTTAAGTAAGTTCGTTAAGTTATCATTTGTTATAATTGTTACAAGTCATTTTTAAATTAAAACCACATTTTAGACCAACTTATGACAAAAAATAATCTCCAAGATGACACAGAAAATTTAAATATTAACACAGCTGTACAAATATTTAAAACTTTTTAACCAATTGAAAATTATTTCTAATTTTTCGCAACAGATTAATAATTTTTTAATTAATAAAATAGCTATTGTTGTTATTATATAAAAGAAAAATTAGTTTTGGCATAAGTTGACATAGAGTGGGAATATAAAGTTTAAAAGTAACTTCCGCTCGCTACAGTTAAGGCAAACCATTTCCTGTTAGATGTAGATTATTATTATTGTGTGTGTGTGTGTCTACGTATACGTACATGTTGACACTTGACAGTTTTTGCCTCTATTGGAATTATAAAAATGAATTATTATGCTTTGTGTACGAAAAATAACATTAAGATAACTATCACTTTTAAGTAATAACTTCAATTCTATTGTGTACCACCAACTATCATTTTAGTTGAAAAATATCATTTTTAATTAAATTTCCTTAAGAGGGGTCTTTTGTGTACACAAAAAGTCGAACCGAACGACCAATGGCGCTTTCAGTAGGCCTCGGGACGCTGCAAATGCAAAGACAGGGAGATTCCAAAACAAATGCTTTTGCTTCCATTGCAACCAAAGAAGGACACCAAATTAGACGTAGAAAATATTCGAGACCATAACACTAGCATCAGGAGCAACAACAACGCCAACAGCAACACAGGAGCAGCTGCAGCAATGAAAACAACAGCAGCAAACACCTGAGTGGTTAAAATATGGAGCTCGAAATTTAACGATGACTAATGTTGCATCTTTTCCCATCTAGAAGTCCTGATGTAATGCTAACCGGCTGTTCCAGGGCTTCCTAGATTATACAGATAGAAGGAGGGTTTTAGCCCGTAGATGTCTGAGCTACCAGCTTAGATGAAATCGAGATATGCTGTCATATCCGGCAACAAGAAAGACCGCTAGGTGTCATTAAAACTTAGAAAAAAACGGTTAGGTTAGGGAAGTTTAGGATGGAGTAGGTTAGGTAGCCAAGTAGATCGCACGCTAAAGTAGGGTCAAAAAACTATGTGTTCACATCTTCTATGAGACGAAACAGCTAAACACAGACTTTGTCACTGTCCAGCTTCACCGTTCACAAGAGAATCCGTATTAGGGCACTTCTCAGTGGCGCGAAAGCGAAAGGAGTCGGCGCACCCGCACTTTTTATTTGAGATGGAGCGAGCTCCCGGGGTATTCACTCCAGGTATTTGAAAAATCAAACGATTACTAGAAGCCACCCTCCTGGAAAGGTGAAAGTAAGCCCCAAAACTCACTACTTTGCATCCTAGGCTGGAGGTGACCCCCAGTGCATCTTGGTTCGCCCTTGACGCCTATGAGACCCTGGCGACAAACTACCTTAATCCTCCTTACCTGAGTGGGGAAGAGCTCCCTTACTTTATGATTTAGCCGAGGATTTAACACTACAACACTGGAACTTCTGTCTCGACGCCCTTCCATAAAAATCCTCAACAACTACTGGACGAGGAGTAGCTGCATGGAGGTTGTACTATGAGCCCGAAGAAGTAGCCCGAGAAGGTACTTTGTGGGCACTTTATGCGCTCTACTGTATGTACGGTTTGCGAGTGGGAAAGACCAAGCCTTCGGCCAACATAAAGCTGCATCTGGAAGTCTGGAGTGAGCCAAACGTTTCTCACAAGAATAAAAATGAAATTGGTATAAAAGTTGGGATAGCAAATTAGCTACATTATACGATGGTGCTTCAGTAATTCCTTTCTTTTTTCTAAGCGAACAAATGCTTAAGACGTCTCACTCCATTTACAATAACATCGAGTAGTAGAGTCTTAACGGAGTCTAGACGGTCTTAACAGCTTACATCAGATTAAAGTAATTGCCAGATCTTAGCGACCTGCGCAGAAAGCAAAATTGTGTAGGTACTATCTCATTACCAAAGTTACATAAAAACAATTTTGAAAACAATGTTTGGGCCTCTTTTTCTACAGCTCTCTGACTTGCTCTTCTGCCCATTTAAGATCGCTAAGATCTGGCAATTACTCTAATCTGATGTAAGCTGTTAAGACCCTGACTAACCGAACTGAAGTAACTGTGACGTGTACAGTGTAGATGCACTGCAGTCTAGCAGGCAAAAATACGCCTGTGTACCAGGGCTCGAACCGTTCTTAACCGTGTTAAATTATAGCGTTATACAGGGTTTATGCGACACCCTGTAGGTATTATGTCAAAACTTTTTACTTTCTTTTAGCGTCGATTTTTCAGTTGGAATTTCTTCCTTTATTGAAAATTTATCTCTCTGTCACTTGAAAAAAAAAGTTGCACCGAAAGCACTTTTTAACATCCTAAATTCTTGATACGAATCAGTGCATATGAATGGACTTTAAAGTGCAAGTACCTTCACATAAATTTATACGTTTTAGCTACAAGCACTTTATTGTCACTCACACAAAGAGTCGAGCTTTAGAATCTCATTATTCCGAGGCACGCCTCTTTACAAATGCAATAAAATAGCATTTTCATTCAAATTTTTTATTTAAAATTGCATCATCGTGCGAAATCTAAAGGTTACAAAAACGTGGAATAAAACTAACATAGATCACGAAATCTTCTTAATACAATTAATAAATTTCAATAACATAAGAATAAAAATTATACAGGGTGGATCACATGTTTAATAAAAATCACTGACACTTTCAAACTATTGTTTCAAGTTCATCTTTAATAAATTACCTATAGGTACTCAAAGTTCATTGTTCTTGGGACACCCTGTACATTATCAAATAGAAAATTTTCAATTAAAGCAAGAAAATTAATTAAATGCACTATCTAGTACAGTTTTAAAACCATCAATAAATTATTTGTTTAAAAAAATGCAACTCTTTTTTTTTTCAAATAAGTACACCTTTAAGTTAAATTATTGCTAAGATAATTGCAATAATAAGACTGAAAATAATTAAGGATGAAATGTTGTTCATTTCCCGTTCAACAAGAATAATTATATATTATGCTCGCTTCTCGTTTGATTGTATATGGGCAATAAAAGTTGCGAATTTAATGTTTTATAACTGGGCCTCTTATTTAGTATTTTTTTCACCTTTTTTATGACCTAAAGGCTTGTTTTGATTATAAGAAATTAAATTGTTGTGATTATTAATGCATCAACAATCAATAATTTCGACAAAAAATGGCAATTTTATTAGTATTATTAGGGAGGGTTCCTTTGAAACATGTCGTTGTTAATATTTCATGTCTATAGAGGAAGCACAGAAAAATTTTTTTTTTATCCGATAATCGGATAAGTTCATTAAAAAGTATGGAAGAGGAAGCTTTCATAAAAAGGATAGAAAATATGGATTAATAAAAAGACGAAAGACACTGTGCCATAGGAGTATTTGAGCAAGTCCTGTTTCTTTGGCTTAAGCGCTCAGCTCATGCTAATAGGTGAAACGAGTCGATTCGAGATAGACTATCTGATTTTTGTCGATGATACGTATTTAGTGTAAGTACAGCAGAAGAGAGGCAAAATCAAAAGAGAAAAGGATACACCAGATTTCAACATCAAATACGCAGACGCTATTGACACTGTCCAGTCACTGTTTAAACGTATGTTTGTTTATACCTGTCAGCTAATCCAAAGCGGACACTTAAGTGAAATCGTGTTCCATGTCCAATGGTAAAGTTTCTTTAGAACTATCTTAAGGGAAAGGTCCATGTGAAAATCAATTTAAGAGCTGAAAGCAACGTCGAAGCAGTTATAGCTAAAATAGAGTCACAATTATGCTTGGAAGCGATTGGAAGCGTTTATACCCGTCTAGCTAATCCAAAACGGACATTTAATTGAAATCTTGTTCTATGTCCAATGGTAAAGTTTCTTTAGAACTATCTTAAGGGAAAGGTCCATGTGAACATAAATTTAAGAGCTGGAAGCAACGTCCAAGCAGTTATAGCTAATATAGTCACAATTATGCTTGGAAGCGATCGATAAAAAAAAAGCGTTTATATCCGTCAGATAGTCCAAAGAGGGCATTTAACTGAAATTGGGTTCCATGTCCAATGGTACAGTTTTTTAAGACTACCTTAAAGGAAAAAGGTACATGTGAACATCCATTTAAGAGCTGAAAGCACCGTCCAAGCAGTTATAGCTAAAATAGAGTCACAATTATGCTTGGAAGCGATCGAAAGCATTTATATCCGTCAGATAGTCCAAAGAGGGCATTTAACTGAAATTGGGTTCCATGTGCAATGGTATAGTTTTTTAAGACTACCTTAAAGGAAAAAGGTCCATGTGAACATCAATTTAAGAACTGAAAGCACCGTCCAAGCAGTTATAGCTAAAATAGAGTCACAATTATGCTTGGAAGCGATCGAAAGCATTTATATCCGTCAGATAGTCCAAAGAGGGCATTTAACTGAAATTGGGTTCCATGTCCAATGGTACAGTTTTTTAAGACTACCTTAAAGGAAAAAGGTACATGTGAACATCCATTTAAGAGCTGAAAGCACCGTCCAAGCAGTTATAGCTAAAATAGAGTCACAATTATGCTTGGAAGCGATCGAAAGCATTTATATCCGTCAGATAGTCCAAAGAGGGCATTTAACTGAAATTGGGTTCCATGTGCAATGGTATAGTTTTTTAAGACTACCTTAAAGGAAAAAGGTCCATGTGAACATCAATTTAAGAACTGAAAGCACCGTCCAAGCAGTTATAGCTAAAATAGAGTCACAATTATGCTTGGAAGCGATCGAAAGCATTTATATCCGTCAGATAGTCCAAAGAGGGCATTTAACTGAAATTGGGTTCCATGTCCAATGGTACAGTTTTTTAAGACTACCTTAAAGGAAAAAGGTCCATGTGAACATCAATTTAAGAACTGAAAGCACCGTCCAAGCAGTTATAGCTAAAATAGAGTCACAATTATGCTTGGAAGCGATCGAAAGCATTTATATCCGTCAGATAGTCCAAAGAGGGCATTTAACTGAAATTGGGTTCCATGTGCAATGGTATAGTTTTTTAAGACTACCTTAAAGGAAAAAGGTCCATGTGAACATCAATTTAAGAACTGAAAGCACCGTCCAAGCAGTTATAGCTAAAATAGAGTCACAATTATGCTTGGAAGCGATCGAAAGCATTTATATCCGTCAGATAGTCCAAAGAGGGCATTTAACTGAAATTGGGTTCCATGTCCAATGGTACAGTTTTTTAAGACTACCTTAAAGGAAAAAGGTACATGTGAACATCCATTTAAGAGCTGAAAGCACCGTCCAAGCAGTTATAGCTAAAATAGAGTCACAATTATGCTTGGAAGCGATCGAAAGCATTTATATCCGTCAGATAGTCCAAAGAGGGCATTTAACTGAAATTGGGTTCCATGTGCAATGGTATAGTTTTTTAAGACTACCTTAAAGGAAAAAGGTCCATGTGAACATCAATTTAAGAACTGAAAGCACCGTCCAAGCAGTTATAGCTAAAATAGAGTCACAATTATGCTTGGAAGCGATCGAAAGCATTTATATCCGTCAGATAGTCCAAAGAGGGCATTTAACTGAAATTGGGTTCCATGTGCAATGGTATAGTTTTTTAAGACTACCTTAAAGGAAAAAGGTCCATGTGAACATCAATTTAAGAACTGAAAGCAACGTCCAAGCAGTTATAGCTAAAATAGAGTCACAATTATGCTTGGAAGCGATCGAAAGCATTTATATCCGTCAGATAGTCCAAAGAGGGCATTTAACTGAAATTGGGTTCCATGTGCAATGGTATAGTTTTTTAAGACTACCTTAAAGGAAAAAGGTCCATGTGAACATCAATTTAAGAACTGAAAGCAACGTCCA
Source organism: Malthinus seriepunctatus (assembly GCA_963924605.1). Classification (NCBI taxonomy): domain Eukaryota; kingdom Metazoa; phylum Arthropoda; class Insecta; order Coleoptera; family Cantharidae; genus Malthinus; species Malthinus seriepunctatus. Next base: position 22,062,422 of record OZ004603.1, read on the forward strand.
AGCAGTTATAGCTAAAATAGAGTCACAATTATGCTTGGAAGCGATCGAAAGCATTTATATCCGTCAGATAGTCCAAAGAGGGCATTTAACTGAAATTGGGTTCCATGTGCAATGGTATAGTTTTTAAGACTACCTTAAAGGAAAAAGGTCCATGTGAACATCAATTTAAGAACTGAAAGCACCGTCCAAGCAGTTATAGCTAAAATAGAGTCACAATTATGCTTGGAAGCGATCGAAAGCATTTATATCCGTCAGATAGTCCAAAGAGGGCATTTAACTGAAATTGGGTTCCATGTGCAATGATATAGTTTTTTAAGACTACCTTAAAGGAAAAAGGTCCATGTGAACATCAATTTAAGAACTGAAAGCAACGTCCAAGCAGTTATAGCTAAAATAGAGTCACAATTATGCTTGGAAGCGATCGAAAGCATTTATATCCGTCAGATAGTCCAAAGAGGGCATTTAACTGAAATTGGGTTCCATGTGCAATGGTATAGTTTTTTAAGACTACCTTAAAGGAAAAAGGTCCATGTGAACATCAATTTAAGAACTGAAAGCAACGTCCAAGCAGTTATAGCTAAAATAGAGTCACAATTATGCTTGGAAGCGATCGAAAGCATTTATATCCGTCAGATAGTCCAAAGGGGGCATTTAACTGAAATTGGGTTCCATGTGCAATGGTATAGTTTTTTAAGACTACCTTAAAGGAAAAGGTCCATGTGAACATCAATTTAAGAACTGAAAGCAACGTCCAAGCAGTTACAGCTAAAATAGAGTCACAATTATGCTTGGAAGCTATTGAAAGCGTTAATACCCGTCAGCTAATCCAAAACGGACATTTAATTGAAATCGTGTTCCAAGTGGTAAAGTTTCTTTAGAACTATCTTAAGGGAAAGGTCGATGTGAACATCAATTAAAGAGCTGAAAGCAGCGTCCAAGCAGTTATAGCTAAAATAGAGTCACAATTATGCTTGGAAGCTATTGAAAGCGTTAATACCCGTCAGCTAATCCAAAACGGACATTTAATTGAAATCGTGTTCCATGTGGTAAAGTTTCTTTAGAACTATCTTAAGGGAAAGGTCGATGTGAACATCAATTTAAGAGCTGAAAGCAGCGTCCAAGCAGTTATAGCTAAAATAGAGTCACAATTATGCTTGGAAGCTATTGAAAGCGTTAATACCCGTCAGCTAATCCAAAACGGACATTTAATTGAAATCGTGTTCCATGTGGTAAAGTTTCTTTAGAACTATCTTAAGGGAAAGGTCGATGTGAACATCAATTTAAGAGCTGAAAGCAGCGTCCAAGCAGTTATAGCTAAAATAGAGTCACAATTATGCTTGGAAGCTATTGAAAGCGTTAATACCCGTCAGCTAATCCAAAACGGACATTTAATTGAAATCGTGTTCCATGTGGTAAAGTTTCTTTAGAACTATCTTAAGGGAAAGGTCGATGTGAACATCAATTTAAGAGCTGAAAGCAGCGTCCAAGCAGTTATAGCTAAAATAGAGTCACAATTATGCTTGGAAGCTATTGAAAGCGTTAATACCCGTCCGCTAATCCAAAACGGACATTTAATTGAAATCGTGTTCCATGTGGTAAAGTTTCTTTAGAACTATCTTAAGGGAAAGGTCGATGTGAACATCAATTTAAGAGCTGAAAGCAGCGTCCAAGCAGTTATAGCTAAAATAGAGTCACAATTATGCTTGGAAGCTATTGAAAGCGTTAATACCCGTCAGCTAATCCAAAACGGACATTTAATTGAAATCGTGTTCCAAGTGGTAAAGTTTCTTTAGAACTATCTTAAGGGAAAGGTCGATGTGAACATCAATTAAAGAGCTGAAAGCAGCGTCCAAGCAGTTATAGCTAAAATAGAGTCACAATTATGCTTGGAAGCTATTGAAAGCGTTAATACCCGTCAGCTAATCCAAAACGGACATTTAATTGAAATCGTGTTCCATGTGGTAAAGTTTCTTTAGAACTATCTTAAGGGAAAGGTCGATGTGAACATCAATTTAAGAGCTGAAAGCAGCGTCCAAGCAGTTATAGCTAAAATAGAGTCACAATTATGCTTGGAAGCTATTGAAAGCGTTAATACCCGTCAGCTAATCCAAAACGGACATTTAATTGAAATCGTGTTCCATGTGGTAAAGTTTCTTTAGAACTATCTTAAGGGAAAGGTCGATGTGAACATCAATTTAAGAGCTGAAAGCAGCGTCCAAGCAGTTATAGCTAAAATAGAGTCACAATTATGCTTGGAAGCTATTGAAAGCGTTAATACCCGTCAGCTAATCCAAAACGGACATTTAATTGAAATCGTGTTCCATGTGGTAAAGTTTCTTTAGAACTATCTTAAGGGAAAGGTCGATGTGAACATCAATTTAAGAACTGAAAGCAACGTCCAAGCAGTTACAGCTAAAATAGAGTCACAATTATGCTTGGAAGCTATTGAAAGCGTTAATACCCGTCAGCTAATCCAAAACGGACATTTAATTGAAATCGTGTTCCATGTGGTAAAGTTTCTTTAGAACTATCTTAAGGGAAAGGTCGATGTGAACATCAATTAAAGAGCTGAAAGCAGCGTCCAAGCAGTTATAGCTAAAATAGAGTCACAATTATGCTTGGAAGCTATTGAAAGCGTTAATACCCGTCAGCTAATCCAAAACGGACATTTAATTGAAATCGTGTTCCATGTGGTAAAGTTTCTTTAGAACTATCTTAAGGGAAAGGTCGATGTGAACATCAATTTAAGAGCTGAAAGCAGCGTCCAAGCAGTTATAGCTAAAATAGAGTCACAATTATGCTTGGAAGCTATTGAAAGCGTTAATACCCGTCAGCTAATCCAAAACGGACATTTAATTGAAATCGTGTTCCATGTGGTAAAGTTTCTTTAGAACTATCTTAAGGGAAAGGTCGATGTGAACATCAATTAAAGAGCTGAAAGCAGCGTCCAAGCAGTTATAGCTAAAATAGAGTCACAATTATGCTTGGAAGCTATTGAAAGCGTTAATACCCGTCAGCTAATCCAAAACGGACATTTAATTGAAATCGTGTTCCATGTGGTAAAGTTTCTTTAGAACTATCTTAAGGGAAAGGTCGATGTGAACATCAATTTAAGAGCTGAAAGCAGCGTCCAAGCAGTTATAGCTAAAATAGAGTCACAATTATGCTTGGAAGCTATTGAAAGCGTTAATACCCGTCAGCTAATCCAAAACGGACATTTAATTGAAATCGTGTTCCATGTGGTAAAGTTTCTTTAGAACTATCTTAAGGGAAAGGTCGATGTGAACATCAATTTAAGAGCTGAAAGCAGCGTCCAAGCAGTTATAGCTAAAATAGAGTCACAATTATGCTTGGAAGCTATTGAAAGCGTTAATACCCGTCAGCTAATCCAAAACGGACATTTAATTGAAATCGTGTTCCATGTGGTAAAGTTTCTTTAGAACTATCTTAAGGAAAAGGTCCATGTGAACATCAATTTAAGAACTGAAAGCAACGTCCAAGCAGTTACAGCTAAAATAGAGTCACAATTATGCTTGGAAGCTATTGAAAGCGTTAATACCCGTCAGCTAATCCAAAACGGACATTTAATTGAAATCGTGTTCCATGTGGTAAAGTTTCTTTAGAACTATCTTAAGGAAAAGGTACATGTGAACATCAATTAAAGAGCTGACAGCAGCGTCCAAGCAGTTATAGCTAAAATAGAGTCACAATTATGCTTGGAAGCGATTGAAAGCGTTTATATCCGTCAGATAGTCCAAAGAGGGCATTTAACTGAAATTGGGTTCCATGTGCAATGATATAGTTTTTTAAGACTACCTTAAAGGAAAAAGGTCCATGTGAACATCAATTTAAGAACTGAAAGCAACGTCCAAGCAGTTATAGCTAAAATAGAGTCACAATTATGCTTGGAAGCGATCGAAAGCATTTATATCCGTCAGATAGTCCAAAGGGGGCATTTAACTGAAATTGGGTTCCATGTGCAATGGTATAGTTTTTTAAGACTACCTTAAAGGAAAAGGTCCATGTGAACATCAATTTAAGAACTGAAAGCAACGTCCAAGCAGTTATAGCTAAAATAGAGTCACAATTATGCTTGGAAGCGATCGAAAGCATTTATATCCGTCAGATAGTCCAAAGGGGGCATTTAACTGAAATTGGGTTCCATGTGCAATGGTATAGTTTTTTAAGACTACCTTAAAGGAAAAAGGTCCATGTGAACATCAATTTAAGAACTGAAAGCAACGTCCAAGCAGTTATAGCTAAAATAGAGTCACAATTATGCTTGGAAGCGATCGAAAGCATTTATATCCGTCAGATAGTCCAAAGAGGGCATTTAACTGAAATTGGGTTCCATGTGCAATGGTATAGTTTTTTAAGACTACCTTAAAGGAAAAAGGTCCATGTGAACATCAATTTAAGAACTGAAAGCAACGTCCAAGCAGTTATAGCTAAAATAGAGTCACAATTATGCTTGGAAGCGATCGAAAGCATTTATATCCGTCAGATAGTCCAAAGGGGGCATTTAACTGAAATTGGGTTCCATGTGCAATGGTATAGTTTTTTAAGACTACCTTAAAGGAAAAGGTCCATGTGAACATCAATTTAAGAACTGAAAGCAACGTCCAAGCAGTTACAGCTAAAATAGAGTCACAATTATGCTTGGAAGCTATTGAAAGCGTTAATACCCGTCAGCTAATCCAAAACGGACATTTAATTGAAATCGTGTTCCATGTGGTAAAGTTTCTTTAGAACTATCTTAAGGGAAAGGTCGATGTGAACATCAATTTAAGAGCTGAAAGCGGCGTCCAAGCAGTTATAGCTAAAATAGAGTCACAATTATGCTTGGAAGCTATTGAAAGCGTTAATACCCGTCAGCTAATCCAAAACGGACATTTAATTGAAATCGTGTTCCATGTGGTAAAGTTTCTTTAGAACTATCTTAAGGGAAAGGTCGATGTGAACATCAATTAAAGAGCTGAAAGCAGCGTCCAAGCAGTTATAGCTAAAATAGAGTCACAATTATGCTTGGAAGCTATTGAAAGCGTTAATACCCGTCAGCTAATCCAAAACGGACATTTAATTGAAATCGTGTTCCATGTGGTAAAGTTTCTTTAGAACTATCTTAAGGGAAAGGTCGATGTGAACATCAATTAAAGAGCTGAAAGCAGCGTCCAAGCAGTTATAGCTAAAATAGAGTCACAATTATGCTTGGAAGCTATTGAAAGCGTTAATACCCGTCAGCTAATCCAAAACGGACATTTAATTGAAATCGTGTTCCATGTGGTAAAGTTTCTTTAGAACTATCTTAAGGGAAAGGTCGATGTGAACATCAATTTAAGAGCTGAAAGCAGCGTCCAAGCAGTTATAGCTAAAATAGAGTCACAATTATGCTTGGAAGCTATTGAAAGCGTTAATACCCGTCAGCTAATCCAAAACGGACATTTAATTGAAATCGTGTTCCATGTGGTAAAGTTTCTTTAGAACTATCTTAAGGGAAAGGTCGATGTGAACATCAATTTAAGAGCTGAAAGCAGCGTCCAAGCAGTTATAGCTAAAATAGAGTCACAATTATGCTTGGAAGCTATTGAAAGCGTTAATACCCGTCAGCTAATCCAAAACGGACATTTAATTGAAATCGTGTTCCATGTGGTAAAGTTTCTTTAGAACTATCTTAAGGGAAAGGTCGATGTGAACATCAATTTAAGAGCTGAAAGCAGCGTCCAAGCAGTTATAGCTAAAATAGAGTCACAATTATGCTTGGAAGCTATTGAAAGCGTTAATACCCGTCCGCTAATCCAAAACGGACATTTAATTGAAATCGTGTTCCATGTGGTAAAGTTTCTTTAGAACTATCTTAAGGGAAAGGTCGATGTGAACATCAATTTAAGAGCTGAAAGCAGCGTCCAAGCAGTTATAGCTAAAATAGAGTCACAATTATGCTTGGAAGCTATTGAAAGCGTTAATACCCGTCAGCTAATCCAAAACGGACATTTAATTGAAATCGTGTTCCATGTGGTAAAGTTTCTTTAGAACTATCTTAAGGAAAAGGTCCATGTGAACATCAATTTAAGAACTGAAAGCAACGTCCAAGCAGTTACAGCTAAAATAGAGTCACAATTATGCTTGGAAGCTATTGAAAGCGTTAATACCCGTCAGCTAATCCAAAACGGACATTTAATTGAAATCGTGTTCCATGTGGTAAAGTTTCTTTAGAACTATCTTAAGGGAAAGGTCGATGTGAACATCAATTAAAGAGCTGAAAGCAGCGTCCAAGCAGTTATAGCTAAAATAGAGTCACAATTATGCTTGGAAGCTATTGAAAGCGTTAATACCCGTCAGCTAATCCAAAACGGACATTTAATTGAAATCGTGTTCCATGTGGTAAAGTTTCTTTAGAACTATCTTAAGGGAAAGGTCGATGTGAACATCAATTTAAGAGCTGAAAGCAGCGTCCAAGCAGTTATAGCTAAAATAGAGTCACAATTATGCTTGGAAGCTATTGAAAGCGTTAATACCCGTCAGCTAATCCAAAACGGACATTTAATTGAAATCGTGTTCCATGTGGTAAAGTTTCTTTAGAACTATCTTAAGGGAAAGGTCGATGTGAACATCAATTTAAGAGCTGAAAGCAGCGTCCAAGCAGTTATAGCTAAAATAGAGTCACAATTATGCTTGGAAGCTATTGAAAGCGTTAATACCCGTCAGCTAATCCAAAACGGACATTTAATTGAAATCGTGTTCCATGTGGTAAAGTTTCTTTAGAACTATCTTAAGGAAAAGGTCCATGTGAACATCAATTTAAGAACTGAAAGCAACGTCCAAGCAGTTACAGCTAAAATAGAGTCACAATTATGCTTGGAAGCTATTGAAAGCGTTAATACCCGTCAGCTAATCCAAAACGGACATTTAATTGAAATCGTGTTCCATGTGGTAAAGTTTCTTTAGAACTATCTTAAGGAAAAGGTACATGTGAACATCAATTAAAGAGCTGACAGCAGCGTCCAAGCAGTTATAGCTAAAATAGAGTCACAATTATGCTTGGAAGCGATTGAAAGCGTTTATACCCGTCAGCTAATCCAAAACGGACATTTAACCGAAATCGTGTTCCATGTCCAATGGTAGTTTCTATAGGGTTACCTTAAGGGCAAGATCCGTGTGAACGTGCGGACATCAATTTAAGAGCTAAAGAACAACATTCAAGCAGCTATAACTTTTAAACGGGAGCCAAGAAGGGAGAAATAATAACAGCGTTCAGTAAAGTACACTCGAGAGCAAAACCGCTTTGCAACAACATTCCTGTTTTTGCCACCTTTTTAAACTAAATAGCTATGATTAAATTGACATTAATTTTTTTTATAGTGGGAATTACATTTTAATTATGGCTAATGAAGCAACTTATTTTTATTAAATATAAAAAAAGTAGTGCTGGATACGTGTTTCAATTTAAAAAAAAAATAGAAGATGGACAAAAAGTTAAAAAAAATTCCATCGCGTGTGTAGTATACTCTTTTACCTAGTTTTAAATAAAAATGTCATTTTATACAATTTATGTTGCTCCTGTCGCACTAGGATACTCATTTATCTATGTGCATTTCCATTATACGTGTATGGTATTATACAGGGTGGATATGTTTTCTGTGTGGACGTAGGTTTGCTCTTTAACTATTAGGGGCATCAAAACCAATTTTGGCATAGTAATTAATGATCATTGGAACAACATTTTCAAAATGTTGATCTACATACAGGTTGATTCACAAAAAATGCCGAGCGAAACTGGAATTTTTTTAATGAAACACCCTGTAGATTTTTGCATATTCGGATTCTCCACGATCTTTAAAACACTAATTGTATTAGGCCTTATATGTACGTACCACTAACCGTTCTGGAGATATTGTCACTTAAATGGCGAAAAAGAGTTAACTTTGGAGCCACGATGACAGGGCTGTAATGAAGATTTTTCAAATCTGTTTGTAGCACTGACTACTTATGATAGTCGACTTCCAAAATACCTACTAATCTTTTTGTAAAATCGTTATGATATACAGAGTAACTACTTTATGTGAAATGTAATTTTTCTCGATTTTTTTAAATGGAACACCCTGTATATTTTTTCACATTTGAATTCCTCGGGTAATGTAGATACTAATTGATACTGAATTTCATAGCGATAGCCAACTATATAAGTACCTCAAGAGCGCTTCGTCTCATGAATATGAAACCTAACATACACTTACACAGGGTGTTCCAATTGAATTTTTATTTCGAAAAGTAGGTACCTACAGTAGCTTTATAATTTAGCAAAATTAGCATCTTTGATGATTGCATAAAAATTACATCTAATTATAAAATCCTCCACTCACGACACGCACACACACACCTTATATTATCTTGATATAGCTATTGCATAATTTGTAAATTTATCCCGCATTAGATTAAATTATAATTTTACAGATATTATCTGATCCATCATGTACCAGACAGAATAATTATATACTATTTCAAATTAAGCAGGTCGCGGTGTGTTAAATAGATCGAATACGTACCTTATATTAAAAAGTTGACGTACTTGATCTATCATATTTTTTTTAAAACGATGTTCACATTAAAATGGAAGAATGGAAAAAAAGTGATCGTGTAAGAGGATTTTAAATCGTTTTGGCCTCTTTTATTGTTGCAAGTCGAAAGTTATTCATCAGTGTATTATAGGACCCCCTGCAGATTTTTTTATAGACCTCGTATTTCTAATTTTAAAGTTTAAAACTATGTGCGTTGTTGTTTTTTTATAAAAATTATGTACTAGGGGGGGGGGGCATTTCTTAACACTCCGGGTGCTTCCCGCCTATGCAATTGTCAAGAGTTTTAATGTGGTCGTGGATGGGTCGATGAGTGATTTTTCTTGCCACATTTTTCTTAATCAAAGAAAAGTTCAGCAGCATCACCAAAGTTGCAATGGGGGAAGGGGGGTCACCCTGGGGGTGTCCTAAGGGGGGTATTCTGTTACTAGAAGTCTCAGAAAAATCAAATTCAAAAACGTAAAATCCAAGTGAGTTGTTTGAAATCGTAATTTTTTGAAAGAAACTCCTAAATAGTATATTAAGTATGGAGAACGGTAAGGACGATTTACCGATCAAAGACAATTGTTTAGAGGCTGAGAGAAGCGAAGCTTCCAATTATTGTTAAGCTTCAAATGACTAATCGTACAAAAAGAAAATTTGTTTGTTGTTTGGCGACTCATTTAATTAATACGCTGAAAAATTGGATTTTCAGTTATACATAGGTTTTTCGTAAAATAATTAAATTTGTAAATTAAAATACCGTCAAAAACACAAAATAGAAACACGAAGAAGATTTAAAAAATATTTAAAGCTAAAACGAGTTTTAAAATTTGCACTTTGTAGCTTAAATTTACTCTAGAATTATTTTTTATTTCCTAAGTTTCCAAATCCACTTTATTTTGTTAGTGAAACTGTTTCAGTAGTTGTGTAGTTTCAATACACACCACTAACTGATAAAGTTGGGAACTTTCTAACTAACTCAACATTACATCTCATTATCAGTATTTACCACTACCATTTTATACAAAGATTGAATTTAGTACGTGGAGATAATTCGTAAAGAGCAAACTTAAATTTAAAAAACTTGGATGTGGCCATAACAGGACTTTTTACAAAATTGGTCACATTCTCACATTTACGGTTAAAGAGGAAGTAAAGTATAAAGTGTTGGGTATCACCAGATAGCTAATTGTACGGTCTTTGTACACAGGGTGTTCCTAAAAACTAATATTTTTGTTAAATCCGGTTTAACCGGAAGCGTTTTAGTAATCGAATATAGTGTGAAATACTAGATATTTATGACTGATACATTTCCCAATTTCCAAGTTTTAATTTTTTTTACAAAAAAAACAAAAAATTTTAAATTAGATTTTGACATTTAAAAAACCATAACTCCGGCCCTGGACATTTCTTAGAAATAAAAAGCGTGGCATTCGATAGAGAACGGCCATATCTATAAAATATCCAAAAATGAAAAAAAAATACCTAAATAAATTTTGAGAAAATCCATTTCAAAATTTTGACCTACTTTTGGCCCTTTGAAGGTAGGCAATTTTGAAACAATTTTAAAAATCGATTAGGTTAGGTCAAAAGCCTTGTATTTTGGCTATAAAATGCATTTTTTAAATATTCATAATAATAATTTCGGGCTAAGTTATAAGGGAGAAACCACAAATTGGAACAATTGTTCTATTAGTCGCCATTTTGAATTTAAATATTTGAATTTTTTTTCAACTAGAGTGTTCCCTTTTGAGAACAATTTTCAAGAGTTGCAAAAGGTCAGGATTGAGTTTTCGTCTTTGTACAAATCTTTCAACCGCGCCAACGCTCTGGATATTTATAACTCAAAAATACCATTGCCTTAAGTTCAGTGTTAATTAATTTTAGGTTTATCCAAAGCCAATTCATTAAATTAATTATCCTTCCACCTTCGACAAAGTTTGCACACTAAGTATTCCGAAACTATATTAGCAACCTCCTAACGCCAAGGAGCTAGTATAGTGAAACTAGAATAGAGCTTAAGAACTTATCTATAAAAACAAATGTATTACGGCTAGTTACACGTCAATTTTAGATTTATTGCAAATTTTATTTACTTTTTATTAACGTTAAAACAAGCGATGTGACCAATTTATTGCCTGTACTTGACCACGGTATGACCACGAATCTCGAACATACGGATTTAACGTGTAAAATCATACTTTCGTAATTTCCTGATGTCCTAATTATTTTAGGCTAAAAAGCTTCAAATAAAAGTTGTAGGGCATAAAATTCTACATCCAAATTAATAAACAAAATTAATTTTGCGTGCTTTGGAAAGGCAGAAATTAGGTCTGAAAATGTCGAAAATTATCTGAAAAAATATAGCCATGAGCCTTCAGGGATCCTTTGTGGCCTTATAACTTGGTAATTCGTACTTGAAATTATGACTAATTTTAGCATTTTATTAATACCTTTCTATAGAAGACATATGCAAAAATTCACCCCTCTAGCAGCCATTCAAACAACCCTTTTGGGAAGTTCAAACTAAGCTCAATAAGCGACTGCCCTCCATTCTAATATAATGATAATGAGATTATAAAATCAAATCCAGTTACACGTATTAAGAGAAATAAAAAAGTCAACAACTTAAATGTAATATCATTAACAAATCGTTTACAAACCCACCTTAAAAAGACCCTTTTTTAAACAATAAACTAAATGCGTTTACAAGTCGTGGGTTAATTTAAATACCGGAAATAAAACAGAGTGGGAGGTTCTGATTGACACTGATAATACAACAAGAATGATGTGCATGATTGTGTGCTCTCTCCATACCTTTCAATTTAATTCGCATTCGTTTTATTTCCTTAAGGCTCATAAATATATACGATGTCAATTGTTTTAAAACTATTTGCAATTTTACAAATCGAATTGATGGAGTTGTTTTAGTATCCGATGTTACGTTATGTAACTGGAATATCAATTTTATTGTGTATTGTTGTAGTAAAATATGATCGATTTACTACTTTTGTATGTCTTAATCAAAACTCTCTTTTATTTGTTTCAAAAATTGTATTGACACGCACATTCTTCCGAAGACTTTGATTTACATACTTTGTATTCATGGTTCACATTAGAGACAGAACTTAAAGGCCAAATTCTAAAACGAAACTTAAACTGACCGTAAATTTTCTATGAATTTGAAAAGTTTGAACTTCCCAAGTTCTCTCCAGCCTCCACATTATGGCTGGTAAGGTTTAGAAAAAAAGGCACCTCGGAGCAGTACGTGTACGAGCAGTGGTTGACCGTTGAGCACTACAGTGCAAATAATTAAAACACACCTACGTATTAGATATGAGGGCATAAGGCAAAGGGTAAAAGAGGCCCAAGAAAATTGAAAAAAAGATGATAATCGTACAACAAGCAAAAAATGCATAATAAAGAAAGTTAAGTAAAAAAATTATTCACTAATTTCCATTCTTTAAAAGATTTTAAATTTGATAACTTTTAAATCATAATGCCTTATTACAGAAAAATACAATTAACATATCAAAAGGAAGTCAAAAAAATGTATAATACCGTCAAAAAGATTAAAATCAAATAATTTCTGTATTTTATAAATTCATTAACCAGAGACTAAATTTAAACGATCTTTAGAATAATTTAGACACTCAGATGGATGAAATAATGATATTTCCACATGTCATGTCACATCATATCATAATCACAACAAAAGACTTTTACTGGCACAATGAAATTAGAAGACAATCAATAATTTTGCAACAGATTTCATGTTTACAATGCGACTCGTTTGACGTAAAAGTCGATTAAAAAAACATGGAGAAGACAATAGCAACTGCCAAGTTGGAAAAATATGGCAGTTTTCAGGTGGGAACGTTTCATTGTGTGGTAGGTCCTTATTTGATAAGAGTCAAATGTATTCAAAACCTGCACAAGACTCAATCAATTTTCTCAACTGCGGCAAAAGTAACCACATAGAATGGAGATCTACGAGGACTGGCCCTACAAAAGTCACGTTGCTTCCAATGTAGAGATCATTTTTCAGTAGTCATAATACCAAAAACAATCAAGAAGAGCGAAAAGGTCTGCTCTCAAGAATGTGGTGCACGACAAGCAAAGCTCAAAAACAGACAGCCTATACAGGTGGGATATAAATAGAGTTGGGGAAAAAGTAAGAAAAGGTGGTCTGGACGATGTCGGATGTCACGAGGAGGATGATTCCTCTCATAAAAAAAATCCGAATGACAAGAGTAACATTTTCTCCTAATATATTTCGTGAGACCGGTACAGTCCCTTAATGCTGGAAAGCAAAACGGGCTTTAACATTGAACCATAAATAACATGTGTCCTAATGTGATTCCTAAGGGCGCTAAGAACCGCTTGATGGTGAAAAGTAAAACAGGCTTGAACGCTTTTCAAGAAGGGTGGAAGAAAAAAAAACTATACACGCTACAAAAAAGTTTCTTTATAGTACCCACTAGCAGGGAAAGTTTTAAAATTTAACTATAAAAAACGTATTTTCCTAATGTGCCCTACGAGCCTCTTAAAGGTGAGAGGCAAAACAGGGTTGAACACTGTTCAAGAAGGGCCGAAGAAAAAAAATTACACTCGCTGCAAAAAAGTTTCTTCATAGTACCCACTTCTTGCAGAAAAAATTTAAACATTTAACTATAAAAATCATGATTTCCTAATGTGCTTCCTAAGGGCTCTACGGGCCTCTTAAAGGTGAGAGGTAAAACAGGGTTGAACACTGTTCAAGAAGGGTCAAAGAAAAAAAATTACACTCGCTGCAAAAAAGTTTCTTAATAGTACCCACTTGCAGGAAAAGTTTCAACATTTAACTATAAAAAACATGCTTTCCTAAGGGCCCTACGGGTCTCCTATAGGTGAGAGGCGAAACAGGCTTGAACACTGTACATAAGAAGGGTCGAAGAAAAAAAATTAGACTAGCTGCAAAAAAGTTTCTTTATAGTACCCACTTGCAGGAGAAGTTTCAACATTTAACTATAAAAAACATGCTTTCCTAAGGGCCCTACGGGTGTCCTATAGGTGAGAGGCAAAACAGGCTTGAACACTGTACACAAGAAGGGTCGAAGAAAAAAAATTACACTCGCTGCAAAAAAGTTTCTTTATAGTACCCACTTCTTGCAGAAAAAGTTCCAACATTTAACTATAAAAAACAGGTTTTCCTAAGGGCCCTACGGGCCTCTTAAAGGTGAGAGGCAAAACAGGCATGAACACTGTTCAAGAAGGGTCGAAGAAAAAAAATTACACTCGCTTCAAAAAAGTTTCTTCATAGAACCCACTTCTTGCAGAAAAGCTTTCAACATTTAACTATAAAAAACATGTTTTCCTATGGGCCCTACGGGCCTCTTAAAGGTGAGAGGCAAAACAGGCTTGAACAGTTTTCAAGAAGGGACGAAGAAAAAAATTATACTTTCTGCAAAAAAGTTTCTTCAGAGTACCCACTTCTTGCAGGAAAAGTTTCAACATTTAACTATAAAAAATATGTTTTCGTAATGTGCTTCCTAAGGACCCTACGGGCCTTTTAAACGTGAGAGGCAAAACCGGCTTGAGCACTGTTCAAGAAGGGTCGAAGAAAAAAAATTACACTCGCTTCAAAAAAGCTTCTTCATAGTACCCACTTCTTGCAGAAAAAGTTTCAACATTTAACTATAAAAAACATGTTTTCCTAAGGGCCCTACGGGCCTCTTAAAAGTGAGAGGCAAAACAGGCTTGAACAGTTTTCAAGAAGGGTCGAAGAAAAAAAATTATACTTTCTGCAAAAAAGTTTCTTCAGAGTACCCACTTCTTGCAGAAAAAGTTTCAACATTTAACTATAAAAAACATGTTTCCTAAGGGCCCTATGGGCCTCTTAAAGGTTAAAGGCAAAACAGGCTTGAACAGTTTTCAAGAAGGGTCGAAGAAAAAAAATTACACTCGCTTCAAAAAAGCTTCTTCATAGTACCCACTTCTTGCAGAAAAAGTTTCAACATTTAACTATAAAAAACATGTTTTCCTAAGGGCCCTATGGGCCTCTTAAAGGTTAAAGGCAAAACAGGCTTGAACAGTTTTCAAGAAGGGTCGAAGAAAAAAAATTACACTCGCTTCAAAAAAGCTTCTTCATAGTACCCACTTCTTGCAGAAAAAGTTTCAACATTTAACTATAAAAAACATGTTTTCCTAAGGGCCCTACGGGCCTCTTAAAGGTGAGAGGCAAAACAGGCTTGAACAGTTTTCAAGAAGGGTCGAAGAAAAAAAATTATACTTTCTGCAAAAAAGTTTCTTCAGAGTACCCACTTCTTGCAGGAAAAGTTTCAACATTTAACTATAAAAAATATGTTTTCGTAATGTGCTTCCTAAGGGCCCTACGGGCCTTTAAAACGTGAGAGGCAAAACCGGCTTGAACACTGTTCAAGAAGGGTCGAAGAAAAAAAATTACACTCGCTTCAAAAAAGCTTCTTCATAGTACCCACTTCTTGCAGAAAAAGTTTCAACATTTAACTATAAAAAACGTGTTTTCCTAAGGGCCCTACGGGCCTCTTAAAGGTTAAAGGCAAAACAGGCTTGAACAGTTTTCAAGAAGGGTCGAAGAAAAAAAATTACACTCACTTCAAAAAAGCTTCTTCATAGTACCCACTTCTTGCAGAAAAAGTTTCAACATTTAACTATAAAAAACATGTTTTCCTAAGGGCCCTACGGGCCTCTTAAAGGTTAAAGGCAAAACAGGCTTGAACAGTTTTCAAGAAGGGTCGAAGAAAAAAAATTACACTCGCTTCAAAAAAGCTTCTTCATAGTACCCACTTCTTGCAGAAAAAGTTTCAACATTTAACTATAAAAAACATGTTTTCCTAAGGGCCCTATGGGCCTCTTAAAGGTTAAAGGCAAAACAGGCTTGAACAGTTTTCAAGAAGGGTCGAAGAAAAAAAATTACACTCGCTTCAAAAAAGCTTCTTCATAGTACCCACTTCTTGCAGAAAAAGTTTCAACATTTAACTATAAAAACATGTTTTCCTAAGGGCCCTACGGGCCTCTTAAAGGTGAGAGGCAAAACAGGCTTGAACAGTTTTCAAGAAGGGTCGAAGAAAAAAAATTATACTTTCTGCAAAAAAGTTTCTTCAGAGTACCCACTTCTTGCAGGAAAAGTTTCAACATTTAACTATAAAAAATATGTTTTCGTAATGTGCTTCCTAAGGGCCCTACGGGCCTTTTAAACGTGAGAGGCAAAACCGGCTTGAACACTGTTCAAGAAGGGTCGAAGAAAAAAAATTACACTCGCTTCAAAAAAGCTTCTTCATAGTACCCACTTCTTGCAGAAAAAGTTTCAACATTTAACTATAAAAAACGTGTTTTCCTAAGGGCCCTACGGGCCTCTTAAAGGTTAAAGGCAAAACAGGCTTGAACAGTTTTCAAGAAGGGTCGAAGAAAAAAAATTACACTCACTTCAAAAAAGTTTCTTCATAGTACCCACTTCTTGCAGAAAAAGTTTCAACATTTAACTATAAAAAACATGTTTTCCTAAGGGCCCTACGGGCCTCTTAAAGGTGAGAGGCAAAACAGGCTTGAACAGTTTTCAAGAAGGGTCGAAGAAAAAAAATTATACTTTCTGCAAAAAAGTTTCTTCAGAGTACCCACTTCTTGCAGGAAAATTTTCAACATTTAACTATAAAAAATATGTTTTCGTAATGTGCTTCCTAAGGGCCCTACGGGCCTTTTAAACGTGAAAGGCAAAACCGGCTTGAACACTGTTCAAGAAGGGTCGAAGAAAAAAAATTACACTCGCTTCAAAAAAGCTTCTTCATAGTACCCACTTCTTGCAGAAAAAGTTTCAACATTTAACTATAAAAATCATGTTTTCCTAAGGGCCCTACGGGCCTCTTAAAGGTTAAAGGCAAAACAGGCTTGAACAGTTTTCAAGAAGGGTCGAAGAAAAATAATTACACTCGCTTCAAAAAAGCTTCTTCATAGTACCCACTTCTTGCAGAAAAAGTTTCAACATTTAACTATAAAAAACATGTTTTCCTAAGGGCCCTACGGGCCTCTTAAAGGTGAGAGGCAAAACAGGCTTGAACAGTTTTCAAGAAGGGTCGAAGAAAAAAAATTATACTTTCTGCAAAAAAGTTTCTTCAGAGTACCCACTTCTTGCAGGAAAAGTTTCAACGTTTAACTATAAAAAACATGTTTCCTAAGGGCCCTACGGGCCTCTTAAAGGTAAGAGGCAAAACAGGCTTGAACACTGTTCAACAAGAGTCGAAGAAAAAAAATTACACTCGCTTCAAAAAAGCTTCTTCATAGTACCCACTTCTTGCAGAAAAGCTTTCAACATTTAACTATAAAAAACATGTTTCCTAAGGGCCCTACGGGCCTCTTAAAGGTAAGAGGCAAAACAGGCTTGAACACTGTTCAAGAAGGGTCGAAGAAAAAAAATTACTCGCTGCAAAAGAGTTTCTTTATAGTACCCACTTGCAAGAAAATTTTTAACATTTAACTATAAAAATCATGTTTTAATAATGTGCTTCCTAAGGGCCCTACGGGCTTCTTAAAGGTGAGAGGCAAAACAGGCTTGAACACTGTTCAAGAAGGGTCGAAGAAAAAAAATTACTCGCTGCAAAAGAGTTTCTTTATAGTACCCACTTGCAAGAAAATTTTTAACATTTAACTAAATAAAAATCATGTTTTAATAATGTACTTCCTAAGGGCCCTACGGGCTTCTTAAAGGTGAGAGGCAAAACAGGCTTGAACACTGTTCAAGAAGGGTCGAAGAAAAAAAATTACACTCGCTGCAAAAAAGTTTCTTCATAGTACCCACTTCTTGCAGGAAAAGTTTCAACATTTAACTATAAAAAATATATTTTCGTAATGTGCTTCCTAAGGGTCCTACGGGCCTCTTAAACGTGAGAGGCAAAACAGGCTTGAACACTGTTCAAGAAGGGTCGAAGCAAAAATATTATACTCGCTGTAAAAAAGTTTCTTAACATTCAGTACTGATTTGCAATATGTTTAAAAAACAATTTAGACACAGGCGTTCGGTTAGGGGAGGGGGTTGAAGAGGGATATAGGCTCAGACAAAAGATTATGTAGCTTCCTTAAGAAGCACATATCTCGAGATTATATAGCAAGCCCTTAAAGTTTTTCATGACATCTTCATGACAATCAGTGTGACAACAGATCTCGGAAGGCAATGACAAACCACTGAGAATAAATTGTCTATTAAAGTTTTTCAATTTAGTGATTGCTGGTGTTTTGACATTAAGCGACATTCAAACAGTAATACATTGTTGACGGTCTACCAAATGGAACGTAATTGAAGACCAAGAAGATTACACGAAAAATCGATTTAAATCATAGAAAGCCATGCAAAAGACAAAAATAAAAGAATTTACATTTTTGTACATCTTTCTGCCCTGCACGTTGCACGCCTAATCATATCCACTTTACAGTTTACGAGCATAATTTAAATGCAACAATGTATCATGAGCTTAAAGGCTTAAAATTCTTTTACAATCCTTCCACGAGAAAAAACATCGATCTTGATAAAGTTCAAGAAATTTATACAAATTAAGAAAAAAAGAAGAAACTTGTATAATTCAAACGATTTTATACTATAAGTATTATAAACACAGTTGTTTACAATTTCAACTGAACTGCTTTATAACAGTTAGAATATTGAACAATGAAATAAGTAGACAAATAAACAATAGAAATAGATAAGCATAAGCCAACTTGAATGTACATAAAGCCAAGTTTAAACCAAATCGTTCGTATAGTCGGTTAACCGTAAGGAACATTTTGATGTATTAATCCCAACGAATATAATAATAAAATATGTACAAGTGCATTGTAGAAGTTCCGCAAGTACAATTAGTAATGCTATGGCGAGTAACTCGGGCCTGTGAGGCCCGAAAAATATTTATAAGATCCAGTTTCATAAAAGAGAATAATTAAAGTTTAATCCGAGAATAAAAATTACATTCTTTAGACATGGCAACGTAGCAACGTTACAATGTCAAACTTTGACAATAAGTTTGTCAAAGTATAATTTGACATTGTCAAAGTATAATTTGACATTGTCAAAGTATAATTTGACATTGTCAAAGTTTGACGTTGTAACGTTGCTACGTTGCCATGTCTAAATAATGTAATTTTTATTTTCGGATTAAACTTTAATTCTCTTTTAGAAACTGGGCCTAAATCAAGTGTTTTGAGTACAATTTGTATTTAATTCCGACCTATAATGCCGGGCCTTCGAAGCCCGGTTTCTGTTGATGAAACGACAATCATGTATAACATCCATGTCTATACAACAGATGTTGTAGGTAAGTGGTTTCACCTCGATCTATTGTAAATATTGCCTGAACGTTACAAAGCTCTTATATTCCTGGTAGCTCAAATAACTATATTATACGCTGATTGCACTATAATGACATAAATATAGTAATCGTCCTCAATTTGCTATAAAATGATACCTTAAAACGGAAATTTAGACCAGCGAGTTTGTTTAATTTTAGTAACAGAAGGGTAGTGGCGCGTGGGTCAATCACAAAATGTTGATTGAAGAAATGAAATGAAGATGTCAAGGTTTCACTAAATCGATTAATGTGACACCCAAGAACCTCAAATTACGATTTGTTTGCATAATGTACAACAATGAGCGTCTCAAGTGATTCCACGTAATCAGGGCCGAAAGTATACCATATAGTACCTAATGAAATCCATAGAGGGTGGCCTAAAATACAAATACCTCACGTTGTGATAAAACCATTAAACTTACGGAAAATATGAAAGATGCCTTTTTTGTGTAGAATTTTACGGTCTTTATTTCATCTTCAGAATGAAATTTCTGTAGGACTAACTGTTAAGGAAATATTACCAAAAAACCGTCCTTAGTCATCATTCTTCCTCGATGGCGGCCCGGCAGAGTCAGAATAAGTCAAAAAATCTTTGTACGCGGACACTTCCAGGTTCCCAAGTCCGGCAACCAGAGACTAAATTTCTGTTTTAGCCCAACTGTCCCTCAAAAGTACAGTTAGTATTGAGAACCAGGGGCGGTACTGGAAGGAGGGCCGTTCTTTAGTAAGTGACACTATCCCAAACCCACAGCACATTTTGCCCCATCCAAACCTCATATTTTGGCAAAGTTCCTATATAAAACACATCTTGAGTCTTTAGTTAGTCTCACTGCTCGATGTAGAACGCACCATAAACTAACAGCCCATATACCTTCGAGTGGTTGAGAAAATCAACTTTGAGTTGACAAATTAGCATTTAATGGACGTTTTGTTAATAATTTATGACTCATTTTGCTTTTAAAAAATTCAAAACTATTACAGAAAAATAAATTCTCACAAGCACATGAGTATGTAAGTAGTTGTTTTTGCAAAGGTGAGAACTAAAAGGAACATTTAACGAACTTGTTATAGCGGTGTAAATTTCAAGGTTGCAAATTAAATGTACAGTTTAGGTAAAATTGGTTTTTTAATTCATAAACATGCTTTTAAAGTTGCTAAATGGTTTAAAAAGTAATTTGATGTCACTTTACTGCACTTCCTCCCACCTGCCCTGCCCGGTGACTTCACCTGGCAACTACTGGTATCTCTTTGAGCATCAATTAGGAAAACAAAGTAAATAATCGAGTTGGTATTATTATTAAAGAAAGTGTAACAAAAACAAGTGCATTGTAAAAAATTATAAACAAACAAATAGATTAATCATCAACTTGATCTGGATCTTCTTCTCCATGACCAATATTTAATTCTTCGATATAATACTCATCTTCACTGTCATCCATTTCGTCGAAATCAGGCAATGCGTGGTGTACTTGCATTAAATCTAACAACTCCTCGTTGGACATTACAGAAACTGCATCTTCTTCTGCAATCGCATCCGTTAATCTACGAATTTCATCCACGGTATTATCCATCCAACTTTTCCAATAATTAGCAGTCATCATGGCATCCACTAGCTGTTCGGTAATTTCGTGAGCCAAAACCACATCCACAATTAAATCGTCTTGCAAACATTTGGGACAACAAAAAATTCGTTTACCTGTAAAGTCGGCCAAAATTTTTTCCGTCAAATCACCAACGTGCACGCTATACTGTCTCCAAGAAATAATCATTTTTTCAACGTTATCCGAAAACTCCACCCAATCTTCTTTGTAAAATATCAAAGAATTGCCATACTTGTCGAAACTATTACCTTTTATAATATCAGAAATACGTTTAATTTCACTAACAACACCATTGAGCCATCGACTCCACAAATGAGCATTATGAGCAACTTCCAACAACCACGTGGCCCAAATTTTGATAGTTAAAACACAAATCATATCGGGGCGATGATCGGGAGGTAGGTGCAATTTACGAGCAAGACGTGTTCTCAATGCAGCTCCACAGGGTCCATCGATGCAAAGAACTGATTTTTCTGGAGGTATAAACCCAAAGATATCTTCTTGACTTTTAGCATGAATTGCAGCAACCGCTTTTAAAATAATATCGGTCTCGCTCAAATCCTCCATTTCAAATCCTTTTTCTTCTTCGTCTTCTTCTCCTCTTTCACCCCCTTCGGATAGTTCAAAACTAACTATAGCTCCCAATGGTCCTCCTTCTTCTCCTAGAGTTGTTTCGGTTCCTGGTCCTAATTCAGCAGTAGGTTCTGTTTCCCAACCAACCCCAGGTTCTTCTGCTGAACCAGCACCTACACCTGTTTCTGATCCTGCTACTGGAGTAGCCCCTGGTCCAGAACCTGGCTCTGCACCTGCACTAGCATCTAGGCCTGCCCCTGAGCCTGCACCTGGAACGGCCCCTAAACTTGCACCGGGAGCTGCCAATCCACCTGCACTTGAATCAGCCTCTAGTCCTGTTCCTGAACCTGCCCCTGGAGCAGCCCCTAGTCCTGTTACTGAACCTGCTCCTGGAGTAGCCCCTGTACTTCCACCTGGACCTGTCTCTGCCCCTGGAGCTGATTCAGCACCTGCGCCTCCTGCATCAGATTCACCGGCAGGAGCTGATTCTGGTCCTTCTGCCCCTTCTCCTACTGCAGCACTTTCATCAGCGTCGCTTCCTACTTCACCCTCTCCTCCTTCACCTCCTACTATACCTTCATTTTCAACGTCTGTCGACGATGGCGCTCCTAATTCTCCTCCTTGTCCTATTTCTCCCCCTATAGACCTGCTTGAAGCTAATCTTTCCTGTGTTTCTACAAATTCTTCTCCCTCTTCTCCAGGAAAACTTTTTTCCCAACCTGCTGTACCCCAGACTTCTTCTAATCCTGCTGCTGCTCCTTTCTCTTCTTCTTCTTCTTCTTCTTCTTCTTCCTCTTCCTCTTCTTCTTCTCCTTCAACTTCAATAAATAGTTCTTCCGGAACAGGAGGCGAGAAATCGTCGCACGATTCTGTATATTGTACGTCTACGTAACGTGTAACTGTATCAATCCAAACAGCCACTTGATCAGAGATTTCGATTTTAACACGATTGAATGGCTTCGACGTACTTCGACATGGTTTATACTTGAGAAAATTGTGTAAAGTAAGAGCGGTTAATAATTCTTCTGAAAGAAGCATTTGTTTGTAGTTTAATGAAAACAAAGGTTCGTTTCTGAAAAATTTCACTATTAAATCGGACATGTGATTAATGTGACACTGAAGCCACTCCTTTTCTTCTTTCTTTTTTTCTCTTTTCTTTCTTTTACATAAAAGTAGTTTGCGGATTTTGTTTTGACGTTGTTTACGATCTAAAGTGTTGAAGTAGCATCTAGCAAATTTAGGATCTAAATCGTGTTCTTGATGTAACAACGCTTCTAAACGTGGTATTGCTTCCATCGGTAAAATATTAGCGTATTGCTTCCAAGTGCACAAAACTCGCGTTTTCGTCGGTGTCGCTAGTTGTAGGATACGTGGTGAGCAATCTAATTTTTTAAGGCGACGTTTTATCGCTTCTTTTTCATAATTTGGTTCGGGTTCATGACGGTAGAAATGATTAGGCGTCGACATGTAGTCCCAATACTTCTTCTTACTTATTGTATTACGATCTATTGGACCTTTCGAACGATGTAACGGTCCAGGAGGTTTTCGCGAATCGAGCTCTCTTTCGATGCATTTGAGCTCTTCGAGTCTTTTAGTTAGCTGATACTTATTCCATAATAATTGATAATTTAAAGGCGGTCCAATAGGCCCTACTGAAGGTTTTCTCGCTTGTGCTTGTTTGTATCGAAAAGCACGACCCCATTCTATTTCTGGATAAACTTGAGCTACCGTATCGAGACTATTTAGACTTACGTCGCTGCTAATTACGTCGAAGTTATCTGACATTTTCGGATTAAAAAACTAAAATTTCGAATACTATTTCAAAAATTTTGCCGTTAAATTTTGACGCTTGACATTATTATGACAGATCTAAGGCCAACTTTTTGAATAATTTGATATTCAAAAGAAAAGTCACAAGTTTGGCGTTTATATTTTATTATTTGAGGTTATAAGATTATTATCAACTCTTCATAACAATTTTTTTTTTCAAAAAGAGTTTCGAGTCCTTGTGGTCCGAGCCTTTATGCAAAAACGATCTTTTTTGGCCAAGGATCCCCAAAAAAACCTTCTGGTCCCTTTTAAAAACATCCTCAATTAGAAATATTTTCCCTTCCCAAATTTTGAAATTTTTCTCTCCACAATCGACACATTTTACGTAACAAAAACCAATTTATCATTAAAATTAACAGTTACATGCCCTGTTGGTTTTTTCTAAAACTTAACATTAAAATTGTGCCCGATAAAATAAATTAACTTGAATGAATTGCAGAGTATAATAATTATAATACTGAATCATTATGTGTGGATAATGTTGAGCAACTCTATGACGTTCGACTTCCTTTTTAAAAATTCAAAAAATTTAACTCCCCTTTCTCTATGAGACAAATTTTATAATTTTTAATTAAAAAAAAATCGATTCTATTAAATCAAAATTTGAATTAAATAATTTAAGGGTTGGTACGCACGAGCGTTTAATAAACGTGCGTCCCTAGACAGATGAGCGTTACAAATGTTATTGGAAATATTTTTTGGCATTAAACTAATTTCAATTCATTTTTCTTCCCTTATAATAAGAAATTATTAGTTATTTTCATAACTTTAAGGCTTGGTACGCACGTGCGTTTAAACAAAGTGCGTCGATGGTCAGATACGCGTGAGGAATGTTATGAGTAATAGATTTTAACATGAGATAAATTTCAATCATTTTTCTTCTCTTTTAATTTTCCTAACGTTAGGAGTTGGTACGTACGAGCGTTTAAACAACGTGCGTTGCTGGTCAGACACGCGTTACATATGGTACGGGAATTATTTTTTGGCGTGAGATTAATTTCAGTACATTTTTCTTATATTTTAATCAGATGTCTTTTCATAACGTTAAGGGTTTGTACGCACCAGCGTTTAATACACGCACGAGCGTTTAATACAAGCGCGTCGCTAGACAGACGAGCGTTATAAATGTTCTGGGAAATATTGTTTTGCATGAGAATAATTTCAATTCATCTTTCTCCTCTTTTAATCAGACACCGTTTCATAACTTTAAGGGATGGTACGCACGCGCGTTCAAAACTGTGCGTTGCTAGGCAGACACGCGTTAGAAATAACATGGGACAGACGAGCGTTACAAATGTTATGAGAAATATTTTTGGCATGCCATCACTTTCAATTCCTTTTCCTGCTCTTTAATTAGATACCTTTTCCTAAAATTAAGGGTTAGACGCACGAGCGTTTAAACAACGTGCGTTGCTGGTCAGACACGCGTTACAAATGGTATGGGAATTATTTTTTGGCGTGAGATTAATTTCAGTACATTTTTCTTATATTTTAATCAGATGTCTTTTCATAACGTTAAGGGTTCGTACGCACGAGAGCTTAATACATGCACGAGCGTTTAATACACGCGCGTTGTTAGACAGACGAGCGTTATAAACGTTCTTGGAACTTTTTTTTTTTCATGAGATTAATTTCAATTCCTCTTTCTCCTCTTTTAATCGTACACAGTATCATAACTTTAAGAGCTGGTATGCACGAGCGTTCGAAACCGTGCGTTGCCGGTCAGACACGCGTTAGAAATAACATGGGACAGACGAGCGTTACAAATGTTATGAGAAATAATTTTTGGCATGGGATTAATTTGAATTCATTTTTCTTTTCTTTAATCACATACTTTTTCCTAACGTTAAGGGTTGGTACGCACGAGCATTTAAACAACGTGAGTTGCTGGTCAAACACGCGTTACAAATGGTATGGGAAATAATTTTTAGCATGAGATTAATTTCAATACATTATTCTTATATTTTAATCACATGTCTTTTCATGACGTTAAGGGTTTGTACGCACCAGCGTTTAATACACGCACGAGCGTTTAATACAAGCGCGTCGCTAGACAGACGAGCGTTATAAATGTTCTGGGAAATATTGTTTTGCATGAGAATAATTTCAATTCATCTTTCTCCTCTTTTAATCAGACACCGTTTCATAACTTTGAGGGATGGTACGCACGCGCGTTCAAAACCGTGCGTTGCTAGTCAAACACGCGTTAGAAATAACATGGGACAGACGAGCGTTACAAATGTTATGAGAAATATTTTTTGGCATGGGATTAATTTGAATTCATTTTTCTTTTCTTTAATCACATACTTTTTCCTAACGTTAAGGGTTGGTACGCACGACCATTAAATTACCGTGCGTTGCTGGTCAGACACGTGTTACAAATGGTATAGGAAATATTTTTTGGCATGAGATTAATTTCAATTCATTTTTCTTACATTTTAATCAGATGTCTTTTCTTATCGTTAAGGGTTGGTACGAACGAGCGTTTAATACGCAAATGAAACGGACGACAGAAACAAGATGGTGCATGAACTATTATATTTCACTGGACTATTATAACAGATCTATAGTATCAGCAACAATTCACCCTCGCCAGTAACATTGGATGCGTGGTAACGCACGTTCATTTAACTCTCGTGTGTCATGCGCCTTAAGTTTCACTTTTGCTTTATATCAATAGTTTAAATCACCTTTCGAAAGCATTTATGTATTATGTGAGACTTAAATTGCATTCATTCAAGATTTGGGTAGTTTAATATCTTTCAATTCGTACCCGTTCAAACACAATCTCTTGATGGCATATAAAAAATCCATTTCAAAAAATTTAAAAAGCCAATTTTAAATAAGCGACACAAATCTTCCCTTTTTTCGCCTGTTTTGTTCATATGTATTTATGAGGGTTGCAAATGGGCATTTTTAACGTTTTTTTGTTTGTTTATGCTTCGTAAGAGATGGTTTTCATATTAAATGTGGAGGTTCGAAATTGTCATTAAATCCTTCCGCTTAGCTGAAAACGAGTTACTTTACATCACTTCTCAAACATTTTTAATCCTATAAATGCACAAGCTGTCGGATATAAAGAATCAAATTAAGGGAGTTTTCGCGAGGTCCGATAGTAAAAGTAAAGACAATAAAAAAGTTTTTCCAACATTTATGTCGAAAAATTACAATTTCTAAGAGATATTACAACCAATTTTGACATGTTAACTCATGATGATTAGACACTTTAGGTACATACGAGAGCGTGTGTACCTAATTGTAATTATACATAGGTAGTGTAGTTATTGTAGGGTTCACAAAAAAATTTCGACGAGAACTTGTGGTTTTTTAAATAGAACACCCTGTATATTTTTGCATATTCGGATTCCTCGTAACATTTCGAACCAATAAGACTTCAATAAGGTTTCATGGGCCTATCACTAACCGTTCTGGAGATATTGTCACTTTAATTCAAAAATGGACCCATTTTATTTTATTTAACCCCCAACTTTGAGACCCTATAACTTTTTAACGATGCATTTTAGGATATTATTTCAAGAGGAACAAATGTTCTATTTTAAGCCTAGTCATTAATTGTAGTAGTTTTTCAGTTTCCTCCACAAACACTCTGTACAAAATCACAAGTCAAAGACGACACTCTTGATGTGTCTGATCTCTGCGCAACTTTGCAAGTAATAACAAATTTGAACATTCGGAAAATACATCGATTACACTTAAAATCGCACATTAATACTCATTACATCCTAGGGCGGACTTGGACTAAGCTACCGACCCTGAACTAGTTTGGGTGCGTGGCCTAGTTTAATCCATACTATTTTAAGAGAAGTTATTATTTTCAGCAGCACTAAAGAATTTTGTCAAACACTGGACATAACTTAAAACAAATCAAGACCCAATAACAAACCATTTAAACTTAAACAATTGTCTATAGTTTGATGCTTTTTGTTCGGTGCGTGCCGTGAGGGTTCATAGTACACTCCTAATCGAGAAAAGAGAAAAAAAAATTATTTAGTTTCGGAAACTTTACGAAGGAGAACTCTCAATTGTTTATTGCATGTACCACACATCACACTATGCATTTTCATTGGTTTGCACGCCAAATTAGTTTAGCACATAGCGAGCACATAGACTCGCCTATCCTAACAACAGAGAAAAACTGAAGAATAAAGTTCACCAGATCTAAAAAGTCAAAAAGAACAAGAACAAGAAAACGTTCGCTTCTGCAAGGTTTTTCTAATAAGTGCCATCCCTACGTCGTCTCTGTAGAGAGTACAGTCAGCCTCACAATTAATGGCCACCCTGGCTACGTTTAGAACGAATTGTGTATATAACCATCATAACACTCCCTACCTTTATTCAGGGGTAACTTTATTTTGCCAACAAGTAGTAAATCAACAACCTCCCCTTCCAATTTGTCTTTTTGTCGTTGTTGGTTAATAACCAATTATTGGTGGCCAATAATTGTGAGGATGACTGTACCTACTCGTCACAATTCGAGGCAGCTAATTCATATTACGACCACCACCTACACCAAAAACGTCTGTTCACCTTCAAATTATTCATTTCGCAATTTTAACTTAGTACATAAAGGCCGTAATAATAATAATATAAATTAATAAAATTTGTAGTTATGTGACTGAAAATTTTAATTTATTTAAAACGTCTTTTATGCAAAATTAACCCACCATATGTGTGTACAGCTGCAAAGACCATAATTATAAGCACTAAAAAGCGATTGAATGAAACTAATCATAGTAGATAATGAAAAATGACGAACAGGTTCTATATGAGAAGATATAAAAACACATTTTATGTGGGTGTTAATTCTTTTAATTTTATTCCAAGTTACATAAATGCTATTGGGGGGACATCAGGGTTCACAAATTATCTAACCAACCTACTAAAAATCATTTTTGAGTATATCGCAAATATTGTTTTCTGTTTATGAGTACTCTAGTTACTCTAATTGGGGAAGGGGTTGGAGATAATGTTGAGGGACCTCTAAAGGAATTTTTTAAGTGCTACCAACGTTTTTAGGAGGTCAAAAGAAATATGAAATGATACTAAACTCGACCTTTAATCACATCGACGCTAGGAGTCGCAATTTTTCTAGGTTATGTTGTGTTATGTTAATATGATACTTTATGTTATTTTTTACGATGAAGCATAACGAATAAAACTTCGTTTTTAATATTTTAGAATCGCAAGTTCGTTAGAGTGAGTAACTTTATGCAAAAAAACAATAGATCTCCATAATAAAATAAAAAGTTGAACGTCGCGACGTCTAGCGTCGATGTGATAAAAAGTCGAGTTTAATATCATTTGATAGCCCTTTTCACATCTTGAAGTTTTTACCCTAAAACTTTTTTCACAAATAATCCCTTTTCAAACTATACAGCCCAAAAACAAAATTTTCAGCTTTCAGTTTTCTGGCGTTATTACGGTAACGATTTTTAATTTTTCAATTTTCTCAACAGATTCTTAAAGCTCGTCAAGACAGAACAGTTCTCAACCGTTGACTATTCGTTTATTCTCTACATCTCCGGCGTCTATAGACTAAAAAACATTGAATTTTCAGACGATTTTAGCAAATGGACATGAGCAATCAGTCAACTTTTCTATCACTTCTCGAAAGTGCTCAAAAGTGCAAATACTTTTTAAAGTCATCAAAGTAAAATAATATCAAGAGGACTTGGAACCTCTATGTCCTGTGCTTAATGGGGAAAAACGTGGAAACCGCAAAACGATACTTAAACCGTAAAGATAGGAGAAATTGATGTTAAAGCTAAATCGTTAAGCGCCAATTATAGAACACTAAACACGCAATTGGTAAAAAAAACTGTTCATCACGCCATGAATTTAAAATTTTTAAACTCTTTTTAATTTAAAAATCAATACCCAAGATGCACATATGCACATTATGTAATCCAATCTACAAGTCAGTGCTTTTATTTATACTCTAGTTGGCTCAAACAGCGAGGTGCTGTCCATATTCTTATTTAAAAATTGAATAATGCATGATTTAAATTCTACGTATTGAAACTTTTTTTTCTCTTAAAAAAAGTGTCGTATTGCGTTGCTTCCCCGTTGAATTTGTTAAGAGATCAGTTTTCCCAAAAGTTGGTCGGTGGAGCAACTAATTTGCAAAGCATGCCTAAAATATAAAATTACCACCCGCTAGTAAACGCAATCCTTTTACAAAACAAAACACTCGAGAACTCCAAAATCGTTCATTTTGCAAAAAAAATTAATTGTGGCTGTTGAAGCTGCAAATCTTCGGAAAAATATCTTCTCAAGTCGTATCAATTTCACTGCCGACAATGAGCAAATTTATCCCTTGGAACAGTTGGAGGAGCGTTCCATCTCCATCTATCATTAAGCAGCCTCTAACATCTAGAAGCTTTAGGACATTTTTCTTATAGTGACTTTCCCAAGCATTGCCTTTCGAAAAAGGCCCTCCGTAGGCCCTTTGTACTAAAGAACGTGCCACAAGTGACTGTTTTATAAAGACTTCGTCGAATTTTTTTTCCATTGAAACTCTGGAAAGTGTCTTCGCTAGAAACTTTAGGAAAATGCTCTTTTAGAGACCATATCAAGCCTCTTCCTTTTGAAAGCCGATACCTAAAGCCTCTGTTCTAAAGGCCGTGCCAAGTGTCCACTCTCTAGAGACTTCGTCGATTTTTTTTGTAGAAACTCTGGAAAGTGCTTCTTTTCTAGAAGCCTTGTTAAGAATTGTTGCTAGAAGCTTTAGGAAATTTTTCTTCTAGTGACTTTCCAAAGCATTTTCTTTAGAAAAGCGTTAAGTAGGCCCTTTGTACTAAAGAACGTGCCAAGTGACTGTTTTACAGAGACTTCGTCGAATTTGTTTTCCATTGAAACTCTGGCAAGTGTATTCGCCAGAAACTTTAAGAAAATGCTCTTTTAGAGACCATACCAAGCCTCTCCTTTCGGATAGAGGAAACTAGGTGAAAATTACACCATTCAGCCACCCTATTATCTCTCCATGAGCAATGAGCACTCAACTGTTCGGCTGAATTCGCCCAATGGTTATCTTCTCCTACCCAACTTTTCACAAGGTCTTACAAATTAATTAACAGAGAGCTATTAGAAGAAACCTCGTAAAAACTTTTCCCAAAATCTAGAAAAAATTTGCATCGTTAACCCCACCACTTGCTAACTTATTTAAAGAAACACAGATAATTAGAAAGACAAATTTATATTTAATCCAGATAATAATTCTTATTAATCGGGTTATAATAATACAAGTGTACTCTATAAACAATTGTAAACGAACAAATAAGTTAGTCGTCATCATCATCAGGATCGAATTCTTCGATACAATACATCGCGTCTTCGTCACTATCATACATTTCGTCGAAATTAGGCAAAGCGGCGTGTATTTCCATCATTTCCATAATACCGTCGTTAGACATTAATGAAACTGTGTCTTCTTCGGCAATTTCTTGGGTCAGCCTACATATTTCGAAAATAGTAGCATCCATCCAACATTTCCAATAATTAGCGGTCATCATGGCGTCCACTAGTTGCTCGGTAATTTCGTGAGCCATAACCACGTCCACAATTAAATTATCTTGCAAACATTGGGGACAACAAAACACGCGCCTATCTTTAAAGTTGGACAAGATTTTTTCAGTCAAATCACCCACGTGAAGACTGTACTGTCTCCAAGAACAAACCATTTTTTCCACCTTTTGCGCAAATTCCAACCAATCTTCTTTATAAAACACCAAAGGACAACCGCGCTCGTCTAAACATTCGCCTCTTAAAATAGCCGCGATACGTCTAATTTCAATGATAGTATCATTAAGCCACCTACTCCACATATGGGCATTATGAGCAACTTCCAACAACCACGTGGCCCAAACTTTAAGACTCAAGCAACAAATCATATCGGGACGATGATCGCGAGACGGCATTTCTAATTTACGCACAAGACCTCTTCTAAAAGCAGCCCCACAAGGTCCGTCCATGCAAATAACTTGCTTTTCTTCCATTTCTGGAGGTAAAATGCCAAAGATATCCTCACGACTTTTAGCATGAATTGCAGCAACCGCTTGTAAGCTAACATCAACCTCGCTCAAACGACATGGACCAAACAATGAACCTTCCTCTCCAACTTCTCCAAGACTTTCTTCTCCTTTCCCAACTTCTGCACCAGCACCGATATCTGCACCAGCACCAGCACCAGTATCTGCACCCGCACCTTCACCCTCTTCAGCACCTCCCCCTCCTGATTCAAGTTCAGTAAAGAGCCCACCCTCTACAGTGCTTCCTTCTTTACCTTCTCCACCTTCCCCTCCTTCTCCTCCTTCTCCTCCTTCCCCTAGTCCCCTACCCATGCCTCTTCCCATTTTGGACGAGTCTTCTTCTCCTTCACCTGTTCCTAAGCCTCCTTTTCCTAGTTTTGAATCATCTTCTCCTTCGCCAGTTCCTGCTCCTAATCCTTTATCAAGTCCCAAGTCATCTTCTCCTTCGCCTAATCCGCCTCCTAGTCCGCTTCCTAATCCAGCTCCAGCTCCGAATCCGGATCCATCTCCTCCTTCACCACCTCCTTCACCTCCTCCTTCTTCGCCCTCACCTTCACCTCCTTCACCACCTTTTCCAAATTTGTCTAATAGGAGATCGTCCCAAAGCGATCCTACTGATTCTCCTTCTCCTTCTCCTTCTTCTTCTTCTCCTTCAGCTTCAATAAATAGTTCTTCCGGAACAGGAGGCGAGAAATCGTCGCACGATTCTGTATATTGTACGTCTACGTAACGTGTAACTGTATCGATCCAAACTGCCACTTGATCGCTTACTTCGATTTTGGCACGATTGTTAGGCCTGGTTGTACCACGACACGGTTTATATTTGAGGCGATTGTATAAGGTGAGATTTGTTAATATTTGTTCGGAAAGAAGCATTTGTTTGTAGTTTAGAGAAAATAGGGGTTCGTTTTTGAAAAATTGGACGATTACTTCGGCGGTCATGTTGATATGGCACTTGATCCATTCTTTTTCTTTCTTTTCTTTTTGTTTCTTTTTTCTTTTACACAAAAGTAGTTTTTTGATACGTGTTTCACGTTTTTTACGATTTAAAGTGTTGAAGTAACATCTAGCAAACTTTGGATCTAAATCGTGCTCTTGATGTAACATTGCTTCTAAACGTGGTAGTGCTTCTATCGGTAAAACATTACCGTATTGCTTCCAAGTGCCCAAAACTCGTGTTTTCGTCGGTGTTGCTAGCTGTAAGATACGTGGTGAACAATCGACTTTTTTAAGACGACGTTTTATAGCTTCTCTTTCATAAGCATAACTTGGGTCGGGTTGTGGATAGTTAATTTGGCGAGGAGTTGACATGTACTCCCAATATTTTTTCTTGCTTATTGTATTACGATCGATTTGCTGCTTACCCT
Source organism: Malthinus seriepunctatus (assembly GCA_963924605.1). NCBI lineage: Eukaryota > Metazoa > Arthropoda > Insecta > Coleoptera > Cantharidae > Malthinus > Malthinus seriepunctatus. The sequence continues at coordinate 22,094,748 of OZ004603.1, forward strand.
TTTTAGGAGTTGGGACTTTTAATGGTGTGACAGGTCGCAAATCGATTTGTGCTTCTATACACTTGAGCTCTTCGAGTCTTTTAGTCAGTTGATACTTATCCCATAATAATTGATAGTCTAAAGGCGGCCCAGCCGGTGCCGACGATGGTCTTCTAGCAGTTAGTTGTTTGTATCTAAAGGCGCGTCCCCATTCGACCTCATCGTGAACTTGAGGTATCGATTCGAGAGTAGTTAAGCTTACTTCGAAGGTAAGCGAGTCGACGTTAGATAAGGACATTTTGGAATTCCAAAAATTAAGTTTCAGATATTTTTAAAAATTTTACTGTTAAATTTGGACATTAAAATAGCAATTCTGAAATTTTAATTTGACAGCGATGATGACTTGATAGTTCTATAAAATTATCCACATATTTGAACTTAGGGATCTACTTTATCGATTTAGCGTTGCCAAACTGACAGTAGAGGCCTTGGCGATTTTTTTATTCAATGGTAGAAGCTGTCACCCTGTCACTTTAAAAATCGTTCAATTTGATTGGTTATTAAAATCAGGTCGATGCGCGAGCGCCCTCTAATTATAATTTATTGAAATACTATGATTTGATACTACCTGTAGAACTGCAATAGACGTAATTTCTGTTATAAATTTAAAAAAATGTCTACCGTAATTACATGCTTTACGTAGGAGTGACTTTTAAGAAAAGCCATTATAAACAATCAAATGACATTTTTAATGTAAAACAATTTGCATTTTAACAAATGAAATAACCGCACTTGCATACATTACTTTCAAATATATTTAAACAATTATCATAAAAAATTAACAGTATTTAGTAACAATTAACCTTGAATTGTAAATTATTCTTTTGTACATTTCGTGCAACCACGACCGTAACGTGTCTTTAAAACTAATTCGTGTATGGTATATACAAAGGTTTGTTGTTTGTCTATTTTTTGCGAATAATAATTTGAGTAAACAAAACAATTAGAACAAATTTTTACCTTTATGCGCTGCATACGGTGCTCCTGAAGTAGGCGATATACCGCTCGAAAAACGTCCGATCGCGCTCGCGTGCGAATATAACGCTCCTCCAATACTTGGTCCTCCAGGAAATAACGAATATACCCCGTATCTACCAAAACCTATAACAAAAATTTTTAGTAGAATTTTATTCAACAAGAATTACAAATTTTTTATGATAAAAAACATTTGAAGTAAAAAATTTTTCCTCCAAAGAAATAAAATTTTTAAACGCTCATATTGCATTCACGAGTAATCTTTAAAAAAACAAATAAAAGCATCTGAAAGTCCAAGTTTTCTTCTTTAAAATGCTTTTTTAATTTTTTTCGTACATTCAGTTTTGACGGAGATATGAACCTTATAAAGTTGCGTCTACGTCTATGCGCTTCGCGCGCAAAAGTAGTACAATTAGGGCCCACATCCATTGCATTTTATCTAAGACCCAAACCTTTTTGTTCTAAATTTCCTCTTCTTCAAAAAAGAATTAAAAGTTTTTTTAGCCCGAGCAATATTTTCCAAGATATTTCAGAAATACTCAATTTTTTCCAAAGATGTAAACATTTATGTTTCTCAAATAATATTTTTTAAATATAATGTGCTGACTTTTAACCCTTTTTCAAGAGTTTCGCCCCTTTTTCGCCTTCGATAACTGGACTAACAAAATTGAGTCAACTAGAAAAAACAAATATCAAGTAGCATTGGAAATAACAGGAAGCAAAATATTTCGGAAGTATCGGAAGTATCATGTAACAAATTCTTTCACAAAACATGTGGTCGTATTATTAAATTATATTTTTTGACTTCAGAGAAATTTAAAACTTGCGGTTAGTCGTGCCAATTTTTTTTGAAAAAAATGTTTGACGAGAGAACTTTTGTTTTGTTATTGTTATTATTCTCTATAAATATTTAAGGTTATGTATAAAAGTTTTTCTCAGAAAGTTTACTAAATCGATACCAATTGCGCAGCTATTTTTAGAATAACCAATCGAAGAGAAATATTGGATTGTATTCTTCCAAGTCGCTCGCTCTAACGAGCCATGCAAAATGTCTAATCTTAAAATCCTATGCTTCCTCTTCTTAGCTCTAAAATATAGATTTGTTGTGGCCGAACAAATAATCTCCCCCCTTTGTAAAGGGTTGGCCTTGCTTATTCTAGATTAGTTCTATCTGATCCTATGTTGGTTAGCTACAACAGCTGTAAAAGGACAAGAGTTTGGGCTATTCCCCATAGTCGTAATTAGGAATTTGCTCTTTAAGTATTCAAATGGTGCCCTTAATTAAAATTTTTTGTTTTGCAGAAAAATCACCTAATACACACAAAGACACTTAAGCGAGAGTTTAGTGATAAACTTCGCAACTGAGAATTGTAAGAAAATCAAACCTGAAGCGGCTTCATTGGGTCCAATTGGGCACCTACTCCCTCTCGAATACACTCCTGATGGCGAGCAGTAGGGAAAAGTTCGTGCAGATTTGGCCACGCCCTTTTAATATCTTAATTACATTTCTACTAACTGCGTTGGTGGGGATAAATACCAATTTAGGTATCTGCGCATTCCCACCGCTCGCCAACATAAATCTGTCTTGCAGTATGTTACATTAGGGTAGGGATGCCCAGGTTATCTGAAGGTATGCGCAAGCGGTTCCAGATAATGGTTTTCAGTGAATACAAATCTCACACAACTATCAGTACGGACTGACTTTCCCCTTTCATGGGACAAAAGAGTAGGTTTTGTTAGGTAGGTGTAGATGAGGTTAGGTTAGGGTGGAGTAGATGAGGTTAGGTTAGGCCCGAGTAGATGAGTTTAGGTTATGCCAGAGTAGATGAGGTTAGGTTAGACCCAAGTAGATGAGATTAGGGTATGCCAGAGTAGATGAGGTTAGGTTAGATCAGAGTAGATGAGGTTAGGTTAGGCCCGAGTAGATGAGATTAGGTTATGTCAGAGTAGATGAGGTTAGGTTAGAGCAGAGTACATGAGGTTAGGTTAGAGCAGAGTGGATGAGGTTAGATTAGCCCGAGTAGATGAGATTAGGTTATGCCAGAGTAGATGAAGTTAGTTTAGATCAGAGTAGATGAGGTTAGATTAGGCCCGAGTAGATGAGATTAGGTTATGTCAGAGTAGATGAGGTTAGGTTAGAGCATAGTACATGAGGTTAGGTTAGAGCAGCGTGGATGAGGTTAGATTAGGCCCGAGTAGATGAGATTAGGTTATGCCAGAGTAGATGAGGTTAGGTTAGACCCGAGTAGATGAGGTTAGGTTAGGCCCGAGTAGATGAGATTAGGTTATGTCAGAGTAGATGAGGTTAGGTTAGAGCAGAGTACATGAGGTTAGGTTAGAGCAGAGTGGATGAGGTTAGATTAGCCCGAGTAGATGAGATTAGGTTATGCCAGAGTAGATGAAGTTAGGTTAGATCAGAGTAGATGAGGTTAGATTAGGCCCGAGTAGATGAGATTAGGTTATGTCAGAGTAGATGAGGTTAGGTTAGAGCATAGTACATGAGGTTAGGTTAGAGCAGAGTGGATGAGGTTAGATTAGGCCCGAGTAGATGAGATTAGGTTATGCCAGAGTAGATGAGGTTAGGTTAGAGCAGAGTAGATGAGGTTAGGTTAGGTTTATAAAACAACGAACTCGGCATACTTAATTAATTCGTTTGGCCCCGTCGGAAAATTTCAATCTGCCGAGTTGGCAGATCCTGACCCTGTAGAGCCTTGGAAGAACGATTTCGGAAATTTTAAAATAACCATGATAGTTCTGTACAACAAGACGACCCACTGGGTTATTCAGCGCAGTTTGCACCAGTTCCAGTTAAATTTAAGTTGTAGTTAAACTAGTCGTTGCTTAGGATACGCCCGTTAACAAGTCTACTGGAGAATAAATTTATGTTGTAGTTAGTAGTTTTTTAGTTTAGTAGTAGGGAAACCAATGCAAACGAACCTAAGTCACATTAATAGATTAAGGGCCGGTATTTCGAGTATCGGTTTAGCAATGGCCAGAAATAAAGTACCGGCTCTAAGTTAAACAAATTTTAGAAATTATATAATTTTGTCGACCTTTAAAAACAACCTGAGGCTAACAAATACTATAATTCAGTTTACTCTTTCTTACAAACATCGATTTTCAATTATTATCTACTGTATAACGAAGTTGATAATAAAACGAAATAAGAATATTAATTTATTAATTAACAACTCAAAATCCCGAAAAGTTCAATTTAATCAAAAGTAACTAAAATGTTTGGCAAAAACTAACTTCTAATAACCTTGAGCCATTAAATCAGAAATGCAAATATTCATCAATCACCTATGCTTTAGGCAGGTATACTAATTTAAGCTCCTCAGGCAACTTCATTAGATTCGTACAAATTTGTCGCACTAAATAAATATTAAACAAGAAAATATTAGCTGGGTGTCCGTATTTCTATTGTTCTCCAATTATTCCTCATCTTCCGCTTCCTATACAGTGTGTTCATAAACTCGTTCTCAAGATGAGGACTTTCGTTGTTACGAGTCGATCCTTTCGGATCCTTCCTGCAGAAAATTTTCCCCCAACTTAAAAGTTTGATGAGAAAACGATTTTAACATCGATAAAACCTAATGTATTATTCAGAATTTACAGGATGGGGGACACCACGTGTTGCTTACTGGTTTGTTGGCAACAAAACACAGAAAACTATTTCCCTGTCACGTATACTGATTTTGTCGTACATTTACGACGACACAGTAGAATATCGATAAGGTTGTCCTTGCACGATATAAATAAACTAAACAAGAACTTTTATGCTTTTTTTCGAAAACATAAAACAATATCACTATTTTACCAATACCGCGCCCCCTTTTGCCTTTTTCAATCCCTATCATCTACCATTAATTAATAATAAACGTTTTACCTAGTTTTACGTAAAAGAGGAGTAAGCTTTTCGTTAAATTATTTACAAAACGAATCTAAAATTAGAAAATTTGCATAAATAGACTAATTTAATACAATTAAATTGACTACACACTGTCTTCTTATATTCAAATTGTTCAAAAATTAAAATGTTTTGATGTAAAGGACAAATAATTTAATTATTGGCAAATTTAATAAATTGAGTTGCAGAAAATGATCGCAAATTAAATTAAATGTTTGATTGCATTGTTGATTTATAATATAAAGAAATTTTTATTTTTAAAGCTTACGAGAATTTGAGTTGTTGCTTTCAAAAGGTTAAAGGTTTTTGAAACATGTCGAGAATCCAACAAAGTGGAATATTTATTTTTAAAAAGAAAATCGTCAATAAATTATGAAAAAAGTTTAAAAATATTTTCATTAATTAATTTTAACCGTTTAAAAAATTGTTTTTCCATTTGAATCAATTGATTAACCTTCTGAAGGACGTAGGGTGATGTATGTTCATACTTCGGCAATTTCCTGCTTCCCAATTAATTTTTGAAAAAAAATTTTCAAATAAAAGTTTCAGAGCATAAAATTCTGAATCTAAAGCTATATTTAAAATTAATTTTTGGATGCTTTATAACATCAGAATTTAATTTGAAAAATTTGAAAATGATCGGAAATAGTGATTGCATTGGACCTTAGGGCTCCTAGCAGCCAACGCTGCCACAATTTAATTTCCTTCTCCATGCAAGGGAGAAAATTTAAGATTATTCATTAGAAATCTTTTGAATTTTGAACCGAGACTCAAAGTACCGATCCTAACCGTACGAAGAAAAAATATGTTAGGTGTGTCTGAAGAGCTGTTTCAACCTTTCCCTAATCCCTACTTCCGCGCCGCTGCTTTCATTCATAATTACGTTTATTTTAATCATAAAAAACTGCTTTATCATGGTTTTAGTTAAAGTTTAGAGAATAATAATTATCGTAATAAATTTTTGTAAAAGCTCAACTTTTATTATTTTACACATGAAACCCTTATCTATATTACAATATTACTCTAATGGCGACATGGCGAGTTTTATTCAACATATTTTACCTCACAGTTGTAATACGTATCTGAAATGTTTTCCTATTCATCAGGATAAAAATGTTGAAACGTTCTCATTTCAAGCGACGTACGTATTGTACGGGATGGGTAAGGCAGGGGTGCACAACCTTTTTTTACCACAAATAGTGAGACTGAAAGTAGCGAGCCTAAGAGCCGGTACTTTGAGTCTCGGTTAAAATCCTGTTTAACTAAACCAGCTTACAAATGATACAATAAACGCTTACCAAATCACGTTTAGCTCTAACCGTGCTTAACCAAGATTCAAAGTACCGACCCTAACAGCCGGTACTTTGAGTATCTGTTAAAATCCTGTTTAATCAAGTCAGCTTACAAATTATACAAAAAACGCTTATTTGCAATCACCAAATCATGTTTAGCCCTAACTGTGCTTAACCGAGACTCAAAGTACCGATACTAAGAGCCGGCACTTTAAGTTTCGGTTAAAATCTTGTTTAAATAAGCCATGTTGCAAATGATGCCAAAAACGATTACTTGCATTCACCAATCACGTTTAGCTCTAACTGTGCTTAACCGAGACTCAAAGTACCGATCCTAAGAGTCAGTACTTCACCAAATCACATTTATCTCTAACTGTGCTTAACCGAGACGCAAAGTACCGACCCTAAGAGTCAGTACTGTGAGTCTCGGTGACAATCTTGTTTAACTACACACATAGCTCATAGAGCTATCAGTACGGACTGGTGGTAGTGATTTTCGATGAGGTTAAATTAGAGCAGAGTAGATAAGGTTAGGTTAGAGCAGAGTAGATGAGGATAGGTTCCGCCAGAGTAGATAGGTTAGGTTTATTAAATAAACGACGACTCGACTTAATTAATTCGTTTGGATTCGTCAGAAAGATTCGATCTGCCGAGTTGACCAGTCCGACCCTGTAGAGAGCCTTGAAATGATTATTAAAAATACCATGATTGTTCTGTACAACAAGACGAGCCACTGGGTTAATAAGTCAGATTAATATAATAAGGTCTCGGTTAAGCAATGGTCAAAGATAAAGTATCGGCCCTAAGTTAAACACGTTTTAGAAATTATGCCAGAGTAGATGAGGTTAGGTTAGAGCAGAGTCGATGAAGTTAGGTTAGGCCAGAGTAGATGAGGTTAGGTTAGTTTTATTAAATAAACGACGAACTCGATATACTTAATTAAGTTATTAATTAATTAATAATTATTATTATTATTATAAGTTAGCCGAGTTGGTCAGTCCGACCCTGTAGAAAGCCATCGAAGAATCATTTCGGAAAATTTAAAATCCCATGATCATTCTGTACAACAAGACGACCCCCGGGTTATTAAGTTAAATTAGTATAGATTAAGGGCCGGTACTTTGGGTCTCGGTTAAGCAACGGTCAGAGATAAAGTACTGGTCTTCAGTTAAACAAATTTTAGAAATCAATTTTTTTTTCGATCTTTAAAAACAACTCGAAGCTCACAGTACCGACCCAAAGAGTCGGTACTGTGAGTCTCGCTAAAAAATTCTAAAGGCCAACTCATGTTTACCTCTAAATGTGCTTAACCGAGATTTACAGTACCGACCCTAGGAGTATTAAATAAACTCCTGTTTAATTGAGCCAGCTTACGAATGATACAAAAAACTTTAACTGTGCTTAACCGAGATTCTAAGTACGGACCCTAAATTAGCGCTACAAATTACCGGCTCTGTAAGTCTGTAAGATATTCTACAGCCCTTCTTTGCATTTTTTAGTAATTATCACTTATTGGGAAGCTCACCATTTTCTTCTAAAGAGTTTAGAACAGTGCTGCCAATTATAAAATATAACCTCAAAAACTCAGAAATTATGAGTTTTGGGCATATGACACTCTTAATGACATTTTAAGAAATAATAATAAGGAAAATAACTAAATGATGAAAATGAGCAAATTTCCCCGATTTTCACGTAAAAGTCGGGAGTTGACGAGCAATCGATGTTAAATCGCTCCTGGCTTTAGCAGGGCTCTGCAAGACATAAAAGCTCCCACGTTTCAATTATCCAAAATTAGTAAATCTTTCCACTTTGCAGGTGTATCAATGGCATTATTTTCAATTTGGACCAATCCCACACCAGTTGAAAATTCCACATTTTCATAAATCTTTGGAATTACTGGACTTGCAATTTTTTTTGAAAGATTCCATCATCGTAAACCATAAAATTGAAATGTTTGTACACGTCCAAAATTTAGTATTCGAAAATGAGTCAAAGTTTTATTGGTTTTTTCAACTTGAAATTTATAGCCTGGCCACTACATGTTGTTAGTTCTCAAGACCCTATAATTTCAAATCCTCTTAAGGGAATAATTTAAACTATTAACTACGTCTAATTAAAGGTGTTATTTTTATATTTTAAGTTCTATTGATAAATACTTTAGTGTTTGCTTTCATTTAACGTTTTTGTTTAAAAAGAATAAAGACGTGAGATGTATTTTAGCATTTTAAGCCATCGGGCGTCAGTCGTTGGAATTTTCTCGTTAAAAACACCGCCTGCGGTCTTTACGTTTATTATGGCTCGGATGGTTTAGAACTGCAGTTTATATACTGCTACACGGGTGTGCTTTGAATTCATTATAAATCTCACCTTACCTATTATTAAAATACTTAAACAGTTGTTGTAAATTATTTTTCAATTGTACTTTTCAAACTATTAAATTTGCTTACCGTCGGTTGTAAAACTTGGAGCCGGTGGTGCAGGTGCAGGAGCCAAGGGCCAGAGTCCCCTTTGGGAGGCTCCCCCGGGCCCAGCCGGGCTACCCAGCATCACCTGATCCTCGGGGTCAATTCTGTAAGTTAAAAAAAAGCAAAAATAAGTTATAAATCATTAAAGTATATGGTTTTTTAAAAATTATTGCTACAGTTCCGAGTTTATTTGTGTGCTTTTACCTACTGTGGTTGACCGACGGGCGACCGTATAATAAAGCAATAACGCGAAATTGATAAAAGTCACTATTCGTACCTCCATTTAGGACGACTTTAGCTTTCGCAACTAACACAAACGATCATGTTCGTAAAGGTCTTTTAAAATACCTGACCGCATACATCAACTATTATTGTTTTTTTTTACAAAATAAAGTGAAGGTGAAAAATTTAATTTTAACGACGAGACGCTACTGTAATCACTATGGCAACGACTAAAATTTTCCTCTCCATATAATCAAAATTTTATCATCAACGCCAGGGCGGCATAGATGCGAGAGTTTCCATAATTTTCCATTCCCTTTTTTCCGTTTTACCCTCTTCGTTTAATGCAACCCCAACAATTTCATCTCCCTAAGTTGGAAAAAGGAAAACCAAAATATCCGTCTACCCCTCGATGGTTTGTAGACTAAAAATGTAAATTCAATTAAAACATTAAATTTTTATTACTTTCTCGTAGATTTAATCTATTTTGAAATAGTATATTACGATACTAAATCGGTAAGTGCCATATTACAAACCAAGAAAAAGTTAGAGAAACGAGACCCGCGAGGGTGGCGTTTTTCTAATTTCGAGGTTTGTTACAATAAAGCACTTAACGATCGGGAAATCGAACGGGAAAACAGTTCGATAGCGCAAAAAAGTATTATAATATGTGTTTTATTCCTTAGAAATTTCCAAGACCGGATTTTTTTAATATAAAAATTTCAAAAATCTGTTATTTATCTTGCAATAAAAATGAAAACTTGATAATGCAGTAATGCATCAATGGCATAAATATCTATTATTTGACTCTATTTTCGGTTAACACAAAGCTTCCGGTTAAACCGGAAATTACAAAAATAACTAATTTTTTTAGGAACACCCTGTATATTGTTAAATATTTTAAAAGCTTGTACAATTAGCTGTTACACGATACTAAATACTTTAGAATTTGACCTCAGGTTTAACAGGAAATGGGATCAAATATCTTAATTTCAATGAAATACCCTGTATATTTTTCCATATTTTGAAAGATGGTTAAATTAGCTATCTGTTGATACCAAACAGCTTATACTTTACTTCCGGTTTAACCGGAAATAGGGTAAATTTTTAAAATTTTAAATGCTTAAAAATAGCTCGAATAAACACGAAAAGGTTCTGTACTCAGTCCACCGAACAGACGTAGCTAAGCCACTCCCTACAAATTTCTGTCGAATAAGGTCGACGCATGTCAACTTTGGTGTGAACGTTGTAAACCTGATTTTGAAAATGCGACCAATAGAAAAATTCCATTAGAATATCGCACGCTTTTTTGGGAGTGGCTTAGCTGCATCTGTTCGGTGGACAGAGATTAGTACTTTTTTTTTAAATAATTTAGAAATTTTTATTTTATTGCTATTTTATTAAAAAATGACAATAAATTTACATTATAAATTGCAACTGCTCACGCATTGAAAAGTAACAGGCTCTAAGAGAGAACACCAACCTATTATAAATAAATTAGTAATGTTGTGGTTAATTTCTAGGTCGTAATTATAAACATTCGTTAATTATCATTGTTGATGTGCTGCGTATAAATGTTAAGAAGTAAACAAACATTTTCTACAATTAACACTTTTTAGCTTACAGTAAATTCAATTATCGAAAAGGAATTTCGTTTGGATGCTCGAGCTTGTCGTTGTAAACTTATTTAAGCTCACAAAAGGCAGCTTTCGTAAGTTTAACAAGAAATTTGTTTCACAAAGATTTATTTCCATATAAAAAAAGACATCTACACCCAATGTCGCCGACGTTTGAAACGTTACAAACACGAGACGTTTTATAAACACGTCAGAAACAGCGCGTTTACAGCAAAAATATGTTCAACATTTTCACTAATGGTTCGTAACTGTTAAAGTTGAACAGTTTATTTTTTTAAGAAAATTACATCGACAGAGTGCTATACGACGATGTAAGGAAATGTAATTTTCGAGATAGAGTGATAGACAACAAGTTGGAAACGTAAAAACGATTTACTGTAGATTATGTTTGGTAATTCAAGTTGCAGCGGACGCTCCAACAGTCCAGTATTTTTAAAATTTTACAAAGTCGACGGACAAATTCCTATTGGCCTCAGATAAAGCGTTGGAACTCGAATTATCACCGTATGTAGCAGCTAAATTATCCAGTGACGTTTTTATAGGGATGGCAAAGAAGGCCTAGGCACCGCATAATAATCATAGCCGAAGGGGGCAGCTTCTCAGCCAGCTGTAGGTAACGAGTAACGACACCACGATTAGCCAACGTCTCCTTATGAGACTCTATGAGGCTCCCTAAACAATCGCTTGCCTTTACCAGTCGGTAGGAGTGCAGCCCATCAGAGAGTATTATATTCAGATGCGAACGTTCTAAATGTATGAAGGCGGATGTAGGGTTTAATGAATGTGCAGCACACTGCTCAACGCTCCTTAATTACGACCACCAATAATTTACCTCTGCTTTCATAGGGTCTAGCTAGAGCCCCTTCCTAGCCGAAATTTCTAAACACACCATTTGGACAGAAGTCCGAGCGGTTCCAGCGAGTATTGTTGATAGAGCTATACAGACAATATTTGGATTGGTTCTATAGATACAGTCCATCTAGTGTCTTGAAACTGTAGTAAAAGAGCACACAATGACTGCTTTTTCAACAAATTGCAATAACCAAATCCTAATGAATACGTTAGCGTTAGAGCATCTCATCCTAACAGTCTTGTATACGTATAGAACATAAGCTCATTATTAAAACATCCCAGATCAGTACCGTAGGCTCACGCCCTGGGTCCCAGTGGCCGTATGAGCCAAAAGTGCCTGTGGGGACGTTCTTTTATAATGAAAGCAATCGACTGAACTAGGCAGCACGAACTCTAGGTAGCGCCACAGAAAAAGGGCGCTACCCACCACTAAATAAATGGCTGATAGTCCCACCTGAAGAGGTTGGAATAAAGTAAGACAAGCTATGGAGTGTGGGGTACCACTGACTTGCGTTAGCCCCTTTTATAATGAAAGCCATCGACTGAACTAGGCAGCACGAGCATTAGGTAGCGCCACAGAAAAAGGGCGCTACCGGGCACCACTAAATAAATGGCTGGTAGTTCCACCTGAAGAGGATGGAATAAAGTAAGACAAGATATGGAGTGCTGGGTACCACTGACTTGCGTTAGCCCCTTTTATAATGAAAGCCATCGACTGAACTAGGCAGCACGAGCATTAGGTAGCGCCACAGAAAAAGGGCGCTACCGGGCACCACTAAATAAATGGCTGGTAGTTCCACCTGAAGAGGATGGAATAAAGTAAGACAAGATATGGAGTGTGGGGTGCCACTGACTTGCGTTAGCCCCTTTTATAATGAAAGCCATCGACTGAACTAGGCAGCACGAGCATTAGGTAGCGCCACAGAAAAAGGGTGCTACAGGGCACCACTATATAAATGGCTGGTAGTTCCACCTGAAGAGGATGGAATAAAGTAAGACAAGATATGGAGTGTGGGGTGCCACTGACTTGCGTTAGTCCCTTTTATAATGAAAGCCATCGACTGAACTAGGCAGCACGAGCTCTAGGTAGCGCCACAGAAAAAGGGCGCTACCCACCACTAAATAAATGGCTGATAGTCCCACCTGAAGAGGTTGGAATAAAGTAAGACAAGCTATGGAGTGTGGGGTACCACTGACTTGCGTTAGCCCCTTTTATAATGAAAGCCATCGACTGAACTAGGCAGCACGAGCATTAGGTAGCGCCACAGAAAAAGGGCGCTACCGGGCACCACTAAATAAATGGCTGGTAGTTCCACCTGAAGAGGATGGAATAAAGTAAGACAAGATATGGAGTGTGGGGTGCCACTGACTTGCGTTAGTCCCTTTTATAATGAAAGCCATCGACTGAACTAGGCAGCACGAGCTTTAGGTAGCGCCACAGAAAAAGGGCGCTACAGGGTATCACTAAATAAATGGCTGGTAGTCCCACCTGAAGAGGATGGAATAAAGTAAGACAAGCTGTGGAGTGTGGGGTGCCACTGACTTGCGTTAACCCCTTTTATAATGAAAGCCATCGACTGAACTAGGCAGCACGAGCTCTAGGTAGCGCCACAGAAAAAGGGCGCTACGCACCACTAAATAAATGGCTGATAGTCCCACCTGAAGAAGATGGAATAAAGTAAGACAAGCTATGGAGTGTGGGGTACCACTGACTTGCGTTAGTCTCTTTTATAATGAAAGCCATCGACTGAACTAGGCAGCACGAGCTCTAGGTAGCGCCACAGATAAAGGGCGCTACGCACCACTAAATAAAAGGCTTATAGTCCCACCTGAAGAGGATGGAATAAAGTAAGACAAGATATGGAGTGTGGGGTGGCACTGACTTGCGTTAGCTCCTTTTATAATGAAACCCATCAACTGAACTAGGCAGCACGAGCTCTATAGGTAGCGCCACAGAAAAAGGGCGCTACGCATCACTAAATAAATGGCTGGTAGTTCCACCTGAAGAGAATGGAATAAAGTAAGACAAGATATAGAGTGTGGGGTACCACTGACTTGCGTTAGCCCCTTTTATAATGAAAGCCATCGACTGAACTAGGCAGCACGAGCTCTAGGTAGCGCCACAGATAAAGGGCGCTACGCACCACTAAATAAAAGGCTTATAGTCCCACCTGAAGAGGATGGAATAAAGTAAGACAAGATATGGAGTGTGGGGTGGCACTGACTTGCGTTAGCTCCTTTTATAATGAAACCCATCAACTGAACTAGGCAGCACGAGCTCTATAGGTAGCGCCACAGAAAAAGGGCGCTACGCATCACTAAATAAATGGCTGGTAGTTCCACCTGAAGTGAATGGAATAAAGTAAGACAAGATATAGAGTGTGGGGTACCACTGACTTGCGTTAGCCCCTTTTATAATGAAAGCCATCGACTGAACTAGGCAGCACGAGCTCTAGGTAGCGCCACAGAAAAAGGGCGCTACGCACCACTAAATAAATGGCTGGTAGTCCCACCTGAAGAGGATGGAATAAAGTAAGACAAGATATGGAGTGTGGGGTGCCACTGACTTGCGTTAGCCCCACTAAAAGAATCCATACTGCCCCAATCTGGTCAGAAGCAACCCTTCTTCCCTAAGTTTTCTTACATTTAGGGTTTCTATAGTGTCTATTAAGCTTAAAAGAACACAAGAAATCGCTACAAGGAGGAAGAACAAAGGACATACCTTTACTCAATTCTCCCGTTTTAGAGAAAAATATCTGCTGCGATACCGAGAACAGCCACTAAAATCTATAACCACAGAGCTCACATATCACAAGAGATGTTATTAGAACAAGCGCGTACTCTCTTCTAGAGGAGTGGTCGTTAAGCTTTTTTGATAGCGTACCCCTAAGATAGCAAACAGCTTATAGGTCTCCATACTCAGTTACAAAGACTCGCAGTCTAATTAATTAATTTTCGTATTTTTTTCTGTCATCCAGGGTACACGTATCCCATTTTGGAGACCACTGTCTTAGACTATTAACATTATTCTCTGTAGAAAAATTTTCGAAACTGATAGAAAATGTAATTTTATACACGTAAGACACAAATAAATAGCCCGTTTCAGCCACAAATCCACAATTTCATACCTGTAAGCTACTAATGAATGGTAATATGGCTACCATTACACTTTCAACCGCATGTTATTGCCACTACTTGGGCGCCGATGTATTGAATTTATTATAAAGCCTGTAGAGACAACAAATTGTTGTCTTTAGCTTTAGTTTTAGCTCCGTAGGGGCCTCTTCCAGAATCTAAAATGCAGTGCTAGCCACTCTACCTACATTACACTGCCAAATATTTGCTATTGACCATCGGAAGTAGAACACGAAAGCTTGAAAATAAGACAATTATAATAGAATAGAATAATACAGGATCTGAAGTGGGGTGGTGAGCGCTGACCACACTACCTTCAATAGTCATTCATTACAATCCAGAACATGTGCCATTGACATTGGAGTTCCGTAGTAGAAAAACAACACGAAAATATAAAAGACAACATGTAAATTTGAAATCCATCATCGTACAATTGCAACAATTTATTGATTTGAGATTTGACACTCATTTTATTGAATTATTAAATTTATCATCAATAAAAAATATTTTGCAAATTACAAAATAAAAATTGAATTTTATTTTGCCCATTACTTATTTGAATTACATCCTGCGCATAAATAATCAATTTGAATACGCAATTTAAACGCGACAATGCATTCCAAATTGTAATGATTAACAATCCACTTTATTACTAAATCAATAAATTTTTTTCTTAATGCAATCAAAATTCGTAATAAAATTATTATTATTTAATTAATTTATTTTCAGATGTTGTCATTATTTAAAAATTAATTCATCACATAAAACTTTTTTTTTAATAGTTCATCATCACGAGTGGGTGAGAACAAAGTTTATTAATAGAGAGAATTTCGTGATATTAATAGATTTCGAATAGAAGCTTAGTTAGTTCATAAACCTGAAATGGGCTAGTAGACAATGCATCAGAGACTGAGAATGGAACGTACAGATGGAGGGGAGGTTAAGAATCTTGTAGATGGAACCCAATTGCAGGGCAAAGCTATGCCCAAAAAGATGCCAATATTACTTCGGTTTCTGCGGACAACTGACAAAAAGATCAGTCTAACGCCAGAATTAATTGTCGAAGGTCGAGAATCGGCCAGATTAAGTAGCTCCAGCTCACGATTGACAATTTCCAAGTTGTGTAACACACAGAGAGGCGACGGAATAACTAATAAGTAATAAACATTAGAAGACATTAAGCTTTTGTAACAGACAGAATAAGGCGATGGTTAAAATGCACACATACGCTTCTGAGCCACTTCAAGCCTCCTACCAATTTGTCAGAGCGACAACCGGGACAATAGATTGGTAGCAAGGCTACACACTGCACGACTAGGTAGGTCATACGCCATGACCTCTAACTTAATAAATAATTAATAAAATTGGAATCGCTTGTGAAACAACGACCAAAGTTAAATCTAATCGGCTGATTGGTCGAACCACGCTACAGACTGTACAAAATTTCGAGCAAATTAGTAGAATCGGTAGTAGAATCGGAGGTGGGATACCCTCAAAAGTTGGCTATGCAATTATGTTTGCCTACCGTATATTTGTCAAGAAAGTTGCCCCCAACAAGCTGGTAGTTGAGTTATAGGGTCGGACGACCAGGTCGGCAGATCGGCCGGAACCGACGAGACCAAATTGAGCCAGTCCGACCCTGGGCGTGTATGAGGGTTTAACCATAACATCAGCAGTAAACGTCTTCTTCAATACAGAGCTAGTCAATTATTTACACAGGTTGTAAGGTTAAATCCTTCTAAATAGATGCAACGAGACTTTTACAACTCCAATTCCGGAACATTTATTAGTAGATATAACATGATATAACATATGCTGTTGATATTTAAACGTGAATGACACGACATTTGGTGTTAAATGTCTATCTAAAACATTTTTAAACTCATTGTGTCAAGCGATTTTATTAATAAATTCTATGCAACGCTCTATAAACAACCAATCGTATAATCTTACACTCGCGTATTTTGGAACCAATCACAATTTTTTTTATTTATTAAATTCTTTCTAATTTTAACTGTAGGTATACAGTGCGTCCCAGTTTGAAGATTCTACTACCTAGTATCCTAAGTAAACGCAATTTCGTGCAATGCGGACGTTGCGAGCGATTTTTCAACGATCAATATGGTGAAAAATCAAATTTGATTTTGTTAAACATTATGTGCAGTGATATGACCCAGCATACAGCATAAATCGAACAACATTCAATGTTTGTTAAAAATTCGCTAGCAATGCCCTCATCGCACGAAATCGCGTCAACGGAAGAAACAGAGATAAAACTTTGGTAAAATGGTAAAAATATTTTTTGAAGAAAAATAAAAATAGCATCGAGTTTGAGATAAAATTAAGCAAAATTTTTCCCATTCAAACCGAATAATTCCCAATGGTGAACATCGAATCTGAGACACACTGTATAAAGATTAGAAAACACTGCAATGAAGTTATAAAAGAAGTTGAAAACGCGTTCATCACATTAAAAAGTTTACACTAAAGAAAAACCGAAGTGAAAAGCGTGAAAATTTCCAGCAATTAAACAAACAAAATGTAAAAAAAATAAACAAAACATAAAAATACTTTAAAAAATGACAATTTTTACATTTTTACCACAAATAAAACTTTATTTTTATATATGTCAAAACTCCCAAGTACTTAAATAATCTACTTTTCATAATAATTTTTTTTTCAGGAGAGTTTTAGAAAGTATTTCCCTTTTTAAAGGAGATGACTTGTTCCCAACTATGTCATTCTAAACGTTCCCCTTTAAAACGGAGCGTACTGGGAATCGGGATAACTCGCTAGCGCTGTATAATAAATAAAATTCGATTTAAGTCCGTGTAGTAGTGCATAGTTTCCAGCTCATGGCGGAAATAGACTTTAAAAAAAATGTTCCCAACGAAAAAACCATGATTTAGAAATTAAAGTAGTCGACAATGTAAGAAGAAAACATAATGTAACATAAACATAACAAAATCATTTTAGTTTAGAAATTTGAAGGTGGTTAGCAATCGAGTTGGCGATTTAACAATCGATTATTTAAAAAAAAATGAATAATCGATCATTTTACTGATCGAATACGTGTTTAAAAAATAACCGATTAAGCAAATAACCAAATTAATCGAACAATCGATTGCACAACCAATTAATCGAACAATCGATTGCACAACCAATTAATCGAACAATAGCTTAATTCGCTTTTGTTTTGTTGCTCTAAGCTTTCCCGATCGATTTTTGTTTTGATGACCCCACATTATGATCCACCAGTGCTTCGCCTCTGGTAGTTTGCTGTACGTCCAGGACGAGCCCTTGAAAGGTCTAAAAACGTCCAAAACACTCAACAAGGGGATGAAAACAACGTTACACGTCAACGCAAAAATCGACTACCCGTCTCATTGGATTTGTTGTAATTACAAAATTACAAACTTATTTGCACTTGAAACTGTTATTTTTAAATAATTTATTGCATAATTTTACGGTTTGATACGCTAAAATAAATTTCGTCTGTTGTTAAAAACCATTCAAGCTCGGATAATTCATCCCAAAAATTGATTTCTTTAAAAAAGCCAAGAGACGAATCCCACTTCACTTTATTTGACTCAATAAATATCGCATTTCATTCAAAAATAACTCGAGAAACTTTTACTTATACAGAGTTTTACTTATGTCAAGCATATCACAGGTGATTTCTTCCTTAACAATACCTAATAATGGGGAAAAATTGATTCAAATTAAAGTTGTTGAGAAGCAAAAGTACTACACTCTAAAATTATCTTGAATTATACAGAGTGTACTGTATGGACATAACACAACGAACTTGCTACTTTTAAATGGACCACCCAGTATATTTTAGTCATAAAATTTTATTCCCGTGATAGCCTCAACAAAATTTATTTAGCATATTTATTTTTTGCGCCCTGTATAGTGTATTTTGCATATAAGAAATTGTTTAAAGCGTGAATAATTTTATTTTTAAAATAAAACAATGCATAAGAATCGATAACGAGTTGTAGAGACTTCAATCAAGATTATTATACCTCATGCAGTGAAGAATGCAAACAAAACCCACCTCCAAATGATGTCTGTTATTTTAAGATGGATATTTCTTGTATTTATTTCTAGTAGAGTAAATAATTGTTCACGGTAAAATAAAATCCATAAAACTCATACAGCGAAAACGAAAAAAAAATCGCAATCAAACTTTAGTGAAAAAGAATCAAGAAGCTCGAGCATTTTGATTCTTTTGAGTATCTTCGTTTGCATTTTTAATCGCTCGCCCTTCTTTATTAGGTATGCTTATGAGGTCATACTGCAGTGGTTTATTCAGTACGTGGATTCGTACGAACCGAATTCGTATGACATTAGGACCCAGTGAGAGTTCTAGCATAACAAATTGACTCTATAGATAGCGCTGTATTAGACATTTGTCACGTGATTTGCTAGAAACAGAAAGTCTCTGGTTCTCCTAGTAATCCTTGTACTGGAGTAATAACCTTCCTCTACTTATAATAGGATCCCATTTCTACTTTTAATAAGATCCCACCTCGACTTATAATGAGCTTTCATCTCTACTTATAATGGCACCCCACTACTACTTATAATGCGAGCCCACCTCTACTTATAATAGAACCCCATCTCTACTTATAGTGGGACCCCACTTCTACTTATAATGGAATCCCACATCTACTTATAAATGGAGCCCACCTCTACTTATAATTGGACTCCACATCTACTTATAATGGGACTCCACCTCGACTTAAAATAGGACCCGACCTCAATTTATAACGGGACCACATCTCTACTTATAATAGAACCCCACATCTACTTATAATGGGAGCCCACCTCTATTTATAGTGTAACCCCACCTGTACTCATAATGGGGCCAACCTGTACTTATAATGGAACCCACCTCTACTTATAATTCGATCCCATTTCTACCTATAATAAGATCTCACCTCTACTTATAATGAAACCCCACCTTTACTTATAATGGGACCTCACATTTACTTATAATGCGAGCCCACGTCTACTTATAATTGAACCCCACCTCTATTTATAATGAGACCAGTTATAGAATCCCACATATACAAAGATAAATGGGATCCCATCTCTACTTATAATAGGACCCTATCTCTACTTATAATAAGAGTCCACCTCTACTTAGAATGGAACCCCACTTCTATTTATAATGGGAGCGCACCTTTATTTCTAATAGACCCCACCTCTACTTATAATAGGACTCCACATCTACTTATAATGGGAGTCCACCTCTACTTAGAATGGAACTCCACTTCTATTTATAATGGGACCACATCTCTACTTATAATAGAACCCCACATCTAGGAGTATATAATATAATATATAATAGGAGCCCACCTCTATTTATAATGTAACCCCACTTGTAGTTATAATGGGGCCCACCTGTACTTATAATGGGGCCCACCTGTACTCATAATGGAATCCCACCTCTACTTATACTTGGGTCCCATTTCTACTTATAATAAGATCCCACCTCTACTTATAATGAGACCCTACCTTTACTTATAATGGAACCCCCCATTTACTTATAATGCGATCCCATCTCTACTTATAATATTACCGCACCTCTATTTATAATGCGACCACATCACCACTTATACAATAATCCCACCTTTACAATGAGAAATGGGATCCCATCTCTACTTATAATAGGACACTATATCTACTTATAATGGGACCCCACCTCTATTTATAATGGGACCACATCAATATTTATAATAGAACCCCAACTGTACCTTTAATGGAACCCCACCATTACTTATAATCTAAAATGGGTCCCATGTCTACTTATAATAGAACCCCACCTCTACTTTTAATGGAATCCCATTACTACTTATAATAGAACCCCACATCTACTTATAATGGGACCCCACATCTACTTATTATAGAACCCGGCCTCTACTTATTATGGGAGCCCACTCCATTTATAATGGGACTCCACATCTACTTAAACTGGGAGCTCACTTCTCTTTATAGTGTAACCCCACCTGTACTTATAATGGGACCCACCTGTATTTATAATGGAACCCCACCTCTACTTGTAGTTGGATCCCATTTCTACTTATAATAAGATCCCACCTCTATTTATAATGAGACAGCATCGCCACCCCCGACCCCGAAGTGGGGCCATGGGGCCCCACTTCTACTTATAATGGAACCCCACATCTACTGATAATGGGAGCCTACCTTTATTTATAATGGAGCCGTACCTCTACTTATAATGGGACTCCACATCTACTTTTAAGTGGAATCCACCTCTAATTAGAATGGAACCCCACCTCTAATTAGAATGGAACCCCACCTCTATTTATATTGGGACCACATCTATACTTATAATAGAACCCCACCTGTACCTCTAATGGAACCCCACCATTACTTATAATGGGAAATGGGATTATGGGATCCCATGCCTACTTAGAATAGGACCCCACCTCTACTTTTAATGGAACCCCATTTTTACTTATAAAGGAACCCCACATCTACTTATAATAGAACCAGACCTCTACTTATAATGGAACCTCACCTCTACTTATAATGGGACCCCACATCTACTTATAATGAGACCACATCTCTACTTATAATGGGTTCCCACCAGTACTTGCAATGGAACCCCACCTTCTCTTATAATGAGAAATGGGATCATGGGATCCTCATCGCTCTTATAATGGGACCCCACCTCTGATCTCGTTGCTTTATAAGTCGACTCTCATAGTTTCATGACATTAACTATTATTGCATTTTACTGTCATCGTATAAACCAGGCTTTATTGAAAAAACTTTGTCCTAGTTGTTTAATTATTATTTAACACCCCTTTTTCCTTTCAAGCATTCCAAAATAATATGCTCAAAAACCCATGACGCTGATTGTGAACGACACATTAATAACACGTTCAAGAAAATGTTTCCTTTTGTTTTAATGAGAGTTTAAAATAATTCAAAAAATAAATTATAAAGTTACATAATTATTAATAATTTAAAATTAACACATTAAACTTTATTTAATTATATACTATAATTTTTTATAAGTTGTAATTAAGCTATTCAATTAAATTTGTTTGGGTTTAGTGTACTGGGTTTAAAAATATAAATTTTAATTAATTTCTCGACGATTTTCTTCTTTGTGAACTGTTAACTGTGTTATGACTAGAAATACTACTAGGGTAAATAAGCAAGTGCACTATTATTATTTTTCTCCACTTGTTGAAAAACACAGTTGACATTAGAAAAGCTAGAAATAACTACCTAATAATTCGAAAGGCTCGTTTCGCGATCGTTAATTTACTTTTGCAAAAAATGCACTGTGTACAAAACAAAAAATCGCTATGGTTTACACAGTGGTGATTTAATATAAAAGAAAATATGTAGGAGCAAAAATAATGAAGCTGGTGTTGAAAAAAAACAGATCAAGGTAGCCGTGGATGCGTTCAGCAAACAAAAGTGAGAATAAATTGTACAGGGTGGTTCATGCTGTTTGTCAGTGTGGGGTATCTCAGTTAATATAAAAGGACAAAACTAATAACACGTTCTCCCTCTACTTTTTTTTACATAGGTACTTAAAGATGAAATTAAAAATGATTTTGAGTTACAACCCAAAATTCAATTTTTCGTTACTTTAATTTTGGGTAGATATCTCCCATATTTTTCAAGATTTTTTAAAACTGTAGACATTCATAGAAAATTTTTAACGTAGACTCCAGTGCTGTAGTCAAAAAAAGTTTATAATGGGATAATTTCGAGTTATTACACAATTTCTAGCCTTCATTCTAGCCTTAACAAGTCTCCCATCTAAAACAAAATTAAATGCTTGAACTCAGCTGAATCAAGCTGCCCTATCAAGACATTACTAACCGATTCTATATTTAACAAGTTTCGGATCACAAACAACGTTACATTCCTTATCCGAGCCTTTTCAGGCTGCCCTAAAAGGATCTTATTAACCGTATTCTAGCCTTACCAAGTTTCACATCTAAAGCAACATTAAATGCTATATCTGAGCTGAATCAAGCTGCCCTATCGGGACATTATTAACCGATTCTATATTTAACAAGTTTCGGATCACAAACAACGTTACATTTCTTATCAGAGCCTTTTCTGGCTGCCCTAACAGGATCTTATTAACCGCATTCTAGCCTTAACAAGTTTTACATCTAAAGCAACATTAAATGCTAGATCTGAGTTGCATCAACTGCCCTATCGGGACATTACTAACCGATTCTATATTTAACAAGTTTCGGATCACAAACAACGTTACATTTCTTATCCGTGCCTTTTCAGGCTGCCCTAATAGGATCTTATTAACCTTATTCTAGCCTTAACAAGTTTTACATCTAAAGCAACATTAAATGCTAGATCTGAGCTAAATCAAGCTGCCCTATCGGGACATTACTAACCGATTCTACATTTAACAAGTTTCGGATCACAAACAACGTTACATTTCTTATCCGAGCCTTTTCAGGCTGCTCTAAAAGGATCTTATTAACCGTATTCTAGCCTTAACAAGTTTCACATCTAAAGCAACATTAAATGCTAGATCTGAGCTGAATCAAGCTGCCCTATCGGGACATTACTAACCGATTCTACATTTAACAAGTTTCGGATCACAAACAACGTTACATTTCTTATCCGAGCCTTTTCAGGCTGCTCTAAAAGGATCTTATTAACCGTATTCTAGCCTTAACAAGTTTCACATCTAAAGCAACATTAAATGCTAGATCTGAGCTGAATCAAGCTGCCCTATCGGGACATTACTAACCGATTCTACATTTAACAAGTTTTGGATCACGAGCAACGTAACATTTCTTATCCGAGTCTTTTCAGGATGCTCTAAATGGATCTTATTAACCGTATTCTAGCCTTAAAAAGTTTCACATCTAAAGCAACATTAAATGCTAGATCTGAGGTGAATCAAGCTGCCCTATCGGGACATTACTAACCGATACTACATTTAGCAAGTTTCGGATCACAAACAACGTTACATTTCTTATCCGAGCCTTTTCAGGCTGCCCTAAAAGGATCTGATTAACCGTATTCTAGCCTTAACAAGTTTCACATCTAAAGCAACATTAAATGCTAGATCTGAGCTGAATCAAGCTGCCCTATCGGGACATTACTAACCGATTCTACATTTAACAAGTTTTGGATCACAAACAACGTTACATTTCTTATCCGAGCCTTTTCAGGCTGCCCTAATAGGATCTTATTAACCGTATTCTAGCCTTAACAAGTTTTACATCTAAAGCAACATTAAATGCTAGATCTGAGCTAAATCAAGCTGCCTTATCGGGACATTACTAACCGATTCTACATTTAACAAGTTTCGGATCACAAACAACGTTACATTTCTTATCCGAGCCTTTTCAGGCTGTCCTAAAAGGATCTTATTAACCGTATTCTAGCCTTAACAAGTTTCACATCTAAAGCAACATTAAATGCTAGATCTGAGCTGAATCAAGCTGCCCTATCGGGACATTACTAACCGATTCTACATTTAACAAGTTTTGGATCACAAACAACGTTACATTTCTTATCCGAGCCTTTTCAGGCTGCCCTAATAGGATCTTATTAACCGTATTCTAGCCTTAACAAGTTTTACATCTAAAGCAACATTAAATGCTAGATCTGAGCTAAATCAAGCTGCCTTATCGGGACATTACTAACCGATTCTACATTTAACAAGTTTCGGATCACAAACAACGTTACATTTCTTATCCGAGCCTTTTCAGGCTGCCCTAAAAGGATCTTATTAACCGTATTCTAGCCTTAACAAGTTTCACATCTAAAGCAACATTAAATGCTAGATCTGAGCTAAATCAAGCTGCCTTATCGGGACATTACTAACCGATTCTACATTTAACAAGTTTCGGATCACAAACAACGTTACATTTCTTATCCGAGCCTTTTCAGGCTGCCCTAAAAGGATCTTATTAACCGTATTCTAGCCTTAACAAGTTTCACATCTAAAGCAACATTAAATGCTAGATCTGAGCTGAATCAAGCTGCCCTATCGGGACATTACTAACCGATTCTACATTTAACAAGTTTTGGATCACAAACAACGTTACATTTCTTATCCGAGCCTTTTCAGGCTGCCCTAATAGGATCTTATTAACCGTATTCTAGCCTTAAAAAGTTTCACATCTAAAGCAACATTAAATGCTAGATCTGAGGTGAATCAAGCTGCCCTATCGGGACATTACTAACCGATACTACATTTAGCAAGTTTCGGATCACAAACAACGTTACATTTCTTATCCGAGCCTTTTCAGGCTGCCCTAAAAGGATCTGATTAACCGTATTCTAGCCTTAACAAGTTTCACATCTAAAGCAACATTAAATGCTAGATCTGAGCTGAATCAAGCTGCCCTATCGGGACATTACTAACCGATTCTACATTTAACAAGTTTTGGATCACAAACAACGTTACATTTCTTATCCGAGCCTTTTCAGGCTGCCCTAATAGGATCTTATTAACCGTATTCTAGCCTTAACAAGTTTTACATCTAAAGCAACATTAAATGCTAGATCTGAGCTAAATCAAGCTGCCTTATCGGGACATTACTAACCGATTCTACATTTAACAAGTTTCGGATCACAAACAACGTTACATTTCTTATCCGAGCCTTTTCAGGCTGCCCTAAAAGGATCTTATTAACCGTATTCTAGCCTTAACAAGTTTCACATCTAAAGCAACATTAAATGCTAGATCTGAGCTGAATCAAGCTGCCCTATCGGGACATTACTAACCGATTCTACATTTAACAAGTTTTGGATCACAAACAACGTTACATTTCTTATCCGAGCCTTTTCAGGCTGCCCTAATAGGATCTTATTAACCGTATTCTAGCCTTAACAAGTTTTACATCTAAAGCAACATTAAATGCTAGATCTGAGCTAAATCAAGCTGCCTTATCGGTACATTACTAACCGATTCTACATTTAACAAGTTTCGGATCACAAACAACGTTACATTTCTTATCCGAGCCTTTTCAGGCTGCCCTAAAAGGATCTTATTAACCGTATTCTAGCCTTAACAAGTTTCACATCTAAAGCAACATTAAATGCTAGATCTGAGCTAAATCAAGCTGCCTTATCGGGACATTACTAACCGATTCTACATTTAACAAGTTTCGGATCACAAACAACGTTACATTTCTTATCCGAGCCTTTTCAGGCTGCCCTAAAAGGATCTTATTAACCGTATTCTAGCCTTAACAAGTTTCACATCTAAAGCAACATTAAATGCTACATCTGAGCTGAATCAAGCTGCCCTATCGGGACATTACTAACCGATTCTACATTTAACAAGTTTTGGATCACAAACAACGTTACATTTCTTATCCGAGCCTTTTCAGGCTGCCCTAACAGGATCTTATTAACCGTATTCTAGCCTTAACAAGTTTCACATCTAAAGCAACATTAAATGCTAGATCTGAGCTGAATCAAGCTGCCCTATCGGGACATTACTAACCGATTCTACATTTAACAAGTTTTGGATCACAAACAACGTTACATTTCTTATCCGAGCCTTTTCAGGCTGCCCTAATAGGATCTTATTAACCGTATTCTAGCCTTAACAAGTTTTACATCTAAAGCAACATTAAATGCTAGATCTGAGCTAAATCAAGCTGCCTTATCGGGACATTACTAACCGATTCTACATTTAACAAGTTTCGGATCACAAACAACGTTACATTTCTTATCCGAGCCTTTTCAGGCTGCCCTAAAAGGATCTTATTAACCGTATTCTAGCCTTAACAAGTTTCACATCTAAAGCAACATTAAATGCTAGATCTGAGCTGAATCAAGCTGCCCTATCGGGACATTACTAACCGATTCTACATTTAACAAGTTTTGGATCACAAACAACGTTACATTTCTTATCCGAGCCTTTTCAGGCTGCCCTAATAGGATCTTATTAACCGTATTCTAGCCTTAACAAGTTTTACATCTAAAGCAACATTAAATGCTAGATCTGAGCTAAATCAAGCTGCCTTATCGGGACATTACTAACCGATTCTACATTTAACAAGTTTCGGATCACAAACAACGTTACATTTCTCATCCGAGCCTTTTCAGGCTGCCCTAAAAGGATCTGATTAACCGTATTCTAGCCTTAACAAGTTTCACATCTAAAACAACATTAAATGCTAGATCTGAACTGAATCAAGCTGCCCTATCGGGACATTACTAGCCGGTTCTACCTTTAGGGAGTTTCTGATCACAAACAACGTTACATTTCTTATCCGAGCCTTTTCAGGATGCTCTAAATGGATCTTATTAACCGTATTCTAGCCTTAAAAAGTTTCACATCTAAAGCAACATTAAATGCTAGATCTGAGCTGAATCAAGCTGCCCTATCGGGACATTACTAACCGATACTACATTTAGCAAGTTTCGGATCACAAACAACGTTACATTTCTTATCCGAGCCTTGTCAGGCTGCCCTAAAAGGATCTGATTAACCGTATTCTAGCCTTAAAAAGTTTCACATCTAAAGCAACATTAAATGCTAGATCTGAGCTGAATCAAGCTGCCCTATCGGGACATTACTAACCGATACTACATTTAGCAAGTTTCGGATCACAAACAACGTTACATTTCTTATCCGAGCCTTTTCAGGCTGCCCTAAAAGGATCTGATTAACCGTATTCTAGCCTTAACAAGTTTCACATCTAAAGCAACATTAAATGCTAGATCTGAACTGAATCAAGCTGCCCTATCGGGACATTACTAGCCGGTTCTACATTTAACAAGTTTCGGATCACAAACAACGTTACATTTCTTATCCGAGCCTTTTCAGGCTGCCCTAAAAGGATCTTATTAACCGTATTCTAGCCTTAACAAGTTTCACATCTAAAGCAACATTAAATGCTACATCTGAGCTGAATCAAGCTGCCCTATCGGGACATTACTAACCGATTCTACATTTAACAAGTTTTGGATCACAAACAACGTTACATTTCTTATCCGAGCCTTTTCAGGCTGCCCTAACAGGATCTTATTAACCGTATTCTAGCCTTAACAAGTTTCACATCTAAAGCAACATTAAATGCTAGATCTGAGCTGAATCAAGCTGCCCTATCGGGACATTACTAACCGATTCTACATTTAACAAGTTTTGGATCACAAACAACGTTACATTTCTTATCCGAGCCTTTTCAGGCTGCCCTAATAGGATCTTATTAACCGTATTCTAGCCTTAACAAGTTTTACATCTAAAGCAACATTAAATGCTAGATCTGAGCTAAATCAAGCTGCCTTATCGGGACATTACTAACCGATTCTACATTTAACAAGTTTCGGATCACAAACAACGTTACATTTCTTATCCGAGCCTTTTCAGGCTGCCCTAAAAGGATCTTATTAACCGTATTCTAGCCTTAACAAGTTTCACATCTAAAGCAACATTAAATGCTAGATCTGAGCTGAATCAAGCTGCCCTATCGGGACATTACTAACCGATTCTACATTTAACAAGTTTTGGATCACAAACAACGTTACATTTCTTATCCGAGCCTTTTCAGGCTGCCCTAATAGGATCTTATTAACCGTATTCTAGCCTTAACAAGTTTTACATCTAAAGCAACATTAAATGCTAGATCTGAGCTAAATCAAGCTGCCTTATCGGGACATTACTAACCGATTCTACATTTAACAAGTTTCGGATCACAAACAACGTTACATTTCTCATCCGAGCCTTTTCAGGCTGCCCTAAAAGGATCTGATTAACCGTATTCTAGCCTTAACAAGTTTCACATCTAAAACAACATTAAATGCTAGATCTGAACTGAATCAAGCTGCCCTATCGGGACATTACTAGCCGGTTCTACCTTTAGGGAGTTTCTGATCACAAACAACGTTACATTTCTTATCCGAGCCTTTTCAGGATGCTCTAAATGGATCTTATTAACCGTATTCTAGCCTTAAAAAGTTTCACATCTAAAGCAACATTAAATGCTAGATCTGAGCTGAATCAAGCTGCCCTATCGGGACATTACTAACCGATACTACATTTAGCAAGTTTCGGATCACAAACAACGTTACATTTCTTATCCGAGCCTTGTCAGGCTGCCCTAAAAGGATCTGATTAACCGTATTCTAGCCTTAAAAAGTTTCACATCTAAAGCAACATTAAATGCTAGATCTGAGCTGAATCAAGCTGCCCTATCGGGACATTACTAACCGATACTACATTTAGCAAGTTTCGGATCACAAACAACGTTACATTTCTTATCCGAGCCTTTTCAGGCTGCCCTAAAAGGATCTGATTAACCGTATTCTAGCCTTAACAAGTTTCACATCTAAAGCAACATTAAATGCTAGATCTGAACTGAATCAAGCTGCCCTATCGGGACATTACTAGCCGGTTCTACCTTTAGGGAGTTTCTGATCACAAGGACCTTATTAACCGGATTCTAACCATAAGCAATTCCTGCTTAAGTTCAAGGGTTTTGCCCCTGATGACACATACCAGACTATACCATCAGTGGCAGCAAAAACAACCAAAGATAGTCCAGGCATCAACTAACTAAGCATAGTTTTTAACGACAAGTTTAGAGATTTATGAAGAACTATACATTTGCAGAAGAATTATGATTAATAAATAATAAAGTCTCTCTAGGTCTCCTACCATAAATTTCCTTGGACTAACAACACGTCCACTATAAACGAACTCGTACTATAATATTGGAAAGCTAGGGAAAAAAGATCAGTGATGAAACTTTAATCTTGAAAATTCATAAATTTTCAGATACCACTAAAGCTGTCGTAGAGAAATATTAATGTTAAAGATAATCTCGTAAAATATGTACCTTTAATATTCATTAAGGACGCAATACAAAAGTTAATGCGCTTATTTCCTCTACGCTGTACACATTTTTGCAACAGAGACAAGAAGTGACGAAGGTAATTATCCTTTCACAGCACAACTGTAAAACTGGAAGTGAGTGTATGTTCGACATAGCCTTAATCTTAGTTGTTTTTTTCGGAGTCTAGGAGAAAAGTTGAATAAATTTCCCAAGCTTACGTGGAATGTTGAATTTGAGTATGAAGCGAGTTGGAAAATTAACTACAAGTGGCACACCAATAAAGTAAATCATATTGCAGCTGTTAAAAATTTGTTAACAAGTTGCAAAAAACGAACTAAAACATGACTCCACGACATGTCAGCAAACAACAAAATAAAACTACCATCGCGTAGCGTCGTAGCGAAATTCGCTCTAAACGTTGGAGAGCGGGCACGATTGGACGAAACGGGAGTTGACGGAAAAAATTTTTAGTCGATAAAACCAAAAAACAAAAACTTAATACTCCTCCACTCGCCAAATTTCTGTCACTATTTAAATTTTTCGCTCGGTCTATTTTAGATTAATAACAGAGATAAAGCGGCTTTATACTCTAACTAAATAAGTGAAGTGGAAACATTTCACCTTTGCTAAATTTATATCGTGTATAAGAGAGCTTGGACTTCTTTTTTTTATAATTTCATTTTGTTTAGTTTATTTTTCGAAACAAGTCGTGCGAAACCAACTTGAAATTAGTGGAAGCGATTAATCACTTTTTGGTTTCTTTTTTACATCGAGTTTTAAAATTTTTAGATAAATTTTTACAAAGAATTAATCTTCTCTAAAACTATGTGGAATTGCATTTCTCTTCTCTTTTTTTTCCGTTGTAAAACAAAATACAGTTATTGATCCATTTGCGTCTGCTCTTTGATTTAGATGTAAACTTTTTAATTTTCATCTGATTTTTGTTAAGTAAAAAAGCTTTCATTTTTATGAAAATTGGAAAAATTTATTTTTAAGAGATTTCGAGTTAAAAATTATTTATCGTCACAAAACACTTTACAATGGGTGTTGCGAAAGAGATTAGATTGCACTTTGTGAAAATTGATCTCTTACTAAGGGTTGTATTTTCTTTTACAAACTGTTGATAAATCGTGATTATAAAGCATTGTGGGGTAAACCAGATCTTCAATTCCTGCCTTTAAACAGCAAATTCCGGTATAACACTTTGCACAAAATGGGTTTTGTTGTAATAAATGTTGCACGGTCTGCCCAAAGGGCCAATAGTTACGTTTGGAAGGGGAAATGCTACGCCACTGTGTTTTGGATGAGCGTTCTGTATATTATGGCCATCAATAAACAGTATTCTCAAACATCACTAATATTCAGCCCAGCTGGCAGAATTTCAAATTACTGTTTTAAATTTTATTCTTTTGAGCATTATTTACCAATAAAGAGGAGTAAGTTACAATACCCTTTCAAAATTTGTTTGTTATCGATTAAAAGTAGAAAACACTTGATAATTATTATCAAGTGTCTTCACGAACAATTTTCAGTCTTTTTAATTCCCATAAGCTAACTTATACAGAGTGGTGACCGGACGTCTCGGTCATAGGAATTTAACATGTAAAATCAATGAACAAGGACAGTTTTATGTGTTTGTGTCAAAGAGACTTTTGAAATCTACATGAAGTTTTCTTATCAAAAATTTTACTGAGACATACAAGACTACGTCGAGCTTTAATGAAGCTCATTTCTTGAATCCCAGTATTCGGAAAAACTTCATAGTATCATTAACGCCTTACTAGGCCGTTTCAGCTGTCCATTTTCATCACAACATAATTATCTAAACTTGTTACGATTTTACATACTCTCATCAACTTTTACTTGAAGTTGTGCTTCTTAATCACAGCATTATGGGAGCCTAGGAGGATCTTAATTCCGCTCTTGTCACTATCAGTTCCAAATCGAATGACAACAATCTCTTTAAAAAACATATAACTTTGACCTATAGCTCAGTCTGATTATGATGGGAATACAGGTGAAAAATGAAGTCAAAACGCTTTCGAGAACATAACAAGCCAAAAAGAAAAATTGACAACTATAACTTACTGAAGATACTGAGTGATATCAACCATTCACAACACAGTAAATAACATAGCACTTCATCTGCTGAAATGCCTGTCCCAGCATGAATTTAAAACCCTTTCAACCCGTACTTGATTAGCGTACGAAGGTAAATTTTACAATAACTCCCACTCCAGAATCCCTGCTCAAAAGGCAGCAATCGAACGATAAAATGGAGAGAAAGTGCTCAGAATTACTTAGTTGGTCCAAATGGTGTCAGACAATAACCATTTAGCGAGAACTAAGAGATTTCTGATTGATGATAGAAGACATCCGCTAAAAATGCTTAGCAGGTGGATGCAAGAAGTTAGGTTTGGCTGGTCCACTGCCCAAGTTAGATCAGACTAATCTAGCAAAGGTTTAGATCAGTCTAGGTTAAGTTAGACAGGACTAACCTAGGAAAGGATAGATCGGTAGCTGGCGTACGAAGGTGAGTTTTACAGTAACTCTCATTCCAGAATCCTAGTTCAAACGGCAGCGCTTGAGCGGCCAAAAGAAGAGAAAATGCGCAAAATCACACTTACTTATCTAAAGGCTGTCAAACAACAAACAATTGGACAGAACTACGAGATTTCTGACGAATGATAGAAGACATCCACTACAAATGCTGTACATACCCATGCAAGAAATTAGTTTAGGCTGGCCCTTGCCCAAGTTGGGTTAGGTTAGTCTACCAAAGTTTAATTTAGACCAATCTAACCTAGGTTAGGTTAGGTTAGACCAGTCTAGGTTAGGTTTGACAGGACTAACCTAGGATAGGGTAGATCGGTAGCCAGTGTACGAAGATAAGTTTTACAGTAACTGTCATTCCAGAATCCTAGTTCAAACGGCAGCGATCGAGCGGCCAAAGGAAGAGGAAGTGCGCAAAATCACACTTACTTAATCTAAAGGCTGTCAAACAACAAACATTAGGACAGAACTACGAGATTTCTTAGGGATGATTAGAAGACATCTACTACAAATGCTGTACAGATCCATGCAAGATATTAGATTAGACTATCTCTTGCCCAAGGTGGTTTAGACTAGTCTAGGAAAGGTTAGTTTAGACTATTCTATCCTAGGTTAGGTTAGGTTTGACAGAACTAACCTAGATCGGCAGCTCACGTACGAAGGTAAGTTTTACAGTAACTCGGTTAGACTGGTTTCTAGACTAGGTTAACCTAACCTTAGGTTAAACTGATGTAAACCATCCATAAGAGTAGGTTAGATAGAACTAACCTAGGTTAGATTAGACAGGACTAGCTTATAGGATAGATAAGATCGGTCTAATCAACTTGAGAAGATTGTTAACTAACTTAGCAGAAAAATAACAGACTTTAGGTCTATACTAAAGAAATGAAGAAGATAACAAAAATAAAACCAAATTAATATACTCAGAGAGCCACGAGGAGAGCTATTAAAGCCCTGCAGAATTATGAAACTAATTCAAAAACAGTCGGGAAGAAATAAAACCGTGTCCAATTTGTTCTCAAGCAAAGATCCAGTGTAAATATCTGCCATCATGAACTCCAAACCAGAATTTGGAAGCTTACAAACTAGTGCTCGCATGGCAAAATGTAAGAGGGTAACATAGGTAACAAGGCGTTAAATCATTGTCCGAGCGATCGAGCTAGCTCTTTCCAAATTTTACAAAAAGTTGAAGCAATGAGCGAGAACTATCGGATAAAATAAAATTCATAAAAAAGGGAATGCAATTCCCACTGATGTATATAAAGTTGTTTCAATTAAAGAAAGGCCATTTAAGATTAATAAGAAAAAAACAACGGTGTAGTAAAACTTAAATCTATCAATTTTAGTTTAGAAACAATAATTATACCCAATTGAGGTTATTATTACTTCGTGAACTATAAAAATTGCCAATAAATCGAGAGGCAAACTACAATTAACGATAACGGGATTAACAAATCAAGCAACCTCGCGTCAATTAAATAAAACAAAAAACAACAATTTGTGGGTGAAAATTTACTTTGACAATTTTTACATCTAAATTAAAAGTGTCATAATTTTTACATCCAAATTAAACGTGTAATTGAGACAAAATGTCGGAAAAATTCGATACCGCCGAGTTATCTTACAAATCGCACAAACAACTGGCACAAGCTTGTTCCGAAGCTATAAAAGAAATTTTAAGCAAATCGCAAAAAGAAGACGGAATAAATCTTCCATTAACAAAATCAACAATTTGTTACACATCAGAAAATCAAACAAACGTACAAGAAGACGCTATGGATTCTCTAAATGAAAACGGTAAAAAATTTAAATAATAAAAATAATAATAATTCAAATCCCTTTTAGTTTAGATGTCACCAAAAATGGTCCTTTCGAACCAACAATTCCTCAAGATGACGGTATTAAAATACTTTATCAAATCCACAAGTCAGTGGGTGGTGATTCGTATCAAAGCCCTTCGACGCACTCGTTGAAAAATGACGATTTGAGCGAAAACGTCGAATCAAACAATATTTTGATGCAACTCGAAGGATCAAATCAAAACGAAATAAAAGACTCCGATTTGGTAGTACCTCTCCAACTCAACAATCACGTCGTGGATCGTAGAAGAAATATGAGAGTTGTAGTTAATCCCACGCGTTATGCTTTCGATCAAATCAATCCTCTTTACGACGACTATTATTTGAGACCCCTCGAAATTCCAATATTTGGACATTTGCAAGAACATTTTCAAGTTATTATGAATTATTTTTATGGACAGGGCGATAATCAAGATATTGATAATGTTGGAAGGTTGGCTATCAGAGACGATATCGATAGAAGAGATCATATTGTTGTTAGCGTTTTATTTTCGCCTTATACGAAATTCGTTGCTTTTATTTTAGCACTTAATACTATTTTTTTGTTTAAATTAGCTATGTGGTCTAGTATTCAAGATTATTTTTGAATAATAATTTAAAAAAGGTTTGTAATGCGTTAATAAAGCATTGAAGCAATAATTTGATTTCAAATAAGCGTTAATTAAATCAATTAAATTGAACATTTAGGGACTTTTTATTTGTAACTACTTAGATTGGTAATACGAAATACTCAAAACTACTGTCAAACCACTTCCAACTAATAGTTAGGAGGTAAAAATACTAAAAAGTCCCTGGTGTTGGCTATTATAGCTAAGGAAGGGAGAGGGGGTGGAAAGGTTCAGTTTTTGGGAGTTTTCACTTGTATCTCCAAAACGGCAAGCCCTAGGGAAAAAGTTAACTTAGCAAAATGAAAGTTTATGAAATTTCCTACAAGATTTTTTCTATTCATTTTTTCTCTATTCCTCATAGTTTTTGAGATATTCGACCGCAAAAATCATTATTAAATTTTTTTTGTCTTATTAAAAAATCTTGTCCTAACCTCCTTTGAGAACCTTTGACCGTATTCAGGAACCAACGCCAACGGTTGAGATGCTCATATAGCTTTTTTATTTAGTTTGTTGTGATTGGTGGTTGACACTTGCGGCACCAATCACAACAAAGCGAACAAAGTAAATAAAAAAGTCCTGAATACGACCATTACCTTCAAAATACTTTGTTAAATTTCAGAAGGTGTCTTCTTTCTTCAAGATGTCTTTTAGGTCTTTAACATGACCGGTATTCCAACTTTCTACCCATCCACATGTTTATTGCTAAAACTATACTTACAAAATACAGTCTGATTTAAACGGGCATGCTTGTGTGAGTGTATTGCTTTAGGTCAGGTCAGGATTATACATCTCTGGTTATACTGATGTTTTTAACTCACCTGAAAAAAATTAAAAAGATATATTTATGACAGAAAATATTAAAATTAAGTAAAAATAAAGAAATATTTCTTTCTAGTACTCAAATCCGGGCCTTGAAGGCCCGGACTAAGGCTCAATTGTTTTTTCTAATTTAGAAACTACGGTATATTATTCACTATTTTGAAAGTCCATTTTTGACAACCACTGTTAGTTGGTTTCAGTGCTATAAAATTCTTAAATAGATCTTCAAATGTTAGGTTAGGATTAGTCCCCTTCCCACTGCCTAAAATCCTAAAATATATCTTTTGTCGTTAGGTTAGGCTAGTCTCTTGCCCAAGTTAGGTTAGATGCATCTAAACTAAGCTCGGTTAGAGGGGTCTAACCTAAGCTGTAAGAGGGGCGAACCTAAGTTAGTTACGTATCTAACGTAAGCTCGGTTAAAGGGGTCTAATCAAAGCTTGCTTAGAAGTACCTAACCTAAGCTCGGTTAGAGGGCACTAACCTAAGCTTGGTTAGAAGTATCTAACCTAAGCTAGCTAAGAGCATAAGAGGTATCTAACCTAATCTATGTTAGAGGGGTCTAACTTAAGCTAAGTAAGAAGGGTCTTACCTAAGTTAGTTAGATATCTAACCTAAGTTCGGTTAGAGGGGTATAACCTTAGCCCATTTTTGACAACCACTGTTGGTTTCAGTGCTATAACATTCTTAATGGGATCTTCAAACATTAGGTTAGGATTAGTCCCCTTCCCACTACCTAAAATCCTTAAATATATCTTTTGTCGTTAGGTTAGGCTAGTCTCTTGCCCAAGTTAGGTTAGAGGCATCTAACCTAATCTAAGCTGTAAGAGGGGTCTAACCTAAGCTGTAAGAGGGGTCTAACCGAAGTTAGTTACGTATCTTACAAAAGTTCGGTTAGAGGGGTCTAACATAAGCTTGCTTAGAAGTAACTAACCTATTTTCGGTTAGAGGGGGCTAACCTAAGCTTGGTTAGAAGTGTCTACATAAGCTAGGTTAGAGGGGTCTGACCTAAGCTAGCTAAGAGCATAAGAGGTATCTAACTTAATCTATGTTAGAAGGGTCTAACTTAAGCTAACTAAGAAGTATCTAACCTAAGTTAGTTAGTTATATAACCTAAGTTCGCTTAGAGGGTTATAACCTAAGCCCATTTTTGACAACCACTGTAATGTAATCTGTAATCAAGTTACTTGATTTTTCAAGTACCTACTTGACGTTCGAACTACTTGACTTGACTTGATATTTGACTAGCAATACTTGACTTGCACTTGACTTGATTTCAAGTCAAGTCAAGTAGCTTGAAAATCAAGTCAAGCCGTGAATCTCTAAGAGTTCTAGTACTGCAATTGTTGTAGTCAAAGACCATGAGGTTTGGAACTACATACTTCTATCGTTTTCTTTAGCATAACTGATTTTAACGATCTGTTCTCAAACGGTTAATATTTACAGGAATCTGTAAGTCTTTATTTTGTTTACATTCCTTAAAATTAACGATTGGGAACTCGATCGCGTTCCTATTACCATTTAATTGTGCCTTTTAGCCTTTAATTCTTTTTCCGTACAGTTTCAATATTTCTCGTCCTCAATTAGATCGTATAGTAAATTCGTATAATTAATTTAAGCTACTCGATGCTAAATTACCTACCCTACACACAATAAACAAGCTTTAAAGCACACATTTGTAACCAAAAGATCGAACTAACAGCAATTCAAATAAATTCCAAGTTTGTCCCTTGAGGGGTTTAAAAAAAGAAGACGAATGATCGATTACATTAACATAATTATGAATTAGTTAAGTTTAATAAAATTTTATTAAAGAACCCGCATAATTAATTAAGATTGAATTAGAATAAATAAAATGTGGTACATTTCAATGCTCCCTCTCTTTGTTTAATTAAAAGTTCTTAAAGAAGCCGACAATAAGAAACGTATATTTTATTTGAGATCATTACACACGTATAACACTGTCAAAACAATTGAATGAAGATATGTATTACTTTTCTTCTTTTGAGTTGAAATAATGTGTTTCTTAATTTAAAAATAATGTAAAATGGAAAACGGGCACTGTGCTAGGAATGAAAAGTTGTGGTGGAATAGTAACACGTTACAACTCGACGTTTCGTAGGTATGGAAGATCAGTTTTCATCGGTGATGAATAGACACTTCAACAAATCCTCAAGAGATTACAACTTTTGCCAATTATATTAATTTTAGTTTCAATAAAATTGTTGTTATACAAGAAGATTCTTTAAGTGGTGCCAACACTGAGGTCTAGGAAACGGTAAGAGTTATTAGATTGCTCCATTTAGCAAAAAGTTGCGGATTTTGATGAGTTTTAAGAATCCGTTTAGAAAATTTCAAAAATCAAAATGGTTACCGAGACAACGCAAAAAAAACTGAAAATAGGCAACTTAGCTTTTCGTCTGTAGTTTGAAAATGATTTCCTTAAGACAAACAATTTCAAGAAAACTTTTTAGGAGGTCAAAAGAGCTATCAAACGATACCAAAGTCGACATTTTATTACATCGACGCTAGGCGTCGCGACGTTCAACTATTCTTTTCATACGAGAAGCTATTGTTTTTTGCAGAAAATAACTCAGCTGGCTTCTTGAAATTCATATACTAAAAGAGAACTTTCTATCTTGTACTTTTCTAGGGTATGTTATGTTACGTTATGTTAATATGTTACATGTTATATTTTACGATAAAAAATAACGACAAAAGCTTAGTCTTCAAAGTTTTAGAAACGCAAGTTCATTAATGCATTATTTTGGTAATTAATATTTTGATTTAATTTTATCTTTTCTAATGAACTTCCGTTAATAAAACTTTAAAAACTAAGTTTTAGACGTTATTTTTCATCGTAAAAAATAACAGAAAGTTCTGTCATAGCCACAACAGAGTGCATCAGTTTTTAAAGTTTTAGAAACGCAAGTTCATTAATGCATTATTTGGGTAATTAATAATTTGATTTAATTTTATCTTCTCTAATGAACTTGCATTTATAAAAATTTAAAAACTAGGTTTTAGACGTTATTTTTCATCGTAAAATAGATCATAAAGTTCTGTCACGGTCACAACAGAGTTTTCATCAGTTTTGAATTAAATCAATAATTTGATTTACTTAATTTCATCTTCTGTAACAAACTTTCGTTAATAAAACTTGAAAAACTAAGTTTTAGACGTTATTTTTCATCGTAAAATAGAACATAAAGTTCTGTCATAACCACAACAGAGTGCATAAGTTTTTAAAGTTTTAGAAACGCAACTTCATTAATGCATTATTTGGGTAATTAATAATTTGATTTAATTTTATCTTCTCTAATGAACTTGCATTTATAAAAATTTAAAAACTAGGTTTTAGACGTTATTTTTCATCGTAAAATAGATCATAAAGTTCTGTCACGGTCACAACAGAGTTTTCATCAGTTTTGAATTAAATCAATAATTTGATTTAATTAATTTTATCTTCTGTAACGAACTTTCGTTTATAAAACTTGTAAAACTAAGTTTTAGACGTTATTTTTCATCGTAAAATAGAACATAAAGTTCTGTCATAACCACAACAGAGTGCATAAGTTTTTAAAGTTTTAGAAACGCAACTTCATTAATGCATTATTTGGGTAATTAATAATTTGATTTAATTTTATCTTCTCTAATGAACTTGCATTTATAAAAATTTAAAAACTAGGTTTTAGACGTTATTTTTCATCGTAAAATAGATCATAAAGTTCTGTCACGGTCACAACAGAGTTTTCATCAGTTTTGAATTAAATCAATAATTTGATTTAATTAATTTTATCTTCTGTAACGAACTTTCGTTTATAAAACTTGTAAAACTAAGTTTTAGACGTTATTTTTCATCGTAAAATAGAACATAAAGTTCTGTCATAACCACAACAGAGTGCATAAGTTTTTAAAGTTTTAGAAACGCAACTTCATTAATGCATTATTTGTGTAATTAATAATTTGATTTAATTTTATCTTCTCTAATGAACTTGCATTTATAAAAATTTAAAAACTAGGTTTTAGACGTTATTTTTCATCGTAAAATAGATCATAAAGTTCTGTCACGGTCACAACAGAGTTTTCATCAGTTTTGAATTAAATCAATAATTTTATTTTATCTTCTGTAACGAACTTTCGTTTATAAAACTTGTAAAACCAAGTTTTAGACGTTATTTTTCATCGTAAAAAATAACAGAAAGTTCTGTCATAACCGCAACAGAGTGCATCAGTTTATAAAGTTTTAGAAACGCAAGTTCATTAATGCATTATTTGGGTAATTAATAATTTGATTTAATTTTATCTTCTCTATTGAACTTGCATTTATAAAAATTTAAAAACTAGGTTTTAGACGTTATTTTTCATCGTAAAATAGAACATAAAGTTCTGTCTCGGCCACAACAGAGTTTTCATCAGTTTTGAATTAAATCAATAATTTGATTTAATTAATTTTATCTTCTGTAACGAACTTTCGTTTATAAAACTTGTAAAACTAAGTTTTAGACGTTATTTTTCATCGTAAAATAGAACATAAAGTTCTGTCATAACCACAACAGAGTGCATAAGTTTTTAAAGTTTTAGAAACGCAACTTCATTAATGCATTATTTGGGTAATTAATAATTTGATTTAATTTTATCTTCTCTATTGAACTTGCATTTATAAAAATTTAAAAACTAGGTTTTAGACGTTATTTTTCATCGTAAAATGGAACATAAAGTTCTGTCTCGGCCACAACAGAGTTTTCATCAGTTTTGAATTAAATCAATAATTTGATTTAATTAATTTTATCTTCTGTAACGAACTTTCGTTTATAAAACTTGAAAAACTAAGTTTTAGACGTTATTTCTTATCGTAAAAAATAACAGAAAGTTTTGTCATAACCACAACAGAGTGCATAAGTTTTTAAAGTTTTAGAAACGCAAGTTCATTAATGCTTTATTTGGGTAATAATTCATTTGCTTTAATTTTATATTCTTTAATGAACTTGCATTTATAAAAATTTTAAAACTAAGTTTTTGACGTTATTTTTCATCGTAAAATAGAACATAAAGTTCTGTCACGGCCACAACAGAGTTTCATCAGTTTTGAATTAAATCAATAATTTGATTTACTTATTTTCATCTTCTGTAACAAACTTTCGTTAATAAAACTTGAAAAACTAAGTTTTAGACGTTATTTTTTATCGTAAAAAATAACAAAAAGTTCTGTCATGGCCGCAACAGATATTTCATTAAGTTGTATAAAAAAATTACAACAAAATGTTGTGTTGAAAAATGTTATGTAAAGCCGAGAGAAAACAAATAAAAGCGTTATTGGACAAACTACGCATTGGTGAGAGCACTCCAACAAAACCAACAAAGATAAAATCTAAAATTTCGAACAAGCCTTTATACCAATTGATACAAAAATTTTTAATTCCATCAGGCAAGTCATTAAAATTTTTATTAGCATCAAAACTTGACGCCGCTACGGCTCTACTCCTAAAGAATTCTTGGCCGATTAATAACAGTGACTTTAAATTTAAACAAAGATAAAACCACAACCTCTTTCTCTCTTTTAATAGTAGTAGGTCTTTCAAGGTCTCGAAGCTCTTTCTAGAGACTTACAGAATTTCTCCTCCATTTATGATTTTATCACAACGATGCTTTTTTAAGGAAGTCTATCCCAACTTATATCATTACGTTTTTAGTTGAGATAGGCTTTAATATGAAACTTCTTTACATAATACACTTCGTGTACTCTCACACACACATAAAACGAGCAGACTATTAAATAATCAGAAATAATCCTCCTTGAAATGACTGCAGCAGACAACTAGAGATTTATTTATTGAAAAAAGCACGTTCATAATGCATTTCTCTTTAATAATTAACTTCCCCTTTAATTATGATTAATTAATTTTTTTTCAACAAAAAAAAAGTCTCAAAAGTTTAATTTAAATGTTTTTAGGAGAAAAAATTTTCATTTCAAAAACCAGAGCACCACCACCGACTTTTCCTCAACATTTGTGGTTTATTAAATTGATAAGTTTTCTTTCAACCTGTTGATTCGACTTGTAAATAATTCAATTATCATTATTAATATTATAATTCCTTCAATAATTTTCACAATTTTTTGTTTAAATTAATTTACGAGGTACAATCGAGCTGTATAAAAGCATTAAGTATGACGAATAATTACTACGAGTACTCTCTTGTACTCCTTTTTTGGTTGTTGTTTATTATTATTACGCTACTGGTAAATTTTTTTGTAATTTTAGGTTTAATATAAATTTGTTTTAATTTGATAATTAAGTAAATTCAAGTGCGTGACTCAAAACAGCTTTGTTGACCTCATAGTCCAAGAGTTTATGAGTTTGGATGTGCTTTTTTAATTTTATTACTTATTTCTAATTATTAATTTTTAAGCTCACGATCATTCCTGAAACACAGAATGGGTATTTAGAAACTAGCGAGATGGTCAGAGCGTAACCTAATTCTTCACGTATGATGGTCTAATTTAACCCATAGGTAGGGACCTAACGTAAGCCTTAGATCTGCACCTAACCTAAGACTTAGATTAGGGCCTAACGCATATGCCTTACGTTGGCAATTATCATAAGCGTTAGGTCAGAAATAAGCTAATCTTTTCGGTTCTAAAATAAAGCAAAATTTAGGTTACGTCCTAGCTTTAGGAACTAAAGGTTCCTTATATTTTTAGATTCTAAAATAACCCAAAACTTAGGTTAGGTCTTAGTTTTAGTACTTAACGTACTAACCTAAGATTTAAATTATTAGCTAACGCATATCCCTTAGGTTGGCAATTATATTAAGCCCTAGGTCGTCATATAACCTAATCTTTAAGTTCTAACATAACGTAAGACTTAGGTTAGGTCCAAGTTTTAGTACTTGACGTATTAACTTAAGACTTAGATTAGGAGCTAACACATACGTCTTAAGTTGTCAATTATCATAAGCCCTAGGTCAGCATATAACCTAATCTTTAGATTCTAACACAACATAAAACCGCATAAAACTTAGGTTAGGTCCAAGTTTTAGTACTTAACGTACTAACTTAAGACTTAGATTAGGAGCTAACACATACGTCTTAAGTTGTCAATTATCATAAGCCCTAGGTCGTCATATAACCTAATCTTTAAGTTCTAACATAACGTAAGACTTAGGTTAGGTCCAAGTTTTAGTACTTGACGTATTAACTTAAGACTTAGATTAGGAGCTAACACACACGTCTTAAGTTGTCAATTATCATAAGCCCTAGGTCAGCATATAACCTAATCATTAGATTCTAACACAACATAAAACTTAGGTTAGGTCCAAGTTTTAGTACTTAACGCACTAACTTAAGACTTAGATTAGAAGCTAACACATGCGTCTTAGGTTGTCAATTATCATATGCCCTAGGTTAGTATATAACCTAATCTTTAATATGCTTAGGTTAGGTCATAGCGTTAGTACTTAACCGTCTATAATTATTTATTTCAAGGGTTAGGTACGCCATGACTTGGACATTAAAGTAATTCATCTCAAATTTTAAATTTGCGAAAATCACGAAAATCAAGTTTGAATCTCCAAAATTACATCTCAGACCATAATATGGGCAAATTAAACCCTTAGGGTAGGACCTAATCTAAGCCTTAGATCTGCACCTAACCTAAGACTTAGATTAGGACCTAACACATATGCCTTATCA
The DNA here is from genome assembly GCA_963924605.1 of Malthinus seriepunctatus. NCBI lineage: Eukaryota > Metazoa > Arthropoda > Insecta > Coleoptera > Cantharidae > Malthinus > Malthinus seriepunctatus. The sequence goes on from OZ004603.1 coordinate 22,137,641, forward strand.
TAAGCCCTAGGTCAGCACATAACCTAATCTTTAGTTTCTAACTGTACATAAGACTTAAGCTAGGTCCTAGCATTAGTACTTAACCGTATATAATTACCTCTTTTAAGGGTTACGCCATGACTTGGACAATGAAGTAATTCATTTCAAATTATAAATTGACGAAAATCATGAAAATCGGGTTTGAATCTCTAAAATTACATCTAAGACCATAATATGGGCTAATTTAACCCCTAGGTTGGGACCTAACCTAAGCTTTAGATCTGCACCTAACCTAGGACTTAGATTAGGACCTAACACATATATGCCTTAGATGCCTTAGTCAGCACATAACCTAAACTTTAGGATTCAAACATAACTTAACTTAGGTTAGGTTAGGCTCTAGCGTTAGTACTTAACCGGCTATAATTATTTCTTTCAAGGGTTACACCAAGACACTTGGACAATGAAGTAATTCAATTCAAATTTTAAATTGTCGAAAATCACGAAAATCGGGTTTGAATCTCTAAAATTACATCTTAGACCATAATTTAACCCTTAGGTTAGGACCTAACCTTAGGTCCTAGCGTTAGCACTTAACCGCCTATAATCCTTTCATTCAAGGGCTACGCCATGACTTGAACAATAAAGATTCATTCCAAATTTTAAATTGGTGAAAATCGGGTTTGAATCTCTAAAATTACATCTTAGACCATAATATGCGCTAATTTAACCCTTAGGTTGAGACCTAACCTAAGCCTTAGATCTGCACCTAACCTAAGACTTACATTAGGACCTAACACATATGCCTTAGATTACTTCTTATAAGCCCTAGGTCAAAAAATACACAATTTTTGTTCGAGGTCAAAAATTGTAAATTTATTTATAAAAAAGTTGCAACCCTCTGAACCTAGGCACCTAGAGAATTTCATGCTCCAAGTTTGGAAGAGCTGTAACTTTTTAATAAATAGTATTATCTACGATTTTTGAATCCAAACAAAAATTGTGTACTTTTTTATAGGCTTAAATTTTTGTCTCTTTTTACCTTTTCGCTGTCGACATACTTTTCGAGATAATCGCAAAAGTATGAAAAAAAGTGTAATTTTTGAAATTCAAGTCCAATTTGGACCGGTTCCCCCCATCGGAGGGGTGGAAACTTTTAGTACGATAATAAGGGCTATAATTATTAAACAATAGCAAAAGTTTGAGGTTTGATTTCGTAATAATCGTTTTCAGTTCGAACTAAAAAGAAAAAACGTTATTAAAGACAACAATTTTTCAAATCGATGAAATAAAATTAATTATCCATTTTTATACAATAATCGATAATTTATTTTTAAAAATTAATCGTCTAAGACCTCTGTTGAAGCTATTTGACCCCTAGTTTTTTTTTAAACATTTATTTAATAACAAATTGTTTTAAAAAAAAAATTATTTGTCTAATGTCTAATGGGAAATTGATTGATGAAAAATTAACTTGTTAAGGTCAAGGTGAAAAGTGTTTTTTTTACTTTAATTTTCCGTTAATTTACTTTTAGCTCGTGCTGTTCTTACTTTTTTGATTTATTAGCAAATTTCGGCGTTTTAAAATTATACAAAAACAAAACTTAAAAGCGCAATTTATAATTTGCTTTAGTTCTTTAGTAGAAAGGCTATTTGAAGAATAACGTGCTAATTAAATCTTTTCTTAAGATACGGTTTAAACTTATTTGACTTGGTAATTTTGGGATTTTTTTCCAAAAAGTTTGTTTTGGAAAGCTTTGTGCGTGCTTTTTGTCGAGTTATTTGTATTGTTGTCAAGTATTTAGTTTACAGCAGAGCACAACGTGCCCAAAAGTCATTTATTTATTTGATGTTCCAGTTTTGAAGGAAAATAATGTTGGGTTAATTTTTCCAACTCGACAACTTCATTCAAATTTCATTAAATTTTCCATTTTTTAATGAAACTTTTCACTTTCATTATTCAATTAATAGTTTCACACAATCGTTTTATTGTGGCTGCTGGATAACAAGAAGTACTTCCAACATAACGTGAACGAACTTGCGTTTCTAAAACTAAAAGTTTTCTTCGTTATTTCCCACAGTAAAAATTAACAAAGTAACATAACGTAACTACGTAAATAACATCACTTACAAACGAGCTTACAAAGTAGTGTAAATTAAGGAAAGTACAAGATAGAAGGTTCTCGTTTTGGTATCCGAATTCAAAAGCCAACTGAGTAATTCTCTGAAAAAAAAACAATTGGTTCCCATAAGAAAATTAAAGTTGAACGTCGCGACGCCTAGCGTCAATGTGATAAAATTTCGAGTTCAGTATCGTTTGATAGCCCTTTTGACCTCCTAAAAGTTTCTGCCAAGAATTTTAACTACAAAGTAAACCATTTTGAAGATACAGTCGATAAACTTTAAATTCCCAATTTTGAGTTTTTTTTTGGTTATCTAGGCAACCATTGAAATTTTTAAATTTTCTGAATGGATCCTGTAAACTCATTAAAATCCGCAGCTTTTTGCTAAATAAACCAATCTCATAACTCTTACCGTTTCCGAGATACCAATGTTGATACCACAGAAAAAATAACCCTGTAGCTAAAAAGTTGGAACTCTCGATCCCTCATAATGCCAATTATTCACTCTTAGAAAGCGAATGTTTGACTCGAAAGAAGTCAAATGAATATTGGATTCCGAAAACCTCAATGTTTGAGTCCTTGTCAATTTTTAAACGTCCACTATGGAATTAAAATGCCAATATTTTGACCTACTAAAACACAACAATTTATTTATAAATATTGCTCTTCTAGAGATCAAAAGTAAAAACGTTTGAGCAAAATAAAAAAAAAAGAATAATAAAATTTATTTATTTATACGAACTCACTCAAATAAACAAATCCAGCACTTTATACGAGCTGTATTAAAATTGTTTTTAGGGCAAAGTTTGGATTAAAATAAAATATAAAAAACTAGAGAGAGAGTACACACAGAAAAAATATACTTGTCGATTTCGGTACTTGCGTAATATAGGTTTGGAGCAAATCAATACTGCAGAACTGCCTCCTCCACTATTTCGGGTCATATCTTGAATGCAAAGCATTGGAGTAGGTTGAAAGGGAATTGTGTTACTAACCTACGCAATTCCAAGTATTTAAAATTATACAAAAAAGTTATTTTTTTGCAAAATGTTAATTTAACTCTCTTGTTACGATTAAAATTATAAATGTGAAAAAATTTTGACACAATTTGATTTTGCTTATAATTAAAAAGGTTGTGGGTTGCAACTCACTCGGAGAGCATATTATGGAAGTTGAAAATGGGAAAAAAGTACGAAAAAGGTAACATTTGTACTTCTTTGAGATGTTAATTCAATAATTTATTTCAAACGCCTGATGGACTGGAGTGCTAAAAATGAGCAGACTTGAGAGTTTAAGGAATCATCGGTTTAAACAAACCATTTAAATAGACACCCTGTCGTTCTATATAACAGAATGCTTACGCTAATGGACTCAGTTAAAAATTAAAGCTCACCCCCCACACACAAGCCCAATACTTAAATTATAAAGAAAGGTCCAGAAAGACGTTCCATATCAAAAATTCTCATCCAGTGGCGTAACTAAGAGTTTGCAAGCCCTCCCGCAAAATCCAGAGTGGGGCCCCTACTCATTCCAATTAATAATCATTTTATTTAACCACAATTCGATTTTATAACAAAATTTCATACTAACGATGTTTCTAGGAGCCCTACTACAACGCGGGCCCTGCGAGCCCGTTATTTCCGACACTGATCCCATTTCTATTCAATTAGTCGGGGAGTTTCCTTTGCAGCTTTCATTACCGTCTAAAGCCATTTTTGTCTTATTTTAACCGCTGGGTCCAATTTAAACATCATTACAGGCCATTTTCGCCCCCATCTTCCTCATAAAAGGGATCCAAACCATATTAGTAACATTAAAAATAAAATAATAAAAGATTTAAGTACCCCGTATCATCATAAGTCCCTAATTATAACCAATATTATGAGTATTCTTAAAATTACTACCAATTAAAAGAAAACCTATAATTTTTTTATCACGAAATTTTGGTACCCCCATCAAGATCAACGTAACAATAAAATAATAAAACTTGGAAGCGTTATAAAAATAAAAACCAAATACTAAACGATCTTTATAAAAGCTAAAATAAAATCTTGCGATAACATCGAGGGATAAAAATAAAGAACAATTAAAATAAAATAGTATCGAGCACCCTTAAATAATTTATTTCTAAGCCATCTCGAAATTTTGTTATTTTGATTGCTGGTGTTAGAAAAAAGCACGATTCTCATTTACTATTTGCAATCATAGAAGAATCAAAAATATATTTTTTTTACATTAATTTGCTACATTGTAATTAAGTGTAAAAATTTATTTTTCCTTCGAGCAACTATCAAAGAAAATTTGCATACAAGTTTAAATAACGTGTTCTCCTAATCATTATTTTCTCATTATATATAACCGTTGTAAAGACTTACGTAATTTTTTGAAGTAAAAAAAAGGTTCAATTATATACAATGTACAAGCAAGCTATGCATAATGTATCGCGTTATTGCGCTATATCGGAAAGTCGCCATATACCTACAATAGAAAAATAACAAAAAATAAAACAAAAGAATAGAGAAAATTACGCTTTTCGCGTGTATACATAATTGATGAAATTGACAAAGGAAAACAGCAAAAAAGTAATTATTTCCAAGCAACTCGTAATGGAAAACATAAAAAACATTTAGATAGTATCAAAGCCAGCTTTAAGTTGGAAGAGAGTTTCCTACGTCTTCAGAAAGAATTGGCACTATGAGAAGCCTGAGACCAAAGACTATACTATACAGTGTAAAACTGGCATATCTTTAGAATGTGACCAAAAATCCCCGCTAAAGAAGATGTCGCTAGTCACTGCAAGCATTTTTCGAATGAATAAGACAGCTTGTCCAGGCGGGAGCAACGAAGAAAGGGATAAAACAAGTTTACCCTTCGAAGGATTTTAAGCGATTTTGACCTTAAAAGCATTTCATATTTTTTAGTACAGGTTACGGTAGTCTCTTACTGTATGGTCTTTCTAAGAGATCTAAATCTCATCACAGATTATTGTAACAGCAACAAGAATAACAGAACTCTAATGGCGCTCAATCAGTGCAACAAAGAATCAAGAAGGCTTAGAGCAGTATTAATACAATTTTGCCATGTTAAACTCTTCTATGCGTTCTATAGAAAATTATTATCACTATAAAAGACTCTAGCAGGGCCAAATTAACTACGTGTACCGTCCTAGGCCACACTAAAATTCTATAAATTATGAGTGTGACTCTCCGGGTAATCCCCTACTAGAAAATAAAATAGTAATGAACATACAATAAGAAATGCAAAATTACACCAAGATGAAAAATAAAAATCACCGAACTGTGATCCGTCTAACGACTACAACGTAAGAAAAATTGCATCAATTAAAATAAATAAATAAACGACCGTGGTGGGCTTTAAAAGTCTTTCCTTTAACACTCGAGATAAATAATTAATTGATAACGCTTATCGCACCGTTGTTGTATAAAACGCGAGGAGTTTAAGTAAATAAAGGGTGGTCGTTTTTAAACAGTAAACAGCTTACTATTCCTTAAACTTAGATACGTAGTCACAAATTCTCAGCTTCTTAAGTTTTTACGCAAATCTAATTAAAATATTACAAGTTCAAAATTAAAATTTTGTACATTGAAGTGGGGGGGGGGGTAATACACAGGCAGACAACTCGTTTCAATGATGAACTGTCAGTTTTAAATTTACTGTAGCCCCGGTACAAGGAAGATATAGAGACAAACAGATGGGGGGGTCACAAGCGGAATATGACCAATGGACAGGTACAGGAACATAGTGGTAGTAGTAGAGATCAGTAGTAGAGATCTAACAAGTAGGCAGGCAGATAAGAGCCACTCACTTGCACTGAAATAACTGAGAATCTGCAAGGATTTATCACTGAAAGAACTGTGACGACGACTACCAGGCAGGTATTCCATTCATATGCAGATAAACAAGCTTATAGGCAGGTGAACAGACAGACTAATATTAATACATAAATCGCAAGTTCATTTGAAACCTTATATTATTCAATTTCAGAAGAATCCACTCTCGTATGTTAGGAGGTTCTTCTCTGACTGAAGACGCTATACTAATATTTCTCATGCACATAGAAGGTTCTTCTCTGATTGAATGCGCTATACTAATATTTTTCATGCACATAGGAGGTTCTTCTCTGATTGAATGCGCTATACTAATATTTCTCATGCACATAGGAGGTTCTTCTCTGATTGAATGCGCTATACTAATATTTTTCATGCACATAGGAGGTTCTTCTCTGATTGAATGCGCTATACTAATATTTTTCATGCACACAGGAGGTTCTTCTCTGATTGGATGCGCTATACTAATATTTCTCATGCACATAGGAGGTTCTTCTCTGATTGAATGCGCTATACTAACATTTTTCATGCACACAGGAGGTTCTTCTCTGATTGGATGCGCTATACTAATATTTCTCATGCACATAGGAGGTTCTTCTCTGATTGAATGCGCTATACTAACATTTTTCATGCATATAAGAGGTTCTTCTCTGATTGAATGCGCTATACTAATATTTTTCATACGCACAGGAGGTTCTTCTCTGATTGAATACGCTATACTAATATTTTTCAAACATATAAGAGGTTCTTCTCTGATTGAATACGCTATATTAATTTTTCTCATCAGAAAATGTATCGTAAAATTCAAAAATTTTATCTCCAGAAACAACATGCATCTTAACAAGCGAAAATTAATTTAAAAAAATAATAATTAAGAGTATAATTAAATAAGCAAGTGAGCCTTGGCTTGGTATAAGTTTAAAAAAAAAAGACACGAAACCGATGCAAAGAAACGTTGATAACATCCAGTAAAGCGCCGTTTTAATCTACATTATCAATCAACTTCATACTTTTTAATGCTTAAAATATTAAAAATTAAGAAGACGAAAATTTAATTAGCGTATTATTCAAAAACGGATGTAATCAAAGATAAAAGAGCTTTACATACATTAAATTTAACTTGTATATTACCTACGCGTCTCTTCTCTACTAAGTTAAGACTCTTTAATTAAAACATCAGGATTGTAATAACCATTTGAATACACCAACATCGGGTATATTATTAGAGAAAGTAAATATTGAATTTGGGTACGTTGTTGCCACTATTTGATGGAGTTGGTGCAAGTGGTTATTAGACAAATATGTAGACACACAGGCTGATAATAGGCTATAGGCTGACAATTTGAAAGTTACACAAATGGGCAGCTTGGCATAGTTACATAGGAGGTCAGGTCTGTATAGTTAAGACGTTAGACAGTATGACAGTCGAGTAATCGGATAACTTATTGCCACTTCTTGAAAGAGTTGGTAGGGAGAATACATTCTGGAGTTTGTCATTGGACAGTCAGACCGTTCAGTAGGTACAGGCCGATAGGCCGTCAGTTCAGTTGATAGGACATCCCATTAATTACTAAAGTCTAGTAATTGCCACTATTTGATGGATTTGGTAACTGCATAGGAGAATAGACGTACATGCTGTGTCTGACCATTCAACAGCCACGCAGCTCAGTACTTACAGGCCGACAGGCCATAAGATCGGTTGTTAAAACATCTCATTAGTTACTAAAGTCCTGTAATTACCACTCTTTCATAGATTTGGTAGCTGAATAGGAGAATATACATACAGGCCGCGTCTGCCCATTCAACAGTCAGGCAACTCAGAAGTTACAGGCTGACAAGCCGTCAGATCGGTTGTTAAAACACCTTGCCACTCTTTCCTGGATTTGGTAGCTAGAGAGGAGAATAACCATACAGACTGTGTCTGTCCATTCAAAAGTCAGACAGCTTAGTAGTTACAGGCCGACAGGCCGTCAGATCGGTTGCTAGGATATCTCATTAGTTACTAAAGTTCGGTAATTGCTACTATTTGATGGATTTCGTAGCTAAATAGAAGATAGACATATAGTCTCTGTCTGCTCATTCGACAGTTAGGTAACTCAGTAGTTACAAGCCGATAGGCCGTCAGATCGCCTGTTAGGACATCTCGTTAGTCACTAAAGTCGGGTAACTGCCACTGTTTGGTGGATTTGGTAGCTGAATAGGAAAATAGACATACGGTAATAGTTATAGCGGCGGATAGGCCGTCAGATCGGTCATTAGGCATCTCCAAGAGTTACAAAGTGGTTAATTATTGGTTAACTATTTTATTTATAGCTGCGTAGGAAAATAGATGCACACGCACAGCCTGTAGCCTTGGTCAGTAATCAGACAGGCGGTCAGATCAATTGATAGCTGGTTAGGAGAATAGACATACAGGCTGTGTCTGCTCATTCGACAATTAGGCAGCTCAGTAGTTACAAGTCGCAAGGCCGCAAAATCGGTTGTTAGAGCCACTCGTTAGTTACTAAAGCCCGGTAATTGCCACTATTTGATGGATTTCGTAGCTAAATAGAAGATAGACATACAGTAGGTGTCTGCTCATTCGACAGTTAGGTAACTCAGTAGTTACAGGCCGATAGATCGTCAGATCGCCTGTTAGGACATCTCGTTAGTCACTAAAGTCGGGTAACTGCCACTATTTGATGGATTTGGCAACTTAATAGAAAAATAGCGACATACAGTCGGTGAATCCTTATTCGACAGTTAGGTAGCTCAGTAGTTACAGGCCGATAGGCCGTCAGATCGCCTGTTAGGACATCTCGTTAGTCACTAAAGTCGGGTAACTGCCACTGTTTGGTGGATTTGGTAGCTGAATAGAAAAATAGACATACGGTAATAGTTATAGCGGCGGATAGGCCGTCAGATCGGTCATTAGGCATTTCCAAGAGTTACAAAGTGGCTAATTATTGCTTAACTATTTTATTTATAGCTGCGCAGGAAAATAGATGCACACGCACAGCCTGTAGCCTTGGTCAGTAGTCAGACAGGCGGTCAGATCAATAGATAGCTGGATAGGAGAATAGACATACAGGCTGTGTCTGCTCATTCGACAGTTAGGCAGCTCAGTAGTTACAAGCTGCAAGGCCGCAAAATTGGTGGTTAGGACCACTCGTTAATTACTAAATCCCGGTAATTGCCACTATTTGATGGATTTGGTAGCTGGATAGGAGAATAAACATACTGGCAGTGTCTGCTCATTCAACAGTCAGGCAACTCAGAAGTTACAGGCCGACAAGCCGTCAGATCGGTTGCTAGGACATCTCATGAGTTACTAAAGGCCCGTAATTGCCACTATTTGATAGATTTGGTAGCTGGCTAGGAGGATAGACATATAGGCTGTGTCTGCCCATTCAACAGTCAGGCAGCTCAGTAGTTACAGGCCGATAGGCCATCAGTTCGCCTGTTAGAACATCTCATTAGTTACTAAAATCCAGTAATTGCCACTATTTGATGGATTTTGTAGCTGGCTAGGAGGATAGACATATAGGCAATGTGTGCCCTTTCGACAGTCAGACAGCTCAGTAGTTACAGGCCTTGAGACCGTCTGAACGGTTGTTAGGGCACCTCATTAATTACGTTACATTAGTTCTAAGGTCCGGTAATTTTGTAAATTATTGCCATTAGTTAATTGATTTGGTAACCGGATAGGAGAATAACCGTAAAGCCTGTTGTCTGACAATTTGCCAGTTAGATAGATAGTTTGACACTTGAGCCTTGAGCATTCATTAGTTAGAAAGTTCAACATCAGTCGTGCCGTCGATAATTTAGTAACTTATTGTCACTATTTGATGAAATTGACACGTATGTAGGAGAATATAAAGCGATAGTCTAGTCCAGCGACTAGACAATCAGACAGCTCGGTAGTTGAAGAATTAAACCGATGCGCATCAGAATAGTAGCTCGGCAGTGACTACAGTGAGTAGTTTGCCACAGTTCGATTGTCGAGTAGCTCATTAAACTAGATGTACTGTAATTATGTAATAAACTCCATACTACCCTATTTTCGTTTGAATCATTCCAGTGAATATTTTATCCTTCAATAAAGAGAAATAACTGCGCTAAGACATTAAAAACCGCATTTATTAAAAAACGTGGTTTTATAATAACAATAAAAAGAATTTGTGATAAATTGAAAGCCGAACATATATTTAAAGAACAATAACACAATAATTTTTCTATTCTCTCTGCTTAAGATATCTGTCACCCCATCAATATACTTCATCTTATAACAAAGAAACCTTGGCAGTTCCCCTTATAAGGGTCCTTCAATCCTCCATTCTGCCTGCTTCGCAAACTCCAAGGGTATTTTCAACCGTCCATCTCTTTTTAACTACTATAAAGGAACATTTTCGCATAATATTTTCAAGATTTTAACTTCAAGTAAGAAATTTTCTTTTTAATGACTTACAATGTACGAAACACTTGAAGTATTTTTAATTCTAAAATTAAACTTCACTCATTAACTGATGAGAAGCTATTTATGGTTAAAATAACAATACAGGGTGTTTGAAAGGTGTTAAAAAATCGCGATATTTGAGAAAATATAATTTTTTGTGTAATCAACTTACTGGAATTTCAAATTTTAAATACCAGTCTGTTGTGGTAGGCGGAGTTGTATATCCTCCCAACTTTTAATACCTGCCTTCGTTTTCCCTTTCTAATTCCTTTCAATTCCAACTTTAAAATTAAAAATAAAAACATTGCAAAAACCGCTTTTATAGAAACACAAGTTAATCTTTTCTCCTACAAACCCACAACTCTTAAGCTCAAAATTTTTAAAACAATGCCGAAACTTTAAACAAAAAAATAGGTAAATTTTAAATTAATTGCATTTAAGTACCAAATTCTCATTTAAAATAACTCAGGATATAATAGTATATTATAATACATGTGTATAAGAAAGACTTTATCGCATTAGCGACGAAAATTACAAGCACGAGCTTGCGAGTGCTTGTAACGGCGCGTATGCGATAAAGTCTACTTATACATGAGTATTATACGCTATTTTTTATTATAATTGCAACTAAAACCTCTGTATTTAAAATTTGAAAATTAAGAATGCCGATTTTGGATATATTTGTTGCCACAGAGATGCTTTGTGTTTACATCACAGTATACTTATTTGCTTCGCATACAGTAGTGACAACGCCATGGTTACCATTGTATTTCATGTCGCCAAAATCAGTGACCTTGAACACCGTCCGCCATTAATCGAATAGTATGAAGTATATAAGCGCGCGTAAATTCAAAATTATTTTTATAGGTTCTGTCAGCTGTCACTGTTATTTTTATATCTGTTTGTAAAGAATAGCATAAATAAGTATCTGAATGTATTGAAATCATGTTTCATTAGTACAAGGTACCTTCCGTTTCGGTTTTTGATGCAAATAAAAAATATTTAATTTATAAAAAATATAATAATAACTTGCACATTCGATTTGTCATTCACGCTCGTTCATGCCGACATAAAATTTATAAAAAATAGTTGCCTGGTTTCTTTTATCATAGGTGACTATATTGAATGTGCACTGTATTCAACAATAACCCGCCATTTAACGGATAGTACAAATTCACGCATGCGCAAAACAATATTAGCGACACAATTTTTGCACGTCGGCACTACTGTGTTTACATTGCAGAACAACAGTCGCACAACAGTTAATATTATTGTTGTTACCTAGACGACTTTATAGAGCACTTGTGCTATAAAGACGATTTTATGAACGCTTTTTAGTGTGAAATTGGCAGATTATAATGCAAGTATAATAAAAAATATATTTTTTCAACATTTTCAACACGCATTTACGTAATACAGACTAATAAAAATTACCCTTGGGAAAAATAAAAAGTTTTTGCACCATCTAACTTACAGATGATTCCCTTAGGATAAATTGGAATCAAAAATGTACAAAATTTTATTTTTTTAAATTTGTATCAACCGACGACGCGACGGTTATAGATATTTCTGATAAAAATTTTATTGAAAAGAATATTTTTCATCTAATCGATAAGAAGTAATAATAGGCAAATATTGATATTAATATTATAATAATGTGCAACGATTGGTGAGGAAAATATGCATCAGAAACTCAGAATAGTATTTATTAATAAATAATGAGGAATTATTGAAATGATCGATCAATGTGTCTCGAAGTCTCTTCGAAGAGCTTAAAAAGTTTCTAGGTAAGCTGGAAAAAAAGCTTACCTAAGGTTTCTGCAGAGGAGTTGAGACAATTTTAAATCTCTGGCTGTCTTAAAGAACCTGTGATATTGAAGATACTGAATGAATGTTTTAAAAACCTGAAACTTCGAAGGGCTGAAAATCATTCTTAAATAAACTGAAGAAAGCTTAAGGTAAACTGGAGAAAGTTTAAGCTTTCTGGAAGGGACTTGAGACACTTTGATAGTCTTTGAGCTGTCTTAAATATAAAGAACCTGTGATTTAGAGGATATTGAATAAATCTTTTTAAAAACCTGAAACCTCAAAAAGCTTAAAATTGTTCTAGATAAGCTGGAAAAAGCTTAAGGTTTCTGCAAGGGAGTTGAGACAATTTTTAATCTCGGGCTGTCTTAAAGAACCTGTGATATACGAGTAGAAGATACCTACTGAATGAATGTTTTAAAAATATTAAACCTCGAAGTGCTGAAAATCATTCTAAGTAAACTGAAGAAAGTTTAAGGTAAGCTGGAGAGAGCTTAAACTTTCTGGAAGGAACTTGAGACACTGTGATAATTTCGGGCTGTCTTAAACATAAAGAACCTGTGATTTAGAAGATATTGAATGAATGTTTTGTAAAATCTGAAACCTCGAAAAGCTTACAATTTTCCTAGATAAGCTGGAAAAAGCTTAAGATTTTTGCAAGGGAGTTGAGACAATTTTTAATCTCGGGCTGTCTTAAAGAACCTGTGATATTATAGATACTGAATGAATGTTTTTGAAAACTTGAAACCTCGAAGAGCTGAAAATCATTCTAAGTAAACTGAAGAAAGTTAAAGTAAGCTGGAGAAAGCTTAAGCTTTCTGGAAGGGACTTGAGACACTTTAATAATTTCGGGATGTCTTAAACATAAAGAACCTGTGATTTAGTAGATATTGAATGAATGTTATTAAAAACCTGAAACCTCGAAAAGCTTACAATTTTCCTAGATAAGCTGGAAAAAGCTTAAGGTTTCTGCAAGGGAGTTGAGACAATTTTTAATCTCGGGCTGTCTTAAAGAACCTGTGATATTGTAGATACTGAATGAATGTTTTTGAAAACCTGAAACTTCGAAGGGCTGAAAATCATTCTAAGTAAACTGAAGAAAGTTTTATGTAAGCTGGAGAAAGCTTAAGCTTTCTGGAAGGGACTTGAGACACTTTGATAATTTCGGGGCGTCTTAAACATAAAGAACCTGTGATTTAGAAGATATTGAATGAATGTTTTGTATAACCTGAAACCTCGAAAAGCTTACAATTTTCCTAGATAAGCTGGAAAAAGCTTAAGGTGTTTGCAAGGGAGTTGAGACAATTTCTAATCTCGGGCTGTCTTCAAGAACCTGTGATATTGTGGATACTGAATGAATGTTTTTGAAAACCTGAAACCTCGAAGGGCTGAAAATCATTCTAAGTAAACTGAAGAAAGTTTTAGGTAAGCTGGAGAAAGCTTAAGCTTTCTGGTAGGGACTTGAGACACTTTTATAATTTCGGGCTGTCTTAAACATAAAGAACCTGTGATTTAGAAGATATTGAATGAATGTTTTTAAAAACCTGAAACCTCGAAAAGCTTATAATTTTCCTAGATAAGCTGGAAAAAGTTTAAGGTTTCTGCAAGGGAGTTCAGACAATTTTTAATCTCGGACTGTCTTAAAGAACCTGTGATATTGTAGATACTGAATGAATGTTTTTGAAAACCTCAAACCTCGAAGGGCTAAAAATCATTCTAAGTAAACTGAAGAAAGTTTAAGGTAAGCTGGAGGAAAGTTAAGCTTTCTGGAAGGGATTTGAGACACTTTGATAATTTCGGGCTGTCTTAATCATAAAGAACCTGTGATTGAGAAGATATTGAATGAATGTTTTTAAAAACCCGAAACCTCGTAAAGCTTAAAATTTTCCTAGATAAGCTGGAAAAAGTTTAAGGTTTCTGCAAGGGAGTTGAGACAATTTTTATTCTCGGGCTGTCTTAAAGAACCTGTGATATTGCAGATACTGAATGAATGTTTTTAAAAACCTCAAACCTCGAAGAGCTGAAAATCATTCTAAGTAAACTGAAGAAAGTTTAAGATAAGCTGGAGAAAGCTTAAGCTTTCTGGAAGGGATTTGAGACACTTTGATAATTTCGGGCCGTCTTAAACATAAAGAACCTGTGATTTAGAAGATATTGAATGAATGTTTTGTAAAACCTGAAACCTCGAAAAGCTTAAAATTTCCCTAGATACGCTGGAAAAAGTTTAAGGTTTCTGCAAGAGAGTTGAGACAATTTACAATCTTAGGCTGTTTAAAGAACATGTGATATTGTAGATACTGAATGAATGTTTTTGAAAACCTGAAACCTCGAAGGGCTGAAAATCATTTTAAGGAAACTGAAGAAAGTTTAAGGTAAGCTGGAGAAAGCTTAAGATTTCTGAAAGGGACTTGAGACACTTTGATAATTTCGGGCTGTCTTAAACATAAAGAACCTGTGATTTAGAAGATATTGAATGAATGTTTTTAACAACCTGAAACCTCGAAAAGCTTACAATTTTCCTAGATAAGCTGGAAAAAGCTTAAGATTTCTGCAAGAGAGTTGAGACAATTTTTAATCTCGGACTTTATTAAAGAACCGCGATATTGTAGATACTGAATGAATGTTTTTGAAAAACTGACACCTCGAAGGGCTGAAAATCATTCGAAGTAAACTGAAGAAAGTTTAAGGTAAGCTGGGGAAAGCTTAAGCTTTCTGGAAGGGACTGAGACACTTTTATAATTTCGGACTGTCTTAAACATAAAGAACCTGTGATTTAGAAGATATTGAATGAATGTTTTTAAAAACCTGAAACCTCGAAAAGCTTATAATTTTCCTAGATAAGCTGGAAAAAGTTTAAGGTTTCTGCAAGGGAGTTCAGACAATTTTTAATCTCGGACTGTCTTAAAGAACCTGTGATACTGTAGATACTGAATGAATGTTCTTGAAAACCTGAACCCTCGAAGGGCTAAAAATCATTCTAAGTAAACTGAAGAAAGTTTAAGATAAGCTGGAGAAAGCTTAAGCTTTCTGGAAGGGATTTGAGACACTTTGATAATTTCGGGCCGTCTTAAACATAAAGAACCTGTGATTTAGAAGATATTGAATGAATGTTTTGTAAAACCTGAAACCTCGAAAAGCTTAAAAATTCCCTAGATACGCTGGAAAAAGTTTAAGGTTTCTGCAAGGGAGTTGAGACAATTTACAATCTTAGGCTGTTTAAAGAACATGTGATATTGTAGATACTGAATGAATGTTTTTGAAAACCTGAAACCTCGAAGAGCTGAAAATCATTTTAAGCAAACTGAAGAAAGTTTAAGGTAAGCTGGAGAAAGCTTAATCTTTCTGGAAGGAATTTGAGACACTTTGATAATTTCGGGCTGTCTTAATCATAAAGAACCTGTGATTTAGAAGATATTGAATGAATGTTTTTAAAAACCCGAAACCTCGAAAGGCTTAAAATTTTCCTAGATAAGCTGGAAAAAGCTTAAGGTTTCTGCAAGGGAGTTGAGACAATTTTTAATCTCGGGCTGTCTTAAAGAACCGTGATATTGTAGATACTGAATGAATGTTTTTGAAAACCTGAAACCTCGAAGGGCTGAAAATCATTCTAAGTAAACTGAAGAAAGTTTTAGGTAACCTGGAGAAAGCTTAAGCTTTCTGGAAGGAACTTGAGACACTTTGATAATTTCGGGCTGTCTTAAACATAAAGAACCTGTGATTTAGAAGATATTGAATGAATGTGTTGAAAAACCTGAAACCTCGAAAAGCTTAAAATTTTCCTAGATAAGCTGGAAAAAGTTTAAGGTTTCTGCAAGGGAGTTGAGACAATTTTATAATCTCGGGCAGTCTTAAAGAACCTGCGATCTTGAAGATATCGATTGAATGTTTTGAAAAACCTGAAACCTCGAAGAGCTTTTAGTGTTCCTAGATAAGCTGAGAAAAGCTTAAGGTTCTGAAAGAGACCTGAGACAATTTTATAATCTCGAACTATTTTAGGGAAGCTTTGATTTTGAAGACATTTGAATAAATGTTTTTAAAAGCCTGAAACCTCAAAGGGCTAAATGTTCATAGGTATAAGCTGGAGAAAGCTTAAGCTGGAGAAAGCTTAAGCTTTCTGCAAGGAACCTGAGACAATTTTACAATCTCGAGTTGTCTTAAAGAATATGTGATCTTGAAGATATTGAATGAAAGTTTTTAAAAACCGGAGACTTCCTGGGCTGAATATCTTTCTAGGTTAGTTACAGAAAGCTTCTGCAAGGGGCCTGGGATAATTTATTAATTTTCTAATCTCGGACAGTCTATCTTGAAATTATTCATTCTTTTGAAAAAATGTATTATCTCTATTTTCTTCTAAAAGGTCCCAATATCCCGCAAAGAGAGGGTTTCTTGTACTCCCTTAAATGGAATCTCGAATGGAATGAAACTGTGTTGAATAATATAGGACCTAAACTACTAACTCGAGGATCTAGCACCTTTCTCGAGATATTCCTCATCACTTAAATTTTGAAATGCTGTTGTGAGAGTTCTGGTGAATTTGCATTTTTACAAGATTATTATGAATTTTTAGATTGGCACTCTGCGTTGTTTTTAAATTTTTTATAAACATTTCGTGTTACGACTAAACTTTTAAAATCCTTATATTTTGTGCAAAAATTGCTTCTATCATCCAAGTAAAAATATAAAGTACCCGTTCAGCTAAATTTTTATATCATACAGCTTGTGTTGAAACACGGCAATATTATATAACAAGTGACCTTTTCTCTTTCTTTTTTTTCCATCTCATCAGAGCTCGTATTCATTTGCTTCAAACTTGTAGTAAAAGATCCTGCATGTGCAATTTGGATAATTAATAAGTGCAACCGACTACGTTCATTAATCAATTTGTAATGAGCATCAAAAGAAAAATAAACTAAAATCTTTTTCGGTCTCTCGGAGGACGTTTATTTATAATAAAAATTAACATCAATCATTCAAAAAGTACATTTTATTTTATTTCTAAGTTAACTAATCAATTAATGCTTTATTTTATTTACGTTGGTGCTTGAAATAAGTTTTTGGGGAAGGAAACAATAATTAAGTTCTTCGAGTTTGCACTCTTTTTTTTTTTCGAGATATGCGTAAGCCAAAATTTGTTAAAATTGAACTAAATTCGTTTAAGACCACCCACTTTGTACTAAAAAGCTTCAATTAACCCCAAATGGTGGTTCTTAATTCGGAAATCTATTTATAAACTTTGTAATTAGTTCATATCGAGTTGGGAAACTTTAACTGTTTTCTTTTAAATTTTTATGGAACAGTTTATGATCTAAAACGCGTAAGTATTTATTTACTGGATATTTTATAGGTTCAAAGGGTGGGCGTCCGTAGTATAATTTAAGAACCTAATGCACACCCAAAATTCTTAGGTTTGACTCTTTCGATCCATATTGTAGAACAATAATTATGAAATAACATCTAATATACAGAGTCATCTCTTGGAAGGTAGTGGCAAGCCATCGAGATTAAAATTGTCTAGTTAGGCTTTCCGTATCAACCTTTGTAAGTCCCATATTTAGATGCCTCTGAGACACTATAATATACGCAAGTCGCCTAGTAAAGGGTAATTTCAAATCATTCTGAACTCTCTCTGTCTATAGGTTTGTGTTGATCGAAATCTTTGTGTTGACAACGACAAAAGGACAGAAGGGGAGGTTGTTGATTTACTACTTGTTGGAAAAATAAAGTTACCGCTCAATTTAAGTATGGGATGTTATGATGGTTACAATGATAATTCGTGCTAAACGTATAGCCATGCTGGCCATTAATTGTGAGGCTGACTGTACTACCTCTAACGCTTAGAGCAAACCCATTTATAGCTTCGTGCTGTGTTAAAACAAGTAAATGGTAAATTTAATCTTTTACTGCAATTTAAGCGTAATACATCGCGTAATATAATACTTGATAAACAATTAACCCAGTGCAATGAACTTGCAGCTAAATGATGAATCAACTTGTACAAATTGATTTAGTAAAATTTATAACAAATTATCACGCAATTTTAATTAATTAAGGGAAAGTTGAAAATTCTGAATTTTTTACTACGAATTTTAGTAAAGGTGATCGTACACGAGACCTTTCTCGATTCACTGGACTAATAGATCACTTTTGCAGACCCCTCGCCCACAGTCCGAGCTCCAAAAGTACTAACGGTAATCGCTCGCTTTCGCAGACTCTGCAGTCCGGGAACCTATATCAATAAGAAAAAAAAGAAAAAAAAGACCCTATATCCTACAGTTCGGGTTCCAATATAACCAAAAGGAAAGACAAGGGGAAAGCTAAAAATTCAGAAGTGTTCATAACGAGCTTAAGTAAAGGTGCTCGTACATCAGACACTTCTTGAAGCCTTATTTAGTGGCTTAAGAGCTGACTAAAGCAAACCCCACAGTCCACGCTCCAAAAGAAGTAAAAGACCCTACATCCTACAGTCCGGGGTTCCAATATAACTAAAAGGAAAGACAAGGGGAAAGCTAAAAATTTAGAAGTTGGTATTACGAGTTTAAGTAAAGGCGCTCGTACATAAGACACTTCTAGAAGCCTTATTTAGTGGCTTAAGAGCTGACTAAAGCAGACCCCACAGTCCACGCTCCAAAAGAAGTAAAAGACCGTACATTCTACAGTCCGGGGTTCCAATATAACTAAAAGGAAAGACAAGGGGAAAGCTAAAAATTTAGAAGTTTGTATTACGAGCTTAAGTAAAGGCGCTCGTACATAAGACACTTCTTGAAGCCTTATTTAGTGGCTTAAGAGCTGACTAAAGCAGACCTCAAAGTCCACGCTCCAAAAGAAGTAAAAGACCCTACATCCTACAGTCCGGGGTTCCAATATAACTAAAAGGAAAGACAAGGGGAAAGCTAAAAATTTAGAAGTTGGTATTACGAGTTTAAGTAAAGGCGCTCGTACATAAGACACTTCTTGAAGCCTTATTTAGTGGCTTAAGAGCTGACTAAAGCAGACCCCACAGTCCACGCTCCAAAAGAAGTAAAAGACCCTACATTCTACAGTCCGGGGTTCCAATATAACTAAAAGGAAAGACAAGGGGAAAGCTAAAAATTTAGAAGTTTGTATTACGAGCTTAAGTAAAGGCGCTCGTACATAAGACACTTCTTGAAGCCTTATTTAGTGGCTTAAGAGCTGACTAAAGCAGACCCCACAGTCCACGCTCCAAAAGAAGTAAAAGACCCTACATCCTACAGTCCGGGTTCCAATATAACTAAAAGGAAAGACAAGGGGAAGCTAAAAATTCAGAAGTGTTTATTACGAGCTTAAGTAAAGGCGCTCGAACACTAGACACTTCTTGAAGCCTTATTTAGTGGCTTAAGAGCTGACTAAAGCAGACCCCACAGTCCACGCTCCAAAAGAAGTAAAAGACCCTACATCCTACAGTCCGGGGTTCCAATATAACTAAAAGGAAAGACAAGGGGAAAGCTAAAAATTTAGAAGTTGGTATTACGAGTTTAAGTAAAGGCGCTCGTACATAAGACACTTCTTGAAGCCTTATTTAGTGGCTTAAGAGCTCGCTAAAGCAGACCCCACAGTCCACGCTCCAAAAGAAGTAAAAGACCCTACATTCTACAGTCCGGGGTTCCAATATAACTAAAAGGAAAGACAAGGGGAAAGCTAAAAATTTTGAAGTTTGTATTATACGAGCTTAAGTAAAGGCGCTCGTACATAAGACACTTCTTGAAGCCTTATTTAGTGGCTTAAGAGCTGACTAAAGCAGACCCCACAGTCCACGCTCCAAAAGAAGTAAAAGACCCTACATCCTACAGTCCGGGTTCCAATATAACTAAAAGGAAAGACAAGGGGAAGCTAAAAATACAGAAGTGTTTATTACGAGCTTAAGTAAAGGCGCTCGAACACTAGACACTTCTTGAAGCCTTATTTAGTGGCTTAAGAGCTGACTAAAGCAGACCCCACAGTCCACGCTCCAAAAGAAGTAAAAGACCCTACATCCTACAGTCCGGGGTTCCAATATAACTAAAAGGAAAGACAAGGGGAAAGCTAAAAATTTAGAAGTTTGTATTACGAGCTTAAGTAAAGGCGCTCGTACATAAGACACTTCTTGAAGCCTTATTTAGTGGCTTAAGAGCTGACTAAAGCAGACCCCAAAGTCCACGCTCCAAAAGAAGTAAAAGACCCTACATCCTACAGTCCGGGGTTCCAATATAACTAAAAGGAAAGACAAGGGGAAAGCTAAAAATTTAGAAGTTGGTATTACGAGTTTAAGTAAAGGCGCTCGTACATAAGACACTTCTTGAAGCCTTATTTAGTGGCTTAAGAGCTGACTAAAGCAGACCCCACAGTCCACGCTCCAAAAGAAGTAAAAGACCCTACATCCTACAGTCCGGGGTTCCAATATAACTAAAAGGAAAGACAAGGGGAAAGCTAAAAATTCAGAAGTGTTTATAACGAGCTTAAGTAAAGGCGCTCGTATATAGCAGACACTTCTTGAAACCTTATTTAGTGGCTTAAGAGCTCGCTAACGCAGACCCCACAGTCCACGCTCCAAAAGAAGTAAAAGACCCTACATCCTACAGTCCGGGTTCAAATAGAACTAAAGGGAAAGACAAGGGGAAAGCTAAAAATTCAGAAGTGTTTATTACGAGCTTAAGTAAAGGCGCTCGTACACTAGACACTTCTTGAAGCCTTATTTAGTGGCTTAAGAGCTGACTAAAGCAGACCCCACAGTCCATGCTCCAAAAGAAGTAAAATACCCTACATCCTACAGTCTGGGTTCCAATATTACTAAAACTAAAAACCAAGGGGAAAGCTAAAAATTCAGAAGTGTTTATTACGAGCTTAAGTATAGACGCTCGTACACTAGACACTTCTTGAAGCCTTATTTAGTGGCTTAATAGCTGACTAAATCAGACCCCACAGTCTACGCTCCAAAAGAAGTAAAAGACCCTACATCCTACAGTCCGGGTTCCAATATAACTAAAAGGAAAGACATGGGGAAAGCTAAAAATTCAGAAGTGTTTATAACGAGCTTAAGTAAAGGCGCTCGTACATAAGACACTTCTTGAAGCCTTCTTTAGTGGCTTAATAGCTCGCTTTTGCTGACTCCACAGTTCTGGGGTTAAAATTAAGAATATTCTTACTATAGGGACAGTAGCGTCCTGATAGTCCAGATCAGGTTTTCAAGTGTCATTTTATAAAGCTATTGTCGCCGACAAGCACCTGATTATCCCACACCACTGTGACTGGCACCATAGAAAATATGTAGCCACGTCCACACATGGTCATCTTTAATGTTTGAGAAATATGCTTCTGCGATCTGGAAGTTTCTGTGGAAGTTTCAGAGACAAAAACCAATGTTTCGTGTACGAGTTGCTTTATTTAAATTGAAAGCACTCGATCAAAAATTATAATAATTAAACCATCCATAAATTGTATAATAAAAGAGAAGTACGCGTCGCTTGGCGTCTGTTTCAGCATTATTGGCAAAAAACAAATGAAAGTGTACAGCCTTCTTAGAATTGATATGTTAATGTAATGAATGCAAAAATTTGATAAGCAAAAACAAAATGGTGCTTAGCTTAGTTAAAAATTTATATGCATTTTATGCAAATTCAATTCTAGGCCAACTTGTATAAAATTTCAAAAATTGCTATAAATGAAGTCGTTCCACAACACACTTGATTTTTTCTCTCAGAATTGCTAGTTTATTTGAGAGTAATTAAAATTTTTCTCAAATAATTAAGTTAATGAGAGGTTTTTTTATTTAAATTTTTTTTCCTTTAATCTACTGATGCACTTGTCATATGCACGACGAAAGATCCGGCAAGTATTTCGACTCGAACAACTCACTCTTTTTACATGTTCTATTTTCTCTTAGTTTATTTTTAATGACTGCATTATGTCTTTCTTGGCGGGAGCCAAAAAGGAACAAATTGATGTTTATGTATGTGGAGCACCAGTTTAAATCATTAATTATCGTCTCATAAACTCATAATCGTATTAATTAAATCCAACTTTTTTTTTAAAACTGAATATCAATTGATTGTACATAATTATTTATATTCAACTAGGAAGTAAATAATTATCAGTTTGAAAAAAAAATTCTAAGTTATTGATTGATATTTTTTTTTAAGGAACAAACTTTTAGTAGTAGTGGCAAAGCTTGGAGCTCATTGAACTTTATACTTTCAGTAGAGGAAACCCAAAATGCGCTGGGTTGGATTTAGGGCAACGTCTCCGTTATTTTATTTAGGAAAAAACTTCAATCGAAAGGAAACTTAAAAAGAAAAATTAAAAACTTTAGATTGCTTCTTTTAATTTTGACTCGGTTCGGTTAGCTAATGAAACGTTTTATTTGCCAATAATGGATATCGCTAATTAAATGATGAATTGGAAATTAATATTTGACAAATAATGCAAAATATTGAGGAAATTGGAAATAATTATGTTCTCTTTCTAAATGATTTGGATGGTTTTTCTTTCTATTTGATCATTGATGAAGTAATAATATCTTAAGAACAGTTAGTTTTATACTCATTTTGTTCGAAATTTCATTAGGAATTCGAATACATTAAAATATACAGGGTGTTATATATAATATAATTGAGTAAAGCCACATTTTCGTTTACTCAAAGCATCCAGTCGTTTTAAAAATTCATTTGATCGTTCACGTGACAATATCTCAAGAACAGTTGGATTTATACCCATTAAACTTAATACCATTTTGTTCAAAATTTCATTACGAATTCGAATACATCAAAATATACAGGGTGTTATATATAAAATAATTGAGTAAAGTCACATTTTCGTTTGCTCAAAGCATCCATTCGTTTTAAAAATTCATTTGATCGTTCACGTGACAATATCTCAAGAACAGTTGGGTTCATACCCATTAAACTTAATACCGTTTTGTTCAAAATTTCATTACGAATTCGAATACATCAAAATATACAGGGTGTTATATATAAAATAATTGAGTAAAGTCACATTTTCGTTTACTCAAAGCATCCAGTCGTTTTAAAAATTCATTTGATCGTTCACGTGACAATATCTCAAGAACAGTTGGATTCATACCCATTAAACTTAATACCATTTTGTTCAAAATTTCATTACGAATTCGAATACATCAAAATATACAGGGTGTTATATATAAAATAATTGAGTAAAGTCGCATTTTCGTTTGCTCAAAGCATCCAGTC
The DNA here is from genome assembly GCA_963924605.1 of Malthinus seriepunctatus. Lineage (NCBI taxonomy): Eukaryota > Metazoa > Arthropoda > Insecta > Coleoptera > Cantharidae > Malthinus > Malthinus seriepunctatus. The sequence goes on from OZ004603.1 coordinate 22,161,030, forward strand.
GTATTAAAAATTCATTTGATCGTTCACGTGACAATATCTCAAGAACAGTTGGATTCATACCCATTAAACTTAATACCATTTTGTTCAAAATTTCATTACGAATTCGAATACATCAAAATATACAGGGTGTTATATATAAAATAATTGAGTAAAGTCACATTTTCGTTTGCTCAAAGCATCCAGTCGTTTTAAAAATTCATTTGATCGTTCACGTGACAATATCTCAAGAACAGTTGGATTCATACCCATTAAACTTAATACCATTTTGTTCAAAATTTCATTACGAATTCGAATACATCAAAATATACAGGGTGTTATATATAAAATAATTGAGTAAAGCCATATTTTCGTTTGCTTAAAGCATCCAGTCGTTTTAAAAATTCATTTGATCGTTCGCGTGACAATATCTCAAGAACAGTTGGATTTATACCCATTGAACTTAATACCGTTTTGTTCAAAATTTCATTACGAATTCGAATACATCAAAATATACAGGGTGTTATATATAATATAATTGAGTAAAGCCACATTTTCGTTTGCTTAAAGCATCCAGTCGTTTTAAAAATTCATTTGATCGTTCGCGTGACAATATCTCAAGAACAGTTGGATTTATACCCATTGAACTTAATACCGTTTTGTTCAAAATTTCATTACGAATTCGAATACATCAAAATATACAGGGTGTTATATATAAAATAATTGAGTAAAGTCGCATTTTCGTTTGCTCAAAGCATCCAGTCGTTTTAAAAATTCATTTGATCGTTCGCGTGACAATATCTCAAGAACAGTTGGATTCATACCCATTAAACTTAATACCATTTTGTTCAAAATTTCATTACGAATTCGAATACATCAAAATATACAGGGTGTTATATATAAAATAATTGAGTAAAGTCACATTTTCGTTTGCTCAAAGCATCCAGTCGTTTTAAAAATTCATTTGATCGTTCACGTGACAATATCTCAAGAACAGTTGGATTTATACCCATTAAACTTAATACCATTTTGTTCAAAATTTCATTACGAATTCGAATACATCAAAATATACAGGGTGTTATATATAAAATAATTGAGTAAAGCCACATTTTCGTTTACTCAAATCAGTCGTTTAACAAATTAATTTCACTGTTCAAGTGACAATATCTCAAGAACAGTTGGTTTCATACCCATTAAACCCAATACCTTTTTGTACAAAATTTCGTTACGAATTCGAATACATCAAAATATGCACGGTGTTACATATAAAATAATTGAGTAAAACCACGTTTTCGTTTACTCGTAAGTTGCAAATTAATTATTTCTAAGTAAAATACATTTCCTCACCAAGGTGACAATATTTAAGAAAGGCTATGTCCAATTTACAAAATTGCATACCTTGTTCTATAATAATAACCATTTCAACTCATATATATGCTTGTAAAAACAACAATTTTTAATTTTTCTATCGACGCATTAATCGATTTTCCAAATTAATTTTTTTTCAACGGCAGCTATTTAATACACTTTGTTTGCTTTTTAATAGTTTTAAACGTGCAAATAATTCAAGGCTGCGTGTTTGGATATATTTTATTATAATATACGTATATATTATTTAAAAAAAAACGGTTAGATAACTTGAACATGCAAGAAAACTAATCAAAAAGTAGTCACAATGGATTTGGTTAAACGCTCAACCACGTAAAATACGTTTGTAAAATTTATAGAATTTTTAATGGAATTTATATTTGTTGAAGAATGCGTAAGTAATTGTATGAAGAATTTGAGTTTTTTAGGTTAGGAATTGGCCAAATTTCAAAAAAGTACAAGTGTGGCAGATCAAAAAGCACACGACAGCGCCACCCAGGGATGAAAGATTGGTTTATAAATATTTTCCAATGTAAGTTTATATTTTTTGTATTAAATCGGTATTTAACGAAGACAATATAACCTTAAGGATCCTTTCTTTATATGAAGTCCCTTAAAAATATAACAGATTATACAGGGTGCTACGTACATTAGTTCAAACGCTTCCCAAGTTTTACTAATTGTAATTTATGCTTTAATTATCGCAGATTTGACAAATGGGCTCTATTGGTAGTCTCATAATGAGCACTTAATAATGAGTCGGTGTAATAAAAGAAAAAGCTTGGGAAATTGACGCAGCGATAATTAATTGAAAAAAATTCAATGCAACAGGTCTAATACAAATTTTAATTAAAAAAATATATTATGTTCTCATTAAAATATTATACTATTAAACCCTTCCTAAAAATTAATTCTAATATTTATTAAACATTTAATTAAAACTATACCTAGGTATATGAATTTAAATCATACTTAATTAAAGTGCTATACAAACGTGCCTTGGTAGTCACCGCCTATTTATTATTAATACCATAAATTCTATTTTTATAAAAAAAAGAAAAATAATGGTTTATAAGTCAATTTTCTTAAAGCAAGAAAATATATAACACATCAAACACAATTGAGTTTACGACCACCATGGGAATAACTTTTTCTATTGTGGAAAATGAGGAGTTTGTGATGCGGTTAAAAAAATTAAAATAATTTAACAAATTAAATTTGTGACTTCTGTTTAAAAAAAGACTTAAACCGTAATATTATGGAGGAATTTGTAAATTATATCTGTTTAAATCCCACACATTAAAATGTCTAATAATAAACACCACCAAGTGATAGTTAATTTACAAAACAGGTGTAAAAAGGGAGAAAAATTAGATGAAGTTTTAGTTCATTTTTAACTTTTTTTTTTGATAAAAATGCGTTGAAAACGTTAAATTTTGACTAATTGTCTTAAAGGTTCCTTGGATTGGGAGGGCATTTGCGGGCAAATGGCGTTATAATCTAAAATTTACCATAATTTAAACAATTCGTATGTTGAACGAACATTTTATTATTCGATATTAACGCGCACGGATTAAACTTGTAAAATTCGTAACTCAACTATTATTAAAAATAGAGAAAAATATTGTTAACAAAAATTGCTTAAAATTTACTTGCCTACAACTTTTATTTAAGTAATTTTCATGTCTGACAAACAGTTTTCCTTAAATATGCTTGTTAAGCTCAGGGGTGGCTTTTGGATATTAACGAGCACCGATACAACTTGTAAAATTCGTAACTCTGCTATTATTAAAAATAGAGAAAAATATTGTTAATAAAAATTGTTTAAAATTTACTTATCTACAACTTTTATTTAAGTAATTTTCATGTCTGACAAACAGTTTTCCTTAAATATGCTTGTTTAAGTCAGAGGCGCACTGTTCGATATTAACGAGCCCCGATAAAACTTGTAAAATTCGTAACTCGGCTATTATTAAAAATAGAGAAAAATATTGTTAATAAAAATTGTTGAAAATTTACTTATCTACAACTTTTATTAAAGCAATTTCCATGTCTGACAAACAGTTTTCCTTAAATATGCTTGTTTAAGTCTGAGGCGCACTGTTCGATATTAACGAGCCCCGATAAAACTTGTAAAATTCGTAACTCTGCTATTATTAAAAATAGAGAAAAATACATATTGTTTAAAATTTACTTGTCTACAACTTTTATTAAAGCAATTTTAATGTCTGACAAACAGTTTTACTTAAAAATGCTTGTTTAAGTCAGAGGTGCGTTGTGCGATATTAACGAGTACGGATACAACTTGTAAAATTCGTAACTCGGCTATTATTAAAAATAGAGAAAAATATTGTTAATAAAAATTGTTTAAAATTTACTTATCTACAACTTTTATTAAAGCAATTTTCATGTCTGACAAACAGTTTTCCTTAAATATGCTTGTTTAAGTCAGAGGCGCACTGTTCGATATTAACGAGCCCCGATAAAACTTGTAAAATTCGTAACTCGGCTATTATTAAAAATAGAGAAAAATATTGTTAATAAAAATTGTTTAAAATTTACTTATCTACAACTTTTATTAAAGCAATTTCCATGTCTGACAAACAGTTTTCCTTAAATATGCTTGTTTAAGTCAGAGGTGCGTTGTTCGATATTAACGCGCACCGATACAACTTGTAAAATTCGTAACTCGACTATTACTAAAAATAGAGAAAAATATTGTTAACAAAAATTGCGTAAAATTTACTTGTCTACAACTTTTATTTAATCATTTTTTATGTCTGACAAACAATTTTCCTTAAATATACTTGTTTAAGTCAGAGGTGCGTTGTTCGATATTAACGAGCACCGATACAACTTGTAAAATTCGTAACTCGACTATTAGTAAAAATAGAGAAAAATATTGTTAACAAAAATTGCTTAAAATTTAATTACCTACAACTTTTATGTCGGACAAATTGTAAATTTAAATTTCAACGTGTAAGGGTGAGGCGCGGAGTTCCGATGTTTATAATGAAAACCAATGCGGCCGTTTACTTACTCGTAATACCATAAAACCAATGATGTTATTATTACGAGCTAAAGTTAATTTTCGCTTACTATTAGGGATATTAATTAAAACCATAATATTAGATACATACTAGTTTAGTAGCTAAAGCAATTACTTAGTATATCTGGAGCAAATATAACAGGATTATTGACCAAAAAGTACATAATTCCACTTTGATCTTTGTACAATTACAAATGTACATTTAAAGTAAATCTCTCTGTAAACATAAAAGGTATAGGTGCCTATTAACGTGATTGCACCTATTTTTTGTTTAGATAACAGTAATGAGTAATTTAACCATTAAGAATAATTGTATTGCACCAATTAAGAAAAAATTTTTTAAATTAAAAATTACATAAATGTAAAAAATACATAAAAAGCATTATATAAAAAATACAAATACACCATAGAACTTACGTATATAATAGATTTCATAGAAAGTTTTTAATTAAGTTTTAAACTTTAGTTCATTAAAGAATCGTTCCATAATAAGCCAATTTTAGATGCTTTCGGAAACTTAACACGTTTCAACTAATAAGCAAGTAACTATTCAACAGTTTTAGTAAATGTTAACTATTAAAACTAACATTAAAGATCACTTCCAAGCGCAAGTTAATGCTTAAAATCTGAAAGGTTTTTCGCGTTTCACAATAAAAATTAATTTTAGACGCCGCGCCGTATCCGCATACGAAAAGAAAATACCAAAACAAGAACGAATTTAAAAACTTCACAGTTAACATGCAAGAAGTATACAGTATGGACCTAAGAAGACGATTAAAAACTCTGATGTAGCCATTTAAAATAAAACACAATTGATCCCATTTCCGGTTAAACCGGAAGTAAAGTATCAAGTGTTGGGTATCATTAGATAGCTAATTTTACGATGTTTCAAAATATTGTAAAATAAATTTAAATTAAAAAAGAAATTTTTATTACAAACGAAAAGGCCGATTTTTGAAATTTTAACATTCAAAAAATAATAACTCCGGTCCTGGAAATTTCTAAAAAATAAATTTTTATTTCCTATCATAATTATACTATTTCAAAGAAGTCGGAATCTACAAAAAAAGTAAAAGTGGTTAAAACTAGACGTTTTAGGCTGCTTGAAAAAAGTCGAGTAACGTCTCGCGTAACGCTGAATTTCATCTAATCCAAAACAAAATAAAAATAAATGATAGGTCTAATATTAGACCAAAGAAATAATATTATGAAAAAGTTTCAAAAAGCACATTAGATGTATATCTTTCAATATATTAAATGTTTATTGATTTTTATGTGAGAAAAAAATTACAATTAAGTTAAAATATCTTTCAAGAAATTAGTGTTATTGCGGTTAATCTTTGATGCTCGAAATAAAAATGGTTTTCTTTTAACCACAAAACTATATCGGAAATCTAGTAGAAATTGTATTTTTAAGTATAAATAATTGATTCTCTTGCGGCTTATAGAATAGTGTTGTTAAAATACAGAATCAATGTAAGGATTAAAATTTAAAATATTGGTGATAAATTTTATCAGTTTGATTTATTAATATTTTGAAGTTAGTTAATAAAGTAATTAAGATAAAGAAATGTTTAATAAATAAATGTTAGGGCATCGCTGAATTATCAAACGTGTTATTTTAGCCAAGACATGCGTTTAGATGCCGCATCGATTACTTAAATTCATAACTTTAATATTAACAAAAATGGAGCAAAATTTTATAAATAAAAATTACTAATAATTCAATAATTTACAACTTTTATTAACATAATTTTTACGTCGGGTAAATGGATTTCTTTAAATTAGTGGTTTATATGAACGGTCTATTCTTTGATACCGATTGATACCGAGTTGGTTCCGAAAGGGCACTGATATGGCTTTAAGAGTTCGTAAGTCGGCTATTAATAGAGATAACGAAACATTTCATTAATCAAAATTGCTTATAATTTAATGATCTACAACTTTTATTTAAACAAGTTTTATGTCGGACAGACAGTTTTCTTAAAATATGCAGTTTAAGTCAGAAGCGCATCGTTCAATATTAACGCGCATTGTTCGATATTACTGCGCGCTGATACAGCTTGTAAAATTCGTAACTCGACTATTAGTCATGGCAGAGCAAAATACTGTGAACAAAAATTGATTAAAATTCAATTGCCTACAACTTTTACATAAAGAGTTTTTATGTCGGACAAACAGTTTTCTTTAAATATGCAGTTTAAGTCAAACGCGCACTGTTCAATATTCACGCGCATTGTTCGATATTAATGCGCGCTGATACAGCTTGTAAAATTCGTAACTCGACTATTAATTAGTCATGGCAGAGCAACATACTGTGAACAAAAATTGCTTAAAATTCAATTGCCTACAACTTTCACCTAAAGAGTTTTTATGTCGGACAAACAGTTTTCTTTAAATATGCAGTTTAAGTCAAAAGCGCACTGTTCAATATTCACGCACACTGTTCGATGTTAAAGCGCACTGATACAACTTGTAAAATTTGTAACTCGACTATTAGTCATGGCAGAGCAAAATACTGTTAACAAAAATTGCTCCAAATTCAATTGTCTACAGCTTTTATTTAAAGAGTTTTTATGTCGGACAAACAGTTTTTTTTAAATATGCAGTTTAAATGATAAGCGCACTATTCAACATTAATGCGCGCTGATACAGCTTGTAAAATTCGTAACTCGACTATTAGTCATGGCAGAGCAAAATACTGTTAACAAAAATTGCTCCAAATTCAATTGTCTACAACTTTTATTTAAAGAGTTTTTATGTCGGACAAACAGTTTTCTTTAAATGTGCAGTTTTAGTCAGAGGCACAGTGAACGAACACTCTCGAGAACACTGATACATCTTTGAAACTCGACTGTTAACAGAAAAAGAGGAAAATGTTATGAATTAAAATTACTTAATATTTAATTATCTATAAAGTTTGTTATAAAAAAGTTCGATGTGGAACACACTGGTTACTGTCTATTGCAACTCGCAATGCATCAACAACTTCTACTTATTTTTAATATGAAAAATTTATGAAAGAGTGTTTGGCGTTTAGGTAAAACGATGATTTTATATTATATTTTGCCAGGAAATGAATTTTAAAACATTCGGTACAAACGACAATTTAACAGTAAATCATCATCAATAACCCTTCAATTCCAATTTATTTAAAAGCCAATATCATACCGAAAATTCTATACTTTTATGACTTTGGAAGTGTTCAAACTTTAACATAATATTTTATCCTTATTTCGATTTCCTCCTTATTCAAGATTATAGTACTAAAAGCTCTTTTCGCTTCAACTAACATAAGATCACAGGGAGTAATTTGTATTTGTGCAGATAGACAATTCAAAGCTTGATTTAAACACGCACCTAAGCCAACAACGTGTCCGTTGTTTAGTTTCACTTGAAAAACAGGTGGCGCAATTTACGACATTTGTAGATTAACTTTCGAGTTTTTGGCAATAGCAAGACTTTAATTAAATTTATGACAACTGAGCGAAATGATAAATTTATCCCACCCCTTTGGAAATTAGAAATTACTTAGGTAATTAAACGTGGGAGATGTTCAAGGACGAATTTGCGAATTTACCGAGATAGAAATGATTCCGAAAATGTATTATTACTGCTCTGGGTGAAGAATTCGAGTGAAATAGTGTTTGTTTGAGCTCTGCAGCGATCCATAAATCAGCGTTGCATCGAATTCACGTTTGCTTGTTTACAGAAAGTGTAATTAATCACAAATGAACTTTAGTTTAACCTAAACAAAACGACATTTCGACAATACAACATTCTTAAGACGACGACACAATGCAACTTTTTAAGCTAAACACAAATATTTTCGTTTTCAATCGTTTGGTGTTTTAGTTATTACAACTAACAGTTATGATTATCTAATATAGCAACACGTCAATCAATTTCAAATAAATTTCTAATGCAAATACAAAATTGTTTAAAATGATACAGTTTGACCTGAAGCGACAACTGTGTGAGCGTTAATCATTATCATGCTTTTCTATAATACAGGGTGTCTAAAATTTATGGAATAGATCAATTGTCTTGACATAGAAAAATATTTGGAAAAAAGCTCGGACACGTCGATTTAGATTTTGAATTGCGCATTTTTAGACACAAAAATAATTTATACAGTGTGATCAATTTCGGAGGTACGACACCATCAACGGTTTTTTTAAATGGAACACTCTATATATTTTATCATTTTTGAATTCTCCACAGAGAACTGATTTCAAAAACCTAATACACTAAGGGCTTCTGTTAATTTTATTTTTCAAAATTGGAAATTTGGCATCAATGTTAAACGATTTTGATGATTTTGAGTTGTATTTATTTCTGCTTAAGTTTGTTAATTTAATTAACTCTGTATTCCTTATAGTTGCGTGTTGTGTTGTGGCCACCCTGTATTTTATTTAAAATCGTTCAAACGATGGCAATTAGAATTTCCTTGCAAGCTTTGTTTCTAAAACGAAGCTAATGAATCACATCTGTAAACTTGAGCTAAATCTGCTTTAAATATTACGTCTATAAATTGTAATATTAATTTTGAAGTGATGAAGTTTGCTAAATAAGCCGTAACTGCACTTTTTTTATGTTTTAATAACTAGTTTTCCATTTATTATTGATTGCTGGTACTACTTTTCTATTTGTTCATTAATCTTAAAAACAAACTTTTTTTTAAATTTTTTTGTACTAATTTCATCTAATTAAACATTAAAGCACTTTTCTAGTTTTAATTGTTTCATACACTTTATTCAATTATAAGGTACAATTTCAAACTGTTGAGAAAATTTATCATGGTTTAAAACTATTTTAATTATTTAAAAAGTTTTAATTTAATTTTAATTGGTTTTAAAATAAATAAATAATTTTATGGAATTAATTTTACTTTTTAAAGCCGGCTCCACACAAATGCTGTATTCGCCAAATAACGAAAGTTTGCAATTTGGCGAATATTACCGCAACCACACATTTGCGAATTAGGCGAATATTTGCTGTTTGCCAAACAACAAATATTTCTTTAATCGGCATATGTTCCCACATAATTCTTACTAACACTACTCAATTCACCGACAAGATGCAGCTAAGCCACTCCCAAAAAAAGCGCGCGAGATTCGAATAGAAGCTTTTTATTGGTCGAATGTTGAAAATCCTGTTTACAACACTAACACAAGAATTGACATGCGTCAACCTTATTTGGTAGAAATTTGTAGGGAGTGGCTTAGCTGCATCTTGTCGTTGAACAATATTTAGTAAGTTTTGACAAACAAGGCACATGTGATGAATTACACAGATACGCCAAACAGCAATTATTGGGAATTCGGGGAACACGGCATGTGTGGTCACGCCTTTAACACAAAAATGTAAAGAAAATATTATTATTTTAAAACAATTGAAAAACTAAAATAAACTTTTTAAATATCATCAATTGTTTTTCTTCTAATTCCACTTAAATTCAACTGTTTACGAAACACCAACATCTACAATTTAATGACCAATAATTAATTAATTCGTTTTGTATGTTTAAAATTGAAATAATTGAACGTCGAAGGTGCGTTTGAAATTTAATTTTTATCAAAATTGGCTTCAATTGTTTCCATTAATGCATCTTCAAAAACATTTGTTTTTATAAACTTTAGTACCTACTTGATCGCAATAGTTTTAAAAACACTGTTTAAATTGGTGTTCATTGTTTTCACCGCCTAATTTGAAAAATAAACATTTTTTTTGTTTATTCTAAAACAAAAAAAAACTTTTTTTTTAAGTTTAAATTCAATAATTATTGTTTCAATATAAAATGTCTCTTTAAAAACATTCTGTTAACCTATACTGGATTTGGATACAGTTGATACAGTAGCGTAGGTCGTAGGTGATTTACAATCATTTATTACTAGTTGTGTAGGTTGCAATTGTTTTAATCGGCTAATGCTATACATCAAAAGAACTAAGAACTTCTCGTCTTATGATACTACAGTAAATATCCGATACTTGAACTCACCCGCCACTTTGTGTGACGTCACGTCATAAGGCACGCCTTTTTTTCTTATTTCAGGTAGTGCTATTTAAAATAGGTTATGGGCCGTGATTATAAAGAACAAATAAAGTGAGAATTGTAGCGATCACATAAACATAAACAACAATTCTTTATTTACTCAACAACCAATAAGTACATAAACAAAATAAGCGGTCATAACATAAACACGTGCATCATCGCCACCTCACACACATCATGTCTCTTCTGCGCACAACACCCGCTCCACACTTAAATCTAACAAAACGCCTACAGAATAAAATTTATCTTTTTTAGATATGGCAACGTAGCGACGTTACAATGTCAAAGTTTGACGTTTGAATATAAATATTAAAATTTGAGGTTATGTTCTTTTTGTGTGGTATATACTTTGACATTGTCACGGCCCTTAATCTATTATGTCGGGATATGATCTAGATACGTTTATGGGTTGTAAAACGCTATTCGATAGAAGTATAAACTATTATCGGTTATCGGTATTGTTCGCCGGTACTGAAAATAAGTACCTGCCAGTACCTACTGTTATTGGGATTAAAGCCAAGATATTTAAATATTTAAAACGCGGCTATAGGTATTAAAGTGGTATTTGAAATATCCACTTCATCAGTAAAAAAGGGGCTTCGGTTATGACGTCATCAAAATCGAGGTTCAGTGAGCCAAAGTGTCTGATTACTATACTACTTACTAACACGACAATAAACAGTCGTTTTACACTAATTTTTGACATTTAGTTTTCAAACGCTCATTCAATTGTTTTTTAATCCCCCTGAACACCAGGGGCGTAACTAAGATATAGGCCTTCCCACAATATCCAGTTCCTAATACCCACAGTTAATAATAATTCTACTTGAGCAGATATCGATTTTATAACAAATTTTGATAAATAATAAACGATGTTTTGGGGGTCCTTTTAATTCTGGGACCTTCCCGCATTTACGCCACTGCTTAACACTAATAAGTAATTCGTTTTCTGAATCTCAACGCAATGAGACGGTACTTAATTGCTAATCATTAATTTTCACAACATTTCATTTGTTGAAAACAAATGTTTGAGATTTTGTTTCAAGGGAACGCGAGGTGTAAAACTCGCTTTTAAAATCAATTCAGTTGTTTTAATAATTTCTATTAAAGAAACAGTGGCGTACGTATATTTTTACATTATGTTCGTTGTTCTAACGGATTATTTAAAAAATCAATTAAGATTTTCTTTTGTTTTTATCAAATGTTTTACCTTGTGTCGGTTTACTTGGCGTTTAACCATTAATTATCTAATTGAGTAACCTTTTTCTGCTTTTATAGTAAAATTTGCTTGAATTATAATTTTTATTGATGCTATTTTGTCTTTGGTTTCAATTAAATCACGGTTTTGTGTCCAAAAATAACATTTTGTTTTAACAATTAAGTTTAATTATTTATGCAAAATTATACATTTGTTTAATTTCTCAACTATTAAAAAAATTAAAACATTTTGTTTTAATTTCTTTCATTATACGAAAACATTTTAAATAGTATAATTTTGTTTTGAGTAAAATCGTGAATAAAGTTTGTTAAGTCGTTCTTTTGTTTTATGTTTTATTCATTTCTAAAAGTAAACCCCCTTAAAAAATACCACTATTTTGGTGGGTAGTAAAATATATAATATTTTGCTACAATTCGTAGAGCCATAAACTAGCGCGTTTAACGGCCAACTTAAGAGCTACGGCGTAGCAATCCTTTGCGATGTTGCCAAATTTAGTAATTAATCGAAAAAAAAATTTAAAATATTTTTAGCGATTTTTAAAAGGGAAAAATCCATAACTGGCGTTATCTGTAAGTTTGTGGTTTGATCGAAATCGCATTTCAAAACTAATGGGCGTATTTACACTGCTATATAACGTAAATATTTAAATAATCGATATATTTTTACATTGTGTTATCATTAAAATTGACAGATTTGTTTCTCATATTATTGTTATTTAATATTCTCTAATTACAAAAATTTCAAATCACATGATACGAATTTAAAATTTGATATGCTCTCTCTCACAGTGCTCATAGTAGTGGTTCACAGCGTAATTTTTTTTACTATTTGCAAAAACAAAAGGTTTTGCTCAAAAATGTATAAGTTTTCTCATTTTGGTGTTTGAAAAAAAACACAAAAAAGAAAAATCCGGAAAATCCATCTTTAGCTTCAGCAACCACAAATATTGAATATTTGATACGCTATTTTCTTAACACAGTATTGCTTTTCCAATGTTCCATATAAACCAGTAACCTTTAGGTCAAAAAAGACCCTATTACTTGAAACTAGAAAAGTGAATTTTCCCGATCTTCACATGTTTCAACCGATTTTCAACTACTTTTGACCCGACTTTTGATTAGGTGTTTGATTTAACATATCGAAGTATTCGTTGAAAATCTAATCAAATTGTTTTTACACCGATGCAACGTTTAATATAAACCATTAATTAATAGTCCCCACGGGGGGGGGTCACTAAAAAAAATTCAAAATAGTAATATCGTTTAGATACGTTAAGGTGAACCATGTCGAGTAAGTTTCAATACCACCTTCGATATCAACCAAAATTATTAAACAAGGGGGGGGTCAAAAGCAAAAAAGTTAAATTCTCGAATTTGCGCATGCAATTTAATTCACGTGGGAGTAGTTATTGTCTGATGCTTAAACACCTTTTAATGTACAATTCAAATTGTTAAGAAGAAAAAAATTAAAATCCGCCATTATTACATTGAATAAGGGTAAAAAAATTTAATACCCCACTGCTTCTGTTAATTGATGTCTATCCTACCGAACTGACATAACAAATAATTAATTTTTTGTAGTTTCATTATTGTGTGGGAGTCCCACGCTCAGTTTTAAAATTGAGCGAGGCCCGAATCTTTCCCCTTAAACTGCGAAGTAACTATAGACTCTACGAAAAAAAATTAAATTACCTTTTTTGTAGACAATTTGACGCTCTATAATTTTGTTCATTACCAATTTTACTATAGTGCTTACCGTTTACGAGATATTAGCGAAAAAGTACATTTTTAACCCTTTTGTCGCTTATAACGTGGGAAGAAGCCGTACTTGAATTTGTGAGGCCTTCTCAAATTTCATTCAAAACTATTAATATTGAAAACGTGTGCAAAAATTCAACCCTCTGGCAATTAATTCCAATAATAAATACAAAAAAAATGGCTGGTTTAAGTATTTTTTAAAGAACACTTTCAGTTTACCAAGCTAAAGTTGATTGCGAAAGAGGCCAAAAAAAATTGGTAATGATCTCCAACTTACTTTTAAATGATTTCAACTCGACTACTCTTTTTACTTTAACCAGAAAATTAATTTACGAGACTCGAGTCGTGAAGATTTCAATTATATCGTGTCAAATGTTAAAAAATTCTGAATTTAAGCTTGGGAATTACAGTTAAAGGGGTTTTAACATAAGTTGACGATTGTGGAAGAGATAAATGTGTTTATTTGGAAAAAATGTGCATCAAAAGTTGTAAAAATTTCGAATGATATTGGTCCACGCTTTTGGAACTGGTGAAAAATTTTCAAGGTGTTAGTTGGTGGTTAATTAGCACTTTGAGCACCATTATCTGCGATCTTTATCAAAACAACTGTCCAATATTGATCGAAAAGCTCTCAATAACAAGATTATGTTCGTAATCGGTATTAAAAGTGTCCACTAGAAACTCTCGAATTTTTGAGCCTCAACTTCAAGCGTCGCCTCGAAAAAATTCAAAAAGTTGACGATTTTTCGAGAAAAACTAAAAAAATTACTATGCGCCTAATAAATTACAAGTTTTAATATATTTTTTCGGAAACTTAAATATAGATTTTACGTAAGGTTAAAAATACTCAAAGTTTATACCATAGCGTAGACTTGGTTTTAGACCGTCGGCAATCACAACTCTCAATGTCGTCCTACATTATTTTTTCGTATTTATTTATTTCTAAATTAAAACCAATAATAATAGGTATTATAATAATTGTTTTTAAATTAAAATTAGGGCAAATTTCAAATTTCCACCAATTATGTTTATTTTTAAATTCCGAAGAGGGTAGGCCTTATTTTGATTCTGCTGCACTTGTGAGAATTGAGGTTTGAGCTTATACGGTAATTTTTTTTTAAATAAGAACTAATTAATTAATTTAAATTTTATTACGTTTATTTAAAATTAAAAATTTGTTTTTTATGATTTTATTACTGTTTACGAAAAAACCAGACAAAATACACACCTACACATAACATTTCGTTACAAAATATTTCTTATTAATTTTCAATAAAAAAGGAATTGCCTCAATTTTATTTACAACCCTTAAAATAGCAGCTAAAGTTGTGTAAACTAAAAAAAATTGTTTTGAAACAAACCGTTGTTTACAACAAGGGAAATTAATTTCCCTTTTGTTTTTAAACAACAAAATTTTCTTTTAAATAAACCTCTTTAATTAACCCTCAATGTAACCCTTTAATCTTAATTTAATTAAATATAATCAATACTTCTTGGGTGCTTTGAAATAACACAAATTTGTAAAATTTGTTTTTTAACCAATTTCGAGAAATTTCTACAACTTTCAAGTTATTCGTTTTATAAACTTTATTTTAAGTTCACAAATTATAATTAGGAAATTAACTTTTTAAACGTTCTAATTTTTACAAGAAAATCAGCATTTTCCTAAAGCGGTCCATCTACGATTTGGCGCACTTTACATTATCAAAATTTTACACTAGCGAATTCGGGAAGCCTCCAAGGACTTACTGATCCTGTTGGATTTAGATTACACTAACAAAGACCTTTGAAAACAAACGGAAGACCAAAGGCTTGTCGATTCCACAATTGTAAATTCGAAACGGTTAAAAAGTCAACCAGAAATCTGCAACGATGGCTTTTAAAGTAATTTAAAACTTAAAAGGGTTTTTGAAAGCAAAATAAGAAAACTAATAACAGTGGTTAAAGAGCTGACATCAAGGCTGTAAAAATAGCGCAAGTTCAGACAAGTCTCGCCGTTTGAAAGACACAAGTGAAAGTGTAAAAGCGTCACGAAGAAAGATAACGTGGCCAAAGTTTTATAAAAGAAACAAATGAACGCATTCTAAGATAATATTTTTGGCTTTTTAAAATAATAATAATAGGGCCTAAACGGCCCATAAGAACGATCTGATAAGCTATTATAGCTAAGCGCGACATTCAACAAAACACGTTTTAATGTTCTAAAGCTCTCAAAAGGTTTTTTTTTTAAATTACAACGCTAGATAAGGTTGGTAAACTATTGAGGAAGTAATGAAAACTCGACAAAGTAAGTTAAAGCACTATGGCAGCTTTTACGCGAAAGAAAAGCTCAGATAATATTTGGATATGCTCTTTAAAGTAATGGAAATGTCTAAATGGCTCATAAGACAAGCAAAGTGTGATAACAGACTCGAATGAATAACTATCAAAGAAGTTGCCAAGTTCTGTTGTACAAAATGCGTTCTAGTTATATAACTTTGTGTTTAGAAATAAACAGAAATTACTCAAAATAATAAATATTAAAAGAGAAAAAGCTTAGAAGGCGAAGGCAGCCTAATGAGATTCTTGCAGACAGAGCTCAAAAATCGCCAAAAATTAAAATTTAAAGCTCTGAAGACCAACCACCGAAGGCAGTGGAAAATGTTTTCAAAAGTAAGCCACTGAATTAAAAGAAGAGCTTGAAGGCTCTTAACTGCCCAAGGCAGTCGAAAAAATTGCCAAACGTCTCGCGTCTCAACGAAGCTGTTTGTAAGATTTCATCTCAAGGCTATGAAACGTTAAAAGGTAAGCCACGTAGAGCTGAGTCAAATTCTTTCAGATCAGACGCAAGAACTGCTGAATGCCAGTCGAAAAAGTTTGTGAAGGTCTCAACTAATCGACGAAGGTATTTTTAAGACTTCGTTCCTATATAAGCAGGCTATGAAACGATATAAATAGAAGCTCGGTAGAGCTTGAGCTGAGCTCAAGAACACTCAACTGTCGAAGGCATAGTCTACAAAGTTTGCCAAGCTCTCACGTATCGATGAAACTGTTTGTAAAAGACTTCATGTTATAGGTACTATGAAGGCACTAAAAGAATGAAACGTTAAGAAAAGATGCCTGCCGCAAGAGCTGGATGGCATTCTTTCAGATAATACGAAATTATAACAATTGAAGAGCTCTGAACTACCAAAGGCTGTCGAAAAAGTATGTAAAGGTCTCGGTCTCTATTTGAAAAGACTTTATTTTACAAATTTCATTACTAAGAAGGCTGGAACGTTATGGAAATAGGTTCAGAATGCCTGGGTGACATTCTTCTAGATAACACACAACTTAAAAATTGCCGAAGACGGTCGAAAAAGTTTACAAAAGCCTCGTGTCTCGACGAAGCTGTTTGTAAGGCTTTCATGTTACATATGCGGTACTGAAGGCTATAAAACATTTAAAACGAAATCTCAGAAGAACTGAGTGAGATTCTGATCAGTTCTGAGAACTGATAATACGCAATTTAAAAACTCCAAGAGCTCTGCACTGCCGAAGGCTGTCAAAAACGTCTGAAAAGGTCTCGCGTCTCGGCGACGTTGTTTGCAAGATTTTATGCTGCAGGATTAGTTATTAAGGCTATGGAACGATGAGGAAATCAGTTCAGATGATCTGGGTGACATTCTTTCAGATAACACAAAATTTAACAAGTTTTTTTGACCGCCGAAGGGCTTTGCTTAACGAAGCTGTTTGTACGACTTTGTCATACATGTTTACGTACCTATACTAAGAAGGTTATAAAACGTTTAACATTGAATCTCAGAAGAACTGAATGAGACTCTTGCTGATAACATGCAATTTAAAAACTCAACAGCTCTGAATTGCCAAAGGCAGTCGAAAAACTCGTTAAAGGTATAGAAACTTGACGAAGCTATTTGGAAGGCTTCATGTTGCACGCTTAGTTACTAAGAAGGCTATGGAACGTTAAGGAATCAGTTTAGAAGGACTCAGTGGCATTATTTCAGATAACATGATATTTTAAAAAGTTCTTACAACTGCAGAAGTCTGTCGACAAAGTTTACAAAGGTCTCGGGTCTCGACGAAGCTGTTTTAAGACTTTGTGTCACATATATACGTACTAAGAAGGTTATAAAATGTTAAAAATTGACGCTCAGAAGAATTGAGTGAGCTTCTTACAGAAAACGTGCAATTTAAAAATTTCAAGAGCTCTGAATTGCCAAAGGCAGTTGAAAAAATCTGTAATGGTCTCACGTCTCGACGACGCTGTTTGTAAGACTTTATGCTGCAGAATTAGTTACTAAGAAGGCTATGGAATGTTAAAGAAAGCAGTTTATAAAGACTGGGTGACCTTTTCTCAGAAAACACAAAATTTAAAGAGTTCTTATAGTTGTCGAAGGCGGTCGAAAAAGTTTACAAAGGCCTCGCGTCTCGACGAAACTATTTGTAAGACTTTGTGTTACATGTTTAAGTACTAAAGAGGCTATAAAATGTTAAAAATTGAAGCTCAGAAGAATTGAGTGAGCTCCTTACAGAATACATACAATTTATGAATTTAATAAGGTCAAGAGCTCTGAACTGCCGAAGGCAGTCGATAAAGTCTGTAAAGGTCTCGCGTCTCGACGAAGCAGTTTGTAAGACTTTGTGTTACCAAATTCAGTTACTAAGGCCATGGAACGCTAAAGTAAGCAGTTCAGAAGGGCTGGTTGACATTCTTTCAGATGAAATAAAATTTAAAGGGTTTTTAAAACTGACGAAGGTAGTTCAAAATTTTTGAAAAGCGCGTCTTCACGACGCTGTTTGTATATAAGACTTTATGTTACAGGTTCATGCGTTCATACTAAAAAGCATAATGAAACGTTAAAAAGTAAAGCTCACTAGAGCAGCTGAGTGAGATTCTTACAGATAACACGCAATTTAAAAACTGCGCAAAGGTCTCGCTGATTAACGACGCTGTTTGTATAATTCTTCATGTTACTTGATTTGGTACTACGAAGACTATGAAAGGCTAAAAGTAAAGAAATCACAAGAGCTGAATGACATTCTTTCAAATAACACGACCAGAAACTCGCCCGAAGTTTCTGGCTGGTTTCGTTTGGTTCCAAACATATTCCATAACTTAACTTTATTATGGACCAAAACATTGTTTGAAAACCAGTTTGTAGACATTTAGGAATAGATGACTATCTATCTGATGATTCCTAAATGGTGAAGCGATAACTATCTTCCGAGAAACTGGGAAGAAATTGACTAAATTTAAACAACTCAAGAGCGTTAGTGCCGAAGGCAGTCGAAAATGTTTGCAAAAGTTTCCAAATTGCGACGAAGCAGTTTGTAAAACTTTGTGTTACAAATTTGATTGCTTTGATTGTTTAGGTACTAAGAAGGCTATGGAACGTTAAAGAAGGGAGTTCAGAAGTGCTGGTTGACATTCTTTCAGATAACATAAAACTTAAAGAGCTGGTTACTGCCGAAGGTAGTCGAAAATGTTTGTAAAAAGTCTCGCGTCTCGACGAAGCTCTTTGCAAGACTCCGAATATTTAAACTTCGACGTCAACCAATAGAAATCCACCAAATTGTATACTAAAGCTCAGCTTAACGCTACACACTTGTGGGTTTAAACCTCGATCGAAATACTGCGTCTAGTTACTCACGAATGGAAAGGGTTATAAGAGCTAAGTGCGATTCTCTCAGATAGTACAAAGTTGAAATAGTTTGATACTAAAAGAAGTAAAAGCTTAACGAGCTCTCAATAACCAGAAATAAACTTAAAACGTTCACTAAGGTTTTGAGAAACCCGTTGGAACGGCTTCATGAGACAAACTAGCAGATTTGAAAAATTAACAAAAAGCTTTACTACAATTTGGTGCATTTCTATTGGGTAAACGTCACCTTAAAGCCACGCCGAGAGCCACGCCTAAGTTTAAACTTCGATTGAAATCCTGGCTCTCAGATAAAGTTAGTCAGAGAGGCTAGTTCTCAATACTTCATTCTCAATTTTAGGATTATGAACAAGGCTATGAAAAATTTATATGTGCTTTTAAATACAAAAATCTCAAAGAAAACTCAATTTGGAGAAAAGTTTTGACTTGTACAATGAAAAGGCCCTAAAGAGTTAAGGTATGGTGAGAAGAAGCTCTAACAAAAGGGCTATGAAAAATTCAAATGTGATTTGGAGAAACTCTAAATAAATAAAAAAAACTCAAAGAAAACTCAATTTGAAAAGATTAAGTTTGGGGAAAAGTTTTGACCACAACAGAAGAATTATGATGAGAAGAAGCTCATAATTAATTTAATTAAACATTGATGAAATATTAGCGTAAATAACTAGTAAACTAAATGAAAATTCTATTTTACTTTAATTTAAGTTAATAGTTTTTCGTTTATTTTTGGAAAACAAAGGCCAACTTTGACATCTTTTAAAATAATTCCGAGCTCAAAATGAAAAATCAAGTAACATTAGTTTGAAACGTGGCCATTTGAAAATTTCTCTAACTTGTATTTTTGTCCATTTTCGAATGCCAAAATTACATTTTTTCACGTTTTTCATCTAAACTTGTGTTTAGACCAAAAAATAAATTAGTTTACCTCAAAAGACTTGTTCAAATTATTCTAAATTTGTTTACAATTCGTTAAAAATAACCCCTTACTTAATTTGTAATTTAAAATCTGTTTTAAAAGGGGTTGATATATATCTGTAAATTAAAGGGGTAAATTACACAGAATGCAAGACGGTTTAATTCGTTTAATATTTTATTACTCGATGGAACAATTTAAAGAATTTTGTAGAGAATTAAACGTTTGCGAGGTACAAAAGTCGGCTTTTATTACAAGCCCAATCAAAAGATTCAAAAGCAAAATAACGCTTTGAATTTATTGAAAAGAGGGTTTAGCGTTAGAATTACAAAAAAAATGTAAATAAACATTTCGCATCGTAATGCACAAAACGAAAGAAACCAACGCTTACCTTTCCGTGTTACATTCAAAATCTCCAATTTCTGAAATTCCGAAAAGCACTTTTTACAAACTTCAAACACACAAAATCACAGCTTCTTTCACAATTTCAAAAAAACTTATCACAAAAATCACATCTTCGCGTCGCAATCTCGCAATTCTTTTTTAAAATGTACAAAAAATTTACGTTATAATACCTAACACACACCGAAAACTTATTTGGCCCGACGAAAATTTAACCGACCCGAATTTATCCAAATTTGCCCCAACACGCGAAAACTTCGCGCAAACAATTTTTTTTTTAAAGTTTGGTTTATTTTTAATTTATTTAGAAAAAAAATTAACCGGAAAAAGCGTTGTACTCGATACAAATATCGCGGAGGCCAACGTCAACTGATTCGGTTTTCGGTGGGGCAATGTTATCGCAAGCAAGTTCAAGTATCGTCACTCTTCGCGTAAGTTCGTTTTTGGGAGTATGAAGTTGTATAGACGGGTTGGACACCGTGGGTGTCCAGCAAAACAATAGAGGTAAAAACGGAAAACCATGTTTTTAAATATTATTGAAAAGTTTGATTGTATAATACTTGGTAAATCTAATAAATTTCTTGTTTTTTGCAAGGAAGAAAGTGTCTAAAACGTTGTTAAATTACAGTTAACGAGTCGATAATTCTATCTAATCTGTTTAAATTTTTTTTTTTTTCGCCTAAGGTTCCTAACTTTTTTAGTGGCGAATTATGTGCTGAGCAGTGAGCACAACTGTGAGCAGCACAAAAATAGTTTACTTACGAGAAATTGGAAATTAAAAGTTTTATGGCCACTTTTCTGCTCATTCAACTCTTGATGGATATGGGCTTTCAAAATTAAGTGTACTTACAACAGGTTTCTTATAAGAATGCCCCTTTGTTCGTCCGAATTTCAATTAGATGACCTTTGACTATTTTAAACATTGAAAATAAATTTTAGATCTTCGCTTAGGACGGCTTAGGATTTATGCCAAAAACCGTTCAATGGTTATTTCTTGTTGCATAGGTACGCCAAGAAAACCATGCGTTTGTACGCAATAATTATGGACATGACATACAAAGAAGTTCAACATCCGTAGGAGCAAAAACATGTCTATGGAAAAAATTCAGATCTTATTTAAAACTAAAAACGCGAAGAAAACTTTAACTGTTAAGGCGGATTTCCACCAAACCGACTCACTTGCAACTGAGTTTTGTTTGTAAAAACAGAAACGGAAACAAGTTTTAAGTTTCGGAAACAAAACGGAAACTCCAATTCCACCAAACCGACTGAAATTAAGTTGCAGTTGTGTTTTTGTTCTTAACCATTTCCACTACACGGACAAACACCCAAAATACGGCACGGGGGCCGTATAAATACATTTAAACTTAAACCAACAACCAATCAACTGTTGCTGCCCGTTTCCACCGAGCAAACTGTGTTTACAAAAACAAAGACAGTTTACAGAAACCCTTTGATCTTTCCGCCACGCGACGGGACTTTCAGTTGTTGATGAAAACAGTTGCCGGCGACTCAAAGTCTCTAAATTGTTTCTGATTTTGGAAACTCCAGTTGAAATAAACTGAGTTTCTGTTTTGTTACAGTTTTGTCGGTTTGGTGGAAATCCGCCTTTAGAGCCGTTTTATATGGACTAAATATCGTACTAACTTGTTATTACTGAATCAACTCAAGGAGCAAAGGCACGGGAATCTAACAGCCTTTTTACATGGACTAAACATCGTATTAACTGATTCGCAGTAAATAACAAGTTAGTACGATATAGTCCATGTAAAACGGCCTAAGCTTTAACGTGGTGCACGGTCGTGCGTCAAAATTTTCACACATTTAATCTAAGGGCCGTTTTACATGGACTAAATATCGTACTAAATTGTTAGTATTTTTACGCACGACTTAAAGCTTAGATTCCCGTTCTTTTGCTCTTTATTGAGTCGATTCAGTACTAACGAG
Organism: Malthinus seriepunctatus; assembly: GCA_963924605.1. Lineage (NCBI taxonomy): Eukaryota > Metazoa > Arthropoda > Insecta > Coleoptera > Cantharidae > Malthinus > Malthinus seriepunctatus. The sequence goes on from OZ004603.1 coordinate 22,183,358, forward strand.
TTAGTACGATATTTTGTCCGTGTAAAACGGTCCTTACACGTTGATATTAGCCCCACTGTTATGGTTTTAATAAATTATGATTGCTGGTTCAATTTTGACACTGCCAATGCAAATATCAATATGGATTTATTATGACGTGTAAACGAGCCTGGATGCTTTGGAAAACACTGGCGACCAGGGAGCGAGTTGTCGTAAGTGTTATACTAGAAGTCAGGAATCTAGACTTGAAATGAAATGAAACGAAACCAAAAACGAGATAATAGTATATTGTTTTATAAAGAGTAGAAATGTCATTTTTTTCGGCGCGTTATCGATAGAGTTTATCAGACGAAACGAAGCGAGACCACTACTGACGACTGCATGAAACATTTTCTTATTTCTTCTAAAGTAAAACTTATGGGTCATTCATACTGACTCATAACATAAGAATAAGAATAAGCGTAGAATTGTCGTTAGACGCACGGTTCATGTGCGTCTGTTCATGTGTCTAGTCTTGATTCTCGTCTCATAATTATCACAAATCGCAGACTCATACCAAAATCTAGACGAAATGAGAAAAAATCGATTTCTCACGAGACGAGAAACGAGATGAGAAATGAACAATTCTCGGCTTGTATTTCAAAACTTGAGTCTCGTCTCGAATTGAAAATGTCACTCTTGAAAGGTTAATATCGTCTCGTAAGCTATTTAAGAGCTTTAGTCTCGATTCTCGTCTCGTATCACAAATAGAGAATCACGAGACGAGAAACGAGATGAGAAATGAACAATTCTCGGCTTGTATTTCAAAACTTTAGTATCGTCTCGAATTGAAAATGTCACTCTCGAAAGGTTAATCACGTCTCGTAAGCTATTTTAGTGCTTTAATCTCGATTCTCGTCTCGTATCACAAATAGAGAATCACGAGACGAGAAACGAGATGAGAAATGAACAATTCTCGGCTTGTATTTCAAAACTTTAGTATCGTCTCGAATTGAAAATGTCACTCTCGAAAGGTTAATCACGTCTCGTAAGCTATTTTAGTGCTTTAATCTCGATTCTCGTCTCGTATCACAAATAGAGAATCAAGAGACGAAAAACGAGATGAGAAATGAACAATTCTCGGCTTGTATTTCAAAACTTGAGTATCGTCTCGAAATGAAAATGTCACTCTCGAAAGGTTAATCACGTCTCGTAAGCTATTTCAGTGCTTTAATCTCGATTCTCGTCTCGTATCTCAAATAGAGAATCACGAGACGAGAAACGAAATGAGAAATGAACAATTCCCGACTCGTATTTCAAAACTTTAGTATCGTCTCGAATTGAAAATGTCACTCTCGAAAGGTTAATCACGTCTCGTAAGCTATTTTAGTGCTTTAATCTCGATTCTCGTCTCGTATCACAAATAGAGAATCAAGAGACGAAAAACGAGATGAGAAATGAACAATTCTCGGCTTGTATTTCAAAACTTGAGTATCGTCTCGAAATGAAAATGTCACTCTCGAAAGGTTAATCACGTCTCGTAAGCTATTTCAGTGCTTTAGTCTCGATTCTCGTCTCGTATCACAAATAGAGAATCACGAGACGAGAAACGAAATGAGAAATGAACAATTCCCGACTCGTATTTCAAAACTTTAGTATCGTCTCGAATTGAAAATGTCACTCTCGAAAGGTTAATCACGTCTCGTAAGCTATTTTAGTGCTTTAATCTCGATTCTCGTCTCGTATCACAAATAGAGAATCACGAGACGAGAAACGAAATGAGAAATGAACAATTCCCGACTCGTATTTCAAAACTTTAGTATCGTCTCGAATTGAAAATGTCACTCTCGAAAGGTTAATCACGTCTCGTAAGCTATTTAAGAGCTTTAGTCTCGATTCTCGTCTCGTATCACAAATAGAGAATCACGAGACGAGAAACGAAATGAGAAATGAACAATTCCCGACTCGTATTTCAAAACTTTAGTATCGTCTCGAATTGAAAATGTCACTCTCGAAAGGTTAATCACGTCTCGTAAGCTATTTTAGTGCTTTAATCTCGATTCTCGTCTCGTATCACAAATAGAGAATCACGAGACGAGAAACGAAATGAGAAATGAACAATTCCCGACTCGTATTTCAAAACATTAGTATCGTCTCGAATTGAAAATGTCACTCTCGAAAGGTTAATCACGTCTCGTAAGCTATTTTAGTGCTTTAATCTCGATTCTCGTCTCGTATCACAAATAGAGAATCACGAGACGAGAAACGAGATGAGAAATGAACAATTCTCGGCTTGTATTTCAAAACTTGAGTATCGTCTCGAAATGAAAATGTCACTCTCGAAAGGTTAATCACGTCTCGTAAGCTATTTCAGTGCTTTAATCTCGATTCTCGTCTCGTATCACAAATAGAGAATCACGAGACGAGAAACGAAATGAGAAATGAACAATTCCCGACTCGTATTTCAAAACTTTAGTATCGTCTCGAATTAAAAATGTCACTCTCGAAAGGTTAATCACGTCTCGTAAGCTATTTTAGTGCTTTAATCTCGATTCTCGTCTCGTATCACAAATAGAGAATCACGAGACGAGAAACGAAATGAGAAATGAACAATTCCCGACTCGTATTTCAAAACATTAGTATCGTCTCGAATTGAAAATGTCACTCTCGAAAGGTTAATCACGTCTCGTAAACTATTTTAGTGCTTTAATCTCGATTCTCGTCTCGTATCACAAATAGAGAATCACGAGACGAGAAACGAAATGAGAAATGAACAATTCCCGACTCGTATTTCAAAACTTTAGTATCGTCTCGAATTGAAAATGTCACTCTCGAAAGGTTAATCACGTCTCGTAAGCTATTTTAGTGCTTTAATCTCGATTCTCGTCTCGTATCACAAATAGAGAATCACGAGACGAGAAACGAAATGAGTAATGAACAATTCCCGACTCGTATTTCAAAACTTTAGTATCGTCTCGAATTGAAAATGTCACTCTCGAAAGGTTAATCACGTCTCGTAAGCTATTTAAGAGCTTTAGTCTCGATTCTCGTCTCGTATCACAAATAGAAAATCACGAGACGAGAAACGAGATGAGAAATGAACAATTCTCGGCTTGTATTTCAAAACTTGAGTATCGTCTCGAAATGAAAATGTCACTCTCGAAAGGTTAATCACGTCTCGTAAGCTATTTCAGTGCTTTAATCTCGATTCTCGTCTCGTATCACAAATAGAGAATCACGAGACGAGAAACGAGATGAGAAATGAACAATTCTCGGCTTGTATTTCAAAACTTGAGTATCGTCTCGAAATGAAAATGTCACTCTCGAAAGGTTAATCACGTCTCGTAAGCTATTTCAGTGCTTTAATCTCGATTCTCGTCTCGTATCACAAATAGAGAATCACGAGACGAGAAACGAAATGAGAAATGAACAATTCCCGACTCGTATTTCAAAACTTTAGTATCGTCTCGAATTGAAAATGTCACTCTCGAAAGGTTAATCACGTCTCGTAAGCTATTTTAGTGCTTTAATCTCGATTCTCGTCTCGTATCACAAATAGAGAATCACGAGACGAGAAACGAGATGAGAAATGAACAATTCTCGGCTTGTATTTCAAAACTTGAGTATCGTCTCGAAATGAAAATGTCACTCTCGAAAGGTTAATCACGTCTCGTAAGCTATTTCAGTGCTTTAATCTCGATTCTCGTCTCGTATCACAAATAGAGAATCACGAGACGAGAAACGAAATGAGAAATGAACAATTCCCGACTCGTATTTCAAAACTTTAGTATCGTCTCGAATTGAAAATGTCACTCTCGAAAGGTTAATCACGTCTCGTAAGCTATTTTAGTGCTTTAATCTCGATTCTCGTCTCGTATCACAAATAGAGAATCACGAGACGAGAAACGAAATGAGAAATGAACAATTCCCGACTCGTATTTCAAAACTTTAGTATCGTCTCGAATTGAAAATGTCACTCTCGAAAGGTTAATCACGTCTCGTAAGCTATTTTAGTGCTTTAATCTCGATTCTCGTCTCGTATCACAAATAGAGAATCACGAGACGAGATACGAAATGAGAAATGAACAATTCCCGACTCGTATTTCAAAACTTTAGTATCGTCTCGAATTGAAAATGTCACTCTCGAAAGGTTAATCACGTCTCGTAAGCTATTTTAGTGCTTTAATCTCGATTCTCGTCTCGTATCACAAATAGAGAATCACGAGACGAGAAACGAAATGAGAAATGAACAATTCTCGGCTTGTATTTCAAAACTTGAGTATCGTCTCGAAATGAAAATGTCACTCTCGAAAGGTTAATCACGTCTCGTAAGCTATTTCAGTGCTTTAATCTCGATTCTCGTCTCGTATCACAAATAGAGAATCACGAGACGAGAAACGAAATGAGAAATGAACAATTCCCGACTCGTATTTCAAAACTTTAGTATCGTCTCGAATGAAAATGTCACTCTCGAAAGGTTAATCACGTCTCGTAAGCTATTTTAGTGCTTTAATCTCGATTCTCGTCTCGTATCACAAATAGAGAATCACGAGACGAGAAACGAAATGAGAAATGAACAATTCCCGACTCGTATTTCAAAACTTTAGTATCGTCTCGAATTGAAAATGTCACTCTCGAAAGGTTAATCACGTCTCGTAAGCTATTTTAGTGCTTTAATCTCGATTCTCGTCTCGTATCACAAATCCAGTTTCATCTCAAAATTAAGACGAGACGAGAAAAAATCGATTTATCATGAGACGAGAAACGAGATGAGAAATGAACAATTCTGGGCTTGTATTTCAAAACTTGAGTTTTGTCTCGAACTGAAAATGTCACTCTCGAAAGGTTAATCTCCGTCTTGTAAGCTATTTTAGTGCCCTAGTCTTGATTCTCGTCTCTTATCACAAATCGCAGTCTCGTCTCGAAAGGTTAATCTCCACTCGTAAGCTATTTTAGTGCTCTAGTCTCGATTCTCATCTCATAACACAAATCGCAGTCTCATCTCAAAATCTAGACGAGACCAGACAAAATTTATTTCTAATGAGACGAGAAACGAGATGAGAAATTAACAATTCTCGGCTTGTATTTCAAAACTTGGATCTCGTCTCTAATTGAAAATGTCACTTTTGAAAGGTTAATCTCGTCTCGTAAGCTCTTTTAGTGCTTTAGTCTAGATTCTCGTCTCGAAGAATCGACCGACGAAGGGACCGACTAAAAAGGGTCGTTAATTAAAAATAAAAACACTTCGATTTTTACACTAACAATTAAACCTCAAACAAGCAGGTATTGACCGACTCATTTTCTCAAATAATAATTGCAAATTTCGACAGATATGCACTTCACTATAAGAAACTGTAGATTGCAGGTGTGAAGATAAACTTACAGTTTAATTCCAATAACAACAAATTTGCTAAAATTACGATAAAGTGTCAAATTATCAATTGTCATAACTCGAGGTTTAACAAAATTTTATTGCACCTTTTAATTAATTATCTATAAACCAATACTATCTTTCTAAATTTTTGAGGAATTCTTCTTGGGTGACAGCTTGTTTCTAATTGTTGAAAATTAATTTTCAACCATACAAATATTGTTTACTGCAGCTAAAATTAATTTTCACAAAAATATTAACTAAGATACCGCATGTCGATAAATCTGCTGTAAACAAATGTGTTTATATATTTTTCTAAATAAAGAAACTCTTCCAACAATAATTTTAAACTCTTGAAATATTCATATTGTAATTATAGAAAAATATAATGTGGTTTAATACAGCTTATACTAGTCAAGCTAATCAAAACTAATAAATTTTGATAAGGGAGCTTATATAGCTTACCACATTATACACCAACGTGACTCATCTTTAATACTCGACTTTGCTTTTATCTCTAAATTCATCTCTATCACCTATCAACCCTCGTCAAAAATTGAGTATTGGAATTTCTGATTAAGAGGGCTTTCACAATTCAATATTTATTTTATTTAAAAAATAATAGGTGTAGAGAGCTATGGATTTTTTTCAAACGTTAAACAACCATAAAAAATACCGTGTGTATAGGTAATAGCACGTAAAAATATATTATTTTTCTGAATATATTTTAGCTACCATACTAGACAGTAGACAATCGATTTATTTAAAAAACATCTATTCGATTGTTTTGTTAATAGGTACAGCAACACCGATTTATGATGCTGGCGAGCGGTAGGGATAAGTTCGCGCAGTTTTAACCACGCCTCTTTAATATTTTAATACATTTACTACTGCGTTGGAGAGGATAAATACAAATATAGTGATCTGTGCATACCCACCGCTCGCTAGCATAAATCTATCTTGCAGTATCAAGGTTAAAATGGATCATTTTATTAATCGAAAAATCGTACATTCGATCCATGACACAATGGATTAATTGAATATCGTCAATCATAGATCATAGTAATAAAATTGTTTAATTGAACAATCGATTAGTCGACGAATCTATTAATCAAACAATTGATTAATTAAACAATTGATTGTTTAAAAGGTTATGGTTTTAAAAGTTATAACAAATGTCGGGAATCGAACCAGGTGCCTCTGGATTTAAGTTCAAGTCTCACTAGGGCCTTTTAAGTATCATGCTATCATATGGCAATTATGGTTATTAATAAAACACACTCTTTATTTATTTTTGTGGCAATTTTAATTTAATAATAATTGCAATAACGTGAAACCTCTCTACAACACAATTGTTAGCAATTAAACAGAAAATATGATGAAAGGTTTCGGAAGCCAAACGACTTCCTTTGACTACTTAGATTTTTTTTTCTGAAAAAAGTAAGAATTGTTAACTTTTATATTTTTAGCTATGTCTATTCGGTTATAAATACATCTTGTTGTCATTTTTTATACCTGTCGTTTTCGGAAAAATGACGATGTATTCCAACTAATCCCTTTACTGTATGTATTTTTGCTTCGAAAGAAAACATACAAGTTTTGAGATTACACTTAGCTGCTTAAACTCACGTCAGGTTTTGCATGAATCATTGGAATAAACGAGTCGTCAACATATTTAGTAAAATAATTTAAACACTCGTTAATATCTCGTTACTAGGTATCACTTTTCCAGTTTCCACTTGATTTCATTTTTTCTGCCCTTTACCATCATTATAGGTTATTTACTTTTATAAAGAATGGGGCGGAGCCAATGAGGTATAACGAAAATGGGTCTGTTAATATCTAGTCGCATCAATTTTAGAAATACAGAGAGAGAAAGTACCCCCCCCCCCATCTGTACTACGCAAGATATTGGCTACGCCTTATTCTTTATAAAAGTTCAGGACTATACCTACATGATAGGTTTACCAAAGAGGTCCAAAAGTCGAAAAGCTATTTATAAGACACAGAGGACAATCGAAACCAATATAGATTCGAGAAGGCTAAAAATATGCTCCAATTAGGTATAGAAAATATTCCGACCTTCTGGCATTTATTTTGGATTTACATCTCTGAATTTCTATGTTCCTAATATCTCAGGTACATCTACCTATATCATGATGGTCCCTGTAATGGTAAAGTCCATCAATAATCGTTTTGTTCTTTTTCCTATGAGCAAAGGGAAAAGTAAAAGTTATTCTGTCGTAAAATCTTGTCTATACTTGATGTCTTAGTGAAGTGACTTCTGAATTAAATAAATAAATTCCTGAGTCACCTGAGTGCTCATAGAACAATACAAATAACTAAAAGTTTTTCTCGTTAATGATTTAGAAACTTATGTTTTTGATCTTCCGCAAAATAAAAAAATTGAGAATAAAAACTTAATACTTAGAAATAACTCCGCAAGAGCGCAGCACTTACAAGGTTCACTTACAGAAACTAAACACGAAAATCCTATTCCGAAATCAATACTTTCGAGAAGAAAACTCAAGTCGGGAAATTCTTCTTTTCGCAAAATCTTTTTTTTTTTCAAATTTTCACTTTTAATTTTCAAAATTTGACCATTTTGCTTTTAAATATGGCTTTAATAGATGTTAAAATTAATTACTTTTTTTTTCTTAAAGGCGGTGTTTGAATCAGGAAAACCCTTTTTATACAAGCTCCTCCTCTAATTTACGCCCACTTAAAATGATTTATAATACCTACTGGATGTTTATGCTACCATGAGTCACAAAAAAGTAAGTAATTATGTTGTTAATTTTTAATATTTGATTGCGATTATGTCAAATTTTTCCAACTATTTATAGTTGGGTAAGTTACAAAAAAATGCGGGTGTATATATAAATCATTTTTTTAAGCACAAAGGTAGATAACAATAACAAATTAACAAATTAATGTGTATGGAGGTGTTTTTACGAAAACATGCAAATTTCTATAAAAATAGAAAAAATTACAATTTATCTAATGTCGTCAGGTCATCACAATTTTCCTTTTGGTAAATTGCACTTTTGATTAATTTTCTATCAAAGTAATTTATGCATTTTCAGTTTCAGACACCTACTTATTCGTGTATCAGGAAAATTATATTTTTTCTCTATTCATTTCCTGATTTCTCGTTCATATAGGTATTTATATACATTTCTGATTGCTATATACCAGCCTGATCTGTGTCAGTCGAAAGCTCGGTCAAAAGTTAAGATCCTCCTGTGTTTAAAATTTTCAGATACATTGTACAGTCAGCCTCACAAATAATGGCCACCTTGGCTATAACGTTTAGTACGAATTGTGGATGTAATGTGGCGTATTAATTTACGATGAGACGAACAAAAAAAAACATTGTAACTGGCTGACCAAGGGCCGACAGCTGCAGCGAAGATGGGTTCGGTAGTAATGATATGCGATAAACAACGTTTATCCCACAATATAAGCGCCAAAAGGGAAAACCCTAAAACGAGGAAAAGAATTGGAAACACAAAAACAAGAATCACAAAACATACCTTCAGGAAGGGTTTCTCAAACACAAAAAAACACTAACTCTTGTCGACCATTTACAACTATGAAATCCAAGTGATCAAACTTTTGTAATTTCGAACTTAACGTAATAATTGATCCCCCATACACGGGTGTCACTTGTCACACAAAACTATTCAAAAAAATATGACAAAAATTTAAGAAAAGTTCTTGCATCCGACTTTAAGATGGTAAAATTAACATGAAAGTGCCAAAATGGCGAATTTCCTTCCTGAAGGCTGAAGGAGAAGGTGAGATAATGAAGAAGAAATTTTTAAATTAACAAGTAGGCAACAATTGACGTACCATAAAAAACACTAAAGGGAGCACTAAGTTAGAAACTGAATTAAAATTAGAAATATAGATATAGCGCGAAAATTTATCGTTACAGTAACCATCACAACACCCCCTACTTATATTGAGGGGTAACTTTATTTTGCCAACAAGTAGAAAATCAACAACCTCCCCTCCTGTGTCTTTTTTTCGTTTTTGGCTAATAACCACCCTGACGTAGCCAGGGTGGCCAATAATTGTGAGGCTGACTGTACATACCTACTTTTCTCTTTGCTTTTCGTCGACATATTTTAATTTAACTTTAGATACTGAACTCGTAAAGATATCTAAGGGATCATGCATGCTGGCCGTTAACTTAAGCTTTAAGCTTTAACCTTGAAACGTTGCATTGGTTTCCCTATATAGTCAACTCAAGGTTAAAGCTTAAAGCTTAAGTTAACGGCCAGCATGCGTGATGCCTAAAGTACTAAAATATTAAATGTAAGAAGAAATATTTTTGGCATTTTGCACTTTGCATTTTGACGTATTTTTATCCATAACAGTCTTGTCAAATATAATTGTCAATAACTCATACCAACCGTTTCATAAGCATTCCCACCCAAAAACTATCGTCGACTGTCCTACATAATCAGATACAGCTCCACCAACCAATTTTGTGTTACGGAAAATATGTCAACTAAAATAATTTTATTTAAAATATTTTTTGCTGGAAAAGATTCGTGCAATCATAATCGAGAAGTCAGGTTAGGTACAGGCATAGATAAAAATCGCGTGTATCTACTACTGAGTATACTTAGGAAATGTACAGGGTGCATCCGAAATAGGTGGACAAACTTCAAGGAGACGTTCCTTACCTAAAATTAAGGTACCCGTATTTTTTTGTTTTGGCCAATTCCAATTTTTGACCGGTGTGGGAGTCCCTAACAGAAGGCCCCCTAAAACACTATTTTGTTAATATTTTAGAAACCCCTTAGCCGATTTTAATAAAGTTTGGTATGGGAACTAACAAAGTGAATTAACATACCTAAGTCCCATATCCGACTTTTGTAAAAGTCGCTAGAGGGCGTTAGTTACGGTCAATTGATCTTGGTTTTTCTGCAATAACTTTTTTGGTCACAACATTTTTCAATTTTTTATTGCATAATTAAATGTACAATTTTATTATCTAAAAAAAAAGTATTTTTGATCTTTTTCTTAAGATACACAATTAGAAAGAAAAAGACGAAAAATACAGGCCGAATGCATAAATTTTGAACTATTTTCTCAATCAAAAGATGTCGGAAAGCTGATTTTTTCATTTTTAAAGATTGTGTTACAATTTCTAAAGTAAAATAAAATACTAAAATTAGAGGAATTAAAAATACAAGCTTTAAAAATGAAAAATCAACTTTCCGACTATCTTTTGATTGAGAAAATAGTTCAAAATTCTCGCATTCGGGCGGTATTTTTCGTCTTTTTCTCAAAAACAAAAACAAAAACACACTTTTTTTAGATAATGAAATTTTACATTTAATTATGAAATAGAAATAAACAATATTTTGACAACTTATCGCCAGATAATTTACTATAAAAATAAAACTATAGTTATACTATATACTATATACAGGTTGAATAGTTCGAGTTAGCACATAGGAATTATAATAAGTGGAAACAAGTACGAAATATTTTTAAATGATTACAAGAGAGAAAGAGTTAGAAGGAAGGCGTCAATTTTTAATTTCAAATTTGAATTAAACGCCTGCAAGTTTTGATAAGTGATAAGGATTTACTTTTACAATTTATTTAAATTTTATTATTGGTGTTTTAAAGCGAAGATTTTAAAAATGGTTCTTGATTTAAACGAAAATATTTAGATTATGAATTAAATGCACTCCTATTTCCTATCTAAAAATAACTCTTTCTCTCTCGTAATCACTTAAAAATATATCTTATCTATTCCCACACATTATATTCCTATATGCTAACTCAAACTATTCAATCTGTAATAACTGACTATAGTAAAAATTTACTATAGTCAGTTTATCTGTAAGCGGTGCAAACGACCATTAATTGCAAACTTTTCAAATTCACTGTATCCACGCCCCCTCAACTCGCTAATTAAGTTTGTGGGCCCTACCTATTTAAAGTTAAGCCAAATGGTTATATTAAATGGGTAGTCAGGGCCGTGCCTTGCCAATTTTGCGCCCGGGGCAGATAATTCGTGTAGCGCCCTCAGCTTATTAAAATGATGATAAATAATTAATTAAATTATTAATTAAGCATTTATTTAATTTTTTTTTAATTTCATTTGGTGCCATTACAATACAATTTAATACAGAGCGGTCATAAAATAGAGTCTTTTTTCTTTGTAATACACTTAATTCTTACAAAATCCATTAAATAGGCTCTAATTTGGGTAGACTCCCCTCGGCACAGCCCTGCGGGTAGTTTCTGATTATAACATTATAAAAAAATAAAATATTTTAGTTTATTGCATTACAGATCCAGCGTTCGAACATGTATAAGAATTTTATTGGGTAACCTGTCGTTGCACTTACGACTTCATTGTTCACAAAATAAAAGATCCAAAAGCTTTTAATATTATCAATTTTAAAAAATACTTATAATGAGATTATCCCGCGACACCCATCACATATTGTGCCCCTAACAAGTTGCGCCCCTATGCGATGCTTACCTCCCTTACCACCTAGCGCCGCCTTTGATAGAACAAATTTTTCATGAAATTTTATCTCTTTCATTTACCAAAATTGGTAAAGAGGCTTGTGAATCACCCTGTATAGACACTAGTGTGCCAACCTACGAACTGCCAACTATGCAACTAAAATGCATCTACTATTCAACTGTTTATAAAAAGTTTGATTTATATATAAAGTTGTTGATTTTCATAAATTCAAATTACAAAGTAATCTATTAACTGTAATAGTAAATAAAAATATAAGTAATGGAAACAGAAATAAAAGAAGAAATCCAAGACGATGTTCTCGAGTGTGACCATAACCTCAATAATTTTGGTAATTATCAAATACCTAATGTAAAATTTAGTTACAGTTACTGTAACAATCAAATTACAGATATAAATATTGAAGAATCACGTACAAATGATCTCCATGATGTTGGTAAGAATATTTTTATAGGTTATAAATAGTAGCGTTCTGTGGGTTTTGTCTTCGATAGCAAAAGTATCAAGGTAGCGAAAGAATCGATGTATTGAAGGCCTCTAGATATCTAGAGTATCATAAAACTTGACCTGCTTACAATCCAGATGCAAAACAACATCATAAGCAAAAATATTAAATAGCATTATTGCTAGCAAAAGTTATTCAGCATCTTATCTACCTGTGTTCAACTCAAGTACCTCAATGTAATACTTTCAACACCTCGGTACTTTTGATACTTTCCTCTCTCGGTATCTTATTCAATACCAACTAAGATTGACTCTTTGAATAAGTATCGATGCTTTAACCATCCCTATTAGATTGTAGTCCCTTCATTATAACATGCTCATTATGCAGTGCACAACTGAGGATCTTGGAAACTAAGAGAAACAACCTCGACCAATTTTACACCAAATGTTCATAAAGATTTTCTATGTTTTTACCAATGTCCAAATTCACATAGTTCACAAGAGCTTATAAAATTGTATTTTAGAGAAAAAATATTCAAAGTTAAAACTTAAACGAATATCGACTTTATGTGTAAATAGGGCTCCATAGTAGAAACATTTTGCAATCGATCTCAAGGGGTTAGTTTTTCAAACATCATTTAAATCAAGTTCCATCTGAATTAATTTCAATCTCGTGCAATGTAACTTGACTGTAATGTAAACAAGTTACGATGCATAAGCTTGTACATGGTTAATGTGGAATATAATGTAAACAATGATTGAAAAACCAGCACTTACAGTTGAAAAGATCTCCAAGCTGTGCAAGTTAAACTGCACACAATATAATATACATATAAAAATTTTAAGGTTGCATCAAAATAGAAGAATGCGATCTGACAGAATTTATTATACAAGAACACGAAGAGGTAGCTACAAAGAAAGAAAAGCAAGAAATAATATTAAATAATGAATTAAAAACGTTTTATAAGTCCTTGAAGAAGCGCGGCTTAGTAAATCATGTACGTGTACATAAAGAGAAAAATATATGTGAATACAAATCGACAGAAAAGGGAAATTTGAAGAACTATATAATGAGGAAATGCACAGATGAAAACCCTCATCAATGTAGTTATTGTGATTATAAATCGAGAGAAAAAAGAAATTTAAAGAAACACATAATGAGTAAACACACAGTGGAAAAGCCTTATCAATGTAGTATTTGTGAATACAAATCGGCAGAAAAAGGAAATTTAAAGAGACACATGATAAAACACACAGGGGAAAAGCCTTATCAATGTAGTTTATGTGAATACAAAGTGGCACAAAAAGGACACTTAAAGACACACATGAGAAAACACACAGGGGAAAAGCTTTATCATTGTAGTATATGTGAATACAAAGTGGCACAAAAAGGACACTTAAAGACACACATGAGAAAACACACAGGGGAAAAGCCTTATCAATGTAGTATATGTGAATACAAAATGGCACAAAAAGGAGACTTAAAGAGACACGTGAGGAAACACACAGGTGAAAAGCCTTATCAATGTAGTGTTTGTGAATACAAATCGACAGAAAAAGGCACTTTAAAAAAACACATAATGTTCAAACACACAGGGCAAAAGCCTTATCAATGTAGTATATGTGAATACAAAGTAGCACGAAAAGGAGACTTAAAAACACACATGATGAAACACGCAGATGAAAGGCCTTTTCAATGTAATATATGTGAATACAAATCGACAGAAAGAGGAAATTTAAAGAGACACATGAGGAAACACACAGGTGAAAAGCCTTATCAATGTAGTGTTTGTGAATACAAATCGACAGAAAAAGGCACTTTAAAAAAACACATAATGTCCAAACACACAGGTGAAAAGCCTTATCAATGTAGTGTATGTGAATACAAAGTGGCACTAAAAGGACAGTTAAAGACACACATGAGAAAACACACAGGGGAAAAGCCTTATCAATGTAGTATTTGTGAATACAAATCGGCAGGAAAAGGAAATTTAAAGAGACACATGATAAAGCACAGATGAAAACCCGTAATTTTTTGCAGGTGAAATCAAACGTTCTCTGAAAGACAGTCAAAGAAACGATGGTGATACATACAAGTGCCTAACCTTTATTTTATTTATTTTTATAGGTGTAGGTTTCAAATTATCTTTGAATTATGGTAATATTGTAAAATAGACATGGTACTAAATAAAGATTACTACTATTACTGGTTATCAATGCAATACGTTCACGTTGTATATGTACCTATAAGGGATTATAATTGGAATTTAGAAAGCAGCCATTTGAGTACCTAAAGAATACATTTTATCTAACTATCTTGAGTGTGTGAATATACACTGTTATATTATCTATAAGTCTGTTCCAGTGAAAAAGGTTAGTGTTGCAGGGATAGGAATCTACTAGCTTTGTTGTACACTGACACAGTCTTATTCTAATTAGCGCGATCTTGTACTACAAACGCACAGTTAGTTGCCAGTATTCCGTGCAATTTTATCATGTTTTATGCAAAGTTGTACATACTGCACTTTTTTTTCGTTATAAAATCATTTTAATAAATTTAATAAATATATTTATTTAAAGGGTATTTTCCAATTTTTAAAATATCGATTATTCCTGCGTTATTGCATAGCAAAGTCGATTATCAATGACTTGGGCACACTAAAAATATGTTAATCAAAAAAGTTTCATCAAAAACTGCTTTAGAAAAAGTATTAAATGGTACAGTTCCAAAGTGAAAATTATAACGGAAGTGACGTCACGAGTCATACACATCACGTTTGTTGCTTAATTTCATGTATTAAATGTCAGTTAATGTGTAATCAAGGTTATAATAAGTTGGAGTTCATTAGTTGAATATTGACGAATATGACTCGTGACGTCATGCCGCTTTTATGCAGGAAACTTTATAGTTTGAATTTCAAATAATTTTTTTGGCAAAACCTACAGTCGCAATTTTTCTTTAAAGTGGTTTTGAGATTACGTTATCAATAAGGTAACTTTCTAGATACATTTTAAAAAATTGGAAAATACCCTATTGTAATTATTTAATTTTTTTTAGAAAAAAAAATAATAATTCGTATATTAAATCAGGCAGCCCTGTTCCCTATACCTACAACACTAACCTTTTTCATTGGAATGCTCTATACTTAATTTTTTTTAATTCTACGTGCTCATAATTAATAATTAGCTTTTTTTAAAAGTTAATAATTTTTAAAATTATTGACAATTGAACTACAAGCAATTGACAAGAGATGGCCCTTTTTCAAAATTCTCTATTTCTAATTTTAATTATGTTTTACGTGTGAAGCAGACACGTAACTAGATAATTTTTTTAAAGGGGGAATCTGGAGAGCTAGCCAAAAACGGGGCGAGCCACTAAAATATTCTTATGTCAGTAAATTTTAACATGGTATCGAGTTTTCATAGAAGCGCGGTTCAACCTTATCTAATAAATTGATAATTAAAATAAAGCTATTAAATCTTGATGCAAAATAAGAAAAATAGGGTAGGTAAACATTGTAGTAACTTGGAGCTTTTCTCAACTTCAAAGCAACCTGCGGGAAAGACACGTTTCAGTACGACTAAAATTATTCTGTGGATAAAAGTTTCTTAGAATATAAAACACCCACAAGGAGAGGGTTAGCAACCGTTGCCTATAAGAGAAAATTCGACGGAAATGACATTTTAGAAGTCCATGGATGATACATTCATTCCGTCGAGTTTACATTTGCTGCGTTCGGATATTACATCTCGGAGCAGATTAGATTTTTTAAAGCCTCCTACTTACAAATTTGAATATTTTGCTGTTTTCTTCGACTAGCCATAATTCGCTAACCTTTCCGAATTGGACCTATGTTGATATAACTTTTTTTTGCTTAAAATTACCTAAGGAATACTTCCCTGATGTTTGGCAGATTCGATTCCTTCCCTGTACCGCGATTCACTAACCTTTTCGGTAGCTTAACGATATCGATAACTAGCGATTGAGGTTATGTTTCTATTTTGTAACTCCAAGTTTTCGATTTTTGTGGATAAATATGTCTATAGCTATAGAAAATCGTTAATTTATTGCAATTTTCTCGGTACCTAACGATATATTTATCGATAGCAATCTCTAACTTTGAATTACAAAATTCATACTTAACGAATTTTATGGTGACCGACGTCGCTCGCTATCGAAAATAGTTAGTGAATCGCGGTACTGGACACCCTTTATTTACCCGTGTATTGCGATCCATATTATTAGCTGAATGGGTCTCTCCTGCTAGAGTAGGGGGTATTTTTTTATTTTTATTCAATGGTTCGTTCCGTCATTCAACGGTTTATAAAAACTTTTGATTTAAAAATTTGTTGATTTCGTTCGATTAAAATTCCAAATTAATCTAACAACTGTAATAGTAAATAAAAATATAAGTAATGGAAACAGAAATAAAAGAAGAAATCCAAGACGATGTTCTCGAGTGTGACCATAACCTCAATAATTTTGGTAACTATCAAATACCAAATGTAAAGTTTAGTATCAGTTATTGTAACAAACAAATTACAGATATAAATATTGAAGAATCGCCTAAAAATGATCTTCAGGATGTTGGTAAGAATATTTTTATAGGCAATAAATAGTAGCGTGCTGTGGGTTTTGCCTTTTGTCTTTTTTTGACTTCTAAGAACAAGTGCCAACTTGTTGTTTAATGCTTACATTTCGAAAGTAGTATGTTGTACAATGAACAAATTGTGATTCAACCATTTAAATAACATTCAAAAAATCATAAAAGCTAGTGCTATAAAACTGACAAAAAGTGTGAATAAGTATAGCACGTTATTGATTTACTTGTTTCAAATAAAAGAAATTGTTCCTATTTGATGTGAATTCTTTGATATAATATATGTAGATAGTAGGGCTGGACGATACCATGAATCAGGTGTCAAGTATTAATATCAGTACGGTATATAGATATTTTTAAAAGTATTGCGGTAGTAAAAGCATGCCGTATTGAAGGTCTCGATCATCCAGGGTATCATAAAACTTCACCTGCTTACAATCCAGATGGAAAACAACATCATAAGCAAATAAGCAGTTTTTTGAATATTCAACTTCTACCTACCTGTGTTCAACTCGAGTACCTCAAATTACTACTTTCGATACCACAATACTTTTGACTCTCCCTATCATTATTCAATACCAACTAAGATCGATACTATGAATAAGTATTGATGCTTTACCCAGTCCTAGTATACAGTGTGTCCCCGGATTGAGTTTACTATAGGTGTAATTGACAAAAATTTTCGGAATTTCATTTTGATGTTTTGGAATTCAACCCTGCTTGGTCGGAAATGAATTTTAAGCATATTTTCAATTTTTAAAAATGAAGGCCCTCGTGACAATTGAGAGAAATCTATTTTCTAGTGTCTTTTTTAGCAACAATACAGCAAAATGTCATTAACAAAAGTTGTTCAGAATACGAAATTATGGCTCTATGCAAAATTTAAAAATGATCGGCACACTTTGATTAACACGTTGTTCTACAGTCAACATTCTAGGAAATAATTTTTGAAACATACAAAAATGCCATGCAGTTACTTATTTCTTATTTATTTTATCGCTCATATCGCTCAAAATAATAAGAGCCAACCACGCCTGATCTATCAATTCATTATTAATTTTATTTTAACATTTTGAATACAATTTTATCTCAATTTACAAAGCAATTATGATTCATTTCTTGTTCGGTGACACCCCAATAAAATAATATTACCACCAGTTTTCTGTTCTGGGCCCATAGTCTATACGTACGATGCGATTTTTCGTTGATACATACAATCAAAACCGATTTAATCAAAGTCTGCCGATCATTTTGAAATTTTGTATAGAGACATAATTTCATATTCTGAACAACTTTTGTTAATGACATTTTGCTATATTGTTGACCAAAATGACACTTTACCTGAACAGCAAATAGATTTCTCTTAATTGTCACGGGGGCCTTCAATTTTAAAAACTAGAAATATGCTTAAAATTCATTTCAGACCAAGCAGGGCTGAATTCCAGAACATCAAAACGAAATTCCGAAATTTTTTGTCAATTACACCTATAGTGAACTCAATCCGGGGACACACTGTATACTAGACATAGTACGTTATCTCGTGAACGATGCCTTTGAAAAACGCTACACTAATTTTATATTTCGATAAAATATATTTCTTTTTAAAAAACGAACAAAAAACTTTTATTAAAACTACAACTTTATTATATGACGTTCAATCTAAGAGTGAACGCACAAAAACATGCATTTCCTATCTACTACGTAAATTAAAAGCTTGCACAATATCAAATTAATGCAATTTCTACTAAGGAACAATCTAATAACGCGACTACGTAACTCCTCCCTTCTTTAGGTTAAGAAAACTACGGGAGTATTTTTCGAAGACCCTGGTCCATTTGGTTCTTCTTTTTTCACGACTTTTTCTTTTTTTAAGTACGGAAAATTCTTGCATTTCCTTAATTTTGAAATAAGTAAGATGATCGCGACTATGATGAATATGCCCATAAAGATTTGCCCAAAAAGTTTCCAAAAATTCGTTTTCGTGTTTGGAGCTTCGATTGGCTTTAATTGCTCCGTGATTTCATGGAGTCTAAATAGCTCTTCAAAGTTCAATTTAGTAAAATTTGGAGTTTTGTAAAATTTTTGAATTGTTAAATTTTCCATGTTTAGTTTTGGTAGAATGAGTGGCTTTCCATGTTGAATTTGAATATCGTTAGAAAATTTCTCGTCATCGATTGTAATTTCGCATGATTTTGGAATTTTCACTAAAACTGGATGATCGGTGTCGATGTACTGGTCCGTGTTACATTTTGAAAATATTCTTTTGTTTCCGACCGGTATCAACAGTAGGCTATCTTGGCTGACTTGTTCGATTATCGATTGTTTAAAATTGATTTCGAAAGTATGGCAATTTTTTGGTGTTTGACCTTTTAGGATTTGGATCGTGCAGTTATCTTTTGGAATAAAATTTTGTAAACAATAATACAATCCTTCTAATATCGGGCATTCCTCTCGTTCGAATTGGCTATCTGTTTCAGCTTGTGCCAAATATTGGTATTTGGGGGTAAATATTCGGTTGTTTTGGATAACAGGATATAAATGGTAAAAGTTAAGAACTTTAGTATTTAAAATAGGAACATGAATTGCAAAAATTAATTTATTTTTTGAAAAAGTAACTTGAGTACCTAAGAATTGATAATAAGTTAAGGTGTTATCAAAATTTGGAATATTATTTTTATCATAGATTTTTTCTAAATATTTTAACATTTCTTGTAATTCTGAATTTGATATTATTGAATGGTGTAAAGCATTGAGTTTTGAGAAAATAATAGCATTCTCAATATTGTCAATAAACGTGATCGCGTTTTGGCAATCTAAATTGATTTGTGACATTAACCCTTGGAAGCTTATATAGCCGGAGATATCTGAGATGGTTGAGTACATAAAAGATTTGGTCTTTTCTAAATCATTTTCAAGTTTTTCCTGATTTTTACCTAAAGCCATTATTGTTTTACTATAGTGATCGATTAGCCTTTTTGATAGTGAAATTTGTAAATTGACTTCGTGTGTTAAGTCCTTTTGGGTTTGTTCTAAATTTAAAATCGCATGATTATATCTTTTTTCGTCGTCTGAATCTAAATTTCCGAATAACCACTTATTTAATTTTCCTATTCCGTTAATTAGTCCTCTTTTTGAACGTTTATTAGAATTTAGAAGAGGGGAAATATTTTGAAGTTTATTTTGGGTTGTCTGAATTAAATACTCTGTTCTTAAAAGCATACTTTGCGCTAAACCGTGGTAAGAAATGGGATTTGTTGCCTCTACTCTATTTATACTACTTTTAACTTGATTATAATTTGATTCTAATCTACTAATATGGTTAATAATATTTTCTAAATCTATATAATGAATAAATGTATGTTTAGTGTAAATAATTTTAGCGTTCCCTAATTGCATGGGAAGTATCAAATTATCGATGTTTGTTAATTTGATGTCGTCGTTACATAGCACTTGTGCTAGCCATAACATCAGGTGAAGAAGAATTGTTATCTTCATTTTGAATGGGTACCTGAAACAAGATATTAGGTTTAGGTTTTCTGGAATTACTCTTGTGGTAAGTTCCGGATTTAGTTTTTAATTTTATATCTGTTTCCTCAATTAATTCGGTTTTCTTGAATTTGGGTAGTTTTTTGTCTCTATGTTTGGTTTTGATATACACGTGGGTTTGGTCTGAATAATTTTGGGGATCTGATCTATTTTCATTTCGTTTGTCTATTATATTTTCTTTAGTTTCTTGGTTCTTTTCTTTAATTTTTGAATATAATTTTTGACAAACTTCTTTGTGATTTTGAACGTAATTTGAAATCAAAAGATTATCATTAAGGTCGAAAGGATCTGGGTTATTAATATGACCTTTGATAATTTCGAAGGGGGTAAACTTTGTTACGCTATGTATTGAATTGTTATAGCTTAGGATTGCGTGTTTTATCAATTGATTAGGGGTGAAATCTTTATTTTCTTCCCTTAAACATCTAAAATGTTCTATCAAACTTGAATGAAAGCGTTCGACAGGTGAATTCGAATTGCTGTTCTTTGCCGTAGTAAAGTGCAACTCTATTCGGTGTAATTTACAAAAGTTCTCTAAATCGTAATTTTTAAATTCGGTTCCACGATCGGAAGTTATTTTTTGGGGTAATCCGTGGTGTCCAACAAAGTTGAGTAAATTGTCAACTACGGATGTTCCGGTTATTGACATTAAAGGGTAAGCTTGTCCATAACGTGAAAAACTGTCTATTATTGTCAAATAAGATTCGTTTGAGATTTTGAATACGTCAACGTGAATATGTTCAAATGGTTTCGATGCTGTTGGTGTGAGATTAAACTTTATAACTGGTGGGTTTCGATCATATTTGTTTTTCAAACAAATTTCGCAATTATTTATATACTTCTCTACATCCTCTGACATTTTAGGCCAATAATATTTTGTACCTAATGCCATTTTGACTTGATTTATACCTCGATGTCCTGATTTGTACTTATGATAATATTCTAGTTTTTGTTGTTGATCTTCTAGCGTTTCTACATCGGTAAGAAATTTCGTACATTGTGTAAGATTGAGAGATTTGTACTTGAAATAATTTTGAACTGTTGTCGCAAATATTTGTGACAGTGAAGGATTTTTGAAATATAGAGCGAAATGCTGTTTAGGGTGTAAATAATCTTTAACAAATTCGGCAATTGATATTTCTAAATTATAATTTGGAAAAGTTACATAATAACGCATATTTTCGAAGATCTTTTCTCGTCTAACTTGTGTAGTGTCCATTTCTCCACAGGTGATTGTTATTTGGTGTTTAAATTGATTTAACGGTCTATCAGATATTGGAATAAGAAGAATTGGATTTTCTACAGAGGTGTGTACTGTTTCTGAGTTAGAATTATTTATCGTAATTGGATCATTTTGTACTTGATTTGGAGGTTTGGTTTGAATGTCCGAAACAATGTTTATTTTATTTGGTTTTGGTACTTCGTTTAAAGGTAACTTGATCAAATCGGGTGTTTGATATAATTCTTTTAATTCTCGCTGGATTATTTCGTCTACGTCGTCTAAATTTATGTCTGTCGAAAGTGTTTCTAACGCGTTACCGTCAAAGTAAATGTCTCTGTTATTATTTTGGCGATACTTGATCGGAATTTCTACTTGATCATTTATTAATTTTCTATTTGTAAGATCAATATTGAATTTCATTTTGATTAAATCTGCTAAACCTATTATTCCATCAAAAAACTCGTGAAAATCGAAAAGAATAAAGTTAATTTGATGATTGCTAAAGAATTCATTAAATGCTGGTATCAATGCTTGATACTTAATGTTCTTTTTACCAAAGCTATTTTTGAGAACGGTTTTAGAGTTATAAATTAAATCTGGGTAATATTGTTCCACTATTGAGGGTTTAATTATTGATCGCAAACTGCCAGTATCTATAAGCAATTTTAATTTTGGGTTTTCGATTTCTAAATATGGTAATGTGTTATCTGAGAAGGTGTTTACTTCAGTCACAATTTGGTTTCGTGGGATCATTACCTGAACGTTTTCGGTTTCTAATTCTTGGTTAAAGTCCTGGTCTAAATTTTGAAATTGATGTGGATTTTCATCCATTGCATAAAATTCTGGGTTGTAATCAGAATGTTCGTATTGATCGGGTTCTTCTTCGGTTTCTTTGAAATATAATTCTTCTGCGTCGTAGTTTTGTGAGTTATGTTTTTGGAAATTTGGTCGATTTTGACTTGGAGCAAATGACCTTTGGAAATTATTAGATCCATGATTTTGTGTAAAAGGTCTTTGGAAATTTGGTCCAGTTTGATTTGATGCAAACGGTCTTTGGAAATTTGGTCTTTGAACCGATGGATTTCTAGATGTTGTTGACATGGGTTCTGGTTTAGGTAATTGATTTTCAGCGATTTGACTCGGTTTGAATACGTTACGTGGGGGTCCAAATACTTGTCGATTAGTTGGATAATTGGTTTTTTGTTGAGGTCGAGTTTGAATCGGTACCGGTCGGCTTTGCCAGACAGGTTCTGCATGAAATTGTGAATTAAAATTTGGTTTTTGAAATGAAGAATAGTTTGTCTGAAAATTAGGTTGAAAGTTTTGGGGACGATTAAATTTTTGAGAATTTTGTTGATGAAATTGAGATGATGACGTTTGGAAATTAGGGTTAAAATTTGGTTTAGGTGCTAGGTTATTACCATATAGTCTCTCAAAATTTTCGTATTCTACCACATAAGACATGGCATCTTCTAACGTTTCGGGACGTTTGAGGTGCATGTTATTCTTGAGCACGCCTGAGCAACCCGCTATAAACGTATTAAGGGCGGTTTTGTCATAATGACTGATCTGACACAATTTTGTATTTCTATCTAAATTAGGGTCGTTACTAACTCTTTGGCATACATTACTTCTTATTAATTGAAGCCTACCACCAAAATCTATTAAATGTTCATTTTTAAATGGTCTAGTTCTGGTTAATTCCTGTACTAAACAATCTAAATCGCGACGATCTGAAAAGCATTGTATTAACGCGGTTTTTAAGCTTTCCCAATCGTTAAGTTCTGTTCGATTGCCTACCATAAGTTCAGCTCTACCTATTAACTTTTCTTGGATACAATCTAAAATGTGTTTGTTCAACACTGCATCATTATAAGGTGCATACGTACTTATTAAATTTTCACAACGGCCTATAAATTTATTCAAAGTGTTACTGTCACCGTCGTAAGATTTAATGTTATCCAATTTGGATTTAAACAGGTGCCAATTGACCTGATTTTGATTTGCTACTGCCATATTTTCGCTATTATTTATCTCTAAGCTCACTGTAGAGTTTTCAGAATTGTTATCTGAGTTATCGTCAACTGAGAGATTTATTAATCTTTCTAGTATGGTATCTAGTTCACTCATAAATTATTATTAATTCTTATTATTTTTATTTTAAAAATTTAATTCAATTGTTAATTTCAAGTTTAATTCTTAATTATTATAATTTTCTAAATCTTATACATAGGTTTAGAAAATTCCTACCTATCTTTTCGTAAAGCTCTTAATCAGAGGGCTTGGAAAAGGTGAAAAAAGGAAATTTGGCACTTACTTCAAGATGCTCGTTCTCCTTGATCCCGACTCGATAGATTTGACAAGTTATAACTTCAGTTCTCGTTCGTCTGTTCGATCACCAATAAATCGTTAACACGAAACACGCCCGAATCACCGCCAATATTCAGTTGGATTTTTGATTACGGAAATGTTTGGCAATCCTACCGACTGCGCCAATTTTATATTTCGATAAAATATATTTCTTTTTAAAAAACGAACAAAAAACTTTTATTAAAACTACAACTTTATTATATGACGTTCAATCTAAGAGTGAACGCACAAAAACATGCATTTCCTATCTACTACGTAAATTAAAAGCTTGCACAATATCAAATTAATGCAATTTCTACTAAGGAACAATCTAATAACGCGACTACGTAACTCACTACAAGCTATTGTAGTGAAATTTTAAAAGATAAACACATTGACTAATTTATATAAATGACGGGAGAATTAAAATTTTTTTAGATTTGTTAGTAACAAGCAAGTTGTTCACATTTTCGACTACTGCGATGGTGTGAATCATCATTAACGAGATAACGTACTACCTCTACCTTCATACAATTTGTTCAGTATGAAAAGCACAACTGAAGATCTTGGAAACCAAGCAATACAACCTCGATTAAATTACACCAAATGTTCATAATGATTTTCCTTATTTAACCATGATGTCAAAATTTACTTAGTAGTTCAAAAGAGCTTTTAAAATTGTGTTTTAGAACAAAAACATTTGGAGTTAATATCTTAAACGAATTTTGACTTGATGTGTACTTACGGCTCAATAGTAGAATCATTTTGCTTAATTTAAATAGCAATCGATCTCATGGGTCCAGTTTTTTAATCATTTAAACCAAGTTCGATCTGAATTAAGTTCAATTTCATGCACTGTAACCGAGTTACGATGCATAAGCTTGAACGTAGTTCAATTTAAATGATGATTGAGAAACCAACTTTTACAGTTGAAAAGATCTTCAAGCTGTGCTAGTTGAACAGCATACAATATACATATATAAAAATTTTAAGGTTCCATCAAAATAGAAGAATGCGATCTGACAAAATTTATTATACAAGAACACGAAGAGGTAGCTACAAAGAAAGAAAAGCAAGAAGTAATATTAAATAATGAATTAAAAACGTTTCAAGAGTATTTTTGTTACAATTGTGATTATAAGTCCTCGAAGAAGCGCGGCTTAGTAAATCATGTACGTGTACATAAAGAGAAAAATATATGTGAATACAAATCAAGAACGATAAAAAGTTTAAAGACACACATAATGAAACACACAGGTGAAAGGCCTTTTCAATGTAATATATGTGAATACAAATTTAGAGAAAAAGGCGCTTTAAAGAAACACGTTATGCTACATACTGGTGAAAAGCCTTACCAATGTAGTATATGTGAATACAAATCTGCAACAAAAACAAACTTAAAGAGGCACATGATAAATCACAGGTATCATTGTAGTATATGTAAATACATATGCACACAGAAAGGAAGTTTAAAGGTACACATGTTGAAACACACAGGTACAAGTGAAAAGCCTATTCAGTGTAGTATATGTGAATACAAATGTAGAAAAAAAGGAACTTTAAGGACACACATGATGAAACACACAGGTGAAAGGCCTTTTCAATGTAATATATGTGAATATAAATTTAGAGAAAAAGGCGTTTTAAAAAAACACATTATTCTACATACTGGTGAAAAGCCTTATAAATGTAGTATATGTGAATTTAAATCTGCAACAAAATCAAGCTTAAAGACGCACATGTTGAAACACACAAATACAGAAGATAATCCTTTTCAATGTAGTATATGTGAATACAATTGTAGACATAAAGGAAATTTAAAGAGACACATGTTAATACACACAGGTACAGGTGAAAAGCCTATTCAATGTAGTGTATGTGAATACGAATGTGCAACAAAAAAACAGTTAAAAACACACATGATGAAACACAAAGGTGAAAGGCGTTTTCAATGTAATATATGTGAATACAAATTTAAAGAAAAAGGCGCTTTAAAGAAACACATTATGCTACATACTGGTGAAAAGCCTTATAAATGTACTATATGTGAATACAAATCTGCAACAAAATCATGCTTAAAGACGCACATGATAATACACACAGGTGCAGGTGAAAAGCCTTTTCAATGCAATATGTGTGAATACAATTGTAGACATAAAGGAAATTTAAAGAGTCACATGTTGAAACACACAGGTACAGGTGAAAAGCCTATTCAATGTAGTGTATGTGAATACAAATGTGCAACAAAACAACAGTTAAAGACACACATGATGAAACACACAGGTGAAAAGCTTTATCAATGCAGCGTATGTGAATATAAATGTAGACATAAAGGAAATTTAATGATTCACATGTTGAAACACACAGGTACAGGTGAAAAGCCTATTCAATGTAGTGTATGTGAATACAAATGTGCAACAAAACAACAGTTAAAGACACACATGACGAAACACACAGGTGAAAAGCTTTATCAATGCAGCGTATGTGAATACAAATGTAGATATAATGTAAATTTAAAGACACACATGTTGAAACACACTGGTGAAAGACCTTTTCAGTGTAGTATATGTGAATACAAATTTAGAGAAAAGGGGGCTTTAAAGAAACACATTGTCCTGCATACTGGTGTAAAACCTTATAAATGTAGTAAATGTGAATTTAAATCTGCAACAAAATCATGCTTGAAGACGCACATGATAATACACACAGGTACAGGTCAAAAGCCTTTTCAATGCAATATATGTGAATACAATTGTAGACATAAAGGAAATTTAAAGAGTCACATGATGAAACACACAGGTGAAAAGCTTTATCAATGCAGCGTATGTGAATACAAATGTAGACATAAAGGAAATTTAAAGATTCACATGTCGAAACATACAGGTACAGGTGAAAAGCCTATTCAATGTAGTGTATGTGAATACAAATGTGCAACAAAATCATGCTTAAAGAGGCACATGATAATACACACAGGTACAGGTGAAAAGCGTTTTCAATGCAATATATGTGAATACAATTGTAGAAATAAAGGAACTTTAAAGACACACATGATGAAACACACAGGTGAAAAGCTTTATCGATGTAGCGTATGTGAATACAAATGTAGACATAATGTAAATTTGAAGACACATATGTTGAAACACACAGGTGAAAGGCCTTTTCAGTGTAATATATGTGAATACAAATTTAGAGAAAAAGGCGCTTTAAAGAAACACATTATGCTCCATACTGGTGAAAAGCCTTACCAATGTAGTATGTGTGAATACAAATCTGCAACAAAATCATGCTTAAAGAGGCACATGATAATACACACATGTACAGGTGAAAAGCCTTTTCAATGCAATATGTGTGAATACAATTCTAGACATAAAGGAAATTTAAAGGTTCACATGTTAAAACACACAGGTACAGGTGAAAAGCCTATTCAATGTAGTGTATGTGAATACAAATGTGCAAGAAAAAAACAGTTAAAGGCACACATGATGAAACACACAGGTACAGGTGAAAATCTTTTTCAATGTAGTATGTGTGAATACAAATGTAGACAGATAAGAAGTTTAAAGGCACACATAATGAAACACACTATGGAAAGCCTTCGCAATGTAATTATGTGAATACAAATTTAATGAAAAGGCGCTAAACACACGTACTGGTGAAAAGCCTTATAAATGTAGTATATGTGAGTTCAAATCTGCAGCAAAAACAACCAGAGGCACATACAAAACACAGGTAAAGCCCTATCAATGTTCTGTACTTGAAAGAAATATGATATTACAATTTTCCAATAGCTTTCCACAAAATTATCACTATTATTGTCAGATAATTCTTGAATCGATCGATGTTTTTTTTAAATTCGCAACATTATCCATCGACTTACGCCCTTTTGAATAATCGACTATTTTAAATTGTGTACAAATTTACCCCCTTACGGGTACGCCTATGAAAAAAATTAAACTTGGACACACACATGGAAACAGAAATTTCGTGCACGAAATTTCGAATTTAGCATTACAACAGTTGCAGCAAAAGATTACAGCTTATGTATTATTTATAGTGCAGGCGCAGCATCCTAGATGGCGCCTGTATGCGCATATTGTGAAATAATATATTTTTTTAACTTTTTATTATTTTGAAAAATGTAAAGCTCGAGTCACAGGACTAATGCTACTTTTTCACTTTTTTAAGTTATTTTCATTAGATGATATATTTATTTCTACGGCTTCTCTTACGTTTGAAGAAACTAAAGGAATATAATTAAAAAGAAAGATATTTTAAAAACAGTTTTATTAAATATTTAAAGAGTACGAACAGTTTTTTGGTTGTCGTTTAGGTTTAGTATACATTTATAGAAAGAACAATTACTTAAAGCTATACTTTCTCATACTTCTATAATAATTATATAAAAAAATAAACTATAAAACGCATATATTATAATATAAAATTTATAGATAACATAACAGTTTAATAAGATAAATGTGCTTAATTATAATATCAAAGATTAGGTATAAGATTTAGGTTTTTAGAATAATTAGAAATACCTGTAAATATTATAGATATAAATGTTAAGACCTAAAGCACAATTTAAGAAACATTTTTCAGTTTTTTTTTTACATAATTTAAAGCTTTTAGTACATGCAGATTAAATATCTACTGCACTATTACAAAATAATGCTAATTTTAAATATAATTATTTAGTTATTTATATTTTTATTTTGTAATTTTATTTGCATTTTGGTCCCAATAAAAAGCCTTTTATTTTATTTTCTTTGGTTATTTACTTAATGGTCAAATTATACAGTGTGTTTGATTTTATCTGTCAGTAGATGCATAATTTTTTTGGCACAAATTCCATTTACAACTCTAGCAGTTGTCACTTTTAATTTACGCGATATACTTGGAACACTTCAGGTCTCTCCCTAAAATATCTCTTTAAGGGGTAGTCTCACGACTATTTTCCCCAAATTAAAAATTAAAGAACATAAAATTCTCTACCAGAATCATTAAACGTATTTACTCTAGCTTGTATGGCCTTTATTTAAACATTGTTCAAACTAGAAGTTTTATTATACCATAAGCAATGTTTTTAGAGCACGCCATGTCTATCCCTAACATAGCTCCTTAAGGAGTAGTCTGACGACTATTTTCCCTACAATAAAAATTAAAGAGCATAAAATTCTCTATAAGAATCATTAAAAATATTTACTCTAACTCAAATGGTCATCATATAAAAACTAATCAAACTAGAAGTTTTCTTTTAAGCAATGTTATAACACGCTATGTCTCTCCCTAACATAGCTCCTTAAGGAGTAGTCTGACGACTATTTTGTTTAAATTAAAAATTAAAGAGCATACAATTCTCTACCAGAATCATCACAAATATCTACTGTGACTAACACGAACTTACAGCTACCATTCAAGAATGAAATCTACGTTAACCTCGAGATTTTCAGACCGTATAGATCTGTTGCAGCAGATAAACTCACATACCCTGTATACTTAGATAAAAACCTGAAAAATATTTCTTCATAAATATAAATGACACAATTGTGCTTTATTTAAAATAGTATGAAAATTTTTTGCACAAATTGCAAGCAATATTTTTCTTCTTACCTATACATTTAATTTAATTTAATTTAATACACGAAGTACAATCAATGTTTCTTATAAATAGGTATAAACATAACATGTAGAGCTACTATATTATAAATAGGTATGTAAATTAATTCTAAAGTTTGCAGATTGGCACACAGTAGTCTTAAACAGTTTTCATTATAGCACAACAATTTATATACATTATACAAGGGCTTAATAACCTACATATACCATAGTTTTAGAATGTGCGTCGTAAAAAATTACTAAAACAAGATTCTGAATTTTTGTATAATATGTAATTTCGTTGCAAAAACGAGAAAGGAAGTTTTTTTTTGTAAAATTATGTACAATTTGTAATAAGGTATTAAAATTTGGCAAAAAAGTAGTGAGCCCACAATACATCCTTGAGGCACATCATCTGTTATTATTAGGAGCATTTAAACGCCAAGCACGTTTTCCCTTTTTGGTAAGCATTTTTGTTTAAAATTTAGCCTAAAACAAGCTTTACGAAATATACAAGATTGTAAAAAGTGTAGAACATTTATAATAACAAAGAGAATTGTGTATACATTGTTTAAACTGCAAATTTCTTTTTTTTTGTTAACTTCACAGCTGGTAAGATCACATAGAAGTACAAAAATATATCATTTTTGTTTTGTGTTTTTAGTAAGTTGTGCCCTACGAGTTTCAATTAATTTTTGAAACTGTACGTGCGTTATAAATTTTTATTTCTACTACATGTGCTATCTGCTATTATATTGTGTATACTTTTTCTTTTTAATATATCTATTGCTAAAATAAAGTATTTTGAAAAAAGTGATCCCATAAAAATATTTGGCTAATAGTTTTAATAAATTTTTTTACTTATAATACGTATTAATAATAAATTCGGTATCGTTATGTTTTGGAAATTAATTTTTAAGTTGCAATTTATTCTATGGTGCTGTGAACTAACAGTGTAATATTCTAAAACATTCATTACATTTTTTTCGATTATGATCTATGGAAAATTTATGTTCTAAGTAATAGAGGGCTGTTTAAAATAGATTTATTTATTAGGTGTTTAACTATAGGTATAAAGTAAAATTGTTCCATATCGTTTATACAATCAGTAAAAATTTAAAAAACGGACATTAGTCATATAACCGAGCCGTTACATATTCTGAGTGACCTATTTCAGTGTGAAAACCAAAAGTATGTATGCAAAAGTATGGTTACTTTTAATGGCCACTGGCCAAAGATTATCACGATATCTCAGTCAACTACACTTTTTCCAGTTGTAATTCAGAGTTATTCAATTGTAATTCAGAGTATATTAATTGTAATTCAGATTAGTCAATTGTAGTTCAGAAAATATCAATGATTATCATTATTATGTTAATCATATCAACTACACCTTTTCCAGTTGTAATTCGAAGTAATTTAATTGTAATTCAGAATATATTAATTGTAATTCAGATTAGTCAATTGTATTTCAGAAAATATCATTGATGATCATCATAATGTTGATCATATCAACTACCCCTTTTCCAGTTGTAATTCGAAGTATTTCAATTGTAATTCAGAGTATATTAATTGTAATTCAGATTAGTCAATTGGGTTTCAGAAAATATCATTGAAAACATCAATGATTGCCACATCATGTTGATCATATCAACTACACCTTTTCCAGTAGTAATTCAGAGTATTTCAATTATAATTCAGAGTATATCAATTGTAATTCAGAATATATATCAAATATCATTGATATTTTTAATGATATTTTCTGAAATCCAATTAACTAATCTGAATTACAATTAATATACTCTGAATTGCAACTGGAAAAGGTGTAGTTAATAAATGAGTATAAGTAAGTATAAGTAGCCAGTAGAAAAGAGAAAAGTAAGCCATAACACCCTTCTAAAAGACCCGGTGTTTACAGGGTGGATCACGAAATTTGTAGCCCTTGACGATTTTAGACTGCAAACTAAATAACAAATATCATTAGTCATTACAGTGTAGATCAGTCTAAATAGTTATATTTTTATAAATAAAAAAATGAATTAGTGTAGGTAAATGTCAAATTATTTATATATAATTGTAATTTATAACAGTTGTCACAAAAATAAAAAGTTTGATCCATTAAATCCAGTGACAATGGTCAGGGATTACAAGTTTTGGGGCCCACCCTGTATATGAGCATCTCGTTAATAGAGAAGTTGTCGACTATTGAGCTTGCTAACGATAAATTTGGTAAATTTATGAACATAGGCCCACTTTTGAAATTGCTTTGAAACAAGCTCTCAAATAGTGAAACTCTAATGAGCAAACAGTAGATACAATTATCGGATGATTGAGCCAACTAGAGTTTTCAGTTTTATGAATTCAGCCCATAGCCTATTTTTTAATTTGTCCAGGTGCATAGGCCGACTGCTTTCAATGAAGAATAAGTAGAATAGAAGATGAGTACAAGTAGAATAAAGATAGGGGAAAAAGAGAGCAGAAGAGAAAAGAAATGTAGAAAGAAGAGAACAAGAGAGAAAATCAGAAGATATCCAAAGTAATTCTTTACAAATATCTTGTTTCATCCTGTACAATTTTCACTATTTCGAACTATTTATGAAGCACAATTTATTTTTTTTCTAAGCTCAAATGCCTTTATTAATCCCTAATAGAGCTAATGATGGCTCCATTTTTTTTATAAATAAAATTTAATGCTACCCCATTATTATTAATGAGAATAATTATTTTTTTTATAAGAGTAACAATTAGTTTTGTGTCCAAATTAACTAATTTGCAATTAAAATCATTTTCGCAGAACAAAAGCTTTAAATAGAAGCGTTTCATTAGTATTAAATAACATGTCATAATTAATAATTTAATTTCCCTTTTCGCAATTTAAGTGAAAAATTTAACTTTTTATTTATATTAACCCTAAAAAGCCGCATTAAAATGTATCAACAACCTCATTCTTAAACAAAGAAAGGACGCGACAAAAGGAAAGTTGAAATTAATTTTTAATAAAGAAATGTGACTTTTTTGAGTTTTATTTGTTGCTTTTAAGGGATTACGAGAAGGAACAAAAAGAAAGTTGGACGTAATAATAAGCCCACTTTGAACATCCAAAGGAAAAATACAGTGGCGTAGCAATCGATGCTAACGAAACGTTTGGGCCCTGCTCATCCCTTAAATGCAAAAATCAAACTCGGAACCAAAAATAGAGCCTAAAATTGCTCTTTTGTCTAGGCGTTTTGGAATTTTGGTTATTTTGGCACATTATAGAAATAGCATCTTAAAACCCGTCTACACAAGGCTTGCCTTCCGCCAGAAGCGTCTGGACAGCGTTCAGGCAGCCTACATAGGCCAAACCGGAAGGCAAGGCCTATGTGTGTAAACGGGCCTTAAAACGCAAGCTAAATTTAATTTAGCGTGTACAAGTTCCATTTAAAGGCGTTATAATAATAGTTTAACACGTAAGATATTTCGAAGATAAAATTATTTTGAAATTAACCAGGTGTGGCAACAGGCAACTTGATTTTAAGACGCCAACACCTGCGTCAAAATATTATGCAGATCGCACCACACATTTTTAGTTTATCAAAAATTGTTATCGTTCAATCTCTTTGGCTTTACAAATTATTAATATTAATTTCTAACATAGGTCATTTTATAAGCCAACTTTGATTATGTATAATTAATAATTTGCTTCATTTTAAGGCCTTACTAAAGCTTCAAGGATCAAGGCTAATTTTATGGTAATTTTAACAAGCACGTACGTACTCTTAATGTGGTCTGCGTGATAGAATATTAAATACGCAATTTTTTAAATTAAGAAAATCGTAAGATTTGTATGTTTAACAAACAAACAGTGCGGGAAACGGTAATATAAATTGATTTGTTGACGAATTTGTCATAAATAAGTGAAGATATAACAAACTAAACGCTATTAGGATATATTTCTACTAAATTAACTGTTCATTATTTATTAATATCCGTCGTGTAGGTCAATATATCGATTGTAATTAAATTCTTTATACGTATAAAACAATTGAGAAGCTACGCCGATTTTTTTTTTAAATTTTGGTGCAAAAGGAATGTAATATTCTATATACAGTCCCACCAAGGAAATTGGCGGGCTGAGGGGGCGTGGCCAGTGCTACCATACATTTTGAAGTACACTTCGAGTTAAAAGTATTTCAGTCGCTAAATTTGACAAGGAACTGTCACATTAATTAGTGAATAAAGCGAATTTAACAACTAACTAAAAATTGCTTAATAATTAATTACATAATAGGTAGCTAGCTATAACACAACTACCTAAAGAAAATATTAAAATAAGTAATGAACAAACAGACTTTTTTTAAAGGTAGCAGCAAATTGGTGTTATCATAACCTAAAATAATTGTAAATACACGCGACTTTTAACTATGCCTGTATTTAACCTGAATTCTTAATTATGATTGGACGAATCTTTTCCCGCAAAAAAATATTTGAAATAAAATTCTTTTAAAGGTGGTTCACACTACATGATTTCTCATAGGAGAAGTCATATGACTTCTCCTATGAGAAATCATGTAGTGTGGCCAACCCTTTAGTGGACATATTTTCCTTCTCGAAAAATCCGTTGGTGTATAAAAATATTTCGTAAAAAAGCTCGAACATTTTGATTTTGAATTGTGCATTTTTTGACATAAAAATAATTTATACAAGGTGGTCTATTTCGGAGGTACGATGTCATCAACGGTTTTTGAAAATAGAACATCATGTATATTTTATTAGTTTTGGAATATCCATCGAGAGCTGTTTTAAAAAGATGCGAGAGTACCATCAATAGATGCCCGGATGTAACAAAATAGTTTATACATCTAGTTGTCTGAAAAACCCACACAATTCTCTATCCAGCTTTGGCAACCTTTAGGTTTTAAAGCCTGAACATTCTTTCGTATTTATGTGGTTGGAGATTGACGTTACACTGCAGATTTTCTAGTTTATTACCTTCCTTAGAGCTAAGGATAAATACGACAATAGGGCAGAGAAGAGGCCGATATTGCTCCAGTGCAGCACACTAGATTTTCAAACTCAAAAATGCTAAAACTAGAGCTGCAGAAGGTAAGACTATGATAACGGCATAAGATTCTCAAAATATGCACAACGTACATATTTTTACATGCCAATAGACCATTATTAAACACTTTTGAAAATGGCGTTTATAAAAGGCTCAGTAATTAGTCTACATGATCTCCTCAAGAGAATGCTCCCTGAGTAGTAGTTCCTTCAATTTTTGGACGCTTTCAGCGACTCTTACGTAAATCCCTATCGATAGGGATTAGAGGGATCCCTAACGATACTTAGCAAATGTTATCTCCTCCTTCAACTAATTATCAGCTTTTTTCAGGCTCTAAAATAAAATTTTATTTTTTACCATACAGAAAAAGGTCCTCATATTGTTCCCTCTGTTCGTTTCTTTGGACCACAAGTATAGTTACTGAGAACAAGATAATTTAATCCAATTACAACGTTGTTGTAGTGGATGAAAATACTCAAGTAACTAAAAACTCTAGATTTACGGTTTTTGGGTTGGTAACAAATGGGAAGATCTTAAGGAAGAAGGCGAGACAGTCAAATTGATCATAGGATCCGAAAGTAGCCTACTGCAGACAGTGGTGGATTTAAATAATCTCAGGCCATTGTGCGCAAAATTATGTGCCCCATACGCCAAGTTTATTACTTGTAAGTACAGTCAGCCTCACAATTAATGGCCACTCTGGCTGTAAGCCTAGCACGAATTGTGGATGAAACCATCATAACACCCCTTAATTAAATTGAGGGGTAACTTTATTTTGCCAACAAGTACACCTTCTGTCTTTTGGGCATTGGACATCCACGTTGAAAAGATTTCCTAAGTTAGAAAAGTCGTTTGGGACCTCTATGATGTTGGAAGCCTCTAGATAGCGAAGAAGTCAGATTTAAAATACATAAAATTGTGCTGAAATAATTCCATTTCAGTCAGTGGTAACAAATTACACCCCCTCCAAATTTTGTGACGTCATAGGCCACGCCTCTTAACCAATCAGAGACTTCGAATTCAGCAACCGCTCTTTGAGGGATCATTTGAATATCGGGAGGTTTCTTTTATTTTGAAAGTCCCCCCCTTTGGTGACTTTAAATTTTTGGATTTTTTTGGATTAAAAAGTTATAAATTAGGGTTGGTTTCTCAGAGACGTCGCCAAAAAAGTGGTGGGGGAGTCTAGAGGTCCATGATTTTCTACTACTTCAGTCTATGCAGCTCCATTTTTTCAGAATACTAAAATGTGAATTTTTACTAAAAAATCTACCCCTTTAAACGTTTAATTTTTATGTTTAAAAATTCATAAAATTCTTAATTTATACTAATCTATCATTAAAAATTGTTTATATTTTTTTATCGCCTTCATAGTTAAATTAAAATTTATCTTTAGCGTGCCATTTCGCTATGAAACTAAATTTTCCCATAGATCATAACCACAAAAAACACCGTTCTAATACTTTGTTTACAATTCACCCCTAATTTAATATTTAATTAATTGATATATTATTTATAAGCTTGATATTTGAATTATAGATGAAAAACCTCCTTCATTTTTGGTAGATCTTATTTTAAAATCTCTCAAATAATTGATAAAAATTGATTACCCTGTAAAAGCTTAACATACTAAAAATACCCATTTAGATCAGTTTTAGAAAGCCTCTTGTAAAGACTTTGAGAATAAAATTGTAAATGCTTTGCAGCAGAATCAAGCGGCTCTCAGTGAGACCCAAAGTAGCTGACCAGTATTCATAATGAGTTTACAAATATGCTAGTCGGCTGTTAAAAAGCGTTTGAAGTTTGATTTTGTTTGCATAACGTAAGTCTAAACTAAACACTTCCTTCATGCTTTACAATACAAATGTTTTGTAAGAGCTTTTCTAATATAGAAAGGGACTTGAGGGTTGAGGGGTGGAACTTTATACCCTCTAATAATTTGTTTTAAACTCACGTGAGGCGTTTGGCACCAATAAAGCTACAAAACAGAATGATTGACAAGTGCTTTTATATTTTAGACAAGCTCTAGTAGTTCTTTAATTTAGGCCTTTTAAAACACATTTTTTTAAAAATTGCGAATCCAACTATTTTTCCAAATATTCTTGAATATCTAGAAGGTTGAAATTCGAAAATTTTCACCACTGTTGCCCCACAAAAGGTCCACTTTTAAATTTATGACCTTTAAATATTCAAAACAGCCTAGTTCAATCAAAGCATAAAAGTATAGATTGAATTTTAGTTTTTTAAATAATTAATCAATAGTACAACAACCTTAAAAAATTGAACTATTTCAGCCAGTAAATTAAGGGTTGATTAGTTTGCTTGATTGTTAAATAAGCGACCTGCCAAAACCATAAAAAAGTTTAAAAAAGTTTATAAGATCTACCAACTACATGATAAAACCTTATAATTTCGAGTTTCTCGTTGAAATTTTTCAAATCTTCCTCATCTCTAAAAACGAATGATAAATAATAAATAAAAGTCCGGAATGTTGGTATAGGATTTTAATATTCCGGTAAGTAAATTTCATTAAAATATTTAAATTATTTTTTCCTCTTTTAATATTTTATATTCGTCAATCAATAATTTCTTGGACTTGAAGCAATTTTCAGCAGTACAAATAATATTTCTTGGACTTTTTTTTAAATTTTAATTTATATTCGTCGTGCATTAGGCTATAAGCGTTTTATTTTTGTTTTTAATATTATATAAAATGTTTTGGCATTTTTTTATATTTCTAAAACCTACGTGTTTTCGCAGTTGTTTTCTTTGCATTCGTTCTCTTGTCCTTTTTGGTTTATGAGAGCATCTAGCTCTGATGTTGACGTGACCTGAAACGACAATCAAAAACAGTAGTTAATTATAATTAGGAAATTAGGTGTTGAAAATTTACCTTAGGTAGAGATTTTCACCCAAGAATAACATTTTGGTTTTATTCAACAAGAGGGGAGGTTTTTGTTGCATTGAAATTTGCTAATAGACTTAATGTCACTAACTATTAATATTATAATCTTATACTTCATCACAAGATAACTTAAAGGTAGTATATACAATTGTACATAGTTGTAAAAGCTGCAAGGTGCCTACTTACCAGGCCCTAACCAAGCATAAATGCGTAACTGTCCGTAACTGGCGCCCTCTAGCGACTTTAACAAAATTAGGATTTGGTACTTATATTACAGCACTCAGTTATGTCCCATACCAAATCTTATTAAAATCGGTCATAGGGCTTCTAAAATATTTACAAAATAAATGTTTTTTGGGCCCCTTTCAGAAGCTCCTTAAAAATCGAAATTGAAGAAAACATAAAAAACGGGTACCGTAGGCACTCTTGACAGTCTTTACAACAGTATTTAAGACTTTAGATTTTAGTTTTTGGAATCAGTATTTTTTTTAGTTTTTACAAAATAGGGGTAGTTATTGCAGCAACTAACTGATGGATTAGAAAATATAAAGATATTCAAGCGTAAAACATTTTTATTAAAAATTGGTCCACAATATAGCAAAAATAAACAATACAAAAATGGATATAAAAAATTACTAATCTATTTAATTACCTAAGATTTATTTAAAGATAATTGGAAATTATTTTTAATATCAATTTATTATCATTAAATTGTTTATAAGGAATATCATTTTTAATATTATAAATCGACAAAGGAAGACAATATCTAAAGATAATATGTAAATCACTTGTAAATTGTATACCTTTTTTGGTCTTCTAGTTAGTATACAGTGCGTAACAAAAGTCGTTTTTTGTATGTAAAGAAAGAAAGTTGGTTTTTGGAAACACTTTGGCATTATTTGCAAAATTATTAATTTTAAAGACATGGTCCTTCACACCTTCTTAAGAATTATTTCCTAAGAAATTTGAAAATCTGTATGTATACAGGGTGCTCTGTTAAAAAATTTCAAGTCGGTATCAATTCTTGTTAATTTGTTAATTTGGAGCATTGAATTAATAGCCGCTACTCTACCAGGAAAGAGCCATTTAGCTAATAATATGGATCGCAATGGTTTTTTAAATATAGCGATTTCCAATCAATTTCTCCAATCTAAATGGTTGCTTATACTCCCACTTATAAAAAAAGATCATGACAGCCAATGATAGTGTAAACTCGACACAATTAATGAGTCATCCATAGATTTTCAAAATGTCGTTTCCGTTGCATTTTCTCTTACAGACAACGGTTGCTAACTTTCCTTCCTATTTAATCTATTTATTCAATGATTTGGAGCATTGAGTTAAAAATACTCATTACTATCAGGAAGGAGCTTTACAGACGAAACGATAACGGTTGCTAACACTCCTTCCTGATAGTAAACAGCTTTTTAATTCAATCACTTGGAGAGCAAAGTAACTATTGGATATCATCCAAATAAAGTTTTTCTGGTAGCCAAAAATCAACTTTCTGTCATTAGCAATACTAAAGTTGAAAAGACATATAAAGACTTTAATTTCACACTATACAGGGTCCACTAACGATGTTGGTACGGAAGAGTACGTTCATATTATGTTTTAAACTATTTTAATAGAAATTCCTTGATCGAGAATCAAAAGCGGCACATTAAAAAATATTTTGCATTAAAACGAAACCAAACTCAACTTCTATTTATGAATTAAACACCCTGTATATTTAAAATAAATCACATTTTATCTATCACCTTGTATGACGAGTCATTTTAATTCCAATGGAAGTTACCTTAATTTATAGAAAAATTTGTGCCCTCTGTTGAATTTGATCCAAATGGCCATCGTTTCGTTAGGAATACTCTACAAAAATATATACAGGATGCGAGCTTAGATAAATGGGTAATTAGAATTTAATGGAAGCTTCTAAAAAATATATGTATAAAAAAGTTTCTTATCTCCAAGTGGTCCACATCGTAAAATATTTTTAAATATATCGGGTGTATCGTCGAAACGCGTTACATAACCTCACTTTATTATTTTAAATAGTAAGCATAATTTTTATATATTATTTGGTTTTATTATATCTTTAAAGAGTTAATAAGTTCAAATTTTTAAATGGTACCTACAGTACTCACGGTATAAGAAAATAATGCGCACTCGTTTGGAATTGTAGAGGGTGAAATACATGGCGCGTAACCGGATCAGTAGCGCATTGTTGGAAGGTCGCGGATAAAATAATATTTAGGTATAAAAGGTAATAAAAGTACAAGCCATTGATACTTCCGATTTTACGTTCGGAATTATTTTCTTATAACATGAGTGCTGTATATGGTACATGTATAATTTAATTAGCATAACGTCCCTACAGCTAAAGTTGGTAGTTCTGAAGCTATCAAAAGAGCCGTCTAAATGTAGACAGGCCTATACGCCTATTAGGTAGGCAACATTATTAATATTGGATTTTTATTTAACGATATTTTTATCCAACGATATTTTCTTTAATAATAGTTCCTAGAAGATCGATCTCGTTTTTTTACCTATACTCAAAAATGGCTCGTTTTAGAGAAAATTTACAAGAGACAAAAATTCTTAATTAATAAATTTTCTATAAGTCGAGCCAAAAATATTTAGAAAAATTGTGCGGGAAATTGATTTTTCACTACTATTTTCCAAGAATGTAGTTCTAGTTGTGAGATTTTCTGTTTGTATTTTGAATAAATACGGTTAAATGAGGTCCCAATAATCTAAATTGGTCCACGGAGTTTAATATAGAAACAGGGGCGCATCTAGAATTTTTGGGGCCCAGGGCTATTGAAGTCCAATGGGGCCTCATTTTTTGTTAGATTAAGAATCTTTAAAATGAGGTTTAAAATTAATTTTTAATCTATAATTTAATCTATACGTAATAATCATCAGCGCCTAGATAAATCGAAAAGCATATTTTAAGCTTTCGATATGCTTAAAAGTGTTTGGTTTGCAAAATATATTTCAAATATGCCTTTTTGGACCCCTATTTACAATACATATCAAAATAGTAAAACCTTTTTTTTAAATATGAACCTAATCTCCCATCCCTACATTGCTGTCACAACCCTGAATATATTAATTTTTAATACCTATATTAATATAATATGTATAAATTTGATATGTTTCTAATTAACTGGCATTTGTTCCTCAATAATTGTTTAAAATTTGTCTAATAAGTATAAAAAGTTAGTTAAAATATCTTGGCTTTTCTATGCAGTCCGCATATAATAAAATGTAGCCTATTCCTCTGACCTAGAAAAGAAGAAGAAGAAATAGTTATAAATAAAAATAAAAATAAAAATAAAAGCTAAAGCCAAGTGCAATTAAGATAAAATTGTTTAAAAAAAAGTAAATAAAATATACTTAAAAGCCATATAACGTGCAATATTTGCTAAACTAAAGGTGTAAAGAGATTAAAAAAAAAGATTGCCAATCTTTTATTATTAGGTTCATTTAGAGGTGTGCTGTAAGGTTAATTTTTAAGGGAGGAAAAAGTTAAAGTTTTACATAATTTGTGTAAAGTTATGGTGTTTAAACTGTTTAAAGTTTTTTCTTCCATGGGTGAATCGATAAATGTTAATTTAAAGTTATCTAAGTAATTAAAAATAACAAAAAGCTCGAGATTTGTTCAGAGTTCGTGAACGAGCTCCACTTTAAGATAAGAAACGAAAGCCCACAACCCACAAGACCGATGGACATGAAACTATCTTGTTTCACCCAACTATCACGAACTTAGTCACAGAGTGTTTAATAATTTAAAAAGATACTTGGAGATAGTACTTGATGGTGCTATGGTAGTATATGGTACCCTGAAAGGCAATTTTGAACTCTGAGCTTTTTATTAAGCCATTCTTAAAAGCAAATATAAATTTATTTGTAACTGTAACTGACCAGGTTGGACTTGCATAAGTGATAAGTTGTACTTTACAAATTGGCGCCCGAGCCGGGACTTGAAAGATTGCTTCATATTATGTTATTTTCTTAGCTACAACTCGGACAATTTAACTACTCCCTATTATTTAATACACTGCGAGAAATAAAAAAAAGCATTTTATAAACAGTAAGTGAGAAGAAACGAGAAAAAATATTTTATTTTTCTAATTTCGAGTAAAAGTAATTTTAGGCATTATTAGATCAAAAGACTGATTTAAATTCAGCTCATGTAGCATTACATAAACTAACAACTACATCCTAGATATCTTGTCAGCTCGACATCCAAATAAAACCACAAAAAAGTTTGCACACAAAGCAAAGACGAGATGAGAAAAGCTATTATCAACTAGTCAAGTTTGAAACTAATGGCAAATAATGTATGTATATGCATATTCTTATGCAAATTTTAATTAAAACATTAACATTTATAATCTCCATTGTTATAAGCAAATAGACGGTAATCAAAATAAAATTGTATCGGAAACGCTTACCAACGTTTTAAATTCTAAGCGTTCCCGATATAATCTTATTTTAATGGCTTTATGTTAAAAAGATTATACTAGGAAATGAAGTTTTCATAAAATTGACTTTGTATCAAAAGTTTTAAAGGTTGTTTTGAAATGAGATACAGATAAATTTAAATTTTCCAGTTTGTGATTTGAATAAATAGAATATACGGATCAAATTTTCCATTGGAATTTGGAGAAAATAGTATATCATGTGACATTTGAATTTTCCTGGATTTTAATAACAATTTTTGTTCCTTAGACTAGTAAGCGTCTTTTCAAAAAGTAAAAAGTATTAAAAAACTTTTCCTCTCTCAAGTTGATTTTTGTGACCATGTAACACCGATCTTACGATCGAGTGCACATTATGCCGTTGACGTCAGTCGAGTCGAAGACGGGTAGGGTTCGGGGCGATAAACAAGCAACAACAAACACTTTCAACCCAAATAAAACTTAAAAAATCAAAATAAAAGATTATGTTTATAAAACACAATAAATACGTCCTTCTGGATGACGTCGTTCTTTGGATAGCGCAACGCACTGGTGACTCTCAAAGGACTCAATTCTCGAACGCAAAAGGGCCGCGTGGTTAGTCCAAAGACCTGACCAGCGTTCTCTCAGATCGATAGTCGGTCAACAAGTCCAATACTGTAATCAAACTCCACACGATCGGCCAAGAAAACCAAAACCGTTGAGAAATGGTTAGCCAAGAGGCCACTCCACTTGCAAACAGATCGACAGTCGGCCAACAAGCCAAAGACTGTAATCGAGTCCCAAAAGAGCGGTCAAGAAGCCCAAAGACGGTTGAGAAGTCTCACACGGTCGACCAAGAAGTCCAAAGACCATTGAGAAGAGTCCTGTGGTTAGCCCGAAGACCTGACCAACAAGAAAGATGTACTAGCTAAAACCCTACAACTGCAGTTTGTTCCAGCCGCTGGTGCACGGACGCCAGACAATCAACTACCCGCAGCACAAGAGGATCACACTGAACACAATGATACACTCTATAGAGTGGATGCACCCATTGAAATTACAGCATGTTGAATATTTAATAATTCTCCACTACCAAGTTCTTGGCACCAATCAGAACTCAACTTTAAATTTAACTACGAGGTGGTAAAGTACAATTTACTCCGTACTCTTCGTACTCATATCTTTACGATTATCACCAAACTCTTATATAAATGCTTTTTATGCGATTATGTAGGTGACGATAGATGTGGGCTTACAAGAGGCATCGATTGGTATAAGTTTCGGGGGGGTGTAGTGTACGTGAGTAGAGTACGTGAATTATAAAAATTCTTATAAAGCATTTAAAATATTAAATATTTTAAATGATTTTAAAATTACGAAAAATGACTTGAAATATTAGGGACGTTAAAAAGGAAAATTAAAATGATGGAAAAAATACATGAGTGATGTCTGAAGGGCCAAAAATAAATAATTTTAATTTAGCGAGTAGAATACAATGAAATTTAAGCGGGTAATCTCGGTACATTTACGCTAGTTAAAGCGTAAACGCCGGATAAAAATTTACACTATTGCATTGCAGATGATA
This sequence comes from Malthinus seriepunctatus, assembly GCA_963924605.1. NCBI lineage: Eukaryota > Metazoa > Arthropoda > Insecta > Coleoptera > Cantharidae > Malthinus > Malthinus seriepunctatus. Next base: position 22,226,943 of record OZ004603.1, read on the forward strand.
CAAAACCGGAGGATCTGATAGTTGCTGGTGGCTTACGTACGAGCAATTTTTAATAAAAAAACACTCAGGCGTGAAAACGATGTTAATTTTTCTCGTATCAAAGGCAGAATCTTAAGGATTCGTGAATGGAGCCTGATGATTTTTGGAAGGAACCCAAAGAAAGAAGCCTTTAGGCTGCAGCCATCAACAATAATTCTAGAACGAGCGAACCAACCGGGGCTTAACATGTCCTAAGAAGCACGCAAACACCGGTTTTAAATTCTCATCGAAACATCGTGCATTTCCAAATAACATTGTCCCGGTTACAATAGAAAGGTTTAAAGAGAAAAATTGCCATTTATTATATTTTTTGGGTTAAGCAATTTAGAAAGAAAGAAAAATGAAAATTTTGAACACAATATAATTAAACTAATAAAAAGAGCTTTTTGTGTTAAAATTAAATTAATGAAAAAAGTTTTATGTAATTTTTCATAAAAATTGTAAAGTAGCCAAATAAAAGAAAAAAAAAGGAGGTTTAGTAACACAAGATGCAAGATAAATTATTTAGTTGAAAGGTGAAGATTGGTGAAATATTAGAAATTTTCAAGATTTGTGTTCTGAATTTTTAAGTTTGTGGAAAGTGTTGGTCAGTGTGCCAATTATCAAAACGTTTTTTTTTTCCTTTATTTTTTCAAATCTAAAAATTTATTACCTTCTTGCATAACAGATAATGCCATATTGTAAAACTTTTTGTATTAAAATTATTTTCTAAAACTAAAGCTTCTAAAGGTTTTGCGAGAAAATTGAGTGTAAACAACGAAAATGTTTAATAAGGGCGTTGCTTGTGAAAATCTATTAGCTTTCAATGTGTGTTTTATAATTTAATTTTTAATTTTATCAAAACTTTGTTGCATAACTAACAAACAAAAATTTTTTCTACCTTATTATACAAAGTTGGTCAAAAGTTTCACGTTAAAAACATCGGAGTAAACTTTTAAAACATTTTATACTAAAATCACCGAGAATATAGAATGGAAAAGCTCTGATTATTGTGATTTGGCAAAGAACGTTAGCCATTGGCTTAGAAAAATGCCGACCAATCAGCGAACGTCCCTACAACACGTCATTGGACACTTTTCAAGACCAAAGCGCCAGATATGCACAAATGCACATGATCACTCTATCTGATCGGTGATTCCGGTATAGCGATCTTTTGCTTTTGCCCAACCCTGTGTATTTTTTACATAAGGAAAAATTTGTAAAAATTTTCTACTTAGTAAAAATCAAAAAAGTGTTAAACTATAACTAACCTGTGTGTCTTTTCTCTGGACGAGAACGTCGATGCTATTTACGGCATCCAACGCAGGAGGTGGATCTTCTTCCATATTTCTGTTATTGGCACAATGCATGCAACAACACCTAACACCTGTAACTACTAATCCTATAAATAGTAAAATCGATCCTGCCCCAAGAAAAATATAACGGTGATCTGCGTCAGTTGCGTTTGGTGTTAGCTGTACCAAACCCACAACCAAAACAATTGCACCTAATAGAATACAGCCAACTATTATTTGTAATGCAGAAACCTGAAACAAAAGAAAAAATACATTTATAAAAAAAAAGCTTTTTGAACGTAACAACGAGAGGTTACCAATTTTTTACTCATTTTTCCCTCGTTTCCTGTAACCGACTAAAAATGTTTCCTTTATTAAATTGACATCGTGACATGTTTCATACATAATGTTCTAGCTACAAAACACCCCATTTTTACAGTCTATTGAACTTGTCTAGGCTTCTTTTATACTCAACATGATCAATAAATGCCGACCCTAAAAATTCTAAAAAAATTTATTTATCACAAATTGTTAATCCCAAGAGAGAGCATTTTTATTTTTAACTGTTTTATACACGGTGTTTCTAACTAATCTAACCTAACTTATAGGATAATACAACCTCCACCCCCCCCCCACATAAAAACTGATATTGGGTATTTTTTTAAATTAGCCTTATACACGGCCTGTGTTTCCCATTCCCATCGAAACTGATTGTTCGAAATAACTTATCTTTTTTAAGCAGCCTATAAAAGCCCTGAACGCTTAGAAATGTGCATAAGTTTTAGCCAAAACTCGCTTAAGATTGTTTAAATGCAGTAAACGTACCTAGATGTTGATGCCAGGGCAAGAAGGCATCGAAGCAGCTAGCTAGAAAAGCGTGGATGGTCTAATATAAACTCTGAACCATTCGGTGCTACACCAGTGAACCATCATTGTACAAACTTATCAGAAGAAGTTAAATAAGCAGCCGTCAGGATGATCTTTTACTTCTTCAAAAGAGAGCACAAGTCGATAACCTTTACCTTTTGCCCTAAACAGGGCAAAGGCTGGTAAAGATATTATCGTCGTCTGTTCACTTACTAAATTAGGGAACCGTCATTGTACAGTACTTAGCAAAGTAAGTTAAGGAAACAATCGTCAGGATGATGTTTCACTTCTTCTAAAAAGGCTAGAGCTCCGTAACTTTTACATTTTTTTAACATGGGCAAACCAAGGCAAAGATAGTACAATCGTCCCTTTATTTCCTAAATTAGAGAACCATCATGATACAGTACTTAGACCACAGCTCGGCCACTTTCACCTTTGGTATAACTAGAGCAAAGACAGGCCAAGAATGTACCATAGTCCTTTGACTTGCTAAGTCAGGGAACCATCATTGTTTAGTACTTGTCAAAGGAAGTTAAAGAAACAGTCGTCAGGATGATCTTTTACTTCTTCAAAAGAGACCACAGCTCGGCAAATTTTACCTTTGGTATAACTAGGGCAAAGACAGGCTAAGAATGTACCATCCTCCCACTTGCCAAGTCAGGAAACCATCATTGTTCAGTACTTCTCAAAGGAAGTTAAATAAACAGTCGTCAGGATGATCTTTTACTTCTTCAAAAGAGACCACAGCTCGGCAAATTTTACCTTTGGTATAACTAGGGCAAAGACAGGCTAAGAATGTACCATCCTCCCACTTGCCAAGTCAGGAAACCATCATTGTTCAGTACTTCTCAAAGGAAGTTAAATAAACAGTCGTCAGGATGATCTTTTACTTCTTCAAAAGAGACCACAGCTCGGCAAATTTTACCTTTGGTATAACTAGGGCAAAGACAGGCTAAGAATGTACCATCCTCCCACTTGCCAAGTCAGGGAACCATCATTGTTCAGTACTTCTCAAAGGAAGTTAAATAAACAGTCGTCAGGATGATCTTTTACTTCTTCAAAAGAGACCACAGCTCGGCAACTTTTACCTTTGGTATAACTAGGGCAAAGACAGGCCAAGAATGTACCATCGTCCTTTCACTTGCTAAGTCAGGGAACCTTCATTGTTCAGTACTTATCATAGGAAGTTAAAGAAACAGTCGTCAGGATGATCTTTGACTTCTTCAAAAGAGATCAGAGGTCGGTAACTTTTATCTTTGACCTAAACAGTACACTGACAGACAAAGATACTACCATCGTCCTTTCACTTGATAAATTAGGGTACCATTACCTTACAGTACTTATCGAAGAAAATTAAAGAAGCAGCCGTCAGGATGTTCTTTACTTCTTCAACAGAGGCCAGAGCTCGGTAACTTTTACTTTTGCTATAAACAGGGCAAAGAGGCAAAGATAGTACTATCGTCCTTTTACTTGCTAAGTCAGGGAACCATCATTGTTCAGTACTCATCAAAGGAAGTTAAAGAAACAGTCATTAGGATGATCTTGAACGTCTTCAAAAGAGATCAGAGGTCGGTAACTTTTATCTTTGACCTAAACAGCACACTGACAGACAAACATACTACCATCGTCTTTTCACTTGATAAATTAGGGTACCATCACCTTACAGTACTTATCGAAGAAAATTAAAGAAGCAGCCTTCAGGATGTTCTTTTATTTCTTCAACAGAGGCCAGAGCTCGGTAACTTTTACTTTTGCTATAAACAGGGCAAAGAGGCAAAGATAGTACCATCGTTCTTTCACTTGCTAAGTCAGGGAACCATCATTGTTCAGTACTTATCAAAGGAAGTTAAAGGAACAGTCATTAGGATGATCTTGAACGTCTTCAAAAGAGATCAGAGGTCGGTAACTTTTATCTTTGACCTAAACAGCACACTGACAGACAAAGATACTATCATCGTCCTTTCACTTGATAAATTAGGGTACCATTACCTTACAGTACTTATCGAAGAAAATTAAAGAAGCAGCCGTCAGGATGTTCTTTACTTCTTCAACAGAGGCCAGAGCTCGGTAACTTTTACTTTTGCTATAAACAGGGCAAAGAGGCAAAGATAGTACTATCGTCCTTTTACTTGCTAAGTCAGGGAACCTTCATTGTTCAGTACTTATCATAGGAAGTTAAAGAAACAGTCGTCAGGATGATCTTTTACTTCTTCAAAAGAGGCCACAGCTCGGCAACTTTTACCTTTGGTATAACTAGGGCAAAGACAGGCCAAGAATGTACCATCGTCCTTTCACTTGCTAAGTCAGGGAACCATCATTGTTCAGTACTTATCAAAGGAAGTTAAAGAAACAGTCATTAGGATGATCTTGAACGTCTTCAAAAGAGATCAGAGGTCGGTAACTTTTATCTTTGTCCTAAACAGCACAATGACAGACAAAGATACTATACCATCGTCATTTCACTTGATAAATTAGGATACCATCACCTTACAGTACTTATCGAAGAAAATTAAAGAAGCAGCCGTCAGGATGTTCTTTTACTTCTTCAACAGAGGCCAGAGCTCGGTAACTTTTACTTTTGCTATAAACAGGGCAAAGAGGCAAAGATAGTACTATCGTCCTTTTACTTGCTAAATTAGAGAACAATGTACAGTACATTGTACAGTGCACAGTACTTATCTAAGAAAGTTCAAAAAGCAGCCGTCAGCAGAATCTTAAACTTCTTCAAAAGAACCGGGCAACCTTTTCACTAAGTCTCTCAAATGACTGGCTTTTAAGAAAGAGCCATTCACCTTCACTCTTTTAGATGGGGGTGTACATTAATACGGGTCATGATTAGCGAAAACTTTGCAAGATGTTAATTACACCATTCGACATCACACTACGTCAAAATAATTTTGAAAAGTAGCGAGCACTTAGGAAGTAGGAACCCCAGAACATCCTATCGTGGATACCTGATCTAGGAAAACTTAAAGATGAACTAGTCGTAAAGTGGGCCGGTGACGTGATAGAATAACTAATAATATATGAATCAAACAATGGGGATCCATATCTGAGACTTTTCACTACAAAGAATGTCCACCCACGAGATTGACTGACAAAAGACGCAGCAAAAGAAGTCGTTTGAACAAGAAACCAAAAAAAATATTTTCAATAAAAGAAATAAATTTCAAAACGCTAATAGAGGTTCAATTTATGAAATACATATTACTTTCACAAGGTAAAAACTTTCCTTTACACTTCTTTAGCAGAAATTTTTTTTATAAATAAACAGATTTTTGTATTTCTCATGTTTAACTTTTGGAGTTGGAAAATATAAATTTTTAACTTCCAGATATTATTTAAAATATATTCATAGCTGAATTGAGTTCTCAATCCCACACTTCAAATCTTATTACGACTTGAGGTCGGGAAACCACATATTTTCCGACTTTCTTTTATTTTTATTTACAACTACCCATAATTCCCAAAAACAACAAAAACAATAGCATTAAGAGATCTTTGGAGTTTGTTAAGTTAATAAATTAATTTTTAAGGTTTCAGCAGTATTTCTTCATGACGAGAATTTTAATTAGGTGCCTTTTAGAGCAGAGAATCTAATCAAAATAAAATAAAAGTCTCGGGAAATGGTTTTTAACACTCAGAAAGAATCTCAATTAAGAAATAACAGTCTGAACTTTTATCAAGTTCATTAATCTACTTTTTAGGGCACTAATGTTAAAGTTTTATTAACCGGAAGTAAAATATTCAAGATTTGTTCATAAAAGTTATGAAAAATCGCAGCGTGCCTAGGCCAAAAAATAGACTCAACAGGAGAAGAGGTAGTCGAAAAACGGTCTATAGGATAAAAATTGACGTTTGACGCTACATCTTGCTTTACATTTTTAATTATTACTAAATAATTAGAGGTGAAAGAAGAATTATAAAAGCATCTTCGGAATCGGAAAAGATTGCTCTAAAATTTAACTAAAGAGATGATTTTTGATTTGTTGCTTACTTTTTGAGGCAGGAGTTAATAAGTCTAATTTTTGTTCTAGTTCGAACGGAGATAGAAGCGAGATAGAGAGAGACGCGAGATATTGAACTTGGACGCACTGTGTGCTGTTGCAACACCCTGTATATTTTTTTAAATGGGACACTATTTGTATTAATTGTTAAAATATTTATTTCAAAGCCATTAGTAAAAATTGTTTTTATATAATTATCCTTGTCCGCATCACATTGTTATCAGACCCTCTATGTTACTCCTTTATTTTGTTGCAAAACCAAGTGGTTGTAACATGCAACATACATGTGTGTAGTATACACCCTTCAAACCTATTTGCAACTCTTGTAGTTCTAAGAGGCTATTTTTGTTTAAAATGTGGTGTACTCGACAAAGTTTGTAATCTTGCTTGATGATGAAGCCTTTCAAGTTGCTCATTGAGATTAAATAGTGGATTGTACTTTAGTATAGAACCTCAAACTTCCCTTCAATTAATTTACAAGAAAGATTTTAAATTAGTTTCATTCTTATCATTTCTTATCTTTAATAACTTATACCATACAATTCGTATAAATGTAATGCGGAAATGATATTGATCCAATTTTCTATATAATACACATTTTACTCATTTCCTCAACAGTTTAGACCCTTTTCATAAGTATAATTTTCATCTCGTATTCCTTTAGGACGAAATGGAATGAATAAATGATATTTTCACATCCTTCCTTTTCAATTTTAACTTTTAAATGTTTGAAATAGCTCCATAATTTTATATGTCTAGACAAGTCAAGTAAAATCTATTTACTCGATTTATGCGATCATCTGGTTATCAGAAAGTCAAGCTTTTAGTCCAAAAACTCCAAATCCGGAGGAATAAAGTGCTTAATTCTTTTTGAATAACACTCTCCACTCTATTAAAATCATTCTGGTCACAGAAAGGGAAGACACGTCTTTACATCTTAGCAATATATAGTACAATAGTAAAAGAAATTTAATGCTCTACAATTTCTTTTCTGAAGACTTTTGCTGTAAAACGAAGTGCTGAGGTGCTAGAGGTAAAAGTTTGATGAAAAACGCGAGACAAAAGGTTTTTTTCATATGCAAACATTAACGATTTTTGCGGACGGATATCTTGAAAAATATAAAAAATAGAGAAAAAATGAATAGAAACAATATTGCAGACAATTTGATAAGCTTTAGTTTTGAAAAGAATAATTTTTTCCCTAAAAGTCACCGTTTTTGAGATATAAGCGAAAGAAAGTAGGCAGCGGCGTCGGTAGCGAAGAGCAGTTCGCAGGCAGAGAGAGGCATACATTAACGATTTTTACGGGCAGATATCTCAAAAACTATAAGGAATAGAAAAAAAAATGAATTAAAACAATTTTTTAGAAAATTTCAAAACCTTTCCCTTTGCTAAGAATATATTTTCCCTAAGACCGATTGTTTTCGAGATATAAGCGAAAACCCTAAGACACGTAAGTTTTCGGTATTTAGGGGTTGACCCTGGTACTGAAAAATGTGGCATAATTCATTACATAAAAGACAAGTAATGTAGAATTAATAACTATATTGACGTACCCTTAACCTATTTAACGCAAGAAATATATTTTGAAAAATAAATTAGGCCCACAAAGGTTATTTATTTATTATTAATTGCGGGTAAAAATTCTTTGTAAATTTGTAAGCGAAATTTAATTTAAAACTTGTCAACAAGTAATTTATTTATGTTGATACTTTTTCATAAATTTCCGTAGGGTTTCAGAGTAAATTTTCCTTAACTAATCAGGTGTTGAAAATGGAAAATGTTTATAAAAAAAAGTTTTTTATTAGCTAAACGTGCTATACATTTTCATCAAGTTAAAAAAGAATATTTAATTAAAAGAGACCACACCCTTATAATACAATGTTTAATATCTATAGATATAGGTCAAACAGGGTAAGTAGAATATTTGCATTTAATACACAACCCACACAATTTATCGTTAAAATTTGGGAAAATTTTCACATTTTCATAAAAAAATTTTTGTTTGAATAAATAACGAACTTACTTTTCCACAAAGGTAATATTCGGGTAGACGATCGTCTGTGTCTTGATACGGCCCATTTGGACTTGGTGTCGGACTTGGACTAGAAGGTCGTACCCAATGACCTCCTATATACAGTTGACTTGGTCTTTTACAACGCTTGTCTTGGCCTTTCTTTCGTTCGTGGCGTACAGCCACCGCTGGCATCGCTCCAATCATATCTAATCTAAATGTGTTGTAAAAAAAAGAGAAAATTTGTAAGTAATGACAAGCACAAACGTTTTCCGCATTGCGGATTTTCAAGACGGTCAAGGAACAAGGTCATACGGACTTTATAAATAATTAAGAAAAATTCAAGTTTAAATTTTTATTGAGTTGTAATAAGATTTAAATGCGGTACAATATTTCTTATATGTACAAAAGTAAGAAAACATGCAAATTGCTAAGAAGCTACCAATTCCTAAATTTTTTTATACGAAAAAGTGATTGTGTGGATTGACATTTTCTTTTAATAGTTCGTAATTATCTTTTGATTGATACTAATTTTATAATAGCTATGTAACATCGAAACAATAATTTAATTACTATACTCGCTATACAATTTTTAAATTATTTTTCAAAGAAATTCAATCCAAATTTCAAAATATTTACCATTAAAAATCAGCATTTTTAATCAAAATTTTGTTTGTCGTCAAAAAAACGTTGTTGTTAATCTGGAATCCATGTGAAAAGGCGTGCTCCTTAAGAAAAAACTGCTTAGGACAGGGATTTTTGGATACAATAAGGTAGGTGAGTTATAACGTTATAAGAGCACTGAAGCAAAAGTTGGTTTAAAAGAGGGCCCCTGTTTTTCATAATTCAAAGATCGTACAGAATTAGAGGCCAGGAGGCCTAATAGATGTAAGAAGATCACGTTAAAGATGGGGTGCTTACAAGGGCATTTTCTCAAAGTCAGATCAAATAAACAAAAATGCAGTGAGCACATGGATCAAAAGGCGGAGCCAGCAATACCAAAGATTCTATAGTCTGTTCCAGCCAAAAAGGTTTGTGTTGGAGGTATAGGAATGTACTAGCTTTGTCGCGCACACTTGTATTCTAATTAGCGCGATCCTTTACTATTAGCTCACCGTTGCCAGTATGCCGTGCAAGTTTACCACGCCTTATACAATGTACATATAGACATTTTTTTTTCGTTATAAAATTAATTTAATACAATTAATAAATACATACATATATTTATTTATCAAAAATTGTAATTATTTAATTTTTTTTAAATATAGAAATTGCTTCGTACGCTTATTTTTTTATTCACTAGTAAGCAAACAATCGTGTTCCCTTGATTAAAAAAATTTAATTGAAATGCTTAAAATAAACTGAATAAAGCTTTAAAAAGGCAAAATATGCATATTATCAAAAATTGATTACCTAACAAAGGTATTTAAGACAAAAATGTGTACTTTGATCATGCAATGCAAATCTCTTGCCAGCCACTTCGTTATCGAGGGACGCGCTTCAATGTAATGCGGCACAAAAAAATTCATAACTAAAAAACTATAAGTCGTAAATCAATTTTCTTTTTTTTAAAAACTTCTGCGTTATTTGGACTTCAATTGCTTCGCAGCATGTACATAGCAATTTCCAAAAATAAAAAAGTTTGTCGATTAGTGAAAATATGCATGCATTTACAGCGAGTTCGGATATAAATTGTAATGTAAATAATGTTATAAACAATATTTTGACAACGGCAAAAAAACTACCAGAAGCGCTCATTTAAGTACTTTAATTTAAAAGAAAAATTAAGTCGATAGCTAAAATAGAATTGGAGATAAGATGATGTAAAGCTTAAAAAACGTTTTTTCAGAAGTTTTACATTTTTAATATTTTTTCAATATGAAAAAGGCCTATACCGCGTAAAAATGTTTTAAATGTCCATATTAGGTGTCAAATAACCTACTCTTACAAAATCCACAAGGTCCTATGCGTTCTGTGCAAAAACAATAATAATTCGTATATTAAATCAGGCAACGCTGTTCCCTATACCTCCAACACAAACCTTTTTGGCTGGAACAGACTATACATAAGTAGAATCAGACGTAAGCAGACCACGTTAAAAATGGAGTGCTCTCAAGAGCATTATCTCAAGGTCAGATAAAGTATAGTAATACAAACAAAAAAGCAGTGAGCATATAGCTCGAATGGCGAACCCAGGACTACCAGAACGTACAGAATTAGCAGCTGAGGTTGAATAGATGTAAGAACACCGCGTTAAAGGAGGAGTACCCAGGGGCTTTTACTCAAAGTCAGATAAATTATACCAATATAAAAGACAACGCAGTGAGCACATGGTTCGAATGGTAGACCCATGACTACCAAAGATCGTATATAATTAGAAGACAGGAGGCGCAGAGATTTAACAAGACAACGTTAAAAATTGAGTGCTTCCAAGGGCATTTTCTCAAGGTCAGATAAATTATACCCATACAAACCTAAATACAGTGAGAACATGGAACGAATGGTGGCTCCAGGACTACCAAAGATGGTACTTAATTAGAAGCCTGGAGGTCGCATAGATGTAAAAATACCACGTTAGAAATGGAGTGCTTCCAAAGGCAGTTTCTCAAGGTCAGACAAATTATACCCATATAAACAAAAATACAGTGAGCACATAGAACGAATGGTGGCTCCAGGACTACCAATGATCGTACATAATGATAAGCCAGGGGGTCGAATAGATGTAAGACGACCACTTTAAAGATATAGTGCTTCCAAGGGTAATTATCCAAGGTCAGATAAAATATACCAACATAAGCACAAATAGAGTGAGTACATGGAACAAATAGTGGCCCCAGGACTACCAAAGATGGTACTTAATTAGAAGCCTGGAGTTCGCATAGATGTAGAAAAACACATTAAAAATGGAGGGCTTCCAAAGGCATTTTCTCAAGGTCAGATAAATTATGCCCATATAAACAAAAATACAGTGAGCACATGGAACGAATGGTGGTTCCAGGACTACCAAAATGGTACATAATAAGAAGCCTGAAGGTCGTATAGATGTAAAAAGATCACGTTAAAAATGGAGTGCTTCCAAAGGCATTTTCTCAAAGTCAGATAAATTATACCCATATAAACCAAAATACAGTGAGCACATGGAACGAATGGTGGCTGCAGGACTACCAAAGATCGCACATAATGAGAAGCCAGGAGGTCGAATAGATGTAAGGAGAGCACTTTAAAGATGGAGTGCTTCCAAGGGAATTTTTCCAAGGTCAGATAAAATATACCAATAGAAACAATAATACAATGAGCACACGGAACGAATGGTGGCCTCTGGACTACCAAAAATGGCACAAAACAAGAAGCCTGGAGGTCGTATAGATGTAAGAAGACCACTTTAAAGATAGAGTGCTTCAAAGGTCAGATAAAATATACCAACATAAGCACAAATACAGTGAGTACATGGAACGAATAGTGGCCCCAGGACTACCAAAGATGGTACATAATTAGAAGCCTGTAGGTCGCATAGATGTAAAAGACCACGTTAACAATGGAGTGCTTCCAAAGTCATTTTCTCAAGGTTAGATAAATTATACCCATATAAACAAAAATCCAGCGAGAACATGGACCGAATGGTGGTTCCAGAACTACCAAAGATCGTACATAATGAGAAACCAGAAGGTCGAATAGATGTCAAAAGACCACTTTAAAGATGGAGTGCTTCCAAGAGCATTTTACCAAGGTCAGATAAAATATGCCAATATAAACAAAAATACAATGAGCCCATGGAACGAATGGTGGCCCCAGGACTATCAAAAATGGTACATAATAAGAAGCCTGGAGGTCGTATAGATGTAAAAAGACTACTTTAAAGATGGAGTGCTTCCAAGGAAATTTTTCCAAGGTCAGATAAAATATACCAATAGAAACAATAATACAATGAGCACATGGAATGAATGGTGGCCCCTGGACTACCTAAAATGGTACCTAATGAGAAGCTAGGAGGTCGAATAGATGTACGGAGAGCACTTTAAAGATGGAGTGCTTCCAAGGGCATTTTTTCCAAGGTCAGATAAAATATACCAATATAAACAAAAATACAGTGAGCACATGGAACGAATGGTGGCTGCAGGACTACCAAAGATCGCACATAATGAGAAGCCAGGAGGTCGAATAGATGTACGGAGAGCACTTTAAAGATGGAGTGCTTCCAAGGGAATTTTTTCCAAGGTCAGATAAAATATACCAATATAAACAAAAATACAGTGAGCACATGGAACGAATGGTGGCCCCAGGACTACCAAAGATAACATTTTTTGAAAAATGTAAAAAGACCACGTTAAAAATAGAGTGCTCCAAAGAGCATTTTCTCAAGGTCAGATAAATTATTATACCCGTATTAGAGGTCAGGAGGTCGAAGATGCACGGCCAGGAGGCCTAGACTTTGATGGTAGATGACGATTTGGAAATTCCATATAATATGATTAGCCGTTATCAGATCTGTAAGGGTAAGTAAAATCTGATAAGAAGTAGAAGAGTTCTTCAAATATAGTAATGTCGTAGTTAGGGTTGAAATAAAGAATAAAGTCTATGAGATATGTGGAATTCTAATTTTAAGGTCAAAATACCACGTATTGATTTATTTTGAATTTTCCTTTAGGTGGCAGCGCACCCCTTCACATTTATCCCCCTATTTGACTTCTACCAGCAATAAAATTTACCAAAATAATATCTTCAGCTTATCAAAATGTTTTTAGAGCATCAATATTCTACTCGAACTTTTTTTTTTAGTTTAAATACATTTTTTTTAAATTTCTATTTAAAACTTTTTAAATATTGACGTGAGAAAAATTTCTACCCTAATTTTTCCAATAAATTTTTTATTCATTCCTTTTAATAAAGTGAGCGTGCAATATTAAAATTCGCCCTTATAAAAAACGTTAAAATAATACAAATTTCAGCTTAAAAAATATTTTCGAATTATACAACATTTTTTTTAAACATTAACCCTTAAATCTAATTTAATTTTTATATTTTTTTTCATTTAATAAAATATTTATTTTAAATATTAAGCTTAACTTACACGTGTTATAAAAATTTTTTATGCAAATTAAATTTTTACATTCACACTTCCAGAGGCGTAACAAGAAACTTTTTTTCTTTAGCTCCGTTCAAAAATTTTGTTTGGCACCCTTTTTTAATCACCGCTCCCCCACACGAGAATTTTTGTTACGACCCTGTTCACATTTAAATATTAAAGGTATGCACATTTAAGTTCAGCCTTAAGAAGAAATCACACTCTTTTTCTAGCATATCTTGCTAATTGGAATTTTATAATTAACAAATCAGTGGCGTAACACCCCCACTATTTTAAATACAATTTTTTTTCTAAAAAATTTGAAATCTTATTGGTCTCAAGTGGATCATATTTATATGTTTATTTTGATATGATTAAAGTTTAAATTATGACACTTTCAAAAAAATTAAAATTGTCCACCCTTGCTAAAATTATAATAAATAATAATTAACGAACACTAACTAAAAGATAATAAACTTCCTTTGAGAATAGAGCAAATTAAGGTTTTGTTTTCTCCAAGAACTCGCACAAAATCCCAATCCAATTAAGTCAATTATATCTCCATTATGAGTTAATTTAAAAAAATTAATTTTCAAAAAGAGAAATTTTTTATAAAATAAATTCAATTTGTCGACACGAGATGACGTTTAAAAACGAAGATGAAAAGGAAAAACTTTTTTACGCTTCATTTAATAAGAGAAAAAAATTAAGGGTAGGTTTAACAAAATGTGATTTTTTTTATTTGCTTGTCAACGGACTTTGATTTTAAAATCGTTAGGGACGGGTAGAAATTTTTGGAGTTTTAGAGAAGGCAAAAATGCTAAATTGCGGGTAATTGCAACAATTGCAGTATAAGGGAAGCTTCTACCAATAAGGCCAAGCTAGAATGGGACGTAAGAGAAGAAATTTTTCATCGATTTGTAGTTCACGCCTACTTTTGAAAAATAATTGGTCAGCTGCGTAGCGCATACTGTTCAATGGCTGGCTCTTCGAT